>OZ020267.1:91181660-92588180 GCA_963971225.1 Melieria omissa | reverse complement strand
AAGAGAAGAGAAAGAGAAGAGAAATCAGAAGAGAAGAGGAAGAGAAGAGAGAAGAGAAGGAGAGAGAGAAGAGGGGAAGAGGAGAGGGAAGGAGAAGGAGAAGAGAGAGAGGAGAAGAGAAGAGAAGAGAAGAGAAGAGAAGAGAAAGAGAAGAGAGAGAGAGAGGAAGAGGAAGAGAAGAGAAGAGAAGAGAAGAGAAGAGGAAGAGAGAAGAAGAGAAGAGAAGAAAGAGAAGAGAAGAGAAGAGAAGAGAAGAGAAGAGAAGAGAAGAGAAGAGAAGAGAAGAGAAGAGAAGAGAAGAGAAGAGAAGAGAAGAGAAGAGAAGAGAAAGAGAAGAGAAGAGAAGAGAGAAAGAGAGAGAAAGAGAAGAGAAGAGAAGAGAAGAGAAGAGAGAAGAGAGAGAAAGAGAAGAGGAGAGAAGAGAAGAGAAGAGAAGAGAAGAGAAGAGAGAGAAGAGAAGAGAAGAGAGAGAAAGAAGAGAAGAGAAGAAGAGAAGAGAAGAGAAGAGAAGAGAAGAGAAAGAAGAGAAGAAAGAGAAGAGAAAGAGAGAGAGAAGAGAAGAGAAGAGAAGAGAAGAGAAGAGAAGAAGAAGAGAAGAGAAGAGAAGAGAAGAGAAGAGAAGAGAAGAGAAGAGAAGAGAAGAGAAGAGAAGAGAAAGAGAAGAAAGAGAGGAAGAGAAGAGAAGAGAAGAGAAGAGAAGAGAAGAGAAGAGAAGAGAAGAGAAGAGAAGAGAAGAGAAGAGAAGAGAAGAGAAGAGAAGAGAAGAGAAGAGAAGAGAAGAGAAGAGAAGAGAAGAGAAGAGAGAAGAGAAGAGAAGAGAAGAGAAGAGAAGAGAAGAGAGAAGAGAAGAGAAGAGAGAAGAGAAGAGAAGAGAGAGAGAAGAGAAGAGAGAAGAGAGAAGAGAGAAGAGAGAAGAGAGAAGAGAGAAGAGAGAAGAGAGAAGAGAGAAGAGAGAAGAGAGAAGAGAGAAGAGAGAAGAGAGAAGAGAGAAGAGAGAAAGAGAAGAGAGTGAAGAGAAGAGAAGAGAAGAGAAGAGAAGAGAAGAGAAGAGAAGAGAAGAGAAGAGAGAAGAGAGAAGAGAGAAGAGAAGAGAGAAGAGAAGAGAGAAGCGAGAAGCGAGAAGCGAGAAGAGAAGAGAGAAGAGAAAAGAGAAGCACATAATTTCGGATAACAACGAGAAGGAAGCCGCGAAAAAGCGGTAGCCGAAAAATCGGAACATGAAAAAATAGGAACACAATAGCAAAACTTCCGCGAGTATGAGGTACCTTCCTACGGAAGCTCGAGTATTTTTGCAGCTTCAAGGTCAACGGCAGACCAAATATTGCTGCTGCTAATGGCGTTGTAGTTGGACTTAGAATGTTTTTGCTATGTTATGCAGTAAATTGATTTGAAATCTTCAAATATTTATTTATTAGTTATTTTATTTATTTATTCATTTATCATCCCGTAATCAAAATTCGAGGGATTACGCATGGAAGCCGAAATATTTCAGAAATAATGTTTATTTTATATTACACTTAATTATATTAAATGAAATCTCTATTGAATAGTTATTAAAAAAGTCATATAATAAGAAATTTATTTTATCAGCAATCCAAAAAATCAAAGCAAGAGAATAAAATATTCTTCATATTCTAGTTAATATTTTCTAAAACATCAATATTACCTTTTTTATAAATTAATATTCTCATTAACATAAATATATTTGTTCACATTATTCGTTGTAAATAAATAAATAAATATAAAATAAAAGAAAATATGCTTCGCGCAATGCGCGCAATGCTTCGCAACATTCCTTTGAAGCACATTCAACTCAAACTTCACAAAGCATTTGCGGTACCTCATGCAGCTTAAACCTTCCGACATACTCGACACCTTCCGCTAGTATTTGCGCTCCCTCATGTAGTTCAAACCTTCTGACATACTCGACAGCTTCCGCGAGTAATTGCGTAACAACGAGAAGGAAGTCTGCTAGCGTCGAGTCGCAACGAGAAGCTGCTCGCTCAGCGTCGAGTAAGAACGTGCAGTTACTCGACAATTTAGCGCACTGGTCGGCAAAGCTTACTCATATGAGCAGTACGCTCAGCACACGTATACAGTACGCTCTCTCAATCAGCCGTTGTTCAGGTATAATTTACACAGTGGAGAGAAATTTCACTGCGCTCACTAACACCATCTCATTGTCAATTTTGCCGACCCCTGATTTAGAGGTACCGAAAAATGAGTACCTTTTTTCGGCTTCTCTTCGGATACGTGTTCCGTTTTTGAAACTGCACGTGAAGGCATCGAGTATAAATGGATTTATGCAGCTCTCTATTATTTACTTCCAATAAAGTCTTCTTACACTTAAGTTATGTCTGTCCTTTTGCCCATAATAATAATTTGTTGACAACTATTCTTTGAAAAAGCAATCAAACGATTCTTTGGACAAATAGTTTTGCTTGTAGAGCCCGTGAAAGTTGAGCAATTTTAAGAGTGTGAAATAATATCAGCCATTTTCACTTTTTCGGCAAAGTTGAAGTTTTAAATTACGGAAAGGAGCAAGTTAATTGAAACTTTTTGCACCAGCATCGTAAAAGAAGGCATTTGTAGTAAATAATTCAATATAGAAAAAAAACGTTGGTTGTTGTTGTTGTCTTTTCATAGGCACTCACTTGAAGCACTGTTTTTATCACACTTTTTGAACTTTCGATAGACTTTAAAAAAAAGGCCATACTTGCCACAGGTCCGTCTTTGGGAAAATTGTTCACTAGTCTTCTGTGAGTACTGCCCTGAAGAGATCGGGTGCCCGATTTTGCCCGACTGGATTTTGCAGCGATTTTTCTGTGGCCACCTCGCGCAATTTTGTACTTTCGGGTGCGTGCGTTCGAACAAGTTCGTCAAGATGCGAATTTGGATTTTGGCTTCATTTAAGATGTGATACAAGCTTGCAACTCCATACTAAGTCGATTTTTTTTTGCGTATATTGCTTTAACCCTCTAGCAGGCCAATTTTTTTTTTCGATACAAAATTTATAGACGGGCTAGTTTTGGATCAGAAAATTCGAAAATGAAGTTATTTTTTCTAATTGATGAGTGGTTTAGCTTCCAGATGAGAAAAAAGGTACCCCGCCTGTAGGCGGACCGGCCGGCTTAGGAGTGAAAAATTGATTTCGATCGCTGATTTCAATTTGGTTTATTATGAGACAACGAGTTAAAAAGTGTAAAGAGAAAAGTAATTTATTATTATTAACATTATTTTTGGTAATAAAAGCATAAGTCCAGTTTACATTTCGTGCAAATTACTTGGGTTTCCGATTTGCACCCAGGGTTTTTGCACATTCGTTTACCCTTACGATCCGAGAAATCGAGTAAATGGTTATATCTGTCAAACGTACAACCGAAGGGGGTACGTAAGTCCTCTTTGGTTGCGGTGACCGGGCGTTTGAAATATTTTTGGACGGCCTACCTGATGGTTTACGTTGTCCATGCACTTTCTAACAAAGGACAGGCGCTACTTCCCTCCGAAATTTAGGAAGTTCGAACATGGTAGCCCCATGAATACGTCGATGCAGTACAAAACCACCATCAGGTGCCTTCTTCTTGCGATGGTAATGGCGATCGAGGCCTTTTGTTCATCAGCGTGTGGTTTTTCAGGTACAGTTGGTTGTAATGGCTGATAAATGACTGATGGTGAAGTAGCTACTGAAGATATATTACTTAGGTTACTGATATTCAAACCTTTGTCTACCACATTACAGAGAAAATCAACAGATGGAATGCTGTCTAGCGCAATAAATTGATCAATTTCATATTCAATATTTGGGCCCTATCATCGTTATCATCATCTCTAAAATCCCCATTTGACTCTTCATCACACTCGAGGTCAGAATGCATGCCTTCCATGAATCCCACAATTTCTCCATAAGATAAATTTGGCAGTTTATTACTTCCTCGTCGCGACATATCTAAACAAATGACGCCAATATGAGCAACAAATATCGTAAAATAATACGTAGCCCGGCAGGTCCGCCTGTAGGCGGGCAATGAATAAAAGGCTTTTTTGTACCCTTTCACTTTTATAACACTTTCGTTAAAAACGCCTTTGGATTAAGAACACTTTTATCTACTTACCAGTAATTTTCTGAGCTTTATCAAACATCTTTAAATATTTTAAATTAATTTTTGAAAATCACAACGTTTCACAAATTAGTTTTTCGCCTGTTCAGCATCAATTTTACGTTTTAAATGATAATGGTGCCGAATATATGACCACAACGATTAAAAACATAATCCCTGTGTATGCATTGAACAGTTTCTCAAAGCCTTTATGGCGATTTAAAACAAAAATGGGTTTGCTTGGAATTTTAAAGCTAAAAGATTACACCCCGCCTACAGGCGGACTAGCCTGCTAGAGGGTTAAGCTCGAAGTAAAGAGTACTTTTGCTGGATGCGCAGTTCGCACGCACGAAAAACAAGCTGGCTTTCATTTCCGGCAATCAGCTAGCATGTATCCTTTGATGTAATGTTTTTGTTTTTAACAAAATACTAACACTGTGCCTGGCATACAATTTTTTTTTAATTTGAGCAAAACTCAGTCAGTCGCCATTAGTCTTTGAGTTGAACCGCGCCAATGAAACAATTAGTTATTGAAAAACAAAAAGCAGACTTATATCTATGTGCACTATCTAAAACCCACTTATGTGTCTGGGCTGTTCAAAAATCCCACAACGCGGGGAAACCTAACAACTGTTTAGGTACCTGCTAGTACTAGAAGCTTAGTACCTGCTATTTGAATGCATATGCAAATCCTACTTATAATAAAGGAGTTTGGAGTAAGTGAAGTTAGTTTCGAATTTTATTTGAACTAAACATCACTTCAACTCCGCCAGTGCGACTAAACCGAAGAAGAAGCACAAAGATGTTTTTGAAAAATTCGAAGCTGTTTGAAATATTTATTATTTCGAAGACAAAGGAACAGTTCGTTCTGGCTGTCACTAAAGAAATTGGTTACGTCGAAGGATGTTTGCCTGCAGCCAACATATCTATGACTAAAGAGAAGATATCCAGGACTTATCGCACTACAAAGTTGAAATGGATTGCGGCAAACCGTACCAAATTCAATTTTGTCCAGAATAATGAGGAGTGGTTGGAAAAAACAATTTACTTCGATGCAGGAGATGCATGTAGCATAAGCGATGACCAACCATCGACATCAAAGGCGGAAAAAGGAAGGCCGAAAAAGTCGATTTATTAATTTGTATCTTTAAATTTTATTCTTTCAGCTTATTTCTTAAATTTCTTATTACTTTTAATCTTTTTTAATGAATCTTCATAAATGCAACTAAAACTAATCATTGTTGCTCGCATCATTCATATTTACAGTAAGCCGAACTTTGATAAAGTTTTACGTAGCACCCTGTACCTCGATTGAGTTTATTTTTTGGAATACAATAGCCTGATGAATTTCTAATCAACAGCAACAAAAATTTTCCAATTACCTCTATTCGTTCAGAAGTTATTAATTTTGCAACCTAAAATGACAAATTGAGCCTCTGTGCGGCGGCGGAGTGATAGTATGGGGTTGCATGGCTCCCAGCGGCGCACATTGGGAAAAAACAGGCAAAAACGCTCGCATCGCCTGTTTTGAACTCTAGAATCTATAGTTTTTGCACTAGAGAACTGAAATTTCGCTACTATCTTTAGAATTCCTCTTAGAATTGTAGGGTGTAATTTTTTTTCATTTCCTTTAACAGGAGCTGGTACCCTACATTCGGAAGTTAAGAGTTTTAGAAATATGCATAATCAGAAGCAAAAAAAATAATTCAATATTTTGATAACTGATTCCAGTAGAAGATCAAAAATAAAGTTAAACGTGTTTTAGGGTTTTTTAATTTGAGCACTTTTGTGCAGCACGGTTTATGTTTTCCGAGTGTATAACAAAAGATTTAATAACTTCGAAAATAAAAAAGATAAAGGATTGAATTTTCGCATAATTGTTTCCCATAAGTAGAAGATGATTTATTCCAAAAATTAAAAAAATTCGCCCACGGCCACGCCTACTCTCCATACAGACTTTATTTTTCACAATATTAACACATTTTAAGCGGGTAGCCTAGTATATGAAACTATGCTGCGTAGCGGGCATTACTTGCAAAACAAGCAAAAATTGCGCGATCCAAAATAAATAAAACTTGAAATTTATGAAACTAAAATAATTATATGAAATAATACTTTCAGTTTTATATGAAAACCAATCCGGTAAAAATACCGTCTCCCGCCTTTAAAGTGCCTACATTCAAAAGGTAAAAATACCCGCCCCGCTTATAAGCAGCAGTTTTCACAACGGGTAATTTTACCCGGCCCGCTTTTAATGTGTTAAAATAAGCTAAAATTTTGCTGTCATGCATTAAAATGTTCTTTAGAGACACTTAGCCCACTTTTATAAAAGTAGGCAAACTCTTTCTTAAAAAATCTAAACTATTCATTTACTTTTATAAAGCACGGAAAAAGTTAACTGACAAGTATAATATATATTATGTATCTCAAGGGGTTAAAGAGGCATGTCACACCTATTTCCAGACAAACATATCCCTAAACGGACGGTAAATATTTAAAAGTTCATATTTTGAAAAATATCTTTATATGGCAACCCTGTTAAGAATGGGCAAACCACGCCCATTTTAGGCAATATGTTGTTCTCGTGATTTCAAAAGTGTTTGTACGAAATTTCAGTTTCGTGTCTCAACTTTTTCGAAAGCAATTGTGAATACCTTCCATCAGACAGACGAATTGGAAGACATATTAACAGACGGACATAGATAAATCAATGCGATATATATATATACATATCTCAATTCTATACATTTAAATACATATTTATTCCTTTCAACACCAGCCTTGCTGTTTTTCATACGTTATAGTTTTGCTCAGTAATTAAAAATATATCGTTGCTCACCACAACTGAGTACAAAAAGTGCTTGGGTTGGCATGCGAAAATTGCTCGCATTCATTTTGTTGCAGAACGTCGCAGATGAGTTTGGTACCATCAGTTAGCTGAATGTTCCACCTAATCAGTGTATACGTATTTCGTTGAATGCTGTTGAATCTCAAAAGTTACAGTCCAGAGAAAATCCCGATTTTTCTCATTTTTATCAAAAAATGAGGCAAAGGTAAGATATATTTTTTTTGCCAAAATAAACATTTTTTAAATACAATTTTTTTTCATATTAATTACTTAGATATCGGTACCCCACATGTGAAAAATTATGGAATTTCATTGAAAAATGTAGATTGTACGGGCATTTGAAGACAGCCCTGTTAACGATATTTTGCTAGAAGTGAAAATAATTTAATAAAACGTTCAACTTTGAAAGGCTGTAAAGTCCAGGTCATGGGATGAAGGGACTTAAAAAGTTGATTTTCTATCTGGCTAGAGTATCTATATTACAAGTAAAAAAAAATATTCACATTCGCAACTTTTGAATTTGCTCCAATGCAAGCGTTTTTGCCTGTTTTTTCCCAATGTGCGGCGTTGGAAACTTAGAAATAATTGAAGGAGTCATGGATCATCGCGCATACATTGACATTCTCAAGTGAAATTTGAAGCCAAGTGCGGAAAATTTGGGTGTATCTGAGAAATTTTACTTCCAGCAAGATAACGATCCTAAACATATGGCACTTAACACCAGGCTGTACTTGCTGTACAATGCTCCACATCAACTAAAAACACCACCGCAGAGTCCAGACCTCAATCCTATTGAGCACATGTGGAATATGCTTCAAAAAAAGATAAGGACTCATCATATTTCGTCAAAACCTCAGCTACAACAGGTTCTTCAGGAGGAATGGGCGAAAATCGACGCAAACTATACACAAAAACTTGTAAAGTCGATGCCAGATCGCCTTAAGGCCGTCATTAATAACAAGGGGTATCCAACTAAATATTAATAAAACATTTTTTAGGTTTTCAGAATTCGTAGTTGATTAATTTCGTAAGTGTACGAAGACAAATGCACAGACATAGCTTAATTGTACGAAGACTTTATTGGCAGGACTTTATTGGCAAGACTTTATTGAAAGTTTTTTGGCTTAAAACTTTTAAACTACTTAATGAAATATATTAGTTTTTGTTATATTAAATATAAATGCTTAATAAAAAGATCTGCATCGACCTTTTTACAAAATTCCTACAATTATTTTTTAATAATTAGTTCTGAACCAGGTGGTGTACGAAGACTTTATTGATACACTGTATATGTACCTTTCATACGTCTTTTATTTTTAAACAGATGTGGATGAAACATCTAGTAAGAGTGCCTCAGGGCACTAATCACTTAATTCGAAACTACTCCAAAAGTAAAATATTTTCTGATTAAAATGTATTTATTTTTCCCCTTGTTCACTCCTCTCGGGAGCATAGTCCGTCCACAAGCCATTGCCTTGTGTTGGTTACGTTAATCGGTTGTGTTTTTCTGCCAGGGTGATTGGCCTGCCGCGGCTAGTCCTAAGTGATTGGGCTGACATCTATCGCCGCTTAGGAACGACCCCTCTGAATTTGTAAGCTACCGCTAATAGCGCCATCTAATACAAAGGAGGTGACAGCAGGATGGTGTGGGACTTCGCTAATATCGGTTTAGTGCGCTGGTTTTCGCTAATGCCTGCTTCCCCATACAGACGTCCCTGGTGCACAGTGCATGATTGTGCGTAGGAAGGATCATCTGAGGGTCCGATTTTTTGAACTTGGGTATGTTGCTGGATTCGAAATAATTAGAGGACAGGAAAAATTGGAAGAGTGAGGGACCATGCACCACTTATAAGGGTCCCTTCAAGGTTACTACCAGTCATATTAGTTATATAAACGGTATAAATAACCAACATATCGGTTATAACTCCAGTCAGAAATGTTCTAGCCGTGTGAAAAATCTGACTAGTCCTTTCGTGTACGTGTGATTTGATATCACCTTCTAACGCATGCACTCCGAAATCTTAACAATCGTATAGCTGTCTCGCTTACTCACATGGAGTCTCGCATGCAACAATTAGGTACACCTTACCAAGAATCCAGTCAGATCTATCTGGTAGACATATCGTACATATCCGGTATGCCTACCGTAAAAATTAGTTACGCCTAACCAAAACACCGGCTAGGTCTATCTGTAAAGATTTATTTATCTGGTAGACATAACGGACATATTCGGTATTTTTACCGTAACAATCAGATACGTCTAACCGCAAAACTAGTCAGACCTATCTCGTAACCATAACGATACATTCGGTATGTCCACCATAACAATAACCAATCATGAGTTAGATGTACCTGATAGTCATAACGTAAATAAATATTAAGACTATTTGCACGATTAGTTTAATACAAATGTATTTGGTTATTATAAAAATACATAAATACAAACAGAAAAGGCGAGAAAAATACAAAAACAAATACAATATTTCTTCCGGCGCCTATGGTTTCAGCCTCCAGGGTTCTTTTCTTGAATTAGCAATTTCCACAACTTCGGAACATCTATATAAAACAATAATGAAATAATAATTAAATGTAATGGCGCATAATCATAAAGTCGACTTTAATTTTTCAGTTACCATAGTCAGTTTAGAACATGCTTCTGCGTAGCAGCGACTTTTTGAAACAGCAAACGAAAGCAACGGCAACTCTGCAAAAACTAGCGATTCGGAGTCACAAATGAGAATTTATTTATTTTTGTAATCAATTATTTTGCAATATTTGTTTTCCTGAACACTAATTAGCAGTTAACCCTCAGAGGCCATACCTCTTCCCAGTAACGTAAAGACCATACGGGTGCAAATCTGGTTTTCACGATTTTAATTGTTTATTTGTTTTGGCATATGTGATAAATATATAAGAATCTATATTATTCTGGGGTGAAATTTTTTGGGGAATCCGAATATGCTATCAGAAAAACCGTCGGAGTAATTTAACACATAAAAAAATGACAGTTTTTAAATAAACTTTTTTGACATTTTCTTTTTTGCCAAAAAATTTTACTTTCTTTACAAAGAAAGATAGATCAATGAAACTTGGGGAAAATGACAACGGATGCTTGAATAACAATAAAAAAAATTACTCATTTCATAAATCATATTTTAAGTATTTTTAACAGGTCCTTGAAAAATTGGGAAATTGGGCAAATTGGGATTTACAACACTTTTCGGTGTTCTAAGCAAATCAGCTATGGAGTGAATGATGTCGAACTTTTGCTCGATGGTTAAGCCAGTGTATCGACATAATTCCCGTACAACACAGATGGCGCTGAAGTGCGTATTCTAGCAGAGAGAGTTATCCGGAATTTTCGGCCTGCCCGATTTGCACCCGTATGGCCTCTGAGGGTTAAAAATGGACGACTACGGTCGGCTACTTGTAAAACACAGACGGCAGCCTAAAAAAATCGACTGCACAATTTTCCGAGAATTAATCTGCCCATCGCTGACATAAACAAAACAAACAAACAGCTGATCGATATGAAAATTTTTGCGTACTTTACGGGGTAAAGAAAACAATTGTATTCAATTGCCGCTGGATTCTTGAATGTTCAAAACATCAATTGCAAACTGAGCAGCAACTTTATCGACTGGTAACGACTATAGAAGTCTTCGTCATCGAACTCGAAGGATCCATCCGGCTTTTATTTACTTTTCGCCGTCTCAGCACAATGTCGTCGTTCATAGTAACCAACTTCATAATAAATAACTAACTGAAATCTCTTTCAATTTCCTCGAAATTTTAGTTATTTCGTTTTTTGAATTTAAAGTATTTTGAAAAAGTGACATTTCTGTTCATTTTGACTCATTGCTAACTGGTTTAGCAACAGCTTTTGCTTGTTTTAAAGTTAGAGTATACTTTAAGCGTTAAAGCTCTAACTCGACTATGATTGACTTAGAGCCTACTTTATTTAAAAGTATACTTTATTGAACTTAAATTGTACTTTATTTCGACTATGACTATGCGCCAATGTTATTTTTTAGTAAGATAAAGAATTTTAAAAATTAAAACACATTCCTCCAAAACAAATTTCGCCAGCGAACGCTTGCTTCGTCTGACTCGTAGCACAACCATGTTTTGTGCATGAACTCAGGTGACGCGCCACGTTTATATCGCCATCTCACTCTTTCATACAGAGAATATGGAAGGTACTAATGCGAATATATCGTTTCATTCGCACTTCCTAAATAAAATCCCAAAATGGGAAATGCAAGTTTGTATGTGTTAGTGAGATTTGGCAAATTTTTAAGCTTGTGTTAGTTTTTAGACAAATTTTGAACTTTTTTCTGGAGTTTCGGTTAGGCATTCCTTGTAGGGGTATTTAATGTTACTTATGTATGAACGGTTTTATAGAAGATTATAAGGCGTCTTTGTAAATTATGAGTGGAATAGTTTTTACTCAAAAGGAAAATTATTATATTTTGCTTTTACCAATAGGGGAATTCTTTGTAAGGTGCCACCCCATAACTTTATTGCGCAAAACTCGTTAGAAAATTAACGTATCGCCAATTTTAATATACCGTTGGAAAGAGGATTTAAAGAGCTATGATCCAAGGTAACACTTCATTTGAATTTTTCGTAAATACGAATTTTACAGCCAATGTCCCAAAGTGTTAAAAATCGACACTCTAAAATTGTTTAATGTAAAGTGCCACCCCCTAAAAAAACCGCTAAAAACGTAAAAATCGCAAGTAAAAATGCATGATTTAGAAAATTTACGAAAGATTATTGAATTTAATTTGAATTGAATAGAAAATGACCGAAAGCAAAATGCAAATTGAATGTTAACGAATAAAACGAATAATTGTATGGAAATTGATAAACAAAACTGAACTAATTTATTCCTCATGATAGGATTAGAGAAAAATTGACTAAGAACATTTTAAATTCCTTTTAGTGACGATTCCGAGCAACAACAAGGCATTTTACCGATATAGGACCACGAAACAATGACAAAAGGGGGGTGGCATCTTACAAAGAAAAAAATTAAATCATTGTAAATCATTGTATTAATTTTTTCCTTTAACGATATGCTCGGATGTCATTTCGAATTATGAAAACCCATTAAAAATTAAGTCCAACACTGATATTTACCTTAGTTTTTTATAAGTTTTTGGTTACTTTTTCACCGCAAGAAAAACCTTCAGTTTTCATTTTTATGTTTTTTCTTAACCAAATTTGACACTTTTATTTACACAGACTGTATTATTGCGTCTGTTCCCTCAAAAACCACATTAAAATTGACATACATTGTGACCGAAAAGTTTCCGGAAATTCTCATTTAAAATTCGCGCGCTGTATATTTTTCGATATTTTAAGTTTCTGTAGGTTGGTAGCACTGTCCTTAATTACTATGCCAAAAATGAGCGCGATCTGTCAGACAGTTTGTTTACGGCAGCTGTTGAAACCAGTTCACCTCAGTAGTGCGTTGCGATTTTGTTGAGAATTTTCTTCAAAATGAGTACCGTGAACAGGTCTCTTTGGACGTGCTTGATCGTGCCAATTCCGATCCAACTTTCATGGAATGCATCATAACTGGTGACGAGATATGGGTCTACGAGTACGACATGCAAACAAGCCAACAATCATCGGAATGGAGAGGAAAAGACGAGCCGAAACCGAAAAAACCACGCCAAAGTCGCTCGACAATCAAGGTAATGCTGATTGTTTTCTTCGATATTCGTGGTGTGGTGCACCATGAATTCGTCCCTGAAGGACAAACAGTCGGTAAAGACTATTATTTGACTGTTTTAAGACGTTTGCGTGAAAATATCCGCCGTAAACGGCCTCAATTGTGGAAGGATAATTCATGGATTTTTCATGACGATAATGCTCCCTCGCACCGAGCCAACATTATCAACGATTTTAAGGCCAAACATTCAATAAATACCATCGAACAGCCACCGTATTCACCTGATCTTGCACCGTGTGACTTTTTCCTGTTTCCCAAACTCAAATTACCATAGAAGACGTAAAACAGAATTCGCAGAGGGAACTCAAAGCCAACCGGAAAGCGCCTATAAAAAATGTTTTGATGATTGGAAGAAACGTTGGCATATGTGTATCGCTTCTAATGGAGCATATTTTGAAGGAGTTAAAATAAATATTAATGAAGATTAAGAATTTTGCGTTTTATTTAAAATTTCCGGAAACTTTTTGGTCACATACCTTAAATTATGATACAATAAGCATTTTTTTTCTTGGATTGCTGGAACGTTGAAATCGAGCAGGGGTGGCACCTTACAAAGAGTGGCACCTTACAAAGAATTCCCCTAAAGATAAATGCATAGAAATGACATAGAAGACCAAATGCCACCATAAATAATTTTTCTCATACAAATTCTTAATACATGTTTTACCCATCAAAGATAGACAAATTTTGGCTCGGTTAGATGATAATGTTCAAGAAATGAAAAACATGTGGCGATTAATTTTTTATTTGATTGGTATGTCCATTAGAGCTATCTCCGATTTTTGCATTATTTCCTCTGAGCTGCTAAAATGTGTTCGCCGTAATGCTTTTTTGGATCAATTGAAGTCGGAGGCGATCCTCGACCAGGATTCTCCGCTGTATCTAAAACTAAAACTGTTTTCTTTCGACGACTGTCCTCGTCACGTGGAATAGCAAACGTTCGGTGCTGCACTGCTTCTAAGCATGTGAGGCATGATAACATCGCTTCAAGATGCATTGTTTGGCTTCGCCCACTCCAAGCATATAATTTAATTGTAAGCTCATTTCGTTACCAGTATGAAATCTACGGTTCTTCCCCGAAGTTTATTCACCCAAATACAACGTAAAAATAGTCAGCGTACAAAGACAAAACAAAAAAAGTATCGAGGTCAAAATTTTCGAATCTCCCAAGTACTGAGAATGGAAAAACATTTTGAGTCACAAGTACCGAGGTGTGCAAATATCGAGTTTCTACTGTAATCAGTTATAGTGCAAAAGTTTATAATTTTAGGTGTTTCCTGTTTCGTATCTTTTACACACTCATGAGCATGTTCGATAAGGTTACTCATTACTGTGTATTTCATATTCAGCACGTGAATGCTCAAATATGAACAGTGTCTACAACACTCTCTTAACCTACGCTCTATTACCGAGACCGGACGACCATCTCGATTTGGCCCCGGTTAAGAAGCGAACACAACAAAAAACCAACAAAGAAGCTCAACTTACAAGAATATGAGAATAAGAGAACAGAAGACGAAAACAATAAGGGAAGACTACAGACAAACACTACCAACTAAAACATCAACAGCAACAACGACCACAAGAATAACAGCAACAGCAGCGACACTAGCAACAAAGAACCGCGTGTATACGCCGAGAAGTTTTAGATGCTGATGAACTCAAACGGAGAGACAGCAAAAACAACGAGCTAAAGCCACAATGAAAATACATACGAGCTACATATACACGAAGATCTCAATTCGTACATGTGGTACACACGTATGGGTGTATTTGTGAGTAAACGAAAACTTTAATGGAATGACAACAAATCAAGTCAAAAAACGAGCAAAAACAAAAGCTGCCAAAGTAGAAAATACAAAAATAAAAATAAACAACACATGAACAAAGGAAGCGTTTACCTTTGGTTTTGACCGTGGTAACACTACTTTTCTCCACTTTAAAACTTGCTGTGACATTGGCTACCTGAATAGAAGCAGCAGGGCCACAAGGCAGTGTTAGCCAAGAACTTACGTAGTCCAAGACTATAAGTCTGAATAAGTGCAAAAAATCTATAGCCTTTTCACACCGGTTCTTAAAGTAGCAACTACTATTAGTAGTGCACTTTGAGGACGTAAATCAAACTAGGTGTACACCAATCTGCACTAAGACCACATATCATTCTTAAAATGCCGACACAATCCTTTTTGACCAGAGCCTTATTAATTAATTAGACGTCAAGTACCGGTCACGACTTTAGGACCACTACAAGCCGCAGTACTACATACCAGTGCAGTGACGCACACAGGATTTCATTTTGGGGGGTTAGCTTACAACTTTTGAGCCAAATACTAATCGAAACTATGTTTTTTGAACCCCCAAAACCCCGTGTGCGCCGATGTACCAGTGTATTCTGGTGAGCTACCATCCACTAATTTTTTTAATATGTAAGCTTCAGTTTCGGACTAAGGAATTTTCCTAAAATGCTACTGAGAAATAGATCTCCCTTCAGAGCAATGGCACTGCGGCGACGGCCACGACGGCGCAATGTTTTACCAAACCAGTCTCCGCCGTTAAAGAACATCATTGCACACACTTGTGCGTATGAATGGACACATACTCATACAACAAGTACGCGGCGCATGTGCGGTTCTGTTTCTGACATATGTCTGTGTTCGAAAAGGGCCTTAAACTTTGAAAAAGTCAAGGTCAGTGATTCTTTAAGGCGCTTTAGTTAGTTCGTTTAAAGTCGCTTCTTTTGCCAATGAATGCACGGCCATTATACGTGCAGCATATCATTTTCATTCTCCGCTTTTTTACCTTAGCCTTTGAGAGCAAAGAACCTAAATATTCAGATATTTCAGAAAACTGTTACTTCAATGGCTGCTGGCTGGTTACACTTTTTAAGTAACAACATGTATGCAAACAATTCAAAACACTACTGTTGCCATCAGACATAATGATTTATTGAGAGATTTCATACTTAACAACGTGACAAATGTTTACAGAACAAACATAAAACCAAGTTAAAGCACGATAATTAATTGAATGATATTAAAAAAAAGGATTTTGCAACATTTACATATTTTATTAAGAGCAAAATGAGGAAACTAAAGCGTGATCCATTTCGAGGTTCCCTACTTTTTTAAAGAAAAAAAACACAGAAAATTAAAATTTAACGGGGAATGTTTATTATCATTCGAAAGAACATTCTTTGGCATTTATTTTTTGAAGATTATCTCTTTCAAATGTTGGCCGCGGCTACGTCTCAGATGGTCCATCCGTTGAGTCCAATTTTCGATGACTCGTTCGAGCATTTCGACTGGTAACTGGCAAATGACACGCGTGATGTTTTGCTCCAAGGCCTGAATCGAAGCGGGTTTATCCGTATAGACTTTAGACTTTACGTATCCCCACAGAAAAAAGTCTAACGGTGTGATATCACACGATCTTGGTGGCCAATCGACCGGCCCATTACGTGAAATTAGCTGTTCTCACCGGCATCATTTTTGAAGAAATATGGACCGATGAACGATTTGTAAACGTTGTTCAGGCGTCTTTCCATGATGAAATGCCAAACAATACTGAACAAAAATAATATGACAGCTTGACACGACTCACGCGTGATCTGTCAAAAAAAGGTTATTGAAAAAAGTACCTCTAGTTGGATCACCCTTTATTATTAAAACTTTTATCCGAAACATATACAGGTGGACCTCACTTAACAGACATCTCTTATAACCAAGTCCACATTTTGCGACACCTTTTCGATAATTGTTTTATTTATATCGTCTTCACTCCACTTTTCATTAGATTTATGCCGTTTAAATTGTTTTCTGATTTCTATCGGTTCCATGACTAACACTTTAATTTAAGCTGTTTGTTTTTTCTATCAGCGGTCAGTTTTGCAATTCGGTGTTACATTTTCGTAGTATATATAAACTATGGGTTCAAAGTGTTGCATATTTACTAGGATATAGTAAATGCATCACTGTGCACGCCAATACTACGCCAATTTGCAAATGCTACAATGCAAGACGGTTTGCACAAGATTGTGAATAGGGCTAATATATAATATATTACTTATAAAGTGCCGGCAAATATTTCACTAGTTATTGCGCACGTCTTTGCCTGCTATGCAGACAATAATCCCCAAATAAAAAAATTTTGGTAGGCTTATTTTTTTTTCATTAGAAACGAATTTCTTACTTTAAATGAATTTGGCACTTAAAATCCGAATTCGTTTCACAAATCGAAGTCCGGCTGAGGGCTAGAGGTATTTTTCAGCTCAACGGGGGACACCCTGTAAATATTATCTTATACAGGTAGACCTCGTTTAACACGGAGGCTACGTTCCTGGAAAATGCCGTGTTAAAATCGTTATGGGGAACATTTTTTTTTTATAAGTTAAATAAGGGTGCAGGAAACTTACAAATAAGATATTCAGCAAAACTTATTTATACTAAATTTACGCAGATAAAGCTGTGCGCAATATCTAGTCAAATATTTACCATATTCGGAATAAGTAATATACAGTAAAATTCCTCATTAGGGACGGCCTGATTTTCGAGCCTGTTTTTCAAAATTTATGACGAAGGAACAAAAAAGATATTCACTCACTTTTTTTTTGTTTTTTGCTTATTTAATCGTAATCTTTCAAGAGGCAAAGTCATAAAAATTATATTTCTACATATTCGAGTGCAGGATGACCTTGAACGGGCCCTCATCAGAATTTTGATATAAATTTTTCTGCAAGATTTTGGACCAACCACGTAACCTACAACAAAAAATGAAACTAATCTGTAATTGATATTACATCAGCTATGCTTAGACACGAGATTTTTGTAAAATTCGAAAATCTCTCGAAATGGTGGACATTTTTGAAAGAAAAGTTATTTTTCCCTTTTTTTCAAATGTTTATTGCCTGTTATAATAAAAAAAATATTTTGTCAAAAGCTTGTGTCTAACCATAGCGACATGTTTTCTGAGCAAATAAAAAAAGAAATCGAATCGATGCGTGTAAAACTTTTCTCAAAATCGTGCAAGTAAAGTTCACAGCACAATAACCGTGAGAGTATACCCAAATCTTTTGAAAATAACATTCCTCACGTCTTCTAAATGAAAATTATGTAAAAAAAAACGATTTTTGAAACTTTTTACGTAGACGACCCCCCCTAATCTGTCATACCCTATTATACAAATCGCACTCGCTACCTATGTAAGGAATATAAATTCTTTTCAAATATTAAATAAATAAACGATAGAAACACTTGGATACCGTTTAAACTAATGTTTTTACCCCTGCCCATAAGTGGACTACTTCCGGACAAAAACACTGCGACGGTGAGTGTCCGGTTATGAGGAATTTCACTGTACTTGTATTAGGGGAATTCTTTGTAAGGTGCCACCCCATAGCTTTTTTGCGCATAACTCGTTAGAAAATTAACGTATCGCCAATGTTAATATACCGTTGGAAAGAGGGTTAAAAGAGCATGATCCAACACTTCATTTGAATTTTTTGTAAATGTGAATTTTACAGCCAATTTCCCAAAGTGTTCAAAATCGATACCCTAACATTTTTTAATGTAAAGTGCAAAAAGTGTAAAAATCTCAAGTAAAAATGCATGACTTAGAAAATTTATAAAAGGTTATTGAATTTAATTTGAATTAAATATAAAATGGCCGAAAGCAAAATGAAAATTGAATGGTAACGAATAAGCCGGTAATTATATGGAAATTAATAAACAAAACTGCACTAATTTATTCCTCATAATAGGATTAGAGAAAAATTGACAAAGAACACTTTAAATTCATTGTAATGACGATTCCAAACAATAAAAAGTCATTTTGCCGATATAGTACCACAAAACAATGAAAGAAGGGGGGAGGCACCTTACAAAGAAAAAAAGGTGGCACTTTACATTTTTACGCTATTTTGGAAATCATTGTATAATTTTTTTCCTTTTACGATATGCTCGGATATCATTTTGGATTATGAAAAACCATTAAAAATTAAGTCCAACACTGATATTTACCTTTCATTTTTATGTTTTTTCTTAACCAAATTTGACACTTTTATTTACCCAGACCGTGTTATTGCGTCTGTTCCCTCAAAAACCACATTAAAATTGATGTTGATGTTCCAAACAATAAAAAGTCATTTTACCGATATAGTACCACAAAACAATGAAAGAAGGGGGGAGGCACCTTACAAAGAAAAAAAGGTGGCACTTTACATTTTTACGCTATTTTGGAAATCATTGTATAATTTTTTTCCTTTTACGATATGCTCGGATATCATTTTGGATTATGAAAAACCATTACAAATTAAGTCCAACACTGATATTTACCTTTCATTTTTATGTTTTTTCTTAACCAAATTTGACACTTTTATTTACCCAGACCGTATTATTGCGTCTGTTCCCTCAAAAACCACATTAAAATTGATGTTGACATATATACCTTAAGTGACAATAGGAATTTTTTTCTTGGATTGCTGGAACGTCGAAATCGAGCAGGGGTGGCACCTTACAAAGAGTTGCACCTTACAAAGAATTCCCCTATATATTACTTTTTAAATTAATATATTACCAGTAATATTATAACCAAATTTTTGGAAGTAATATAACGTGTTTCCAATATATTTATTACTTTATTTTTCAACTAAGTAATGTGTAATATAACTTAGTGACATTCTAAAGTGATATGTTCTGATTCTGTCGCCTTTCCAACGAATTTCAACAAGTATTCATTTCAATTACGAGCACCAACCCTGAACGATTGGAACGCAAACTAGTGAAATCGGGCGCGAACTTACGCACTTATCTAATAATTCTGTGCAGTTTCATGTAATCACGTATTAAAGTTTGGAGCGAGTATTTGATAATAGTAATGCATACTGAAATTAAATTTGTCAAGATTAGCTTTAAGAAATTTGTAGCTGAATTCTAAATTTACAATAGGCGCTTGACTTGAAATTACCAATTATTGAAATGTTGACAATTTTGCAAAATATTGATGTATAAAATGTGATATAACAACTTAAGTTGATGTAAACTTTATAAAAAAAAAACAAAACAAAATTGAAGCGGAACTCTACAGAATATGTTTTTATTAAAAACTATTTTGTTTTAAAGTTACAAACTCCCCGGTCAGACACAAATGCACTGCACAGTTAAGGGAACATGGTGGCATCCATAACTCAATTCTGTCTTAAGTATACTTAAGCGGTTATCGCTTTTGACCACCGAATTGCATTGTAAATATAAAAACAATCAAAACGTATTATACAAAATTTTAACTGTTTATTCTAAGATATAATAATGCATCTTTATAACAGGCACAAATATCCGTGTATGTATATATTCTTATGTGCATTATACATAAAAATACATGTATAAAATTAGAGAATTTCCAGTATATTTTTTTTTATTCACATATAATAGCGTAAAAGTCAATGTACTCCCAAATTTCATGGTCTTGAATTAAACAATACATTCAGAGCTAAGCTACATTTTGTGCGGATACGCTTGGCCGATCGATGTCAATAACCACCATTGCTTTATGGCATTTTTGCGAAAAAGAAGCAAGACAAAGCGGAACACGCGAAAGCGGTGAAAAAAGAACACATGCCAGAACTAACAAGTTCATCGGGGTTAAAGTGCTGATTCATCCCTTGCCTCACAGACGCACATAAAGAACTAGGCAAAATTCACATTTCTTGTTTAATTGTAAACTTGTATATTCGCCCTACGCAGCATAACATGCCAAAAAAAATCAGCATCAACAAAAAAAGCACACTTTCGTCCATTGCTCTTGTTTTTTTTTTCAAAGTCCATTAGTAGCGTCAGAGTATAAGTTTGTTGCCAGGCTAGGCAAAAAGGGTTTTCAGCAAGCGTTCCAAAATGGAGAAATGTAGAATGATTTTTTTGGTGCAGTTGCACCATTTAAGTAAAATATTTTTTCCAAACGACTACTCGGTAATTTTCTGCAAATACTTTTGGCGGCCAATAGTGTGTTGCATACACAGTCTAAAATTACGTTCAAGCTTCGCTTTAGGCAACTCAAATATATATAAAAAAAAATGTCTTTCAGTAGCTATTCTCCTCACAGGGAATGACAAACCTCTGAGTAAAACACTTGCATATCGCACACCCACTTCAAAAGTGGCACAACTCAAAATTGTTAATTTTCGGGTTTATTTGTTAATACTGTGCACAATGCATCTATCTACCATAAGCAAAAACTCAATATATTTTGTTGTTGTACAGTTAGGTCTCTCTTCATGTCGAAATGTTTGATGCTATTTGATCGCTGCAACTCAATGCAAAAAGAGCCCTTAAAAAATTTGTTGGAAGTTAATTTTAATTTAAGTTGTGACAATTTTAGTAGGTATATATTTTCAAATAAAAAAATTAATTTAGAATTTAAAAAAAATTGTCTTTCAACTTTTTAACTGTCATTTATAACACTGCACAACAGCATGTCTGTTGCATGGAGGATTTTACATGAATCTGATTCGTTTTTTCACGCTTTTTTCAAAACCATGCTCCGTTTTTATGTAACAGCTCTAGTTTTCGCAAAAAATGGGCGTGTCACTTTTTCGAATTTTCCTCGCCTTTTTTCTCGTTTTCGACTGTAATTTCTAAACCAATAATCCTACCGACATGATTTTTATATCGTTGCACTTACAACATTTCACGCCATCTTTTATTTTATTTTATGCTTTCTACATTGGCGTTGTAATAAGGTTTCAAAGTAGGAAAATTTTGAATTTCAAGGCGTTTTTTCTGATGGCGAAAATTGTAAAGATGTTTCATAAATCAAGTTAGGAAGTATATGAGTATCTTAAGAAGAAACATCAAGCAATACAACCCAGCCAAATAATTTGACGGAATACACATTGGCATCGAAATAATAGCAAAAATGTACCATAGTCATTTGCATCACTTTTCATACTTTTTTCTTCAAAAACTATGGGCCTCAAAATATGCTCTTTTATATAAAAAGAGCAAAAAAATTAAAAACTTTGCATATTTTTAGGCCCCTAATTTTTTTAAGGAAAAGTATGAAAAGTGATGAAAATGGCTATGGTACATTTTTGCTATTTTCTATTTGCTATTTCGATGCGAATGTGTATTACGCCAAATAATTTGTGTGTGTTGTAATGTTTGATCTGTTTCATTATACACCTAACTCGTTAATTGATTTACGAAAATTGTGTATGTTTTTGACCATCAAAGAAAACGCCTTAAAATTCCATATTTTCCGACCTTGAGAGCCAATTACCGCGGAATTTTAAAACTTATAAAAATAAATTGCATCGAAAAAGAAGCCGTGCGGTGTTGTTAATGCGATAAGGTGAAAATCATGTCAATCGGTATTTTGGTTTAGAAATTACGATCAAAAATATGGAAAAAAGTTGGGGAAAAACTGAAAAAATGACACGGTGCCTATATCTCACTCACTACAGCTGCTAGAAAAAAAATCTGAGGATAGATTCGAAATCAGCGCACCCAAATTAGTAAGAAACAGTAGAAAAACTCCATGCAACAGAAAAAAAGTGTTTTTTGTTGTGCTGTGTAATTATTAAATTTAGCAAACGTGACATAAATTAATATAATTAGGTAATTATTGAATTAAAATATCATCAAAAAAGTCACTACTAAAAATTTTGGATTTTCTAGTGTAAAATAAAAAACCTTTGTAATTTATCTTAAAGCATAATCTGTAGGGCTTTTTTAGTAAACGATCTTTACATTATTTTTAAAAAAAGTTTATTCAGCTCAAAAACAGCTTTTTTGCGTTTCGTGAAAAATGCAAAGTCTCGAGTTGTAACACTTTTGTAGTGGGTGTGCGATATGAAAAACTCATAATTCTTCGTTTAGAATCCTCATAAAGCTGTAGGTTTCTCCGATCCTCCAGTTGCGGGAAAGTAGATCTCAGTATCGTAAGCTGGCTTTGATGCATGTACATCTATAGTCTATACTATTATATAAAAACAAATGTGACGTTTTTTGAGCCACAATCAGGCACAAACCACTGAGCCGATTGAGATGCAATAAGCACCAAGCATTTGTTTATCTGGGGGAATGGTACATAGGCTATATGAGAATGGCCACGCCCCCTTCTTACGCGCACTATGGTAACAAAACTCATCTATGGTATGCTTTTCTAAGGCAATATGGGTATCAAACGATTCAGCGTGTCATTGCGGTAAACATAGGCTATAATACAAACGCCCACTTTCCGTGCCCACGAAACGGAACAAAACGAAGCTACGGTACATGTCGGTAAATCAGTATTAATATTAAATGATTCCGTGTTGTATTGATGTTAACATAGGATATATAAGATTGACCACGCCCACCTGATATGCCTTTTCGCCACGCCCACTATAATAGCAAATCAGCGTTGGTATATTTGTCATAGCAATATGGGTATAAGACGATTCAGCGTGTCATTGCAGCAAACATAGGCTATAATATAATCGGCCACGCCCACTTTCCGCGCCCACTAAACTAACAAAACGAAGCTACGGTACATGTCGGTAAATCAGTATTAATATCAAATTATTCCGTGTTTCATTGATGTAACATAGGATATATAAGATTGACCACGCCCACCTGATATGCCTTTTCGCCACGCCCACTATAATAACAAATTATACGAAACTAAAACTTAAAAACTAGACAGCCGATTAGTTGAATTTTTCACGGAATGTTCGGAATAGGCGTAGCACCTCCCATACAACTTATATTTTCAATATGGAATATTTTCGTAATGAGAAATCGGAGAGCATTAAAATTTGGTGCAGGGCCACCGTTTAGATGTTCCGTTTCACTGGTAAAAATTTAATGGGCATTGCACAAGGGGCGTGACGCTTTTTAAATGCCGGTGTAACTTTGGAACTATAGCGTTCAAGCGTTCGTTTTTGACAAGGAGGCGTGGCACCGCCCATACAATTTAAATTTTCAATATGGAATATCTTCGGAATGAGAAATCGGGCAGCATTAAAAATTGGTGCGGGGCCACTGTTTAGATGTGCCGTTTCATTGGTAAAACTTTGTGAGCGTTGGACAAGGGGCGTGACACTTTTTAAGCAACTCAAATGTTTTGAATAAGTGTGGAACTACAAATCACACATCAAAGATTTAGAATTTAGATGTGTTCTTCGACATGGGAATGGGGTGGGTATTGGACGAGGGGCAAGGCGCCGCACAGTGGGGCGTCCCCATATATCTCATAGCCAAAAATAGTAAACGTGGTTTAATTATGACGAAATTTGGTATTCGCCCATTTCTTAGGGTAATTAAAAAAAATACGAAAACTTGTCAAAATTGGACTACTGCCACGCCCACCCCCCATATCGAAAAAATCGTTGTTATTCGATAACTTGGCTACTACTAACACCAGACAGATAAAATAGACAATATCACTAGGATATAATCTATAATTGTGCCAAAAATGGGCAGTCTACCACGCCTACTTTAAAAGTTCGTATAAGCCCCAAATGATTTAATCGGTACATATGTATATTTTGCCATTTTTTAAGTTTTCGATGTTTTTTATGTTGGCCCCATTTCAATTCGCTCTTAAGTTTATTTCCACAAATATTTGCATGCATTTGTAGTGCCAGCCGGTCGAGTTAAATTACGCGACGGCAGCTACACATGAAATAGCTTAAGAATTTGTACAAAAGATGCCACTATAAAAAAATGAATTACATGCAGGTCTGCAGCTGAAACTTTGCAAACGTATTCTACATACATACTTATAATTTAGTGAAACAATCGAAATTGGAAAGGCTCCCTAGGGCATTTCGAGATATTCAATTTTGTAGTTTGCACTTAAACTTTTGCTAGGGTTCAAAATGGCTCTACGTTTAAATAACGACAGTTAGCGAACAGTATAACTAGGGATCGGATTTATATGCAAATGCATATTTTTTTGGAGCTTCCGATTTGAGCGGGACCAAGACAGAAAATATTTTTATTGAAAAATATTAAGAATGAGCTAACATATGCACTGTTTATTTGCATATTTTGCGTATTTTTGCATTTTTTGCATAGTTTTTGCATATAAATCCGATACCTAGTAATAACCAAAATAAAAACAAAAACATTAACAGACTGTAGAAACCTATAACATAAAATAAAAAATCAGGTATATTAAAATAATAACTGTAACCGTAAGAAAAAACAGCTTTAGTTTCGCAAGGTTACATTTATATTTTTCCTTAAATTTGTGTATAGGCAATACATAAAGTTTAAAACCTTCGGTAGACTACAAAACTTACAATTTTGTACAAATTCCTTTTGATATATCTTAGTTGGAGATTTAGCTTCAATCGTGCTTACTAATTTTTTTTTTCAAAATAAAGATTTGGTTTTTTATTTTTGGCCACGGACGACTCACTGTGCGCCGCCCATAGAACCCAAATTTTTTAATGTGGAATAGCTTCCGAACAATAAGTTGGAAAGCGTTGATGTTTTGTATACCATCGTCCCATAGATGTGTCATTCTACTGGCAAAATTGAATGGGCGTTGAACAAGGGGCGCGTCATATTTTTTGTGACAGAAATTTCCCGCGACTGAAGACGCATATCAATGAAACCGAGTCACACCCTTCGACTGGAGGAATTGGGCATTACATAAAAGAAGCGTGGCATCGCCCATAGAGTGTAGTATGAATAAACTTAATTTATTTGGCCGATTGACTCCAAGCTTGCGTGCAAAGCCGCAGGGCCCTAATTATACATTTATATATACTCAATATATATATTTATACGAGGGTACTTTTTTAGTTGGCCGCCGTGGCTCAGTTGGTTAGTGCGCGGTCCAGCGAGTCGAATGCAGAGCGACGCAAGTTCGAATACTGCATGTAGTAACACCTACAAAAAATAACGGGAAACTCGTTTTCTCTTTCGGTGGCTGTCCTCTCAGCTGGAAATGGCAAACCTCTGAGAGTAAAAATTGCCTATGAAAAAGCTCCCAACCTACCGTTCGGAACCGACATAAAACTGTAGGTCCCTTCCACCCGCGTAAAAATTCACACGCACAACACGGGTGGCTGCGGGAAGCTAGGGCTTAGTCTCGCGTAAGCGGGCTGTCGTGTCAATCAATTATTAAATTATTATTATTATTAGTTTTATGTCAGTGAATTTTTGAATAAAATAAATTTTTTCGGCAAAAAACACGTTGATTTCTCAACAGTCTTTTAGCTTGATACATTTAGTCCATCGTTTTTTTAAATTCTTTTTTAAGTCATACAAATAAATGAAATATACCAATACATTTCTTTTTTGCACGGAGAATCAAACTTGGCAATAAACTTTTTTTTTGTAATTTTTATGGATATTTTTAAAATCCTTTAATAACAATTATTTTTGATTTTTTTAATATTAGTCTTCAAATAACAGTTATATTTCGATTTTTATTGTATTTGTCGTATTATAACAATTCTGTGGTCAAAAGCAATAACCGCCTAAGTCGAAAATTGCTGTTTCGAGCAATCTCGTTTTAAAGTTTTAGCGCGTAGTGTGTTCATTATGGGAATGCCAATAGGTTTTTATTAATAACTTTTTCTATTTTAAAGTTACAAACTCTCCGATTATACACAAATGTAGAGCACAGTCAAGGGAACGTGGTGGCATCTATAACTCAATTTCTTCCTAACCCTCCATTATTATCGTCTATTACGGTATTAAAAAAAATCCTTTTAAAACTTTATCCTTGAATATCCTTGGAAATTACCAAAAACTATTGGAAAAAATTTGAAAAAAAAATATATCTTAAGGACAAAGATGTACACTACTACATCCTTGAATTTCGTCCTTCTAACTTTATTAGTTTAAGATATAACAAATTTTATATTATACAAATTTTACTTATCCTAGATAGATTATCCTTATAATTTTTAAGGATTTTCTACTAAGTAAATGGTCTATACGTTATTAAAAAAAATTATCGCTAAAAATTTAATACAAATATGTAAATGTAATTTATAAAAAATAAAACTTCATACTAATAATAGGTTTTTAGCATCGAGCAATTTTATAACACCACTACTATCGTGAGTGTAATACACCCAGTTACTTTTTAAAACAATTGTATAACAATTGCTTTCTTAATACAAATGCTATATACTCTAGAACCTTCCGAAATATGCAAATGTGGATTACATTATAACTTTATTTTGGTTTTGATTAAATGCATGATTAATTAAAGTTATGATTTTTCCAGAAAACAGAACTGTCAAGACAGGTCTTGTTAAGCCGATCAAGAATATAGATACATTTAGATATTGAATAAATCCATTAGTGCAATTAATGAAAATGACTTTTATATTGCGACTTAAAAAATAAAAGTCACTGACTGATTTATATTGATGACTTTTATAAATAAAAGTCACTTACTGATTTTTATTGATGACTTAAAAAATAAAAGGCATTGAATGAGTTTTATTGATGACTTTTATAAATAAGTCATTTACTGATTTTTATTAATGACTTAAAAAATAAAAGTAACTGGCTGTTTTTTATTGATGACTTTTATGAATAAAAGTCACTTACTGATTTTTATTGGTGACTTTTATAAATAAAAGTCATTGAATGATTTGCATTGCTGACTTTTATTAATAAAAGTCACTGAATGATTTTTATTGATGACTAAAAAAATAGAAGTCACCAATAATTCTGTGGTCAAAAGCAATAACCGCTTAGTCGACTTAACCCTCCATTACTATCGTCAAGGTGGAATCCATCCTGTTAGTTCAATTTATCAGTAAAATATAGATTTTTAATCAAAACCAACATAAAGTTATAATGTAATCCACATTTGCATATTTCAGAAGGTTCTAGAGTATATAGCATTTGTATTAAGAAAGCAATTGTTATACAATTGTTTTAAAAAGTAACTGGGTGTATTACACTCACGATAGTAGTGGTGTTATAAAATTGCTGGATGCTAAAAACCTATTATTAGTAATGAAGTTTTATTTTTTATAAATTACATTTACATATTTGTATTAAATTTTTAGCGATAATTTTTTTTTAATAACGTATAGACCATTTACTTAGTAGAAAATCCTTAAAAATTATAAGGATAATCTATCTAGGATAAGTAAAAAAAATTTGTATATTATAAAATTTGTCATATCTTAATCTAATAAAGTTAGAAGGACGAAATTCAAGGATGTAGTAGTGTACATCTTTGTCCTTAAGATATATTTTTTTCAAATTTTTTCCAATAGTTTTTGGAAATTTCCAAGGACATTCAAGGATAAAGTTTTAAAAGGATTTTTTTTAATACCACTTCGTTCTTTTGCACCAAAACATGGAATTTTCTAAGATTCGAAAGCTGCGTGTACACTGTAGAGAAATTTCGATAGAGCTCTATCTACTCTCGAACTCTCGTCTATCAAATGTGTTTACACTATAGAGGATCTCTACTAGAGATTTGACTCTACGTAGAGTTTGATAAACTCTATACAACGATGAACTCTATTCGACGTATACACTATGAAAATGTTTTCTCTCGGCTAGAGCTGTAGAGCAAATTTTTATTCTTGCGAACGAAATTCGGAAAAATCAGTGCGCGCCAGAAGCAAGCAACAGCTGCAGTTGTAGTTTATTTGAAGAAGAATTAAAAAAGAGTCGAGAATGTTGGGTGCAAAATTGGATCGCGAAACGGCAAAGTGCGGGTGTTTATCGGGAGCTACTTGGTGAATTAAAAAATAGTGATGCAGCGGCGTATGCCAATTTTTTGCGAATGTCATCCACAAATTTTGAAGCATTGCTACAAATTGTGGCCCCGGTAATCACAAAAAAAGACACACATTTGCGCAAAGCGATTCCTGGAGGAGAAAGGTTGGCAGTGACCTTGCGATTTCTTGCTACAGGTATGGCACATACATAGTTTTTGAAAGATTTTTATATTTAATGCGTTGTGCACATTTTGCAGGGGACAGTTACCATTCGCTTTTGTACCTCTTCCGCATACCCGTTTGAACAATCGCTAAAATAATTCCAGAAGTGTGTGACGCTTTGTACCATGGATTGAAGAACAAATATTTGAAGGTAAATCCGTGAGACTAAAGTTAAGGACAGGTTAGAAATTCCATATTTTTGCAAAAGAAGTAATTACAAATGGAAGATATTAACTTTGAAGCTGCATTACACCTTTTCGAATTGTAAATCATAAAATTGCATGTACTACGGTTTTGTTGTCAATCTACTGCATATAGATATAATGTATTTAAAACCATATTTGAAAGTGTAGTTAGTACATATATTAACAATTTCAACGATTAATCAATTAAATTTTGAAATGCTTGCTCAATTAAAGAAGGTGCCGACGGTATTTGTAAAACAATTACATCGTCAGGCTCTTCTTCTAGTTCCACAATTGTTCTTTGTACTATTAGCTTTACGCGCTTTCGCTTTCTGTCGTTCATGTGGCGCATTTGGTCAGCCACATAGTCACCAAATAAAGGGTGTTTTTTTAGAGGTATAGAACTTCGAATTGAAATAAAACACAAGAAAATCGTTTTAATGTCCATCAATTTGGCTTTATTGGAAGGATAATTTTATGCCATTAATGTTTAAATATGATTTCGGGCATGTGGCCGCCGCGGCTGGCTCGAATAAAGCCAATTCTACAGGTCAAATTTTTAAAGTTGATGGACAAAGCTCCAATTGCTGTGCACGGTGGCGAATCGATTCATTCGGGTCCTCTTCAACATTTTGCTCTACAGCGGCAATTGTTTCTTCGGTGCGCAATGTTCGACGTCTCTGCGGATGCGTATTATCACATAGAGTAAACGTAGTGCGAAAACGACCCATGGTTAACCGAATTAATTGCTCTGATGGACCATAAAATGGACGGAGCTTGCGGTAAACTTCGCGAACTGAACCATTATTTTCAAAATAAATTTGCACGATTTGCAAGCGTTGTTCTTTTGTCAACCTGTTCATGATGAAATGGCAAACCAAACTGAACATAAATGACATTAGAGTTGCCAGATTTGACCACAAAATGCCAGTTTTATCTCTATTCGAAAAACAGACCTCTAAAAAAAACACCCTATATTTGGTGTGAGTCAGCGGGAGTGTTCAATATCTTCAATGCGTTATTTAAAAGTTGATCATTTTTCATGTTGGCCTTAGATTTTTTTCTATATGATCCTTTTGGCATATCTAGGCTTTCCGTAGTGGAATTATTTCAGCTTACATCCACCCATTTTCTTCCTCGATTTCCTACAAATACTAAAAATTTCCTTTCACTTAGGTGCCGAACACTGACGAAGAATGGATGCTGCATGCCCATCCATTCAACAAAAAATGGAACTTCCCGAATTGTTTAGGCGCTCTAGACGGAAAACATGTTACCATGTTTGCACCTCCGAATAGTGGAAGCATGTTTTAGAACTACACTCTTTGTTTATATGAATTAGTTTTGTTACATATATGCATTTAAATAAATAAAATAAATTACATAAGTTACAAATACAAGAGCAAATATTTACTTACTAAATTTTAAATCGTGTTACAGGACTGCCCAGCTTTTGAGATGCATTCATATAAACAAAAAAACCTGCATGCGAGAGTTCTAAACTCTATACTACGAAAAACTCTCGACTAAAAAATCTCGGGTAGAGACTATGACGAGCTCTCGTGGAGAGCTCTACTGAGTGTCTAGACTTCTCTAGGCGAGATTTTTCTCTAGCTCTCGGTATTTTTCTCTACAGTTCCTATATGAGGCACCGATTTAGGCAGAAGCAACCAGAACGTGTTCCTATATTAATTTTACCTTCAAAATTGTTTTTATTGTATTCATATAGAATAGAATAGATACGGGAGCCGAACACCAACTGGCCGAGACACTGCGTCCAAAGAGAATTATTGTGTCGTATCCCTTATTCTGGCAGCCGCCGTGGCTCAGTTGGTTAGTGCGCGGTCCAGCGAGTCGCATGCAGAGCGACGCAAGTTCGAATTCTGCATGTAGTAACACCTAAAAAAAAAAAAAAATAACGGGAAACTCGTTTTCTCTTTCGGTGGCTGTCCTCTCAGCTGGAAATGGCAAACCTCTGAGAGTAAAAATTGCCTATGATAAAGCTCCCAACCTGCCGTTCGGAACCGGCATAAAACTGTAGGTCACTTCCACCCGCGTACAAAATTCACACGCACAACACGGGTGGTTGCGGGAAGCTAGGCCTTAGTCTCGCGTAAGCGGGCTGTCGTGCCAATCAATTATTTATTAATTATTATCCCTTATTCTTTATTGGAGGAGTTCATCTCCCCCAATACTGTCCAGGAACTCCTTGATTTTCCCCAGATTAGTTCCAGACAGCTCTTTTGTCTGAATTAGTTCCATGCCCAGTAAGGATGCGTTCCTTGCATGTAAGAGGGCAGGACACTCGGTTATGATGTGCACGGAACATTTCGAAGAAATGAAAAACACGTGTCGAATTATTAAAGTACTAAAGTACTTTCATCAAGTTTAAAGCTAAAAGTCGTAAAAAATCATGTTGCTTCATTCAAACTTTTAACTTCTAGTTAACCCCTTCAAGTTTTGATTAAAAAAAAAGAAACATGTTAAAATTTTTTTTATTTCAAGTGTTTCCACTTTGAAGTAAATAGGCCAATCGGTTCAGGTTGGTATGCGAACTCTAACCCTTGTTACATCCCGTGAAAAATACGAGTATATTTGGAGTATTTTCACCTAGCTTGAAATCAATGAAGTTTCTCCATACAACACCTTAACCCATGTTTTGCCCTTTAAAAAAAAATAACCTGAATCAGGAATTGAACCGGAATCAACAATATATAATTAAATAAAATATTTATTCATGATAAGAAATTCGTGTTTAATTTTAATAAATAACTTTCCGAACAACCCAATAAATTTGTAAACATTGAATTCTCCCATTAAAATAAACTAGTAACAAACAAACAAGGAAGGGAGCGGACATACAAGGTAAAGTCTCTGACTGCGTTCAACCTGGCGAACGCCAGAACGATCCTTGTCTCTGTCCAATCCAAGCTGATGCACAGCCTCCGTGCGGCCCTTCTGGATAGCTATTTGGCATCCGCTGAATAGTGAACTAATGTGTGCAGCGAGTCCTATCCCCAGGACTTAAAATTTGGGTTGTGCGCAGGGTTTGGTGCCCGCCACGGAAAATCATCTACCAATGAAAGCCAAAAAGCAAGCCTAGGAAGGAACCCACAATGTTGACGACCACAGCAAACGATTCAAGGACCATGATTTGAGGATAGGCACCTGGAATGTCCGGACCCTTTATAGGGAAGGTGCCTCTATCCAATTGGCGGAAGCCCTCACGAAATGTAAGGCTGACATCACCGCCATCCAGGAAATGCGATGGACAGGACAAGGTTGCTCCAAGCGAGCAGACTGCGATATCTACTACAGCTGCCATGTGGAGAAGCGCGACTTTGGCTGTGGATTTGTGGTCAGCAAGAGACTTCACCACCACGTCTCTCGGTTCACTCCGGTGAACGAACGGCTGGCTTCGATCTGCATCAAAGCTAAATACTTTAGCATCAGCCTAATTTGCGCGCACGCCCCGACGGAAGAGAAGGACGATGCGACCAAGGATGCCTTCTATGCGAAGCTCGAGGACGTCTACGACAGGTGCCCGGCCCATGACGTCAAAATTGTCCTCGGGGACTTCAACGCAAAGGTCGGGCGAGAAGGCATCTTTGGCCCCACAGTCGGGAAGTTCAGCCTCCATGGGACCACTTCGAACAACGGTCTGAGGCTGATAGATTTCGCCGCGGCACGAAACATGGTAGTTAGTAGCACCAGATTCCAGCACCTCGATATCCACAAGGCCACCTGGTTATCCCCCGATCAATCCACCCGCAACCAGATTGATCACATTGTGATTGATGGAAGGCATGCTTCTAGCATTCTAGATGTGCGCACGTTCCGAGGACCCAACATCGACTCGGACCACTACCTTGTTGCAGCCAAGGTACGCATGCGTCTTTGCGCAGCGAAGACCGCACAACCTAGTTTGCGAAGAAAGCTGGACATCAGTAAGCTGCGATCACAAGGGGTAGCCGAAGCCTACTCCGCTCAACTCTCCAACCAGCTCGGTCGCTCCCCCTCTCCACCTGATGACATCGGCGGATTATGGGCTCACTTATCCCACTCTATGCGCGCCGCCGCAGAAAATGTCCTTGGTTTTCGACGCCCAACACCAAAAAACCAATGGTACGATGAAGAGTGTCGCGCAGCCACTGCAGTGAAGAATGCTGCATACAAGAAGACCCTGCAGTCGGCCGCCACGCGAGCCATGACAGAAAAATACCGGGAGGAGAGGAAGAAAGAGAGGTGCCTTTTTAGACGCAAGAAACGGGAGCAAGAAAGGCGCGAGCGTGAGCAAATCGAGGAGTGCAGGAGCAGGAATGACGCCCGAAAATTCTTCCAAAAAGTTAAGCGTCTTACGGAAGGATTTAAGCCTGGGGCATCTTCTTGCAGAGACGAAAACGGGGATCTGGTTACGGATGCGCAGGGTGTGCTGAGGTTGTGGAAGGAGCACTTCACCAAGCTGCTCGCAGGCGACGAAAGGAACAATACCGCCAGTGGTGAAGATGTCCAGATGGCATCAATCGACGACGACGGTGTGGATGTGCCACCGCCCAGCCATGACGAGGTCCGGGTCGCTATCCAGCGACTCAAGAACAACAAAGCTGCAGGGCCGGATGGGCTACCAGCTGAATTGTTCAAGGCCGGCGGCGGTGAGCTGATTGGGTGCATGCATCAGCTCATTTGCAAAATATGGCTGGAGGAACGAATGCCCAACGATTGGAACCTCAGTGCCCTTTGTCCTGTGCTGAAGAAAGGCGACCCAACAATATGCGCCAACTACAGGGGTATCAGCCTACTTCCCATTGCATACAAGGTCCTGACGAGCGTATTATGTGAAAGACTAAAGCCACTCGCCAAGGCGCTGATTGGACCTTATCAGTGCGGCTTTAGACCTGGTAAGTCCACCATCGACCAGATATTCACTCTACGCCAAATCCTGGAGAAGACCCATGAGAACCAAATCGATACACACCATCTCTTCATCGATTACAAGGCAGCATTCGATAGCCCGATAAGGGATCGCCTATATGCCGCATTGTCTGAACTTGGTATCCCTGCAAAGCTCGTTAGACTTTGCAGAGCGACGTTGAGCAATACGCGCAGCTCCGTCAAGGTTGGAAGTGACCTCTCCGACCCCTTTGATACCGTTCGAGGTTTCAGACAGGGCGATCCTATGTCCTGCGACCTCTTCAACTTCACCATGGAGAGTGTTCTGCGCAAGGCCGGTGTACATCGTAATGGAACAATTTTCAACAAAAGTGTCCAGCTCCTTGCTTACGCTGATGATGTTGATGTCATCGGACGTAACAAGCGAGATGTCACCGCTGCCTTTGCGGCTATCGAAAGAGAATCTGCCAAAATGGGTCTGGTGGTAAATGAGGGCAAGACGAAGTATATGCTGTCTACACGCTACACGCAGCCGCCGTGGCTCAGTTGGTTAGTGCGCGGTCCAGCGAGTCGCATGCAGAGCGACGCAAGTTCGAATTCTGCATGTACTTAGTAACACCTAAAACAAAAAAAAAAATAACGGGAAACTCGTTTTCTCTTTCGGTGGCTGTCCTCTCAGCTGGAAATGGCAAACCTCTGAGAGTAAAAATTGCCTATGAAAAAGCTCCCAACCTGCCGTTCGGAACCGGCATAAAAATGTAAGTCCCTTCCACCCGCGTACAAATTCACACGCACAACACGGGTGGTTGCGGGAAGCTAGGCCTTAGTCTCGCGTAAGCGGGCTGTCGTGCCAATCAATTATTATTATTATTCGTCTACCTTGGCACCGCCATCAACAGCAGCAATGATGTCAGTCTGGAGATAAAGCGAAGGATAACTCTTGCCAACAGGTGCTACTACGGTCTCGGTAGGCAATTGAGAAGTAGAGACCTCTCTCGACCGACAAAACTTTCACTCTATAGGACGCTTATCTTGCCCGTGCTCCTCTATGGCGCTGAAGCATGGACAATGACACGAAACGACATAGCGGCCCTTGGAGTGTTCGAGAGGAAGGTGCTTCGCAAAATCTTCGGCCCTGTTCGGGTTGGTGACGACTATCGCATACGAACCAATAACGAGCTGTATGAGCTGTATAAGGACATGGACGTAGCGCAGCGAATTAACATCCAGCGGCTACGCTGGCTCGGTCATGTCTGCCGCATGGACGACGAAGCTCCGGCGAAAAAGGTATTCGATGCGATGGTTGGAGGTCGACGGCGAAGAGGGAGGCCGTGTCTCCGGTGGAAGGACCAAGTGGAAGAGGCCCTGGTATCTCTCGGTGTGACCAACTGGAGAAGGCGCGCGCGAAGCTGAGGCGCCTGGAGAGAAGTTTTGCGGCAGGCCGTAACCCGATAACGGGTTGTTATGGCCAGTTAAGTAAAGTAAGTAAGTAACAAACTTTACATCAATGCATCAACACATTAAGTGCACGAAGGGATGCTCACCATTTATAGCAATACGGAAACTTGCTTTTACACCAGCGAAAAATTAAAAATGTTTTGTGATTGCAAAAAAAACGAAAACAATTCTTCGCAAAGGACTTATTTTGGTGGTGCACGTGTAATTTTAATTGTAAGCAATGAAACCACCTTAAGCCATCAACAATTGTTGTATCAATGTGAATTATACCGATCATTACACAGCTGCTACCCACACAAAGCGCATCTTCTATATACACGAAACCACGAATATTTTGAGCTAAACGCACACTTTAGAACTGATGCCCCAGAGAAAAGCTTAATTTTTAAACAAAAACCATCGCCACACGCTGGCCGGCATTGTAGGAAAGCAAACTAGAAAAACGATGAAATTACTAAATGATTTGTAGACTTCAAAACTGCTATCTATCGAAACGAAATAACCACTTTACTGGCAATTTAGCTTTCGACAGTGTATTTTTAGCAACAACAAGTGTTTAGAACGAACATTGACCTTCATTAAATAAAATTAGAACAAAAAATATCAAATCAAAAATTCAAAGTTACTGCTGCTTGCTGTTTCTAGGTTCTGCTGTTGCCACTTCTTATTCTGAGTGTCATTAAAATATTCGTTGGTGAAAAAAAAGCAACAACAAAAGAAAAAGGTACGCACATACATACATATGTAAATACGCCAAGCCTCTCTGAGCCAAGTTGCACTGACCGAAGTTAAATTTGAACCGAGTCGTGTTCCTCTCCCAGTGGTGAGTGACACATGCAGCGACAGCGACGGCGGATGAGCACACGAGCAGACAACCAGCAGAACATCTTGGGAGTTTTGAATTCAACGTGCTTGTTTGTTATAACCACATTTTCAATGTACATGATTTAATACCATTCTCCACTATTGCGTCTGAACCGCACACATGCACACGCTCACACCAACACACATCAATATGCATTCGTGTGTCTGCTGGTCGCTGAGGCCGAGTACATTCACATCTCCCCATGGAAGTCTGTGTTAACTCTTTTCGTCTGAATCACACATTCAAAGAACAAAACACGAGTTCTGACTAAATTATAAAAGCAACAACAACGCACCACCATCAATTTATAAAAATCAGCAAAACGTGTTTAGAGCCCAACGAAATAATCCACGGAAAGCAAGCGCCGAAGAGTTGTGAAATCATTTCTATTTCGAAATTTTATTTCTCTTGTTTCAAATTTTCAAAAAAAAAAAAAAGAGTTCAGTTAATGCCAACAAGGAAAATATATACAGGGTTTAAAAAGTAATTTTCGGTCAAATCGCTATTTAACATTTAAGATACATTAAGCATGTAATACATGCGGGCCGCTAAATACTCCTTCAAAGGATTTTCTTGCTGAAAACAGAGGGTAACTATTTGGTTTCGTGGTAAAAGGTAACATCAATCTAAAAAGACGATTTTATTAAATTGTTTGCTAAAACAATACTTTAGGATCATAAAAATATGTAGTTGATAATAATAATAATAATTGACTGGCACGACAGCCCGCTTACGCGAGACTAAGGCCTAGCTTCCCGCAACCACCCGTGTTGTGCGTGTGAATTTGTACGCGGGTGGAAGGGACCAACAGTTTTATGCCGATTCCGAACGGCAGGTTGGGAGCTCTTTCATAGGCAATTTTTACTCTCAGAGGTTTGCCATTTCCAGCTGAGAGGACAGGCACCGAAAGACAAAACGAGTTTTCCCGTTTTTTTTTTTAGGTGTTATTACAGGCAGTATTTGAACCTGGGTCGCTGCCTTCGACTCGCGGTCCAACGCACTAACTAACTGAGCCACGGCGGCTGTCGATGGTAGTATGTAGTTGGTCTTTAGTTTAAAAAAACGTTGACTAAAAAACCAAAACTTGATTTTACTAAAGTGCTCCAGAGTGCTGAGTACTCGTACAACTTTACACGCGGAAACCACATTTTGCAAACTGGATTACAAAAACCCGTTGGATGGATCAATTTGAAATATTGATAGTAGTTTCACATTTATATTCTCTATAAGGGAGGACGTCACAGTTTCTTAATTTAAGGTATCATGGCACGTTAGAAAGGGGAATTTTTAATGACTAACAAAATTATTTATTTTTCAGCTCTTTTATTATCAATCTTTTTGAAAATTCTTTTACAATACAGGGTAGCTGCTATGAACTGAAACCAACTTTGAACTGCCGTAGTTATAATACTGTTAATTTTAGCGCGTTTAAATTTGACTCAGTGACAGTTGATTTAATTGTTGACATGTGTGTAATAGCGTTTTCATTTTGTGTTTCTCAAAAAAATTCTGTGGTCATGGATTTCAAACGGGAGAATGTGATATCGTTATATTTAACTGGAATCTCAAATTCCGAAATCGTTAAAAGGCTTCGGCATTTGAATGCAAGTAGATTTTTCGTGTGGCGGACTATAAAACGTTACAATGAGACCGGCAGTTCTAAAAAGCGTTATGGCGGCGGTCCGAAAAAAACAGCTACCAATGAAGCAATGGTTCGCAAAGTGAAGAAGAGAATTGAGCGAAATCCACAACGAAGCGCAAACAAAATGGCAAGGGATTTCAAAGTATCGCGTTGGAGCATGCAACAAATATTGAAAAATAGGCTTAAACTAAAGCCCTACAAGATACAAAAAGTGCATGGTCTCAACGCGAAACAAATGAAATTACGGCTGGAAAGAGCGAAGAAATTGAAGCGCTTGGCCGTAAATGGTGATATTCCGAATATCGTGTTTTCCGATGAGAAGATTTTCACCATTGAGCAAGCCATAAACAAACAAAACGACCGTGTATGGTTACGTGAGAGGTCACAAGACAATTTAAACACTCGTCTGGCAACCAGACGTCATTCGCCTGCTCAGGTTATGGTTTGGGCCGCCATAACAGCCGATGGTCGATCACCACTCGTCTTTGTGGAGCCTGGTGTTAAAATTAATGCGCGAACTTATCGCGAAAAAATTCTGGAAGCTGCTCTGAAGCTTTGGGCAACGAAACATTTCGGCTGCAAACCTTGGACGTTCCAGCAGGATTCGGCACCAGCTCACAAAGCGCGTGTTAACCGAGATTGGTTAAAAAACAACGTTCCTCGCTTCATTTCTGCACAACAGTAGATGTCAAATTCACCAGATGCGAATCCAATGGACTTCTCAATCTGGAGTATTTTGGAGACTAAGGTTTGCACTAAAAACCACCAAAGTTTGAACGCGCTCAGATCCACACTTGTCCGGGAATGGAACCGAATCCCACAAAAGCATTTACGGGCAGCGTGCGAGTCATGTTTTCACCGATTGGACAAAATTATTGCAGCGAAAGGCGGATACATTGAAATGTTATAATGTAAAATAATAATAAAAGATATAAGGAATCTTTTTGCTTTTATACGAAAGAAAAACCTTCGAAAATACAATTTCAAGAGCATCTTTAAGTTGTTTCAGTTCATACCAGCCCCCCTGTATATTGAAGGTTTAAGGAACACAAAAAACTTTTTTTTAAAAAAAGCTCCTATCATTTTATTTTTAACGTTTTTTTATTTTTCTGGTGATTTCCTGTGTCCGAAAGCTTAATAATTATGAATCCTTTTTGATTTTTTGTTTCAGATTAGCCAATCCGGAGATTAAGTGTCCGTAATGGAGGATGTTTTTTTTCTACGCGACTTCAGCTCCACCTATATGAGACAATATGCTAAAAAATGTTTGTTGTGTTCCCTAAACCTTCAATATATTGTAAACAAAATTTCAAAAAGATTGACAATAAAGAAGCTGAAAAATAAATAATTTTGTAAATCATTCAAAATTCCCCTTTCTAACGTGTCATGATACCTTAATATAAATTTAAAAAAATTCTCCTGTGTTTTGCAAATATCTATGCTTTTTTCAAAACTGTAAAATTTTTACAAAATTTGATTTCGAAAAAACCGGTATCTTCATAGGCAATTTTTGTCTTATACTTATATACCAGGGTTAATTAGGAAAACTGTTCAAATGTTCTGTATTCAGCTTCTCGGTCCATACAAAACTTCAGATTGCTTTTCTTTCATAACAGGACGCACATTGCGTGCAAAATGCGTATATATAATAGACCATGCCTATTTTTCACATATTCTTAATAGAGACTCACCACAAAATGTTCTTTCAAATCATTTTTTTTTTTAGTTATTAAGTATTTAGACATATTTGTATGAATATTTAAATTTAATAAAAATTTGAAACCAATGCATACATTTCCTCAGTTGTATACAACATTAAACAAAGTTTTAGTCAACAAGACTGAAAAAGATGTTCATATTTGGCGCAGCGGTGTACAAGTAAACACACGCATACACGAACAATTCGGACAAACACCCCTTAAGTGTCAAATGAGTGTTATTGCTGAAGTTTCGATACGTAGAAATATCAAATATACTATCGTCCGCACCACCCCAGTCGCTTGGCGAATAGCACGATGTGCCACCCTTCGTTTCGAGCGCTGCGGCGTGTAAATTGCCAACCGATGACGGCAGCTGCAAAAGTAAAGTACGCGCCGATTAAAACCCCTGCTTTGCCAGACAGCATATTCTCTCACTTAGTATCAAGCTCACACGTAGCCACGCACAGGGCTGGCAACTTTGTACTGGCGCCCGTGAAAGATAAGCCCATGTGCCACACCCCTTTTAATGACTTTCGTATATTTCTTAAAACTTCGCGTCCGTCAACTGCTATCGGGCTCCTTTCTCAATAGGAAATCATGCGATCAACTACTGATACATTGGCGGCCTATTTTTCCGCAGTCACCGTCTTTTATAGTGCCAGCCCTATATACACCTGGACAGATCTGTTCGTCAGACATACGCACATACATACAGACCGAAAATGCAGCCACCATGCACATTGTTCTCTTCAGACAAAGTAAAATCATTTATTTTTACCCCTCGTTTCAGCTCATATACTATTTTCCCCCTAACTAATGTGGCCGCTGCCATCATTGCTGGCTATACTCGTTGGTGTTATTTCACAATTTCAACAGAGCAGACCCTGACGACATAAACACCAATGCAAAAACCGAGCCACCCTGGAAATTTGTAACGACAGGACACCTTCGACGACCTCAAATACGGTGCTAACAACCATAACAGGGTATTGAACAGCATATGCTTGTCGCACAGCGCGCATGAATTTTGTTGATAAAATGAACATAAGGCCGGCATAAGGCAATGCCTCGACACATACAATACTTGAACAACTGAGCACATGCACTGCGAATGTATTAAGCATGATGTGCGCTGGCAGCAGTATCAAAATTATGCCATTTTCAATAGGTATACATTAGGCATCGCAATCCCGGGATCCCGGGATCCCGGACTTTTTCCAGTCCCGAAAATCCCGGGATTCAAATTCTTTTATCCCGGGATTTTCGGGATTGCAAAAGATGCTTCAAAGTTCAAATGAAATAAATTTTAAGGCACAAAAACCCAATTCCTTATTTGAGGGAGAAGGGAGGGGATAGAGTGCGTCTTTTGCAAAAGGCTTATGATTATTTACTAAGCATTCAACCAACAAGTGTTGAATCTGAAGGATGTTTCTCTTCAGCAGGGTTCATTTGAAATAAATTTCGCTCTAGATAAGAGAACAAAACACTTAATGCCTTTGTATTTTTAAGATCTCAGTTTTTAGTTAATCAAAACGCTTAACTTTTTTATCGAAATAATCGAAGTAAAACTAAAAGCACAAACAAATTAACTATTTTATTTTTTTTTATCAAATATGCATATATATGCACTTTATGATACATCGGTTGCAAAGTAATAAGTTATGTTTAAGTGTCATTTTTGGATAAAACAAAATGCTATGAAACTGAAGTTAAATGTCAAATGAAAAACTTTTAAGTTAACTCTTCAATTCCCAGTGTCACCTGTAGGTGACAGATGCTTAATATTTGTTTTCCTACCACATAGGTTTTTATTTTACACTTGTATAGCAAAGTCAATTAGTAGTACTTGTTTATTTAATTTTCCTACCAACACTAGCGATACGTCATTTGTAAAATTTATTCATTTGTTTCACGCGTAATTAAAGCAGTGCGAGTTTGTGTGGTTTCTTTCAATATAAAAATGAGGGTAGTTTAAACATTTTTTATGTATTTTTTTGTCTTATCCAAACGTATCTAAGCTCTTTTATTTAAAAAGAAAATTTTCTTTTTCACTATTTTGGACATGGGAATTGAAGGGTTAAACAAAATGTGATTAAATTCAAGATAAAAAATCTTGAAACTACCCAAATGTGATTAAAATGTGTCCATTTTTATGATAAATATATTATAAACAAGTATTTATGCAATTCGGGAAAATTGTTTTATTAAAAAATTTGTTATATGAATCCCGGGATTAAATCCCGGGATCCCGGGATTTGACTTTTCAATCCCGAAAATCCCGGGATCGCAAAATGGCAAAAAATTGCGATCCCTAGTATACATATATTCATATGTTTATTTCCCGAACACATAGACAACGGCAACGACACGGCTGCATCTGTCAACGTAAAGAATCAACTTAGAGCTAGTTTCTATTTCGTAGGCGACAAAACCAAAGCAATTGGTATCACTGCTTAGATTGGCAACATCGATTGCTTGTTTGCATACTTTGCTCAGCAGTTCCACCTGTTCAGCTGAGTTCGTACGTCTGTCTTCAGAGGGTATTCTAGTTAACAATTTCAAAAACATGTTGAAATATTTGAAAATATATACAATCTAGAAGTTAAAAGTATGCTTCAGGGATCCGGTATGCTCACTTTTTCTATATACTCGTAATCAGTGGCGCACACAGGATTTCATTTGGGGGAGGGGGTAGGTTTGCGTACAACTTTTGAGCCGAATACCGTTCGAAACCATGTTTTGTATTTTGTACCAGCAATTTTTGTGTTTGGCGATGTGTGCGCTAGTGCTCGCAATAATGATCTTCTGCGAAAACAGTTTGTTCAGACAAAAAGGGCGTGGCAATACTGCAGAGAGCAAATAACCCAGTTGAGACCATAAGTAATCTTATAATTTTTACAAAACCAAGCATCTTACCTGCTCTTAGAATGAAAAATCGAAGTCTTTATTTCCACCAGATAGTCATTTTCTACTATTACAATACTGTAAACAAGGCGATGTCGAAGTAATTCTAAACGTTATCATTTTTGCTGGATAAAAATCCATTATTTTGAGCCGGATTTAAAAATTCAGAAAATCATATAGGATTCATAACAAAGCTCGTTTTCATTAATGAGCAATAGTCGTTATCTGGTCAACTTCAACATAATATTTGAATTGCAATATTCTCACTTTGCTTTAAAAAATTTATTTTTTCAGATAGAGACAACTGAATCTAAGCCCTCGATATTGAAAACAAATTATGGCAATTTTATGAAGGAACTAGCCAATATACGTTTTTATATGCGTACAAACATTCTAGCTTCAACTAAACATGTGAGGAAGCGGTCTACATAAGATCGAAAAAAGATCGAAAGTGTCCATACCAACTTTCCAAGAATTATAAAGCACTTTATTTCCATCATTTCAAATTATGGTATCAATTTAGGGGTAACACCACTCTAGCGACCAAGAAAGGGTCTAACTTTGACGATTTATTTAGCGACTATGGAAAAAGTATGAAAATTTCTTTTCAACGAGTATATTGTGCCGCCCCACAGTGTCGCGAGTAGGGATTTTAGGCCGATGCCACATCGGTTTTTTTGGTCGATTTTCCTGCTTTCATTTCTTGTTTGTTTTTATTTGCAGCTGAATCGCACTGTCTTTCTTTTTCATATCTCGCTTTGTATATTTATTACATTTTTATTATACGTTACAACCCAGTGTTGCCTAGGGGGTTTCTCCTTAGATTTGTTTGGATTTTATGACAAATACTTAAGGGGACAATATTTTACAGATATTTTTAATCTATTTTTGCTACATCAACACCTTGTTCAGCTATATTGGCTATTGGGTCTTTTGTTAATTGCTTGTGCCAAATAGAATGAGCAATTTTCATGAAATATTGATTTTATGTGTTATAAATTTGGGGGAAATTTTAGTTTAATGTATTCAAATTCTGAATTTTCTTGTAATTTTATTTAGTTTTTAGTTGTTTATTTTCTCGTTTTTGTTTGTTAATTTGCGATGAATGTGATGAAATGTACTATATATGTAATAGTTCCTTTTGTTGTTTTATAAAATAAGCTGTGTTTTTGATTGAATTCATTTGTGTTTTTTTTTCTATGGAATCGGCATCGGCCGATTTTCGGCCTTTTGACCGATTAATCGGCATCGGCTGAGAATTGGCCGATGCCGATTAATCGGCATCTGCCAAAAAATTTGGTATCGGTCGGACTCTAGAAATTATTGCAATTTGTTGAATGTAAGTTCGAGGACTTTTGTCGAAAAATTTCCCATCGAACCTTATGTTAAGTAAATATATTCTATAAATATACTATTGTTGGAACTCTGTGGAAGCTTTCCCTCTTTTTTTTTACATTCTATATTGTACCGTTACTTGAAAAAACGTCAAGTCGTAAGAATAAAAGTGCAGTGTCCTCAAACTTTAGATAAACTTATAAAAAAACTGCTTCTTACTGCAGTGTGATATAGCTGAAAGTATGTATGTATGTAAGTATTGAAACCATGGACTTTAGCTGCACAAACTTGCAAATTTTTAAGAAATCAGACATTTTCAGTGCCGTATGCAGTCGAAAATAGGGTCCTTTTTGCAGCATGGTTGGCAGAACATAGCGACCGCTGCTGCGCTTCGCTTGAGCTATAAATTTTTGTTTGTAATAATATGCAAACACCACTTGATTTAGAAAAATTACAAAAAAAAGGTAGATTCGATGGAAGGTTTCGGTAATACTGGGTGGCTTGCCATCGAATCAAGGCTACTTTTGAAAAGAAGCAAAGCTTGTTAATGTCTTCAGAACCAATTATAGCAGTTAATAGGAAAATTAAAGTTAAACATGAAAACCGAAACTCTGATATACTGCAATATATAATATCTGAAGAAGTTGAAGAAAGGAGTTTTTAAATTTTGACAAAAATAGATGTAGGGGGCTTAATTTCCAATAATTCATGATCGAAAATCGATTATCCTAGCAGTACAAATTAACAAACTGTAATTTCTAATGGAAATATATGCAATACTGAGTTTAATAAGAGGTGTTATTTTTTATTTGGGTTTGAAATTACTAAGCACAGATATTTGTAGTTTTTTTAATATTTCCTTTTTTTATGACAAGCGTAATTGTAGGTTGATCGATACCATTTTTGGTATATACCTTTATATTGATGATATGAGTTGCTGTACCAAAACATCAATATATTTTTTATAGTTTCCGAGATACTGTCAACTTGGTATTCGGTTTGTATGGGAGGTGAGCGTGTATGTGGCACGATTGATTGATGATTGATCATTTTTGGCGAATTAACTTCTCTTTATAACAAAATCATATGTACAAAATTGTATAGTCGTACGACTATTTTTGTCCCTCGCTACTATGGACTCGCGACACTGTGGTACGCAGCTAGTTTTTGACTTGATGGAAACTTTTTTTTATAAACAATGGCCAAAAACCAATACTTTTTTTCATTTTTGTTTTTCATTTCTACAAAAATGTATTTCCAAAAAACCCTACGTACTACCAAATGCAATAGAACAGAGATTTGTGATAAGAAAAATAGTAACTTCAAGTAATTTTTCAAAAACAAAATAACGTTAAAATGAAAATTATTTCTTCATAAAATTAACAACCAACCTTTTCTTGTTGGAATTTTCGCGAACGTTTTCGCATAGATTTTGTTGATATTTTTTAGTTATGTATATCTCTGAATAGAGAAGACAGCCGCCGTGGCTCAGTTGGTTAGTGCGCGGTCCAAGCGAGTCGCATGCAGAGCGACGCTAGTTCGAATTCTGCATGTAGTAACACCTAAAAAAAAATAACGGGAAACTCGTTTTCTCTTTCGGTGGCTGTCCTCTCAGCTGGAAATGGCAAACCTCTGAGAGTAAAAATTGCCTATGAAAAAGCTCCCAACCTGCCGTTCGGAACCGGCATAAAACTGTAGGTCCCTTCCACCCGCGTACAAAATTCACACGCACAACACGGGTGGTTGCGGGAAGCTAGGCCTTAGTCTCGCGTAAGCGGGCTGTCGTGCCAATCAATTATTATTATTATATCTCTGAATACTATATGTTGTTGGACTCTGCGTTCAAACAAACCCCATGCATAATTGGATACAAATTAGGTTACTGAAGAAGGGGCTTTTAACTTGTTTTAAGGCATTAAATAGTAAACAAAGCTTTACATCTTGGGTATTATGGTTCGGATCACTGTCCTGTAAAAGTAAAACATTTGAATCTTATTCTATGCCATACCACATCTGCTATACTTGCCATTGAGTTATCTCAAAAACGATTTAATGACCTTTAATGACCAATGTGCACAGCTCTAGCTCGGACAGCTTAAGGGAACGACTGAATTATGGGACTTAGGCATGAAAAGAATGAGCTTTTCAAGTGTCAGTAATTTAACTTTAGACTTTACCAATTTTTAATAGATTTACTAAGACTATCCGTTCATTTTGTAATTATTTTCTTTTGGGAGATAGAATGCTAATATAAGCACTTAACCCTTTCGGGACTACTGGGATAATACGTCCCAGCAAGTTTTTAAGACCCCTCAAAAGAATCATTCATATCTTATGACCCACTCTAAATAATTATTCTAATTATATGTCCTCGGATAAAAGGATAATTTTAGAATTTGTGAGTATGCAACATAAATTTGTAGACCCAATTTTGATAGCATGGGAACATTTTCACCAAGAGCATTTTAGTTTTCCAAATTAAACTCCGTCCCGAAAGGGTTAATAATAATAATAATAATAATTGACTGGCACGACAGCCCGCTTACGCGAGACTAAGGCCTAGCTTCCCGCAACCACCCGTGTTGTGCGTGTAAATTTGTACGCGGGTGGAAGGGACCTACAGTTTTTATGCCGGTTCCGAACGGCAGGTTGGGAGCTTTTTCATAGGCAATTTTTACTCTCAGAGGTTTGCCATTTCCAGCTGAGAGGACAGCCACCGAAAGAGAAAACGAGTTTTCCCGTTATTTTTTTTTTAGGTTATTACAGGCAGTATTTGAACCTGGGTCGCTGCCTTCAACTCGCGGTCCTACGCACTAACAAACTGAGCCACGGCGGCTGCCAATATAAGCACTTAGACTTTAAAAATTCAGTTATAGTTCTGTTTATTACACAATGGCATACTATTAAATGTTTCCAACTAACTTTCGCTAAAAAACGTACTTCTTTTCCTGCCCCTTACTTTATCTCAAACTCTGGGCTTAAAGTGGTCAGTGTTATCAAATACCTAGGTGACTTCTTCGATTCTAATTTCTCTTTTTCTGCACGTATTGATCTCCAATTCTATGTCCAATTCGTATTCTATGTTAGCCTTTATTCGTCGCAACTGTTCTACCTTCTCTGACCCTGATACTGTCTAGTTACTTTATTCCGCCTTTGTTCGTTCCAGGCTAAAATACGCAGCCGTCATTTGGAGGCTATTTTATGCCTTAAGTATAAATCGGCTTGAAGGAGTGCAGAAGGTTTTTATTCGCTTTGCCCTTCGTTCCCTGAATTTTGCAGATCCGATTCCCTCCTTGACGCACATTGTCAGCTTTTAAACTTGAAATCGCTTAGTAGAAGATCTTTTCTCTCATTGAAATTTTTTATAATATTGTGAATGGACTTATTGACTGCTCGTCTCTTCTTGAAAAAATTAATTCTAATACTCCAGCCAGATCTCTTCGGCGGTCTTAGCGCTTTAATGTTGGCTTTAACAAGACCAATTATGCCGTATTACTAGAATTTTGACTGAATTTAAAAGCCTCTCAAATTCTTTGGATATTGATCTTGCGTTACCTTTAAACGTATTTTGCACCATGTTATCTAATTATAAGTACCTTTAAGTATTTTTTTCGAATTTGTTTGAATTTGCACCTCTTATTTCTCTACGTCTGTAATTTGATTAGACTTAGTTAATAAATAATAAACAATAAAACATATTTTCAAATAAAAGACATAGCTGTAAAATCCAGTTATAATTTTTGTACGCAAACGTTTCCTGACCGGTGTATGTATACGATGAATGAGTTTTGACAATGAAATTTTGCTCCTTTTATATTTAATTACACCGGAGGGACGCAAACGTTCACAATAAGACGCCTAAGGCTAAAAACATAGTGGAGCGGCGAGCAAAGCGACGAGAACAAATCAACGCTTTTGAATCGAAGCGCACATAGTCACGAGCAAAGCGAAGAAAGCTGAAAAGAGCAAGATTTCAAAATATGTTGTTTTCATCGCTTTGCTCGCCGCTTTGCTCTACTTAAAAATCCAAAAATTTTTGGGATTAAATGCAGAATACCACACCCTCTTAAAAACATTTTTTCCTTTTATCGGAAAGAGGGGCATTTTCTTATTCTAACAAACTTAAAATTTTGCCCCGGAAACATTCACAGAAGGCGTATATCCGAATTTCTCAATAAATAATCAACTGATTCTAACGATGTAGGTGTCATATGAAAGGTATTTTCTTCCTCTTTCGATTAATGTAAAACATTAGATATGTAATTTGTACTAATAATGAGTTATAAGCGAAAATTTGTTTTTTTACAGAAATTTTTTAAAAACGGATTTTTTTCTCGAAAAAATCCATTATTAAGCTATTATAAGTTTGTAACCATAGTATAGCCTATGAAATTTCCTTTACAACGAAATATAAAACATTTAGAAACTGTAATTTTGCTTTAATAATAAAATTTAAGTTGAGGTAAAAGCACCGTATTGAAAAAGCGCTTATGAAGGTTTTGCTTAAGAACGATCTTCTGCTATGAAAGGATTTGAACAAAAATACTGTGCACACCTGACTGTTGCCTGATGTGGTGGTGACTCCCATGAGGGTTATTTTTTTAGCGCCCGGCCGAAGGCCGGCCACCTGGGAAAAACTTATTGCCAAGAAAACTATGGCTTGGAACTATGGATTTGAACAAAAAAATACTTGAATAAAAAAATACGGCCGAAGGCCGGCCACCTGGGAAAAACTTATTGCCAAGAAAAGACCAAGAGTCAAGTTAGAAAAAATTAAAAAAAATACTTAAAAACATAAAACTGTACATTTTTATATTTCATTGTAAAGGAAATTTCACAGCTTAATAGCTTAATAATGGATTTTTTCGAGAAAAAAATCCGTTTTTAAAAAATTTTTGTAAAAAAATATTTATATATTTTCGCTTATAACTCAGTATTAGTACAAATTACATATCTAATGTTACACATTAATCGAAAGAGGAAGAAAATACCTTTCATATGACACCTATATCGTTAGAATCGGTTGATTATTTATTGAGAAATTCGGATATATAACTGGGACTTTGGGGGCGGACCATGCCCTCTGTGAATGTTTCCGGGGCAAAATTTTAAGTTTGTTAGAATAAGAACATGCCCCTCTTTCCGACAAAAAAAAATAAAATTTCTTTAAGAGGATGTGGTATTCTGCACTTGTTCCAATTTTTGCTATTAAAAAATTTGTGTGAACAAAACAAAAAAAATTTATGTGGATGGATTGATAAGTCCACTATGTTTTTAGCCTAAGTCATTGTGACCATAGTATAATTATTATACTATGATTGTGACGAACTGTCAACAGTTTAAAAACAATTTTACCTGTTTGTACAGATTTTCCCTTGATGTATTCGGATAATTAAAAGATACCGAATTATTCCCAGTCCAGCAAATTCAATCCCTTCAACTTTTATTTCGATCACTCATACAGGCCTTGGGCCGACACCGGCAACAGTATCAGATTCAAAGGCAGCAGATGTCAGCCTACGACGAAAATCATCAAATACCATCGTAGTGCAGACTGCATGAGCACACATACGCATTTGCTTGCATGTGTGTTTGCAAGAGCGCGCGTTTCCTTATGCCTGGCGGGACAGTGAGCGAGCACGGCACAACACGATGGATACATACCCAGCGCGCTCACATCCGCCAATATTGCAAGACAACGCAACCGAAGGACAGACAGAATAACAAAGGGCTAATGAGCTGCATTTACAAAGGGAACTGTGTGGAAATGAAAAGCGATGCAAAATGGCAGCTCCTTTAATTTCAGGCTGCTGTCATAGCTTCACTACAATTAAGTCCCAGCCTCGGTAACGGCCCCAACTGCCACGCCACAGGAACATGAAACAGACCGATTCAAACGACGAGACAATGCCAGAAATAAACAGATTTAGTGTTGTCACGAACTTTGAAAACTGATTTTTTTGTAGTCATTGCAATAAGGATACAAATCTGAAAACGCGACATTTGCGAAGATGACGCTTTTTCGTTACTAATCATGCACCGTGCAGTAGCGAACGTAGTACTGAACTTTTGCGTGCCATGTTGCCCTGATATTTCTACGTTCTCTACTCTTCCAATCGGTTTTCTGGCAACACAACACCGGGAGGAGACTCTACTTGTCTGTGGCCATTGGCCACACGCATACAGCATTCCAACCGTCACAATTGAACGAATTTGAAACCATGTGGCAACGGAACACAACTTGCATTAGTCACCATCCACACCGCTTCGGCCAGCGTTGCTCCATCTCTCCTCGCCCCTGCTGCTTTTTCGAACAGACGGTCGTTGGGCCGTTTAGTTGTTTCAAGAACAAGAAACCCGTCTGTGTATTTGTGTGTATACACACAATCGCCGAGTCGGCGTATGTTGACTGAGAGCGCGGCAGAGAATAAAGCAAACGCGTTGCACCGCGCCCGCTCTACATCATTACGATACAAAGCGTCGTAACCTATGTTCGCTGCTCACAGCACGCGCAGATGCTAAGTGGCGGCAATGCAGATTGGAATTCGCTTCCGCCTTGACTTGATATACAACCAGCGGGGCTGCACTGCGAGCGACGACATCCGCAGCGGGCGTTTGACAACGAAACCTTCTGCAGCACGCCTCAAACCTCTCTAGAACCAATAACTCAGCAAGCAACAGCTCGACTCACAAGGATGAGAGGATGCAAAACCAACCTGAGTTCATTGCGATCTTGTTGTCATATGCATCGTGTTAGTAACCAACACCATTGAGACAGCCAGCTCTGCCACTGCAGCCCTAGCCACCAGATGCGGATAGTGGCGTCCTCCCGCACTTTTTTGTACTTGCTGTGCGTTCTCGCTTAGTCCGTTAGTCGGTACTGTCGTTAAACTTGGTACTTTCGCCGTCGAGTCAATTCAACTGACACACTACACAATTCTGGCAGATTCTTTTATGCGCGTCACGTTACAACCAATATTCAGAATTTACGCTTTAGTTTGCCTCTTTCCTGGCTCCTTTCGCATAAATACGGCTGCACTGTGCTATATTGTCTCTCCACTCAGCACCTTTTTTTTACTGTCAACGGTCGTTCACTGTGACGCGACAGCAAAGGCGGCACCAGAACAAATCTCAATTACTTCTTTCTTCCTGCTCAATCTTTCCATTTGTCCAATATTATTTTCACCAACCTCAAAACTTTGTCTGTTTTGTTTACGAGCAAAACGATTCAAATTATCTTCAAATATATGTTTTGTGTTTGTATTGCAAACTTTTTTATTTTGTATTCTCTTGAAATTCACGATTGTTCCTTCTATCGCCCACGCACGACCAAACACAACGCAACATTTGCAACAGCTACCAAACAAAAACTGAAAACGAAGTAGAATCGAAAAGACCAACGGAGCTAGGAGCGCCATTGCGCAGCAGACCCAGTGTTGCATCAGCAAGCGGTTTCAGAGAGCTGCCAGCATTAAATAGTTACTTCCAGTATTGCCACGACCAAAAAAACATGTTTTACCAAATTCTAAAGTAAACATTATCTAATCCTGAAAAAAATAACCAAATGCATGGTACATTAACAAAAACTTCAGTTCACACATTTTATTTAAAAACATAACGTAACAGATCTTATTTTGAATTACTTCACGAAATTTTTGGTTATAAAAACATGCATATATGTTAAAGAAACAGATTATAAATCCTAAAGCCGACTTGTATTGAGCTTGCTAAAAAAATAACCTAACTCTGAAGCATGTCACCATGTAACCATCCGAAAAAAATAACCAATTTAGGTTAAATTCAACCAAAAGGGCAACGCTGATTACTTCTTCTTTTTAACAACAGCTCTCTCTTTCATTTCAACTCATAAAACAGATCGAATTTTTTTTAGGCTTATAGCCTAGACAGACGGCAGCGTTAATGCGCATGAAGAGCCTTAATGCAAATTATTTCGTGCATTAGCTCACTCAAATGCACATTAGCGCTGGCGCAAATGCACGAAATGAATGTGCATTTGTACTGCATTTAGGAATTTCAATATGGCAATGCCGTCGAAATAAATCGATAATTTTCTGAAAGTGATAAGTCAAAATAAAACAAAAACGAAAATTACAAATTTCCACAACCGTCTTGCTCTTATCTCAGAGGGTGAAACTAGGATCCCAGCTTGTACCATCACATTGAGATTTGTGTGAGCTATTGCATTGATGGTTCTGGCATTGTAAAGTAGTTTCAGCAAAAGTAATTGCAGCTTTCTTTGAATTGCATTTTGCTTTTGAATCAAGACCGCTGCCGCGAGTAGTAATTTTTGTCGCCTTTCCATTTCAACAAAATAAAACTCAGATGTCAGTTTGTCGTCTGTCAGGGTAAATTTCTAATTTGCATTTGTGAGTTTTTAATGTACATTAACGCTGCCGTCTGTCTACGCTATAATGCCCCAAGCACATAGACGGCGACTGCATCTGTCAAAGTATAGAATCAGAACAATCGTATGGAAACGATTACTTTGGCGAAAGTACGACAACACGAACACAGATATCGCTATCGCCAAGCTTATAGCCTATTTCCACGGGGCCTTAACTGCAGTTTACGCTTAACTGCAGTTTGACATCGCATTTAAATGCTCAAATTCCCATACAATTGTTTTTGTATCAATGTGCGTAAACTCACTTTCAAACTTGAGTTAACTCAGTTTTGTTGTTTATAAAAGCGGGAGCAACACTCACAAATTTACAAATTTTGATAGCATGCTTTCAGGCGCTGCAAGGGCCGTACGAACAAAAACGAAAGAAGGGATTTGAATTGCGTACGGTGTGGTAGTTTTTTTGTCAAGTCAATTACTTCTTACTGCATTTTTCGCAAATATACCTATCGTCTGTCATAATCAAAGTCAAAACATATATTATTTGCTAATAACACTGTGCGACAGCTTTTTCTAACCCGGAACCGACCAAGACTAATCGATAGTACTCTTATAGAGTAACAAAACCCTAGCTGGGTTTTGCAAAGTTAGTTGCCTTTTACAAGTTACAGCCGTGTAAAGTTTGTGTGTATTCGGGTTTTTTCAACCAGTTTTTTCTTTATAAGTCTTAAGATATTCAAATTTTTGTATTGCTGTCTTCAGCAAACTTGCTGCTAATTCTTAGATGAACCAATCCTCTGAACACTGTGTAACAAAATTATTACACCTTATCGAAATTTTGGGGGGTCAGTGTTAAAACAATCGACCTTTTTTTTTTTATTGTAATAAAAAAAAGTGTTTTTTATTCTATTAATAATAATGCAAAAACGCATTTGTATTGCCAAAAATAAAAAAAATATGCTAAACCCTCTAATGTCACAAAGACCTGTTTTTTTACAAAATAAAGTGAAAAAATGTTCAAATCTAAATTTGAAATTTTATTGTACACATATTTCAGTCTGTTTGAAAAGTTTTGTGGTAAGTGCCTTTTATACCTGTACTTATTAATGGTCCAGATATACGGAAATGAATCAAAACAGAGACATTTGATCTGGTGTTAGTTGGTGATGAATTGAAAACATGGCAATCGATTAAAGAAGTTATTACTGGATTTTTGGGGAAATATCGTTCTGAAAACTATAAGAGTTCAGTACAGCGTATGAAGAGATTGAGAGAGAACGGCGCCGTATGAATCACACACTTAACCCGCCGTTTTTGCGAAAAAAATTATTAATCAAGTAAAATCGATATACACTAGTCAGAATAAGTTTGCGTACAAGGGGTACGTAGTTTTTTCATATGAAAAATAAATCACTTAAAGTAATTTTTCAAAAACAAAATATTTTTTATTTTTTGCGTAAACTTAGTTCTTTTATTCCATTAAGATAATAATAACAAAAACTTGACCAAACTGTAAAATGAGGGCCAAAAACAAAATATGTTATGAATTCACCTCCGAAAAAGTTTGCGTACAAGATGAGATTATGTAGTTAAAATTCAATTGAAACTAAGTTTTGTTCAAAAATTAATAACTTTGTGAATTTTCTTTTCTCGCTTGAACTCCCTGCAGAAGTTTTGGCGCAAATTTTTTTAAATTCAGTGTTTTTTCAGCAGTTATTTTGTTATATCCTTGAATTGTTGTATTGGTTAACTATATCTTAGAAGATGGAGTGTTGTTGGGCTCAGGGTTTAACTGAACCCCTTATATACTCAATTAGATGCACGGTAGGTGACTAGGGAGGGACTTTTGCAACTTTGTTGAGCCAGTTAATAGCAAACATAGCTTCGCATCGTATGCATTGCGTGCTAAGGTTGAAAAGATATGTTGGAATCTGATCCAAAGTTTTGAAACCTTGGCTTACATAAGCTTTTAGAATATGTAAATAACCCCCCGGAAACATTTCTGAATAAAACAACACAGCCTGCTCACTCCTTTTCCTGACATGCAGCCCCATACCATATCTCCACATATGCTATGCTTCACTGTTAATTTCAGATTTTTGTTATTAACAGGATCCTGTTCAAATTAGTTGATGCTTTTTAATGCCAAATATGCCAAACCATTATCAAATAATAATGAAAGGTCCCACTTTCTATAGATAACAACATTTCGTTCCGGAAATCCGGTTTTTTAGACTCCTTGATGGACTCTTTTACGAAAGCAATTCTGTGCTCCTTGTAAGTAAGCTAAATATGGGCTTCTGCTGTTATGTAGGGGAAGTATGTTTTTTTCAGAACTTTTCTTATAAAGTCACTGCTAATGGGGTTTATAAAATATTTCTGTACATTTCTGAAGATATTGGATGCAACCAGCCTTAGATTTTGATGCACTGATCGCAAACAATCGAATCCTCTTGCTCGGGTAACTTAAGGGATTATATACACTTGCTTTGGTCAAAAAAAGCATTTTATTGCATTTTCTGAAAGTACATATCTTAGAGAATATTTTCCCCAAAAATCATAAAGATCCGAGCATTAGAACCAGATTGGCAGCTATTGATAGCGCGCTATCTGCAACTACGAGTCAACGGCGAGTCACGCTTCACGAGCGATTATCTCGAAACTGTTTTTTTCAAAAAGTGTGGTTGCGGTGACCACGATTACTAAAGAACCGTTAACTCGATCAGTCTGCAATTGTCCAGGCTTATTAAAAACAATATTAGCCTGTTCGTGAACGAAGGATTTTCAATTTGAAGCAAAACTTTTTTTTTCCTGATGTAAAAACCCGAATTTTATACGTTCAAAACTCGAACTTTTTAGAAAGACGATCATAATTTTCGAAAAAAATTTTATTTTGCAAAATCCTTCGTTCACGAACAGCGTATAGGTGTAAACTACATAAATTTTTTTGGTTTTTGTATTTCAGATGAGCAGATCCTTCGTTATCGTGGTCACCGCGGACGATGTTGGGAAAATTGTGTTTTGGCATAATGGCTACTGTGACTAGTATTATAAATATTTTCTTTTGAAAAAATTCATGAAGCATCTCTCGAAGTGTATAAATAAATAGGCATTTAGTGTTTTAAGAAAAGTTGTGTAGTTTTTCCAAAAAAAACATCATAAAAATGCCTTTTTTTCTCGCGCGCAAGTGTATATAACCCCTTAAGAAAATGAGATCGTAGTAACCAAACAAGATTTTCTGTTTTTTTTTTTAGATTTAAGATGAATTTTTGAAATGACGAATGTGCTCTCCCAAAAGTTTCCCTAATTTCATGAAATTTTTTGTCAATTTTGAAAAGTTTTTGTAAGATTATTCTTTATCCATTTTTAATATTTTTCTGTTGAATTCTATTGCTTTCTATAAAATTTCAAGCACATATACGGTTCCAAATAACTTACAAGTCCGTTTACTGTTCAATGGAATACAAATTTTCCAAAAAAAATAAAGAGCATAACCGGAAGTTCCCGTTATTAGTTTTGTACGCAAACTTATTCTGCACCGTTTTGTGAGTATATTGTCAATAAATACGAATACATGGAAAATTATTATTTTAATTCATCTAAAACAGAAAAAAAAGTGCAGTTAAGGCATATATGAATAATGTGGATAAGTTTTTATAAACAGAGAACCCATTTTTGAGGTCAAAATTAATCATAAAATATTTTTGACTTGCCTGTACGCAAACTTATTCTGACTAGTGTATATGCTATCAGTTATTCTTAAAAAACTTATTTTATATAATTTCATTTTAATTTAAATTCATTTGTCGACGTGGCGCCAACGTTGCGTACACGCAACACAGATTCGAGACTTATCTAGAACACGCATAATGACACCCAGATAATTTACAAACCAATTTTATTTTTTCTTTGCCTTTATGTGAACGTATTTTCATGTCGACCAAAAAAAGAATTAACGTTTGACAATTTTTAGTGTGCGATTCAAAATTTGTCTGAAAAACATGTGTCTGAGACATGTGTCATATACAAGTGTGTGTGTCAATGTGTGTTTTGTAGGTAGTTGAGATATGGAGGGGAAGAAAGCCTAAAGATATACCTTCCAAACAAAAAAAATTTATCGCAATACCTCACACACACTGCACATACGAATTTTTTAAATAGTAACGTTGCGTATACGCAACATAGGAAGGAAATGTGTTAATAGCGACCTACAAACAATCTCCAAGTGGGGTCAAGCGAACTGGGTCGATTTTAATCCTCGCAAGACCCAATGCTGTCTGTTAACCAACAAACGAGTCTGCCAAGATCCTAATACATCCCTGGTTATGGGTGATGTGAGTATTGCGGAATCGGCAGCTCTTGATGTTCTGGGCATGTCCATTAAGAACGATCTTCGTTGGAACGATCATATTTTTGGCGTGTCGAAAGAAGCAGCCAAGTGCCTCGGCTTCCTAAAGCGGTGCAAAAAATATTTCACTCCGTCTGATCTCCGCATTATTTACACCAAAACCACTTCTCTCAAAATCCTATTTCCTAATCTTTTCTGAACCAACCCAATGCTTTGCATTAATAATGGTCATCCCCTGCGCGTTTGTTCGAGTAAAAAAAAAAAATTATGGATGCATTTGCAAATATAGGCGTTCACATGTTGCTAAAGATCCATTACTTGCATCATCATCTGCTTTACTTCAGCCAACAATTACCAACAGAATCAGACGAACAAGGCGAGCGATATAAACAGACTGAAATATGTGAACAATAAAATTTCAAATTTAGATTTGAACATGTTTTCACTTTATTTTGCAAAAACACATGTCTTTGTGACATTAAAGGGCTTAGCATATTTTTTATTTTTGGCAATACAAATGCGTTTTTTCATTAATATTAATGGAATAAAAAACAGGTTTTTTTTATTACAATCAAAAAAAGTCGATTTTTTTAACATTGACCCCCCAAAATTTCGATAAGGTATAATAATTTTGTTACCAGTGTTCAGAGAATTGGTTCATCTAAGAATTAGCAGCAAGTTTGCTGAAGACAGCAATAAAAAAATTTGAATATCTTAAGACTTATAAAGAAAAAACTGGTTGAAAAAACCCGAATACACACAAACTTTACACGGCTGTAACTTGTAAAAGGCAACTAACTTTGCAAAACCCAGCTAGGGTTTTGTTACTCTATAAGAGTACTATCGATTAGTCTTGGTCGGTTCCGGGTTAGATTCCATGACCCCAAAATTGTCGCACAGTGTAATAAATGCTGAAAAAGAAAATAAAAAAACGTGTAACTTCTCATGAACCCTCTTCACATTAAAAATTCAGGCAGCTCTGATATCAATCAGCTGACAACTGTCAGAAATAAAATAAATATTTAGAAATGAAATACATTTTCATAAATTAAATACATTTTCATAAATGAAATAAATTTTCACAAATATGAAAACACAGACATTCCTAGACTGTTGATAGGGAAAGCGGAGTGATTTTCATGCAGTAGAGGGGCTACAAGAAACCATACATACGTATACAAGGAGAAGGCGGCTGTGGCTGCCCAGAAATAAATGCAGAAATTGGTTTGTCCAAATAAAAATGTAAACAAAAACCAGTTGTTGGAGTTAACTCAGTTTCGGTGGAAACGCTTGACAGTTGTCAAACTTAACAGAGCCCTTAAATGCATTTAAGCGCTCGGTGGAAATACAGTATTAGAGATAGTCTCTTTTTCTTAGGCGACAAAACCAAAGCAATTAATATCACTGCTTAACACGTTCTACCCGGCGTGGACCACTGGTGGTCCACGGGCACTGCGCTTATCTGGCGGCGCAGACCACCGGTGGTCCACAGCAAATTTATTTATCTGGCGGCGCGGACCACTTTCTACAAAATTCGTACAATAACTAACATTCTGCTGTCTGCCAACAATAACGAAAACAATTGCGTAGTAAAAAAGTGCCGCTATACGAACAACTTGTCATCTCGTGCACGCAATGCGTATAAACATCGAAAAAATGCGCGGGGTAGAACGTGTTAAATTGGCAACATCGATAGCTTGTTTGCCTACTTTGCTCAGCTGCTCCATGCCCCAAATGCGTAATATATTGTTACGAAATTCCACAGATCGTTATCGACGGTTCGTTTTTGATTGTATTTGAAAATAAAACAACTTCAATTACTCAGCAAAACGTAGTCAAAACTGACAATCGCTTTATTTACAGAATTTACACTTCGCTTGTATCTACACTTGTTACCACTTTGCTCGCTCAACACAGACTCGCCCCCTTGCGCTGCCACTGCTGCTTTTATACCACTTTTCTTATCGCGCCGAAGTTTCTTGCAACTTCTAATTGGAAAGCGCTCGACCATTCTCGCACAGCCCATTTCGAGAACCATCCTTGCCATATCGGACTATACCAAGCGAATTTATAACAGTTTTGCTGTACTTCACAGTGCATGCCTAAAAGTATGCTTGGAAAACATTCGTGCGGAGAAGGCATTCCCGTACAGTGCGACACAGAATTTCTCATCGTATCACTGCCCATCACTTAGACTTGTTCGTCCCGAACAAGTACCGAGGCTCCGCCGGAGTAAGACGCCAGGCGCTCCAAATGGACTACTTTCAGCCTGGCGTTTCCGTTGCAGCAGCGTTGAACCCTGTACACCACGTCATTAATCCTGGTCACGACTTTGTACGGTCCTTCCCATGACGTTTGAAGCTTTGGAGACAAACCTTTCCTGCGCTGCGGGTTGTAAAGCATTACCAGATCGCCTTCTTGGAACCCCGCTGTGTTAGCTCGTAGATCATATCTGGCTTTCATCTTATCGCTGACCAGTTGGATACGGTCTCTTATAAACTGGTGGATTTCTTCCAGCTCCGATCGCTTATTAACTGCGTAATCAGTCTTAGCGCCTTCCGTCGTGCTGACCACTCCGAACTTCAAGTCAGCAGGCAATCTCAGCTCTGTGCCGAACACTGCTCGGGCTGGAGTGAGTGATGTCGTATCGTGCGGGGCTGACCTATACGCCATCAAGAACAGCGGAATATGCGTGTCCCAATCCTTTTGATTCCTGCCTACTACTTTCCGCAGATATTCCTCCAGTGTTCGATTGAATCGTTCCACCATGCCGTCGGACTGGGGATGCAAAGGACAGGTGCGAGTTTTCGTTATTCCTAGTAGCTCACACACTTCTTTTAATACAAGAGACTCGAAATTCCGGCCTTGATCCGAGTGCAACTCCAGTGGAACTCCAAATCTGGCCACCCAGTTGTTTACCAACATTTCCGCGACCGTGGTGGCCTCCTGGTTAGGAATAGGATACACTTCGGGCCATTTGCTGAAATAGTCCATCACCACCAGCACATATTTGTTGCCTTGAGTGCTAAGTGGGAATGGCCCGGCGACGTCCATGGCAATTCGCTCAAAGGGCGCTCCCATGTTGTACTGCTGCATGCGGCCCCGAGATCTTCTTGTTGGCCCTTTCGCAGCCGAACATCGATCACAGCTCTTAATCCAATCGGCGACAGACTCCTGGCATCCTACCCAGTAGAATCGCCTTTTTATTTTGGCGACAGTTTTTGTGATGCCTAGGTGCCCTCCGCTAGAGTCGTTATGGTATGCCTCGATCACCTCGTTGATCCTGCATTTCGGGACTAAAATTAGGGAATTGCTGGTCCGACCATCCTCACTCTCCCACTCGCGGTATAGGCAACCATCAGACAGCCGCAGACTTTGCCACTGCGCCCAGTAAGCCTTCGCGATCGGGCTCTCACCGGCCATCTCCTGCCAGTCTGGACGTGCGCCTTGCTCCTTGCCTTCAATGATTTTTTTAAGATCCGTATCCTCGCGCTGGTCCTTTTGTATCCTCTCCGCAGACCACTCCTCCTCTGGCAGAACGCTGACCAATCGTACGTCCACTATCTGCTCTTTGCTTTCGGCTCGCGAACAATGCCTGCATTCGGTTTTGCACGGACGGCGTGACAAGGCATCGGCATTTCCATGGCTGCTACCCTTGCGATGCTCTACCGTGTAGTCGTAGCTCTGCAGCCGCTCGATCCACCGCGCCAATTGGCCTTCCGGATCTTTAAAATTCAGTAACCATTTCAATGCCGCATGATCTGTGCGCAGGCGAAACTTTTGCCCATACAGGTATTTATGGAAGTGTTTCACGCATTCCAGTACTGCGAGCAACTCCCTTCGGGTCACACAGTAGTTGCGTTCAGGCTTTGACAAAATTTTGCTGTAGTATGCTATCACTTGTTCTTGGCCATCTATTATCTGTGACAGCACACCGCCAATACTATGCCCACTTGCATCTGTATCCAGCACAAACATCTCTCCAGGAACGGGGAAGGCCAGAATTGGAGCAGTGCACAGTTTTTCCTTCAGTCGTGCAAAAGCCTGCTCCTGCTCTTCACCCCACGCGAAGGCTTGATTCTTTTTCGTCAGTTTGTGCAAGCTGCCAGCTATGTTCGCAAATCCTGGAACGAATCTTCGGTAGTATGTGCACAGGCCCAGGAAACTGCGGAGTTCGTGTAGATTGCGTGGTCGGGGCCACTCCTTCACCGCCGTGATCTTGCCTTCGTCCGTATGTACTCCGCGAGCGGAAACCGTGTGACCCAAATACTTGACCTCTTTTTGGAACAGCGAGCACTTCTTTGGGTTGAGTTTAAGCCCGGATTTCTGTATTCGCTCAAATACCTCCTTCAGCTTTCCCAGGTGGTCGTCGAAGCTTTTGCCCATCACGATTATGTCGTCGAGGTATACCAGACACGTCCGCCAATGCAGCCCTTTCAGCACACGCTCCATTAGTCGCTCGAATGTTGCTGGTGCGTTGCAGAGTCCAAACGGCATGACGGTGAACTGCCACAAACCGTCGCCAACACTAAAAGCCGTTTTCTCCTTGTCCTGGTCTGCAAGTTCCACCTGCCAATAGCCGCTGCGTAAGTCGAGTGTGGAAAACCACTGTGTGCCTGACAGTGTGTCCAGGGTGTCATCGATCCGAGGTAGTGGATAGCTGTCCTTCTTGGTCACGTCATTGAGCTTCCGATAGTCCACACAGAATCGGGTACTGCCATCCTTTTTCTTGACTAGCACGACCGGCGAGCACCAAGGACCTGACGAAGGCTCTATGACCTTTTCTGTATGCATGTTTCCAATCAAATTTGTGACCTCTTCCCTCTTGGCCAGAGGAACTCGTCTTGGCGGTTGGCGGATTGGTTTCGCGCTTCCGGTGTCGATGTTGTGCTTCACTATGGCTGTTCTTCCGCCCGCTTCCGTTGCAAATATTGACCCATAGTGCTGCAGGAGTGACCGCGCCTTCTGTTTCTGCTCGCCTGTCAATTCACTGCTCCACTGGGTCTGCGGTATGGCGTCCATGTCAGAACCGCTTTTCTTACTTCCTCCGGGTGGACTGCTTTCGCAATTGACAACTGCTTCAGCCTCTCTACACTCGCCAATGACCGCATCTTTTCCGACATATCTGGTCGTGTTCAGTGGATTGAGTATCCTGACTGGTATTTTGCCATTTTTGGGTTCCACTAATGTACGTCCGATTATTATGTTGTCGTATCCTTGTTTTGGCGCTTCTACAACCCACAGCCGACTTGTCCCATCGTCCTCGTCCACCTTAGCCCACACAATCGCCTCGGAATTCGCTGGTATCTTCTGGTGTTGACACGAGACAACTTTCCTTACCGCCACGCTTCGGTCATAGCCAGTGTGCAGGGGGAATTCAACGTTGGCATACTTCAGCACATTTTCTTTCAGGTCCAGCGTAAAACCATGCCTAATCATGAAATCCACGCCGATAATCACGTCGTCCATTATATCCGCGACGATGAACTCATGCTCCAGGCTGCTGGTGCCGATAGCAATTGTTTTTGTTACTTTTCCTCTTACCGGCGCACGCTCGCCAGTCGCAGTCCTCAGCTGTATGCCATGCAGCGGTTCCCAGTTCTTCAGAAGCTTCCTTTTTATGATCGAATATGACGCTCCAGTATCCAGTGTCAACACGAACAACTTTCCATCTATCTTTCCTTCAATCGTCAAGCTGCTGGGTTGCCGTTTCAGCTGTGAGACAAGGACGGTGGGGCAGCGGGTTGTGGGGATCAGCTCACGCCCCTTTGGGCTGACCCGTTTTAGTTTAACGACTCCTCGTCCTCAGCCCTGCGCTTGTTGGCTGAGCCTCGATCGTCAGTATTCCCCGCTTCAGGCGATTGCGATCGAGAACGGGAACGCCTCTTTCGTTGGCGGCAGTCTCGTGATATGTGACCCTGCTTGCCACATGTCCAGCAAACAACTTTAGAGGAGACAACCCGTGGCCTGCCCGATGTCTCAGAGCTTATGGCCTGGATCGAAATGTCGCTGTCCGGCTGGATTTGACGTACCCTTGCAGATGCATACCGATTGCCTCCAATCCATGTCGCTTCATATGTCATCGCGCTGGTCACCGTCTCCTTAAATGTCGGCTTGCCCATCATCAACGCACTGCGACGTGTCTCGGGGTCATGAAGACCTTCAATGAACGCCTCAATCTTCATCCTTTCGAGATCATCAGCGCCGAATTTTGGGTAGCACAACTGTACGAGCCGCTCAATGTCTGCTGCATATGTCTGCAGCGCCTCGCTGGCTCTTTGCCTGCGGTTCTTCAGCTCACAGTAGTACAGCGTATGGTTGTGCTCGTTGCTGTACTTCACTGCCAACGCTCTCATGACGGCCTCGTAATCACTTCTCGAACATTCCGGAACTGATTTCATTACCTCAGCCGCAGGACCTTTCAGCGCCAAAGCCAATCTCCGACCCTTCCTGATATCGTTCCACTGATTTTCCAAAGCAGCTAAGTCGAATTGCAGTTTGAATGTATCGAATGGCGTAGCACCATCATAAGTAGGCACTTCTGTTCGGGTGGCGAAACTTTCCGGAATCGGCGGCAAACATTCTCGTGGCTGTACTTCTCTAAGCCGCTCGTCGATTTTTCTGTTTACCGAATCCTCCAGACTGTCAACTCGTTTGTTCAAGGAATCATCCAAATCGTCAACTCGTCTGTTCAGAGAATCATCCAGGCCGTCGACTCGTTTATCTAAGTGTTCCACTTGCGCTCCCAGGTGCTCCACCTTCACATCAAGCTTGTTTGAGATTTCTTCCACTTTCTGCTCCAAGCGCGCAGAATTTTCCTGAAGCTTGGTTTCCATTCGCTCCGCTACTTCTCGGTTCGCCGTCTCCATTTTAGCTATTTCTAGATTTGTCGTTTCGACTTTTGCCGAAATTCCGAGATTCGTAGTTTCCAGCTTCGCTGCCATTTCTCGATTCGTAGTTTCCAGCTTCGCTGCCATTTCTCGATTCGCTGCTTCCATTTGCGCCGACATGCCTTTGAGTGCAGCCATTAGTTGGCTCATGTCCAACGCTTGTATTGGTGCAGCCGCTGCAGCTGTACTCTGTAGCGAAGCAGCACCAGCAGGCGATTCCTCCACCTTGGCCGACGCCTCTTGTTCCTGCGTTCCGAACTCGTGTGCAGCCCAATCAATGCCTCGTGATTCACACGCCTCTCGCAAACGCAGCTGCAACTCCACCTTACCGCCAGCAGTCGGCAAATTCCAGGCCGCCAGCTCCTTCTTCAGCTGGTCAACCTTCAGCAGCTCCAGTTTAACCATGTCTGCGTTTTTATAATTTTATTTTACTTTCAGTAATACAATCCCCAATTTCTGACACCAAATGTTACGAAATTCCACAGATCGTTATCGACGGTTCGTTTTTGATTGTATTTGAAAATAAAACAACTTCAATTACTCAGCAAAACGTAGTCAAAACTGACAATCGCTTTATTTACAGAATTTACACTTCGCTTGTATCTACACTTGTTACCACTTTGCTCGCTCAACACAGACTCGCCCCCTTGCGCTGCCACTGCTGCTTTTATACCACTTTTCTTATCGCGCCGAAGTTTCTTGCAACTTCTAATTGGAAAGCGCTCGACCATTCTCGCACAGCCCATTTCGAGAACCATCCTTGCCATATCGGACTATACCAAGCGAATTTATAACAGTTTTGCTGTACTTCACAGTGCATGCCTAAAAGTATGCTTGGAAAACATTCGTGCGGAGAAGGCATTCCCGTACAGTGCGACACAGAATTTCTCATCGTATCAATATGTTATTTTGGTAATTTGTTATTTTAAACAAAATTAAGGAACGATTTTAAATAACTCAATTTCATCACTTCCAAACAAAAGCAAAACAGCAAATACTGTGAGCGATGTTCTGTTTAAAATATAAAAATCCAAATATAAAATATTAAAACAGGCATATGCAACTATTTTGTTAACAAATTTACGGTTTAAAAAACATTTGACGATATATTTTCTATTCCTAAATTTACACTACAGCAAACACCTTGTTCAATGAGAACATTGGACGACAAATGTAATATCTCGTATGCATGCATGCTTTATAAATAACACTGATCAACAGCACTGATCAACAGCCTCAAAATATGCTCTTTTATACGTTCCATTTACAGTCTGGAATACAAGCAAAAAACAAAAAAAATTTTCATTGCTCAGAACAAAACAAAATTAAAAACTTTGCATATTTTGAGGCACCTAATTTTTTAAGGAAAAAGTATGAAAAATGATGAACATCACTATAGTACATTTTTGCTATTATTTCGATGAGAGTGGCAATCACACCAAATAATTTGGCTGTGTTGTATTATTTGATGTTTCCGCTTTCATGTTACACGTAACTCGATAATTGATTTACGATAAATGTGCATGTTTTCGACATCAACGAAAACGTCATGAAATTCCATATTTTCCTACTTTGAGGTCAAATTTCCGCGGAATTGTAAAATTTATCAAAATAAATTACATTGGAAAAGAAGTCGTGAGGTGTTGTAAATAACACAAAGTGAAAATCACGACAACCGGTTTATTGGTTTAGAGATTAGAATCCCAAACATGAAAAAAGGCAGAGAAAATCAGAAAAAGCGACACGCCCATTTTTTGCGAAAACGGAAACTAAGTTTTAAAAACGGTTTGCGGATTCGAAATCAGCGCTCCCTAATTACCCTAGAACTGATGTCAAACCCAGAAAATTGTTGCCCTGTGTAATTAAACAATTAAAAAAATATATAATAAACACGAAAACAACAGAACATTGTCCCTTGATACCGCTCCAGTAGTAGCGGACCCTACCGAGATAGAGAAACTCTATAATAACAATCATAATAGTAGGTAATAAAAATAATAAGATATAAACCACTTAGAAAAACACACAAAGACAGTTAACACAACATAGGCAACTGTACCCAAACTCATGCATACAACGACTCAGAAGGAGGAAGAGGGCTCATAGACATCTACAACCTACACAATAATGAAATCCTCAATCCTCCAAAATCATAGCGTGATTCTACCTCTGAAATCATGGTTTTGTGTATAACACTTTAACTCATTTATAAAATATACTGCAATATATAACACTTTAACCTTTTTTATAGATGGTCCAGAAGCTTGATAGGCCATGAAGCAGTGGTAACAACCGACGAGACGAAAATATGAATATCGGTTGCCAATGATCTCACGTTCGTAATTGTTATTTAATAATTAGTATAGGGGAGAGTGGGGCGAATCGTTACATGGGGCGAATCGTTACAGAGCGATATCTTAAAAATTACGCCACCATATATCAAATGTCGCATAGCTAAATGTTCGTCACCTTCAGCCGCTCATTTGGTTCGGTGACATTCCAATTCTCAGTAGAAAACTGACGCTTGACAGGGTAAAATGTGTTTTGTGACTTGTAAAATTCATATTTGGATGTCTACAATCTTTCAATTTCGAGTGCTAAATAATTTTGTGATCAATCGAAAGTGTATGTTTTTTTATCTTTATTGTGTTGCCTTTCGCGTAAAAAAAGAAAATTCGCAAATATTGTTACCGTGTCTTTGCTAAGCCATTCCATAGCAAACATGTCACAGTGGGGCGAATCGTTACATTTCGTATGGGGCGAATCGTGACGGTCATTTTTTATGCATTTAAGCGTCTGACGCAATTTTGAAGACTGCGTTATTGCTTGTGTTTGTAGAAAAATCATCTGTGTTGTTCGTCATGATATGTTTTTTATAATTTTCGTGATTTTTTTTTATTTTTCATTACTTTATTGCAACTTTTCAAAAATCATCTGAGGCAGCACCGAAACGCATAAGCCAGCGTCGAAGCGCCATCATTGCGATTGATTATGCTGATGTTGAGTCAGATTCTGATTAAAAATCAAATTTTTCCTTTTTCATTTTTTCATATATTTTTCCACCATTTTCTTTTGGCATGTTGGTCAATTTAACCATCAAACATGTATTCGTTTTCTTAATAAAAATGAAGTAAATAATTGAAATATTATTTGTGTATACATATTTTGATTTCAGCGCCTCAACATTTGAAAAAAGCGAGTGTAACGATTCGCCCCATACTGCGTAACGATTCGCCCCACACTTTTTAATATGCCATTTTTTGGACACTTTGGGAATATCGACATAACTTATTTCGTATTTGTCCTACACCTAAGTGTTTATAATCAAAAGTTGCGCAAAATAACAGGCTTCAAAACGATATATAACATGGTCGACAATTTTTTCGCAGATAAAAAATATTGGGCTTACAAAAAAGCGTAACGATTCGCCCCACTCTCCCCTAATTGTTTATATTTGCTTAAAAGAAAAATTTTAAATAAAAACAAAGCATAATCAAAAATAATCGGTAATTTTATAATGGATGTAGCCAGTTTGTAACCAATACTGAGTGAGCGAGAAAACTATATGCACCATATTTCTACATACTACATGAGTGCGATCCAATCGCCTTAAGAATGTCACCAGGAGCTGTAACGGAAACCTTATGCGTACCGGTCATGTTACCTTTCACATAACCGGTACGTTCCTTGCTGAGCAGATACCTTTTTATATAAAAACCACACACCATTAAATCTACACAACACAGAACTAATACCCACCATCACATCTATCGAAGAAAAGAAGTCCACATGGGCACAGAAACAGCTACACGGCAAACACATACACCTGATGGGAGATCCAAACATGGTTAAAAAGAGGAAAACTGCACCCTGAATCGGAGGGTTTCATAATCGCCATCCAGGATCAGGTAATCCCTACTTAAAACTACCAAAAATTTATAATAAAAGATCCGAGTACAACCAACGACTTGTGCTGCAGATGCCAAATACACATAGAGACAATATATCATATAATAGCGGGATATCTAGTTATCGCCGGCACAGACTAACCGCAAAGACATAACATAGTTGCCAAAATAATACATCAAAAAATAGCCAACAACCTCCAACTAACAGAAAACATAGATCCACATTATAAATACACACCATCCAGTATCCTTGAAAATTAAGGCTATCTCTTGCCCTGGGATATAGCAATACACACTGATAAAACCACAATTAAAAATAGACCGGATATCACACTGTAAAATTAAACCAACAGCACTACATACTTTATAGAATTAAGCGCACCTAATGACACCAACATTTACAAGAAATACACCGAACAACTTGAAAAGTACAATGAGCTAACACAAGAAATCAAACGCATATGGAAACAAAATGATGTAAAAACAATACCATTTGTGATCTTTGCAACAGGAATCCTGCTCAAAACATTCATCTCAAAATTTAAAAAACTCAATATCGAACCAGCATATTACAAAATACAAAAAGCATTCATACTAAAAATTTGTAGGTACTAAACTAAATACTAAAAACTTTTAACATTACAAGAAAACAAATAAATTTTATAATAAATTTTGTAATAAATAAATTAAGCAACTTTTAAAGTCTAATTTATTAAATAAAAAAAATATTGAGCCCATCTCTTGACGTAGTCAATAATAATAATAACAATAATCATAATAATAATACTAATAATAATAAATTCCTGAACCATGACTAAATAACGCCCAAGTAACACGACTAACCGTAGGAACACAATTGGAGCGTATGGACGTATGGGCGTACAGCGTACGGCGTAAATACGCTGTCGAAATACGTTCAGACGTTGCCTTGCTCACAATTCCAGCGTGAGCAGCAACGTATAAATTCTCAAATTCTCTCGCGCTCAATTCGTACTCCATCGCTGCGCTGCTGGCGCTATGTATACGGCAGTCGTATACGCGCGCTGCTGAGGTCGTGTCGTACAAGAATGAGTATACGAATACACGAATATACACGAATACGCCCATACGCGGCGTAAAAAATAGAAATAGATCTAAGTGAACGTACGACGTTTTTACGCTCATACGCTTGCGTCGTCAATTGTGTGCGCTTTCATATAAATATATGAAATTTAATTTGACAACGCAATACGTCGAACGTAAATACGCTCATACGCTCCAATTGTGTTCCTACGGTAAATAACGCACAATAACAATAATATTGTAATAATAATAATAAAGCGTGCTACTAGATATTCTATACAATGTTTTTTTTCTTTTTTTTAACACGAACAAGCGCGCAGGGGAGGACCCCTATTAATGCGAAGCATTGCGTTGGTTCAGGAAGGATATAAAGGTTAATAGATAGGGTTATGAGTGAAGTGGTTTTGGACTCTTGCCTTGAACCCATCGAGATCATAAGTGCTGGGGAAAATATCCGCAGGGAGACCATTCCACAACCGCGCTGTACGGGCCGGAAACGAACATTCTCAGTAGTACGTAGTGCGCTGGAACATCGATTGGACCAGTGTTCAAACGGATTGCCCGGGGGAATACCCGGAGTGATGGCACCAAGCTCATCTCCACTGAGCTATTATCAAAAAAGTAACGGTAAAATAACACCACAAATGCCACGTTTCGACGATGCTCCAAGGAGTCAATGCGTTTACTCTGCGTGGCTCCGTGTACATCAGATTGGAGAAAAACGGAGATGGAATTAAAGTCGATAGCATTGAGGAACTGCGGAAAATTACAAGGGCTGGTGCCCACGGCGAATGATTTCTTTTCTCTTGTTACATTATCTATTACTTTTATCTATAATTCTTATAAATTGTTTGTTAGTTCGCCACTCTCCCTTACTATCATCTTTCCCTCCTTTATTCTCTTTTATACTTTTTCGCGCATTCTATATTCGCTTCTTACTTTTCGCGCATTCTATATTCGCTTGTTTTTTGATGGCGTGGTCATTTGTCTAGCAACTTATACATTTATTTTTAATGTGTAAGAAGACTTTGTGTAGTCGTTCCATAGATAAAACTAAGATAGTATTGGATGTCATGTGCAAATCGAATAATGGCATTAATATATGCCATTTAAACGCGCAAAGTTTAAAAAACAAAATAGATGATCTTCGTTTGCTCGTTGATGGTGGTCTGCTTGATTTTGTGTGCATCTCGGAGACCTGACTAAGACCGGAAATGTGTAATGACTTATTTAAACTGAATAGCTACAGGCTAATGCGTAGTGATAGACATGACAGAGTGGGTGGTGGAGTCTGCATCTATGCGAAAACATTCTTTAGGTGCAACGTAGTAAAGAAATCTAATATAACTGATCCAATAGAATTTATTTTTGTTGAAATTTCATTCGGATACAAAAAACTCTTGCTTGGTTGCGTCTATATGGCGCCAAACGTTGCTAATTATAATCTCATAAACGAGCAGTTGGCGGATGTGGTGTGTAGCTATGCCGATGTTGTGATCTGTGGAGATCTGAACTTAGATATACTACGCAACAAAAACAAGAATTTTCTGGATATGCTTGAAGCTTCTAATATGGATCTGTGCAACACCACCCAACCCACTCACTTCGCTCCAGCGGCACCACCTTCGCTGCTTGATGTTTTTTTGGTCTCTGATCCTGAACTTATTTTGACATGTGATCAATTGATAGCGCCTGCTTTTTCCCATCATGATTTAATCTTCCTAAAGTTAAACGTTGTTGGAGATGTTAGTGGAGAGGGGACTAAGACTTATTATAATTATTCAGCGATAGATGTAGCATCACTTTTCGGTGACTGCAGTAACCTGAACTGGTCCCCCCTTTATTCCACAAATGATGTGAATAAGCAGGTTGATCTATTTAATAAAAATATTTGTTCGCTTTTTAAGAAACATGTCCCTGTTCGAGCAAAAAGCAGTAGCGTACCCATGGCTGACAGATGAATTGAGTTTACTTATCGATAAACGCAACCATTTATATGCTAATTGGAGAAAATATAGGCATACCGACATTCTTCGTGATTACAAGGTAGCACGTAACAACGTTACATCACTTATTCGCAAGAACAAAAGGCTTTACTTTGAAAGTAAATTTTCACATACAAGTTCTAGTGCTAGTTTTTGGAAGAACGTGCGGCAGCTAGGGATCAATCGCAACAGGATTACTGCACCAGAAAGTATAGACCTAGATGAATTAAACAAACAATTTATTCAACCCGCGGACTGCCCGGCGATGTCCTTTTATACTAATTGCAGTGCTACTGCGACTGTTGATAATAGTTTCTCGTTTGAAGGCTTTGATGAAATTTGTGTTGGTCTAGCGATAATGAAGATAAAATCGAATGCTGTTGGTTCGGATGAAATTAGTCCCTCGTTTATAAAATTATTGATTCCGGTCATCCTGAAGCATATCACATATATCTTTAACGGTATTATCATGACGTCTTCTTTTCCTGACTGCTGGAAATGTGCTAGAATTATTCCACTTCCGAAATCACCAACGGAATACCGGCCAATTGCAATTTTGCCCTTTCTAAGTAAAGTTTTCGAATCTTTGATCAGTGATCAAATTAAACAGTTCCTTGTTGAGAGCAACCTAATAGCTAAACACCAATCGGGCTTCCGTCCCAAACACAGTTGCACCACTGCGCTTTTAAAAGTATGTGATGATATACGTTTAGGTCTTGATGCTGACAACGTGGGCCTTATTGTTTTTCTTGACTTTTCAAAAGCGTTCGACTCTGTCAGCCATGCTATCCTACTGGAGAAAGCGCAATATAACTTTCACTTCGACAATTCAGCATGTAAACTTCTTTCTTCGTATTTGAGGAAAAGGTCCCAGTTTGTCTGTCACAATGGCAACTTTTCAAAACCGTGCTTCATTTCAGCTGGTGTACCACAAGGGTCGATACTGGGTCCTCTACTTTTTACTATGTTTATTAATGACATCTCGAATTGTTTTAATCACTGTCAACACCACATTTACGCAGATGATGTGCAAGCGTATATGCTTTTTCCAAAATCAGATATTAATCTGGCTATAGAAAAAATTAACAGCGATTTGAATATTATACATCAGTGGTCTGCTACCAATAAGCTAAAACTCAATCCAAGCAAAACAAAAGTGTTGTTTATTGATCGAACCAGTAGAACGTCTGTTCTTCCCACGATCTATCTAAACGGCTCGGCGGTTGATTATGTTGACAAGATAAAAACCCTTGGAATATATTTCAACGCCAATTTTAATTTTAAAACACATGTCAACAAGACAGTTTCCCGTGTCTATGGTGCACTATCTGGTCTTAGTCCGACAACGAGCTACTTATCCACCGCTGTTAAGTTGAAACTCGTGAAGCCTTTTATTTTGCCTTTAGTTTTCTACGGATGTGAGATTTTTTCCAGCTTGGACGAAGAAAGTACGGGCAAGTTGAGGGTGGCGATCAATGACTGTGCAAGGTATGTGTTTGGAGTAAAACGGCGTGAGCATATCTCCGACCATGTTAAAATAATGCTTGGATGCTCTTTTACTAATGTGTTAAAGTCGCGTGCGCTTATCTTTCTTCATAAACTTATAAACTCCAAACAGCCAGAATATTTGTATGATAAATTGCGTTTCGGTACCAAAACAAGGTCTTTTCAGCTCATACTGCCCAGGCACAAGCACTTAATAACTGGTCGACAATTTTTTGTCCACTCAGTTTCTCTGTGGAACGCACTTCCAACAAGCATTAAACCAACGCCATCAATTTCAAAAAAAAACTTCTTCAATACTTTTAAAATCTTTAATGGAATTTTCTTTCTTATTTTCTTCTCTCTCTCTCTCTTCTGCTCTCCTTAATTTCACTATTCATCTTTACTCTTTTCCGCTTCTTATTTTTGTTACAACATTATTATTTTATTATATTGCATTATTATACTATACCATTATACTATACCATTATACCATTTATATGTTATACCAGGCGTCGTGCGCTTAATAAAAAGACTTAGTCTTACAAGTGCCTTGAAAGTAAATAAATAAATAAATAGAGCTGGATGCCCTACTGTCCCCTATAAGTTTAATCGCACGGTTTTGCACCCGATCGAGGAGCTCCAAATGGGGTTTTGAGGTCGGATATAGGTAGTGTAAATAATGCACCGCTTTAGAAAGCCGAGGCACTTGGCTGCTTCTTTCGACATGCCCAGAACATCAAGAGCTGCTGATTCCGCAATACCCACACCACCCATAACCAGGGATGTAGGGAGACTCGCTTGTGGGATAACAGGCAACATTGGGTCTTGTGGGGATTAAAATCGACCTTGCTAGCTTGACCCCACTTGGAGATTGTTTGCAGGTCGCTATTAACCCATTTTCGGCCGCTGGTCGATTTTTCGACCAGCCACTTTGAAGGAGAGTAGCTCTGCACTTAGACATTATATCTTTGAACTTTTGATGCATAAAATAGCTTTGATCTTTTGGTAACCCCTCCAAATTATAATTTTTTTTTAAAAGATAAATTTAGAGATGTTGGCGAAGGCACGAAAAAAAGCATTTTTTTAGTCATATTTTGAATATTCTGAAAAATACATAACCTTTTCAAATTATCGATTAATTATTGATTATTTACGAAGCCTAAAGACCAAATTACCACAATCAATTGATATCCATAAGTTTATGAAAATATTTTTAACCCTTCAGCACCGCGTACTTTTCAGTGGTCGAAAATTCGACTATTGGCCAGAAGTCGTCATGTATGCACATATGTAAGCCAACAATTTTTTGTTTTCATGCTTGATTATTATCTGACTAAAACTATGTACATATATATTTGTTTTTATTTGAAATTCAATTTTTATTTATTTATAAAAAAATTTTGGAAAAAAAAACACAAAAAAATACAAAAATATTCTTGATTAAGGTCCTAAATGTAAGTCCTTAAAAGGAATTAGAAAAATATTGGCTATTTCTGGTAGCGGCCGAAAATGGGTTAAGTGTGTCATTTAAACGGCGCCGTTCTCTCTCAATCTCCACAGAGCTGGGACGCTTTGTGAAGAAGTATGAATGACATATGGTGCTGTCATCCGCAAACGAGTAGTGTTTAGTGTAGTAGTCTTTAGTGTTACTTTACATCAGTTTTTTGTTCGTTGTGGTTTAAATTAATAAAATGTCACGTTCTTTGCTTTACAGCTTATGTTCCCTTTTTAAAATGTTCATCCGAGCTTACATAATGTCCGGCATAAATAAAAATCGGAATATCTACCTGTGCACGCTCAAGCTAAAGCATTATTTCCCTTTTTTGTGCTTTATATACCCAATATACCAGGTGTACAAGCTTAAATCCGCTGTTTTTCGGTAAAAAAAAAACACATTTTTTTTCATAGAAAGCCAAAAACGCTCGTAAACGTATGGAAATGGCTTGTTGAGTAACACCTAACTGTTCGGCAAGCATTTTTTGCGATTGGGTGTCGTCCTCATCCAAAAGAGCCTACAAATCATGGTCCTCAACTTTTCTGGGTCTATTTTCACGCTTCTTGTCACTCAAGTCAAAATGGCTTTCTTTGAACCGACGAAACCAGTCTCTGCAAGTGGTTTTCGATAGCGCACTGTCACCATAGGCCTCCACAAGCATTCGATGCGATTCAGCAGCAGATTTCTTCAAATTGTAGCAAAAAAGTAGAGCTTCCCGCATATGCTCTTTTTCTGGCACGAAACTAGACATGATTATACGAGGAAAAATGTATGTTGTTGTATGAAATCACTGATGATGTGCACTAATTGATGTAAACAGGTGTCAAACTCATAAAAAAAAGGATGCAAAGTAGATCATAGCTCTGGTTGGTTGGTTGAAATGGCTGACTCACAGTCCCCCTGCAAGTCACAATTAGCGCATAGACGCCGTTTTGGTACCACATGCTCACCGAAAACTAAAACTGGTTAGTTGTATGACTAAATCCACCTGGTAGAATTTAGGTATCCGAGAAGATTCCCCAGACTAACTGTCGAGCACTCGGTCATACAAGTGAAAAAGTGTTTCCCTAGAAACTTAAATCTTGCCCTTGCCAGAGCTGGGCAATGACAGAGGAAGTGATTTGGTGTTTCTTTCTCTTCTAAATTCCCACAGCTCCTGCAGTGGGTATTGAAGGAGATGTTTAGCCTCTCCGCATGTGGACCTATAGTCCAGTGGCCTGTTATGATCGCCGTAAGCCTAGCGACGTCTGTGCGTGGTTTGTTAATAAGCTCGCGAGATCTCGGCTCGTTGTAGGAGGGCCACAGCCACATCTCCCGCGAGGTACGGCAGGAAGACAGCGACTTCCACCTCCGATTGGCAAGGCCGAGATAGTGCAGATAGCAGCCCCTCCTGACGACTCCCAAAGGCGTCGGAACCGAGACACCCAGTGATACGTCAAGCGAGGCTCCCGAGCGCGCCAATTCGTCCGCTCTCTCATTCCCTTCAATGTTCCTATGGCCGGGAACCCAGATGAGGGTGATATCAGCGCAGCGATTTAGCGCTCCCAGAGCCGTCCTACACTCCTCTACCAACCTTGACTGGACCGTGGTAGAATGTAGAGCCTTTATTGCTGCCTGACTGTCAATGAATATTGCAACCTTACACCTATCAATGATGTGTCTCTCTACCAGTCGGCAGGCCTCCCTGACCGCCAAGACTTCTGCCTGAAAGACCGTGGCATCATTGGGTACACGTATGGCTTCATTTATCCCCACGTGCTGTGAGTATACCCCCGCACCCACTCCGCACGCCATTTTGGATCCATCCGTAAAGATGTGTATTCGGCCCTCGGCCCTCGTAGGGAATTTCGCCCCGAAATCCGTTTGAAAACTTAGGTACGGCACGATATAATCCGTTATCCCACTAAACTTAACGTTTGGTAATTTGCTTAGCACTTTGCTGTGCCCAACCAACCAACCAGATCATAGCTCAATATGCTCACTAACGCCATCTACGAGCAAACAGCGGATTTAAGCTTGTACACCTGGTAAATTGTAAGTCATATATATAAAACGAAAATCGCCAAGGTGTCAGAAGTATCAAAAAGTTCATTGAAACCGAAAATTTGCTAACCAAATAGCTGTCTGTTTTTATATTTCATATTTGAAATTTAAATTTTAAGTTTATTTTATTTTGAATGCCAACGAAGAGACTGAAAATCAATATTACGAACTCTTAATTACCAAATGCAACCATTTTGGGAGACGCATTTTAAATATCATTTAAATTGGCGTACGTAAAGAGAGCTTTTCGAAATTAGTTTCACGATTACCACTTCCCTCTTGTTTCCTAGATCTAAAAGTGTGTACCAAAAAATTGTCTTAGAATACAAAACCAGCGAGAAAATTAGATAATGTTTGTCTTTTATTCTAATATAGGTTTTTTAGTTTTTATGCATTAAAACAAAATAATAAACACAATACAATTTAACGGAACTAGAACAATTCGCAGCCGCCGTGGCTCAGTTGGTTAGTACGCGGTCAAGCGAGTCGAATGCAGAGCGACGCTAGTTCGAATACTGCATGTAGTAACACCTAAAAAAAATAACGGGAAACTCGTTTTCTCTTTCGGTGGCTGTCCTCCCAGCTGGAAATGGCCAACCTCTGAGAGTAAAAATTGCCTATGAAAAAGCTCCCAACCTGCCGTTCGGAACCGACATAAAGCTGTAGGTCCCTTCCACCCGCGTACAAATTCACACGCACAACACGGGTGGTTGCGGGAAGCTAGGCCTTAGTCTCGCGTAAGCGGGCTGTCGTGCCAATCAATTATTATTATTATTATTATTATTATTAGAACAATTCGCTTACTTATAAATACACATAACAAATGTAAAATAAAATTGTAAAATTGAATTTACGTAAGATAGTAAAAATATTTACCAAATCTGAAAGTTATGTACCAAAGCAAAAATGTACCAAACTTGGTACATTTCGGCCAAAACGACAACCTTGCTTAGTTTATCTTGTTTATTGTATCATGCATGATACAAAAATAGAAGGTAGAGCAGATGCTTCTTCTCAGCCGCCATATTGCGCATCTGACACTAAAGGTCTTTTTGACGTTCTTCTTTGAAAATGTGTGACCGTACTGTTGCTAGAAAATACTTTGAACATTTTTTTAATGCATTAATGAATCATCTGCTGTTGAATTCGCATTAACATTTTTATACTTTCGCCCAAAATATATTAGTCACAGTGAATGGTCTATTCCGTGTTTATTTAAAAACAAAACTCAATATTTGTATAACCTTAAATATCGTTAATTAGGTATTACAAAGAAGTGGCATCACCACTCAAGCTTTTGACAAATAAGAAAAACGTCAATAAGCACGTTTAGTGTCAAAACGAATGACAGCGGTTCTACCTTCTATTTTTGTATCATGGTATCATGGTGACGAGTAGACCAAAATAATAAGAAGAAAGTGTTTGATCAGTGGTAACGTCAGCGATTAAGCGATGTGAAACTGGGAGAGTAAGCCGACTTTTGTGCGTTTTTTGCAATTCACCTACACAGTCCGTGTGTGCTGGCAGTGATCAGCTTTTCACTGTGTCTGCTCTTTTCCCGATATTAGGGATGCCTTTCAATTATTTACTTTTTAAAGTATTGTTACGAATACTACGTCTAGTGGGCTGTTACGTATCACTGGATTGTGCAATTTGAAAATGAAACAACTTTAATTATTCCAACGCAGCCAATTCAAAACCAACAGTCACTTTATTATTCACAGTTTTACACTTTACTGTTCGTACACTTAAGTATTTGCTTAATTACTCCGTGTGGCAACTTCACTAGTCAAAACCAGACTGACTCGTTGCCCGCATCCGGCCACCTTTTATACTCTGTCCGGCCATCGCGCAGATCGTTCCCGCACATTCCGGAGTGGACTAAATGCTTCCCTGATGATCGCGACCATTGTTGCCAGATTGGACTAAAAGTTATTATCGCGGCCGTCGTCGCCACATTCAATTATGGCACGGCGCGAAGCGGCAGGGTTGCTTTGCACAGCGACAGACTGTCTTATCGTTACAGTATGTTAAAGTCATTAATTTTCTGCATTAAATACCAACACATGAACTTTTTTGTTTCATTATGTAAATATTAATGGAAAATATACCAAAGAATATACCAAAGCTAAATGCATTGAATATGACGGGGTCAATTGCCGTCCTATTTAATTCACATTTCTTCATTTAGCGAATCTCTAACGATCAGATCAGATCAGTTATGTTTTTGGTGCTAAATGCTCTAGTTTGACCGCAGGGTTGTTTTTTTGGATGCAGCTAATAAAATCTTAATTTAATTAAATTAAAGGCATACCCAAGGATTGCAACTGAGCCAGCCGCCGTGGCTCAGTTGGTTAGTGCGCGGTCCAACGAGTCGCATGCAGAGCGACGCAAGATCGAATACTGCATGTAGTAACACCTAAAAAAAATAACGGGAAACTCGTTTTCTCTTTCGGTGGCTGTCCTCTCAGCTGGAAATGGCAAACCTCTGAGAGTAAAAATTGCCTATGAAAAAGCTCCCAACCTGCCGTTCGGAACCGGCATAAAACTGTAGGTCCCTTCCACCCGCGTACAAAATTCACACGCACAACACGGGTGGTTGCGGGAAGCTAGGCCTTAGTCTCGCGTAAGCGGGCTGTCGTGCCAATCAATTATTATTATTGTAACGATGAGCCGGTCTGTCGCGGTGCAAAGCAACCCTGCCGCTACGTGCCGTGCCATAACCCAATCTGGCAACGACGGCCGCGATAGTAACTTTTAGTCCAACCTGGCAACGATGGTCGCGGTCATCAGGGAAACTTCTAGTCCAATCTGGCAACGTGCGAGAACGATCTGCGCGACGGCCGGACAGAGTATAAAAGGTGGCCAGATGCGGTGCAGCGAGCCAGTCTGGTTTTGACAAGTGAAGTTGCCACACGGAATAATCAAGCAAATACTTAAGTGTACGAACAGTAAAGTGTAAACTGTGAATAATAAAGTGACTGTTGGTGTATTTTATTGTCTGCGTTTAAGAAACTGACTGTGTTTTATTTTCAAATCACACAATCCAGAGATACGTGACAGCCCACTAGGCTTAATATTCGTAACATTTGGTGTCAGAAGTGGGATTGTGGAAAATTGAAAATAACTAAATAAATAAAATTATAAAAGTACGGACATGGTTAAACTCGAGCTGCTGAAGGTAGACCAGCTGAAGAAGGAGCTGGCTGCCTGGAATTTGCCGACTGCTGGCGGAAAGGTGGAGTTGCAGTTGCGCTTGCGAGAAGCATGTGAGGCACGAGGCGTCGATTGGACTGTGCACGAGTTCGGAGCGCAAGAACCAGAGGCGTCGGCCAAGGTGGAGGAGTCGCCGGCGGGTGCTGCTTCGCTACAGAGTACAGCTGCAGCGGCTGCGCCAATACAAGCGTTGGACATGAGCCAACTAATGGCTGCACTCAAAGGCATGTCGGCGCAGATGGAAACGGCGAATCAAGAGATGGCAGCGAAGCTGGAAGCTACGAATCTCGAAATTTCGGCAAAAGTCGAGACGGCGACCCAGGAAATATCGGCGCAAGTGGCAGAGCGAATGGAAGTCAAGCTTCAGGAAAATTCTGCGCGTTTGGAGCAGAAAGTGGAGGAAATCTCAGACAGGATTAATGGGAAAGTCGAGCACCTGGAGACGCGGGTAGAGCACTTGGATAAACGAGTCGACGACCTGGATGATGCCCTGAACAAACGAGTTGGCGACCTGGATGATTCCCTGAACAAACGAGTTGATAGTCTGGAAGACTCGATGAACAGAAAAATGGACGAGCGGCTTAGGGAGGTACAGCCACAAGAGTGTTTGCCACCGGTTCAGGACGGTTTTGCTGGCAGAACAGAAGTGCCTACTTATGATGGTGCTGCGCCGTTCGATACATTTAAATTGCAATTCGACTTGGCTGCTTTGGAAAATCAGTGGACAGATATCAGGAAAGGTCGGAGGTTGGCACTGGCGCTGAAAGGTCCTGCGGCCGAGGTGATCAAATCAGTTCCAGAATGTTTAAGAAGTGATTACGGTGCCATCATGAGAGCGTTGGCAGCGAAGTATAGCAACGAGCACAACCATGCGCTATACTCCTGTGAGCTGAAGAACCGCAAGCAAAGAGCCAACGAGGCGCTGCAGACATATGCAGCAGACATTGAGCGGCTCGTACAGTTGTGCTACCCCAAATTTGGTGCTGATGATCTCGAGAGGATGAAGATTGAGTCGTTTATTGAAGGTCTTCATGATCCAGAAACACGTCGCAGTGCGTTGATGATGGGCAAGCCGACATTTAAGGAAACGGTGACCAGCGCGATGACATATGAAGCGGCATGGATTGGGAGCACTCGGTATGCACCTGCAAGGATACGCCAGATTCAGGCGGACAACGACATTCCGATCCAGGCCATAAGCTCTGAGATACCGGGCAGGCCACGAGTGGTTCTCCTCTAAAGTTGTCTGCTGGGTATGTGGCAAGCAGGGTCACATATCACGAGAGTGCCGCCAACGGAAGAGGCGTTCCCGTTCCCGATCGCAATCGCCTGAAGCGAGGAATACTGAAAATCGAGGCCCAGCCAACAATCGCAGGGCTGAGGACGGCGAGTCGTTAAACTAAAACGGGTCAGCCCAGAGGGGCGTGAGCTGATCCCCACAATCTGCCGCCCCACCGTCCTGGTCTCACAGCTGAAACGACAGCCCAGCAGCTTGACAATTGAAGGAAGGATAGATGGAAAGTTGTTCGTGTTGACACTGGATACTGGAGCGTCATATTCGATCATAAAAAGGAGGCTGCTAAAGAACTGGGAACCGCTGCATGGCATCCAGCTGCGGACTGCGACTGGCGAGCGCGCGCCGGTAAGAGGTAAAGTTACAAAAACGATTGCTATCGGCACCAGCAGCCTGGAACATGAGTTCATCGTCGCGGATATAATGGACGACGTGATTATCGGCGTGGATTTCATGATTAGGCACGGTTTTACGCTGGACCTGAAGGAAAATGTGCTGAGATATGCCAACGTTGAATTCCCGCTGCACACCGGCTATGAGCGAAACGTGGCGGTAAGGAAGGTTGTATCGTGTCAACACAGGAGGATACCAGCGAATTCTGAGGCGATTGTGTGGGCAAAGGTGGACGAGGACGATGGGACGAGTCGGCTGTGGGTAGTAGAAGCACCGAAACAAGGACACGACAACATCATCATCGGACGTACATTAGTGGAACCTAAAAATGGCAGAATACCAGTCAGAATACTGAACCCCCTGAATGCACCCAGATATGTCGGGAGAGATGAGGTAATTGGCGAATGTAAGGAAGCTGTAGCAGTGGTCAATTGCGAGAGTAGCCCGCCTGGAGGTGATAAGAAGAGCGGGTTTAACATGGACGCCATACCGCAGGAGAACCAGTGGATAAGCGAGTTGACGGCCAAGCAGAAACAGAAGGCGAGGTCACTCCTGCAGCACTATGGGTCAATATTTGCGGCAGAAGCAGGCGGAAGAACAGCCATAGTGAAGCACAACATCGACACCGGAAGTGCGAAACCGATTCGCCAACCGCCAAGACGAGTTCCTCTGGCCAAGAGGGAGGAGGTCACAAATTTGATCGAGAACATGCGGAAAGACAAGGTCATAGAGCCTTCTTCGGGCCCCTGGTGCTCGCCGGTTGTGCTAGTCAAGAAAAAAGATGGCAGTACCCGGTTTTGTGTGGACTATCGGAAGCTCAATGATGTGACCAAGAAGGACAGTTATCCACTACCTCGGATCGATGACACCCTGGACACACTGTCAGGCACGCAGTGGTTCTCCACGCTCGACTTACGCAGCGGCTTTTGGCAGGTAGAGCTTGCAGACAAGGACAAGGAGAAAACGGCTTTTAGTGTTGGCGACGGTTTGTGGCAGTTCACCGTCATGCCGTTTGGACTCTGCAACGCACCAGCAACATTCGAGCGGCTAATGGAACGCGTGCTAAAAGGGCTGCATTGGCGGACGTGTCTGGTGTACCTCGACGACATAATCGTAATGGGTAAAAGCTTCGACGACCACCTGGGAAAGCTGAAGGAGGTATTTGAGCGGATACAAAAAGCCGGGCTTAAACTCAACCCAAAGAAGTGCTCGCTGTTCCAAAAGGAGGTCAAGTATCTGGGTCATACGGTTTCCGCCCGCGGAGTACATACGGATGAAGGCAAAATCACGGCGGTGAAGGAGTGGCCCCGGCCACGCAATCTACACGAACTCCGCAGTTTCCTGGGTCTGTGCACATACTACCGCCGATTTGTTTCGGGATTCGCGAACATAGCCAGCAGCCTGCACAAACTGACAAAAAAGAGCCAAGCTTTCGAGTGGAACGAGGAGCAGGAACAGGCTTTTGCACGTCTGAAGGAAAAACTGTGCAGCGCTCCAATTCTGGCCTTCCCCGTGCCTGGGGAGATGTTTGTGCTGGATACAGATGCAAGCGGGATTAGTATTGGCGGTGTGCTATCACAGATAATAGACGGCCAGGAACAAGTGATAGCGTACTACAGTAGGGTTTTATCGAAACCGGAACGCAATTACTGTGTGACACGGAGAGAACTGCTGGCGGTATTGGACTGCGTAAAACACTTCCACAAATATCTGTATGGACAAAGGTTTCGCCTGCGCACAGATCATGCGGCATTGAGATGGCTCCTGAACTTTAAAAATCCTGAAGGGCAATTGGCGCGGTGGATCGAGCGACTGCAGAGCTACGACTACACGATAGAGCATCGCAAGGGCAGTAGCCATGGAAATGCCGATGCCTTGTCCCGCCGTCCGTGCAAAGTCGAATGCAGGCAATGCTCGCGAGCCGAAAGCAAGGAACAGATAGTGGACGTCCGGTTGGTCAGCATCATGCCAGAGGAAGAGTGGTCTGCGGAGAGGCTACAGAAGGACCAGCATGAGGATGCGGATCTTGCAAAAATCGTCGAAGGCAAGGAGCAAGGCGCACGTCCAGACTGGCAGGAGATGGCTGGTGAAAGCCCGATCGCGAAGGCTTACTGGGCACAGTGGAAAAGTCTGCGGCTGAAGGAAGGCTGCCTGTACCGCGAATGGGAGAGCGCGGATGGTCGTACCAGCAACCCCCTAATGGTAGTGCCGAAAAGCAGAATCAACGAGGTCATCGAGGCATACCATAACGACTCCAGTGGAGGGCACCTAGGCATCACCAAAACCGTCGCCAAAATAAAAAGACGATTTTACTGGGTAGGATGTCAGGAGTCTGTAGCCGAGTGGATTAAGAGCTGCGACCGATGTTCAGCTGCGAAAGGGCCGACAAGAAAATCTCGAGGCCGCATGCAGCAGTACAACGTGGGGGCGCCCTTCGAGCGGATTGCTATGGACGTCGCCGGCCCATTCCCAACTAGCACTCAAGGCAACAAATATGTGCTGGTCGTAATGGATTACTTCAGCAAATGGCCCGAAGTGTACCCTATTCCTAACCAGGAGGCCACCACGATCTCGGAAAAGCTGGTAAACAACTGGGTAGCCAGGTTCGGAGTTCCGTTGGAGTTGCACTCAGATCAAGGCCGGAATTTCGAGTCTGCGGTATTCAAGGAAGTGTGTGAGCTGCTGGGGATAAAGAAAACGCGTACCACTCCTTTGCACCCACAGTCCGACGGCATGGTGGAACGCTTTAACCGGACACTGGAGGAATACCTGCGGAAAGTGGTAGGCAGGAGTCAAAAGGATTGGGACACGCATATCCCCCTGTTCCTGATGGCGTATAGGTCAGCCCCGCACGACACGACATCACTCACTCCAGCCCGAGCAGTGTTCGGAACAGAGTTGCGGTTACCCGCTGACTTGAAGTTCGGGGTAGTCAGCACGACGGGAGGCGCTAAGACGGACTACGTGGCCAATAAGCGGGCGGAACTGGAGGAAATTCACCAGTTTATAAGGAGCCGCACCAAACTGGTCAGCGATAAGGCGAAAGCCAGATACGATCTACGGGCCAACTCAGCAGGGTTCCAAGAAGGCGATTTGGTAATGCTCTACAACCCGCAGCGGAGGAAAGGTTTGTCTCCGAAACTTCAAGCGTCATGGGAAGGACCTTACGAAGTCGTGACTAGGATTAACGACGTGGTATACCGGATTCAACGTTGCAACAATAGAGGCGCTAAGCTGAAGGTAGTCCATTTGGAGCGCCTGGCGCCTCATCACAGCGGAGCCTCGGCACTTGTTCGGGACGAACAAGTCTAAGTGGTGGGCAGTGTAACGATGAGCCGGTCTGTCGCGGTGCAAAGCAACCCTGCCGCTACGTGCCGTGCCATAACCCAATCTGGCAACGACGGCCGCGATAGTAACTTTTAGTCCAACCTGGCAACGATGGTCGCGGTCATCAGGGAAACTTCTAGTCCAATCTGGCAACGTGCGAGAACGATCTGCGCGACGGCCGGACAGAGTATAAAAGGTGGCCAGATGCGGTGCAGCGAGCCAGTCTGGTTTTGACAAGTGAAGTTGCCACACGGAATAATCAAGCAAATACTTAAGTGTACGAACAGTAAAGTGTAAACTGTGAATAATAAAGTGACTGTTGGTGTATTTTATTGTCTGCGTTTAAGAAACTGACTGTGTTTTATTTTCAAATCACACAATCCAGAGATACGTGACAGCCCACTAGGCTTAATATTCGTAACATTATTATTATTATACCCAAGGATTAATTTGGCGCTTTTGGGCAATAATATATTTTTCTAGTCAATTTTATACAAACGTATTACGAAATGGCAACAAAAATATACAAATAAAAAGACCAATTTCTTTGGTCAAAAAAATGACTCACACCAGCAACACTGGAATTTTGAAATGAACTAGAACAACAACCCCGTTTTAGAAATTTATATGGAGGAAAAACTACGTTCCTGATCAAACTTGGGGCCTACTAGTAGGGTTGCAATTTTGCAATAATATATGTGAAATTCTGTGCATGTATTTCTACCGGCTCTCCCAGTTTCACATCACTTAATCCATGGCACAATAAACAAGGTAATAGCATCCCGCCACACCAAAAACCACATGTATTTTGTTGGTAGGATTGTTTATCGCTACTGTCAAAATCAGCTGATATTTTCCGACGAAAGAGGGAGAAACTGAAAACAGACAAAAGTGATTGTTGCCAGACAGTGCTGTATTTGAGTGAAAAAACGGGAAAAGTGCTCAGGTCAGTTGTTTTCAGTCAGGTATTTTCATTTCAACCGATGCGGCAACATCGCACCACTGCTGACACCGACGATTTCGACAAAAGCGATAAACGATCAGCCGGTGACTTGCTACAACCTTGTAGTTGAACCATGACTTAATCGCTGATAACGTGATTCGAAACTGGGAGGGGAAGCGATTGTTTGACAATTTTTTGCATTTCACATACACAATCTGTGTGAGGTGTCATGGCGTCGTCTACAAAATCAGTGAATCTGTTTGGAAACTTTTCCAGTAAAAAATATTAATTCAAAAGGGAAATGGTTCGTTGCGCTCAATCTTTCCTTTTCAGCTGCAGCAGCAAAAGTTTAGCAAGACGGTTGTGGGTCAGCAGACTTGCGAACGCAGAATTTCTTTGCTGTTTTCATTTGCCTACAAATTCGTACATATTATTCGTTTCCAAACAGACCTATTGGCTGTTAAGGTTCAACAGTGTGGTCGCATTGAAGTTAGAAAAGGCGCAAAGTTGCAATTTAGAGGTAGCTTGTCTTTCGTATTATTTTGGAAAAAAGCGTATTAATATGATGCATGTTATTATTTTCATAATTGTCAATAATTTCAATAGGAAATGCATACATTTTCTCGATGCATGTTGTTATTTTCATAATTGTTAATTATTTCAATAGAAAATGCATACATCTTATAAACTTTGTTATGTTATTATGTGCACCCAATGCTGCGCAATTGGCAGCCATGCTGGGTCAACCTGTGTTGCTGCAGAAAGCAACTCTTTCTTGTAAGCTAGACAGGAGTTGGCTGCCAAGCGAACTGATGAAATCGAGGAGTTGGCAATTGGCACGTGGCATTGCTGGATGCACTTGCTTCAAGGCACATTTAATAAGGTAGTGGTGGCAACACAGCTGCGTAAACTTTTTTCTTCTTATTTTCTTTTGATTTCTTCTGATTTTCTTTTGGCTTTTCGCGAATGCGCATAATCATTGTCAAAAATTGGTAAAATTGTTTTTGTGTTGCTTGTCTTTTGATTTGATTTTGACAAGCAGGATGCCCAAAAGCACTAACAAAATACATGGGAATTGTAGTGCCATCACCTTATTAATACACCTTGACTTGCTTGTTGTGTGTTTGAGATTTTGATCTGAAAAGAATGAACGTATGTTATTAAATTGCCAATTTTCCAAAGTTAAACTTCTCTTTAATTGCTTCCCGCGCTGTTTGTTTACAAATTAAACACCAAATCATCGGAGTTCAGAGATGCTTTTGGTGTAAAATGCATTGTCCTAGACAGAGGGGTGATCTTTTGAGTAAATGAAAACTTAAATAATGACATGTTAGAGACATATTCAAACAATTTTATTACATTTGTAAGCAATAGTAGAATTTTATATTCATTTTTCTATAAACGTATTACAGAATTCTGCGCAAAAAATTGATTAATGTTCTATGGAATTAAAAATAAACCACAACGATAACCCTCACACATGAAAATTGACCAGCACAACAACCCTCCATTTTCAGTTTGTATGGGGTCAGCAGTATCAGCTGTGGGGACTGAGTATCAGACGATATGTGAAGTATTGGTGCATTTTATGTGTGTACCCAGTAAACATTAAAGCAAGCCTTTGATATATTTTTGAAATTCAATTTGATAACAAGCACTTGATAACAAGTTGATATCAAGTTTGAATTCTCAAAGGTTTGCAAAAGGCTTGCCTTCGGCTTGATATCAACTTACAATCAAGTTGAAACATTTTGAATTCTCAAAGGCTTGAAAAAACTTGATAGCTACTTGTTAGCAAATTGAAAAATTTTGAATTCTGAAAGGCTTGAAGTAGCCTTTGAATTTCGAGTGAATTGAATTTGAAATTTCACGTTCAAATTGTCATATTGTTTATTCGTGCCGTCGCAAACAATCGGTAAGGATCGTCGCAATTAATAAGACATAAAACGTTTTAAAAGAAATAAAAAAATTAAAAAAAATAATAAGAAAAAAATGAGTGCATCAAAAAAAATTAAAAATGGGTGCGGTCAAATTATTAAGTGTTTGATTACACCAGCGCCACCCAACGAGATTAACAACGGTCCGGTGGAGTCCGGCGCCGCCTCTCAACAAAACACGTAAGAAATTGCATCACCGATTTACTCATCCTTCAGCGAGGAAGACGAGGAACTGGAAGATGTTGCGGGAAGCAACATTACACCATTCATAAGGAAGTCATTGACAGAATGGGCTACAAAGCACAAAGTTACGGTGGCTGCCTCAAACGACCTGCTTCTCATACTCGTGCAATACGACAGCAGCCTTCCCAAGGATTCACGCACACTGAAATCTACTTATTTATGAATTTATTATTTTTTAATAATTTATGCAAATTGAAATTTCAAATTATTAATTACAAAGTGTAGAAATTTCAATATGTACAAAACTGATTGGGAATAGTAGAATTGGAACTGTTGACAAAAGCTTACAAATACACTTGAAATCAATATTGATATCAAGCTCTGGAGCTTTGAAAAGAGGCTTGATCTTGCCATACGCTTGCCATAAATTTGAAAACAATAGAAATTTCAAATTGCTAAACTACTTCCCTTTTTATTGAAAAAGCTATTGCTTTTAAGTTGATATCAAGCCAAAATCAAGTGTTGATTTCAAAGGCAAGTGTTGAGAAACATGCTTGATATCAAGCTGCTGGTAACAAGCCCAAATGTTTACTGGGTACTGTCGATTTTTTCACACTTCTCCTGCCACTTTCCAATCGCTTATCGCTGGTTTGATTCCGAATTGTTTTTAGGCAGAAAGTTGAAAAATGTCAGCGTCCGAACATAGCGAGTATACAATAGCAAAATGTGAAACTATAAGCAGATTAGTATAATAAACACTTATTTCTAGCGTTAAAGTTATGGGAAAGTCCATTGTGTGCGAAGACTGTGTATTACGTGGTGACGTCACCATTTCGCCCGGCTGTGTTATACACCCCAGCGCTTCTATCATCGCAGAGGCGGGACCTATTGTTCTAGGGGAAAACTGCGTACTAGAAGAATACGCTACCATAGCATATCGCGCACCTATTGATGGGATTATGACTTTAGCCGGCGAGGTTCCTGTACTCAATGTTGGAGCGAACAATGTTTTTGAAGTGGGTTGTACTGTGGAGGCACACCGCATTGGCGAAAAAAATGTTTTTGAAAGCAAATGCTATGTGGGACCACGAGTCTTTATTTCGAGCGGTTGCATTGTCGGAGCTGGGGTGCAGCTTCAGTGCGAACAGGAACTACCGGAGAACACTGTGATATATGGGAAACACTGTTTGCAACGTGAAGCGATTGATAAACACGGGGTACGCCAAAGTTTCGCCTATAACAATCTTGCTAATCCTGATGCTGTAATACTAAAATTTTTACAGTCTCAAACACTACAGATAGAATTCTTGCGGAAAGTGCTACCCAACTATCATCACCTACGGAAGCCAAACTTTGATCCTAAGAAGTCACGTATTGCGGTGTAAATTTATACAGATACGGCTTTATTTTTCTCAATATACAATTTTACTTCTGACTCGAAATGGTTAATTGTATGGTCACATAACTTGTCCAGGTCTTCGAGACCTCGCTTTAGTATATCTACGGCGCGTTCTTTTGAGGATTGAATTCTAAAATGCATTTTGTTTTCAGTGGGGTGAGGAATTGTGTAGCCACAGAAGTCTACGTTGGGATATCGGCAAATTATGGTTTTGAGAGCGTTGCCCAACGTATGGCCCTCGTCATGAAAAACGAAGGTCCGGGAGCCTTCACCATTATTTTCATCGCCAGCTACCTATAATGTTGATGTAACAGGTATATAAATCTCACCAAACGCAACACTCATCTCTGTGTACGTACCTCTGCCAAAGCACCCATGTTTCCACCAAATGCACGTTTTTCCGCACTCTGCGTTTAGCGACTGGCAGTGTTGCCACAGCCGAAAAAGATTTTCTACGAAACTAATACTTCGTTTACATTAGCATAAATGCGTGATTTGGGCAAAAATTCTCAAATGCGAAGCCAAATCACGCATTTCCCCATACAAATTCAAGGAACAAGTGCAGAATACCACACCCTCTTAAAAAAAAAAAATTTTTTTTTGGCCGGAAAGAGGGGCATTTTTATAGTCTAACAAACTTAAAATTTTGCTGCGGAAACAATTACAGAGGGCGTGGTCCGCCCCCAAAGTTTCAGTTATATATCCGAATTTCTCAATAATAAATCAACCGATCCTAACAATATAGGTGTCATATGAAAGGTATTTTTTCCCCCTTTCGATTGATGTATAACATTAGATATGTTATATCTACCAACAATGAGTTATAAGCGAAAATTTGTTTTTTTTACATAAATTAAAAAAAAAGTGATTTTTTTTCTCAAAAAATACGTTATTAAGCTATTATAAGTTTGTTACCATATTATAGCCTGTGAAATTCCCTTTACAATGAAATATAAAAATGCACCGTTTTATGTTTTTAAGTATTTTTTTTTTATTTTTTGTAACTTAACTCTTGGTCTTTTCTTGGCAATAACTTTTTCCCAGCTGTCCGGCCTTCAGCCGGGCGCTAAAAAAATAACCCTCATGGGAGTTACCACCACATGAAGCAACAGTAAGATGTGCACAGTATTTTTTGTTTAAATCCATAGTTCCAAGCCATAGTTTTCTTGGCATTAAGTTTTCCCCAGGTGGCCGGCCTTCGGCCGGGCGCTAAAAAAATAACCCTCATGGGAGTTACCACCACATGAGGCAACAGTAAGATGTGCACAGTATTTTTTGTTCAAATCCTTTCATTGCAGAATATCGCTCTTAAGCAAAACCTTCATAAGCGCCATATCAATACGGTAAACAGGTGCTTTTACCTCAACTTAAATTAAAATATAAAAGCGAAATAACATAGTTTTTGAATGTTTTATATTTCACTGTAAAGGGAATTTCACAGGCTTTAATATGGTAACAAACTTATAATAGCTTAATAACGTATTTTTTCGAGAAAAAAATAAGTTTTTTTAACATTTATGTAAAAAAAACAAATTTTCGCTTTTAACTCTTTGTTGGTAGATATAACATATCTAATGTTATACATCAATCGAAAGGGGGAAAAAATACCTTTCATATGACACCTATATTGTTCGGATCGGTTGGTTATTTATTGAGAAATTCGGATATATAACTGGGACTTTGGGGGCGGACCACGCCCTCTGTGAATGTTTCCGCAGCAAAATTTTAAGTTTGTTAGACTAAGAAAATACTCCTCTTTCCGATAAAAGGAAAAAATATTTGTTTTAAGAGGGTGTGGTATTCTGCATTTAAGCCAAATTCAAATCTACGAAATGACTCATTTCAACAAATCGACGAAGCAAATATGATAAGACATGACCCATTTTATCGAACGCATCACAAAATGAAAGCACTTTCAAAAGCTTTTGTTCTTTTTGACAGTTCAAAATCAAAACAAACGAAAATTATCAAAATGGAAATTTTGAATTAAAATTTTCGTCTGCTTCAAATATGTAGAACATTCTTAGCATGTAAGGTGTGTAAAATACATGTATTCAAATATTGCAGTGTGCAGAACATAGGGGCAGCAAAAAAGAAACGAATGATTTAGTCAGAAGCCGGAAAAGAGCTGATCTATGAGCTGCGGCAAGAGGATATGAGCATTTGACATTAGTTGCCAAACAAAATGCAATGCAAATGAGGCAATAGGTCTGTTTGGCCAGATTTCCAGTAAAAATTATCCAGTAAAAAATATCAGGGAGTAAGCGAGCTTACGCTCCGAAAAATGAAACTATCCATAAAAGTGAACAAACAGCCATTTGTAAGAATTTGCAAGTTTTAACTCTTGGTTACACCAGTGGTACTTCGCACACTCACAATACACAGTAAAAAGGGTGTAAACAGGAGGGTTAAAGAAAGCAACAGCTGATCTAAAAGTTTCATTTCAAATTTGAAACGGTAGGGCAAACTCTGTTTTAATAGAAATTTAATGCAAAAAGCAAATGGTTCGTTGCGCTCAATCTGCGATTTTTCCCTTTCAGCTTCAGCGGGTAAAGCTGAGCAAGACGGTTGTGGGTCAGCAGACTTGCGAACGCACAAATTCTTTGCAGGTTCCATTGCCCCCAAAAGTTTCCAAAAATTATTTCGACCATATGGCAGCCAGTCATATGTTTTTCTTGTTCTTCTTCTTACTGGCAAAAAGTTACTGGACAAAATTTCTCCAGTAAAAATTTGCAACTTCTCACAAAATCATGGTACAATAACAAGGTCAAGTAGACGAATCTCCTTTTTCGTTTGTTTACATTTGGAAATGCTGTCAAACAGAGATACTGGAGTTGCGTGTACGCTAGAAATTTAGTACCTTTTTCCATGCATACCATACCTTTTGGAAATGTTCATGCTAAACAAAAAAGAAATATGTACTAGCTGCCTTAGAGTGAAAAGGTGCTAAATCCACTTTTTCAAATTTTACAGGAAAGACAAAAAACTAAGTAAACATAATTTATATTTATGTTTATTCTTTGGACTTTCTTTGCTCTGGACTTTGTGCACTTTTCCACGAAGCAAGACTGTTTCTTTTCTCTCTTTTCATGCATGTTCCGCCGACTTATGACGACATTTTAAGCCGTTATTTTTAATTTGTGCTTTGGGAACTTTTTCGCCTTGCTGTGATTCTGTGCTTTTCATTTCAAGAAGTGATTGAGTGTTGAACATTTTTAAATTCAAAATCGTGTGAATTAATAATGCCGGGAAATTCGTGTGCGTTGTGCAGAAGCACGCACTAAGAGAAATGCTACTACAAAGTAGCAAAGATATTTGCGTACCTGAAAATTTAAAAAGCTTGTTTTTTAAATGCAGAATTTTTTTCAGAATCAAATTTTTAAACAAAAAACTCAAAGAAAATGAACTTAAAAAAACTTCTAATAAAAAAAAAACTGTTGAAGGCAATAACATAACTAATTTGTTTCTATTTTTCCGCAAGTAGCTGGTACCGGACATGTTATTTACGTCCAAAACTTATTTTTGGCAGAAATATAAGCATTTTTATACTTTTTGCAAAGAAAAAGATACCTATTAAAGTTTTTCTGTGTATTGTAAAAACTGTATGCTTTTCAGTATTTTCTGTGCAGCCCTGCGCACTACTCCCATTCATAAGCACCTCTAATTTTTGTCGTTTGACATTCACATCTCATAGTACATGAAGAGTACTCTCCCTATCTGGCATACCTTGTTATTGTACCATGCACAAAATGAACTGTCACTTTACGCTCTCAGTTTCTCTCTCGTTACTGGAGATTCGGCGTCAACAAACAGGAGTCAGTAAAAATTTGTACAAATTCGTACAAATTATTCTCTGCCAAACAGACCTAATGTAAACACTTTGACTCATTTGAAACTACACATTGGGGCTCAATGTAAATATAGTACTATACTAAGTTTGCATTGAACCCAAATGCGCAGTTTCAAAGGATTCATTTTAAAGTGTTTACATTGCCTCATTTGCATTGCATTTCATTTTGTTTGGCAGCTAATGTCAAATGCTCAAAGCTCATGTCCTCTTGCCACAGCTCATAGATCAGCTCTTTTCCGGCTTCTGACTAAATCATTTGTTTCTTTTTTACTGCCTCTATGTTCTACACACTGCGATATTTGAATACAAATATACTACATACCTTACATGCAAGCATATTCTACATATTTGAAGCAGACGAAAATTTCCATTTTGATAATTTGGGGAAATGCGTGATTTGGCTTCGCATTTGAGAATTTTTGCCCAAATCACGCATTTGGGCTCAATGTAAACGTAGTATTAGCCACATTTAAAAGCAATTCAACATGTTTATAAAATTTAATAATTTTTGTATTAGTTGTATATATTTTGATTTAAGGCTGACGACATAATTATAACGAAGGCCGGTTACGGAAAAAGAATTATAATGCTGAAATACTGTGAATACTTTACCGGCCCAAGGGCTTTCTAGAATCCTCGTGCTGGATCTTCCAACCTCGACTCACACTGACTATACAGTCCTTCAGTAAGTTCACCATAGGGATCCCCAGCAGGAGCGACTGGATGGAAGGCCGTCGCTTGATGCCAAACGCTATCGAAATCTTCACAGACGGCTCTAAACTTGAAAATAGGGTCGGATGTGGGGTTTTCTGCGGTCAACTAGGGGACAGTATCTCTGCTCGTCTCCCTGACCACTGTAGTGTATTCCAAGCGAAGACCATGACAATACTGCTGGCAGTGGACCGGCTACGAACGCAGCCCCCCATCCCTTCGGCTATCTGCATATTTTCAGATAGCCAGGCAGCAATTAAATCTTTGATAGGTATATATACCTCCTCCAAGTTGGTTGCAGAGTGCCGGGCCGCTCTGAATGATATATCGGAGCATGCCAGGGTTCACCTGAGCTTGGTTCCGGGGCATAGTGGCATCGCTGGCAACTGCGTGGCAGACGACGTGGCCAGAAAAGGCACTCTGCTTCCAGCTCCTACTACGCAGTGTAGCATACCCCTTGCGACCGTTAAATTGGTGGTCAGGCAGGCTTATCTCCGCCTGGCTAATCGACTCTGGGTGGAGAAGAACCTGTGTAGGATCTCCAGAGAAACCTGGCCGTCGCTAAACCAACTCAGGACACGTGAATTACTTCGTTTAAAGCAGAATTCATTTAGCCGGAAATGTGGCCACGTCCTTCACGTGGTACCACAACGGGCCGCTATGGCCTACGTGAGCTCTTAAGCTGCCACCATAACCTACCCTAAACCGAAAAGCGAATAAGAAACCAATCGCCAACACAAAAAAGCATACACACAAAAACTACAACCACAAAAGCATCTATTTTTTTCATACACAAAATTTCTTGCAGCGTGCACAAGACAAAAATCAACGCAGCCACCACACGTGTTGCTTTGTTGCTGTCTGAACAACGACTGATTGAAAGAGCGTAAGAATGCGTGTGCTGAGCGTACTGCTCATATGAGTAATCTTCGCCGACCAGTGGTGTAGTCCACTCCGGAATGTGCGAGAACGATCTGCGCGATAACCGGACAGGTATAAAAGGCAGCCGGGTACGGCGCAGCGAGTCAGTCTTGGTTTAGACAAGTGAAGGTGCCACACGGAGTAATTAAGCAAATAGTTAAGTGTAAAGACAGTAAAGTGTGAAATGGGTGAAATAAAGTGATTGTTGGTTTTCATTGACTGCGTTTGGATAATTAAAGTTGTTTTATTTTGAAATTACGCAATTCAGAGATACGTACTAGCCCAATAGAACTAGCATTCGTAACATTTGGTGTCAGAAGTGGGATTGTATGACTGAAGATAAAAAAAATATATAAATAAATAAATAAAATTATAAAAACCCAGACATGGTAAAACTCGAGCTTCTGAAGGTGGACCAGCTGAAGAAGGAGCTGGCTGCCTGGAATTTGCCGACTGCTGGCGGTAAAGTGGAGTTGCAGCTGCGCTTGTGAGAGGCGTGTGAATCACGAGGCATCGATTGGGCTGCGCACGAGTTCGGAACGCAGGAGCTAGAGGCGTCGGCCAAAGTGGAGGAATCGCCTGCGAGTGCGGCGTCGATGCAAAGTACGGCTGCAGCGGCTACGCCACCACAAGCAATGTACAAGAGCCAGCTTATGGTTGCAAGCCATGTTTGAGGAAACTTCTGCAAAAATCGAGAATGTCAAAGGCATGTTTCAGAAAACGTCTGCGAAATGTTAAAGGCGTGTTCGAGACTTCCAACCGTGAAATGGCAGCCAAAATGGAAAATGAAAATCTCGAAATGTCGGCGCAAATGGCAACGAGAATGAAACGAGAAAACAAGCTTCAGGAAAATTCTGCGCGCTGGGAGCAGAAAGTGGAAGAAATCGCCAAACAGCTAAATGTGAAGGTGGAGCACCTGGGAACTCGAGTGGAACACTTGGATAAATAAGTCGACGACCTGGATGATTCCCTGAACAAACGTGCTGACGATCTTGATGATTCCCTGAACAAACAAGTTGACGGTCTGGAGGATTCGGTCAGATACAGTGACGAGCACACCAAAATGCTGTACTATTGCAAGCTGAAGAGCCGTAGACAAAGGGCCAACGAGGCGCTGCAGACATTGAGCGGCTCGTACAGTTGTGCTACCAGTGTTCAGTACAGAGTTGCGGTTACCCGCTGACTTGAAGTTCGGGGTCGTCAGCACCACGAGAGGCGCTAAGACGGACTACGTGGTCAATAAGCGGGCGGAACTGGAGGAAATTCACCAGTTTATAAGCGGCCGCACCAAATTGGTCAGCGATAAGGTGAAAGCCAGATATGATCTACGGGCCAACTCAGCAGGGTTCCAAGAAGGCGATTTGTAATGCTCTACAACTCGCAGCGGAGGAAAGGGTTGTCTCCGAAACTTCAAGCGTCATGGGAAGGACCTTACGAAGTCGTGACTAGGATTAACGACGTGGTATACAGGATTCAACGTTGCAGCAATAGAAGCGCTAAGCTGAAGGTAGTCCATTTGGAGCGCCTGGCGCCTTATCACAGCGGAGCCTCGGCAATTGTTCGGGACGAACATGACTAAGTGGTGGGCAGTGTAACGATAAGACAGTCTGTCGCTGTGCAACGCAACCCTGTCGCTACGCGCCGTGTTATAGTCCAACCTGGCAGTGATGGCCGCGATAATACGGGAAACTTTTGGTCCAACCTGCCAAACATGGCCGCGATAATACGGGAAACTTTTAGCCCAACCTGGCAATGATGGCTGCGATAGTAAGGGAAACTTTTAGTCCAACCTGGCAATGATGGCTTCACAATCATCATGGAAGCCTGTAGTCCACTCTGGAATGTGCGAGAACGTTCTGCGCGATAACCGGACAGGTATAAAAGGCAGCCGGGTACGGCGCAGCGAGCCAAGTGAAGACAAGTGAAGGTGCCACACGGAGTAATTAAGCAAATAATTAAGTGTAAAGACAGTAAAGTGTGAAATTGGTGAAATAAAGTGATTGTTGGTTTTCATTGACTGCGTTTGGATAATTAAAGTTTTTTTTTATTTTCAAATTACGCAATCCAGAGATACGTACTAGCCCACTAGAACTAGCATTCGTAATAATATGGTTCTTTTAAGGAAAATTTCGATAAGATGTTGGGGTTCGACTACTCGATTTCAAAAAGTATCTTGTTAATCATGATACAAGAATATAATACCTGTGACAGACATGTAGTAACAACACCATGATAAAGTTATTATAGTATTCTAATTACTAGGTACGGTGACAGACATAACTTAGTAAATTATTTGTAGTAATTTTTGACAGTTTGAATATAAAAAAATTCACAAATGTAAACAATGAGAACATCTCTAAGTGCATTAATTTCAAACAACGCAAAACTTCGTTTCGTACATCAAAAAAGGAAGCAATGTCTAAGATTGGCAATTACTGCATAGAAGAAGAGCAACCAATATAGAGTGCTTGTATTTGTTAAAAGAATAAACAGACAACATGTTTTTCTTTTTTTTCATTTTCCATCAAATTCCTCTTTTCAATTTTTCCTGCATGTCAAAATCAGATTTTTAGCTGTGTTCAGTAAGTTCGAATGTGTGTTTCGCGAAATACTACATAAATACTAGGTAGCCGAACATAGTATTTTTACTAGCTAAATACTAGGTTGCCCACATAGTATTTAGCCGGTATTTGGTGACACACATCCGCTTTGCTTTCATACTTTCGCCCAAAATGTCAGTCACAGTGAAAGGTCTATTCCGTGTTTATTTAAAAAAAAAAATCTTAATATTTTTAGAACCTTAAATATCGTCAATTTAGTATTACAACGAAATGGTATCACGACTCAAGCTTTTGACAAATACGAAATACGTTCAGTGCGAGTTTAACTCAGTTTCTAGTTTAAACTTAGTTTAAACGCAAAATCTAATTTTTCAGTCAAACTTGACTGAAGTTTAAACTCAGTTTAAACGCCCAACCTTGCACGGTTAAACTAAGTTTAAACTGTCAACAGCTTCTGACAGTTCATTTATTTTTTGTATTGGTCAACTCTTGCTTGTCGGGAGCGAAATTCTTTTTTTGCACTTTTTTTAGATTTTTACACTTTGTGTGCAAAGTTTTCGCGCACCGGAACTTATCAACAAATTTTGAATCGAAATCGTCCTCAATTTCTTTCTATTCGGTATGTTTTTCCTCGGCACTTACGCGGTCTGCCTTCTTACACTCGAGCACTTGTTTATTGTTTTTCAAAAGTGCAAGAAGACATTCAATTTTGCGAGACGAAAAATGTGGACTCCGTTTGCTTATTTTGAATTTTTTAATTAAATACACCTAAGTCTGTTTTTACACGGTCTTTTTTTACACGGTTTTGATATAACACGGTTTGAAAATTGAATATTTTTAATTTTTTCACACGATTTTATTCCATTTAGCACGATTTGAAATTTTATGTACTTAAATTTTTGTTGTCAAATTTAATTTTTGAGAAGTATGTTCATATCACAAAAAAGTATTTATGAAAGAAAAAAGTCTGAAACCATCGATAGTGCTATCGATAGTTTGCGAACACTAGCTTAAAGATTTAAGTGAATTCCCTTTTAGCGCGTACAAGCAATTTTTGCTGGTCAAAGCAAATGTGAATAGCACTAATTTAGGGGAATTCCCTTTATGTGCATACAATAAAATTTACTGGTCAGAGCAATTGAAACGTGTTAATATTTTGTGAACTGTCAATGCAATAAGACGTGTTTGGTAAAGAAATTTTAATAGGTTTTAGAGATTAGGAACAAATCACCCATTTTTGTATACGATCAATGTCTTTTTTTACACGGTTTTTTTTTACACGGCTTCTTCTGGAACCAATCTACCGTGTAAAAACAGACTTAGGTGTACATTATTTTAGCGCAAAGAATTTATTTACGAATGAATCAAAACAAAGGAAAATTATTAGCTAGATAAAAATGTTGCCAGTATTGCCATACTCAAATGACAAATATTTGCTCCAGTTAAACTAGCACTGAAAAACTGCTTTGTCGTTTAAACTTAGTTCAAATCTAAACCAAGTTCACGCAAACTACGTTTGAACTGGGTTTAAACTCGCACTGAAAAATTGGCCCTTAGTGTCTAAAAGTTTGACAGCGGTTCTACCTTCTATTTGTGTGTCATTGTGTTAATAGAATCGAATAAAATATATCGGCGTCAAATATTAAAGCTATCGATATGGTACAGTATCGATTCTAATCTTGATACATCCAAACTCAAAGAAATAAAGCCCAAACTACATAAAGCGCGGTTCAAGCGTATCGTCGTTTTTCTTGATTACCGCGTTTCGAGAAAAAGTAGAATCAGTGTATTTGTATGAAGCAAACTCCATCACTTGACGTCGATACGCCCGAAACGCGTCAAAAGTTGAACTATTTTCAACTTTCTCTCGCTGTTCGCGCTTAACGACGTCAAACAGCTGACAGAGCTCCTAAAGATGTCATAAATATGTGGTTTAATGGTAATGCCGATAACAAACTTGTGTTATCGCAAAAGTCGAATGCATTTATTTTACACGAAAGCTATTAAATACATTTAAGAAACATTTGAAAGCCAACATTTAAACATAAAATGTGAAGAAATTCCTAAAACTTAGCATAATTCTTTGACAGACGAAACTTAGTTTTCGCTGTATTGGAAATTCGATAGCTTATTCGTTGTCGATCGAATTTTGCTCATCCCTGTGAAATAAATTGCTACAAATTAAATTCAACTAAATCTTTTTTTTTTATTTTTTCCAATGCTCGATATGCATTTATTGTGTTTAAAATGAAATCAGTATATTCTATAAAGTCTATAACGTCGTATAGCAATTTCACTTCGTTGTTTTTCTCAATTCACAACGAAATCAATCAGCAGTTTGCTAACTAAAAATTAGCATCAGCTGGCGTAAGAAGAAGCTGACGCGTGAACCGCGTGTTATGGAGCATACAACTTTGCCACGCGAATAACGCGAGAAAAGCCATAACACGACAAATCCTGAACGCCTGAAACGCGCTTCATGGAGTTAGACCTTAAGACTGCCCAGAATATTTGTTATTACAAATTATTATCTTCCTTGTGGATGGTTTTATATTCACTACGAATTGGACAAATAATTCACAATATCGAGTAACTTAAACTCATCAAATGATTTTGAGGGGATGAATTTCGACTTTACTGGTGCTAATATGTCGGTTCAACTCAATTTCTCCTCTCGACGCGAACTCGAAGTAATCGAGTATCCCGGAAAGGTTGTGAATACTAATCGAATGGTTGACACACTCGGCGGTATTACGAATATATCACAGGTTAAATACTGTCTTAGTGCCGCGGACTTTTATTCGAACCTTATGTTGATCCACAGGTGCTTGGTGGGGAGCAAAAGCGGTTGGGACTTCGCTATCATCCTATTAACCCTTTCAACAAAGCCACATATGGAGAAAGTTTGCCTTGTGTCGGTCTGCTGCTGTCAATAACAGTGCGCCGCTCAAAGAAGTATCCCAACAAGTCTCCAAAATACCAGACGCGCATTCTCGGCTACTGCAAAAGAGTCTTTACATTCGGCAGTAATAAATGCAAACCATAACAAAGTGGACGTTAAGCCTTTCAGAACAATTTTCGATCCGCAGGTCTTTGTGATTTCCAGTTCCTGCCGCTGCATAAAGAGGCTGGCCAAAGCGCAGCTTTATCGTTCAAGTTCAGTAATCTGATGCCGCAGTCAGTTACAGATACTGAGTATTTTACGTTAGCTTCATGTGTATAGGTTATAATAGAGCTGAAGTAACGGCCGAACATGATCTCTTTTGGCAGACGCGCATATATGCCTCTAATGTGTGTGCCGCAAGTCTTCGCCCGCACCGACACAGTGCACACGGGAGTTTTTCGCGGGGATGCACATGAAGATGGTCAACATGATGTCTTGGGCGTGCTGCAGAAAACTAGCTACGACAGCCGTGATGTTGTGGCATTCAGCATGACAGATCCGTTCCCGGTCCACCCGGATTCTCAAATAGTGAAGCGCATGCGAGTGAAATACGTGTCGGATGAGCAGTTAGAGAAAGTGAAACGGGTAGGTAGACATTTAATACTGCAATGCTGAAATATTCGTAGCAACATCTGTCAATTCGTCTCATTTCAGCTCTTTGAAGAGTGCCCAATATGGACGCGCATTGCGTTGCTGTACGAGTCTGGTGTTTCGAATGAGAAGCTCAAGTGTATTACCCCCTCATTAGCCTACTACTTCTCAACGGGCCCGTGGCGGACGCTCTATGTGCGCTACGGCTACGATCCGCGAAAAGACTTCAAGAGTCGCTACTATCAGACCTTCGACTTCCGGCTGCGCTTTCGCTCTGGCATGGCGGAATTCGTAAGCAATACACAAAGTCGTTCGGCTCGCATAAATTGTGGTCACCATGACATACATACGTACATGCATTCACCCAGATCGTTCCCTTAGGTAGCCAACAGAAAGAATCGGATAAAGAAAATGAACGAAAATCCCTACGAAGTACATGAACTGGTGCAGGACGTGAACTATCCATATTTGGTAGAGAACAAGCTGCCGCGCTCCAGACAGTGCATATTGCGGGTAAGTCACCAAAAATCTCATACGACTTCCTGATTGTTTTAATTTTGTTACCTGCAGTACTGTGACATACTTATGCCCAAGATTCAGGAGATGCTCGAAAAAATCCCCTCGCCCCTCACCGGTGCCATGTGCAACGAGCGAACTGGTTGGCTACCGCTCGGTTTCGACGCACAGGTACGCCTAGTCGTTAGTAACGCCATAAAGGAACTGTTGCGCAGTCACTACCGCAAGGAGCAGATACATGCCGAGTTGGACTCCGTGGGTAATGGGGTATGTTGAGAAGATGCTGAGACGGCGTTGCTCGAATATAGTAGCTTTATTTCTTAAGGACGACATCTGTGACGAAGCAGAAGACTACTCTGGAGATGAAGAATTCAATACAAATGATTTTCTGCCCTAAGGTTCAGCCGTGCGGACATCTTGCGTCATTCGCACTCGATTTCGTTAGCAATAACACGGTTTAGTTTTATAGAAAAAAAAAGAAACAAGAGATTCGAAAAAATATTAAAATTGCGTTAAGCACTTATAAAAGAAGTTCTTTGTTTATGTGAACATTTGTTTGAACCTGAGACACGATGGAATCAACTCAGATGACAACATATATATATACATGAAAGTATCTCTGCTGAAACCAGAAAAGTTGTATTTTACTCTTCACGGTTTAGTTCTGTTAATGAAAAGCTAAGTTTTTTTTACCCGTAAGATCTGTGATTTGACATTGATGTTTCCATACGCACTTGTCATGCCCCAAATAGTTTTTGTCCCTGGTTTACGCATTCCTTGAAATTATCTCTTAAATATGCTCATACAAATATATAAATACTTCTTTTTGGTAATACTGTTTTTGGCAGCTTAGCTGTTTTCGTGTAACATGTTACTGTCAAACGTGCTCAGTTTGGTCTATAATTTAACCATGAATCGACTTACAAAAGAACAACGCTTGCAGATTATTGAATTTTATTATCAACATTCATGCTCGGTTAAGAAAGTGCATCGTGCGCTTCTTCCATTTTATGGTCAGTTTGGGCGACCTTCTGAGGCGGCTATTCGGAATCTTGTGACTAAATTTCGCACCAAATTTAAATTATTGGACATTAAACCACCAACACGCATACGTCGAGTGTGGACAGGGGAAAATACCGCAGTTGTATCCGCCAGTGTGGTTGATGACCGTGAATTATCGATTCGGCTCCGTTCGCAGCAATTGGGCCTCTGTTACTCCACTACGTGGAAAATTTTTGCGATTTAACGCCTTTAGACTATTTTTTGTGGGGCTATGTTAAAGCTCATGTCTATAGCGACAAGCCCGCAACGGTTAACGCAATGGAAGTCAATATAGGAGAATTCGTGAGATACCGGCCGATATGTTGGAGAATAATTTTAATAATTAATTTAATAATAATAATCATCTGAGCAACCTTTTTAATCAATTTAAATTGTAAAATTTTTTGGCGGGCCGCACATAAAGTAACACTTATTAATAATTTACAAAACTTTATTTATAATAAACATTAGAGCAAAATCGATAAAATTAATTTAATTTTAGAAATGCTTGGCGGGCCGCGTGTTGCTCATCCCTGATATGATCGTCCTATCGACTCAAATAAAGATTTCATACATTTATCTAAATTTTATGTTTTTTTTCCCAATCCGAAGGCTCTTTAAAAATCACCCGTTATAACAAATAAAAATAAATCACATCACACTGATGCTACCTGGGAAAATTACGAAAAGTTTGAAGGGAAGGTAGCTCTGTTGTTAACCCTCTAGCAGGCTAGTCCGCCTGTAGGCGGGGTGTAATCTTTTAGCTTTAAAATTCCAAGCAAACCCATTTTTGTTTTAAATCGCCAAGAAGGCTTTGAGAAACTGTCCAATGCATGCACAGGGAATATTTTTTTATCGTTGTGGTCATATTTTCGGCACCATTTCATTTAAAGCCTGAAATTGGTGCCGAACAGGCGTAAAACTAATTTGTGAAATGTGATTTTCAAAAATTAATTTAAAATATTTAGAGATTTTTGATAAAGCTCAGAAAATTACTAGTAAGTATATAAAAGTGTTCTTAATCCAAAGGCGTTTTTAACGAAAGTGTTAGAAAAGTCAAAGGTTACAAAAAATCCTTTTAATCATTGCCCGCCTACAGGCGGACCTGCCGGGCAACGTATCATTTTACGATCTTTGTTGCTCATATTGGCATTTCATTTGTTTAGATATGTCGCGACGAGGAAGTAATAAACTGCCAAATTTATCTGATGGAGAAATTGTGGAATTCATGGAAGGCATGCATTCTGACCTCGAGTCTGATGAAGAGTCAAATGGGGATTTTAGAGATGATGATAACGATGATAGGGCGCAAATATTGAATATGAGATTGATCAATGTAGTGTGATGTATCTGTAATGTGGTACACAAAGGTTTGAATATCAGTAACCTAAGTAATATATCTTCAGTAGCTACTTCACCATCAGTCATTCATCAGCCATTACAACCAACTGTGCCTGAAAAACCACACGCCTTCAAAAATTCGATATTTGATAACTAAACCGGCAAAAAGGCCTCGATCACTATTGCCATCCCAAGAAGAAGGCACCTGATGGTGGTTTTTTACTGCATCGACGTATTCATGGGGCGACCATGTTCGAACTTCCTAAATTTCGCAGGGAAGTAGCGTCCTTTGTTAAAAACTGCAAAAACAACGTAAACCATCAGGTAGGCCGTCCAAAAATATTTCAAACGCCCGGTCACCGCCACCAAAGAGGACTTGCTTACGCCCTTCGGTTGTACGCTTTGACGGATATAACTATTTACCCGATTTTTTTGGATCGTAAGGGTAAGCGAATGTGCAAAAATCCTGGGTGCAAATCGGAAACCCAAGTAATTTGCACGAAATGTAAACTTGACTTACGCTTTTATTACCAAAAATAAAAATAATGTTGATAATAATAAATGACTTTTCTCTTTACACCTTTTCGTTGTATTACAATAAACCAAATTGAAATCAACGATATTGTATTTAATTTTTTCACTCCTAAGCCGGCAGGTTCGCCTACAGGCGGGGTACCTTTTATCTCATCTGGAAGCTAAACTACTCATCAATTAGAAAAAATAACTTAATTTTCGACTTTTCTGATCCAAAATTAGCCCGTAGATAATTTTTTCAGCGAAAAAAAAAAATTGGCCTGCTAGTGGGTTAAAGGGTCGTCTAGGTACAAAGTTTTAAAAAATCGTCTTTTTTTACATAATTTTCATTTGGAAGACGTGAGGAATGTTATTTCCAAAGGATTTGGGTAAACTCACGGTTATTGAGCTGTAGACCATTGAGCACGCTCACTCACGGTGTTCGCTCCCTGTGAACTTTAAACGCGTTTTCCCGAATGTAGTATTTTTCTAGCACGATTTTAAGAAAAGTTTTACTCGCATCGATCCGATTTATTTTTTACTTGCTCGGAAAACATGTCGCTATGATTAGACACGAGCTTTTGACAAAATATTGTTTTTTTTATTATAACAGGCAATAAACATTTGAAAAAAGGGGGGAAAATAACTTTTTTTTTTTCAAAAATGTCCACCATTTCGAGAGATTTTTGAATTTGACAAAAAGCTCGTGTCTAAGTATAGCTGATGTAATATCAATTATAGATTATAATATCAATTATAGAGTCTCCCCACATCCCAACACATCCCTGGTTATGGGTGGTGTGGATATTGCGGAATCGGCAGCTCTTGATGTTCTGGGCATGTCCATTATGAACGATCTTCGTTGGAACGATCATATTTTTGGCGTGTCGAAAGAAGCAGCCTAGTGCCTCGGCTTCCTAAAGCGGTGCAAAAAATATTTCACTCCGTCTGATCTCCGCATTATTTACACCACCTATATCCGACCTAAAATGGAGTTTAACTCGCACCTATGGGCAGGGGCTTCAAAAACCCATTTGGAGCTCCTGGATCGGGTGCAAAACCGTGCGATTAAACTTATAGGGGACAGTAGGGCATCCAGCTCTATTGACTCCTTGGAGCATCGTCGAAACGTGGCATGTGTGGTGTTATTCTACCGATACTTTTTCGGTAATTGCTCAGTGGAGATGAGCAGCTTGATGCCATCACTCCGGGTATTCCCACGGGCAACCCGTTTGAACACTGGCGCCCATGCATTCCACGTCGAAACGATGTTCCAGCGCACTACGCACTACAGGGAAAGTTCGTTTCTGGCCCGTACAGCACGGTTGTGGAATGGTCTCCCTGCGGGTATTTTCCCCCAGCACTTATGATCTCGATGGGTTCAAGGCAAGAGTCCATAAACACTTCACTCATAACCCTATCTCCTAACCTTTATATCCTTCCTGAACCAACGCAATGCTTCGCATTAATAGGGGTCATCCCCTGCGCGTTTGTTCCTGTTAAAAAAACAAAAAAAAAAAAAGATTAGTTTAATTTTTTGTTGTAGGTTACGTGGTTGGCCCAAAATCTTGCGGGGAAATTGATATCAAAATTCTGATGAGGGCAGGTTCAAGGTCATCCCGCACTCGAATATGTAGAAATATAATTTGTATGATCTTGCCTCTTGAAAGATTACGATTAAATAAACAAAAAACAAAAAAGTGAGTGAATATCTTTTTTCGTTCCTTCGTAATAAACTTTGAAAAAAAGGCTCGAAAATCGGGCCGCTACGCAGACGACCCTCTTAAAAGAGCAATCTTATATGCTAAATAAATTTTTAAGAAATAAACAAGTCGACATTGTATACAAATGTTTTATACACCATATTTTGTGGTCTTCAGCTGCAAATAAACGATACTGTGATGTGGTGCCTGTCTATTTAATTCTTCTACGTCTCATATATTGCATGCATCAAATTGCAACACTTATTTTTATATCCTCCGTATGTCCAAATCACAGTACACACAAAAACATAAGATATTTGAACTTTCTATCACAATTATAAAGTGCGGTTACGTTCGTGAACGAATGCTTTATTTGCTCATATGGTTGCATTTTATTTTAAATGCATTCATCCGCGATTAAGCAGATTATTAAATAGTTAAAGGGTTGGGTGGTGCCCATCATGTTTACGTTTGTTTCACCACGTGAATTTACGGTTTGCATCTGTCAACGAATCTGGGGTAGAGACAGACCTCTCGGATATGGTAGCGGTTGAGCAACCAGCAGAGAAACCGTTCTAGCCCTAGGCCGTACCCGCCGTGGGGCTGTGTGCCGTAGACTCGCTGGTCTGTGTACCAGTAGTAGGGCTTGGGATCGATACCCTCACGTGCATAACCCTTGAGCAGCTCGACGTGGTCATGTGTCCTCATAGAACCACCTACTATTTCGCCCACATTCGGCAAAAGCACATCCACGCTCTCGGTGAGATTTGCGTCCTCCGGACATTTTGCCATATAGAAGGACTTAATGTTGGTTGGAAAGCGACACAGCATAATTGGCTCGTTGATGGTGTCTGTCATTTTGCGTTCTGGCGCTTCTGGAATATCCTAGTGCAACGAGTTTTAAAACAAAAATCGGTTTCCAAGAATATGATTGCGTGCATACAACGTACCTCACCGAATTCATAAAAAGAACCATCATCCTTGGTGACGTTGTGGTCCTTTAACCATTTAATAGCGTCTGCGTAATTCATGCGACGGAATGGCCTTTGGGGCGGCTTGAAGTCAGGGTTCAACTCGTGAACCAAGTAACCCCAAGGTGACTTAAGGACGCGATCCACCACGTCACACACAAGATCCTCAAGACGATCAAGAAGATCGTCAAACGTGATAAAGGGACACTCTCCCTCAATGTGAGTGTATTCGGCCAAGTGGCGACGTGTGCGACTCTGCTCTGCGCGATAGCTCTGTGCAACACAGAAGACATCGCCTAATGCCGGCAAGCAAGTCTCCAAGTACAGTTGTGAGCTTTGGGTAAGGTAAGCTTCTTCGCTGCAATTACAAAGCGGAAATATTACAACTGATTGTTTTGATAAGTAATGCTTGCTATCAAACCTCGACTGAAATTCTTTTATTAGACTTTTGTACTTGTGATTAGGTTGATTACTAGTACAAACAATATACAGAAGACGCATCTGAAAAATCATTGTGGGCTTTTACTACAGACGCGGGCGAAAAGCAGCAAAGATGAGGAAAATGTAAATGGAAACGGGAGAGTGAGCGCGAGCGCGAGCGAGTGTAGAGTTGTTTTGTGATCCTCTCTTGCATTCTCAAATTGCGTCACCATATCGTACACCCGTATCTTCCATCTGTTCGCTCTTTAAAAATTTGATATTACACTCTCACAGCTTCTCATTTTACGTTTGTGCGTTCTTGTCCCATCTACTGCTTCCCGCCCGCTTCTATGAACGGGTAGTACCGCTGGAATCCGCAGAGAAAATTTTCTTTACACCAGTTGCACGTTCTGTATATTGTTTGTTTTGTGTGTTATTATACAATGCGGGTTGTTCAGAACTGAATAATTTACTTTTAAAACACCGTGCGTCAAAAATTAAAAAATATAAAAACACACGAACAAGTTGATATAGCCGCGAAACTAGGGGTCAAATTCAGTTTAATTTGATACCCATATTGATATTCATATTCTACATTCAGTCAATAATTTTTTGGGATTTTCAAAGCCCTTTTAAAAAATCCTCACGTCAGAGAAAAACTAAAAACGCAGTTTTACTATATTTGGCCCCTAGTTTTACGAGTATATAGATTTCTTCGTATGTAAAATTGACTGTCGCACGATGTAATTCATTATGTTGGTTTTGAATGGATGTAGAACTGCAATTATTCTCTTTTTTAAGTCATTGGTTGAAAAACACAAGAAAGACTATTGGTGGATATGAGTGAAAGAAAAACATCCAACTCATATCCACGCATACTCGTTTACGCATGCGCACATATTTTAAGTGTGAACAATGAATAAGTTGTTTGCTGATACGAACCGGTGCGTGCTCAGATCTGTCATTGAGTGAATAGGTTTATTGTGTTATACCGTAATCACGCACAACACCAAGAAACACCAATGGTTCAATGGAATGACATAAGTCATTGGTAAATTTTCAGTTTCGCTTTCTCCTTAGTTGAATTTGAGAATATTGCAACTACTGAAAAAAACTCAAAATATAATATTTATTCTTCAGCATCAATGCACAGCAGCAACCAGATACGCGTCCAAAGGCAAACAATAAGTGTTTAGCAAAAAGCGCAAAGCACAACACGAATTATTACTCAACTCATCCATACCAATTTTCCTCTCACACGAACAAGTGAGTCAAATCAGATTATGAGCCAGTAACCAATACATACCCAAAATACCAGTATACATTCGTTTAAGAGGATTTAGAGTATTTTGATGTTTTGGTGCGAATGAGTAATAGTATTTTGTGGAATTGGTTTGAGTATTCACTTGCACCAATTGTTATGGCTCATGACTTAAGTATACTAATTTTATTAGTAGGGGAATTCTTTGTAAGGTGCCGCCCCATAGCTTTTTTGCGCATAACTCGTTAGAAAATTAACGTATTGCCAATGTTAATATACCGTTGGAAAGAGGATTTAAAGAGCTATGATCCAAGGTAACACTTCATTTGAATTTTTCGTAAATACGAGTTTTACAGCCAATTTCCAAAAGTGTTCAAAATAGACACCCTAAAAATTTTTAATGTAAAGTGCCACCCCCTAAAAAACCGCTAAAAACGTAAAAATCTCACATGAAAATGCATGATTTAGAAAATTTACGAAAGATTTTTGAATTTAATTTGAAGTGAATAGAAAATGGCTGAAGGCAAAATGCAAATTGAATGGTATCGAATAAATCGAATATTTGTATGGAAATTAATAAACAAAACTGAAAAAATGTATTCCTCATAATAGGATTAGAGAAAAATTGACTAAGAACATGTTAAATTCATTGTAATGACGATTCCGAGCAATAAAGTCATTTTACCGATATAGGACCACAATACAATGAAGAAAGGGGGGGTAGCACCTTACAAAAAAAAGGTGACACTTGACATTTGTATGCCATTTTGGAAATCATTAGGGCAGTTCAAGATAATGTGCAAATATTTGGGCCAATGCATGTCATTTCAAAAATTTGCCATCAACACTGACAAAACAAATTCACAGCTGTTTTTGAAGAATAAATCAAGAAGAAGAATAGAATATTTGCGCCGTAGGAGCCAGCGTGAATAAAGAGCATGCATAAGTTGCTGCCGCTGTGGAATCCGAAAACAATTCACACCCCTAACTCCAGCGCTTCTTGCAAATAACTTAGAAATGTACGAATTTCTTCCTCCGTCCACTTTTTATTCGGTTTTTCTCTTTTTATTTTCTTTTTCGTCTGCTTCATCTCGGCAATTGTAACAGATGATTGTCATATCTGTTTTGCCCATGCCGAAAAATATGCAATAGAGTTTCATTGTGGGAAATTTGCCGCTGCTCGGCATGGGCAAATGTGTACATTTTGTTGTTGCGTTGAAAATATTTGCCATCACATTTTGCAAATGCCATGATGCCAGACCGTTTGCACGTTATCGTGAACTGCCCTATTGTATAAATTTGTTCCTTTTACGATATGCCCGGATATCATTTCGGATTATGAAAAACCATTAAAAATTAAGTCCAACACTGATGTTTATCTTAGTAAGTAAGTTTATAAGTTTTTAGTTACTTTTTCACCGCAAGAAAAACCTTCAGTTTTCATTTTTATGTTTTTTCTTAACCAAATTTGACACTTTTATTTACCCAGACCGTGTTATTGCGTCTGTTCCCTCAAAAACCACATTAAAATCGATGTTGACATATAACCTTAAATGGCAACAGGAATTTTTGGAATTTTTTTTGGATTGCTGGAACGTCGAAATCGAGCAGGGGTGGCACCTTACAAAGAATTCCCCTACTCATTGCCAGTCTCTGATGTAGAATGAGGGAATAATAGGGGGAAAATTACAAATGGAAAATTTGGAACCACACCGAAGAATTTAGAAAATTAACAAGCCATATTTATATAAACATGACAAAAAAACGCAACGATTCTCTTCCCTCTCCTAAAAGTGCAGAGCACATACCAGGGGTTACCAGGGCTTACTCATTTTGGTATACAAATTATGTTCAAAGACATGTTTGCATGCATTATTTTTCCGACATTGCATGCGTCATTCATAATTCGTCGTATACTCTTAAGCTCTAAAGAGAAGCGGTGATCTAAGAAGAACCTATGTATTGATAACAACACGAATAGTACGGTCGATCGATAGCTCCTAATTCAATAAGCGAATAGATCAAAATGTCTGGTCTAGAAAGAATCAGAAATATAAAGAAGTTTGCGCAATATACGTGCCAGTATTGAAATGCAATTTTTTAACACAGTGGCTGAGACGCCATCCGGATGAAGCCTTATTTAACAACATATATTTTTCTTTCACCTTATTAATCGAGTGAGTAGATTTGGTCATCCTTTATGAGAGTGTGAATCGAAGACAAGGTGTGGTTTTTCACTCTCTTAACGAATTACCAGACTTTTTTTCCATCTTTTAGAACTTTCTTCCTTGGAGCTTCTAATTAATCGAACTTACTATAAAAGCAATTTTTCTTTTCAGGGGAGGAAAAATGTAGGAAGTACCACTATATTAAAATGAAAAATAGAGCTAAATTCGGCAGCCATGGTGTAAAACTGCTGCTGGCTCTGGTACGCAATATCATTGCGAAAATAAAGGACAATAACTTTATGAGGAGAGAATAATGATAAGTTGTACCCAGGTATATGAAAATCTACATACAGGTCTCCCTCGTATAACGCGGTGGTTACGTTCCAGGAAAATTCCGCGTTATGTGATTCGCGTTATATAAGACTTAACTTTCATATAAATTTTAGGGTTATGTTCCAATAAGCTTTTTCCAAAATAAAATAGGTACAAAATTAAAGATGTATGTACATTCCAAGTCAAAATCAAAATTCATACTTTATTTAAAAAATTAAAAAAATAATGAAAAAAACCCTTTTTTATATCGCGTTATATCGAAAACGCGTTGTAAAAGTACCGCGCTATACGAGGGAGACCTGTACATATAATTTTTTGTCCCGACTGACTCATCATCGCCCAGCCCGAACCACTGAATCTACATACACTATGATCAATAAGTACCGGGACTGTGTATTTTAAATTTTCCGCCGTTGCCCGATGCAGGTAAGTAGGTCGGTAGGACCTTAACTGACATCTGTGTCAAATTTTGAGCGGGATTGCATCATTAGTTTTTGTTTGGTAGCTGTTAGCATCAGTCAACTTTTTGTACTTCGTCGCATTTTACAATGGATAATTTTGTTGATCAACGTATTTGTTTGAAATTTTGTCTTAGGAACGAAATTTCTTGTGCCAATGCGCTTAAAATGTTGCAGAAAGCATTTGGGGAGTCTGCTCTATCAAGAACCAGAGCGTTCGAGTGGTATAAAATGTTCAAAAGTGGCCGTGAAATGCATCCATACCTGCATCGGGCAACGGCGGAAAATTTTAAATACACAGTCCCGGTATTTATTGATCGTAGTGTATATGATATTTGAACTACAGATTCACACTTTAGAAAATGGACCTCCACTGAGCCGTGATTAAATGGGACCTGGGATTACATTGACTTCAAATTTGGTGAAAATACTTCAAATGAAAAATGAATAAGTATTTTTCAATGAAATGAACAAGTATTTTTCAGTTTTTCCAAAATCAAAATATAACGAGGTCAGCAATGGGTTAAGATTAGTTAGTATTCATATATACATAATTTAAACACAAAAGTTGACGAAGTAAACAAAGGGTTAAAAGTTTGTATGAAGAAACTTTGAAAAAAATAAATTTATAGGCCTATTCACTTCAAGCATGGTTAAAGTACTCTTAGTGAAAATCAAGTCGACGTGGTTTTCATTTCCAAAATCAAAATCTGGCGGCGTCAACGATGGGTTAAGAATTTGTATGGTGAAACATGATTTAATAGGACTATAGATTTTCTTGTCTATTTGTCATTTGTAATTTATTGGGCCCATTGACTTTAAACTTGCGCCGGCACCTGCTAGTCTATCCATATCTACATGCATAGAGTGATCCTTCACCTGAAATATTGCAGTTTAAAGAGCGTAGATCCTCCTTCGACTTGGGTTTGCACGAGTGTTGGCGGTGTCACTTCATTGTAGCCGCGCGCAAAGTAGTGCGAGCGAAATGCCTGCATGGTCACCGATCGCATTTTCAGAATTTTCGACGTGTTTTCACCACGTATCATAATGTGCCGATTATCTAGCTGGACGTCCGGATGTGCTTCTTCGTTTAGAATGCTTTCAGCACCACCAGCGGGAGCCAATCCGATCAGCTCCCAATAGTCAACATTGAGTTCGTGGCCGCCGGGTGCCTAAACAGAATGCAGACATATAAGTAAATAATAAAGTCATAGATTTTTACGCTAATAGCCTATTTCCACTGGGCCTTAACTGCAGTTTACGCTTAACTGCAGTTTGACATCGCATTAAAATGCCCAAATTTCCATGAAAATGTTGTTGTAAAAAACTGAGTTAACTCACTTTCAAAACTGAGTTAACTCAGTTTTGCCGTGTACAGACGTCTAACAGAAAATGTTATGTTAAAATAGGGGGCAATACTCACAAATGTACAAATTTTGATAGCATACTTTCAGGCGCTGCAAGAGCCGTATGGACACAAACGGAAGAAGGGATTTGAATTGCGTTCGGTGTGGTAGATTTTTTGCCAAGACAATAACTTTTTACTAAATTTTTCGCAAAAATACATATGGTCTGTCATAATCAAAGTCAAAACTTCTATTATTTGCCAATAATAAATGCTGAAAAAGAAAATAAAAAACGTGGAACTTCTCATGAACCCTCTTGACATTAAAAATTCAGACAGCTCTGATATCAATCAGCTGACAGCTGTCACAAATGAAGTAAACATTGACAAATTAAATAAATTTTCATAAATGAAATAAATTTTCACAAATATGAAAACGCAGACATTCCTAGACTGTTGAGAAGGAAAGCGGAGTGGTTTTCATGCAGTAGAGGGGCTACAGAGGGGAAACCATACATACGTATAAAAAGAGATTGCGGCGATGGGTAAGCTGTGGCTGCCCAGAAATAAATGCAGCATTTGATTTAACCAAATGAAAATGTAAACAAAAACCAGCTGTTGGAGTTAACTCAGTTTCGGTGGAAACGCTTGACAGTTCTCAAATATAGCAGAGCCCTAAACTGCAGTTAAGCGCTCAGTGGAAATAGGCTATAACTCACCGACTTTCCCTCGGGCACGGGTTTTAATACACCGAACAGCACCACTGAGCTCTCGGTGGTTAACACGAGCGCGTTGTATGTCTGGCACAGCTTGTCTGTTAGAACGCACTGAAGAAAGCCCGTGCCGTCTCGCAGCGTGATGAAGATCAAACCCTTGCCTTGACGTCGCAACCGATGCACCCAACCGTAGACCTTTACACGTCCTTCACGATTCTCGGTGCCCTCGCATATGCGAACTTTGCGCGCTGCCGGCAAGTTGGCATTTTCAACTATTTGCACTTTCTGAGCCTCCTCAATATTTTGTTGACGTTTTTCTGCATCTTCGGACTCACGTTGCTGCTTTTCCGCATTCTTGTAACTCTCGCGAGTAAAAATCTTCTGCATTTTTTTCAGCTGCGACTTAGCCGCTGGCTCAAAACGCCCCTCCGCATTGGAGTCTTTACTGTCAACGTAGATTGTAGGAAACGGCTCCTTTCCTGCGAAGCGCATGGCTTGTAAAATTGTTTTGAACGGCTTTGCCTCGGTGCCATCGCCAGCTTCATCACTGCCGTCTTTTTCAGACGTGAAGAGCGCAGCTGCAAAATAATATGTGCATGAATTTTAAACGACATTAAACAGTTTACTCTTCTGCGAACTAATTAGTCGACTTGAAGATAAACTACAAACCCAGTATTCCAGCCGTCCAAATAAGGACACATTGCATTAGTTTAGAAAGAAAATTTACACCCTATTGTGTATTTACTTCTCCCAATCTATATGCCTAATGTAGAGTGTAACTGCCCTTTGACTTCTTTTATATACGCCACTCGTCATTGCATTTTTTGTAAAAGGCTCTGAAGGTAAGGATTCTGTCACTTATCAAGCGACTTCTCTAGAAAGTACAGGGAAATAGGATGAAACCCTCCCCAGTTAAAAAAACGGGTTTTTACACTGCTAACCTAGTTCATTGTTCCGCAAGGCATGTGCCCGCGGCAGACACTGGTGTACCTTAGTCATCAGTTGGTGTGCCGCGGAAAAAAGTCAAGGTTTTGTGAAGATAACGCACCTAAAAATATCTGCGAGTTATAAGAGCGAGGCGCTTTGTTGCGCGAGGGGCGGGACAGCCTCTATGTTTCATACTTACACTAACCGATAAACGAGCAGAAAGATTTCATGGAGTTAAAAACTGATAGGACATTAAAACTAAAATTTTCCGAAGTAGAGCTAGCACATTTTTGCCTGCATATAATAATGGGTATTCACTATTTTCAAAGCGTGCTGTTGCAATTCTATTACCATTTGCCACTACCTACTTATGCGAATTGGCATTTTCAACTCTTACTACTATTAAATTGAAAAAAAGGAACGCCTGAGGACGATCAATGAAATTATGAGAGCAACCTTATCAACGATTGCTCCAAATTTTGATCGCCTGTGTTCAGTTAAACAGGCTCTTATTTCTTCCTCAACTTTTCATATAACTTTTCGTATATTGATTTTAGTAATGAATAAATATTAGATAAATATTCCTTTTTCTGTTGTGTCGTCTAAAATTTCTTGATTTGATAGGTGTACCTTGAACACAAAAAGTTGCGGAACACTGACCTAGTTTACGATTTAGAAGCCGATGCTGAGGTCCTAATAGTCATGACTTAGATATCAAAATCTATAAATTATACGGCCGAAACCGATTCTCTTGTTTTTCTTCCCCTGTTAGTAGCATATTTCTCTTAGTGGATGAGTCATATTCACAATCCGCAAAACTTAAGTCGGCAGCATGAACAGCGCCCCCATTTACATTAAAACTTAAATTCCAATTGTTCTTCAGAGAAGCAGCAAAGTAGCGCCTTTAATTTTTTTGAACCACTCATCTATATATGTTAGTGGTACATGCACATGCGATATCGGCAGTAGCAACGTGGAAAATTTGCTAATGCAAACGCGGCTCATACAAGCGCCAATTTTTTTAATGCGCGTAATTGGTTACTTACTCAGTGACAAGGCTTCCATATCCTCAGATGGCATGTCTATTTCGTTGGATTCAATTCACACTTTAAATTAATGTAAAACACAAATAGAATTGCATCAGTGCACACCGACAACAGCAGTCAATAATTGGAATCCTCCGAGCGCAGTGGCGTTGCCAACAAAATAGTTGACAGTACTTGGAATTAAAAAAATCTGGTAACTTATTATTTCTCGTTCCTCCAATGGTGCCAAGTAGCATTCAATACCAAAGTATTTTGGATGGCCAGGGTTTTTGAGATTTAAAAATTACAAAAAAAAGTATAAGAGCTGGTCAAATTTTTTAGAGCTTATTTCCACTGGGCCTTAACTGCAGTTTACGCTTAACTGCAGTTTGACATGGCATTTAAATGCTCAAATTCCCATACAATTGTTTTTGTACCAATGTGCGTAAACTCACTTTCAAAACTGAGTTAACTCAGTTTTGCTATTAACAGACGTCTAACAGAAAATGTTATGTTAAAAGCGGGAGCAATACTCACAAATGTAAAAATTTTTATAGCATGCTTTAAGGTTCAAGAGCCGTACAAACACAAAAGAGGGCATTTGAATTGCATTCGGTGTGGTAGTTTTTTGCTCAGTCAATTACTTCTTACTGCATTTTTCGCAAAAATACGTATTGTATGTCAAAGTTAAAGCTTCTATTATTTGCCAATAATAAAAGCTGCAAAAAAAAATAAAAAAAGTGGAACTTCTCATGAGCCCTCTTGACATTAAAAATTCAGACAGCTCTGATAACAATCAGCCGACAACTTTCCCAAATCAAATAACCATTGACAAATGATAACCCAGTGCAACACTGAAAAAAGGGATAAGGTCAAACTGATCTCAATCGATAGAGGAATGAGTAGATGAAAAAGAGCCAAGGGATTTTTCTCGGAATGTTCGAGTTTTTTCTTAAATGCAGTTTAACGATGGCGGCTAAATGCCCCTTCCCGGAACATTTAAACCATCATATCTTTTGACTCAAATGTCAGAAAGGAATAATTTTTACGTCAAATGAAAGCTAATGATATGAAGTCGATGACACAATATCCTTTTTCGAAAAATTTTCTGAAAAGGATATGAAGGACCTCAATTAAATTTTTATCCTTGAATATCCTGGAAACCGTGCGAGATAAATTTATATAAGTGACTTCTGGTGAAAAAGCATTCAAAAATCTATACGGCTTATAAATTTCATGTAAATCATTTTTACAGTTAAGACTCTACAACGATTAAAAAAATGTGCTTTGCTACATTCGATGTTTTAACTAAGAAGCTACGAGATATTTTGTACAGAAAAACATTAATTCGGCAGTGTATAATTTTTGAAACGCTGTAGTGGCTTAACAGTCAAAGTGATTGAAATAAAATTGATGTGCAGTATAGATCTTTGAATGCTTTTTTACCAGAAGTCACTTACATAAATTTATCTCGCGCGGTGTCCAGGTTATTTAAGGATACAAATTTAATTGAGGTTCTTCATATCCTTTTTCAGAAAATTTTTCGAAAAAGGATATTGTGTCATCGACTTCATATCAGTAGCTTTAATTTGACGTAAAAATTATTCCTTTCTGACATTTCAGTCAAGAAATATGATGTTTTAAAAGTTTCAGGAAGGGAATTAAGCTGCCATCTTTAAACTGCATTTAAAAAAAAACTCGATCATTCCGAGAAAAATCCCTTGCACTTTTTCATCTACTGAGGTCCTCTATCGAATGAGACGGGTTTGACCTTGTCCCTCGAAATTTTTTTTTAATTTGTTGCACTGTGTAAATAAATTGAAAAATAAATAAATAAATTGATAAATTTTCACAAATATGAAAACGCAGACATTCCTAGACTGTTGAGAAGGAAAGCGGAGTGGTTTTCATGCAGTAGAGGGGCTACAAGAAACCATACATACGTATAAAAAGAGATTGCGGCGATGGGTAAGCTGTGGCTGCCCAGAAATAAATGCAGCATTTGATTTAACCAAATGAAAATGTAAACAAAAACCAGCTGTTGGAGTTAACTCAGTTTCGGTGGAAACGCTTGACAGTTCTCAAATATAGCAGAGCCCTAAACTGCAGTTAAGCGCTCAGTGGAAATAGACTATTAAATAAACAAAGCAAGTTTTTATATGAAATATGTTTTTACAATAGTTGTATAGAATTGCGAACTAAACAAAACAAAATTCATTCATCTTTTGTAAACAAACAAAAAGCAATATAGTAACATTAACATTGTACTATATAATTTGTGGAGGTTCATATTCCGAAATCTTTGACATCGTAAATTTTCAAGAAAAAACACAGCCCGAAAAGAAGACAGCCCGAGGCTAACAACAGACAAACTTAGGTTCACAACCTTTCAGACGGTCCCCAAAAACTGAAATCTATATCTTATTTTATGCAGTTACTCAATCAATTAAACACGTGTTTGGATGTTGTGTATCCGAATGCTTACAACAACAAAACTACTTATACGATCTTGCTTGTGGAACACTTGTTTTTTGTTGAAGTGTTTTATTTAAAATTAGTGTATTAGGAGAGCAATCTTTTTATATCTAAGCAAGTGAAAAAGTGCATGTTCTCAATTTTGTGTGTATAGTTATTCTATATGAAATACAATAAAGATAGAAGCAAATAAAGACAGAATAATTAACAGAAAAGTTAATATTGTGAATATTTTGGAGATGTTGAATAAATTGTTAAGTCCTTTTTTTTTAAATAAATTCTAACGGCACACACACTCTATGATAGTATAGCTCATGATGAAATAAACAAGGTGAAGCGAGTAGATGACATACCCTTATTTTGACAAGAGAGCTTTTGAAAAACTGACGTTTTCAAAATAAATTCTCTGAAAACATGAAAGTCTTCTTCTTTCTTCGCATTAACCCACTTAAGCCTGGTGTATCAAAAAATCAATTTCATTATTATTGTAGTGCGTTGTAGGTAAGATTATGCCGATTCGTTGCCGTGGTGGCAGGTCCCCACGCTGCATAATTATTGGTATTGAATAATAAAGAAATATGAAACCAAAAATAAATATGTATGTCGTAGCACAACGTAACATGCTTTACTAAAAAACGATTAACATTTATGTAAAACATGTAAAAAAACATAACAATATGTGAAACAAATTCATTTACAGAAAGAAAATTAAAACTCTTGACTCTCTTACTTTAGAAGAAGAAGTTAAACGCGTATTTTGCAAATGAAAATTTTTAAACACAATATTTTCGATTTTACGTTTTGATTGGGGTTAAAAATCTTCTCTCAATGTCAAAGCAAAATTGGTTGTCAATTGCTATGTTTCAAAATAAGGGTATGGGTTGACAAAACTGTCAGCTACTCGCTTCACCTTGTTTATTTCATCATGGTATAGCTTTGTGTCGATGTGATTATTAGGGGGATTTCTTACGAGAGTGGGGGGTTGAGATGCCCTAAAAAGTATAACTGCTATTTGTATAAGGCATAACATTTAATTAATTTATTGATTAAATTCAAATCAAGCAAAAAAGAGACAGTTTGTTCTCCAGCACAGCCATGGCACAAACATATTTTATTTACTGAGCCGTGTTCAAGGCACATGAGTTTTTTCATGTTTTACAGGACAAGAATGTTTTGTGCCGTTTTTCGTCATGTTGAAGATCACACCATGCACAGTCCTTTCATTCTTTCTTTGCTGGTCATGCGGATGTGCTTGGTGCTGGGTAATGGCAGTGTGTCTGTAATAATACAGACAGAATTCACAATGCAAAATCATTTACATTTTATAATTATTTACAAAAACATCAAATTTCGCCATAGCTTCACTGATATTAGGGCAGCGACTAACGTGACTTTTCACTGCCTTATTTGCCATGTGAGGAGTGACCAACTGGGAAATTCAAAACTTTAGGTATTCACGACGTTTATCGGGGTTGATTGATCGATTGATTGATTCAAACTCGATTACGCGATCAATGCAAACCATTTCGAATAGCATGCTTGTACACATGACCGTAAGCTTATAAGAGCCTATTTACACGAGGGCTTTTCCCCCTGCGTTAAAAGTCATGCGTGACGAGTTTGTAGGCGAGAAGTGGAGAGAAGTCAGCGGGGTAGGCAAACACGCACGGTCAGCGAATTCCAGGGGTTTTTTTGACATTTGCTTTGCTCTTTTTCGCACTTTTCTTCAAATTTCAAACCGGCCGGACGCTTTGCTAACAATTATATTTATATCTTCCCTATTATTTAAATTTAACTGCTCAATAGCTATTTCAGTGACTTCTAAAATATTTTCAATAATTTCTTCTTTGTTTAAATCCATTTTTCTTTTAATAATGAGAATATCAAAAACTACGCGAAAATGTGAATGAAAGAAGATTGGCCGCTTAAACGTCCAAAAAGCCAAGCAAAGTTGCAAGTAAAAAGTCTTCATGTAAATGCATGAAGATTTACGCAGCAACTTCAAAAGAGAGTTGCAAAAAACGCAGGGGGAAAAAGCCTTCGTGTAAATAGGCTCTAAGAAGCGAAATTTCTTACTGTTGGCAGCACAGCCCAGTTGAAGCGATTTGGCAGCGTCAGCCGGCCCTGTCCGATTATACGTTTTGGGCGCAGGCTGGCAACGCGATGGCTGAGGAGATTCAGTCGTCAAGTGAAAGAGGACAGGCAAACATCAATTGTTTAACAGTAATAGATGTCTGGAAATTGTATTAAGTGCTAATTGTCTGAAATAACTGTCTTAAGTGTTTATTGTCTTGAACAATTGTCTTTGAGTTGTGCATAAATATAATATATACCGCACAGCGGGGATGTTCGTTTTCAAATAACTTGATTTGTTTTATTGCCTTGCGACATCAGTTTAAACAATTGTTTGCCTGTGCCGTGTAACGTTTGTTTTGCCGTGCAACGTTTGGTTGCCGCGTAACGTTTCGTCTTTTGTATAACGACGAGTATGCTGTCACGCAGGAAAGGAAGAGATGCTGCTGAGGAGCAGCGATTGGAGCAGCTGAACGAGAGCACTGCGGGTGCTGCAGGTGAGCAGTTGGACGTGACGCTAGTTGAAGATGGTGATTCACTAGGGGCTCGCGCGTTGCCGCCACCGACCGCCATCGGTAGCGGACAGCTGGCGAAACTGCTGGCCGGGATATCGCTGCTGCGTGTGTCTGTGGATGAGATGCGGCAAGAAACTTGCCGTAGCCAAAAGGAGGTAGGAGACTTGCGGGCCAGACTGGACAGGGGGCGAATCACATGCACGAACAGGCGTGATCGCCATGTCAGTTCGCGGCGTCATCACAAGTAGCGGTATCGCCGCCATCACAAGTAACGGTAGCGACGCCGCAGCAAGTAGCGGTAGCGACGCCGCAACAACAGTTAACGACGCCGACGTACATGTTGACGCCGCAACAGCAGTTAACGACGCCGACGCACATGTTGACGCCGCAACAACAGTTAGCGACGCCGACACACATATTGACGCCGCAGCAACGGCCAACGACGCCGACACACATGTCGGCGCCGCATCCACGGCCAACGACGCCGACACATATATTGACGCCGCATCAACAATTCATGACGCCGCACATATCGACCTTTGCGCAGTCTGTACCGCCATCAGACTTCAATGGGGACCCCCAATATGGTTCTGCGGCGAAGCTGTGCCCGCTGCCGCAGTTCGATGGCAATCCAGAGGATTGGCCACTCTTTTTGGTAAATTATATGGAGACGACGGCCGAGTTTCGGTACAGCAATCTGCTAAATTTAGCGCGTTTGCACAGGGCGTTGCAGGGTAACGCCAGGAGGGCGGTTACGGCGCTGCTTATCCATCCGGAAAACGTACCAAAGGTGCTGGAGGAGCTACAATTTAACTTTGGCCGACCAGACATGCTTATACACTCCCAGCTGCAGCGGGTGCAGCAGTTTACGCCAATCCAAGAAAGCCATATGGGGCAGGTTTTGGAGTTCGCAAATAGAGTGCGAAACATTGTCGCCTTTTTTAAGTCGGCTGGGTGTGAGTAGCACCTGGTCAACCCCATGCTTCTGGAGCAACTGATTCCGAAGCTACCAGTCTCCAAACAATGCGAGTGGAGCAAACATGCTGCTCACGTTTTGCCGTTTCCTACTGTGGAAACATTTTCGGAGTGGATCAGCGAGTTGGGTAGGGTGATTTCAATCATGCCTGGCATTGCCTAAACGTCGCTTCGATCCACACTAACACGCCAACACACTCCCGCCAATCGTCAGGCTGCTCCCGGTGCGGGCAACGCCCGGCGAGTTTTGCATAGCAGTGAGGTGCAACGAGTCGCATGCAGAGCGACGCAAGAACGAATACTGCATGTAGTAACACCTAAAAAAGTAACGGGAGACTCGTTTTCTCTTTCGGTGGCTGTCCTCTCAGCTGGAAGTGGCAAACCTCTGAGAGTAAAAATTGCCTATGAAAAAGCTCCCAACCTGCCGTTCGGAACCGGCATAAAACTGTAGGTCCCTTCCACCAGCGTACAAAATTCACACGTACAACACGGGTGGTTGCGGGAAGCTAGGCCTTAGTCTCGCGTAAGCGGGCTGTCGTGCCAATCAATTATTATTAAAAATTAAAGTGAGGTGCAGCCTAACCAACAACAACGTCAGCGAGGGTGCGAGCATTGCAGTCAGGCGCACAAGCTTAGCGGCTGTCCGCAATTTAAGTCGCTCGACATTGCAGGTCGATGGTCCCTGATTAAAAATAATCGCCTTTGCTTTGGATGCCTTTATAGGGGGCATAATATAATGAATTGCCGCCACAAGAAGACATGTGCCGTGGACGGGTGTGAGCGGTCACACCATCAACTACTACACGCAGAGTCCCCACCGGGATTGCCATCGCCGTCTGCAGAGCCTGGTCGCGTGCTAAATTGCCATCAGGAGTTGAAGGTAACTCTTTTTAAAATATTGCCTGTCGTTTTGTCTGGTCCGAATGGTAGCATGATTGTGTATGCCATGTTTGATGAGGGATCTTCCATTTCGCTGATGGAAGAAAACGTCGCCGTCCAGCTTGGTTTAAAGGGGCAGACCACGCCTCTCGTTTTGCAGTGGTACGGGGAAGGCCGAGCCACGAAAGGTCAAGAAAGGTAAAGTTGGACATAAGGGGAGCAAACTTCGGCACCAAATTTGCCCTGAAAAATGTTCGGACGGTCAAAACACTTAATTTGCACAATAGTTTACTAAGGAAGATTATGACCACCTAACTGACTTGCCAATGCAGAACTATGTCGACGCGAAGCCCGTGCTCCTGTTGGGGCTGGACAATTGCTTTCTCAGTGTCGCCCAGCGAACAGTCACCAAGGGATGTCACCAGCCCGTGGCTGCCTTGACCAAGTTGAGTTGGGTGGCGTTTGGTCCAGTACGCTCCGCGGCAACTTCTAGGCCGAGGGTGCTGCACGTGCGTGAAGGTCCGGCTCTGATGAACATGGAAATGCTGATGGAGGATTATTTTGCTGCTGACAGCTTCGGCGTATGAAGCACAGACGTCGTATTGGACTCTGACGAGAACTATCGCGCCCGAAAGCTGTTGACCGGGACGATGAGAAACATTGGTGGCAGATATGAGATCGGTTTGTTGTGGCGTGCGGAGGATGTACGCCTGCCGAAAAGTTACTCCATGGCGGAGCAACGTTTGCTTAAGTTGGAACAAAAGATGGCCAAGAATGTGACGTTTGCCAATAATTATAAAAACGAAATTGATAAATATGTTTTAAAGGGCTATGCCAGGCTGCTGTCACCGGAGGAGTCGGACAAAGAGGGTCCAAATACCTGGTATCTGCCGCATTTTGGAGTGGTAAGTCCCGGCAAACCCGGCAAGCTTCGGGTCGTCTTTGATGCAGCAGCAATGGCGTCAGGAACCTCACTCAACGCGGAGCTGCTCAAAGGACCAGACCATGCACAGTCACTGTGGGCAATAATTGCCAAATTCCGACAAGGTGTGGTGGCGGTTGCGGGTGACATACAAGAGATGTTTTCACAAATCCGTGTCCGGAAAGCAGATCAAGATGCCCAGCGTTTTTTATGGAGAACGGATACCGCACACCCAGTCCAAGTCTATGTAATGGAGTCGCTGATTTTTGGAGCCGCTTGTTCGCCATGTTGCGCGGAGCAGGTCAAGAATGTTAATGCCGAAAACTACAGAGCCCTGATGCCTAGGGGTGCAAAAGCAGTCATAGAGAACACATATGTAGATGATCTGGTGATCAGTTTCAATAAGCAGAGGAAGTCACGGGTGAAACCACATACATAAATGCTTGCGCCGGGTTTAAGCTTCGCAATTTCAGTTCAAATTGTAAGTCATTAGAAGCCAAACTCAACAATGAAGAGAAGAGCCACGAAGAGCCGTTCAATCTGGAACGTGGAAGTACCACCAGCAAGATTTTGGGCATGTATTGGAACACGGCAGAAGACACAATACAGTTTAATTTTAAGTTCCATAAGGTGCCAAAGGAGGTATTAGAATGCAAGCGTCCGCCAACCAAGCGCGAGATGCTGAAATTGGTCATGTCAGTCTACGACCCGTTTGGGCTTTTGGCGAATTTTATGTTATACACCAAACTATTGCTGCAGTCGATGTGGAGAATGAAGGTGCCATGGGACGATCCGCTGCCAAAAGGATTACAGGGTTATTGGACCGCCTGGTGGAAGGATTTCCAACGAGTGGAGATGTTCTCCGTAGCCCGATGCTATTCTCCGTTGCTGGCAGCAGCTGATGATATACAGCTGCACGTCTTCGTCGACGCGAGCATCAGCGCCTATGCAGCAGTTGCGTATTTACGTGTACGCAAAAACAGTGACGTGAATGTCGCGTTCGTCGCCGCAAAAACAAGATGTGCGCCACCGAAGGGCGAGTCTGTTCCACGTCTCGAACTACAAGCCGCCGTCCTGGGTTGTCGATTGGTAACCACGATTGTCAATAGCCATGATTTTCGCATTAATAGAACCGTGTTTTGGAGCGACTCTAAAACGGTTATATTATGGATCCGGTCAACTGAGCGGCGGTACAAGCAATTCGTGGCCCATCGAATTGCCGAAATACTCGCTAACTCTGAGACAGCACAATGGCGCTGGTTGCCAAGTGCTTGCAATGTTGCAGATGACGCCACCCGAGTTGTAACAACGCCGAAATTTGAAGTCACGTCGCGCTGGACGTTGGGTCCCCAGTTCCTACACGAGGGGGAGGAGCTGTGGCCAGGAGCCGTCTGCTATGGTTTCCGACTGCTGTCAGGCTGAGGAAGCGCCGCATCGAGTCTTGCTGACCAATAGGACAGGTGAGAATCTTATAAATTTCACTAAGTTTTTCTCCTACTTGAAGTTGCTGCGAACGGTCGCATGGGTTTGGCGATTTGTGCACAATACCAAATCGGGTCAACGCACGAAGGGTCAACTCGCCGCTGGGGAACTAGCTGTAGCTGAAGACACCATTTGCCGCTCTGTACACAAGAGGTGTACGCTGACGAGATACTCTTGTTGAGCACAGGACGCTGCCTGCCAAAATCCAATAGCTTAAGCCAGTTGACGCCGTATCTGAAGGATGGTCTACTTCGCGTCAATGGGAGAATCGACGCCGCCTTTTGCTTGCCGCGTCCGCGCGGCGCCCAATAATTATGCCACAGAGTCACCATGTTTCGCGTCTTTTGATGACCCACTACCATCAGAAGAGGCATCACCAAAACGACCATCTGGTAATCAACGAGTTGCGGCAGAAGTTCTGGGTGCTGCACGCCAGAGCCTTGTTGAAGTCCGTCAAGTCAAGCTGTCCGACGTGCATTCGGGACCGTGCCAAGCCGGAGGTGCAACTCATGGGCCAGCTGCCGTTTGAGCGCCTTACACCGTATGTGCGCCCATTCAGTTATACAGGGGTCGATTACTGCGGTCCATTTTATGTAGCAGTACGACGCAGCCGAGAGAAACGCTGGATAGCGTTGTTTACATGTCTGACGACGCGCGCCATACCTTTGGAGGTGGTCGACGACCTGTCAACGGATAGCTTTCTGCTATGTTTTCGAAATTTTATTAACCGACGTGGTACGCCAGTGAAAATTCGCAGCGATAATGGCATAGGTTAGGTTAGGTTAGGGTGGCAGCTAGAAGAGCTCACTTAGGCCATAGTACGGCCCGTTGTGGTACCACGTGAAGGACGTGGCCGCCCTTCAGGCTTGCACACCCCCCCGGGTGTCAGGCAGGAGCCATCCCGATTCCGTGATGAATCGGGCGATGCGGCCGATGCTGGGTCCTGAGAGGTCGGCCAAACCGCTGAAGAACGGCGCTCCCAGCACCCGGAGACGTCTCCTCGCTAGTGCTGGGCAGTGGCACATCAGGTGCTCGACGCTCTCCTCCGCGTCCACATCGTCGCAGCTGCGGCAGTGGTCGTTGAAGGGGAGGCCGAGTCTCCTGGCGTGCTCGCCGTTTGTCCAGTGTCCTGTCAGCACAGAAACTGTGGAATAGATGGAATTCCGCTTTAGTCGCAGTAATTCGCGTGTTCTGCCATGGTTAAGCGACGGCCAGGTTTCTCTGGAGATCCTACAGTGGATCTCCTCCGCCCAGAGTCGGTTAGCCAGGCGAAAATACGCTTGCCTGACCATCAGTTTGACAGTCGCAAGAGGGATGCTACATTGCGTAGTGGCTGCCGGAAGTAAAGTGCCTTTCCTGGCCAGCTCGTCCGCCACACAGTTGCCAGAGATGCCGCTATGCCCAGGGACCCAGCTCAGGTGAACCCTGGCATGTTCCGCTAAGCTATTCAGAGCGGCGCGGCACTTTGCTACCAGTTTGGAGGAGGTATAAATACCTTTCAAGGATTTAATTGCAGCCTGGCTATCCGAGAAAATACATATAGCCGAGGGAATGGGGGGTTGCGATCGCAACCGGTCCACAGCCAGCAGTATTGCCATGGTCTCCGCTTGGAAGACGCTACAGTGGTCAGGGAGCCGAGCAGTAATGCTGGCCCCCAGTTGGTCGCAGAAAACCCCACACCCGACTCTATCCTCAAGTTTAGAGCCGTCTGTGAAGATTTCGACGACGTCTGGCAGTGAGCAACGGTCCTCTGACCAGTCGTTCCTGCTGGGGATCCCTATAGTGAACTTGCGCTCGAAACTAGGGGGAAGGACTATGTAGTCGGTCTGTGTCGGGGTTGGAAGATCCAGCCCGAGAATTCTAGAGTGGCCTAAGTCCGCCCGTGCCCAACTGCGTATGGCATTCAACCGTACAGCGGCAGTTTTTGCGGACTGCCTTACTAGTAGGGTCGAGGGGACCCAATTGAGCATAACAAAAAGCGCCTTGGTAGGCGCAGAACGGATGGCTCCTGTTATGAGGGTGGCAGCTAGTCTCCTGACTCTGTCGAGCTGATTCAGGTTAGCTCGGCTAGCCGCCGCGGGCCACCATACAACAGCGCCGTAGAGGAGGATTGGCTCAACCACTGCCTCATAGAGCCACATAACAACGCGAGGCTGAAGCCCCCATCTTGCCCCCACTGCCCGTTTACAACAGTAGATGGCCCTGGAGGCTCTTTTTGCCCTTTCAGCGATGTTTACGCTCCAAGTTAGCTTGGAGTCTAGTATGAGCCCCAGGTATTTCACCTCCTTACTCAGTTTGAGCGGGGTACCATTTAGGGCGGGAAGTCTGAAAGACGGGACCTTATATCTCCTTGTAAAAAGAACAAGATCCGTCTTTTCCGGGTTGGCCGTAAGGCCACAGGAGTAGCTCCATGAGGTGAGGATGTCCAGGAAGTGATTCATCCGCTCGGAGAGCACACTCGGAAATTTGCCAGCTATGGCCATCGCAACATCGTCGGCATAGGCCACGACCTTGCAGCCAACAGCCGCCAGGTTGACAAGCAGTCTGTTCAGGGTTAGGTTCCACAGGAGTGGCGACAGAACGCCCCCCTGGGGGGTTCCCCTGGTGACTGACCTGCGAAGATACGCCGTTCCCAACGTGGAGTTGATGCAGCGGCTGCTAAGTAGGGCGCTGATGAAGCCTACCAGTTTACTGTCAACGCCGAGATCCGAAAGAGCCACTCCTATCGCAAGAGGGCAGACATTATTAAATGCGCCCTCTATGTCTATAAAAGACACAAGGGTGTACTCTTTGTATGTTAGCGACTTGTCTATGTAGTCGACTAGGGAGTGCAACGCAGATTCAACCGACCTACCCCTTGTGTAGGCATGTTGCGACTCAGAGAGAAGGGTTGGATCGATAAGGCTCCTGATATGGACGTCGAGTATCCTCTCGAGGGTCTTCAGGAGAAACGATGTCAGGCTTATTGGCCTGAAGTCCTTTGCTTTGGCGTGCGAGGTCTTCCCGGCCTTAGGAATGAAGACGACATCCACCTCCCGCCATGGGAGGGGGATGTATCCCCATTCTAAGCATGACCTAAAGATTTCAACGAGCCACGGCACCGTCGAATCCGCGGTTTGCTGCAATTCAGCCGGGATGACGCCGTCCGGTCCCGGAGATTTAAAAGGCTCGAAGGAGCTAATAGCCCACGTAACCATGGTGTTATCAATGCGGACGTCCGTTAAGGACCACGAATGTGGTTCCTCAGGAGTTACCGCTTCGGCATAAGGGGGGGAATTCCCCGGAAAGTGCGCGTCTACTAACACTTCTAGGGTTTCCCCACTGGACTCCGTCCAGTCACTGTTTGCCTTCTGAATGGTTGTGGGAATAGATGGGGAGCTGCTGAGAATCTTGCGGAGTCGGCCGATGTCAGAGACTTTTTCGATACCGCCGCAGAAAGATTCCCACGATTCCCTCTTTGCCCGTCTGACCTCCTGCTTGAAGGCTCTGAGGTCAGATCTGTACGCGTCCCAGGTGTTATTCCTCTTGGCCGCGTTGAAAGAGCGCCTGCACACGCGCCGTAATCTAGCAATTTCGGCGTTCCACCAAGGTGGTTTTGCCTTGCCCCGGTATGCCCTAGGCTTGCAAGCAGCAGCCGAAGCACGACTGAGTGAATCAGTTAAAGCGGCCACCGCGGTCTCAATGTCTCCAGGACACAAGAGACGCGGTGGAGATAAGGGTAAACTAGACGAAAGGGACAAACGGAAAATCTCCCAATTTGTCCTACGCTTATTGCGGAAGGGGGGTCTGGCCGGTGTGCTCAGATCCAAGCGGAAACTGATGTACCGGTGGTCAGAGAAGGAGCACTCCTCCAAAACCCGCCAGTCCCTGACCAGGTGCCCAGAGAGCGCGTTGGTCAGTGTGACGTCCAGAACCTCCCTCCGAGTAGCGGTAAGAAATGTAGGTTCCCTACCTCTGTTAGCAATACCTAGGTTAGTATTCAATATAAATTGAAAAAGCGACTCACCCCGTTCGTTCTGGTCGCTGCTTCCCCAGGCATCGTGGTGTGCGTTGGCGTCCGCCCCGATGATGAGCGGAATGCCTCGCTCGTTAGCTGCTGCAGTCACCTCCCCCAGAGGCCCGTAAGGAGGTGTAGGCTCGTGGTCGTGTGCCATATAGCTGGATACGATCCAGTACGCCCGGGAGTGTATCTCAGCTGCTATGGCCACGCAATCCCCGTCGCAGTACCTAGGAAGAAGAGAGGCATTAAAGGTGTCTCTAATGAGGGTGCAGGCTCTAATTTTACCTGCGCCGTGGTGGGATACAGTCCTGTACCCATTGAGGCTGAGTCCTCGAACCCGATCATCGACGATCCATGGCTCCTGGACTAGCACAACGTCCTCCCTGCTGGATGCCAGGCGGAGGAGAAGGGCAGCCGAAGCCGCCTTGGAGTGGTGGAGATTAATTTGAAGTATCCCCACCATCCCCAGGAGCGCCGACTACCGTTGCGTCGCCGTCCTCCTTCCCGGCGAAGATGTCGTCCAGGTCGGACAGAGAGATGTTCTCGTCCTCAGGATCGACGTCGGTCCTCACCTCCAGGCCTTCGAAGAATGCGCCGATCATCTCCGACTCGGAGACAACGCTGTCGGCGCCGTCTTCGGAAGCGGTGTCGTGGACAGGGGGCGCCGCAGAAGGCCCCGGTGTAGCCCCTGATAGGCTCTGCAGATCCGATGGGGACTGGTCGCCTCGGTAAACCCGCAATGTGACCGAGTCAAAGCCATAACTGACTACGCCTCCGGTAGCGGCAAGTGGCTTGAGGGATTCCTTGTTAAGGATAATCATGGCTTCCCTCAGAGAGCCACGCGGTTCGCTGACCCACGCCACCTTCCAGTTTTGCGTGGGGAGCTCCGGATTGCCGGCCCGGAGGTAATGCAAAATTGCCGCTGGGTCCGATGGTTCAGCAGGAACCCAGGTCTTGGAGCGCGGTCTGCTGGGGATCTCATCCCGGGGCACCGCGCGCAGGCTGGCACCTGGCCAGACTTCTCCCAGCTTGCCCACTGCCAACCGGAACAGGTCCGCAGAGCGCTGGTCGGAGCAGGCCATCAGCTTCACCCGGCCTTGGTGCCAGCCTGCGTCCCTACACTTGGGAGGGGGACCTGGGTTCGCTGCTAGAACCTCGTCGTAGACAGACAGTAGGGCTGACCTGACTGTCCGCCATTTTTCAGCGGAGATAGCTCCATCCGCGTGGTTAGCGTCGACCAGGGCCCATACCAAGTTACCCTTAATGACGTCGCTAAAGGACCGACCAGACGTCGGAGCCGGTGCCGCCAGCCTCGGCCTCTTGTTGGCCTGAGTCACCTGCGGAGGTAGCTGCTGCTCCTGCGACCTCTGTCGCTTGGAGGCAGACTGAAGGGAGTGAGGCGAGGCATTCTTGGTGTGAATGTTTCTCCTCGCCCAATCTAATGAGGCCTGATCCCTCTCCGAGAGATCTCCCGGCGGGATCTTCTCCAGCCTACGGAGGACCTTGTAGGCCGTCTTCCTGGTGCGGTAGGCCCGCGTGGAGGGGGTGACGGAAGAGCTTGCGCCTGAAGAGGGGGCGGCGCTGTGGGAGGCTACAGGGGCGGGCTGAGCCGGGCTTTTCGCCGGAGCAAGTGCCGGGCTTTTCGCCGAGGCAAGTGCCGGGCTTTTCGCCGAAGGTCTGCCGTCCTGAGCAATTACGGGCTTTGGGGGCAAGACACGGTCGCCCGGCGGTTGCTGCCTGGTAGCGGACGCGTTGCCCGAAGAGGAGGGGTGGCCCTTGGAGCTGACCTGCTGCTGCCTAGCTATTGGAGCCCTAGCTGCAGAGGCGGGTTTCCGCTCCCTTTGCGGGTTAAGCGGGCGAGTCCCCTGGGGAATCGACGTGCGCCCCCCTTTCAGGCTAGGCGCGCGCGTCCCCTGTGGGTTGGGCTTAGGTGTGTTCGAATTTTTAGAATTCATGGCTGTTGGGTCCCCACTCGTGGCCGCTATCGCCGCCCGATTGCGTAGTCACTATAGGATCCCATGGTTATCTATGCAAGCAGTGAGGCCATGCGAAGGGTTGGCAGCTGCCCTTATGGGGTCAACTGCTCAGAGCCAGATCCAGTGCAAGTCAGGAGTGAAACTCAACTGACGCCTACGCCACCAACTCAACGGCGACGGGCATTGAACGTACCACGAGGCCTGCCAGGGTTTTAACGGGACGGAGGCAGCCGTGGCATTAGCCTGGAAGCCATTTCCACTGGGTGTCACTCCAGTGTACTCAGGTAACAGAATACCACGACCACCGGCCCAAAAGCAAACAATATCCAAACAGGAGGAGAGAGAAAAGTCCAGAGACGAAAACAGGGTCTTATCAACCGATACGTATATCGGGGGGGGGGGGGGGGGGGTCAGGCAGGTCATTTAGCGTTACCCAGGATGCACCGAGGAGGCGACCTGCACTACATCCCAAGCTCTGTACACAAGAGGTGTACGCTGACGAGATACTCTTGTTGAGCACAGGACGCTGCCTGCCAAAATCCAATAGCTTAAGCCAGTTGACGCCGTATCTGAAGGATGGTCTACTTCGCGTCAATGGGAGAATCGACGCCGCCTTTTGCTTGCCGCGTCCGCGCGGCGCCCAATAATTATGCCACAGAGTCACCATGTTTCGCGTCTTTTGATGACCCACTACCATCAGAAGAGGCATCACCAAAACGACCATCTGGTAATCAACGAGTTGCGGCAGAAGTTCTGGGTGCTGCACGCCAGAGCCTTGTTGAAGTCCGTCAAGTCAAGCTGTCCGACGTGCATTCGGGACCGTGCCAAGCCGGAGGTGCAACTCATGGGCCAGCTGCCGTTTGAGCGCCTTACACCGTATGTGCGCCCATTCAGTTATACAGGGGTCGATTACTGCGGTCCATTTTATGTAGCAGTACGACGCAGCCGAGAGAAACGCTGGATAGCGTTGTTTACATGTCTGACGACGCGCGCCATACCTTTGGAGGTGGTCGACGACCTGTCAACGGATAGCTTTCTGCTATGTTTTCGAAATTTTATTAACCGACGTGGTACGCCAGTGAAAATTCGCAGCGATAATGGCATAAATTTTGTGGGAGCACAAAAGGAACTCCTGCCGGAAATCCGTTTATTTGATTTTGGCGAGGTAGAACGGCACATGGCGCAAGAGAGGATTGAATGGGTTTTCAACTGCCCAGGCAATCCGAATGCAGTAGGCTGCTGGGAGAGGCTAATAGGCTGTGTCAAACGCTTACTGGCGAAGGCGCTAAAGGAAGAAGCGCCGAGAGTAGAAACGTTCCGGAGCGTGGTCATCGAAGTCGAATCTATTGTTAACGGCCGCCCATTAACCGACTTGCCGTTGAAGCCTGGTGACGATGAACCACTGACGCCGAGTCATTTTCTGATCGGTTGCCTGAATTCCACGCAAACGCCTAAACCGGATGAGGAAGCGGTGTGCCTGCGAAAACAGTGGTGAATCGCACAGAACATTAAGGATCGGCTGTGGAAGCGGTGGGTAACCGAATACCTGCCCCAACTGCTACAGCGTCCTAAGTGGAGGAAGGATGTCAGCCCATTGAAGCCCGGCCAGCTGATGCTGGTATGTGACCCTGGCATGCCACGAAGCCAGTGGCAAACAGGGGTTGTGGAGACGGTGTTCACTGCCAAAGACGGGCAGGTACGCACCGCCGAGGTTCGGACGAGCCGTGGACGATTGCGTCGACCAGCAAGTAAACTAGCCGTTTTGGAGGTTGGTGAATCCCCGCAAGGATCCACGGGGGGTGGGATGTTGGCAGCACAGCCAAGCCCTGTCCGATTATACGTTTTGGGCGCAGGCTGGCAACGCGATGGCTGAGGAGATTCAGTCGTCAAGTGAAAGAGGACAGGCAAACATCAATTGTTTAACAGTAATAGATGTCTGGAAATTGTCTTAAGTGCTAATTGTCTGAAATAACTGTCTTAAGTGTTTATTGTCTTGAACAATTGTCTTTGAGTTGTGCATAAAAATAATATATACCGCACAGCGGGGATGTTCGTTTTCAATTAACTTGATTTGTTTTATTGCCTTGCGACATTTACGATAAATAACAACGTAACATATACACAATGTGACACACAGGATTTCACACATAACTTTTGAGCCTAACATTATTCGAAGGGACATTTTCCAGCCGCATTTTTTGTAACAAACAGATATAATTAAGGAGGTCTTCTGCTTACGCGCCCGGAATTTTAGTCTATTTTTGGAAATTAATTGTAAGGAAACTATACAAGATATTTGAAAAATTTTTTTATTATTTTTGTACATGTTTAAACTTGCAAAATGACAAATGCCTTATGTGTGTGGTGAATCCTGCGCCTTTGAGAAGTGGTCAAACTAGTACTGACGAAAGTGTCCGAGTCAACTCTGTGGTATGACATCCACCCGCACAGTTGTCTGAAATGTGAAAAGTTAAATAAATTTATTTTCAGTTTTACGTTGGCTGTGCTTCTCCGAGTACGATTTTTTTAATTTTTAAAATTTTTCAAATTATACGGTATTTTCAACCACGTTTTTTGACCTGTTGAGGGCCATAAAAATTGAACAAAACAAAATTTCAAAAATCGTACTCAGAGAAGCATAGAGAAGTGTTTTATGAAGAAGTGAAAAAAAAAAATTAGTCAAATCCGATGAAAATTACTTGTAGAAGTCATACCACAAAGTATAAAAAAGGTGATTTTCGGGAAAATGCGTTTAAAGATAACGGAAATGCTCGAAACGGCTGGAGGCGGCTATGTTTCCAGCTTCGAAAACCCAAGAAGGAATGTGTTTTTCACGAAACCGTTTATAAGACGTATTCCTTATATCCTCTATATTCAAAAAATGCAAAAAAAATCGATTTTTTCAATCCGCGTAAGCAGATTGCGTGCGCCACTGCATACATAATAATAATAATTGATTGGCACGACAGCCCGCTTACGCGAGACTAAGGCCTAGCTTCCCGCAACCACCCGTGTTGTACGTGTGAATTTTGTACGCGGGTGGAAGGGACCTACAGTTTTATGCCGGTTCCGAACGGCAGGTTGGGAGCTTTTTCATAGGCAATTTTTACTCTCAGAGGTTTGCCATTTCCAGCTGAGAGAACAGCCACCGAAAGAGAAAACGAGTTTCCCGTTATTTTTACCCACTGCATACATACATTGTAGTAAAGTTACCAAACATGGTGGCTCGTGTTTGAATAATTTTTGTTTAACGGCTTACGTACATTTTAGGTACATTTGTCATATATTTAGGAATGGGCCTCGCCAGGCCCAGGTGCTCCACTTAGCGCCTACACACATAAAGTGGCCATGTTTGTTCTACAACATCGGTGCAAATAAACTTTTGTTGGTTTCGTTTCGTTTAGAAAACATTAGCGGTAGTTGGCATGAAATATTTCGGCGATCAGAGCTATGGAAAAAATTTGGCGGCTACCCAAAGTCAAAATGGGCCTGGAAAAGCCCAGTTGCACATTCTAGTGTTAAAGACAAAAAATGGTTCGTCCGGTTCCGAAGAATTTTGTGGAGCGCGCTCACCAGCTTTAGCCACCATCCGTGGCTAAAGACGGTCGACTTTTTTCAAGTGCATTTTGGTGGAGTTAGTGTTCACCAGCACTTTTTAATTAAACACACTGTACTTCAACAAATTCACTATTTTATTTACACAATATTACCAAGTATACAAATTCACTGCTGACGGTGTCGCGTCCCGACTATGACTGATTGATGATCGCTGGTGCAAAGCAAATCCCAAGTAGCGCCACTCTTTGACAACCAGACGTCGAGTCTGTATGACAAGAACTGTCAAATTGTTGTTCACGTATAAAATTGAAATCGTGGTGAATAAGTACAGAATGTGGCAGCACTGCATGCACATGAAAATTACTGAAAAACTGCGGTTTAAATGAATTCCTTATATGTAATTTAAGACGATTTTACATAAGAAGCGCTGATATTTTATATTGCTATCACCAGGAAAATGGAAGTTAAACGAAATTCCCATAAATCAGTTGATTTTCAGCATAATTTATGGACAAATTTTAATTTACTTTGTTGGCTCTTCAAAAACAACTCTGCCTGGACATATATATTCACCACAAATAATTGTTGGCTGAAATTTGAAATTTTATTTCAAATTTTGCTTAGAACTGGAATTGGAACATGATAAAATAATTTCAACAATAATTTAAAATAAATAATAGGTTATTTCATCATGGAATTGGTATAAATGGCATAATGACATAAATGACAAAACTCAGCGAGCTAGTCTGCTGGCTGCACCGGCAACTGGTGCGCAATGCGGCTGACATGAAAGTGATAATACGATTTAGATATGATACATGATTGCAAACGATGTGGCACTGAACCATTCGCAGGCAACGCTGCAATCACTGCATTTTGGGCCAGTTTGCAAATTTTCCTTGATTTTGCGCGACTTTCCGTGACATTTTTTCAATAAACAAATGAGGTTATTTGCGCATCGTGGTGAAAAATTTGACAGTGTGTGGTGAACAGTGGCGGATTCAGTGGGTGTTTTGGGGGTTGAAACCCCCGAAATATTTGGATCACCTATAAAACTGCATACAAATTAAAAGGCATTTAACAAATATTAAAGAATTACTTTTTGAAACCCCCCCGAAATATTTTTCTGAATCCGCGCCTGGTGGTGAAAGTTGTAAAATAATTATAAGACAGGGATGAAAGTTTTGCTATCGATGGTGAATATAGAAATGTATTTAAATGGGAAATATTTGTAATGGTTATGATTTCATTTAAATTATTTCAGTCAATGCAGTCGCTTCAAAGATACTGAATAGTGAATACAAAAATGTTCTCCTGAACACATTCATCATGTTTTGATTAAATCATAGTGTCGTGCGTTTGTGTTGCCAATAAAAATGAATAAAAACATATTTTTAATACTTATTATGATTTATAAAGATGCACAACATTACTATTACGTTAAAGTTTTTGAAGCAATTTATCAAAAGAAACTTTGTTCTGGGCTTTTTAATTTGTACAAGAAAAAAATTACATTAATATTGTTACGAATACTACGTCTAGTGGTCTGTTACGTATCTCTGGATTGTGTAATTTGAAAATAAAACACAGTCAGTTTCTTAAACGCAGACAATAAAATAAACCAACAAGTCACTTTATTATTCACAGTTTACACTTTACTGTTCGTACACTTAAGTATTTGCTTAATCACTCCGTGTGGCAACTTCACTTGTTAAAACCAGACTGACTCGCTGCGCCGCATCCGGCTGCCTTTTATACCTGCCAGGCCATCGCGCAGATCGTTCCCGCACATTCCGGAGTGGACTAAAAGTGTCCATCATTGCCAGGTTGGACTAAAAGTTATTATCGCGGCCGTCGTTGCCAGATTGGACTAAAAGTTACCATCGCGGCCGTCGTTGCCAGATTGGATTATAGCACGGCACGTAGCGGCAGGGTTGCTTTGCACAGCCACAGACTGTCTTATCGTTACACTGCCCACCACTTAGACTTGTTCGTCCCGAACAAGTGCCGAGGCTCCGCTGTGATAAGGCGCCAGGCGCTCCAAATGGACTACCTTCAGCTTAGAGCCTCTATTGCTGCAACGGTGAATCCTGTATACCACGTCGTTAATCCTAGTCACGACTTCGTACGGTCCTTCCCATGACGCTTGAAGTTTCGGAGACAAACCTTTCCTCCGCTGCGGGTTGTAGAGCATTACCAGATCGCCTTCTTGGAACCCTGCTGAGTTGGCCCGTAGATCATATCTGGTTTTCGCCTTATCGCTGACCAGTTTGGTGCGGCCCCTTATAAATTGGTGAATTTCCTCCAGTTCCGCCTGCTTATTGGCCACGTAGTCCGTCTTAGCGCCTCCCGTCGTGCTGACTACCCCGAACTTCAAGTCAGCGGGTAACCGCAACTCTGTGCCGAACACTGCTCGGGCTGGAGTGAGTGATGTCGTGTCGTGCGGTGCTGCCCTATACGCCATCAGGAACAGGGGGATATGCGTGTCCCAATCCTTTTGATTCCTGCCTACCACTTTCCGCAGGTATTCCTCCAGTGTCCGGTTAAAGCGTTCCATTATGCCGTCGGACTGTGGGTGCAAAGGCGTGGTACGAGTTTTCTTTATCCCCAGTAGCTCACACACTTCCTTGAATACCGCAGACTCGAAATTCCGGCCTTGATCTGAGTGCAACTCCAACGGAACTCCGAACTGGGCTACCCAGTTGTTTACCAGTTTTTCCGAGATCGTAGTGGCCTCCTGGTTAGGAGTAGGGTACACTTCGGGCCATTTGCTGAAATAATCCATTACAACCAGCACATATTTGTTGCCTTGAGTGCTGGTTGGGAATGGGCCGGCGACGTCCATAGCAATCCGCTCGAAGGGCGCTCCTACGTTGTACTGCTGCATGCGGCCTCGAGATTTTCTTGTCGGCCCTTTCGCGGCTGAACATCGGTCGCAGCTCTTAATCCACTCGGCTACAGACTCCTGACATCCTACCCAGTAGAATCGTCTTTTTATTTTGGCGACGGTTTTGGTGATACCCAGGTGCCCTCCACTGGAGTCGTTATGGTATGCCTCGATGACCTCGTTGATTCTGCATTTCGGCACTACCATTAGAGAGTTGCTGGTCCGACCATCCGCGCTCTCCCATTCGCGGTACAGGCATCCTTCCTTCAGCCGCAGACTGTTCCACTGTGCCCAGTAAGCCTTAGCGATTGGGCTTTCACCGGCCATCTCCTGCCAGTCTGGACGTGCGCCTTGCTCCTTGCCTTCGACGATTTTCGCAAGATCCGCATCCTCACGCTGGTCTTTTTGTAGCCTCTCCGCAGACCACTCTTCCTCTGGCATGACGCTGACCAACCGGACGTCCACTATCTGTTATTTGCTTTCGGCTCGCGAGCATTGCCTGCATTCGACTTTGCACGGACGGCGGGACAAGGCATCGGCATTTCCATGGCTACTGCCCTTGCGATGCTCTATCGTGTAGTCGTAGCTCTGCAGTCGCTCGATCCACCGTGTCAATTGCCCTTCAGGATCCTTAAAGTTCAGGAGCCATCTCAATGCCGCATGATCTGTGCGCAGGCGAAACCTTTGTCCATACAGATATTTGTGGAAGTGTTTTACGCAGTCCAATACCGCCAGCAGTTCTCTCCGTGTCACACAGTAATTGCGTTCCGGTTTCGATAGAACCCTACTGTAGTACGCTATCACTTGTTCCTGGCCGTCTATTATCTGTGATAGCACACCGCCAATACTATTCCCGCTTGCATCTGTATCCAGCACAAACATCTCCCCAGGCACGGGGAAGGCCAGAATTGGAGCACTGCACAGTTTTTCCTTCAGGCGTGCAAAAGCCTGTTCCTGATCCTCGTTCCACTCGAAAGCTTGGCCCTTTTTCGTCAGTTTGTGCAGGCTGCTGGCTATGTTCGCGAATCCCGGAACAAATCGGCGGTAGTAAGTGCACAGGCCCAGGGAACTGCGGAGTTCGTGTAGATTGCGTGGCCGGGGTCACTCCTTCACCGCCGTGATTTTGCCTTCATCTGTATGTACTCCGCGGGCGGAAACCGTATGACCCAGATACTTGACCTCCTTTTGGAACAGCGAGCAGTTCTTTGGGTTGAGTTTAAGCCCGGCTTTTTGTATCCGCTCAAATGCCTCCTTCAGCTTTCCCAGGTGGTCGTCGAAGCTTTTACCCATTACGATTATGTCGTCGAGGTACACCAGACACGTCCGCCAATGCAGCCCTTTTAGCACGCGTTCCATTAGCCGCTCGAATGTTGCTGGTGCGTTGCAGAGTCCAAACGGCATGACGGTGAACTGCCACAAACCATCGCCAACACTGAAAGCCGTTTTCTCCTTGTCCTTGTCTGCAAGCTCTACCTGCCAATAGCCGCTGCGTAAGTCGAGCGTGGAGAACCACTGCGTGCCTGACAGTGTGTCCAGGGTGTCATCGATCCGAGGTAGTGGATAACTGTCCTTCTTGGTCACATCATTGAGCTTCCGATAGTCCACACAAAACAGGGTACTGCCATCTTTTTTCTTGACTAGCACGACCGGCGAGCACCAGGGGCCCGAAGAAGGCTCTATGACCTTGTCTTTCCGCATGTTCTCGATCAAATTTGTGACCTCCTCCCTCTTGGCTAGAGGAACTCCTCTTGGCGGTTGGCGAATCGGTTTTGCACTTCCGGTGTCGATGTTGTGCTTCACTATGGCTGTTCTTCCGCCGCAAATATTGACCCATAGTGCTGCAGGAGTGACCTCGCCTTCTGTTTCTGCTTGGCCGTCAACTCGCTGCTCCACTGGTTCTCCTGCGGTATGGCGGCCATGTTAAAACCGCTCTTCTTATTACCTCCAGGCGGGCTACTCTCGCAATTGACCACTGCTACAGCTTCCTTACACTCGCCAATTACCTCATCTTTCCCGACATATCTGGGTGCATTCAGGGGGTTCAGTATTCTGACTGGTATTCTGCCATTTTTAGGTTCCACTAATGTACGTCCGATGATGATGTTGTCGTGTCCTTGTTTCGGTGCTTCTACTACCCACAGCCAACTCGTCCCATCGTCCTCGTCCACCTTTGCCCACACAATCGCCTCAGAATTCGCTGGTATCCTCCTGTGTTGACACGATACAACCTTTCTTACCGCCACGCTTCGCTCATAGCCGGTGTGCAGCGGGAATTCAACGTTGGCATATCTCAGCACATTTTCCTTCAGGTCCAGCGTAAAGCCGTGCCTAATCATGAAATCCACGCCGATAATCACGTCGTCCATTATATCCGCGACGATGAACTCATGTTCCAGGCTGCTGGTGCCGATAGCAATCGTTTTTGTAACTTTACCTCTTACCGGCGCGCGCTCGCCAGTCGCAGTCCGTAGCTGTATGCCATGCAGCGGTTCCCAGTTCTTCAGGAGCTTCCTTTTTATGATCGAATATGATGCTCCAGTATCCAGTGTCAACACGAACAACTTTCCATCTATCCTTCCTTCAATTGTCAAGCTGTTGGGCTGTCGTTTCAGCTGTGAGACAAGGATGGTGGGGCGGCAGATTGTGGGGATCAGCTCACGCCCCTTTGGGCTGACCCGTTTTAGTTTAACGGCTCCTCGTCCTCAGCCCTGCGCTTGTTGGCTGGGCCTCGATTGTCAGTATTCCTTGCTTCAGGCGATTGCGATCAAGAACGGGAACGCCTCTTTCGTTGGCGGCAGTCGCGTGATATGTGGCCCTGCTTGCCACATACCCAGCAAACAACTTTAGAGGAGACCACCCGTGGCCTGCCCGGTGGCTCAGAGCTTATGGCCTGGATCGCAATGTCGTTGTCCGGCTGGATCTGGCGTATCCTTGCAGGTGCATACCGAGTGCTCCCAATCCATGTCGCCTCGTATGTCATCGCGCTAGTCACCGTCTCCCTAAATGTCGGCTTGCCCATCATCAACGCACTGCGACGTGTCTCCGGATCATGAAGACCTTCAATAAACGCCTCAATCTTCATCCTCTCGAGATCCTCAGCGCCGAAGGACGGGTAGCACAGCTGCACGAGCCGCTCAATGTCTGCTGCATATGTGTGCAGCGCCTCGTTGGATCTTTGCCTGCGGTTCTTCAGCTCACAGTAGTACAGCGTTCTGTTGTGCTCGTCGCTGTATTTGGCTGCCAGCGCCCTTATGACGGTCTCGTACTCACTTCGTAAACACTCTGGAACTGATTTTATTACCTCAGCCGCAGCACCTTTAAGAGCCAGCGCCAATCTCCGTCATTTTCTTACATGGGTCCACTGATTTTCCAGAGCAGCCAGGTCGAATTGTAGCTTGAAGGTATCGAATGGCGTAGTCCCATCATAAGTAGGCACTTCTGCTCGGGTGACAACACTTTCCGGAACCGGCGGCAACCATTCTCGCGGCTGTACCTCCCTAAGCCGCTCGTCCATTTGTCTGTCCATCAAAACTTCCAGACTATCAACTCGTTTGTTCAGGGAATCATCAAGATCGTCAACACGTTTGTTTAGGGAATCATCCAGGTCGTCGACTCGTTTATCCAAATGCTCTACCCGCGTCTCCAGGTGCTCGACTTTCCCATTAATCCTGTCCGAGATTTCCTCCACTTTCTGCTCCAAACGCGCAGAATTTTCCTGAAGCTTGACTTCCATTCGCTCTGCCACTTGCGCCGATATGTTATGGTCGCCGTTTCCATTTTCGCTGCCATTTCTCGATTTGTAGTTTCCAGCTTCGCTGACATTGCTCGATTTGCAGTCCCGACTTTGCCGAAATTTCGAGATTCGTAGTTTCCAGCTTCGCTGCCATCTCCTGATTCGAAGATTCCAGTTTCGCTGCCATTTCCCGGTTGGAAGTCTCGAACATGCCTTTAAGTGCAACCATTAGCTGGCTCATGTCCAATGCTTGTAGTGGCGCAGCCGCTGCAGCCGTACTTTGCAGCGACGCAGCAGGCGATTCCTCCACCTTGGCCGACGCCTCTAGTTCTTGCGCTCCGAACTCGTGCACAGTCCAATCGACGCCTCGTGCCTCACATGCTTCTCGCAAGCGCAACTGCAACTCCACCTTTCCGCCAGCCGTCGGCAAATTCCAGGCAGGCAGCTCCTTCTTCAGCTGGTCTACCTTCAGCAGCTCGAGTTCAACCATGTCCGTGCTTTTATAATTTTATTTTTTTTGTTTACTTTCAATTTTCCACAATCCCACTTCTGACACCAAATGTTGCGAATACTACGTCTAGTGGGCTGTTACGTATCTCTGGATTGTGTAATTTGAAAATAAAACACAGTCAGTTTCTTAAACGCAGACAATAAAATAAACCAACAAGTCACTTTATTATTCACAGTTTACACTTTACTGTTCGTACACTTAAGTATTTGCTTAATCACTCCGTGTGGCAACTTCACTTGTTAAAACCAGACTGACTCGCTGCGCCGCATCCGGCTGCCTTTTATACCTGCCAGGCCATCGCGCAGATCGTTCCCGCACATTCCGGAGTGGACTAAAAGTGTCCATCATTGCCAGGTTGGACTAAAAGTTATTATCGCGGCCGTCGTTGCCAGATTGGACTAAAAGTTACCATCGCGGCCGTCGTTGCCAGATTGGATTATAGCACGGCACGTAGCGGCAGGGTTGCTTTGCACAGCGACAGACTGTCTTATCGTTACAATATTGATTCGGAAAGTGTATTGTTTTCATTATAAAATTATTTGTACGCAGGCAAAATTGAAATTAGTATTCAAATGTTCTCTATTTTAGTGAATTATGATAACAACTATTGTGGCGAACGGCAATTGGCAACGCCGATTGCAACCCTGCGCGGCAGGAACGTGACAGCTGCCATGTCAAGTTCACGTTGGCAGCCTGCTTACCGTGGTTCCGGTTCGTTGGCGGCACTTTGTTTCGAGGAACCCAACGGAACGGAACCGCGGTAAGTTGGTCTGCCAAAGGGTATATTTTATAACTATTTTTATAATTGTTGTTTTGTAACGGTTTAAATTTCAGAAATAAATACTACTACTACCGGTATTAAAAAACGAAGTCCGGATTCCTCGACAAATTTTTATTTCGCGCCTACTCGCCAACTATGGAGCGTACTCCACGCTTGAGCTCCCGCAGCCAAAACAACAACGATTTAGCTGCCGCAGCAGATGTGAAGGGCCTTAATGCCGTCCTGTGCCCCATTGCCGACACCATCGCCGGCGCAGCCGCCACCATGCATGCTGGCGCCAACGCCGTCCCGTGCCAAATCGCCGACTCGCTCGCCAGCGCAGCCGCCACAATGCATGCTGGCGCCAACGCCGTCCCGTGCCAAATCGCCGACTCGCTCGCCAGCGCAGCCGCCACAATGCATACTGGCGCCAACGCCGTCCCGTGCTCCATCGCCGACTCGCTCGCCAGCGCAGCCGCCACAATGCATGCTGGCGCCAACGCCGTCCCGTGCCAAATCGCCGACTCGCTCGTCAGCGCAGCCGCCGCCAATTCCGCCGCCACCATGCATGCTGGCGCAAATGTCGTTTCGTGCCCCATCGCCGGCACGCCCATCAGGCCAGCTGTCTCCAACGTTGCCACCACCATGCACGCCGTTTCGTGCACCATCGCTAGCCCAGCTGGTCTCAATACCGCCGCCAACGGAATCGTTGCTCTGCATGTCGGCCCAGTCGCCTCTAGCGCTGCGGCCGGTATGTACGCCTGCCCAATGGCTTCCATGCGCACCATCGCCTCTGACACCGTCGCCAACATCTTCTTCAAAGCCGCCGCTTTGTACAGTAACGCAATCACCACGTCGTACAGTATCGCAGCCTCACCCTTTGGTAGCACCAATGCTCGATACGACAGCGCAGTCGCAGCCCGTTACACAAGCGCCGCCACTGACAACTTTACAGTTAGCGTCGCTTCGCCGTATTTTTCCACTGCCGCCAACGCAATCGCGGCGCAGTGTACAACCGTTACCGGTGCCCCCGCGTTTACCTACAAAGCCAGCGTCAACGGCTACGCTTCCACACCTACGGTTGTCTCACTCGCACAACCGCAACCACCGTATGTGGGCACAGGTTCGGTGCAGCCAGGCAACGCTATTCAGCAGTCAATACTATCAACGCCAAGCATGTTCTATTCAAACACACCTGCGCAACCGTGCGCTAGCAACATATTTCCAAACGGCGCAATGACGCCGCGCAAATTACAGGATCTCCCTGAGTTTAGCGGCCAACCTGAAGATTGTCTCATGTTTTTTACGGCGTTCGTGCAATCTACCGCCGCGTACGGCTACACCAACCTGGAAAACAACCAGCGGCTGCAGAAGTGTCTGAAAGGGGAGGCGAGGGACATGGTGAGGTGTTTGCTAATTCAGCCGGAAAACGTGAATGCCATCATTGAACAACTGCGCTTCCGCTGCGGCCGCCCGAAGCAATTGATTCGAAGCCAACTTGCGTCGGTAAAGGACATCGCACCGATCACCGATAACTCGCTGCAAAAAATCATTCCATTTGCCACAAAGGTGCAAAACCTGACCGCATTCTTGCAGGCCGCACATGGCCAGAAACACTTGGCCAACCCCACATTGCTAGAAGAGCTCATCGCTAAGCTACCAATGAGCAAGCGATTAGAATGGGCACGATTCGGAATGACGGTGCAGCCCTATCCAACCCTAGTAGAATTCAACACGTGGTTGACACAAGCAGCGAACCTGGTATGCGCCGTCCAGGGTTTCGACGATCGCGAGCCAAAACGTCGCGTTGTGCTGCATGCAGCGACGAAGCCGTCGGAGCAGCCAGGAAGGTGTTATATTTGCGAAGGACAACACAAGGTTGCGGAGTGCCCGCGCCTCATCAAGGCATCCGTAGCTGATCGGTGGAGCGAGGTCAAATGCCGCCGCCTGTGCTTGCCTGCCGTGCCTGTGTGCACAGTACCCGTGACTGCCGCCGCCGCAAAACATGCCCTGTAGAGGGGTGCGAAAGAGCGCACCATAAGTTGCTCCACGACACTGAGAAACCACCAACGCGCGCCACTACACAAGCTCCAACGACGCAACCAGCGCAACAACGCCAATCTGCGCTGAATTGCGCTAATGGTGCAATAGAGGGCAAGCTGCTTTTCCGGATTCTGCCTGTGTGTGTCTACGGGCAAGGAAAGTGCATTGAAACTTATGCACTGTTGGACGAAGGGTCGTCCGTGTCGCTTATTGACAGCATGCTGGTGCAGGAGTTGGGTTTGCGTGGCCAGAAGCGTGACCTCGACGTCCAGTGGTTCGGTGGTCAAGCAGCACGCGAGCCAGCAGTTGCTGTGAACTTGGTCATCAGTGGTGCAAACAAGAAGAAGCATACGCTCAAAACATCTATAGTGTCAAAAACCTGAACTTGCCGTCACAGAGTTTGGGCGAGTTGGAGCTGTCGAACATCGCTCGTCACAAACAACATCTACCTGTAGAGCCGTACAGTGGGGCCGTGCCCAAGCTGCTCATAGGACTCGACCATTGCCACTTGGGTCTGCCTTCTGAGATCCTGAGTCAAGGCAGTGGGCCGTACGCCGCAAACACCGAACTTGGGTGGACCATATTTGGACCAACTGCAAAGACGCCGCCAATGCCGTCGCTGTGTCTGTTCGTGAACGCAGCCACCGACGCAACAATCCATAATATGGTTGCCGAGTACTTCGAAACCGAAAGTTTCGGAGTGAGGCCATCGCCACCAATCGAGTCTGCCGTCGACATACGCGCTAAGGCCATCCTCCTTTCAACCACACGCCGTGTGAATGGGAGGTTTGAGACGGGCCTATTGTGGAAACACGATAGCATCGAGATGCCAAGCAGCTACGAGATGGCACGCAAGCGTTTAATGAGCATCGAAAGGAAGATGAAGCGTGATGATGTGTTTGCCGCCACCTATAAAAACATCATCGACTCATACATCGAGAAGCAGTATGCTCGTAAATTGCCACCTGAAGAATCCGCCTTAGTAGGAAGCAGGACCTGGTACCTTCCACACTTTGCCGTAGTTAATCCAAACAAGCCAGCCAAGATTCGTCTTGTATTCGATGCCGCCGCTGAAGTACAGGGTGTCTCGCTGAACTCGTAGTTGCTGAAGGGGCCGCAAGATTACCGCCCACTGCCCGCTGTGCTGTTCCATTTCCGTGAAGGAACCGTCGCTGTGTATGGTGACATCAAAGAAATGTTCCACCAGATCCTGATACGCCCCGAGGACAGGTGCGCCCAACGATTCCTCTGGCGCGATGGAGATGCCGCAAAGGAGCCAGACGTCTACGAGATGAGAGTGATGACGTTCGGAGCTGCATGCTCCCCATGTGCCGCCCAATATATAAAAATTTTGAACGCGATGGAGTATAACGACTACGCCGGCCGGGCTGTGAAGGCAGTCCGCGATTACCACTACGTCGACGACTTCGTGGACAGCTTCGACAGCCCAGAGCAGGCCATCAGCGTCTCGCAGCAGGTGCGCGCAATCCATTCCCGCGCTGGTTTCGAGTTGCGCAACTTTACCTCGAACTCGCCAGAGGTACTCAGCATGTTGAATGGTACAAGTGTGTCCATTCCCATTAATTGCAAGGAAGGCTTAGCGACGGAGAAAATCCTGGGAATTTTTTGGCAGCCAGCAGTGGACAGCTTCAAGTTTAAGCTGAGATTGCCGTGGACAAGAATACTATTTCTGGAGAAAAGCGCCCAACGAAGAGAGAGCTGCTCAGCATCATCATGTCCATATTCGACCCGCTCGGATTCCTGAATCACATCACGATTGCCGCCAAGTTACTGATGCGTGAGGTGTGGCAAAAAAAGGTGGGCTGGGATGAGCTCCTCCCCGACGATATAAATGCGGCATGGAACAGATGGCGACAGTTGTTGCCCATGGTAACAGGCTTGGGAATTCCGGGATGGTACTTTCCGAATGGCGCCCCGCAACGGCTGCAACTCGTGTTTGTCGACGCCAGTGAGGATGCATTCGCTGCCGCTGCGTACTGGCGAGCCGCCAATGCTGACGGTGAAGTTGGTGTCGCCTTTGTTTGCTCCAAGGCGAAGTGTGCGCCACTCACAGTTCCACGATTGGAGCTCCAAGCAGCCGTACTAGGAACGCGTTTGTTGCAGACCATCATGGAGGAGCACACTGTCAAAGCGAGTAGCTACATCCTATGGACTGACTCCAAAACTGTGCTGCGCTGGTTGGTGAGTGAGCACCGCCGCTAAAAACCATTTGTAGCCCATCGTGTGGCCGAAATCCTTGCCGCCACTAAGCCTTCGAATTGGAGGTGGATACCAACAGCCGAAAACGTCGCCGATGAAGCCACTAGGGCTAATTGCCAACCTAACTGCAGCTCCAATTCACGCTGGTTGAATGGACCTACGTTTATACAAGCTGATGAGCAATATTGGCCAATTGCAGAGGAGATAAATGATCATCAGCTGGAGGAGGAAGAGTTACGCCCGAAGTTCGCATTGGTCATTACGAATCACAGGGTTGTTGAGTTCATGCGTTTTTCATCATTTATTAGACTCGTGAGAGCAACCGCATGGGTCCAACGTTTTGTGAGTCAATGCCGCCTCCCCCCTGGTCACGAGTACGGCTTCACGTCGTTAGAGGTCGATGCAGCAAAATGTCTTCTGTGTCGCCTAGCACAGGAGGAAGCATTCCCGCCTGAGCTAAAACAAATCGAGGAGGGTCTCGGTGTGTCACGAACCAGCGACGTGTTCCAGTTAAACCCGTACATCGATGAATGCGGACTCTTACGCGTTCAAGGACGAATCGATACTGCCAGCTGGTTGCCTATGACGACGAGGCGACCGATTATATTGCCGCCGAACCATGACCTGACGAGACTGGTGGTTGCCCATTACCACGTAAATTCGAAGCGCCAGAACACTGAAGCTACCATCTGCGAAGTTCGCCGCCACTACTGGGTACCCCGCTTACGTCAGCTCTTGAGAAGTGTCATCGCTAATTGCCCTGTTTGCTGATTATACAAAGCCACTCCAGTTACGCCGATTATGGGACCGCTACCCTCTGACCGCCTTACGCCATTTGTAAGAGCCTTTACCTACACGGGGCTCGACTACTTCGGGCCAGTTGTCGTCACCGTTGGCCGCCGACAGGAAAAACGTTGGGTGGCGGTGTTCACCTGCCTCACGGTAAGGGCTATACACTTAGAAGTTGCGCACGATCTCAGCACGGATGCGTGCATCATGGCAATCCGAAACTTTATCAACCGACGTGGTGTTCCCGTGAGAATGCGTTCTGATAACGGGAAGAACTTTGTTGGAGCAGACCAAGAGGCCAAAAGGTTTTCCGAAGTCTTCGATTGCGAAACGGTACAAGGCGAGCTGTCATCCAAAGGTGTTGAATGGCGGTTTAACTGCCCGCTGAACCCATCCGAAGGAGGCGTATGGGAACGCATGGTCCAGTGTGTAAAGCGGGTGCTGCGCCAAACCCTCAAGGAGGTCGCGCCGCGTGAGCACACGGAGAAACTATGCGCCCTAAGGAAGCAATGGCGCATTGCGCGCCAGTTGCGTGACCGTTTTTGGAAGCGGTGGATCGCAGAGTACCTGCCAACTGTGACGCGCCGGGCAAAGTGGTGCTAAGTCTCGTCGCCGTTGAAGGAGGGCGATTTGGTGTTCGTGTGCGATGTGAGCATTCCCAGGCGACAGTGGTGCCGAGGTGTCATCCAGCGTGTCTACCCAGGAGCGGACGGAACCGTGAGGCAAGCTGATGTGCGAACGGCACGAGGTGTCATGCGACGAGCGGCGTCTAAATTAGTCGTTCTACAGCTGGAAGAGAAGTGAATCAGGATGTTTCACGGGGGGTGGGATGTGGCGAACGGCAATTGGCAATTGGCAACGCCGATTGCATCCCTGCGCGACAGGAACGTGACAGCTGCCATGTCAAGTTCACGTTGGCAGCCTGCTTACCGTGGTTCCGGTTCGTTGGCGGCACTTTGATTCGAGGAAGCCAACGGAACGGAACCGCGGTAAGTTGGTCTGCCAAAGGGTATATTTTATAACTATTTTTATAATTGTTGTTTTGTAACGGTTGAAATTTCATAAATAAATACTACTACTACCGGTATTAAAAAACGAAGTCCGGATTCCTCGACAACTATTGTATTTTTACAGTAATTGCCCAGTTATCTTAAGATATTTGATCTTTCAAAAATTTCCTTAATACTTGATCGGCAAAGTAATCAGAAAAATAGGCATACAATTTGCTACCTAAACCAACAGAAAATGGCGTTGGGGTAACACTATCACATTCTGTACTGTGCGGCAACACTACCACATTCTGTACCACTGACAGCTCGAAAAAAGAGTGGCGCTACTTAGGATTTATGGCCAAACTCCATAAACCGCGTTTCAGGCCATGGTTCAACTACAAGGTTGTAGCAAGCCACCGGCTGATCGTTTATCCCTTTTGTCAAAATCGTCGGTGTCAGCAGTGGTGCGGTGTTGCCGCATCGGTTGAAATGAAAATACCTGACTGGAAACAACTGACCTGAGCACTTTTCCCGTTTTTTCACTCAAATACAGCACTTTCTGGCAACAATCACTTTTGTCTGTTTTCAGTTTCTCCCTCTTTCGTCGGAAAATATCAGCTGATTTTGACAGTAGCGATAAACAATCCTACCAACAAAATACATGTGGTTTTTGGTGTTGCAGGGATGCTATTACCTTGTTTATTGTGCTATGTTTCAGGCTTTCGGGGTTTGTCGTGTTATGGCGTTTCTCGCGTTATTCGCGTTGCAAAAGGTCAAACTCCATAAAGCGCATTTCACGCGTCAGCTTGTTCTTCTTAGGTCAGCTGATGCTAATTTTTAATTGGCAAACTGCTGATTGATTTCGTTGTGAATTGTGAAAAACAACGAAATGAAATTGCTATACGACGTTAAAGACTTTATAGAATTTACTGATTTCATTTTAAACACAATAAATGCATATCGAACATTGCAAAAAATAAAAAAAAAAGATTCTGTTGTATTCAATTTGTAGCAATTTATTTCCCAGGGATGAGCAAAATTCGATCGACAACGAATAAGCTATCGAATTTCCAATACAGCGAAGACTAAGTTTCGTCTGTCAAAGAATTATGCTAATTTTTAGGAATTTCTCCACATTCTATGTTAAAATAATGAATTTCAAATGTTTCTTAAATGTATTTAATAGCTTTCGTGTAAAATAAATGCATTCGACTTTTGCGATAACACAATTTCGTTATCGGCATTACCATTTAACCACATAATGTATGATATCTTTAGGAGCTCTGTCAGCTGTTTGACGTCGTTAAGCGAGAAACGCGAGAGAAAGATGAAAATAGTTCAACTTTTGCCGCGTTTCGGGCGTAGTCATGGAGTTTGCTTCTCACGCGCTTTATGGAGTTTGACCATTATGGTCAAACTCCATAAAGATCGTTCCAAGCGTATCGTCGTTTTTCACGTTTCGAGAAAAATTACAACACAGCGCAACAAAAAAAAACTTTTTTTTCTGTTGCATGGAGTTTTTCTACTGTTTCTTACTAATTTGGGTGCGCTGATTCCGAATCTCCCTAAACGCGTTCGATACGCCCGAAACGCGTCAAAAGTTGAACTGTTATCAACTTTCTCTCGCGTTTCGCGCATAACGACGTCAAACAGCTGACAGAGCTCCTAAAGATGTCATACATTATGTGGTTAAATGGTAATGCCGATAACAAACTTGTGTTATCGCAAAAGTCGAATGCATTTATTTTACACGAAAGCTATTAAATACATTTACGAAACATTTCAAATTCAATATTTTCACATAAAATGTGGAGAAATTCCTAAAAATTAGCATAATTCCTTGACAGACGAAACTTAATCTTCGCTGTATTGGAAATTCGATAGCTTATTCGTTGTCGATCGAATTTTGCTCATCCCTGTGAAATAAATTGCTACAAATTGAATTCAACTGAATCTTTTTTTTTATTTTTTGCAATGTTCGATATGCATTTATTGTGTTTAAAATGAAATCAGTAAATTCTATAAAGTCTATAACGTCGTATAGCAATTTCATTTCGTTGCTTTTCACAATTCACAACGAAATCAATCAGCAGTTTGCCAACTAAAAATTATCATCAGCTGACGTAAGAAGAAGAAGCTGACGCGTGAAACCCATGTTATGAAGTATACAACATTGCAACGCGAATAACTCGAGAAAGGAGGTATCGATGATGACAAAACATCGGCTAGAAAACATCGATGTTCAAAACATTGATTGTTTTATCCGTTAATTCGTTATTCGTTAATCCTCCTTTAATGGAAATGTTAGCTACGTATGTCTTAAGTGATGAAAGTGTAATAATGCTTTATTACCTCACATAATATGCAAAAGAAGTGATTTATTTAAAATGGTAAACTTTTCTTCAAAGTTTGCAAAAACTCAACAATTGTATAAAACAATTTAAGGCGTCGTAAGTGTTCTTTATGCTATTAAATTATACCAAATACAAGTTCTGTTCTGTTCACATAACCTTAAGAGTTTGAACCAAAGTATTACCTTACATAAACAAAAAAATTACTAGTTTGTCGCATCCCTTATCACCGTGCGCAAATAACCTCGAGCAAAATCAAGTTTGCAAGCTGACCCAAAACCCAGTGATTGCTATACTGCTCGCCCGCCGTTTTTGTTTAATACTGTTACTAATGCTGGTTCTAGTTCTAGGGGGCTAGTACGTATCTCTGGATTGCGTAATTTGAAATAAACAAAACACACTTAGTTTCTCAAACGCAGTCAATAAACAACCAACGATCACTTTATTTCACAAATTTTACACTTTACTGTCTGTACACTTAATTATTTACTCCGTGTGGCAACTTCACTTGTCTAAACCAAGACTGACTCGCTGCGCCGTACCCGGCTGCCTTTTATACCTGTCCGGTTATCGCGCAGATCGTTCTCACACATTCCAGAGTGGACTACAGTTTTCATGATGATCGCGAGCCATCATTGCCAGGTTGGACTAAAAGTGTCCCTTATTACCGCGGCCATCATTGCCAGGTTGGACTACAAGAATAACGTATTATCGCGGCCATCATTGCCAGGTTGGACTAAAAGTTTCCCGTATTATCGCGGCCATCATTGCCAGGTTGGACTAAACGTTTCCCTTATTATTGCGGCCGTCGTTGTTAGATTAAATTATAGCACGGCGCGTAGCGACAGGGTTGCTTTACACAGCGACAGACTGTCTTATCGTTACACTGCCCACTACTTAGACTTGTTCGTCCCGAACAAGTGCCGAGGCTCCGCTGTGATAAGGCGCCAGGCGCTCCAAATGGACTACCTTCAGCTTAGCGCCTCTATTGCTGCAATGTTGAAGCCTGTATATCACGTCGTTAATCCTAGTCACGACTTCGTACGGTCCTTCCCATGACACTTGAAGTTTCGGAGACAACCCTTTCCTCTGCTGCGGGTTGTGGAGTATTACAGATCGCCTTCTTGGAACCCTGCTGAGTTGGCCCGTAGATCATATCTGGCTTTCACCTTATCGCTGATCAGTTTGGTACGGCTCCTTATAAACTGGTGAATTTCCTCCAGTTCCGTCCGCTTATTGACCACGGAGTCCGTCTTAGCGCCTCCCGTCGTGCTGACTACCCCGAACTTCAAGTCAGCGGGTAACCGCAACTCTGTGCCGAACACTGCTCGGGCTGGAGTGAGTGATGTCGTGTCGTGCGGGGCTGACCTATACGCCATCAGGAACAGGGGGTCATGCGTGTCCCAATCCTTTTGATTCCTGCCTACCACTTTCCGCAGGTATTCTTCCAGTGTCCGGTTAAAGCGTTCCACCATGCCGTCGGACTGTGGGCGCAAAGGGGTGGTACGAGTTTTCTTTATCTCCAGCAGCTCACACACTTCCCTGAATACCGCAGACTCGAAATTCCGGCCTTGATCTGAGTGCAACTCCAACGGAACTCCGAACCTGGCTACCCAGTTGTTTACCAGCTTTTACGAGATCGTAGTGGCCTCCTGGGTGGGAATAGGGTACACTTCGGGCCATTTGCTGAAATAATCCATTACCACCAGCACATATTGTTTGCCTTGAGTGCTTGTTGGGAATGGGCCGGCGACATCCATAGCAATCCTCTCGAAGGACGCTCCCACGTTGTGCTGCTGCATGCGGCCTCGAGATCTTCTTGTCGACACTTTCGCGGCTGAACATCGGTCGCAGCTCTTAATCCACTCGGCTACAGACTCCTGACATCTTACCCGGTAGAATCGCGGTCAGGCATCCTTCCTTCAGCCGCAGACTTTTCCACTGTGCCCAGTAAGCCTTAGCGATTGGGCTTTCACCGGCCATCTCCTGCCAGTCTGGACGTGCGCCTTGCTCCTTGCCTTCGACGATTTTCGCAAGATCCGCATCCTCACGCTGGTCTTTTTGTAGCCTCTCCGCAGACCACTCTTCCTCTGGCATAACGCTTACCAACCAGACGTCCACAATTTGTCCCTCGCTTTTGGCTTGCGAATTATGCCTGCGCTCGGATTTGCACGAATGGTGTGGCAGAGCGTCAGCCCTTCTTGGCGACGTCTGTTGTCCGGAACACTTTCCTCGCAGATGGCAGTCTCGTGATATGTGGCCTTGCTTGCCACATCACCAGCAACTGACTCTAGATGACACTGCCCGCAGCCCCACTGGTGCCTCCGAGCTCACTATCTGGCTTTGCGTGATACGTCCAGATTGGGCTCGACGCCTTTCCGCAGATGAATGTCGAAAACTTCCCCTCCAGGCCGCCTCATACGTCATCGCGCTGGTCACCGTCTCTTTAAATGTTCGCTTGCCCATCATCAACAAACTGCTGGGTCATGAAGACCTTCAATAAATGACTCAATCTTCATCAGCTCGAGGTCATCAGCGCCAAATTTCGGGTAACACAACTGTACGAGCCGCTCAATGTCTGCTGCATATGTCTGCAGCGCCTCGTTGGCTCTTTTCGTACGGCTCTTCAGCTCGCAATAATACAGCATTTTGTTGTGCTCGTCACTGTATCTGGCTGCCAGCGCCCTTATGACGGTCTCGTAATCACCTCTCAAACCTTCCGGAACTGTTTTTATTACCTCACCCGCAGGACCTCTTAGAGCCAGTATCAGTCTCCGACCTTTCCTAACATCGGTCCACTGACTCTCCAAAGCAGCCATATCGAATTGTAGTTTGAATGTGTCGAAAGACGTAGTACCATCATAAGTAGGCACTCCTATGGCAAAACTTTCCTCAACCGACTGCACCCTTGCTCACAGCTGTACCTCTCTAAGCCGCTCGTCGATTTTTCTGTTCACCGAATCCTCCAGACTGTCAACTCGTTTGCTTAGGGAATCATCAAGATCGTCAACACGTTTGTTCAGGGAATGATCCAGGTCGCCAATTCGTTTGTTCAGGGAACCATCCAGGTCGTCGACTCGTTTATCCAAATGCTCTGCCCGCGTCTCCAGGTGCTCGACTTTCCCATTAATCCTGTTTGAGATTTCCTCCACTTTCTGCTCCAAACGCGAGGAATTTTCCTGAAGCTTGACTTCCATTCGCTCTGCCACTTGCGCCGATATTTTATTGTCGCCGTTTCCATTTTCGCAGTTATTTCTCGATTTGTAGTTTCCAGCTTCGCTGACATTGCTCGATTTGCAGTCTCGACTTTTGCTGAAATTTCGAGATTCATAGTTTCCAGCTTCGCTGCCATTTCTCGATTCGCCGTTTTCATTTGCGACGACATGCTTTTGAGTGCAGCCATTAGTTGGCTCATGTCCAACGCTTATATTGGCGCAGCTGTACTCCGTAGAGAAGCAGCACCAGCAGGCGACTCCTCCACCTTGGCCGACGCCTCTAGTTCTTGCGCTCCGAACTCGTGCACAGTCCAATCGACGCCTCGTGCCTCACATGCTTCTCGCAAGCGCAACTGCAAATCCACCTTTCCGCCAGCAGTCGGCAAATTCCAGGCAGCCAGCTCCTTCTTCAGCTGGTCTACCTTCAGCAGCTCGAGTTTAACCATGTCCGTGCTTTTACAATTTTATTTAATTTTTTTATTTTTAATTTTCCACAATCCCACTTCTGACCCCAAATGTTACGAGTACTGGTTCTAGTTCTAGTGGGCTAGTACGTATCTCTGGATTGCGTAATTTGAAATAAACAAAACACACTTAGTTTCTCAAACGTAGTCAATAAAAAAACCAATGATCACTTTATTTCCCAAATTTTACACGTTACTGTCTGTACACTTAATTATTTACTCCGTGTGGCACCTTCACTTGTCTAAACCAAGACTGACTCGCTGCGCCGTACCCGGCTGCCTTTTACACCTGTCCGGTTATCGCGCAGATCGTTCTCCACACTCCACAGTGGACTACAGGTTTCCATGATGATCGCGAGCCATCATTGCCAGGTTGGACTAAAAGTTTCCCTTATTATCGCGGAATTATAGCACGGCGCGTAGCGACAGGGTTGCTTTGCACAGCTACAGACTGTCTTATCGTTACAATATATAAACTTTAAAATATATATATGGTTTTATTTAATTCGCTTTGAAATTCGGTTGCGTCCGCGCACTCTGATGGTCACAATAAGAATGAAAGATGGCGTTCTTCCTGGTTAGCACCGAAGCCCAGCGTCGTGTTCCTGAATTCCGGTGCTGTCAAGTTTTCCAACTTAAACTCATGGCACAATAAACAAGGTAGTGGCAGGAAGGAGCGAAAAAATTCACGTGTATTTTGTTAGTGGTTTTGTTCGGTTCAATGTCAAATCGGACGGACGGTTCTCTTGCCAACAGTACTGCCAGCATCGAATAGACCACTTGGTCTATTCGAAAACGTAAAAATACATCAATTAACAGCAAAAGTACATAGCTTCTTTGTTTTAATCTGTTGTTTTACAATTAGGGGCAAAAGTGCCAAGTCCATAGTTCGCCGATTTTGCGATAATTCATAAAAGTTGGAAAAATAATATTCTTTCGTCATTGCAAAAATGCTTAAAATTCCACAGAAAAAGAGTTGACTGGCAATGCTGTTCGCCGAATGTAAACAAAACAGACAAAAATTTCTGACAACCTACCGAACTCTGACGAGAAAAAAATTAAATTCGCTCCTTCCTGCCACTACCTTGTTTATTGTGCCATGCTTAAACTACTTAACTATGGCGTTGCCATTATGAAACATCTTACAAAACATATATATATATGCATGCATACGTATAAACTCATATTTTTTAATATTTGGTGGTTTGGTTTGGAAAACATGGGCACTTCGTTGCCGTGTGCTGTCTTGCACAAACAGCATGTAGTTGGCATTTTTTCCGCGATCAAAATGTTTAAGCGCAATATTTTCGATTTTGCGTTTTGAGTGGGGTTAAAAATATTCTCTCAATGTCAAAACAAAATTGGTTTTGCTATGTTTTAAAATAAGGGTATGGGTTGAAAGCTCTGTCATCTACTTGCTTCACCTTGTTTATTTCAACATGCATTTGCCCAGCTATGCGCACGCTATCGCGAATTGCCCTATAGTGTTTTTAAATAAGCTCAGTTGTTTTGTTTCGTATGTGTACGTTGAGATAATCTCATGATTTTGTGTTTTTTATGAAATAAATGTACATACTATACTATAAATGTATAATATATGTGAAAATACAATTTAATGCTTTGTTTCGTTTTTCCTCTGTCGACGGGCGTACAGGGGTATTTTACGTTCACCAAAGTGCCCCGGTTTTGCAATAGGCACACCTGGCAGCCCTAGATTAGGCGCCCTCAAATTGGTCCTTCGACCGGAAGCACGGCCTCCCTCTTCTTCTTCGGCAAATTTCGAAGCAAGAAGCAGCAAATATATTTTCACCACGAATTGAAAATACGTCGTCATAATGAAATTTATATGAAAAGTACCCAAAAAGCAATGTAAAATAATAACGAAAAAAATTTTTGGAACGCGTGCTTTAGAAAGATCGGTATATCCATTTTTAGTTAGTTATTTTTAGTTACTTATTTTTTAAGTTTATAATAATAATACTTAACATATAATAATTAATAAAGCAATTGTAATAAATTGTTCATTTGTTTCATTTTAATTACTTTTACATTTAATTAGAATGTGTGGCAGCCTTATGTGGGTTAAAGTTGACATTCAATAATAGTTCTGTTTGGGTACGGAAAATTTGTACAAATTTGTAAAATTGTTTGGTTGATGTCGTTGGTGTACGTCCAATCTCTGGCAACGAGAGAGAAATTAAGAGCAGCTCACTTTGCGAGAACTTGTAACCTCTTGCTAAAGAAATTTTAGCCACTAATTTAGACGAAGAACAAGAGAAACATATGATTGGATGCCAGATGATCGACTGCCAAGAAAAATCATTTTTGGAAGCATTTGGAAGTTGTAGTAGCAAAGAAAGTGTGCGTTCGCGAGGCTACAGAGTTTCCAGAGACAAATTGTCTCTGGAGTTTCATTATAGCTTCAAACCTGAAATTAAATTTTTAAATCAATTGTCTCTTTTTTTAATTCACCTTTTTACATCCTTTTCCCTGTGTGCTAAGAATGTGACGGAGTGGAATGTGGAAAAGTACCCAAACAGATCCAATATTGCGTTTCATTCGGGAGTCTTGTTTGTTTTCGACAGGTCGGAGTCAAATCATCGGGTGCCGTTTGCTGTTGGAATTAATCTGCGGCATCATATTTTGAACCATGACAAAGCCTCATAAGCGAAAAGCTGATGAAGAGGAGGTTGAGTTCGATCAGGTGGATAGTGCGGAGGAAGATCGCCTTAGAGACTTGAAGGAGCGCGATGAATTTACTGAGCGTTTGAAGAAACGAGACGAGGGCCGTGTGCGTAAGGTGCTGGAATCGACGGCTGGTCGCAAGGCTATTGAGGAGGCGGCAAAGCGACTCAAGCTAGAGCATGAGGATCGCGACAAAATTTTGCCACAACTGCGCAAGGAATCGCGGCGTAAGTATTTAGAAAAACGCAAAGAGGACAAGGTAGCGGAGTTGGAGGCTGACATATTGGACGATGAGTACCTGTTCGAGGAGTCGGTGTAAGTAGAGTCTACCTGGTCTTTCATCAGTTTGATGAACTGAATCGTATTTGCGAACAGGTTGAGTGCGCGGGAGCGCAAGGATCGCGACTATAAGAAACAGTTGCTTAAGATCGCTCAAGACCATGAGCGTGCGCGTGAGCTGGAGCGGATTCAGCGATACCATATGCCACAGGATATGAAGAAGGGGGAACGGGGTAAGAGCAGAAATGGCGTCTAAGCTGTTTATTGTTTTTTTATACACATATTGTTTTGAAAGAGGAGTATGTGGAAGTTGATGAGATCGAAAGGCAACCAAATTCAGAGCAAAAGAAGTGGGAAGCAGAACAGTTGGCGTCGGCACGTTTTCAGTTTGGAGCCAAGGACGCAAAGAGCAAGGAGGAGTACGAGCTACTGCTGGAGGATCAAATTGAGTTCATACAAGCACTCACCATAGACGGATCTCGGGAGAAGGCGTCGAAAAAAACAGAATTGTCTGAGGTGGAGCGTAAACGTCTGACAATCGAAGAGACACGTAGATCGTTGCCGGTGTACCCTTTTAAAGATGACCTCATTCAGGCAGTAAAAGAGCATCAGGTGGGTGCAGTATGCTGCGCGAATTGCCACAGCGGCAGCTTACTAACCCTGTAGCTTCATATTACAGGTTCTTATAATCGAAGGCGAGACAGGTTCGGGAAAGACAACTCAGATACCGCAGTTCTTGGTAAAGGCGGGTTTTACAAAGGATAAAAAGAAAATCGGTTGCACGCAGCCAAGACGTGTGGCCGCCATGTCAGTGGCGGCGCGCGTAGCTGAGGAAATGGGAGTCAAGCTGGGCAACGAGGTGGGCTATAGTATCCGCTTTGAGGACTGCACGTCAGGTGAGTGCATGTTATATGTTAGTGTACTTTACTTAACAATGCATACTTTTGTCGGCGCAGAACGTACCATCCTCAAATACATGACTGACGGAACTCTGCACCGAGAATTTCTTTCCGAGCCGGACTTGGCATCGTATAGCGTCATGATTATCGACGAGGCGCATGAACGCACCTTGCACACAGACATCCTTTTTGGCCTCGTAAAGGACATCGCCCGTTTTCGGCCAGAGTTAAAGTTACTTATCTCCAGCGCTACACTGGACGCAGAAAAATTTTCAAAGTTCTTCGACGATGCGCCCATATTCCGCATTCCCGGCCGCCGTTATCCGGTAAGTGCCCAAAACTGCATCCGGCATGCGTTTGACCATCTATCGTCTCTGCGTTTGCATCTTAGGTGGACATCTTTTACACGAAAGCTCCCGAGGCGGACTACATCGACGCGTGTTGCGTATCGGTGCTGCAGATACACGCAACACAGCCACTGGGTGATATTCTGGTATTCCTTACGGGCCAGGATGAAATTGAGACGTGTCAGGAGGTGCTGCAGGACCGCGTGAAGCGTTTGGGTTCGAAGATACGTGAGCTAATAGTGATTCCTGTGTACGCGAATCTTCCTAGCGATATGCAGGCAAAAATCTTTGAGCCCACACCACCCAACGCGAGAAAAGTGATCTTGGCTACGAACATCGCCGAAACGTCACTAACTATAGAAAACATTGTATACGTTATTGATCCCGGCTTCGCCAAGCAGAACAACTTTAATTCAAGGACCGGCATGGAGTCGTTAATGGTCGTCCCTATTTCAAAGGCGTCTGCGAACCAGCGGGCAGGTCGAGCGGGCCGAACGGCGCCGGGCAAATGTTTCCGCCTGTATACTGCCTGGGCATACAAGCACGAGTTAGAAGACAATACAGTGCCCGAAATTCAACGAATAAACCTCGGCAATGCGGTTCTAATGCTAAAAGCATTGGGCATTAACGATCTGATCCACTTTGACTTTCTGGACCCGCCGCCGCATGAGACGCTCGTGCTGGCGCTGGAGCAGCTCTACGCGCTCGGCGCATTGAATCATCACGGCGAACTGACGAAGTTGGGTAGGCGCATGGCGGAATTTCCGGTGGATCCAATGATGGGCAAGATGCTATTGGCTAGTGAGAAGTGAGTGCACGGTGGGTGGTAGTCTCGCAAACTTTATGTTGTACTCTCTGTATTGCAGGTACAAATGTTCAGAGGAACTGGTTTCGATTGCGGCAATGCTTTCGGTTAACAGTTCTATTTTTTACCGGCCCAAGGATAAAATTATACACGCAGACACGGCGCGCAAAAACTTCAATCACATGCACGGTGATCACCTGAGCCTTTTGCAGGTGTACAATCAATGGGCTGACACAGAGTACAGTACGCAGTGGTGCTACGAGAACTTTATTCAGTACCGGTCGATGAAACGAGCACGCGACGTGCGTGAGCAACTCGTGGGCTTAATGCAACGCGTAGAAATTGATATGGTGTCTTGTATGCCGGAGACCGTTAACGTGAGAAAGGCCATCACTGCGGGTTATTTTTATCACGTGGCCAAGCTGTCGAAAGGTGGGAATTACAAAACAATCAAGCACAACCAAACCGTTATGATACACCCAAATTCGTCGCTGTTCGAAGAGTTACCCCGCTGGGTGCTGTACCACGAGCTGGTGTTCACGACTAAGGAATTCATGCGACAGGTTATTGAAATTGAGAGTAAATGGCTGCTAGAGGTAGCTCCGCACTACTACAAAGCCAAGGAGCTAGAGGACTCCACTAATAAGAAAATGCCGAAAGGGACTGGGCGTGCTGCCATGACGGAGTGAGTTTTGAAGGGTCATGAGTTAAGAGAAACCGTTGCTACAGAATGGAATCATAATTAAAACAGTTAAGTTTAATAAATGTGGTCAAGGCAGAACTGTGCCGCGTAATTGCTTATTGCTTTGAAAATAGTCAAGTAATCAATAAAATAATTTACCCGTGGGCTATTCATTGTATATTATTTATCAAATATTTAAAATTGAGTTAGCACAAAACTTTTGTTTTATCTGAAAATTATTGAAATTATTACGACTGCTAATAAAAGATCCCATTATGTGAATAAGTTTGTTGTAATAGGTCAAAAGGTATTAAAACCTGCTTTGTATATATAGTATTTAGACAAAGCTGGTAATATGTAAAAGCCACTATCTGTATGTAAATACAAAAATTAAACTTTCTTTTAATTTATACTTTGTTATATATTTATACTATTTATACTTTGTACACATAAAGAAAAACTGTTTCCGTTCCAGGTAAACTAAAAAATCGTATAAGAAAGCAAATTTTGACTACCTGTATTGGGTTCATACTTTCAGTACCGTTTTTATTTGTATGTTCGACAATCACTTGAAGTTAAGTTTGCCAATGCACAAATATATTCCATGATTTATTTATACCGGATGGAAATATGAACATGACGTAGAACCTATTATGATCCTACGGATTAGTTTTTCAACTTTAACTTACTTGAAAAGATTAAAAACCCATAAATGGTATTTTCCCCAAGTTTTGTGTTATATTGCGTTCATAGTTCTTTTACATTTCGTCGGCTTAGGGTGAAAAGGTGCTAAGTCCACTTTTTTACAAATAACAGATTTTGATGCACGATGAAAGAAAACGTCAAAATACATCATTTAACAAAAAAAAGTATATAGCTTTTTTGTTTTTATCTGCTGTTTTACAATGATGCGCAAATGTGCTAAGTCCATAGTTCGCTTATTTAGAATGAAAATGTGCTAAGTCCATTTTTTTTTTTATTTTGAGGAAAGACAAGAGTGCAGTAAAACCCACTCAAGTACCTCACATAAACATGCGATGGATGCACATACCAAAATCGAAACGTTACTATGAGTAATGCCTTAATGAATGCAGCTGCTAAACATCAAATAACCATTGTACAACAAGTTTTGGAAACTGGACACACACAAATAGAAGCGGACAGTGTCCATTCTACCATAGAGCGTGCGATGAAAAATCGCACAATCGATGTTCCTGCGGAATATATTGGCCGTTCGAAAAAAGCCTAAACCATATGAGGTCGAATATTTATATCATACATTTTTCAAAATTTTTAAGGGCTTTCTTTTTGTAAAAAGTATTCGCCCAGGACGGCTAAAATGCGATGCTAAAGTCACAAATATTCGGGTCATAAAATAAACTCCACAAAAAGAAATACTTTACAAATTAAGATTATCACATTCATGGCAACTTCTTTCACAATGAGTTGATAAATCTATTGTACCGTTAGACTGGGCTGACTTAAAACCATTATACTCTAAAAGAAGAAACTTACAGCAAGAAAATACGAATACCTTCAATGACGAAAGACTGCGTTGTTTACTTTTATAATACTTGTTTTATACTTTTCTCACTTTAATGTTACTGTTTACTCAGTACTTTACTGTTTAAATATTTTTTCGCAGCATCGAAGTAAGACTGTACAAATTCCTTTCTTTTACAATAAAACTATTGCTACAAGTATTAAAAGCAACAAACTAGGTTGTGGTGTTTATATCAGGTCAGTCCATAAGTTCGTGCGGTTTTTTTTCAGTAGTTTCAGAATAGGCGCTTTTTGCATACAAACAATGATTAGTGGTAGATAACGGAATTTTTGAATTTTCTCTGGTGTATTGTGCATTCAACAAGTGATTTTAATCGCGGAAGACGCACGCTTTGTTAAAAAATAAAATTGAATCTTCGAACGAGTATAAGAGGCATATTTTGTATTTTTTTTATAAAAGTGGAAGAAATGCAACAACTGCTGCTGCAAAAATAAACGCAGCTTATTGGGAGAATGCCGTGAGTGTAAGGATTGCGCAAAAGTGGTTTTTCCAAATTCCGAAGTGCTGTCTGTGACGCTGAGGATGCCCCAAGCTCTGGTCGTCCTTAGGTCCTTAACTCCGACGCCTTGCTGTAACTCGTGGAAGCAGAGCCAAGTTTGACAGTCGATATGATGGCTGGAATGTTCAATTCATCACATGGAACAGTTTACAGGCACGTGGTTCACTTGGGCAAGGTTCCATAGCTTGGAAAATGGGTTCCGCATAAACTTCCTGTCGCAAATAGTGTGAATACAGCAGAGAGTGAATGTGTGTTCTCAGCTGCCGCAGCGGCTTAGAAATGAGAGCTTTTTGAACCGTATTGTTACTGGGGATGAAAAATGGGTCCTTTACAGCAATCTTGTTCGCAAACGCCAGTGGTTAGATAAGGTGAATCACCAGACCCAACCCCTAGAGATGGCCTTCACCCCAAGAAGATTCTCCTGCTTATTTGGTGGGATATGACCGGTGTTGTTTATTTTGATCTGCTGAAACCAAACCAGACGATTACAGCAGATTATTATTGCCATCAACTATCCAAACTGAATGAAGCACTTGCATAAAATCGACCGAATTTAGCCAATAGACGCAAACTTTTGTTTCACTTCGACAACTCAAAACCGCATACCGCAAGACAGACCTTAGGCAAGCTGAATGAGCTCGGATGGGAGCTAATTCCGCATCCACCATACTCTCCGGATATTACACCTTGCGATTATCACCTTTTCCGCGGACTTCAGTCCCATATGGGTAATAAGAACTACTCCTCAAAAGGAGCTATAAAAAGGGATATCGACGCGTACTTCGGCTCCAAGGACAAACAATTTTTTGAGCAGAGAATTAAAAATTTGCCTAAACATTGGGAAGACATTGTAAATAATGCGCGAAAATATATTATTGATAAATAAATACTGAAAACTCCTTTTTTATTTATTTTAAAACCACCTCAGAAAAACGCACGAACTTATGGACTGACCTGATATATAAACAATTTGTGTTTGTGAAAAGGTGCTAAGTCCAGTGCACAATTTAAAACTAACTGAAGAAAATGTGTTAAGTCACAAAAGTATATATAAATCGGAAGTAAATATTTTTTTTTATTTCTTCATATTCTTTTCATTACTGTAAGGCAATGTTTAGTAACATTACATAAAAAAATAAAACAATTAATTTTCATTTACCTTTTTACACTGTTTTTTGTCTCTCCTGAAAAATTTGAAAAAGTGGACTTAGCACCTTTTCACCTTAAGCCGACGATTTGATGTTTTTGAATCAGCTATTCTTTCGTTTCTGTATTTATAATCGCTCATTGTTCCCTAGAAATCACTAAAAACTAATTGTTTGACTGTACAAATTTCGGTGACCCAACCAATGAAATGGGATGTGTGGTCCACAGTATCGGAAGCGTTACTGCATATATGCATGTATGTTAGCAGCAAATATGAAATGAAATGAACAAAATTGTATTAAAGAAACTAAAGAAAAAATGCATTGTATACATATACTGGATTTAAATTCATAAATTGTTCATTTGTTTAACTCGTTATTTTTAATAGTCTTCCTGCAAAGTCCTTTACTTAGGATTTACGGTATAGCCTGTTTACTTATTTGCAGAACAATTACCATGGTACAATTAAATCAAGGTGTATTAATAAGGGGATGGCACTGCTGCAAAAACAAAATTCCCATGCATTTTGTTAGAGCTGCCCAAAAGCAATTTGATTGTCAAAATCAAATCAAAACACAAACCATGGCACAATAAACAAGGTAATAGCATCCCCGCAACACCAAAAACCACATGTATTTTGTTGGTAGGATCGTTTATCGCTACTGTCAAATTCAGCTGTCATTTTCCGACGAAAGAGGGAAAAACTGAAAACAGACAAAAGTGATTGTTGCCAGACGGTGCTGTATTTGAGTGAAAAAACGGGAAAAGTGCTCAGGTAAGTTGTTTTCAGTCAGGTATGTTCATTTCAACCGATGCGGCAACACCGCACCACTGCTGACACCGACGATTTTGACAGCAGCGATAAACGATCAGCCGGTGGCTTGCTACAACCTTGTAGTTGAACCATGAACATAAACAACACAAAAACAATTTTACCAATTTTTGACAATTAGCATGCCCATTCGCGAAAGCTCAAAAGAAAATCAGAAGGAAAACGTTTAAGCAGCTGTGTTGCCAACACTACCTTAACACTTCGTTCAATAATGTGTGTGACTAACTAATTAAAAGCGGCGGAGAAGTGTGTTGCCAGTAAGCCGCGGAATGTCCAAAGCCTCCGACCCAGCACGTCTGCCTGCCCGGCGAAACCTTCGTCAGCGGAGGGCGGCAAGCTGGATCTTCGCCCAAGCACTTCCAAAGGTGCGGCCAAGCCATCGTATAGCGAGAAGGCTGCCGGCCCGCGGCCGATGGCAGTGATTGGGAAAAGGGGCCCTGACCACAGGTTGACTGATGCAGAACTCAACTTCTGCAAAAGCCAACTGATGCGGCGGGTTATTGCCTCCGGTCCTGAGGCCAATGCGAAGGGCTATGAGACAAAAGACGGCACTATATTGGTGTCGTGTGCGTCTCAGGCCAACTTTGACTGGATCAGGAACGCAGTCAATAAGTTGCCTCCTAAGGGGACCACTCGCTTCGCGGTCTACGAAGGCGAGGTCGAGTCCCTCAGGAAAGCCATCTACTGTCCACAGCGGATGTGCTCTCCTGTCTGCGTGCCCAGAACCCAGGCATCGACACCAGGCTTTGGCGTGTTTTCCACCACCGCAAGAGTACCAACCGGGAAGGTAAGGAAGGTGCTTCTCTTGTGGTGAGAATCGATGAAGCCTCTGCTGATGTCCTGGGCTCCCGGTACGGGAACTGTCTCAGTCTCTTCTATGGGACTGTCAGTTTTTATGTCCATCCCAGATAGGGGGCTCAGACAGTTCTTGTAGTTATCGGCCTCTGTCGGTAACGCAGATCAACTTGCAGCATTCCAAAGCCGCTACTGCACTTTTAAGTAGTCGGCTCTCCCGGCTGCACACACTACCCCACATAACAACAATTCAAGAGCCCTGGGTCTTTAGGGGCCGGGTCTGTGGCCTTGAGTCGTTGAAAGGGGCCACTGTACTGTATGATAGGAATTCGACTAGACCTAGAACATGTCTTATAGTATCATCTCATCTTACGGTGACTAGCCTTGACCCTTTCTGCTGTCAGGACCTGGTTGCTGCTGAGGTGAGCTTCAAGGGTATGCACGGATGGTCGAGGTTCGTGATTGCGTCTGGGTACTTTCCTTACGATGCACTGGAAGCGCCACCACCTGGGAAGGTCGCTAGTCTCGTGAGGTTTTGTGAGCAGCGCAATCTCGGTCTCATTTTATGTTGCGATGCTAATGCCCAGCACACAATCTGGGGCAGCAGCAAATGCAACAACCGAGGATCTCGGCTGTTCGGGTATATTGCATCCTCCGGCCTGAATATTCACAACACTGGCAATCAGCCTACGTTTGTGACTACAAGAAGGCAGGAGGTGATTGACATCACTCTATCTAATACTAGATTGGGGTGGTCAATCAACAACTGGAGAGTCCTCAACGAAGAATCGTGTTCGGACCACAGGTATATCGAGTTTCAGTGCGGCGAGGAGGCACAAATGCCATTGCCCTCTAGGAACCCGAAAAACGCAGACTGGCCGAAATTTCGGGAGGCATTGCGGAATAAATACGCGACGCCACCGAAAATTCGTAAGGAGCGGTGTATTGAGGCGGCTGTTGAGCATCTCAATACTGCCCTAACATCAAGCTTCGAGCTAGCCTGCCCAACTTGACCTCCCCTTGGCCGGACCCCTGTTCCGTGGTGGAATAGGGAGCTTCAGTTGCTAAGGCGTGAGTCTAGAAAACTTCTCAACCGGGCCCTCAAGACGAATCTTGACGAGGACTGGGAGCGCTACCGATGCACTCAGAAGAACTATAAGAGGCTTATTCGAGGTTCGAAGAAAGCCTCTTTTAGAGATTTCTGTAGTGGCATTGAATCCTTGAGCGACACAGCTAGGCTGGTAAAAGTTCTGAAAAAGGACCAAACCGCGAAGCTGGGGTCGCTTAGGAAACCTGATGGCTCCTACACGGAGAGGAAAAGTGAGACACTCAGTTTACTGATGGAGTCTCACTTTCCAGGAAATCAGGTCACTGTTGCCCAGCAGCATTCGTCCCTGGATGAAACTACTGTTAGGGCAATCACACCCTCTCGACATGACTGGTACGTCGCCAGAACTGTGGCGAATGAAGCTGGCATTCGATTTGCCATCAAGTCCTTTGACAGCTTCAAATCGCCCGGTCCTGATGGCATTTATCCTATCGTGTTGAGGGAAGGTATAGAGTCAGTAGTCATGGCACTGAAGAAAATCTTCACGGCATGCCTGGCACTGGCCTATATACCACGCCCTTGGAGGATGGTGAGAGTCGCGTTCATTCCGAAAGTCGGAAAGGACGACTACACTAGCCCCAAGAGCTTTAGACTGCTTCTTTTATGCTAAAAAGTCTCGAACGGCTGGTGGAGTTACGGATACGTAAGGAGTCGCTTAAGATGCATCCTCTGTCTCCATTTCAGCATGCCTACCAAAGTGGGAAGTCCTGCGAGTCGGCTCTGCAAAATCTGGTTGGTAGGATAGAGCGAGCCATCGACAGGAAGGACTACGCGGTGGGAATCTTTGTGGATATAGAGGGCGCTTTTGACAATGCGACTTTTGACAGTATGTGTAACGCTGCTAGTCGACACGGCGTAGACCGGGCTTTGGTAAATTGGATACGTTCAATGCAAGCCCAAAGAATCATGACGGTGCGGGCAGAGGACGATCTACTGGTGTCATCCGGTGTAAATAGAGGCTGCCCTCAAGGTGGGGTGCTGTCTCCATTGCTCTGGTGCATGGTGATTGATCCCCTGCTCATCACTGTGAATGACTCTGGAGTCTACGCACAAGCATACGCGGACGATGTGGCCTGTCTCGTAACCGGCCCCTCCCTTATGCACATCTTCAGAAAGGTGCAGAAAACTCTGGATATGATTGACACCTGGTGTAATGCGAACGGGCTATCTGCTAATCCCGCCAAAACTGGTATGGTTCTCTTTACCAGGAGGAGGAAGCTTGATAGAGTCGTTCTGCCCACACTCAAGGGGGTCACTATCCAGCTATCCAAGGAGATTAAATATCTGGGAGTCATCCTAGATGATAAACTCCTTTGGAAATCTCACGTAGAACTAAAGACATCGAAAGCACTGTCGGCTTTCTGGCAATGCAGAGGTGTATTTGGGAAAACGTTGGGTCTTTCCCCTAGCAAGATCCTCTGGATCTACAAAGCTATGATAAGACCCATCATCTCCCACGCATCGGTAGTCTGGATGAGCAGACTCTCTCTTGCAGGGGTCAAGAGAATCTTGTCCAGACTGCAGCGCACTGTGGCCATATGTTGTACTGGAGCCTTTCCAACTACTTCTGGCCCATCGTTAGATGCCCTGGTGAGCCTTCCTCCACTTGATGTTTTCATCCAAGGAGAGGCCCTAAAGGCCATCCGAAGACTAAAACACAGTGGCCAGTGGTATGGCGCTTGTCCGGCACTGGATAATTGTGCTGGCACCGACATAGACCTCACAGTCATGTCCATGCCCCTCGACTCCATGCCTACAACTGTCATACTAAAAAAGTGGTACATGGTGTTGCTGCCTGAGGCTCACTCTTGGTTGTATCCTAAGGATGAGCCCGGTAAACACTGCTTCCGTATATTCACGGACGGCTCCAGAACGGAAGATGGTTCTGGCTCTGGGGTCTTCGTGGAATCCACGGGGACTAGACGATTCTTTGCCCTAGGCTCGCACGCATCTGTGTTTCAGGCGGAGGTGCATGCGATACTTGAGGCGATGAACTTTGTCGTAGAGAGTAAGTGGAAAGGCAGGTCTATCTGTGTCTGTAGCGACAGCAAAGCTGCGCTTATGGCCTTGGACAGCCCTGCAACCACCTCTATGCTAGTCAGGTCCTGCAAATCCAGGCTTAATTATGTTGGAAAATACAATAGCCTGATGCTCACCTGGGTCCCGGGACACGCAGGAATTGTGGGTAACGAGACCTCGGATTCCCTAGCTAGAATGGGCTCTGAGGCTGATTTTGTCGGCCCTGAGCCTGTTCTGCCACTCCCATCTGCAGCCATCAAAGCCACAGTTAACGAATGGGTCACTATGACCCAGGAGCGAGCATGGCAGGCTGAGAGCGGCTGCAGGTGGACGAAACTTATGCTTCCCGCCATATCCGACAAATGCTCACAGTTTCTTTTGTCACTAGGCAGAAGAGACTGCAGGCAGATGGTCGGGTTAATGACGGGCCATTTCCTATGGGCGAAGCACATGGAAATGGTAGGCATATCTGACAGTACCCTATGTCCTGCCTGTGGGGAGGACGTTGAGACGGCGGAACACTTCCTGTGTCTCTGCCCCGCGTTCGCTCGTATCAGGTTTGAGACGTTTGGCACTGATGTGCTAAGAAGCGACCACCTTGGCTCCTTGGCACCCCAGGATCTATCAAGGTTTCTTCGGAAATCGGGTAGATTTAAAGCATATTAACAGGGAACAACAAGTCGTAGTACAATGGACGTATAATTGTCTGAGTGCTGCGCTTGCTAGATCGTTCCGACAAAGGAAAAAAAAAACACTAATTAAAACACATTTTTTTGCCAAAATTCGTTTTTATTCATCAACATAGTCCCCTTTTAGGGAGATACAATCATTCCAACGCTTTTCTAATCTTTCGATACCGCCTTTGTAGAACGATTTTTCTTTGCCTTCAAAATAGGCGTTAGTTTCGGCGATTACTTCAACATTTGAGCCAAATCTCTTACCACGGAGCATCTTTTTGAGGTCGGCGAAGAGCCAGTAGTCGCTGGGGGCCAGATCTGGAGAATACGGGGGATGAGGAAGCAATTCAAAGCCCAATTCATGCATTTTTGCCATCGTTTTCATCGACTTGTGACACGGTGCATTGTCTTGGTGAAGCAACACTTTTTTCTTCTTCATATGGGGCCGCTTAATCGCGATTTCTTCTTTCAAACGTTCCAACAACGCTATATAATAGTCGCTATTGATTGTTTTCTCTTTCTCAAGATAGTCTATGAATATTATTCCGTGCACATCCCAAAATACTGACGCCATAACCTTGCCAGCCGATGTTTGTGCCTTTTGACGCTTTGGGCGGCTTTCACCGGTTGCATGCCACTCAGCAGACTGCCGATTTGACTCTGGAGTGAAATGGTGGATCCATGTTTCATCCATTGTGATGTACCGACGCAAAAACTCCGACTTGTTGCGCGTAAACATGTCCAAACAGCTCTTTGAATCATCGATTCGTTGTTGTTTTTGCTCCGGTGTGAGCAAACGCGGCATCCATTTCGAAAACACCTTTTTCATAACCAAATGTTCGTGTATTATGGTGTGTACACTGCGTGCTGATATCTTTAGAATGTCAGCAATCTCCCCCACTTTCACTTTACGGTCGGACATAATGATTTTCAGTGTTTTTTCAACGTTTTCCGGAATAACAGCGTCATTTGGCCGTCCAGTAGATGGAATGTCATCGGTGTCTGTACGACCACGTTTGAATTCGGCATACCAATAACAAATGGTTTTTGATGGAGCAGAGTCCGAATAATGTTTTTCAAGCCATTCCTGGCATTGAACAGTATTTTTTTTCATTAAAAAACAATGATAAATCAGCACACGGAATTGCTTTGAATTCATTTTTTTTGAAAACTCAAAAGTAGTGTCACTTAAAGCACTGTAACTTGTAAACTAATGGTCGGATTGACATATAATTTTGACAGTAAGCCTAAAAAGGTTCACAATTTCGAAAAAAAATATTGATTTAGTATTAGTGCCGCCATCTATGTGTCAGTCACACACATTATTGAACGAAGTGTTATTAATGTGCCTTGAATTAAATATCTATCTATAAATGAATCGTGGTTCGTTTGACTGCTTAAAACTTGAAAACGACTGGACCAACGTGGATACTTCCGTCGGCGGGTTTGTTCGAAATTGTTACGTGAAGGTTTAGGAAAAGAGAATAGTCGGGAAAACGGGGCGTGGCACCACAAGAATATATTTTTAGACAATAACTTTGGAACCATAAGTCACACATCAATTAAATTTGGCACAAACTTACTATTTAATCATGCCCTTCGACCGAACGACTGTGGTGGGTATTGAACAAGGGGGTGTGGCACCGCCCATACAACTCTAATCTTTTATATGGAATAGCTTCGGAATTGTTAGTCGCACAGTATTGAAATTGAATATGCCATCGTCCCATAGAAGTGTCATTCTACTGTTGAAATTTGATGGGTGTTGAACAAGGGGCGTGGCAAATTGTTTATGCAGCGGAACTGTAAGTCGTACATCAATGAAACTTGGTATGAACCTACCATTTAATCATATCTTTCGATAGAGGGAATGGGGTTGGTATTGAACAAGGGGGTGTGGCATCGCCCATACAACTAAAATATTTTAAATGGAATGGAAGGGGCGTGGCACATTTTTTATGATCCAACAGTTATGCAGTACACACACACATCAGTGAAACTTAGTACGAACTTTCCACTTACAGCCCTATTCTGGCAACCGAAACAATAGTCACCTCGGTAGCAATTGAATACTTGGTAACAATTGTCACTTTTTGGTATTCTGGAGCAAATTCAAAAGCTCAAAAGGTGACAATTGTTTCGAAATTTGTTACCTCCGTAGGAGCAGGTGACAAGCATACAAAAATTATAAAATTCAAATTTCGTATTCAAATGCGCCTTGAGAAACTGAAAAAAAAATGCTTCAGCTGCTCCTGCGTCGCGACGTGTCGTGCGCTTAAACTTAGGAACTCTAGAAACTAAAAGAATATATACATACATTGTGAAGAAACTCAAAAAAAAAGACGCTTCGCCAGATTTTCTGCATTTGCCATTTTTTGTTTGTTTATTTTTTTACAGTTTGACAGAAAAAATACAAAAAACAGCTGTTTTGATAGAAAAAAAGCTTTCACCTCGAGTGGTGAATTGTTTGAACTTTCTTCTTGTCACCATTTTTCCAGAATACGGAAACAATCAAATTCAATTCAATTGTTACGGGGGGTAACAATTGTTACGGTAGTGCCAGAATAGGGCTGTTAGTAGCACAATTCGACTAGAAGAAAGTTGTGAGCATTGGACAAGAAGGCGTGGTACCGCCTCCATTTTGATATACATAGATTGTTTGCCTTAACTGACTGACTGATTGATTGATTGATTCATCATCGCTCAGCCCAAACCGCTGAAGCTACAAACATGAAATTTGAACTGTAGATACATCCTGAAAAATGAACCTCCGCTAAGACGGGATTTTTTGAAATTCGGGGTGTAAAGGGGCAAAACATGTGTTAAGGTGTTGTATGTGATTTAAGAGACTTTTTGATTTCGAACTTCCTAAAAATACTCTAAACCAAAAATAATTTGACACGTATTTTATAATTTTTCGAAAATAAAAATTGAACTGGACCAATAATGGATTAAGATTTGTTTAAGAGTAGACTCGAAAAAAACATGAACCGATAGGCCTATTGAGTTCAAAAATTTTAAAAATACTTGAAATAAAAAAAAATTATACACGCGTTTCTTATTATTTCCAAAATCAAAACCTAACTGGTTCAACGACGGGTTAAAAGTATGTATGGAGAAACTGTAAAAACATGAATTAAAGGGGCCACGGACTTCAAACTTTGTGAAAGTACTTTAACAGCCCTATTCTGGCACTACCGTAACAATTGTTACCCCCCGTAACAATTGAATTGAATTTGATTGTTTTCGTATTCTGGAAAAATGGTGACAAGAAGAAAGTTCAAACAATTCACCACTCGAGGTGAAAGCTTTTTTTCTATCAAAACAGCTGTTTTTTGTATTTTTTCTGTCAAACTGTAAAAAAATAAACAAACAAAAAATGGCAAATGCAGAAAATCTGGCGAAGCAAGTCTTTTTTTTGGAGTTTCTTCACAATGTATGTATATATTCTTTTAGTTTCTAGAGTTCCTAAGTTTAAGCGCACGACACGTCGCGACGCAGGAGCAGCTGAAGCATTTTTTTTTCAGTTTCTCAAGGCGCATTTGAATACGAAATTTGAATTTTATAATTTTTGTATGCTTGTCACCTGCTCCTACGGAGGTAACAAATTTCGAAACAATTGTCACCTTTTGAGCTTTTGAATTTGCTCCAGAATACCAAAAAGTGACAATTGTTACCAAGTATTCAATTGTTACCGAGGTGACTATTGTTTCGGTTGCCAGAATAGGGCTGTAAGTGAGAAATAATTTGACACGTGCTTTTCACTTTTTTGAAAATCAAAATCTGGCGGGTCAACAATGCGTTCAAAATTTGTATCGGGTGAAAGAAGAGAGCTTGCGTGCGAAGCCGCAGGGCCCAGCTAGTACTATTATATAAAACCAAGTGTGGCGTTTTTTGAGCCACAATCAGGCAGAAACCAATTAGATGAAATAAGAACCAAACATTTTTATCTGGGGGAATGGTACATAGGCTATATGATAATGGCCACGCCCCCTTCTTACGCCCACTATGGTAGCAAAACTCATCTATGGTATGCTTTTGTAAGGCAATATGTGTATGTATGGTGTCAAACGATTCATCATTGTCATTGCGGCAAATATAGAATATAATATAATCGGCCACACCCATTTTCCGCGCCCACTAAGCTAACAAAACAAAGCTACGGTACATGTCTAAAAATTAATGTTGATGCAAAATGATTCTATGTTTCATAGCGGTAAACATAAGCTATATAAGGTTGACACGCCCACCTTTTACGCCTTCCTGCAATGCCCATTATGATGACAGAAATTAACTGTGGTATATTTGCGCAAAACAATACGGATATAAAAAAATGTTTAGAGTCATTGCAGCAAATATTTATATACATATGTTGCATATAAAAATTATTGTATGTTGGTTTGTTGGTTCCACGACACTAAAACTAAAAAACTAGATAGGCGATTAGTTGAATTTTTTACGGAATGTTCGTCTTGAGTAAGTCTCGGTAAACCACATAGTGCGAATACGACCCGATAGGAAGGCGTGGCACCTTCCATACGACTTACATTTTCAATATAAAATATTTTCATACTGAGAAGTCGGACAGTATTAAGATTTGGTGCGGTGCCACCGTTTAGATGTGCCGTTTCACTGGTAATGGGTTTAATGGGCGTTGGACAAGGGGTGTGGCACTTTGTAAATGCCGGTGTAACTTTGGAACTATAGCGTTCACATCAATGACACTCGGTACAAACGTACGATTTAGTTGTGTTTTTCGATAGAGGGAATGGGGTGGGTTTTTGGCAAGGGGGCGTGGCACCGCCCATACAACTTAAATTTTCAATATGGAATATCTTCGGAATGAAAAATCGGGCAGCATTCAAATTTGGTGCGGGCCACCGTTTAGATGTGCCGTTTCAATGGTAAAATTTTGTGAACGTTGGACAAGGGGCGTGACACTTTTTAAGCATCTCAAATGTTTTGAATAACTGTGGAACTACAAATCACACATCAAAGATTTACGTTTTAGATGTGCCCTTCGACATGGGGAATAGGGTGGGTATTGGACGAGGGGCATGGCACCGCCCATTGAATCCAAATTTTTAATGTGGAATAGCTTCGGAACAATAAGTTGGAAAGCTTTGAAGTTATGGGTTCGTTATTTTTTGTGACTGAAATTGTCCGCGTAACTTTGAAACTGAAAGTCGCATATCAATGAAACCGAGTCACACCCTTCGACTGGAGGAATGGATTGGGCATTACATAAAAGAGTCGTGGCATCGCCCATAGAGTGTAGTATGAAAAAACTGAATTTATTTATCCCATTGACTTCAATCTTGTGCGCAAAGCCGCAGGGCCCTACTAGTACCTTGATATTGACAAAGGAAACAAAGGATTAATGACACGAACACATTCAAGACGCCAGCGACACGGCCACACAACTTTAAGATGGTGTCCATTTCAGCCGTGTAGTCAACCATATTTTGAGCTCAAAAACACAAAATTTAAATTGTAAATAACTTTTAACTAAAATGCTAACAAATTTGTTATCGTTGTTCAAAGCACACCGAAAAAGGAAGAATAATTCTATTAAAAATATCTATTTTGAAGCCAATTACTTTGGGTTTGTCTGTTTGGACGAGTTCGGTGTTCGAGTTGTCGTGCTGTCGTCAAAATCAAATAATCGTTTCCATACGAACGTCCTAATTCTATATTTTGACATATGCAGTCGTTTCGCTGCCGTCGTCTATGTGTTTGGGTATTTGACAATAAAAACCGATAAATCTAAAAAACAAATTAATAAAACCAAAAATTTAAATTGAAAATTTTGTTTTCTTGAAATTTGTTGAATAATCTTAACATGTAAGGTATGTAATATATTTGTATTTGCAAAAAAGGAACAAATTCTTTAGTCAACAGTCGGAGGAGAGCTACTCTGTGAGCTGCGGCAAGAGGACATGAGGATTGCGCGTTTGACATTAGTTGTCAAACGAAATGCAAATGAATTGAAATCACGCATTTGGGCTCAATGTTAATGTAGTATAAACCTATTTGTGTAACCAACAGTTAAACCTTGCAATTTCTTACAAATTCCTGCTTGTTTCGTTTTTTTGATAGTTTTATGTTTGGGAGCGTATTCTTTTGGTATTTTTTAATGGATAATTTTTACTGGAAAATTTTCAAACAGACCTAATATCATCGTTTTTGCGAAAACTCCTCCTTTAACACGTTCACGCCGGGGCCGATTTTCATTGTCTTTGCTCTGAGGCGGCGCTGAAATTAATGATGTGCTTCATCTGGCTTTCATTAAATGTTTTTAATGAAAATACGTTAAATTTTCATTATTTTAATTTTCAGCGTCTAATAGCACAATCAAATGCGTACCACCGGCTGTACACGTCGACCGATGAGACAATCTAGTGCGGGCAACCGGCGGTACACGCCTCCCGATGTGACAATGTAGTGCGGGCCACCCCGCATGATATATGAAAACAAGCACATGCAATTATTTTGTTAGTAAATTTTCGGTTTTAAAAAAAAAACTTGTTGATACTTGTGACACCCTGGTGATCTTTTTTTGGTCTTAAATTTAAACTGCAGTAAACCACCCTGTTCAATGAGGATTTTTGACGACAGCTGCCAGTTCTCGTACGCGAATTTTCTTCGTCCTCCGTATTTAGTCGACCTTACTTATTCTATTGAATCATTTCAAGAACCAATTTTACGAGGAATTTTAGTATGTACATATATACTAGGCATCGCAATCCCGGGATCCCGGGATCCCGGACTTTTTCCAGTCCCGAAAATCCCGGGATTCAAATCTTTTAATCCCGGGATTTTCGGGATTGCAAAAGATGCTTCAAAGTTCAAACGAAATAAATTTAAAAGCACAAAAACCCAATTCCTTATCTGAAGGAGGAGGGAGGGGATAGAGGGCGTCTTTTGCAAAAGGCTTATAATTATTTACTAAGCATTCAACCAGCAAGTGTTGAATCTGAAAGATGTTTTCTCTCAGCAGGGTTTATTTGCAATAAATTTCGCTCTAGATTAGAGGGCAAAATATTTAATGCCTTAGTATTTTTAAGATCTCAGTTTTTAGTTAATCACAACGCTTAACTTTTTTATCGAAATAATCGAAGTAAAACTAAAAGTACTAACAAATTAACTATTTTATTTTTTTTATCAAATATGCGTATATATGTACGTTATGATACATTTGATGCAAAGCAATAAGTTACGTTTAAGTGTCATTTTTGGATAAAACAAAATGTTAGCAAACTGAAGTTAAATGTCAAATGAAAAACTTTTAAGTTAAACAAAATGTTGTTAAGGATGACTATGTTTATTTATTTGATTTAAATTTAAACTGACAATTTTGAATGTAATTGACAACTGATTGTAAATGACAACTGGATTTTGGTGATGTGCCGCGCACAACCAACCACTTCGACGACTCAACACCGACTGCCTCCCTTTCCGCCTTACAATGTGATTAAATTCAAGATAAAAAATCTTAAAACTACCCCAAATGTGATTAAACTGTGTCCATTTTTATGGTAAATATATTATAAACAAGTATTTATGCAATTTGGTAAAATTGTTTTATTTAAAAAATTTGTTATTTGAATCCCGGGATTAAATCCCGGGATCCCGGGATTTGACTTTTCAATCCCGAAAATCCCGGGATCGCAAAATGGCAAAAAATTGCGATCCCTAATATATACTAAACATATATGTACATACAATACATACAACCGGCACTCTCCTAATATGTGCATTGCAGTTTAATTTTCCTGCAAGCAAAGCTTACAACACTCATTTTCACGAATTCCTAGTTAAGCTGGTTTATAGTTTAACCTGAAATGCCCTGTCAGGATGACTAATAATCTTATTCTTTGAAAGATTCATACCTTCCTCGAATCTTGTCTTGTTTTATTACTCGATAATCGCCTTGGAATATTTTGAGTCTGGTTGATCTTTCCAGATGATTATCTCGTCTATTCTGGTTAGGATGGATAAAGATACTATGCTTAAACCACAAAAAAATTCTAGACCGACAAAGGTAGTTGAGCGCCCCTCCTTGCTAGTTTGTCGGTCTTTTCATTTTCTTCAATACAAGCGTAACCTGGAAACCAGATAACTCTGCCTGATTGTAGAGGCCCTGAAATATAGTTGTGTGCTCGCCCGTAAGTTCCGAGTATCTTGTCCGCGGCCCATATACGCCATTCCTTGTACCTTATTATTATTATTGATGGGGATAACCATTCCTTGTACCTCCCTTCCATGTACCTTCCTCGGTTAAAAACCCATCCGTGTACCAGGTTCTCATGTACTGGTCTATCAGACATGTTTCTGATATCCTTGCCCTGCTGTTTTGATTACATACTAATTTCGGTTTTAAATATTTTAACAAAACACCTTCGGTGTAATTAAGTCCTTCGGTATTGTGATCTCGGGATACTGGTTCATAAGAATACCAATCTTCTTTCGAATTAAAAATCCCCCGGCCTGATATTATTGTCAGTTATACATAGGGATAGCCCTCTTCGCCTTTAATACAGTATATCCCCTTTTGTAGTAGGGCAAATACAATTCCAGGTTATTTTAGTTTAAAGGTGTTGACCTTTAGTTGTTAAAGGCGTAACCTTTCTCTGTAGAAGTAGGTTAAACTTCTCCTTCTGACTTTGCCCCCATTGTTTTTCCTGAGGCTAGTAGAGGACAGGCTGTGGCCTTTGGCCATAACTTTATAGAGTTTGATGCCTCCGATGTTTGTTTTATATTCTCGCAAAGTTTCTAAAATTTTTGCGCTTAGCTTTTCTACTTTCCTTATTATATAACGAATATACCTGTGGTCAAAAGCAATAACCGCTTAAGTCGACTTAAGAAGAAATTGAGTTATGGATGCCACCATGTTCCCTTGACTGTGCTCTACGTTTGTGTAAAATCGGGGAGTTTGTAACTTTAAAATAAAAAAGTTATTAATAAAAACCTATTCGCATTCCCATAACGAACACACTACGCGCTAAAACTTTAAAACGAGTTTGCTCGAAACAGCAATTTTCGACTTAGGCGGTTATTGCTTTTGACCACAGATATAATAATGTGCTAGTTCACATTTATTACGGATATTATCTCCCCTTCCTAGATGGGTAGAGTATAAACCCAGGGTTTCTTAAAAGTTATCCCAGTTCGTTTTCTAGGATTTCCCCAGGTATTTTTTTAACCGAAGTGGTGCCTTCAATGTCAAACAATATTATTCTATGGCTCAACATTGAAGGATTACCAGACACACCTTGGGTTTTATCTAGTCCGGAGCTTACAGTAATTCCTATAGTAATATCTAAGACTTCTCTTGCTTTGCTACAAGCGTTGGTATATTTCCCACGTTAAAATTTAAAATAAAATTTCCAATTTATTACCAACAATGAATTCTTAAATTCACTTAAGGCACTTACCCCTATGCTCCCCCAGGCTTTGCTGTGTGAATTGGCATCATGTCCCAGCATAAGTGGCAGCTTTTTCCGCTCACAGTACTCAACCAGTCCAAAAACTATCTACGGCGGAGTAAGCGTGTTTTCTCATGGAAAGTATCTTGTATGCTGACCTTTAATTTGTCCCCTGGGTCAGCACTACGCTCAGTTTTGATGTGAGCGTTACTCTCGCGATGACGGCAGAGGATGCCTTGGTGCAGGATGCCAGCGCAACACTAGTGCTGGTCATGGTACCTTTTCTACGACCAGCAACGCTTTCATCTTCTGTAAAATAGTCTTCCTTGTCAGGCTCTGACAGGGTGATTCTGTCGGAGTCTTCTTCGTTCGCTGGTCGAATGCGTTGATCCCCTTAACTTCGTGAGGTAGCAGGCTGATCTCCTCGACGATCTCACTGCTGGCAGCTTCCTTTTTTACCATACTCATTACCTTTTTCGGAATATCGACGATGCCTTCTGCCGGAGTATTGGCTGCTGGGATATCAGTCGCTTTTCGCTGCTCCCGACGATTATGCACATGCACTGAAGCAGTTCCCAAACTGTACCTCAGAACGCAGTTGCACTTCCTAATGGCCTCCAGAGGACGGTCGTCTGATCTCAGTCGTCAGGACTTTGCCTTCTCTCGTCCTTGCTACGGAAAATTCTCTATATTCTGTGAGCTGTTTACTGTCCATACTTGTCGTCTTCGGGAGGTAAACGTTTTACATGTGTACGCCAGGAATGTTATACTCGTCGCACGTGATAAACTTTACCTCCTTCCAGTTAGGTAGTATAGGGACTAAGTGTTTAAGCCATTCCGATGTGCCTTCTTAACAGTCTTGCCCTCCTCAGGACTATTTCCCGCTGCGCCCCTTTTCTTCATATCGGACGAAGTAGCTTTGCGCAACTCAAGACCTTTTGTTTGGCCTGCGTGGGCGTTTAGCCGTGATTGCGGTAACACATGTATTATTTGGAACTTGTGCCACTCAGTCCTATCAGCTTACTAACATCCCAAAATTAAGAGTTTGTCCTGAAGTCAATCCATCATAAGTTGAGAGTCGCGGATACCAACGTACCCGCAAACCCCACTACACCATACACTCTCTTTTTAGTTGTCCTTCCTTCGTCTGTTTGGTGCTTTCTGGCTTTGACTCAAATTTGTTAAAATACAACAACATAATACATTCATCACAAACCCTCCAATAGGCACGGATCACGTGGCACTTTGGTTTCATGAGGAGGGGGGATAAAGGAGCTGTGGTAAGAAAGGATAATAGCACAGAACAAACAATATACAGAATGCGCATCTGGTGTAAAGAAAATTTTCTTCGCGGGTTCCAGCGGTACGACCCGTTTGTGGATGCGGGGGGAATCAGTAAAGGGGATGAGAACGCACAGAGCGCGAGAGCGTGAGCTGAGAAGCTGCGACCGCGCACCACACACTGTGGTTGTTGTTGTTGGGCAACAAAGCGATGTGCCGCTTGCATGTTGGTGCTGGCTCGTGCTCGCTCTCCGCTTGCTTTTTGACAAACAAGAACAAGAAGTGGAGAGGCAGTTTCATAGAAAAATTGATTGAGCGATCGCCAAGGCACATAAGGTGGTAGCACTACGAGAAAAACCAAAATTCAATGGATTTTATAAGTTCTTTTGGTCTGCTTGTAAAATAGAAGTTGTAAAAAGTACAAATGGCTACAATGAAATATATGTGTTAAATATTGAAACAACCAAGACGCATTAAGAAAGTGATAATAAGTGGAAAACTATTGCTACAATGTTGTGCTAATTATCAAAGAATGCTGCAACTACCTATTGAATTTGCCTTGGCGATTGCTTTGCCAAATCAACCACTTTCAATGTGCACGAGTAAAGCCAAGCTGGCTTGCTGTGCAAGCCAGCCGCAACAACATTGCGTGTTGTTGTCGAAATGAGAATAAAGCCCAAAAAAAATCGAATGTATGCGTATACAATACATCAATTCGCGCTTACTCTCTCGGTTCCCTTTACATTTTCCTCACCTTTGTTGCTTCCCGCCCGCGTCTGAAATGAAATCGCAAAATTATTTCAGATGCGCCTTCTGTATACTGTTTATTCTGTGATAATAGGTAATGGCAATGGGAACTAGAGGTGTGACTAGTTAGCCAGCCACTATCGGCCAGAGATAAGACCTTACGCAAAGTGAAAACATACAAAAAGTTCTTTTCTGTTATGTTGTCGTTTTTATGAAATGAAATAGTATTTTTATGAAAAAGGTTTTTATTTTAACAAAAGTTGTATGAAATTTGGATAGTTCGCAAACCAAAACAAATCCACTAAGATTCATTAATCTTTTACAAGCAAAATACCTACAATAAGTTAAAACTTAGTTTATCAGAGGCATGGTTTAATGCACAATTTCCCACTTTGTGAAGTTTAATGAATAAATACACAGCCTTTTCTTTCAAAATTTATTACGAAGGAACGAAAAAGATATTCACTCGCTTTTTTTTGTTTTTTGTTTATTTAATCGTAATCTTTCAAGAGGCAAGATCATAAAAATTATATTTCTACATATTCGAGTGCGGGATGACCTTGAACCTGCCCTCATCAGAATTTTGATATCAATTTCCCCACAACAAAAAATTAAACTAATCTATAAATGATATTACATCAGCTATACTTAGACACCAGCTTTTTGTAAAATTCAAAAATCTCTCGAAATGGTGGACATTTTTGAAAAAAAAGTTATTTTTCCCTCTTTTTTCAAATGTTTATTGCCTGTTATAATAAAAAAACAATATTTTGTCAAAAGCTTATCATAGCGACATGTATTCTGAGCAAGAGGCGCGGATCCAGAAAAATATTTCGGGGGGGTTTTAAAAAGTAATTCTTTAATTTTTATAAAATGCCTTTTAATTTGTATGTAGTTTTATAGTTGATCCAAATATTTCGGGGGGAGGGGGGTTCGACTCCCAAAACCCCCCTGGATCCACCACTGCTGAGCAAGTAAAAAAAGAAATCGAATCGATGCGTGTAAAACGGAAACACCGTGAGCGAGCGTGCTCAATGCTCTACAGCTCAAAAACCGTTAAGAGTTTACCCAAATCCTTTGGAAATAACATTCCTCACGTCTTCCAAATGAAAATTATGTAAAACAAAAAACGATTTTTTAAAACTTTGTACGTAGGGGACCAATTTTTCGAATTTCCTAAAAAAATCCGGGATCCCGCAGCATCAACCACGGGATTTCGGAGCTGCTAAAGACAGCCAGGATCCTAAGATTTTGGAAATCGAGATCCTGGGATCAAATGCCTTCCTACGGTTGTTCTGATATTGAGGCAAAAACAATTGTGACTGGATTTTCAGAAACTATTTTATAAACATCTGGCAGCATTCAACTGAAGCAGTGCGTGTGGGCATCTTTCTATAGTTTACTGGTTTTACATCCGAGTAATTTTTCTGATTAAATAAAAAAAAAGGTAAAAATTGAGATATAAGTTCGTTTTTAATGTCTCGCCTTGACCGGTGGGTCGAAGGAAATGTGAATTATTTAGTAGTTGCAAACAGCCGGCTCTTATTGTGCGGAGCAAGATGTTGCTGGAAAAATGATTCCCTAACCTAGAAAAAGTGATGAAATCCACAACATGATAAATTTGTTGATTTTATTGTGCGTGATAATAAAGCAGGACTGTTTCTATTTGTGTTACAGGTGGTGGAGCTCAACAATAATGGCTGCACAATTTTTCAATCGTATTGGTCAGCTGGGTCTGGGTGTTGCCGTTCTTGGTGGCGTTGTGAACTCTGCATTATATAATGTCGATGGTGGGCATCGCGCAGTTATATTCGATCGTTTTACTGGCGTTAAGGAAGATGTTGTAGGCGAAGGTACACACTTCTTTATTCCGTGGGTGCAGCGCCCGGTTATCTACGATATACGCTCGCAGCCAAGAAACGTGCCTGTCATCACCGGCAGCAAAGATCTGCAGAACGTCAATATAACGCTTCGTATTCTCTACCGACCTATTCCTGATCAGCTGCCCAAGATTTACACAATTTTGGGTCAGGACTATGATGAAAGGGTGCTGCCCTCCATTGCACCTGAGGTACTAAAGTCCGTGGTTGCTCAATTCGATGCCGGCGAACTCATTACACAGCGTGAGGTAATTGGTTGAAATACCGGCATGTTTTTTATATTGTCAGAATTGTGTGATTGTAGATGGTGTCTCAGCGCGTCTCCGATGAGCTCACAGAGCGTGCCAAGCAATTCGGCTTTATTTTAGACGACATCTCGATTACACATTTGACTTTTGGACGTGAGTTCACTCTGGCTGTTGAAATGAAGCAAGTTGCTCAGCAGGAGGCCGAAAAGGCACGATTTGTAGTGGAGAAGGCGGAGCAGCAGAAGTTGGCTTCCATCATATCCGCCGAGGGCGATGCTGCTGCTGCCGATTTGTTGGCGAAGGCCTTCGGTGCGGCCGGTGATGGCCTTGTCGAGTTGCGTCGTATTGAGGCAGCCGAAGATATCGCCTACCAACTGTCTAGGTCTCGAGGAGTTGCTTATCTGCCAGGTGGCCAGAACACACTCCTTAATCTGCCTTCCACTTTGACGCAGTAAAACTTTGTTACATTGGGAACATTAGCATTTAATCGTCACGATTTCTTTTAAATCTTCATCATTTACTATATCAAATTATTTTCCAACGTCAGTTGTAATAATAATAAGTGAAAGTTAATTTTCAAATTGTGTTACGTGGGAATTAATGGAGCGCATGATGCACTGAGTGGTTTATTGCGCTGAGTAGATATTTCGGATGTTTCCGATTGTTTCCTCAGAATCGACGCGGAAATTATTCGGAATGATTTTCCGAAAAATTGTTTTTAAACAAAAATATAAACAAATACGCAATGGATACCAATGATAACACAAACTTTTCCATTTTGTATTTTATCGTTGCCCTTGAAGAAATGTATGGGTGCCGGCCATCGCAAATTCTGTGGGATTTCCATTATGGGTTTTGTGATTGTAAGTTTTACTGTGGTGGTCAAACGTAAAAGTGGATGTTCGTAAGAAAGCAGTTCGGGTTGGCTTATTGTGAAGGCGAGCCGCGCCAATGTTTAGTGGCTAAAGAGCCGACATGAACTTCTATGCGAGCAATGAAACAGTGGTTACGCTTGTCGCAAAAGCAGAAGTTGACTTTATTATATGGAAACTGTGGCTTATAAAGGAAAACATAACTGTTATACTTGCATGGCATTTCCAATACTCCGCCCATTATTCCAGAGCATAGTTTAACTGACCAATCCGTAGACAAGAACCAAAATAGCTGATCTTGCATATTTCCGTTAGGAACAGTGTGCTGCGGTAGGTAGCGTCATTAAGCAAATAAACACATAGAGGTACCACGCAGTACAAAATTTTTCGGTCACGCAAATCTAGCACAGTAGGTCCCACACGTACTTCGGCTATACGAAGTTTTGTCGCTGGCTTCGCCAAACTTCAATTTTCGAAGTTCATCTTCATTCTTTGTGGGATGTTCGACAAGGAACATCAATTGCAAGCTGTGCTGTGCTGATGAGCACGAAACGGCGCGCCGCGGCGTATCGTTTGCAAATTCGAATATGCAAGGGTGTGTGTCCGTGTGAAAGTAAATGTGCGTGTTGCTTGTGTATGCGCTGAGGCGAATGAAAACAATACGAGCAACTGCACAAGATAAAAGCAATTTGAATTTCCATGGCTTTCGGTTCTGCTATGAAAAATGAACCATGTGAATTCGCAAAGGCGTACAGTAGAGTGTCCGTTCCTATTGAAAAAAAACTAAAACCATGAATTTCTGCTGTGCAATGTTGGCATTCATGTAGGCTACGTTGCCTTCTGGCCTAATAAAATTCATACCGATAAATTTTTCAAATTCATATATTAACAGCAACATATTACTATTTATTATTATCATTTCCTTAAAATTTATATTATTTAGTAATTTTATGTGTTCTTTAGTATTTTATTTTATTCTTATTTTTCGTTTTGCTTGCAATTTGCTCTCTTAACCAAGTGCAATTTTTTCTTAGCAAAATTATTAAAAGTACTACATGGGCTGAAAAGTCTTTGGCCTGACATAGAGATGGCGCCAAAAATTAAGAATTATTGTGTTGTACATGGAAAACCATCCTTAACTTAGATTCTGTCAAAGTTTCATGACATTTGGTTGACTCGTTTTCAAGTTATTGCTTTCGAAGTGACGCTACCTCTGAATTTTTGTAAACAATGGAAAAAAGTGAATTTCGTGTTTTGATAAAACATTGCTATTTGATGGGCAAAAATACAGTGGAAACAAAAGCATGGCTTGATAAATGTTATAATACATCTGTAACTCTACCTCACAGTAGTGCGTGTGCGGAAAGAATTTTTTCAAAATTAGGATTAATGAAAAATAACTCAATGCTATCAGCACTAAATTTGTTAGATACCGAAATAGAAGACTGGATGCCAAGTGATGAACTTGTGCGAAAATACAGAGAAGTTAAAATTTAAAATGTAAATTTGCTAGATACCGAAATAGAAGACTGGATTAACTTTTGAAAAAGTACAGAGTTACAAAAAATAAAATTGAAAATGTAAAATAATTACACAAAAGTATATATAAACACTTTATCAATCATTATTTCTAAGTTATTTATATCGTTGAAATGTTAATTTGAATTGTTAGTTGTGTTTTTCCGTAATAAAAAAGTGTGCCCTTTTTTTTTTTTTAAAAACGACTTTTTTGTGCGACTTTTTTTTTAAAACGACCTTTTGTGCGACTTTCTCAAAATTCTCAACGGTAACCCTGCTGACCACATCAACATAAAGCAAATTATGAAAGCTGACTTCGAATTGAGAAATTTGCCGAAGTCATCGCGAATATGTTCGAATAGCCGAAGTGCGTATGGGACCTACTGCGCTGGTACGCAAATTTGTGCCAGTTGACACCTCTATGTGTTTATTTGCTTAGTGGTAGCGTTGAACTCGCTCGGCCGCCGCCACAAGTGCTGACTTGCTTTGTTTACAAGTGCGGCGCACGTCTCAAGTGGCGACCTGACACCAGTGCATAACGGAATATATAATTGCACGATCAGACGGATAGTGTCGGTGTTGGTGACCATGTGGTACCACTACATTACTCTTAAACCACTGGTCGTGAGATAGAGGAGTTCGACGCCAGCGGTTAGGTTTTGAGCAATGGATTAAGTGTAGTTTTCTTGGTATAGCTACATAGTATAATATAGTGCTATAGTATAGTATAGCCCAACGCCAGCGGTTAGGTTTTTAGCAATAGAGTAAGTGCAGTTTTCTTAGTATAACTTAACTCTCGAGTGCCTAAAACGACCATATGGTCACAACAAACATTCTCTCAAAGATTGATATTTTTCAATTATTCTGCATAATAAATCTCCAAAAATGTTATCGCAATATTCGAAAGAAAAATAATTCCGACGCATTCGGGTTAATATCTTAAAGCAGGGATGAGCAACACGCGGCCCGCGGGCCGCTTGCGGCACGTTAAACATGTTTATGCGGCCCGCCAAGCATTTCTAAAATTGAATTTATTTTATCGATTTTGTTCTAATGTGTATTATATATAAAGTTTTGTGTGTCAGGATATAGGCAGCAACTCAGAGGTTAGTGTCCTGCGCAAGATCCTCGCTTCCTGCCCGTCAGTCCCTGGCTTCCTACAAAGGGAAGACGGCAGCTGGACATCGTCTAGTCAGGAAACCATAGAACTCCTAATAGACACTCATTTTCCGGGCAACAGTTTCTTTGACGCTGGGGCCCAGGACATAGATAACCTTCCCTGTTTGCCACGCAATACCATTCGACAGGACATAGTAGTGAAAAACTACACTGGGCAATAGATAGCTTTCTGCCCTTTAAATCTCCAGGCCCTGATGGTATTATCCCAGCTAATCTGCAAAACACATTAAGCCTGGTGATACCATGGCTCTTGGAAATCTTCTTAGCCATTTTTCATTTGGCTTACATCCCATTCATATGGACTGAAGTCAATGTGATCTTCATTCCTAAGGCTGGGAAATCCTCTCATTCCAAAGCAAAAGACTACAGACCAATAAGTCTGTCCTCTTTTCTACTTAAACCCTAGAAAGGCTCATTGATATCTATATTAGGGAAAAAGTAGGTCATCTACTATCCCCTAATCAGCACGCTTACACAAAGGGCAAATCCATAGAGACAGCTCCTCACGCACTTGTGCAACAAATTGAATACTCCCTACTTTACAAGGAATTCACTCTGGTGACCTTCCTTGGTATTGAGGGAGCCTTCAACAACATAATTCCGTCGGCCATTACAGGCTCACTAGTCAACGTGGAGCTACGGAAACCGCTGGTTGACGTAGTCCATAAACTCTTAACCAATAGGGTTATCAATTCTTCACTAGGGGCCTCCTCTGTAAAACGGCGGGTAAGAAGGGTCACCCCGCAAGGAGGTGTCCCCTCCCCCCTCCTTTGGAACTTGGCACTAAATGAACTACTTCTGCAACTAAACAAAACAGGGTGTAATGTGGTTGCATACGCCGACGATGTAGCGATTGCGGTATCAGGGAAGAATCTTCCGACATTGGTCGATCTTCTTCAGGGTGCCCTCAACCTACTCGTATCATGGTGCAATCAGAACGGTTTGGGTGTCAATCCTTCCAAAACCGATCTGGTTTTCTTCACTAGAAAACACGATATTCCTGCTTTTAGTCCTCCTATTCTTAGTGGTACAGCTTTAAGTATTAAATCGCAGGCCAAGTATCTTGGTATACTGCTGGACAAAAAAACTCAGCTGGAAAGCGAACATACTGGATAGGGTTCGCAAGGCTACAGTTGCATTGTATTCCTGCAAAAGAGCAGTTGGTAAAAAATGGGGCCTGCAACCACGAATAATGTACTGGATTTTTATTTCCGTGATCAGGCCCATTCTCTTCTATGGAGTGATAGTCTGGTGGACGGCTCTAGATAAGAGGGCCTATCAGAAGCCATTGGACTTGGTTCAAAGGTCAGCGGCGCTCATTGTAACCGGCGCCATTCGATCAACACCATCCAAGAGGCTCTACACCTTACTCCTCCTTCTCCCCGTTGACCTTTACGGGAAACAAGCTGCAACCCTCTCCGCAGTAAGATTGAACACTGTTCAGACTCTGTACTTATAAACATTATGTAACTAATGTCAAACGTTCTCACGGCAGAATTGGGCTCGGTTCCCACCGCTACAAGTACTAATATTACGCGCCAGTATTCGGCAGTCAATGCATTTTGCATACTCAAATTCAATTCAGCAGTCAATGCAGTTTACACACGCAAATTCCATTCAGCAGTCAATGCATTCTGCACACTCAAATTTCACTTAGTTAATCGCAGCATAAGCAGAAGCGGCGTAATCAATATGCAATACAGTTTGGGCAAGCGTGGGAATGCTAAGTCAGCAACGAGGTCCAACGTGCCCGTGAGAACGTTTGACATTGGAAATAGTATAAAAGCCAAGGAAAAGTGTAAATAAAGAGAGTCAATTGGAAAACAGCAAACAGATAACACGCTTATTCTTGACTCAGGGCTGAATCGGTTCAAGTGCTGAGTTAGACTCCAACCACATTATCCTGAATCGGTTCAAGTGCCGAGTCAGACTCCAACCACATTACCCTGAATTGGTTTAAGTGCCTAATCAGGTTCCAACCCAATTATTCTGAATCGGTTCAAGTGCCGATTCAGACTTTAGTGACAAACCAGTCACTAAACATTTTGGTGACCCCGACGTGATCCTTTCACGTTACACACGGACAACAGGAGTGCCCCAACATCAACAGTTTATCCTCGGCAGTAAGAGACTGCCTTCACAACAACAGGAGTGCCCCAACATCAACAGTTTATCCCCGGCAGTAAGAGACTGCCTTCACAACAACAGGAGTGCCCCAACATCAACAGTTTATCCTCGGCAGTAAGAGACTGCCTTCACAACAACAGGAGTGTCCCAACAGGAGTGCCCCAACATCAACAGTCTGCCTTCACAAACTCAGAGTGCCCCAACAGGAGTGCACCAACATCAACAGTCTGTCCTCGGCAGTAAGAGACTGCTTTCATAACTTCAGTAAGCCGAACGCAACCTTCTGATCCAGCAACAATGGAGATAATGGAAGAGTTAATGGCAGAACTAACTGACAGCGGAATGTGGCCGCTGGTCGAAGGCGCTGAATGTGATCGATGTGGTCGGAGAGGACACAGCAGCAACGCTTTGCATTGTCCTGCGAAGAACGCAAAGTGCAGCAGATGTTCATTGATAGGGCATTTCGCCTTAAAATGTAACAAAAACACTACGCAGAACCAACTAAGGCCATTAACCAGCCAGGTCCCAACTCCAAGCAGGAAGTGCTGGTCAAGAAGTGCAGCGGCAAAATTAACGGTGCCGATCAGGAAGCTCTTACCTGCGGCGTATGCAGCGAAAGCGACGCAGATGCCTTAGACAACATACTGACTAAATTCGGGCAGCAATATGAACAGCATCCAACTTATATGTGGACTGATTCGGAAATAACGTTACATTGGATTAACTCAGATCCATCCAAATTCCAAACCTTCGTTGCTCACCGTGTCAGTAAAATTCAACAATTGACACTAGTTGAACAATGGCGCCATGTCAACACCAAACACAACCCAGCTGACTTGCTATCTCAAGGTGTAGATCCACTTTACATCCAAGGGTGTACAATGTGGTTTTACGGGCCATTATTCCTTCACGGTAATCAAGATTGTTGGCCGCAGCCATTTCGTCAGGAGCTCGTGATTCCCGATCAAACAGACGCAGAGTCAAGAAAAGGGCAAACGTGCTTACTATCGCACATGAGGATGACCTGAGTAACATGGTCTACACAATACGGCATCGAAACTCCTTCACAATGTTGCAACGAATTGTTGGCTATGTGTTGCGATTTATTAAACGTCTACAGGATAAGAGTAAACATAGTAGCATCAACCTAACACCAACCGAACTGGATGAGTCGCTGTACGTCATCATAAGAGCCATACAACTAAGCGATTTCAGTGAAGAAATGCATCAGCTATCAAATACGGGTGAAGTCAAAGGAAACAGCGCTCTCCATGGACTGTCTCCATTTATAGACAATCGCGGCATCATCAGGGTAGGGGGCCGATTGACATCATCACATCTCACATACGACGCCAAGCATTCCATGTTGCTGCCTTATAACGATCCGATAGCAAAACTTATCATGCAACACCTTCAGGAGAAAGGAGTCCATTGCTCGCCACAGGCATTGTTGGCCCAAACCAGACAACGATTTTGGCCAATAAAATTTTTTTTTGGCAAAATTATGGCTAGATCCATTGTCTAACACTGTGTGCGATGCACACGGGCGCGTCCACAGATGTTCAACCAGATCATGGGAAATTTGCCAGCTGATCGAGTACAACTGCAGAGACCCTTTTTCAACGCGGGGGTGGATTTCTGTGGCCCGATATGGATACACTACAAAATAAGAGGCAAAAGGCCATGCAAGGCTTACATTGCAGTCTTCTGCTGCTTTGCTACAAAAGCAGTGCATCTGGAAGTCGTCAGCGATCTCACAACAGACGCATTCATTGCCGCACTTAATCGTTTTACGTCAAGAAGAGGCCGTTGTCAGAACTTATATTGTGATAACGCAACCAATTTTGTGGGTGCAAAAAACCAACTGGAAGAATTGGTTGAAAGCATTCACAGCAAAAATGCCCAAGATAACATAATGCGATCAGGCGCAGCCCAAGGAATTACATTCCACTTCATCCCCCCGAGAGCACCACATTTCGGAGGACTGTGGGAAGCGGCTGTCAAGTCTGCAAAATATCTCTTGGTGCGAACAATTGGCACCTCCTCGCTCACATATGAAGAACTGGAGACGGTGGTAACTCAAATCGAGAGCATGTTGAGCTCTAGACCACTAACACCCTTGTCATCAAATCCTAATGATCTGTCAGCACTCACACCAGGACACTTTTTAATAGGAGAGCCTTTGACAGCGATTCCAAGATTTTGACCAGATGGAAGTTGGTCAACCATTTAAAAGAGGAGTTCTGGTCAAGGTGGTCCAAGGAGTACCTCAATGAATTACAACATCGCAATAAATGGAAAACGCAATCACCTGATATCTCTAATGGAATGCTGGTAATTATAAAGGAAGATAATGAGCCTCCTCTAATATGGCCACTAGGCAGAGTCGTTAAGTGCTACCCTGGCAATGATGGAAAAATCAGAGTTGTTGACATCAAAACCAAAACTGGTGTCTGCAAGCGGCCCATCCATCGGTTAGCACCGGTACTGAAGGAGCAAGAAGTACCAGTGGAAGACAAGTCTGAGACCAACAACGGGCCAATGCCGCACAGACGAAGCAGACGCAGTGCATCACCTGTACTGATGGCAATGATCATGCTCATCTTGTTACCAATAATTACTGCAAGCCCAATCAAGGTCACACAATTCGGTGATCGCCCAGGCATACACTTCGAACACGTCGGAAGGATCAACCGAGTGACTGCAATTTGGACCAACCAACACCACTTCCTGGTAGAATACGTCGCACTGGGGCTCGCCGTGGGGATCATCATCTGTCTTCTTTCACGCTACATCAAAGGTCGCATTAAAAACCACAGCAACAAGGCAATTCCTCCACCACGACCACTTCCTCGAGTTCGTCCACAAGCTGACCGTCATCCGAACTTGGAAATAGATATTGAGTGTTGACCATATGTCAACGGGGGGAGGATGTTCAGACTCTGTACTTATAAACATTATGTAACTAATGTCAAACGTTCTCACGGCAGAATTGGGCTCGGTTCCCACCGCTACAAGTACTAATATTACGCGCCAGTATTCGGCAGTCAATGCATTTTGCATACTCAAATTCAATTCAGCAGTCAATGCAGTTTACACACGCAAATTCCATTCAGCAGTCAATGCATTCTGCACACTCAAATTTCACTTAGTTAATCGCAGCATAAGCAGAAGCGGCGTAATCAATATGCAATACAGTTTGGGCAAGCGTGGGAATGCTAAGTCAGCAACGAGGTCCAACGTGCCCGTGAGAACGTTTGACATTGGAAATAGTATAAAAGCCAAGGAAAAGTGTAAATAAAGAGAGTCAATTGGAAAACAGCAAACAGATAACACGCTTATTCTTGACTCAGGGCTGAATCGGTTCAAGTGCTGAGTCAGACTCCAACCACATTATCCTGAATCGGTTCAAGTGCCGAGTCAGACTCCAACCACATTACCCTGAATTGGTTTAAGTGCCTAATCAGGTTCCAACCCAATAGTTCTGAATCGGTTCAAGTGCCGATTCAGACTTTAGTGACAAACCAGTCACTAAACAAACACTATCTGGGGATGGGCGCGCACTGATTTCGGTCATTGCCGTATCCTAGGTAAAGTAACCGACCGAACAACATAGATCACTCCCAACCGTCATACCTCTTTGACTCCAAATTCTCAACCCACATACCCCAAAGATTGGAGTGGGCACAAGATACGGTGTCTAGAACTGGAGTATGTTTCTACACAGACGGCTCCAAGTTGGAAGGTAGGGTGGGGGGTGGTGTTTTGTGTGTTGACCCTCCCATGGAAGATTGCTTCCGACTTCCAAACTTCTGCAGTGTCTTCCAAGCGGAAGTACTAGAAATTTTTAAAGCCCTGTCTTTGCTAAAACAGCACAACCTACCTGGTGATACTGTTAAGATCTTCACGGACAGTCAGGCAGCAATCAAGGCCCTCAAGAAGGCCTTTACCACATCTAAAGTGGTCTCTCTCTGCCGATCCCTGCTCAACGAGCTAGGGTGTAGGTACAACATCACTCTGACTTGGGTACCGGGCCACAGTGATATTAGGGAAAACTGCATAGCCGATGAGCTCGCTAGACGACAACGACAGATGACAACGTTAATATTACAGTAGGCATCCCTCTCGCTACATGTAAACTTATAATTCGATCTTCTTTCCTCAACATAGCCAACAAGCGATGGCAGGATGAGAGTACTTGCTCAATCACAAAGCAACTTTGGCCCACCGTAAACCCCGGGTGCACTAGAACTCTTGTCTCGCTCAGTAGACAACATATCAATACGATCGTCTCGATCCTTATGGGACATTGTACCTTTGGTCGTCATGCCTACAGATTAGGTCTTGACAGTCGGAACTTCTGCCGTAGCTGTCATAATGTGGAGGAGGAAGAGTCTATCAGTCACCTTCTCTGTCATTGCCCGGCTCTCTCTATGCGACGGTGGAAAGCCCTGGGCTCCACATTCTTCGATAACCTGGATGACCTCAGGTCAGTCAATATTAGGGACTTGCTAGGTTTTATCCACAAAACAAATTGGCTTGTATAGGCACCTAACTTGCAGTAAGTCAGATCATTCACTCTTTGTGGTATCACAATGGGTCCTTTTCGAGGCCTAAGTGTGTCTTTTCGGCAAGTCCCGTGCCTAGGCAGCCACTTTAACCTAACCTAACCTAACCTATTAATAAGTGTTACTTTATATGCGGCCCGCCAAACAATTTTACAATTTAGATTCCCCCGTTGATTAAAAAGGTTGCTCACCCTTGTCTTAAAGCATAAAGTTGTGAAGCTACTGCCAAAATTTTAAATCAATCCATGCAACAGTGTTCGAGTAATCTGTCCACCCAGTTCACAAAAAGTGGTTTCGAGAAAAATGTGTGAAGCTTTGCGAGCTCTCAGTGCGCACTCCATGGCACTGTGTAAGAATTGAGCCTGTTAACATTTCTTGTTTAACTAGGAACAACTGATTATTATTTTTATGATCCCAAAGTATTGATTAAGCCAAAAAACTAAAAATGTATTTAATGAAGACCGAAATGCTTGAATCTGCAATGTTCTTGCAGATGTGAAGAGTGATTCTCTTTTGTACTGTGATTTCTTCAAAAAGATAAAGTGATTCGTGTCATTTGTCTCCTCCGTCTTTGCGTTGTGGCTGCAAATCTTGTACAACAACATATTGTATAACATATGACTAGGCAGAAAAAAGTCTTGTATGTATACTGCTGTTTTCATATTATTCAATTATGTACTTTTCACTTGAACTTAACCCCACAGCTTTTTAATTATTTTTCAGCGGGGACGAATATATTCGACGAAAACAGAGTCAAATTTGTCTGCCTGTAAAATTAAGCAATTATGACAAAAATTAAGTGCCACATCATCTTACAAAGTATACCATAGCTGATTTGTGTCACTATGGCGGGCGCGGACATACAACTCAAGTTTTTTTATATCTAATAGCTTCGGAATCTTAAGTCGCATAGCATTGAAATTAGATATGACGTCGTATCATAGAAGTGTCATACTAATGCTAAAATTTTATGGGCGGTGGGCAAGGGGCGTGGCACTATCCGCATAGTTTTAGAACTGTTATTCGCACATAATGGAACTTTATATGAACCGACCAGAGCATTGAGAGCATTGACTGGCTGACTGATTGATTAGTTGATTCATCATCGCCCAGTCTAAGCCGCTTGACCTAAAAACATGAAATTTGATGTGTAGGTACATCTTGAAGAATGAACCTCCGCTAAGACGGGATTTTTTGAAATTCGGGTTCTAAAGAGACAAAACATTTTAAGGCAGGGATGAGCAACAAGCGGCCGGGGGGCCGCTTGCGGCCCGTTAAACATGTTTATGCGGCCCGCCAAGCATTTCTAAAATTGAATTTATTTTACCGATTTTGTTCTAATGTTTACTATAAATAAAGTTTTGTAAATTATTAATCAGTGTTACTTTATGTGCGGCCCGCCCAAAAATTTTGCAATTTAAATTGGCCCGTTGATTAAAAAGGTTGCTCACCCTTGTTTTAAGGTGTTGTATCATATATGTAATACTTCTATATTGGCACTAACGTATCTTCACAATGTGTTTTCATTCGGAAATCAAAGGGAGACAAGCGATGAGACAGAAAACACGTAATTTTGTGAATATATTTCTATGCGTGTATACATGTGCACTTCTACACATGAACAACTGTCAAACTGCTCCTGGGGCGGTTGAATTTCAGTTAATTTCGGCAAATTTATATTTTTTCCAGTCAATTTTTTTCCCGTCTGAACGCACCTGACTTCTTGCCACTTTTGAAATATGTCAAGGTAAATTCGTTTATACGCTTTCTCGCTTATATTTCACTATTGCTGAACTGTGATGTTGGCGAATGTACGAGGGCGGGTCAATATGTCCGTGACTTTTTGAATTTCCCGCCTCTTAATTGAGATGGCAACACTGCTACCGTCAACTGTCATCTGTCAGTTGACTCTTGTTAAAAATTGAACAAGCTGCGACATTTAGTTTGTTTTTGACAACCGTTAATATCAGACTACCGCGTTGACTGAGAAGAAAATGGAAAAAAGTGAATTTCGTGTGCTCATTAAGCAAATCTCTTTCCGCCGAGCCATTTCTTCAAGTTTGGGAACAAGAAATAGTCACTTGGGGCTAGATCGGGTGAATAGGCGGGATGAGGGAGCAATTCGTAGCCCAATTCATGGATGTTTGCCATGGAAACTGCACATGAGCACACGAAATTCACGTTTTTTTCCATTTTCTTCTCAGTCAACGCGGTAGTCTGATATTAAGGGGGAAAGCCACTGTGACGGGTAATTTTTTTTGTTTTAAATCAAAGCTTATATATTCACAAATATGTGTACAAAATTTCAAGTCATAATTTCAAAAATTGACTAAGTTGCAACTATTTTAAAATTTTAAAAGATACATGATTTCATTACGAGAGAAATGGACTCAAAACTTTAAACGCGTTTTTCTCGAAACGACTTTTTTTGAACTGGCGGCATCAATAACTCGAACAATTATGAACCGATTTCTAATTTTTTTTTTGTTTTGTTCGTCTTAGTAGTGGTTAAGGTTAAGCGTCGCCGATTTGGAAAATTTTGTTTTTTACTATTTTTTAAACTGTCTCAAAACCAAAAAAACAAGGTCGAAAACATGGAAATATTTTCAATCGGTCGCCATTTTGTGAAAAATCAAAATAAAAAAAACGGCTACGTACAAAGATAGCTACATTCATACAGATTACAATAAAATTTTCTTTTTTTTTTTCTGAGTACGGGTTTTTGAGAAATCGATGCCGCCATGGAGGGGGAATTTTTTTTCAAGCGCTACGGGATCATCCTTTTGTTTAAACTATTTAATATTTTTTAATAAAAATTTGTGGAAATATTATTAGATGTCTGCTTAATAAAATAAAAAAACCCGATCCAAAAATTCCTATATATACTCGGTCAAAAAAAATGTTTAAAATCACTAATTTTTTTACCCGTCACAGTGGCTTTCCCCCTTAACGGCTGTCAAAAACAAACTAAATGTCGCAGCTTGTTCAATTTTTGACAACAGTCAACTGATAGTTGACTGTTGACGGGAGCAGTGTTGCCATTTCAATTAAGAGGCGGGTAATTCAAAAAGTCACGGACTTATTGACCCGCCCTTGTACCTTGAGCTTAGTGCCAATATAGAAGTACTACATATATGTGTTGTATGAAGAAACTTGATTTTTTAGACATATGAGACATATGATGATTTCAAACTTCCTGAAAATATTCTAAATAAAAAAATCTACACGTACTTTATAATTTTTCGAAAATTCTAAAACATGTAACTGCCACCAACGGGTTAAGGTTTGTTTACGGGAAGACTCCGAAATATACACGTGTTTCTCATTATTTTCAAAGTAGACATCTAACTGGATCAACGTCGGGTTGAAAGTATGTATGGAGAAACCAATTTTGTTTAGCCTTTCGACTTCTGACTTGGTGAAAGTACTTCAAATGTAAAATAACTCGATACGTGTTTTTAATTTTTCCGACTATTAAAATCAGACGGGGTCAACGACGAGTTAAAAGTTTGTATAGAGGAACTGTGACAAACATTAATTAATGGGCCTATCGACTTCAAACTTGGTGAAAACAATTGAAATCAAAAATAACTAGACACATATTTTTGTTTTAAATCAAAATTTGACGCCAGCAATGGGTTAAGAATTTGTATGAGGGAAACGAATTCGCGGAGCCCAGCTTGTATAGATAATAAAGTTGACAGACTACCGAGTATTTTAAATGCACATTTTTTAAAAGATCCTAATTTGCCTCAATTTAAGTTTACAGCTTGCAACTGTTTTGCATTTTTCTCATACTTTTGATAGCAAATTTTACCTTGAGTCATTTATATGAATGCAAAAGGACGGGTGTATGTATTTGTGGGTTTGAAAAGTAAAGTTCTTAATGCTTTTACCGAGATTGCGTTGAAAAATATTTATATTGAAATAATAATTTAATAATTGATTGGCACGACAGCCCGCTTACGCGAGACTAAGGCCTAGCTTCCCGGAACCACCCGTGTTGTGCGTGTGAATTTTGTACGCGGGTGGAAGGGACCTACAGTTTTATGCCGGTTCCGAACGGCAGGTTGAGAGCTTTTTCATAGGCAATTTTTACTCTCAGAGGTTTGCCATTTCCAGCTGAGAGGACAGCCACCGAAAGAGAAAACGAGTTTCCCGTTATTTTTTTTAGGTGTTAGTACATGCAGTGTTCGAACTTGCGTCGCTCTGCATTCGTCTCGTTGGACCGCGCACTAACCAACTGAGCCACGGCGGCTGCCGTATTGAAAGCTTTAACCAATATTACTATTTTGATACGAAGCGCACTGAAACGCGGCATAAGACATTGCAGGGTTAGTCTGCGCTGGGCTCCTGGACATAATATTGTCAGAGCTGGATATGAGAAGAACTAAGAGCACTCTGCTCCTCGACGAACATGCTATACGTACGGTCAAGGGGTAATCAGAGGTCACTGCGCCATTGGTGTAATGCTATGCAAGCGGCGATTGGCGACCGACGATTTATGCAGAAGTTGCGGAGACGAGGATGCAACAAACCGAAACCTTGGTGCCAAGGGTTCTTCGATGGGCTTACGGAAGTAGCTGATGCACGCATTACCGATCTACACAATTTCCTCGCCAAGACCAAATGGTATGGATCTACAGGAATCCCAACAGATGGGGAAGGACACCGGTATTTTACGAATGAAGGGATTCACAATGGACCCAATGGGGTCTCCGGGTGGAAGTGCATGCCACACACTCCCCTTCTTTAACCTAACCTTAACTTTAAATGTTGCTCGTTCAAGGTGAATTTGAAATTTTACTAGATAAATAGACAGTTCTTCTATTTAACAGTTTCTTATACAAAAATACAAACACTTAATCAATTCTCTAAAAAAAACAATATTAGTCGAAAGAAACAATATTGTAACGATGAGACAGTCTGTCGCTGTGCAAAGCAACCCTGCCGCTACGTGCCGTGCTATAATCCAATCTGGCAACGACGGCCGTGATAGTAACTTTTAGTCCAATCTGGCAGCGACGGCCGCGATAATAACTTTTAGTCCAACCTGGCAATGATGGAAACTTTTAGTCCACTCCGGAATGTGCGGGAACGATCTGCGCGATGGCCTGAGAGGTATAAAAGGCAGCCGGATGCGGCGCAGCGAGTAAGTCTGGTTTTGAGAAGTGAAGTTGCCACACGGAGTAATTAAGCAAATACTTAAGTGTAAAGACAGTAAGCTTCGGAATCTTAAGTCGCATAGCATTGAAATTTGATATGACGTCGTACCACAGAAGTGTCATACTAATGCTAAAATTTTATGGGCGGTGGGCAAGGGGCGTGGCACTATCCGCATAGTTTTAGAACTGTTATTCGCACATAATGGAACTTTATATGAACCGACCAGAGCATTGAGAGCATTGACTGGCTGACTGATTGATTAGTTGATTCATCATCGCCCAGTCTAAGCCGCTTGACCTAAAAACATGAAATTTGATTTGTAGGTACATCTTGAAGAATGAACCTCCGCTAAGACGGGATTTTTTGAAATTCGGGTTCTAAAGAGGCAAAACATGTTTTAAGGCAGGGATGAGCAACACGCGGCCGGGGGGCCGCTTGCGGCCCGTTAAACATGTTTATGCGGCCCGCCAAGCATTTCTAAAATTGAATTTATTTTACCGATTTTGTTCTAATGTTTACTATAAATAAAGTTTTGTAAATTATTAATCAGTGTTACTTTATGTGCGGCCCGCCCAAAAATTTTGCAATTTAAATTGGCCCGTTGATTAAAAAGGTTGCTCACCCTTGTTTTAAGGTGTTGTATCATATATGTAATACTTCTATATTGGCACTAACGTATCTTCACAATGTGTTTTCATTCGGAAATCAAAGGGAGACAAGCGATGAGACAGAAAACACGTAATTTTGTGAATATATTTCTATGCGTGTATACATGTGCACTTCTACACATGAACAACTGTCAAACTGCTCCTGGGGCGGTTGAATTTCAGTTAATTTCGGCAAATTTATATTTTTTCCAGTCAATTTTTTTCCCGTCTGAACGCACCTGACTTCTTGCCACTTTTGAAATATGTCAAGGTAAATTCGTTTATACGCTTTCTCGCTTATATTTCACTATTGCTGAACTGTGATGTTGGCGAATGTACGAGGGCGGGTCAATATGTCCGTGACTTTTTGAATTTCCCGCCTCTTAATTGAGATGGCAACACTGCTACCGTCAACTGTCATCTGTCAGTTGACTCTTGTTAAAAATTTAGTTTGTTTTTGACAACCGTTAATATCAGACTACCGCGTTGACTGAGAAGAAAATGGAAAAAAGTGAATTTCGTGTGCTCATTAAGCAAATCTCTTTCCGCCGAGCCATTTCTTCAAGTTTGGGAACAAGAAATAGTCACTTGGGGCTAGATCGGGTGAATAGGCGGGATGAGGGAGCAATTCGTAGCCCAATTCATGGATGTTTGCCATGGAAACTGCACATGAGCACACGAAATTCACGTTTTTTTCCATTTTCTTCTCAGTCAACGCGGTAGTCTGATATTAAGGGGGAAAGCCACTGTGACGGGTAATTTTTTTTGTTTTAAATCAAAGCTTATATATTCACAAATATGTGTACAAAATTTCAAGTCATAATTTCAAAAATTGACTAAGTTGCAACTATTTTAAAATTTTAAAAGATACATGATTTCATTACGAGAGAAATGGACTCAAAACTTTAAACGCGTTTTTCTCGAAACGACTTTTTTTGAACTGGCGGCATCAATAACTCGAACAATTATGAACCGATTTCTAATTTTTTTTTTGTTTTGTTCGTCTTAGTAGTGGTTAAGGTTAAGCGTCGCCGATTTGGAAAATTTTGTTTTTTACTATTTTTTAAACTGTCTCAAAACCAAAAAAACAAGGTCGAAAACATGGAAATATTTTCAATCGGTCGCCATTTTGTGAAAAATCAAAATAAAAAAAACGGCTACGTACAAAGATAGCTACATTCATACAGATGACAATAAAATTTTCTTTTTTTTTTCTGAGTACGGGTTTTTGAGAAATCGATGCCGCCATGGAGGGGGAATTTTTTTTCAAGCGCTACGGGATCATCCTTTTGTTTAAACTATTTAATATTTTTTAATAAAAATTTGTGGAAATATTATTAGATGTCTGCTTAATAAAATAAAAAAACCCGATCCAAAAATTCCTATATATACTCGGTCAAAAAAAATGTTTAAAATCACTAATTTTTTTACCCGTCACAGTGGCTTTCCCCCTTAACGGCTGTCAAAAACAAACTAAATGTCGCAGCTTGTTCAATTTTTGACAACAGTCAACTGATAGTTGACTGTTGACGGGAGCAGTGTTGCCATTTCAATTAAGAGGCGGGTAATTCAAAAAGTCACGGACTTATTGACCCGCCCTTGTACCTTGAGCTTAGTGCCAATATAGAAGTACTACATATATGTGTTGTATGAAGAAACTTGATTTTTTAGACATATGAGACATATGATGATTTCAAACTTCCTGAAAATATTCTAAATAAAAAAATCTACACGTACTTTATAATTTTTCGAAAATTCTAAAACATGTAACTGCCACCAACGGGTTAAGGTTTGTTTACGGGAAGACTCCGAAATATACACGTGTTTCTCATTATTTTCAAAGTAGACATCTAACTGGATCAACGTCGGGTTGAAAGTATGTATGGAGAAACCAATTTTGTTTAGCCTTTCGACTTCTGACTTGGTGAAAGTACTTCAAATGTAAAATAACTCGATACGTGTTTTTAATTTTTCCGACTATTAAAATCAGACGGGGTCAACGACGAGTTAAAAGTTTGTATAGAGGAACTGTGACAAACATTAATTAATGGGCCTATCGACTTCAAACTTGGTGAAAACAATTGAAATCAAAAATAACTAGACACATATTTTTGTTTTAAATCAAAATTTGACGCCAGCAATGGGTTAAGAATTTGTATGAGGGAAACGAATTCGCGGAGCCCAGCTTGTATAGATAATAAAGTTGACAGACTACCGAGTATTTTAAATGCACATTTTTTAAAAGATCCTAATTTGCCTCAATTTAAGTTTACAGCTTGCAACTGTTTTGCATTTTTCTCATACTTTTGATAGCAAATTTTACCTTGAGTCATTTATATGAATGCAAAAGGACGGGTGTATGTATTTGTGGGTTTGAAAAGTAAAGTTCTTAATGCTTTTACAGAGATTGCGTTGAAAAATATTTATATTGAAATAATAATTTAATAATTGATTGGCACGACAGCCCGCTTACGCGAGACTAAGGCCTAGCTTCCCGGAACCACCCGTGTTGTGCGTGTGAATTTTGTACGCGGGTGGAAGGGACCTACAGTTTTATGCCGGTTCCGAACGGCAGGTTGAGAGCTTTTTCATAGGCAATTTTTACTCTCAGAGGTTTGCCATTTCCAGCTGAGAGGACAGCCACCGAAAGAGAAAACGAGTTTCCCGTTATTTTTTTTAGGTGTTAGTACATGCAGTGTTCGAACTTGCGTCGCTCTGCATTCGTCTCGTTGGACCGCGCACTAACCAACTGAGCCACGGCGGCTGCCGTATTGAAAGCTTTAACCAATATTACTATTTTGATACGAAGCGCACTGAAACGCGGCATAAGACATTGCAGGGTTAGTCTGCGCTGGGCTCCTGGACATAATATTGTCAGAGCTGGATATGAGAAGAACTAAGAGCACTCTGCTCCTCGACGAACATGCTATACGTACGGTCACGGGGTAATCAGAGGTCACTGCGCCATTGGTGTAATGCTATGCAAGCGGCGATTGGCGACCGACGATTTATGCAGAAGTTGCGGAGACGAGGATGCAACAAACCGAAACCTTGGTGCCAAGGGTTCTTCGATGGGCTTACGGAAGTAGCTGATGCACGCATTACCGATCTACACAATTTCCTCGCCAAGACCAAATGGTATGGATCTACAGGAATCCCAACAGATGGGGAAGGACACCGGTATTTTACGAATGAAGGGATTCACAATGGACCCAATGGGGTCTCCGGGTGGAAGTGCATGCCACACACTCCCCTTCTTTAACCTAACCTTAACTTTAAATGTTGCTCGTTCAAGGTGAATTTGAAATTTTACTAGATAAATAGACAGTTCTTCTATTTAACAGTTTCTTATACAAAAATACAAACACTTAATCAATTCTCTAAAAAAAACAATATTAGTCGAAAGAAACAATATTGTAACGATGAGACAGTCTGTCGCTGTGCAAAGCAACCCTGCCGCTACGTGCCGTGCTATAATCCAATCTGGCAACGACGGCCGTGATAGTAACTTTTAGTCCAATCTGGCAGCGACGGCCGCGATAATAACTTTTAGTCCAACCTGGCAATGATGGAAACTTTTAGTCCACTCCGGAATGTGCGGGAACGATCTGCGCGATGGCCTGAGAGGTATAAAAGGCAGCCGGATGCGGCGCAGCGAGTAAGTCTGGTTTTGAGAAGTGAAGTTGCCACACGGAGTAATTAAGCAAATACTTAAGTCTAAAGACAGTAAGCTTCGGAATCTTAAGTCGCATAGCATTGAAATTTGATATGACGTCGTACCACAGAAGTGTCATACTAATGCTAAAATTTTATGGGCGGTGGGCAAGGGGCGTGGCACTATCCGCATAGTTTTAGAACTGTTATTCGCACATAATGGAACTTTATATGAACCGACCAGAGCATTGAGAGCATTGACTGGCTGACTGATTGATTAGTTGATTCATCATCGCCCAGTCTAAGCCGCTTGACCTAAAAACATGAAATTTGATTTGTAGGTACATCTTGAAGAATGAACCTCCGCTAAGACGGGATTTTTTGAAATTCGGGTTCTAAAGAGGCAAAACATGTTTTAAGGCAGGGATGAGCAACACGCGGCCGGGGGGCCGCTTGCGGCCCGTTAAACATGTTTATGCGGCCCGCCAAGCATTTCTAAAATTGAATTTATTTTACCGATTTTGTTCTAATGTTTACTATAAATAAAGTTTTGTAAATTATTAATCAGTGTTACTTTATGTGCGGCCCGCCCAAAAATTTTGCAATTTAAATTGGCCCGTTGATTAAAAAGGTTGCTCACCCTTGTTTTAAGGTGTTGTATCATATATGTAATACTTCTATATTGGCACTAACGTATCTTCACAATGTGTTTTCATTCGGAAATCAAAGGGAGACAAGCGATGAGACAGAAAACACGTAATTTTGTGAATATATTTCTATGCGTGTATACATGTGCACTTCTACACATGAACAACTGTCAAACTGCTCCTGGGGCGGTTGAATTTCAGTTAATTTCGGCAAATTTATATTTTTTCCAGTCAATTTTTTTCCCGTCTGAACGCACCTGACTTCTTGCCACTTTTGAAATATGTCAAGGTAAATTCGTTTATACGCTTTCTCGCTTATATTTCACTATTGCTGAACTGTGATGTTGGCGAATGTACGAGGGCGGGTCAATATGTCCGTGACTTTTTGAATTTCCCGCCTCTTAATTGAGATGGCAACACTGCTACCGTCAACTGTCATCTGTCAGTTGACTCTTGTTAAAAATTGAACAAGCTGCGACATTTAGTTTGTTTTTGACAACCGTTAATATCAGACTACCGCGTTGACTGAGAAGAAAATGGAAAAAAGTGAATTTCGTGTGCTCATTAAGCAAATCTCTTTCCGCCGAGCCATTTCTTCAAGTTTGGGAACAAGAAATAGTCACTTGGGGCTAGATCGGGTGAATAGGCGGGATGAGGGAGCAATTCGTAGCCCAATTCATGGATGTTTGCCATGGAAACTGCACATGAGCACACGAAATTCACTTTTTTTCCATTTTCTTCTCAGTCAACGCGGTAGTCTGATATTAAGGGGGAAAGCCACTGTGACGGGTAATTTTTTTTGTTTTAAATCAAAGCTTATATATTCACAAATATGTGTACAAAATTTCAAGTCATAATTTCAAAAATTGACTAAGTTGCAACTATTTTAAAATTTTAAAAGATACATGATTTCATTACGAGAGAAATGGACTCAAAACTTTAAACGCGTTTTTCTCGAAACGACTTTTTTTGAACTGGCGGCATCAATAACTCGAACAATTATGAACCGATTTCTAATTTTTTTTTTGTTTTGTTCGTCTTAGTAGTGGTTAAGGTTAAGCGTCGCCGATTTGGAAAATTTTGTTTTTTACTATTTTTTAAACTGTCTCAAAACCAAAAAAACAAGGTCGAAAACATGGAAATATTTTCAATCGGTCGCCATTTTGTGAAAAATCAAAATAAAAAAAACGGCTACGTACAAAGATAGCTACATTCATACAGATTACAATAAAATTTTCTTTTTTTTTTTCTGAGTACGGGTTTTTGAGAAATCGATGCCGCCATGGAGGGGGAATTTTTTTTCAAGCGCTACGGGATCATCCTTTTGTTTAAACTATTTAATATTTTTTAATAAAAATTTGTGGAAATATTATTAGATGTCTGCTTAATAAAATAAAAAAACCCGATCCAAAAATTCCTATATATACTCGGTCAAAAAAAATGTTTAAAATCACTAATTTTTTGACCCGTCACAGTGGCTTTCCCCCTTAACGGCTGTCAAAAACAAACTAAATGTCGCAGCTTGTTCAATTTTTGACAACAGTCAACTGATAGTTGACTGTTGACGGGAGCAGTGTTGCCATTTCAATTAAGAGGCGGGTAATTCAAAAAGTCACGGACTTATTGACCCGCCCTTGTACCTTGAGCTTAGTGCCAATATAGAAGTACTACATATATGTGTTGTATGAAGAAACTTGATTTTTTAGACATATGAGACATATGATGATTTCAAACTTCCTGAAAATATTCTAAATAAAAAAATCTACACGTACTTTATAATTTTTCGAAAATTCTAAAACATGTAACTGCCACCAACGGGTTAAGGTTTGTTTACGGGAAGACTCCGAAATATACACGTGTTTCTCATTATTTTCAAAGTAGACATCTAACTGGATCAACGTCGGGTTGAAAGTATGTATGGAGAAACCAATTTTGTTTAGCCTTTCGACTTCTGACTTGGTGAAAGTACTTCAAATGTAAAATAACTCGATACGTGTTTTTAATTTTTCCGACTATTAAAATCAGACGGGGTCAACGACGAGTTAAAAGTTTGTATAGAGGAACTGTGACAAACATTAATTAATGGGCCTATCGACTTCAAACTTGGTGAAAACAATTGAAATCAAAAATAACTAGACACATATTTTTGTTTTAAATCAAAATTTGACGCCAGCAATGGGTTAAGAATTTGTATGAGGGAAACGAATTCGCGGAGCCCAGCTTGTATAGATAATAAAGTTGACAGACTACCGAGTATTTTAAATGAACATTTTTTAAAAGATCCTAATTTGCCTCAATTTAAGTTTACAGCTTGCAACTGTTTTGCATTTTTCTCATACTTTTGATAGCAAATTTTACCTTGAGTCATTTATATGAATGCAAAAGGACGGGTGTATGTATTTGTGGGTTTGAAAAGTAAAGTTCTTAATGCTTTTACCGAGATTGCGTTGAAAAATATTTATATTGAAATAATAATTTAATAATTGATTGGCACGACAGCCCGCTTACGCGAGACTAAGGCCTAGCTTCCCGGAACCACCCGTGTTGTGCGTGTGAATTTTGTACGCGGGTGGAAGGGACCTACAGTTTTATGCCGGTTCCGAACGGCAGGTTGAGAGCTTTTTCATAGGCAATTTTTACTCTCAGAGGTTTGCCATTTCCAGCTGAGAGGACAGCCACCGAAAGAGAAAACGAGTTTCCCGTTATTTTTTTTAGGTGTTAGTACATGCAGTGTTCGAACTTGCGTCGCTCTGCATTCGTCTCGTTGGACCGCGCACTAACCAACTGAGCCACGGCGGCTGCCGTATTGAAAGCTTTAACCAATATTACTATTTTGATACGAAGCGCACTGAAACGCGGCATAAGACATTGCAGGGTTAGTCTGCGCTGGGCTCCTGGACATAATATTGTCAGAGCTGGATATGAGAAGAACTAAGAGCACTCTGCTCCTCGACGAACATGCTATACGTACGGTCACGGGGTAATCAGAGGTCACTGCGCCATTGGTGTAATGCTATGCAAGCGGCGATTGGCGACCGACGATTTATGCAGAAGTTGCGGAGACGAGGATGCAACAAACCGAAACCTTGGTGCCAAGGGTTCTTCGATGGGCTTACGGAAGTAGCTGAGGCACGCATTACCGATCTACACAATTTCCTCGCCAAGACCAAATGGTATGGATCTACAGGAATCCCAACAGATAGGGAAGGACACCGGTATTTTACGAATGAAGGGATTCACAATGGACCCAATGGGGTCTCCGGGTGGAAGTGCATGCCACACACTCCCCTTCTTTAACCTAACCTTAACTTTAAATGTTGCTCGTTCAAGGTGAATTTGAAATTTTACTAGATAAATAGACAGTTCTTCTATTTAACAGTTTCTTATACAAAAATACAAACACTTAATCAATTCTCTAAAAAAAACAATATTAGTCGAAAGAAACAATATTGTAACGATGAGACAGTCTGTCGCTGTGCAAAGCAACCCTGCCGCTACGTGCCGTGCTATAATCCAATCTGGCAACGACGGCCGTGATAGTAACTTTTAGTCCAATCTGGCAGCGACGGCCGCGATAATAACTTTTAGTCCAACCTGGCAATGATGGAAACTTTTAGTCCACTCCGGAATGTGCGGGAACGATCTGCGCGATGGCCTGAGAGGTATAAAAGGCAGCCGGATGCGGCGCAGCGAGTAAGTCTGGTTTTGAGAAGTGAAGTTGCCACACGGAGTAATTAAGCAAATACTTAAGTGTAAAGACAGTAAGCTTCGGAATCTTAAGTCGCATAGCATTGAAATTTGATATGACGTCGTACCACAGAAGTGTCATACTAATGCTAAAATTTTATGGGCGGTGGGCAAGGGGCGTGGCACTATCCGCATAGTTTTAGAACTGTTATTCGCACATAATGGAACTTTATATGAACCGACCAGAGCATTGAGAGCATTGACTGGCTGACTGATTGATTAGTTGATTCATCATCGCCCAGTCTAAGCCGCTTGACCTAAAAACATGAAATTTGATTTGTAGGTACATCTTGAAGAATGAACCTCCGCTAAGACGGGATTTTTTGAAATTCGGGTTCTAAAGAGGCAAAACATGTTTTAAGGCAGGGATGAGCAACACGCGGCCGGGGGGCCGCTTGCGGCCCGTTAAACATGTTTATGCGGCCCGCCAAGCATTTCTAAAATTGAATTTATTTTACCGATTTTGTTCTAATGTTTACTATAAATAAAGTTTTGTAAATTATTAATCAGTGTTACTTTATGTGCGGCCCGCCCAAAAATTTTGCAATTTAAATTGGCCCGTTGATTAAAAAGGTTGCTCACCCTTGTTTTAAGGTGTTGTATCATATATGTAATACTTCTATATTGGCACTAACGTATCTTCACAATGTGTTTTCATTCGGAAATCAAAGGGAGATAAGCGATGAGACAGAAAACACGTAATTTTGTGAATATATTTCTATGCGTGTATACATGTGCACTTCTACACATGAACAACTGTCAAACTGCTCCTGGGGCGGTTGAATTTCAGTTAATTTCGGCAAATTTATATTTTTTCCAGTCAATTTTTTTCCCGTCTGAACGCACCTGACTTCTTGCCACTTTTGAAATATGTCAAGGTAAATTCGTTTATACGCTTTCTCGCTTATATTTCACTATTGCTGAACTGTGATGTTGGCGAATGTACGAGGGCGGGTCAATATGTCCGTGACTTTTTGAATTTCCCGCCTCTTAATTGAGATGGCAACACTGCTACCGTCAACTGTCATCTGTCAGTTGACTCTTGTTAAAAATTGAACAAGCTGCGACATTTAGTTTGTTTTTGACAACCGTTAATATCAGACTACCGCGTTGACTGAGAAGAAAATGGAAAAAAGTGAATTTCGTGTGCTCATTAAACAAATCTCTTTCCGCCGAGCCATTTCTTCAAGTTTGGGAACAAGAAATAGTCACTTGGGGCTAGATCGGGTGAATAGGCGGGATGAGGGAGCAATTCGTAGCCCAATTCATGGATGTTTGCCATGGAAACTGCACATGAGCACACGAAATTCACTTTTTTCCATTTTCTTCTCAGTCAACGCGGTAGTCTGATATTAAGGGGGAACGCCACTGTGACGGGTAATTTTTTTTGTTTTAAATCAAAGCTTATATATTCACAAATATGTGTACAAAATTTCAAGTCATAATTTCAAAAATTGACTAAGTTGCAACTATTTTAAAATTTTAAAAGATACATGATTTCATTACGAGAGAAATGGACTCAAAACTTTAAACGCGTTTTTCTCGAAACGACTTTTTTTGAACTGGCGGCATCAATAACTCGAACAATTATGAACCGATTTCTAATTTTTTTTTTGTTTTGTTCGTCTTAGTAGTGGTTAAGGTTAAGCGTCGCCGATTTGGAAAATTTTGTTTTTTACTATTTTTTAAACTGTCTCAAAACCAAAAAAACAAGGTCGAAAACATGGAAATATTTTCAATCGGTCGCCATTTTGTGAAAAATCAAAATAAAAAAAACGGCTACGTACAAAGATAGCTACATTCATACAGATGACAATAAAATTTTCTTTTTTTTTTCTGAGTACGGGTTTTTGAGAAATCGATGCCGCCATGGAGGGGGAATTTTTTTTCAAGCGCTACGGGATCATCTCTATTGTTTAAACTATTTAATATTTTTTAATAAAAATGTGTGGAAATATTATTAGATGTCTGCTTAATAAAATAAAAAAACCCGATCCAAAAATTCCTATATTTACTCGGTCAAAAAAAATGTTTAAAATCACTAATTTTTTGACCCGTCACAGTGGCTTTCCCCCTTAACGGCTGTCAAAAACAAACTAAATGTCGCAGCTTGTTCAATTTTTGACAACAGTCAACTGACAGATGACTGTTGACGGGAGCAGTGTTGCCATTTCAATTAAGAGGCGGGTAATTCAAAAAGTCACGGACTTATTGACCCGCCCTTGTACCTTGAGCTTAGTGCCAATATAGAAGTACTACATATATGTGTTGTATGAAGAAACTTGATTTTTTAGACATATGAGACATATGATGATTTCAAACTTCCTGAAAATATTCTAAATAAAAAAATCTACACGTACTTTATAATTTTTCGAAAATTCTAAAACATGTAACTGCCAACAACGGGTTAAGGTTTGTTTACGGGAAGACTCCGAAATATACACGTGTTTCTCATTATTTTCAAAGTAGACATCTAACTGGATCAACGTCGGGTTGAAAGTATGTATGGAGAAACCAATTTTGTTTAGCCTTTCGACTTCTAACTTGGTGAAAGTACTTCAAATGTAAAATAACTCGATACGTGTTTTTAATTTTTCCGACTATTCAAATCGGACGGGGTCAACAACGAGTTAAAAGTTTGTATAGAGGAACTGTGACAAACATTAATTAATGGGCCTATCGACTTCAAACTTGGTGAAAACAATTGAAATCAAAAATAACTAGACACATATTTTTGTTTTAAATCAAAATTTGACGCCAGCAATGGGTTAAGAATTTGTATGAGGGAAACGAATTCGCGGAGCCCAGCTTGTATAGATAATAAAGTTGACAGACTACCGAGTATTTTAAATGAACATTTTTTAAAAGATCCTAATTTGCCTCAATTTAAGTTTACAGCTTGCAACTGTTTTGCATTTTTCTCATACTTTTGATAGCAAATTTTACCTTGAGTCATTTATATGAATGCAAAAGGACGGGTGTATGTATTTGTGGGTTTGAAAAGTAAAGTTCTTAATGCTTTTACCGAGATTGCGTTGAAAAATATTTATATTGAAATAATAATTTAATAATTGATTGGCACGACAGCCCGCTTACGCGAGACTAAGGCCTAGCTTCCCGGAACCACCCGTGTTGTGCGTGTGAATTTTGTACGCGGGTGGAAGGGACCTACAGTTTTATGCCGGTTCCGAACGGCAGGTTGAGAGCTTTTTCATAGGCAATTTTTACTCTCAGAGGTTTGCCATTTCCAGCTGAGAGGACAGCCACCGAAAGAGAAAACGAGTTTCCCGTTATTTTTTTTAGGTGTTAGTACATGCAGTGTTCGAACTTGCGTCGCTCTGCATTCGACTCGTTGGACCGCGCACTAACCAACTGAGCCACGGCGGCTGCCGTATTGAAAGCTTTAACCAATATTACTATTTTGATACGAAGCGCACTGAAACGCGGCATAAGACATTGCAGGGTTAGTCTGCGCTGGGCTCCTGGACATAATATTGTCAGAGCTGGATATGAGAAGAACTAAGAGTACTCTGCTCCTCGACGAACATGCTATACGTACGGTCACGGGGTAATCAGAGGTCACTGCGCCATTGGTGTAATGCTATGCAAGCGGCGATTGGCGACCGACGATTTATGCAGAAGTTGCGGAGACGAGGATGCAACAAACCGAGCCCTTGGTGCCAAGGGTTCTTCGATGGGCTTACGGAAGTAGCTGATGCACGCATTACCGATCTACACAATTTCCTCGCCAAGACCAAATGGTATGGATCTACAGGAATCCCAACAGATAGGGAAGGACACCGGTATTTTACGAATGAAGGGATTCACAATGGACCCAATGGGGTCTCCGGGTGGAAGTGCATGCCACACACTCCCCTTCTTTAACCTAACCTTAAGATTTTAGGTAACTTTAAATGTTGCTCGTTCAAGGTGAATTTGAAATTTTACTAGATAAATAGACAGTTCTTCTATTTAACAGTTTTTTATACAAAAATACAAACACTTAATCAATTCTCTAAAAAAAACAATATTAGTCGAAAGAAACAATATTGTAACGATGAGACAGTCTGTCGCTGTGCAAAGCAACCCTGCCGCTACGTGCCGTGCTATAATCCAATCTGGCAACGACGGCCGTGATAGTAACTTTTAGTCCAATCTGGCAGCGACGGCCGCGATAATAACTTTTAGTCCAACCTGGCAATGATGGAAACTTTTAGTCCACTCCGGAATGTGCGGGAACGATCTGCGCGATGGCCTGAGAGGTATAAAAGGCAGCCGGATGCGGCGCAGCGAGTAAGTCTGGTTTTGAGAAGTGAAGTTGCCACACGGAGTAATTAAGCAAATACTTAAGTGTAAATACAGTAAAGTGTAAACTGTGAATAATAAAGTGACTGTTGGTTTATTTTATTGTCTGCGTTTAAGAAACTGAGTGTGTTTTATTTTCAAATTGCACAATCCAGTGATACGTAACAGCCCACTAGACGTAGTATTCGTAACAATATTAACACGTTGACATGTTTTGCATGTTTTGTAGTAGTGTCATGTTTTGGAAACAATTTTGTAAGTTGAATTTTGTTTTCCACCTGTTACACGACTTGCAGCTTCAGTACGCACATATAGTGTCAATTTTCGAAGTTCACTTGTTCCTAGTGTCCGTCAATGTCTTAAAATTATGCGAATGCGAATATTTAATTAAGCTCATTTACAATTACTTGCCTACACTTGAAGGCATCAGTGACGAAGCCAACCAAATTCTCCGATTTCCGTGAACTAACTCCATTTAATGTTTTTACTACTACACCTTTTCAACCTCAAAATGAGAATATGTTAATTCATAATGAGAATGCGTAAATTCATGATGAGAAATATAAATTCGTAATGAGAAAGTGTAAATTCAAAATGAGAAATATAAATTCGTAATGAGAATGCGTAAATTCAAAATGAGAAATATAAATTCGTAATGAGAAAGCGTAAATTCAAAATGAGAAATATAAATTCGTAATGAGAATGCGTAAATTCAAAATGAGAAATATAAATTCATAATGAGAAAGTGTAAATTCAAAATGAGCAAAGGTAAATTCAATTTGAGAATGCGTAAATTCAAATTGGGAAAAGGAAAATTTGAAATGAAAACTATGTAGTATAAGGTTTATTTTTAGTATGAGAAACTTTTATTATATGAATTCAATAACAAAATGCAAAAACAAGTGCTTAAACAATTATTACATCCCTACGTCCATATCCTGTAAAGCAATGCCATTTTCATGAAATGTTTTGGTGTGCTGTACAGCTCTGGCACAATCTCCACCAGTAATGGTTTGCTTTGCATTATCAATTATTCCCTCAAGATACTGTAAACGTTGTTCACATAAAAGATAACAAAAAATCAGTCGTCTTCATAAAATAAAACTATGGAGTGAACCATTATATCACTCCTTAGTTTTATTTTATGAAGACGACTGATTTTTTATTATCTTTTATGTGATCTTTTTTAATATTCTTTATGTACAATAGCAAAAATGCATACTCGTGCAGGACTCTAAACCAAACCAAGAACAAGTGGGAAAAATATTCTCATTTTGAATTTACGCATTCTCAAATTGAATTCACCTTTTCTCATTTTGAATTTACGCTTTCTCATTATGAATTTATATTTCTCATTTTGAATTTACGCATTCTCATTACGAATTTATATTTCTCATTTTGAATTTACGCTTTCTCATTACGAATTTATATTTCTCATTTTGAATTTACGCTTTCTCATTACGAATTTATATTTCTCATTTTGAATTTACGCATTCTCATTACGAATTTATATTTCTCATTTTGAATTTACGCATTCTCATTACGAATTTATATTTCTCATTATGAATTAACATATTTTCATTTTGAGGTTGAAAAGGTGTAAACCAAACCAAGAACAAGTGGGAAAAATATTCTCATTTTGAATTTACGCATTCTCAAATTGAATTTACCTTTTCTCATTTTGAATTTACGCTTTCTCATTATGAATTTATATTTCTCATTTTGAATGTACGCTTTCTCATTACGAATTAATATTTCTCATTTTGAATTTACGCATTCTCATTACGAATTTATATTTCTCATTTTGAATTTACACTTTCTCATTACGAATATATTTCTCATTATAAACTTACGCATTCTCATTACGAATTTACATTTCTCATTTGGAATTTACGCATTCTCATTTTGAGGTTGAAAAGATGTAGATGACCCGGTGAATGGTGCACCACCTAAAATGATTCAACTGCAACTTTCATTAGAGATTTTTTTTTACAGCCACTCAAATCTGTCTGTTCTTCGAAATCTTCGACTTTACAATAATTAAATTTTCAAACTAAGTCAAACGATTTTGGTCCAAGCCAACCAAGTAAATTTACCTTAAAAGAATGGCTGATAGAAATGAATATTCGCATAATGCAATTAACACTTGTGTTACCTTAGAATAATTTTTGTTGAAAAATTAACTTTTAAGTGCCGTAACTTTCTTATTTCTGGTGAAGAATGGTTTTCCTTTGGACTCAGTGACTAATTTCATGCCATTTGAATTTATGCTAAATTTCATTTTATTTGCAACACTAGCTTACGTGCAAATGAGCAACCATACAAATTTGACCTTAGGGTCATTTTATGACCCATAGTACTGAACGCAAGAAATAGGTCGATGCGATGTGAATTTTATTATATTTGGTTTCAAAGTGTCGTGGATAAATGTTTCTGGTATTTTCATTTTGTTTTTTGTTGGTAAGAGGGCGTGGCACTAGCTATACACCCATTTCTACTATGGAGTAAAATCGAAATTCTGAGTCATACAACATTGCCATTTCGTGCAGTGTCTCCATGTAGACATATTGTTCCACTGGAAATATTTTGTAGGCGTTTAATAATAGGCGTGGCACTCTTTTAACGATCCAAATTTTGTATATAACTTCTAGAGTCCGACCGATTAATCGGCATCGGCATCGGCATCGGCTAGTATCGGCCAATAAAATTGGTATCGGCATCGGCTAGTATCGGCATCGGCCAAAAAAAAAAGAATCGGCATCGGCTTCGGCCTTTTTTGGCCGATGCCACATCGGCTTTTTTTGGCCGATGCCACATCGGTTTTTTTGGTCGATTTTACGATTTTCGATTTTTTAATACGATTTTATTTGCAGCTGAATCGCACTGTCTTCCTTTTTCATATCTCGCTTTGTATATTTATTACATTTTTATTATACGTTACAAACCAGTGTTGCCTGATTAGGGGGTTTCTCCTTAGATTTGTTTGGATTTTATGACAAATACTTAAGGGAACAATATTTTTCAGATATTTTTAATCTATTTTTGCTACATCAACACCTTGTTCAGCTATATTGGCTATTGGGTCTTTTGTTAATTGCTTGTGCCAAATAGAATGAGCAATTTTCATGAGATATTAATTTTGAATTCTGAATGTTCTTGTAATTTTATTTAGTTTTTAGTTGTTTATTTTCTCGTTTTCGTTTGTTAATTTGTGATAAATGTGATGAAATGTACTATATATGTAGTTCCTTTTGTTGTTTTATAAAATAAGCTGTGTTTTTGATTGAATTCATTCGTGTTTTTTTTCTATGGAATCGGCATCGGCATCGGCCGATTTTCGGCCTTTTGACCGATTAATCGGCATCGGCATCGGCCAAAAAATTTGGTATCGGTCGGACTCTAATAACTTCGGAACTATAAGTCACGACACGGGAAGAGGAAAAGGGCATCTAATATAAGGCGTAGCTTCGCCCACACATCTCAATGAGCAGTACAAAAGCTTTTAAGTTTCAAGGGATCGAAACCTAATAGTACGAAAACTTTATGTTTGATGGTAAGAGATTTTGATTGAAGCTTTCAATATACATAAATATAGTACGATTTCTAGCAAGTTATACATTTTTAAAGAATTCCAAAAGAAGTGTGAACAAGGTAGATCAAATTTCTGGAGCATATTCGTGTCAGCAACAAACAAACACTTTACTCGTTGCTGAAGTTCGCAAATCTATTATTCCTCGCGGCACCATTGCATTTCTGATATGAACTTAATCTCTGGAATAATAATATAACGCCGTTTATTCTATAAAGAATTGGAAAAGTTACTTTCTGGGCTTCAGATTTTGTAAAAAAAAGGAACCCAATAATAGAATCGTGTGAGTTATCCTCAGCAGTACCTTCACCAAAGAAGAAGATACTCAGTGAAAAGAAACGGTGGGGCACAATCCAGGTCAGCCGAATATATGAATTTCCTTCTTCGGAAAATCGAAAAATGTTAATTAATAGATAATATAATTTTGATTGTTTCATTGGTGTCAATATCTAGTACTAGTAGGGCCCTGCGGCTTTGCACGCAAGCTTGAAGTCAATGGGCCCAATAAATCAAGTTTCTTCATACTATACTCTATGGGCGATGCCACGCCTCTTTTATGTAATGCCCAATCCATTCCTCCAGCCGAAGGGTGTGACCTGGTTTCATTAATATGCGACTTTCTCACAAAAAATATGCTGCGCCCATTGTTCAACGCCCATAATATTTTGCCAGTAGAATAACACATCTATGAGACGATGATATACAAAACTTCAAAGCTTTCCAACTTATTGTTCCGAAGCTATTCCACATTAAAAGTTTGTGTTCTATGGGCGGTGCCATGCCCCTCGTCCAATACCCAACCCATTCCCCATGTCGAAGGGCACATCTAAATCGTAAATCTTTGATGTGTGATTTGTAGTTCCACAATTATTCGAAACATTTGAGTGAGTTGCATTTGAGTGCCACACCTCTTGTCCAACGTTCACAAAGTTTTACCAGTGAAACGGCACATCTAAACGGTGACCCAGCACCAAATATTAATGCTGCCCGATTTTTCGTTCCGAAGATATTCCATATTGAAATTTTAAGTTGTATGGGCGGTGCCACGCCCCCTTTTTTTATATCCATATTGTTTTGCACAAATATAGCACAGTTAATTTCTGTCTCATGGGAATTGCAGGAAGGCGTAAAAGGCGGGCGTGGTCAACCTTATATAGCTTATGTTTACCGCTATGAAACACAGAATCATTTTATATCAACATTAATTTTCAGACATGTACCGTAGCTTTGTTTTGTTAGTTTAGTGGGCGCGGGAAGTGGTCGTGACCGATTAAATTATAGCCTATGTTTGCCGCAATGAACGGCTGAATCGTTTGATACCCATATTGCTACGCAAATATACCATGGCTGATTTGTTATTATAGTAGGCCTGATGAAAAGACATATCAGGTGGGCGTGGTCAATCTTATATATCCTATGTTAACATCAATGAAACGCGGAATCATTTGGTATTAATACTGATTTACCAACATGTACCGTAGCTTCGTTTTGTTAGTTTAGTAAGCACGGAAAGTGGGCGTGGCCGATTATGTTATAGCCTATGTTTGCCGCAATGATACGCTGAATCGTTTGATACCCATATTGCCTTACAAAAGCATACCATAGATCAGTTTTGTTACCATAGTGGGCGTAATAAGGGGGCGTGGTCATTCTCATATAGCCTATGTACCATTCCCACAGATACAAAAATGTTTGGTGCTTATTCCATCTAAATCGGTTCAGTGGTTTTTGCCTGATTGTGGCTCAAAAACGTCACACTTGCTTTTAACACTTCGTTCAATAATGTGTGTGACTAACTAATTAAAACACATTTTTTTGCCAAAATTCGTTTTTATTCATCAACATAGTCCCCTTTTAGGGAGATACAATCATTTCAACGCTTTTCCAATATTTCGATACCGCCTTTGTAGAACGATTTTTCTTTGCCTTCAAAATAGGCGTTAGTTTCGGCGATTACTTCATCATTTGAGCCAAATCTCTTACCACGGAGCATCTTTTTGAGGTCTGCGAAGAGCCAGTAGTCGCTGGGGGCCAGATCTGGAGAATACGGGGGATGAGGAAGCAATTCGAAGCCCAATTCATGCATTTTTGCCATCGTTTTCATCGACTTGTGACACGGTGCATTGTCTTGGTGAAACAACACTTTTTTCTTCTTCATATGGGGCCGCTTAATCGCGATTTCTTCTTTCAAACGTTCCAACAACGCTATATAATAGTCGCTATTGATTGTTTTCCCTTTCTCAAGATAGTCGATGAATATTATTCCGTGCACATCCCAAAATACTGACGCCATAACCTTGCCAGCCGATGTTTGTGCCTTTGGACGCTTTGGACGGCTTTCACCGGTTGCATGCCACTCAGCAGACTGCCGATTTGACTCTGGAGTGAAATGGTGGATCCATGTTTCATCCATTGTGATGTACCGACGCAAAAACTCCGACTTGTTGCGCGTAAACATGTCCAAACAGCTCTTTGAATCATCGATTCGTTGTTGTTTTTGCTCCGGTTTGAGCAAACGCGGCACCCATTTCGAAAACACCTTTTTCATAACCAAATGTTCGTGTATTACGGTGTGTACACTGCCTGCTGATATCTTTAGAATGTCAGCAATCTCCCCCACTTTCACTTTACGGTCGGACATAATGATTTTCAGTGTTTTTTCAACGTTTTCCGGAATAACAGCGTCATTTGGCCGTCCAGTAGATGGAATGTCATCGGTGTCTGTACGACCACGTTTGAATTCGGCATACCAATAACAAATGGTTCTTTTTGATGGAGCAGAGTCCGAATAATGTTTTTCAAGCCATTCCTGGCATTGAACAGTATTTTTTTTCATTAAAAAACAATGATAAATCAGCACACGGAATTGCTTTGAATTCATTTTTTTTCAAAACTCAAAAGTAGTGTCACTTAAAGCACTGTAACTTGTAAACTAATGGTCGGATTGACATATAATTTTGAGAGTAAGCCTAAAAAGGTTCACAATTTCGAAAAAAAATATTGATTTAGTATTAGTGCCGCCATCTATGTGTCAGTCACACACATTATTGAACGAAGTGTTATATAATAGTATAGAGTATAAGCTATAATAGCTATAATATTTTGGCAAAATATAATATATTAAACTTCTAAACTGAGTAAATTTGATATGACGTCGTGCCATAGATGTGTCATACTAATGCTAATGTTATGGGCGGTGGGCAAGGGGCGTGGCACATTTGTTTGATCCAAACTATCAGTATAGTTTTAGAACTGTTATTCGCACATCAATGGAACTTTATATGAACCTACCAGAGCATTGAGAGTATTGACTGGCTGACTAATTGATTAGTTGATTCATCATCGCCCAGTCTAAGCCGCTTGACCTAAAAACATGAAATTTGATGTGTAGGTACTAGGGATCGCAATTTTTTGCCATTTTGCGATCCCGGGATTTTCGGGATTGAAAAGTCAAATCCCGGGATCCCGGGATTTAATCCCGGGATTCAAATAACAAATTGTTTAAATAAAACAATTTTACCAAATTGCATAAATACTTGTTTATAATATATTTACCATAAAAATGGACACAGTTTAATCACATTTGGGGTAGTTTTAAGATTTTTTATCTTGAATTTAATCACATTGTAAGGCGGAAAGGGAGGCAGTTGGTGTTGAGTCGTCGAAGTGGTTGGTTGTGCGCGGCACATCACCAAAATCCAGTTGTTATTTACAATCAGTTGTCAATTACATTCAAAATTGTCAGCTGAAATTTAAATCAAATAAATAAACATAGTCATCCTTGACAACATTTTGTTTAACTTAAAAGTTTTTCATTTGACATTTAACTTCAGTTTGATAACATTTTGTTTTATCCAAAAATGACACTTAAACATAACTTATTGCTTTGCATCAAATGTATCTTAAAGTACATATATACGCATATTTGATAAAAAAATAAAATAGTTAATTTGTTAGTACTTTTAGTTTTACTTCGATTATTTCGATAAAAAAGTTAAGCGTTGTGATTAACTAAAAACTGAGATCTTAAAAATAATAAGGCATTAAATGTTTTGCCGTCTAATCTAGAGCGAAATTTATTGCAAATAAACCCTGCTGAGAGAAAACATCTTTCAGATTCAACACTTGCTGGTTGAATGCTTAGTAAATAATTATAAGCCTTTTGCAAAAAACGCCCTCTATCCCCTCCCTCCTCCTTCAGATAAGGAATTGGGTTTTTGTGCTTTTAAATTTATTTCATTTGAACTTTGAAGCATCTTTTGCAATCCCGAAAATCCCGGGATTAAAAGATTTGAATCCCGGGATTTTCGGGACTGGAAAAAGTCCGGGATCCGGGGATTGCGATGCCTAGTAGGTACATCTTGAAGAATGAACCTCCGCTAAGACGGGATTTTTTGAAATTCGGGTTCTAAAGAGGCAAAACATGTTTTAAGGCAGGGATGAGCAACACGCAGCCGCCGTGGCTCAGTTGGTTAGTGCGCGGTCCAGCGAGTCGAATGCAGAGCGACGCAAGTTCGAATACTGCATGGCACAATAAACAAGGTAATAGCATCCCCGCAACACCAAAAACCACATGTATTTTGTTGGTAGGATCGTTTATCGCTACTGTCAAATTCAGCTGTCATTTTCCGACGAAAGAGGGAGAAACTGAAAACAGACAAAAGTGATTGTTGCCAGACGGTGCTGTATTTGAGTGAAAAAACGGGAAAAGTGCTCAGGTCAGTTGTTTTCAGTCAGGTATTTTCATTTCAACCGATGCGGCAACACCGCACCACTGCTGACACCGACGATTTTGACAGAAGCGATAAACGATCAGCCGGTGGCTTGCTAGAACCTTGTTAGTTGAACCATGGAATACTGCATGTAGTAACACCTAAAAAAAATAATGGGAAACTCGTTTTCTCTTTCGGTGGCTGTCCTCTCAGCTGGAAATGGCGAACCTCTGAGAGTAAAAATTGCCTATGAAAAAGCTCCCAACCTGCCGTTCGGAACCGGCATAAAACTGTAGGTCCCTTCCACCCGCGTACAAATTCACACGCATAACACGGGTGGCTGCGGGAAGCTAGGCCTTAGTCTCGCGTAAGCGGGCTGTCGTGCCAATCAATTATTTATTAATTATTATTATTATGAGCAACACGCGGCCGGGGGGCCGCTTGCGGCCCGTTAAACATGTTTATGCGGCCCGCCAAGTATTTCTAAAATTGAATTTTTTTTACCGATTTTGATCTAATGTTTACTATAAATAAAGTTTTGTAAATTATTAATAAGTGTTACTTTATGTGCGGCCCGCCAAAAAATTTTGCAATTTAAATTAATTAAATTTAAATAAAGTTTGCTCACCCTTGTTTTAAGGTGTTGTATGAAGAATCAGAGGTCAGCCGAATATATGAATTTCCTTCTTAGGAAAATCGAAAAATGTTAATTAATAGATAATATAATTTTGATTGGTTCATTGGTGTAAATATCTAGTATAGCTATAATATTTTGGCAAACTATCAGGTGTACAAGTAGAAAACCGCCGTTTTCCACTGGGTGGTGCCACCTTTGGAAATCGGTGAGAGAATTCCGATCAGAAACATCACATGGCAAGCTAAGATATCGGTTAACAATTCCACATCATCTCGCTTGTTTATTCTTATTGTCCATTTTTTTGTTGGTGCGTGAAGATGTCGAAATTTGAACCGAATAAGCGTCATTTGCGGGAGATTTTGCTTTTCGCGTTTCATTCGAAAAAATCTGCAGCTGAAGCGCGTCGAATGATTGTAGCAACTTATAGTGAGTCGTGTATCAGTGAAAGAACGTGTCGAGAATGGTTCGTGAAATTCAAAAATGGTGATTATGACGTGAAAGACAAGGATCGGCCGGGTCCCGTGAAAAAGTTTGAAGATGCAGCTTTGGAGACTCTGTTGGATGAAGATTCTTGTCAGACGCAACAAGAACTCGCGGATTCTTTGGGTGTGACTCAGCAATCCATTTCCCTTGCTATACGCAATAAAGCCTCATATTATGAAAAAAAACGGCGGTACACCCAATATAATAAATTAAATTTCTAAACTGAGTAATTTTTTGTGGGCCACGGGAACAGGCTTTTTTGCAAAATCATTTATTTTTGGGCGATTAACGTTTAACAGATAACAATAACTGCTTATAATAACAGGTAATAAATCTGTTATATATTGAAACGAAAAGGCACTCTGTGCTGTGCATGAACGCTTTTGCAAGCATACTTTTAGACATGCACTGTGAAGTACGGCAAACTGGTATAATTCGCTTGGTATAGTCCGATAGGCAAGGTTCGCGAGAAATGGGCTGTGCGAGAATGGTCGAGCATTTTCCAATTGGAAGTCGCAAGAAACTTCGGCGCGATAAGAAAACTGGTATAAAAGCAGCAGTGTGCAGCGCAGTGAGTCGAGTCTGTGTTGAGCAAGCAATGGTGAAACATGCAATAGTAGTAGTGTAAAGTAGAACAAGTGTAAATTTGTAAATAAAGCGATTGTTAGTTTTGACTACGTTGCGCTGAATAACTGGAGTTGTCTTATTTTCAAACACAATCAAACGAACCTGGGAAAACTTGAGATTTTCGTAACATTTAATGTCAGAAGTTCGGATTGTGTTACTGAAAGTAAAATAAAATTATAAAAACACAGACATGGTTAAACTGGAGCTGCTGAAGGTGGACCAGCTGAAGAAGGAGCGCAGGAACAAGAGGCGTCGGCCAAAGTGGAGGAATCGCCTGCGGGTGTGGCGTCGATGCAAAGTACATCTGCAGCGGCTGCGCCACCACAAGCAATGGACATGAGCCAGCTTATGGTTGCAATGAGAGGCATGTTTGAGGAAACTTCTGCGAAAATCGAGAATGTCAAAGGCATGTTCGAGACTTCCAATCGTGAAATGTCGGCGCAAATTGCAGCGAAACTGGAAACTACGAATCGAGAAATTGCAGCCAAAGTGAAAATTACTAATCAGGAAATTTCGGCGGGAATGGAAACGTCGAATCAAGAAATGTCAGCGAAACTCCAAAGTGCGAATTGTCCACCAAGCTTCAGGAAATTCTGCGCGCTTGGAGCAGAAAGTGGAAGAAATCTCCAACAAGCTAAATGTGAAGGTGGAGCACCTGGGAGCTCTAGTGGAACACTTGAACAAACGAGTTGATGACCTGGATGAATCCTTGAACACACGAGTTGACAGTCTGCAGGATTCGGTGAACAGAAAAATCGACGAGCGGCTTAGAGAGGTATAGCTGCGAGCAAGGGTGCAGTCGGTTGAGGAAAGTTTTGCCATAGGAGTGCCTACTTGTGATGGTACTACGTCGTTCGACACATTCAAACTATAATACGATATGGCTGCTTTGGAGAGTCAGTGGACCGATGTTAGGAAAGGTCGGAGACTGATACTGGCTCTAAGAGGTCCTGCGGGTGAGGTAATAAAAACAGTTCCGGAAGGTTTGAGAGGTGATTACGAGACCGTCATAAGGGCGCTGGCAGCCAGATACAGTGACGAGCACAACAAAATGCTGTATTATTGCGAGCTGAAGAGCCGTACGAAAAGAGCCAACGAGGCGCTGCAGACATGCAGCAGACATTGAGCGGCTCGTACAGTTGTGTTACCCGAAATTTGGCGCTGATGACCTCGAGCTGATGAAGATTGAGTCATTTATTGAAGGTCTTCATGACCCAGCAGTGTGTTGATGATGGGCAAGCCGACATTTAAAGAGACGGTGACCAGCGCGATGACGTATGAGGCGGCCTGGAGGGGAAGTTTTCGACATTCATCTGCGGAAAGGCGTCGAGCCCAATCTGGACGTGTCACGCAAAGCCAGACAGTGAGCTCGGAGGCACCAGCGGGGCTGCGGGCAGTGTCATCTAGAGTCAGTTGCTGGCGATGTGGCAAGCAAGGCCACATATCACGGGACTGCCATCTGCGAGGAAAGCGTTCCGGACAACAGACGTCACCAAGAAGGGCTGACGCTCTGCCACACCATTCGTGCAAAACCGAGCGCAGGCATAATTCGCAAGCCGAAAACGAGGGACAAATTGTGGATGTTCGGTCGATAAGAGTTTTACAGGAGGAAGATTGGCTGGCGGAAAGGCTACAGAAGGACCAGCGCAAGGATACGGATCTCGCGAAGATCATCAAAGGCAAAGCGCAGAGATTACGGCCAGATGGCTGGTGAGAGCCCGATCGCGAAGGCTTACTGGGCACAGTGGCAAAGTCTACGACTGCAGGATGGCTGCCTATACCGCGAGTGGGAGAGCAGGGATGGCAGGACCAGGAAATCCCTAATAGTGGTCCCGAAAGGCCGAATCGACGATGTCATCGAGGAAAACCATAACGACTCCAGTGGAGGGCACCTAGGCATCGCAAAAACTGTCGCCAAGATAAGAAGGCGGTTCTATTGGGTAGAATGCCAGGAGTCTGTCGCTGACTGGATCAGAGGTTGTAATTGGTGTTCGGCTGCGAAAGGGTCGAGGAGGAGATCGCGGAGCCGCACTCAACGAGTCGAAAGCAGATTAACAGCGAGCTATGGTCTACGGGCTAACCCAGAAGGGTTCCAAGAAGGCGATCTGGTAATGCTCAACAACCCGCAGCGGAAACTTCAAACGTCATGGGAAGGACCGTACAAGGTCGTGACCAGGATGAATGACGTGGTGCACAGGGTTCAACGCTGCGGCAACAGAAACGCCAGGTTGAAAGTAGTCCATTTGGAGCGCCTGGCGTCTTACTCCGGCGGTGCTTCGGCACTTGTTCGGGACGAACAAGTCTAAGTGATGGGCAGTGATACGATGAGAAACTCTGTGCCGTACTGTACAGGAATGCTTTTCTCTGCACGAATGTTTTCCAAGCATACTTTTAGGCATGCACTTTGAAGTACGGCAAATTTGGTATAATTTGCTTGGTATAATTCGATATGGCCAGGATGGTTCTCGAAGAAATGGGCTGTGCGAGAATGGTCGAGCGCATTCCAATTGGTAGTTGCAAGAAACTTCGGCGCGATAAGAAAACTGGTATAAAAGCAGCAGTGTGCAGCGCAATGGGTCGAGTCTGTGTTGAGCAAGCAAAGTGTAAATCTGTAAATAAAGTGATTGTTGATTTTTGCTGAGTAATTGAAGTTGTTTTATTTTCAACCACAATCAAAACGAACCTTGGAAAACAAACTTGGATTTTCGTAACAACATAATATAATTGTCCAAATATTAGTTGCGATATAGTTTTAACTTCTAAAGAAATCGCAAGAGTTATGGTGCCCGAGAAGAAAATCAAGAACCTGGACTGCATGTTCAACATATTTGACTCCAGTAAGGCCAAACAATCGCTTTTCAATAATAAAATTAATAACTAATTGTTAAAATCACATTGTCAATCACAAAACCACAACTTGTTTGAACAAAATACAAAGAAATAAATCGGGGTCATTTTATGACCCGAAGGGTCAAATGTGCGAGTTTTTCCTAGGGTAACAGAGGGGTTAAGTTCGCTTTAACCATCTCTATTTCTAAAATCCACTACCTTGTTATGACAATTTCACACAATTGTGTTCAAAAAAATTATGCAATAAATGTGGGCCGCGCCCCTTTCTAACGCTTATGTCGAAATTTAATGTTATATTACTTATAATTCCGAAACTATTTCATATTAAAGATTTTAGTTATTTGAGCGGTTCCAGGCCCTCCCTTCAATGCCCATCCCATTCTTTCAGTCGAAGGGCACGTCTACCGAGTGCAATTGATATGTGATTTATAGTTCTAAAGTTATCGGCAAATTTCGGTCACAAAGAAAGTGCCACGCTCCTTGTCGAATGCCCAAAAATGTTAGTAGTTGAACGACACATCTATGGGACGACGGTATACTAAATTTAAATGGTGTGCGACTTGTAGTTTCGCTGTTATTCTAATTTAAAGAATTTAATTGTATGGGCGGCACCAGGCCCCCTTGTCCAATGCCCTCTCCATTTTCCCAGCCGAATTGTGCAACTATTTGGTAACTTTGTGTCAAATTTCACTGATGTGCGACTACCAGTTTCAAAGTTACGTAGAGGATTTGGGTCGCCAAGTGAGCCGCACCCCTTGTCCAAGGCACATCAACTAATAGAAGCACAAATATATAGGACGACGATATGCCAAATTTAAATGTCGTGCGACTTATAAGTATGTAACTTTGACGTGATTCCATACTAGCAGAGCCCTGCGGCTTTGCCCTCAAGTTTGAAGTCAATGGGCCCAATAAATCAAGTTTCTTCATACTACACTCTATGGGCGATGCCACGCCTCTTTTATGTAATGTCCAATCCATTCCTCCAGTCGAAGGATGTGACCCGGTTTCATTGATATGCGACTTTGAGTTCCAAAGTTACGCGGACCATTTCAGTCACAAAAAATGTGCCGCGTCCCTTGTTCAACGCTCATAAAATTTTGGCAGTAGAATGACACATCTATGGGACGATGGTATTCAAAACTTCAAAGCTTTCCAACTTATTGTTCCGAAGCTATTCCACATTAAAAATTTAGGTTCTATGGGCGGTGCCATGCCCCTCGTCCAATACCCACCCCACTCTCCTTGTCGAAGGGCACATCTAAATCGAAAGTCTGTGCCAAATATCTTTGAAGTGTGATTTGCAGTTCCAAAGTTATTCAAAACAATAGGGTCGCTTAAAAAGCGCCACACGCCTTGTCCAACGCCCATACAATTTAACCACTTGAACGACATGTCTAAGCAATGATGCTGTATCAAATTTCAATGCTGGCCGACTTATAAACTTGGGTTGTATGGGCAGTGCCAGGCCCCCTCGGCCGATACCCACCCCATTCCCATGTCGAAGGGCACATCTAAATTGTAAGTTTGTGTCAAATCTCTTGGATGTGTGATTTGTAGTTCCAAAGTTATTCCAAACATTTGCGTTGCTTAAAAAGTGCCACGCCCCTTGTCCAACGCTCACAAAGTTTTACCAGTGAAACGGCACATCTAAACGGTGGCCCTGCACCAAATTTTAATGCTGCCCGATTTCTCATTCCGAAGATATTCCATATTGAAAAATTAAATTGTATGGGCGGTGCCACGCCCCTTTGTCAAAAATCCATCCCATTCCCCCTATCGAAAAAACACAACTAAATCGTACGTTTGTACCGAGTGTCATTGATGTAAACGCTATAGTTCCAAAGTTACACCGGCATTTAAAAAGTGCCACGCCCCTTGTCCAACGCTCATTAAATTTTACTAGTGAAACGGCACATCTAAACGGTGGCCCCGAACCAAATTTTAATGCTGTCCGACTTCTCATTACGAAGATATTCCATATTGAAAATTTAACTTGTATGCGAGGTGCCACGCCTGCCTATCGGGTCGTACTCACACTATATGTTTTACCGAGATTCAGGCGAACATTTTTTTATATCCATATTGTTTTGCACAAATATACCACAGTTAATTTCTGTCATCATAATGGGCATTGCAGGAAGGCGTAAAAAGTGGGCGTGATCAACCTTATATAGCTTATGTTTACCACTATGAAACACAGAATCATTTTACATCAACATTAATTTTCAGACATGCACCGTAGCTTTGTTTTTTTAGCTTAGTGGACGCGGGAAGTGGGTGTGGCCGATTATATTATAGCCTATGTTTGCCGCAATGACACGCTGAATCGTTTGATATCCATATTACCTTTACGAAAGCATACCATAGATGAGTTTTGTTACCATAGTGGGCGTAAGAAGGGGGCGTGGTCATTCTCATATTGCCTATGTACCATTCCCCCAGATATAAAAATGTTTGGTGCTTATTTCATCTAAATCTAATCTAATCTAAATGGTTTTTGGCTAATTGTGGCTCAAAAAAGCAACGTCACACTTGCTTTTATATAAGTATAGATTAAACATTTCAGATGAATGGGCGGTACCACGCCCCTTTCCCAATACCCACCACTTTCTTCCAGTCAAAATGCCCGAACAAATGCTAAGTTCGGGCCAAGTTTCATTGATTTACGACTTATGGATCTAAAGATATGCTGAAATTTTTAATCTTGAAAAATGTGTTACGCCCCTTTTCCAACGCCCAAACAATTTTACCAGCTGAACGACACAGGCGGAACGATGGTATTGTTACGAAAATCCCAAGTTTTCCAAGGTTCGTTTGGATTGTGTTTGAAAATAAAACAACATCAATTATTTGGCGCAAAACGCAGTCAGAAACTAACAATCACTTTATTTACAGATTTATACTTGTTCTACTTTACACTACTATTGCATGTTTCCCCTTTGCTTGCTCAGCACAGACTTCACTCTTTGCGCTGCCACTGCTGCTTTTATACTAGTTTTCTTCAGACATGGGGTTTTGCATTAAATTCATAGTGCACTATCCTTTTCACTACCACTAAATAAATTTTAGTGGTAGTTGAATTTTTTCCAATTTAATGGCAGTGGCAGTGGTAAAAAGTACCACTAAAAAAAAAATTAGTGGAAGAAAATGGCACTACCACTAAATAAAGATCAGTGATTAGTGGAAAAAATTCAGCTACCACTAAAATTTATTTAGTGGTAATGTCATAGTGCACTAAACAAAGATCCATTACCATTAAATAAACCACTAACAACGATATGCGCAAAAATATATGTTTTATTTAAACAACTTATTTGCTTTCAACAAGACCAGACATCGGTGTTTTGCACTAAAGTCATAGTGCACTATGCTTTTCACTACCACTAAATACATTTTAGTGGTAGCTGAATTTTTTCCACTAATCACTGAAATTAATGGCAGTGGCAGTGGTAAAAAGTACCACTAAAAAAAATTAGTGGAAAAAAATGGCACTACCACTAAATAAACATCAGTGATTAGTGGAAAAAATTCAGCTACCACTAAAATTTATTTAGTGGATAATGGAAAATTTCCCAGTAGACCTCTAGTGGTAGTGGTAGTGGATTTTAGTGCAAAACCCCCATGTCTGGTTTTCTTATCGCGCCGAAGTTTCTTGCATATTCCAGTTGTACTTTCTATCTCGATTGTTCTAGCAAAGTCCATTACCTTTCGCGAAACATCCTTGCCATATCGGACTATCCCAGCGAATTATACCAAATTTGCCATACTTCAGAGTGTATGCCTAAAAGTATGCTTGGAAAAGCATTCGTACATAGAAAAGCATTCAACACAGAGTGCTTTATCGTTTCACTGCACATCACCGAGACTTGTTCGTCCCGAACATGTGCCAAGGCTCCGCCGGAGTAAAGTGCCAGGCGCTCCAAATGGACTACTTTCAACCTGGCGTACACCACGTCATTAATCCTGGGCACGACCTTGTACGGTCCTTCCCATGACGTTTGAAGCTTTGGAGACAAACCTTTCCTCCGCTGCGGGTTGTAAAGCGTTACTAGATCACCTTCTTGGAACCCCGCTGTGTTAGCTCGTAGATCATATCTGGCTTTGATCTTATCGCTGACTAGTTGGATACGATGCCTTATAAACTGGTGGATTTCTTCCAGCTCCGATCGCTTATTAACTGCGTAATCAGTCTTAACGCCTTCCGTCGTGCTGACCACTCCGAACTTCAAGTCAGCAGGCAACCTCAGCTCCGTGCCGAACACTGCTCGGGCTGGAGTGAGTGATGTATCGTGCGGGGCTGACCTATACGCCATCAAGAACAGCGGAATATGGGTGTCCCAATCCTTTTGATTCCTGCCTACTACATTCTGCAGATATTCTTCCAGCGTCCGATTAAATCGTTCCACCATGCCGTCGGACTGGGGATGCAAAGGCCAGGTGCGAGTTTTCCTTATTCCACTTCCTTCAATACCAGAGACTCGAAATTCCGGCCCTGATCCGAGTGGAACTCCAGTGGAACTCCAAATCTGGCCACCCAGTTGTTCACCAACATTTCCGTGACCGTGGGGGCCTCCTGGTTAGGAATAGGATACACTTCGGGCCATTTGTTAAAAAAGTACATTGCCACCAGCACATATTTGTTGCCTTGAGTGCTAAGTGGGAATGGCCCGGCGACATCCATAGCAGTTCGCTCAAAGGGCGCTCCTATATTGTACTGCTGCATGCGGCCCCGAGATCTTCTTGTCGGCCCTTTCGCGGCCGAACATCGATCACAGCTCTCAATCCAATCGGCGACAGACTGCTGGCATCCTAACCAGTAGATTAATTAATTGATTGACACGACAGCCCGCTTACGCGAGACTAAGGCCTAGCTTCCCGCAACCACCCGTGTTGTGCGTGTGAATTTTGTACGCGGGTGGAAGGGACCTACAGTTTTATGCCGGTTCCGAACGGCAGGTTGGGAGCTTTTTCATAGGCTATTTTTACTCTCAGAGGTTTGCCATTTCAGCTGAGAGGACAGCCACCGAAAGAGAAAACGAGTTTCCCGTTATTTTTTTAGGTGTTACTACATGCAGAATTCGAACTTGCGTCGCTCTGCATGCGACTCGCTGCACCGCGCACTAACCAACTGAGCCACGGCGGCTGCCAGTAGAATCGTCTTTTTATTTTGGCAACAGTTTTTGTGATGCCTAGGTGCCCTCCACTGGAGTCGTTATGGTATGCCTCGATTACCTCGTTGATCCTGCATTTCGGGACTACAATTAGGGAATTGCTGGTCCGGCCATACTCACTCTCCATCAGACAGCCGCAGACTTTGCCACTGTGCCCAGTAAGTGTTCGCGATCGGGCTCTCACCGGCCATCTCCTGCCAGTCTGGACGTGCGCCTTGCTCCTTGCCTTCAATGATTTTTTTAAGATCCGTATCCTCGCGCTGGTCCTTTTGTATCCTCTCCGCAGACCACTCTTCCTCTGGTCTAACGCTGACCAATCGTACGTCCACTATCTGCTCTTTGCCTTCGGCTCGCGAACAATGCCTGCATTCGGTTTTGCACGGACGACGTGACAAGGCATCGGCATTTCCATGGCTGCTACCCTTGCGATACTCTACCGTGTAGTCGTAGCTCTGCAGCCGCTCGATCCACCGCGCCAATTGGCCTTCCGGATCTTTAAAGTTCAGTAGTCATTTCAATGCGAAACTTTTGCCCATACAGGTATTTGAGGATGTGTTTCACGCATTCCAATACTGCGAGCAACTCCCTTCGTGTCACACAGTAGTTGCGTTCAGGTTTTGACAAAATTTTGCTGTAGTAGGCTATCACTTGTTCTTGGCCATTTATTATCTGTGATAGCACACCACCAATACTATGCCCACTTGCATCTGTATCCAGCACAAACATCTCTCTCCAGGCACGGGGAAGTCCAGAATTGAAGCAGTGCACAATTTTTCCTTCAGTCGTGCAAAAGCCTGCTCCTGTTCTTCACCCCACCCGAAGGCTTGATTCTTTTTCGTCAGTTTGTGCAAGCTGCCAGCTATGTTCGCAAATCCAGGAACGAATCTTCGGTAGTATGTGCACAGGCCCAGGAAACTGCGAACTGGAAACTACACGAACTGTAGATTGCGTGGTCGGGGCCACTCCTTTACCGCCGTGATCTTGCCTTCGTCCGTATGTACTCCGCGGGCGGAAACCGTGTGACCCAGATACTTGACCTCTTTTTGAAACAGCGAGCACTTCTTTGGGTTGAGTTTAAGCCCGGCTTTACTTGACCTCTTTTTGAAACAGCGAGCACTTCTTTGGGTTGAGTTTAAGCCCGGCTTTCTGTATTCGCTCAAATACCTCCTTCAGCTTTCCCAGGTGGTCGTCGAAGCTTTTGCCCATCACGATTATGTCGTCGAGGTATACCAGACACGTCCGCCAATGCAGCCCTTTCAGCACACGTTCCATTAGCCGCTCGAATGTTGCTGGTGCATTGCAGAGTCCAAACGGCATGACGGTGAACTGCCACAAACCGTCGCCAACACTAAAAGCTTTTTTCTCCCTGTCCTGGTCTGCAAGCTTCACCTGCCAATAGCCGCTGCGTGAGTCGAGTGTGGTAAACCACTGTGTTCCTGACAGTGTGTCCAGGGTGTCATCGATCCGAGGTAGTGGATAGCTGTCCGTCTTAGTCACGTCATTGAGCTTTCGATAGTCCACACAAAATCGGGTACTGCCATCCTTTTTCTTGACTAGCACGACAGGCGAGCACCAAGGACCTGACGAAGGCTCTATGACCTTTTCTTTATGCATGTTTTCAATCAAATTTGTGACCTCTTCCCTCTCGGCCAGAGGAACTCGTCTTGGCGGTTGGCGGATTGGTTTCGCACTTCCGGTGTCGATGTGCTTCACTATGGCTGTTCTTCCGCCCGCTTCCGTTGCAAATATGGACCCATAGTGCTGCAGGAGTGACAGTGCCTTCTGTTTCTGCTCGGCTGTCAATTCGCTGCTCCACTGGTTCTGCGGTATGGCGTCCATGTTGGAACCGCTTTTCTTACTTCCTCCGGGTGGACTGCTTTCGCAATTGACAACTGCTTCAGCCTCTCTACACTCGCGAATGACCGCATCTTTTCCGACATATCTGGGTGTGTTCAGTTGGTTGAGTATCCTGACTGGTATTTTGCCTTTTTTGGGTTCCACTAATGTACGTCCGATTATAATGTTGTCGTATCCTTGTTTTGGCGCTTCTACAACCCACAGCCGACTTGTCCCATCGTCCTCGTCCACCTTTGCCCACACAACCGCCTCGGAATTCGCTGGTATCTTCTGGTGTTGACACGAGACAACTTTCCTTACCACCACGCTTCGCTCATAGCCAGTGTGCAGGGGGAATTCAACGTTGGCATACCTCAGCACATTTTCTTTCAGGTCCAGCGTAAAACCGTGCCTAATCATAAAATCCACGCCGATAATCACGTCGTCCATTATATCCGCGACGATGAACTCATGTTCCATGCTGCTGGAGTGTCAACACGAACAACTTTCCATCTATCTTTCCTTCAATCGTCAAGCTGCTGGGTTGTCGTTTCAACTGCGAGACAAGGACGGTGGGGCAGCAGGTTGTGGGGATCAGCTCAAACCCCTTTGGGCTGACCCGTTTTAGTTTAACGATTCCTCGTCCTCAGCCCTGCGCTTGTTGGCTGAGCCTCGATTGTCAGTATTCCTCGCTTCAGGCGATTGCGATCGAGAACGGGAACGCCCCTTTCGTTGGCGGCAGTCTCGTGCTATGTGACCCTGCTTGCCACATGTGCAGCAAACCACTTTAGAGAAGACCACCCGTGGCCTGCCCGGTGTCTCACCGCTTATGGCCTGGATCGGAATGTCGTTGTCCCACTGAATTTGGCGTATCCTTGCAGGTGCATACCGAGTGCTCCCAATCCATGTCGCCTCATGTGTAATCGCGCTGGTCACCGTCTCCTTAAATGTCGGCTTGCCCATCATCAACGCACTGAGACGTGTCTCTGGATCATGAAGACCTTCAATAAATGACTCAATCTTCATCCTCTCAAGATCATCAGTGCCGAATTTCGGGAAGCACAACTGTACGAGCCGCTCAATGTCTGTTGCATATGTCTGCAGCGCCTCGTTGGCTCTTTACCTGCGGTTCTTCAGCTCACAGTAGTACAGCGTATTGTTGTGCTCGTTGCTGTACTTCGCCGCCAGCGCTCTCATGATGGCCTCATAATCACTTCTTTCACATTCTGGAACCGAATTAATTACCTCAGCCGCAGGACCTTTTAACGCCAGTGCCAATCTTCGACCTTTCCTGATATCGGTCCACTGATTTTCCAGAGCAGCTAAGTCGAATTGCAGTTTGAATGTATCGAACGGCGTAGCACCATCATAAGTAGGCACTTCTGTTCGGGTGGCGAAACTTTCCGGAGCCGGCGGCAAACATTCTCGTGGCTGTACCTCTCTAAGCCGCTCGTCGATTTTTCTGTTTACCGAATCCTCCAGACTGTCAACTCGTTTGTCTAAATGTTCTACTCCAGGTGCTCAACTTTCACATTAATCCTGTCTGAAATCTCTTCCACTTTCTGCTCCAAGCGCGTAGAATTTTCCTGAAGCTTGCTGGACAACTCGTGATTCGCATTTTCAAAATTTTCCGCAATTTCCTGGAGTTTTGTTTCCATTCGCTCTGCTATTTGCGCCAAAAGTTCCTGATTCGTGGTTTCCAGTTTCGCTGCAATTTGCGCCGACATTTCACGATTGGAAGTCTCGAACATGCCTTTGACATTCTCGATTTTCGCTGAAGTCTCCTCAAACACTGCAGCCGCCGTGGCTCAGTTGGTTAGTGCGCGGTCCAGCGAGTCGCATGCAGAGCGACGCAAGTTCGAATTCTGCATGTAGTAACACCTAAAAAAAATAACGGGAAACTCGTTTTCTCTTTCGGTGGCTGTCCTCTCAGCTGGAAATGGCAAACCTCTGAGAGTAAAAATTGCCTATGAAAAAGCTCCCAACCTGCCGTTCGGAACCGGCATAAACCTGTAGGTCCCTTCCACCCGCGTACAAAATTCACACGCACAACACGGGTGGTTGCGGGAAGCTAGGCCTTAGTCTCGCGTAAGCGGGCTGTCGTGCCAATCAATTATTATTATTATTTCAAAGTCTGATTCAGACAAAGAACTCATATTGCTGAGTCTATGGAATGAATACGAAACACGTGCGCTGGTTTTACGAGATTCGTATACGCAGTTCACAGTTCTGGGTCACAAAGTTTCATTTGTGCTGCGATGCCCTATTCAGTGCTGCGCGGCTTGCGTCTCTGTATACGCTTAGGCTTAGTTTCGCTTAAACTTTGAAATAGATCCTATATAATATAACATATTGAAACGAAGAGGCACTCTGTGCTGTGCATGAACGATTTTCCAAGCATACTTTTAGGCTGGCACTTTGAAGTACGGAAAATTTGGTATAATTCGCTTGGTATAGTCCGATATGGCAAGGATGGTTCTCGAAGAAATGGGCTGTGCGAGAATGGTCGAGCGCTTTCCAATTGGAAGTTGCAAGAAACTTCGGCCCGATAAAAAAACTGGTATAAAAGCAGCAGTGTGCAGCGCAATGGGTCGAGTCTGTGTTGAGCAAGCAATGGGGAAACATGCAATAGTAGTAGTGTAAAGTAGAACAACCCAGTAGGAAATCCAACGATGAATTAATGCATTACGGAATGCTTATTTTTCGTTGTGGAGTACTCCATATTTCCCTTACGAATTCCCATTACTTTTTTAAAGAAATGGCCGCCTGACGTAAGCATTATTTCGTAAAGTATAAACGGAATCATATATGCTTACCTTCTCACTTACTATTGTAAATAGAAAGGAATGCAAAGAAAATGCTCGGAATACTTCGTGCTTGCATTCCAAATACTGTTTACTTTTTCGTATAGTAAGGTAATGCGAAAGTGACCGCATACCAAACATGCTTTACGCATTGTTGAAAAAGTAAGCATCTCTCCGAAGACATTCCCATTCTAAATGTACTTTACTTAGTAATGTAGCGGTATGAATGAAAACGTAAAGGGGCCGTAATGTGCTATTGGAATGGGCTTAAAATTATAAAAAAAAATTACATATTCCGTTTATGCGTTACTCGCTACTTACGATAGAAGGTTTATTTGGGAATTTTATTATTGCCTGCGATAATTTCACTTGTACGTTTCTTGAAATTCTCAACTGCTTTATGTGGATAGCGATGGAAATAGATGAGTGTTCAAACAGCGCGCGCAGGATTCGAACCAGGGCCTCTGGCATGAAAAGCCAGCGCTCTACCCTCTAGACTATCGAGCCCAACTCGCTACGCTTGTTCATTCACGATTTTCTTCAAAACTCGGAGCTACTCGGAACATACCTTACTAATACCTTACTTTTGGTAGCTTATATCTTTTTTTTAATTTTCATACATACTTTGCTTTACTTACTTTGTAAGTTTAGAATTGAAGTATTTATAACTCCGCTTACGAATACCTTACCGGGTAAGCATTTGTTTTCCTTCGGACGTCGTCGTGTTTTAAAATTTTTCATACATACTTTGCCTCACTTACTTTGTAAGCTTAAAATTGAAGTATTCATAACTTCGCTTACGAATACCTTACTTCTGTACGGTTCTGTTTTCAGCATACGAAATAAGGCATAAAGCATGCATTACTTTGGAATCACCTTACCAAATTTCCGACTGGGAAGTGTAAATTTGTAAATAAAGCGATTGTTAGTTTTAACTACGTTGCGCTGAATAACTGAAGTTGTTTTATTTTCAAACACAATCAAACGAACCTGGGAAAACTTGAGATTTTCGTAACAATATAATATAATATGGGTGTAACATCGGCTGTCCACGCACTTTTTCAATTAGTCCTTCAATTTTTGCAAGAGAACGTGTTGACTGCGCTCCGAAAACTGTATTTAAACTGCGGCCTGCGTCTCCGTATACACTTAGGCTTACGCACGGCCAACTAATTTTATATATATAGGACCGGCAACAACATGGTTGTCTCAAATAGCGTTTCCTGAAATGTGTTGGAATGCGTTTAAGGAGCTTTTTATCGCCAGATTTGAGTTCTCGGAAACACCAGCTGCGTTCTTGATAAATATGCTGAACACTAAACCAAAAGATGGCGAATGTTTGGCTTCGTATGCGGCAACGATGATGACTTCACTCATGTTATGGCATAGTCTCTTTTCAGTGCCTGTTTTAGGTCAAAAACTTGTGTATACTATATTTTTCAATTTTTGTATTTTTCTCTGAAGATTTTTATACCAAATCATGAAAAAAATATTTTGATTAGTGTACCAAGTAACTTGTAAGGGTTCAGAAAGTGCGCAGTCTTATCGAGCTGCGTATTTTACAAAAAGAGGTCACTTCGTACTTTTATTTATTCTATTAGAAAAATCAATTTATTTTATAGGTTTATGTAAGTAATCTAGTAGGTATTTATTGCTTTAGTAAGTGTAAAAAAAGTAAGATCCCAAATATAGTTCACTAAAGCTGTACGATTTTTTTATTTTTTACTATGCCATATTTCATGATGCCCAAAAACCACTTTTTCGAACAATATTTAAAAAAATGACTTTTGATTATTCATTATGTAGGCGTAAACCATGATGCAATAAACAAGGTGGTGTAAGCTCGTGACTGTTTCCTCGATTTTGGCAGTTCATGCCAGTGACTACGTGACGCGAAACTGAGAGGAGAAATGATTTTCAGACCATTTTTTGCTTTTTCCAATCGTCCGACAGTGTACGGGTTTTTTTACCCAAACATTCGCACAGCACCGGTTACCAGTCAATTGTTTGCATCTTAAAGTGATAACTTTTCTTATTTGCTGTAAATATAACGTTGCGAACAATCTTGTTTTCCTGGTCTAAGTAATTTTGATTGTTACCCGTACCAACAAAAAGCAGAAATCAATTATTTCATACGCTAAAGTCAGCAGATATTCGGTTGCTTTTTCCTTCAGTTCATGTCTCATTGAGTTTGCCGTTTCTAGTGCAGCAAGGAACAGTGATGGCAAGTTGAACTCATTTCAAACGCAGAGCTGCAACACAAGCAATTCAAACGTTAAGGCTTTGAGGGCAATCAGCAAAAACTGAAGTAAAATCATATTAAAACACGTTGGAACATACTTATGACGTTTTTCAGCAACAACATTTTTTTGGAAATCAATTTCCTATAAACGTACTACAGAATGAAAGAAAAAAAAACAATTACTTTATTTGCAAATAAACTTCGAACGCACCAGCAGCCCTTGCCCTGACTTTTGTATGGCGAATTTGCTGTACGAACCCTAATCAACTCTGGGGCCTGGTTTGACCGAATTTGCGACTCTGGGGCCTGGTTTGACCGAATTAGCAACCGTGACTCCTCTCAGTTTCGCGTCATGTAGTCATTGGTTCATGCTCCCTTGGAAAAAACATTGTTGCTTCTTTTAAAAAATACTTTTTTTCCTTAGCAAAAATTGCGTAGTCAAAAAATAGTACTTTCTAGCAGAAAACATAACGAACAACATTGTCTCTAATTTGAATTTTATCACCTCAGAAAACAAATGGCGTATGTTCAATTTGATTCAATGGAACATAAGGCATCCGTTTTCTCAGCCAAAGATGTACATATTGGCATATGTTTCAAAATCAGTTATTTTCAAACAAATATATTTTGTCGTTTTTCTTTAATTGTGTTTGCTTCAATTTGCGATGCCGAAATCCAGCTGCAGTTTGTGCCATCGAACTTGGCCGCACGAAAATGTGTCCCTGTTTCATGTGCCGCAGAATATGGTTACGAGGGAAAAATGGAGCAAGGCTTGTGGAGTGAACTTCACGCCCACCGCGAAGGTGTGTGCTCTTCATTTTTCAACGCAGGACTTTTCGCCAGGCGAGAAGAAACGGCGGTTGGGAAAAAACGCTATCCCAATGGCAATAGATAGCTTTGTTTCTTGGGATGAGTGTGCCGAAATTTCTCGCACCCAAGACGGCTCCACGCAAACAGAGTGAGCCCAATAAAAATTTGAATGATATTCAAATGTTTATGTTAGCGCATTACCTTTGCAGTCCATTCACCGAAAGTGCATTGCATCTCGAAAACGAGCGATTGCGCAAGACAGTGCAATTAATATGTTTGCATCAGCATGAATGAATAAAAATATTGAAGTACTAATGGCACTGGCTTAGCGGTTCAAAGTCCAGCATTATATAGTTGGTTGGCTTTCGTTTTAATTGGTATATGAATAAATATTGAAATACAACTCGAATAACTTCCTTGTATGGCTACTGAAACCTGATGGATGGAAATGTGGAATAATTTTGATTCAATATTTTCAAATTAACGCTTAAAAAAACATTTTTGAGACTGTTTCCGGTTGAAATAACGCACACCTAGTATTTTTACATTAGTATGAAATAAGTACTAAATTATTAGCGCCATCTAGTGAAAAAGCTCAAAATAATTCCCCTTTTCCACTCCCTTTAAATGCAACTACTAAACAAGGGAGTGTCAAAAGCGACCTGTCAATATTTACACCACCTTGTTTATTTCATCATGGGCGTAAACAGTAATAAAATGGAAAAGAATGACTTTTAAAGTTAAAAACAAAAAAAGAAGAACCGAAAGGGTTAAAATGGAAAAATATGACGACGGAACAATTGGCTGTTTCAACTGTTTTGGCACATATCGCACAATTTGAACCGCGCATCTAACGTCTTGCTTTCACCACCAACATATCTGGCAGAAACCAACTAACACAAGAGCTGAAGGCAATGTCGTCTTGAAAAAGAAACCTGCAGCCATGGACATGAAGAATTTGTCGTGAAGAAACCAAAGTTTGCTCATGATGCCCATAAATGCTATGATTGTGGCAGGTGTGGTCACAAGGCTGCAATATGCCGATTAAACTTCAAAACAGATGCCCAACAGAGGACTTCAGACAAAAAAGTGCTGAGTAAGAACACTTCCGGATGGAACGCATCAAATGTTACCTGTTTTCTGAGTGTTCATTAATGAAGGAATCAGTAAGCTCCAAATTTTGTGGCAAACGAATCCATAATGTTGTGACTATAACTGGCATTGGACAAACTAGTGTAACAAGCACTTTACAAGTTTTGACAACTGTAGAGATTGATGAAATTAGAATGCAGATACTCTTTCATATTTTACCTGACGGCTATTTGAAATGTGACAATGATTAGTTGCGAAATTTTGATACAAAATATTTGTGTAAAAATGACTGCAAAGCAATTGGAAGCGCTGAAGTAAATAAGCATGACATTAATTCCAGTGACTTGCATTTTAATGATATTGATACCGATATACCCTTTGAGTTTAAGTTCAAATTGATAACAGTTTTGAACAAATTTAAAGCAATTTCGCAGTAGGCACACCCTGCAGTTCGGCTTACGTGGAGCCTATGCAAATCCGTCTCAAAGATCCAAATAAAACTGTTTGCAGACGACCTTACAGATTGAGTTCGGAAGAGCGCAAAATTGTTCGAAACAAAGTTGATGAAAATTTTGAAGAAGAATGCCATTCGACCCAGTTCTTCGCCTTTTGCGAGTCCTATATTGCTCGTCAAGTAAAGGGATGGATCAGATCGGATGCGTGTCGATTACCGCGAACTGAATGACAACACTATCCCTGATAGATTTCATTTACCTTTGATATCTGACCAAATCAATAGGCTTTACTTTTGTGCTGTTACAATAGTGCCGTTATTAATTTTCTTGGTGAACTCGCTAACACATATAGGGTGTTTTTTTTAGAGGTTTGTTTTTCGAATAGAGATAAAACTGGCATTTTGTGGTCAAATCTGGCAACTCTAATGTCATTTATGTTCAGTTTGGTTTGCCATTTCATCATGAACAGGTTGACAAAAGAACAACGCTTGCAAATCGTGCAAATTTATTTCGAAAATAATGGTTCAGTTCGCGAAGTTTATCGCAAGCTCCGTCCATTTTAAGGTCGACATAATCGTCCATCAGAGCAAAATCGGTCCATCCATCGGTTAACCATGGGTCGTTTTCGCACTACGTTTACTCTATGTGATAATACGCATCCGCAAAGACGTCGAACAGTGCGCACCGAAGAAACAATTGCCGCTGTAGAGCAAAATGTTGAAGAGGACCCGAATGAATCGATTCGCCACCGTGCACAGCAATTGGAGCTTTGTCCATCAACTTTAAAAATTGGACCTGTAGAATTGGCTTTATTCGAGCCAGCCGCGGCGGCCACATGCCCGTAATCATATTTAAACATTAATGGCATAAAATTATCCTTCCAATAAAGCCAAATTGATGGACATTAAAACGATTTTCTTGTGTTTTATTTCAATTCGAAGTTCTATACCTCTAAAAAAAAACCCTTGTGGTTTATAAAGATGACATCCTTGTTTTGGGTACAGATGACTTAGATGAGAGCACAGAAAGAGTAAGCGTTCTATTAAGTACGCTTTCAAAGGCCGGGTTTTCGCTTAACATTAAAAAGTGTTGCTTTATGAAAAGAAAGCAAATGGTTGGCAAACTGAATTGCTTTTGAGTGTACGACCCCTGGACGGAAGTGGTAAAAAAAAAATTGACATACTCTGACGCTGGGGAAGTGTCAGAATGGTAAATATTACCGCTGGATGGAAGTGTTTAATGAATGTGATTTGTCAAAATGGCCGTGATAAAGCACAAACTTATATGGCGTTCAAACTGACTCACTTAAACTAGTTTAAGTGAAAAGAGCCTTTTGTTGAGCACAACCGTCCAGACTGCTCAATGAAGTTTAATTTGACAGCTGTTTGTTTACAAACAACAAATAAATATTTTTGTGAACTTATGTGCTGGGACCATAGTTCGAGCGAAATATTGGCGCATATTTCACAATCCACGGCAACCTACTCAACTTCGTCCAAATATTAGACGCCTTGTAACCAGCTGCCATAAAAAGGCGATGAATGGAATGAAAGCAGTGCGAGCAAAACGATTATTTTCATTAATTTCAAAATTTTCAAATTTTCAATTTTTGTTTGGTTTTGCTTTGATGAAATGACAGCTGAATTTTAAGGGATGTGTTTCATACATGAATAGCTGCGTTTTGTTAGTATAAAAGCTTTTTCATAGAGAGCTTTTGGATGCAACCTTGCGTTAACCCATTAAGCCCTGAGCGTTGCGTTTGCGCAACGTTTGGGAATTTCGCTACATTAAGTAATTCATAAAGATATAAGACTTGGAAATGGGTAGAATTGGATTCGAATTGATCGTTTTAGATTCTGCCATACTCAAATTTCAAAATTTTTTAAATATTCATATCTTTTTTTCGATCCAAAGTCAAAGGTTTTTTTTGGGGAATTTTTGAAATTCAATTAAAAATACTTATTCTTCAAACCTATCAAAATCCCTTTGTGGGCTGCATTTTGTAATGCTAAACTATTTAAAAATAAGTTTAAAAAAATTTTTTGTTTTTTAGATTTTATGTTTTGTATGTGACTAAGGCCCAAATTGCGTTTGCGCAACGTACCCTCCTGGTTCAGGGGGTGGGGGTATGAATTATTTGCTTGATTTTTTTTCTTGATTAGGTCAATTAATAAGATTGTGTAAAATTTTATGGAAATCGCACAAGCCCTTCTGGGGTCAGGTTTTAATGGGCTAAACTCGTTTTAAAACATGTTAAATGGTTTAACACGTTTAGTTTTCAACAACAATTGCATGGAAATAAACAGGTTTTTGAACTGGGTTTGTTCATTTAACTTGTTTAATATGGCGTTCAAACTAACTCATTTAAACTAGTTTAAGTAAAAAGAGCTTTTTGTTGAACACAACCGTCCAGACTGCTCAATGAAGTTTAATTTGACAGCAGTTTGTTTACAAACAACAAACAAATAATTTTGTGAACTGATGTGCTGGGAGCATAATTCGAGCGAAATATTGGCGCATATTCCATAAACCACGGCATCGTACTCAACTTCATTCAATATTAGACGCCTTGTATTCAGATTCCACAAAAAGGCGATGAATGGAATGAAAGCAGTGCGAGCAAAACGATAATTTTTATATATTTCAAAATTTTCACATTTTCAATGTTTGTTTGGTTTTGTTGTGATAAATTGACAGCTCAATGTGCAGGGATGTTTTTCTGGTGTGTTTTCAGTGTGTGTGCAGTATGTTCAGTTGACAAAAAAGCTTTTTCGTAGAAAGCTTTCGGATGCAACCTTGCGTTAAACTCGTTTCAAAACTTGTAAAATGGTTTAACACGTTTAATTTACAACAACAATTGCATGTGAATGAACAGGTTTTAGAACTGGTTCTGTTCATTTAACGTGTTTAAGCACATTAAACACGTTTAAGTCGTCAGTTTGAACGCCATATTATTTGTATAGTCAATAACTAAAGCATGAAAAAAATAATAATAACAAAAAGAACCCCATGTTAATAAAAATGTTTATGAAAACTGTGAAAGGTAAAGTATCCTTGGAAACTATTGGGCCAGGATTGGCCGAGATAAAAGAAAGAAGAAGAATCGCACAGAGACGTGCGACTTGTCAGAATGGCCGTGTCGGAGTAGTAAAGTCTATTGTGTTTTTCTACTGTGTAGAAAAACACTACTACTGTACAGTTGTTCAGTAGAATCAAGCAATCTTTGGAAAAGCGAAAAATAAAAATGTGGGAATTGTGTTTTTCAAAAAAGGCAGAAACGAAAAGCGCGTGGAAGGAAAACGTTGTACTATGGAAAATATGTATATAGATTTTAGCCTAAACTGAATTTGACGAAATACCACAATGCTTTTTGGATTGAATACACTGATCAACAGCAAAATGGCTTTTCTGGGTTTGACATCAGTTCTAGGGTAATTAGGTACCGCTGATTTCGAGTCCGCAAGCCGTTTTTCAAACTTAGTTTCCGTTTTCGCAAAAAATGGGCGTGTCACTTTTTCGTATTTTCCCTGACTTTTTTCACGTTTTCAATTGTATTTTCTAAATCAACGAACCGGTTGACATGGTTTTCTCTTTGTGGCATTTACAACACCTCACGGCTTCTTTTTCAATGTAATTTATTTTGATAAGTTTTACGATTTCGCGATAATTGGACCTTAAAGTCGGAAAATATGGAATTTCAAGGCGTTTTCTTGGATGGTCAAAAACATGCACATTTTTCTTAAATCTATTAATGAGTTAGGTGTTAAATGAAAGCGGAAACATCAAATAATACAACACAGCCAAATTATTTGGCGTGGTTCCCATTCTTATCGAAATAATAGGAAAAATGTGCCATCGTGATTTTCATCACTTTTCATACTTTCCTTAAAAAATCAACGGCCTCAAAATATGCTCTTTTATATGTTCCATTTACAGTCTGGAATACAAGCAAAAAACAAAACAAATTTTGAATTGCTCAAAACAAAAAAAAATTAAAAACTTTGCATATTTTAAGGCACCTAATTTTTCAAGGAAAAAGTATGAAAAGTGATGAAAATCACGATGGCACATATTTCCTCTTATTTCGATAAGAATGGGAACCACGCCAAATAATTTGGCTGTGTTGTATTATTTGATGTTTCCGCTTTCATTTAACACCTAACTCATTAATAGATTTAAGAAAAATGTGCATGTTTTTGACCATCCAAGAAAACGCCTTGAAATTCCATATTTTCCGACTATGAGGTCCAATTATCGCGGAATTTTAAAACTTATAAAATTAAATTACATTGAAAAAGAAGCCGTGAGGTGTTGTAAATGCCACAAAGAGAAAATCATGTCAACCGGTTCGTTGATTTAGAAAATACAATTGAAAACGTGAAAAAAGTCAGGGAAAATACGAAAATGTGACACGCCCATTTTTTGCGAAAACGGAAACTAAGTTTTAAAAACGGCTTGCGGATTCGAAATCAGCGGTACCTAATTACCCTAGAACTGATGTCAAACCCAGAAAAGCCGACCAAAAGTCGAAATTTGTTGCCCTGTGATATCGTCCTCAAAAGCGAGTTGTGTCTTTTACCTCATTTAAACTACAGAAAGTGCAATTTAAGTTACTGTGACCTGCTGGGTATATAAGATTGCATCTGGCCTTAAAAGTTCACATTAATTTATAATATTAAAAATTATCATTTAAATAACTGTGAATATATACACATGTATGTGAGTATATACACTTTATGTAGTGTGAACTGCGGAAGCAAAATTATTATCGAGATGTAATATCTTAAAAAAATGTATCTTTATAGACGTCTTAAACAATGTAAATTCTACTCTTGGGCAGCGTAACTTTGGATTTACTGGATAACCTAATTTTATTTTTGGCTAGGAACAGATCACATTAATACTGTTCTGTTCCTTGGCAAACTATTATTATTGCTCACATGTTTTTTGAAACTTTGTTGCTTATAACCGACTTGGAAAGATTAACCTGCATCTTACGCATATCGGAGAATTTTTCAAGATTTAATATCATCTGTTGCAGGACGTCAATATCATCCGAAAGAATTAAATTGTCATATGCGTATAAAATAGTCTGGATGTTAATTCGCTGCGCTACGTCCATGTCCTTATACAGCTCATACAGCTCGTTATTGGTTCGTATGCGATAGTCGTCACCAACCCGAACAGGGCCGAAGATTTTGCGAAGCACCTTCCTCTCGAACACTCCAAGGGCCGCTATGTCGTTTCGTGTCATTGTCCATGCTTCAGCGCCATAGAGGAGCACGGGCAAGATAAGCGTCCTATAGAGTGAAAGTTTTGTCGGTCGAGAGAGGTCTCTACTTCTCAATTGCCTACCGAGACCGTAGTAGCACCTGTTGGCAAGAGTTATCCTTCGCTTTATCTCCAGACTGACATCATTGCTGCTGTTGATGGCGGTGCCAAGGTAGACGAATTCCTTGACAACTTCAAAAAGCATACCTGTCGGCCTCGACGTGAGACCCTAGCCGCTGCGAGTCCCTGCGTGTAGACAGCATATACTTCGTCTTGCCCTCATTTACCACCAGACCCATTTTGGCAGATTCTCTTTCGATAGCCGCAAAGGCAGCGGTGACATCTCGCTTGTTACGTCCGATGACATCAATATCATCGGCGTAAGCAAGGAGCTGGACACTTTTGTTGAAAATTGTGCCATTACGATGTACACCGGCATTGCGCAGAACACTCTCCATGGTGAAGTTGAAGAGGTCGCAGGACAAAGGATCGCCCTGTCTGAAACCTCGAACGGTATCAAAGGGGTCGGAGAGGTCACTTCCAACCTTGACGGAGCTGCGCGTATTGCTCAACGTCGCTCTGCAAAGTCTAACGAGCTTTGCAGGGATACCAAGTTCAGACAATGCGGCATATAGGCGATCCCTTATCGGGCTATCGAATGCTGCCTTGTAATCGATGAAGAGATGGTGTGTATCGATTTGGTTCTCATGGGTCTTCTCCAGGATTTGGCGTAGAGTGAATATCTGGTCGATGGTGGACTTACCAGGTCTAAAGCCGCACTGATAAGGTCCAATCAGCGCCTTGGCGAGTGGCTTTAGTCTTTCACATAATACGCTCGTCAGGACCTTGTATGCAATGGGAAGTAGGCTGATACCCCTGTAGTTGGCGCATATTGTTGGGTCGCCTTTCTTCAGCACAGGACAAAGGGCACTGAGGTTCCAATCGTTGGGCATTCGTTCCTCCAGCCATATTTTGCAAATGAGCTGATGCATGCACCCAATCAGCTCACCGCCGCCGGCCTTGAACAATTCAGCTGGTAGCCCATCCGGCCCTGCAGCTTTGTTGTTCTTGAGTCGCTGGATAGCGACCCGGACCTCGTCATGGCTGGGCGGTGGCACATCCACACCGTCGTCGTCGATTGATGCCATCTGGACATCTTCACCACTGGCGGTATTGTTCCTTTCGTCGCCTGCGAGCAGCTTGGTGAAGTGCTCCTTCCACCACATGTCTGCCGCATGGACGACGAAGCTCCGGCGAAAAAGGTATTCGATGCGATGGTTGGAGGTCGACGGCGAAGAGGGAGGCCGTGTCTCCGGTGGAAGGACCAAGTGGAAGAGGCCCTGGTATCTCTTGGTGTGACCAACTGGAGAAGGCGCGCGCGAAGCAGAAGCGCCTGGAGAGAAGTTTTGCGGCAGGCCGTAACCCGATAACGGGTTGTTATGGCCAGTTAAGTAAGAAAGTATAAAATAGTCTAATATTCAACTTATTTCGTGTAGTTAATGTTATTTTTGAAAATTTGGTTAAAGTTATGAGTTACGTATACGTAACATAATTAATTTTACAATATCTTAAACTCGTTTGGCCTAAAAGAGGAATTTCGGGAATTTCCCTTCATAATCAAAAAGTGTCCCAACTTTCTCCTTTAGATCCGCGCTTAACTAATCAAACTAATCTTTAATATGTATTTTCAGTTGTTACTTGTCTATTTTTATAGTTACCTGTTAGATGGTTTCTGCGCAATAATTCTTTAAATGAGCCAACCAAAATTAGGAAAAAGTTTATTTTGTATTTTAGTCCATTCTTTACATTGTTCAAGCGGAGGCTTGAAGCCGGCATCGAGTGCCACCTCAGACTCTCGGTCCAACGCATTAACCGATTTCAGTGCTCCTAACACTTTCAGGGTTCCTAACCCTTTCTGCTGCTATGTTTGAAAATAATGGTATAAATCGTTTTTAGAATATTTTAGAGCTAAAAATTGGATGTGTGTCAAGTGTTACGCGTGGGCAGACGTGCCGTTTTGTGCTCCGCGGTTTTTATTGTTTTTGTCCGTCCCTAGCGTGTTTTAATGTTCGTCCGCCTGATATGTCTTGATCGTTGCTACGCCGCGTGTGCCTCATTAATAACTAATAATAAAAACAATAACTAATAATCCTAAATAATAACTAAATCATAACTAAAAACGCAAAAAACAAAATAACAAATATAAATTGCCGTTATCCCGTTCTCGCTGTCCGCCGCATTGACCACTGCTCGCGCTGTTTGTTATGGTTCATTCTCCGTGTCTCCCTCCTCCGTCCGTATTCAGTGGCGCTACATGCGGTCTTGTTCGACACTGAGAAATTGACTGTTCTGTGGTAAAGGCATAACACTTACCACAGAGCATAATCAATTTGTTATTGCGGCAGATCGCATTCCCGGCTACTTTCCTTGTCCTTTAACCCACCCGGGCCATGGTGCTGGACAAATTTCGCATAGCCTTCTGCAAAGTGCGCGGGCTCAGGGCGAACTTTTTTGCTGTATACGCGTTTGTTAATCTCCATAAACCCCATGTAATGGCACTAAGTGAAACCAGGTGTGTGGGGATGCAGATCCACTGGATTTCCACATCCCTGGTTACCACTTACTACCATTATTCTCTCCTCACAGGGGTCTTGCCATTTATGTGTGCAGTAATGTTGCGTACCAGTGCCAGCAACAATTATACACGACGGATGCCGAATTTAGCTCCATGTGGGTTAAATTCAATATCCAGTCGCACATTCTGCACTTCTGCTTTCTGTATAGAAACCCGAATTCAGGGAGAGATTTTACTTACAACAAGTTTGATCTTCTCTCTGATTCTATTTCTCATATTTTGGAATCGTATCCGAATAGTGAAATTGTAGTTGCTGGTGATTTCAATATTCATAATTCCAATTGGCTACGCCATTCCAGCCACACAACTCCTGAAGGCTTATTTGTCGAGCTCTTTGCCGAGTCTAATAACTTGACCAAATAGTGCATGAACCAACGCATATCCTCTGCGTTGAGGGGCAAGCGCTCAATACTCTAGACCTTTTTCTCACTTCACATCATGAAAAATATGATGTTGAAATGCACGCACCTCTTGGAAACTCGGACTATTGCACCATTTTGGCGTCTTTCTCATACTCTTCTATCCGCAATGCTTCGCCCTTAGCCCCGAAGCGCTTAATGTGGATGTATGATAAAGCTAACTGGAGTGGACTTAACGATTCTTTCGCCCACTTCAATTGGAAATTGTGTTTTCTTGATAGAAACATAAATGCCGCAGCCAAAATGGTTGAAGAAATAATATTATTGGGAATGCGGTTCTTCATCCCTAATAAGAAAATTTGCATTAAACCTAAGGACAATCTCTGGTTTAATGAGACATGCAGAATTGCTGTCAGGTCTAAAGAGGAAGCTTTCAGAGCATGGCAGGCAAATAAAAATGCCACCACTGAACAGCTGCGTAAACAGGCTAGAAATCGATGCAATGCCATCCTAAGGCGCCAAAAGTTTCTGCACGAACAGCGCCAAAGGAAAAAGTTCTTCAATGCCAGCGTGGTAGTAAGAACTTTTGGTCATTCGTTAAGAAGGTGAAGAACCAAACATCGTCTTCAATCCCAACTCTTCTTAACAATGATCAAATCATCACTCACTCGGTTGATAAAGCTAATTTGTTGGCTAAAATTTTCGCAGAGAATTCCTCTCTGCCCCCAGCGATCAACCACTGCCCGTAGTCGAAAACGTATTTTGCTCTATGCCAGAAATTCATTTTCGGACACGGGTAGTTAAAAGAGTGCTTGCAAATCTCGATGTAAATAAGGCTTCAGGGCTGGACGGCATTCCAGCCCTTGTTTTGAAAAAATGCGCTACTTCGCTGGCTTGTCCATTACGCAAACTTTTCAACATGTCATACACCACAGGTGTATTTCCGACATGCTGGAAGGTAGCAAATGTTCAACCAGTTCCTAAAAAAGGCAAGACTATTGACCCTGCGAACGATCGACCTATAGCAATCTGTTCGGTGCTTTCCAAAGTAATGGAAAGCATTGTCAACTTCAACCTTGTGAAGTATCCCTCTTGTGTTTATGTATTCATCAACTTACATCTATCTCTATATTTTCACTTTTCTGAGCCTCCACTTTCAATTTTCCTTCTTCTGTTTGTAACTATATTGTATTAATTTAAGCTAAAATTGTTATTATTCATGTTTAATCCACTCAAACTGATGTACTATAAAAGACTCAGTCTTACTTGTACAAATACTATTAAATAATAAATAAATAAATAAAGTATCTAGAGCACAATAGACTGCTGAATACGGCTTTCGAAGACAGCGATCGACGGGAGACCTTATGGCGGTCCTCACCGAGAAATGGAACCATAGCATTCTAAACCTCGGTGAAAGCAAGGTTGTTGCATTAGATATTTCCAAGGCCTTTGACCGGGTGTGGCATAAAGCACTCGTGTCAAAATTGATTGCCTATGGTGTCGGTAGTATCTTCTCTCGGTGGATAACGAGCTTCCTCTATGATCGCTCTATTCGTGTTGTAATAGACGGCATAGCCTCGGAAAAGCATTCCCTTAGCGCGGGAGTGCCGCAGGGTTCGGTCCTTTCTCCAACCCTTTTCCTGATCTTCATCAACTACCTGTTGTCGGCGACGAAGAATCCCATCTACTCGTTTGCGGATGACAGCACCATTTGTCATTCATACTCTTTCACAAAGCGTCCCAGCTCTGTGGAGATTAAGAGAGAACGGCGCCGTGTGAATGACACACTTAATAGCGACCTACAAACAATCTCCAAGTGGGGTCAAGCGAACAGGGTCGATTTTAATCCCCGCAAGACCCAAAGTTGCCTGTTATCCCACAAGCGAGTCTCCCCACATCCCAACATATCCCTGGTTATGGGTGGTGTGGATATTGCGGAATCGGCAGCTCTTGATGTTCTGGGCATGTCCATTAAGAACGATCTTCGTTGGAACGATCATATTTTTGGCGTGTCGAAAGAAGCAGCCAAGTGCCTCGGCTTCCGATCTCCGCATTATTTATACTACCTATTTACTTTCAAAATATATCGGGCCTTAGAACCAAATCCTCAAAATTGTTCCTGTTCAGCTCTCTCCAGGAGTACGACGTCTTCGTTTTTGTGGAAACATGGCTGAACGCGAATTTTTTCGATCATGAATTTTTTGGTGCTAATGTGTACGACGTTTTTCGAAAAGACAGAGATGCGGCTAAAACTGGCTGCTCCAGAAGTGGCGGGGTCTTGATCGCTGTTAAGCGCTGTTTCCAGGCTTCGCGTTTTACACTCGATGATGAGGATTTAATTCTTGACCAGCTTTGTGTTCGTATCAAAGGTTCTTCTGGTTTTCTCTTTCTCTGTGTTTCTTATATTCCTCCGGATAGTGCTTACTCTCTGTACAAATCTCATGTCGACAATATTGTTTCCTTAGTCACCGACAAGATTGGCGATAACCATATTTGTATTCTCGGTGACTATAATCTCTGTAATGTCAAGTGGTCTACTGCAAATGATGTCACCTCCCTTATTCCGTCTAATGTAAATTCCCCATTGGAATTATACGATATAGATTCCTTTCTGAGTCTAGACCTCCATCAAATTAATGGCCTTTATAACAAATTGGGTAGAATCTTAGATCTAATTTTCCTTAGTGTTAATGTTAATTTTAGTTTGTTTGAATGTCTGTCCCCTTTCTCGCCCTCCGACAAGCATCTAGACCCTCTTTCAATTTCTCCCTTGCTGACTTTCCCACTCTGAATCATTTGCTCCTTGATGTTGACTGGAATATTCTTTTTGCGAGCTTTGATGTCTCTGAATGCTTCTCTGCTTTCAAATCTAAAGTTTATATGTTTTGTGTTGATAATATTCCGATTATACAGGCAAAGTTTTAGTAATTTCTACTATCTTAAGTTTCTTGGTGCCCAGAAGGATTTTAACTGCCTCAATAAATTTTTGTATCGCAATTATATTTCCAACTTTGAAGCCAACATCAATACCAACCCTAAGGCTTTTTGGCGATTTATTAATTCCAAAAATAATAGCTCATCTATTCCCTCGTCTGTCTTCTTCAGAGATAAGTCCGCCAGTTCTGCTCCAGAGGCTGCAGATCTCTTTGCGGACTTCTTCTTTTCTAATTTCGTTTCGGATTCTTCGTCCAGTAGCCACTTTTCCTTTAAATCTGATTCATCAATCAATTTCGGTTCCCTAACTCTATCGCCAAGTGACGTGCTTAGTGGTATCAAACGTTTGAAACCATCAACACAAACCGATGCCGATGGTCTTTCACCCATTCTCCTGAAGAACTGTCCCTCGCTAGTTTACCCTCTACTTTTAATGTTCAATATGTCGCTTTCCTCTGGTGTTTTCATTGATGATTGGAAATTAGCGGCAATTACTCCTATTTTTAAAAGCGGGAATAAAAACGACGTCTCTAATTACCGCCCAATCTCTAAGCTCTCCACGGTTTCGAAACTTTTTGAAGGCATAATCAAGGAGAAATTGTACTTTGCTGTAAAGAGCTTAATCTCACCTAACCAGCATGGTTTTGTCTCGTCCCGCTCAACTGTCACTAATCTTGCAGCCTTTAGCAATTACTGTTTCTCTGCATTTCAGAATAATTCTCAAGTGGACACAATCTACACCGATTTCTCTAAAGCTTTCGACAAAATTTCACATGACCTACTCCTGTTAAAGATGTCAATTTTGGGGTTTCATTCAGTTTTCCTGGAATGGATCAGATCCTATTTAAGCAACCGACAGTGTATTGTTGTTGTTGATCATGCCACCTCTAAGCCTTTTGTTGCCACTTCTGGAGTCCCGCAGGGAAGTATTTTAGGCCCTTTGTTCTTTATTCTTTTCATAAATGACATCAGTGCGTGCTTTTCCTTCTCCAACTTTCTGCTCTATGCCGATGACTTGAAGATTTTCTCCGTTGTCCGTACTTCGTCTGATTCTTTAAACATCCAGTCCGATCTCAATAATGTCCTCGCGTGGTGCAGAAAAAATCGTTTATGCTTAAATGTCAGCAAATGCTTTCATTCAACTTTTTCGACTTTTTCATTCAACTTACGGTAAAAACTTCATTTGAAATTGATGGCACAATGTTAGTAAAGGTGGCTGAGATCAAGGATCTGGGCGTTGTCTTCGATTCAAAGTTTAGCTTCACCTCCCATGTTAACCGCATTGTCTCACGTGCCTACTCTATGTTAGGTTTTGTCCGCAATTCTTCCTCCTTTTCCAATCCCTATACGCTCAAGCTCTTGTATACTACTTTTGTTAGGTCCAGACTAGAGTATGCTGCTTTCAACTGGAGGCCTTATCATGCGTCGCATTCTAATCGCTTAGAGCGTATTCAACGTATTTTCCTAAAGTTTGCCCTTCGCTCCATTCGTTTTTCTGAGCCCCAGTCTCCTTACAGGTCTAGATGTCTTCTGCTTGGTTTAAAATCACTTGAAACCAGGAGGTCTGTCATTGCCATGGCTTTCATTTTTGATATAGTCAATGGGAATATTGATTGCCCCTCTCTCTTGTCCAAAATAGCTTTCAATGTGCCATCCCGCTCCCTCAGACATAATTCCCCTTTTTCTGTTGAGTTCTCTAGGACGCGTTATGGTAGTAACGCTCCTATTTCTCGAGCCTTAGCCGAGATAAATGCGTTGTCGACCTTTTCAACGTTTGATTTATCTGTATCTAAACCCTTGTTCATTTCCTTTGTTTACTATCACTTTCCTGTTTAAGTTTTAAGCTTAAGTTCCATTTTGTTAATTAGTCTGTAAGATTTGTTCAAAGACTTTCTAAATAAATAAATAAAATATATCCGACCTAAAATGGAGTTTAACTCGCACCTCTGGGCGGGGGCTTCAAAAACCCATTTGGAGTTCCTCGATCGGGTGCAAAGCCGTGCGATTAAACTTATAGGGGACAGTAGGGCATCCAGCTCTATTGACTCCCTGGAGCATCGTCGAAACGTGGCATGTGTGGTGTTATTTTACCGATACTTTTTCGATAACTGCTCAGTGGAGATGAGCAGCTTGATGCCATCTCTCCGGGTATTCCCCCTGGCAACCCGTTTGAACACTGGCGCCAATGCATTCCACGTCGAAACGATGTTCCAGCGCACTACGCACTACAGGGAAAGTTCGTTTCTGGCCCGTACAGCGCGGCTGTGGAATGGTCTCCCTGCGGATATTTTCCCCAGCACTTATGATCTCGATGGGTTCAAGGCAAGAGTCCATAACCACTTCACTCATAACCCTATCTCTTAACCTTTATATCCTTCCTGAACCAACGCAATGCTTCGCATTAATAGAGGTCTTCCCCTGCGTGTTTGTTCCTGTTTAAAAAAAAAAAGTAAAAAATGACGTTTTCTAAAACAATAATACACACTGATTTTTAGAAAAGTGTTTTTTAAATGTACATACACAGGGTAAATAATTTTTTTTTTAATAACTAAAGTAATTGTTTTATTTTTTAAACCAAAAAAGCATATAGAATTTACTGTTGTAGGAACCATGATACAAAAAGAAAATACAGGTAGTTTTAAAAAGGCAGATAAAAAGAAAATTGTGAAATGAGAAATATGTAAATGTTTTCCACTATTCTTTTCATTTTAGCAATATGGCTGTAACTTTACGGCTATCAGTTAGATTATAAAATACTATAAGCATTAATAATAATAATATTAATTGTAAGAAGACATTTTTCTAAATGTTTGCGCGGTGACCGACAGTAGTTATTAAAAGTAGATGTGTACAATTTGCGTGGTTCTTAAAGACTAAATGTGCGAGTCGTGGTGTGATTTGGCTGCTAGGTGCAGGCGATTCGTACGATCTTGCAAAAAATCTATAATTTGCATGACGAGCCATATTGTATGTGGTTCAATTTGCTGAACAAAATTGTTAAAATTAACTGCAACTACTACCAACTACTATTTCTGAATAAATTTCCTACCGTTCATACTTTTTTCTGCATCATTAAGATTTTCTTCTTATTTGTCAAAAAACAACTGACTTTTAAATTTGATCGAATGAAATTACCTGAACATGATTGTACCATGGTAGGAACTGCTTCAAGTAGACCATGTGATCCTAGGTTTCCATAAAATGTCTTGCTTTCATATTTTGTAATAAATTTTTTTTAAAAATAGATAAGATAATAATTAAGTTAGAAGGATGTGGTAGTGTACATTATGAGTATGAGAAATGAGAAAATTTTTTTTTGCTCAAAAAATAATAGTCACAAAATAATAATAATAACGGCTTTCATAGACAATTTTACTTTTCTCTCTGAATGAAAATGTTTCGCTTTGGATTGAAAAACATTTTATTCTTTAATTGGCTTTGGCTAAATCAGATAACGTCAATACTCATGAGAATTAGAATATACAATATATAACTTTTTTCCCAGTGTAATTGCGTTATTGATGAACAGATACTTGAGATGCTTGAGAATGAGAACTTGAAACTGAGAGCTTTTCCCACATAATGGGTGGGTGGATTTCTTACTTCCCTTATCAACAGGTCATTGAAATTTGCATAAAAATCTGTTGCTTCACAAGTGCTAAAATGTCAGATGGAGAAGGTGACGGAGAGGCAGCTGACAGTTTACTGAGTTATGCGTAACAGCAACAATGGCGAGCGCAGCATCCCCGTACTGGACTGGTTCTGAGCGCAGAAAAGTGATTCACTGGCAGTTGCCGCTTTGCTTTCGGTCAATACGTTAGGTTGAGGAAACCCCCAACGTGGTGTGCTTGCGTCACTACGAATACTACGACAAAACTTGGGGCCAAAGCAGTTAACTTCGTTGGCAGATACACACACACACACACACACACGAGAGTAAAAAAATCACAAAGTGGAATAACTAAGCTAATAAGCAAAATGCGTACTCTGAGCTACTGCTGCTGTGTTCAATTCATGCTCCCCTACGTTCGATCTGATTAATGCACGTTTGCAGCTCGCTCTCGCGTAATTCACAAGTGGGAAGACAACTTATTTTAGTGAGCGCTTTAATGCAAAAACACTGTACGAATGTGTGCTGCAACTATGTAAATGGATTGTCGCGCGATTGGACGAAATAGGCGTGTGTCAAGAATCAACGTTACCACCGAATTTCAAGGTGTAAATGTAGCGCCGAGGACACCGCAAGTGGTGTGCAACAATACAGATACTTGTACAGGGCTGGATTTTTCACTGACCTTTCAGAGAGGCGGCTCCATTCTAGCAACATAACCTTAAATGCTATCTTTACCATAACCTGGCCTTATTGTGACGTCTATTTAATAAGCAAGTTTTAGACAGGAGTGGCTGTTGCTTGCGTTTGATCAACGGGAAGGCGCGATTGCCACATGTAAAGGACATCTACGACGTAGCTCTATACGTTAACACTATAAGCTGTAGCTTATTAGTTTATGACCGTAGCAAACCACCGGATCGTGTGCAAAGACGCAGTTGCGATTAAAAATCACATCGCCCTTTTACATACATATTCTCGCACAACGCCAGCAATGCGGAGTGCGGAATCGACTGCTGAACCGGTCCTGGTTGGGTTTTTTGCTTTAAATGCCGCTCGAATCACTGTCGTGCGCTCAGTTGATAAACGCGCGTGCTGAAGTTAAATACACTATTATTGTGTTCATAAGCGAACGGTGCATTTGGGATTTAGTGCCAATTCGTGTGACCTAACTTCCTAGCAGTAAAGCTTAAGTGGTAAGTGTTAAAAAAGTAACCAACAAAAGTACGGCATACGTAGCGCCACCTTGAGTAAATGAAAAGCGTAGAACCTTTTGATACAAAACTATCTGTATAGACACGTTTGGGGAAGGGTGATTTGGCGTAATGTGATGGTCTTCTTCGAAATTGTGTAATGCATGTAGATGTATAGATACGTGCACACACACACATGGGCACGAGTGCAAATAACAGATCCATAAATACTTACGTTCAAGTGAGTATGCACACATGAATAGCTGTTAGTATTCTTACGTTCTTGTACTAGTTGAATGCAATCCAAGGCCGTCAACAAGTTCAAGTCGCCCAATTCAAGTGTTTTACTACGCACTCGCACGTCTCTACTTAATTCGCTCGCGGACAGCTAATTTCGTAAGCACAAATATCAGAATTGGCATAATGCACCGACGTGAAAGCACAATAACTTGCTCGCTAGGAAGGCAAATATTTGCCCATAATTACACTTTAAGTTTACTGAATTAGTTAATAGTGAACGTATTCTGCAACAATAATAATGAATTAATTAATAATAATAATTTACGTGTGTTCTGGGTATTTAGATATGCCTTCATACTAAATGTGTATATAGTTTTCCGAAATGATTCGAATTGTACGTGTGACTTTGTACACGGATGAAAGGGACCTAGCGATTCCGGAGGGCGGCTAAGAACTTTTTGATAAACAATTTTACTCTCAAAGGCTGAAAGGGCGGCCCACCGCCCAACCAGCTGAGTCAAGGCGGTTGCCTTTTTATTAATTTTGTTGCTTTCACATAAATCTTTGTCCCCTTTTTTAACATTTTTTTTTTAAACTCTTAGTTCAATAGATTCGTACGTTGTAAAAAATCGTGATGCCCTGGTTTAGTGGACTGATTTGACCAGTTCATGGTTCAATTGAAAATAATATCGACCTGTATACATATTTTGTAGATTTTTCGACACAATACTGTAAATTTTACATTTAAATTTTTATTAGCTGTTTTGACACAGAATGAAATTTCAGTATAAACTTGAAAATTATTTGCTGGGAACCTGTTTAACCGTAGATCGAGCTTTGTATCAAAAATGATACATTTAGTTTTTTGTTTTATTATACCTTTTTTCAGTATATAATTAATTGAACCATTCTTATGACTTTGTTTGTGTTGGGATTATGCTTGTTTAAAACCAGCTTTCACACTTTTGTAAGAAAGAGGTCTTGAGAAAATTGAAAAGTTTATAATTTTCTGCTTTGTATACATAGCATAGGATTCCTTAAATTGTTTGAAGCTCGATCTACGGTTAAAAAAAGTAAGTATGGTGCTACTACTTTAAATTATTGGATGCAGCAGCTCACGGTAAACTAACTGTTGTTTGAGAGATCACGCTCAATTTCCATCAATATTTACTAAGTATAGCAAAATCATAATCGTTCTTTCACCTCTCTTTACCTCTCCTTATGGCAAATTTGGTTACTTTTTGGGAGAACTGAATATTCCAGTCGCCTGTAAATTTTAATATGGTGAGGGTTTTCGGTTTGTGTTGTCTGTGCTGGCTGATTTTGTCCAAATTTAGTTTACGCTAGATACATGCACTAACAACAAAAACAACTCTATTAATAATATGCACTAATTTCATTGTAAACTATGCTAGCTAATTATAATCGATTAGAGCCGCACTAACATGAATCATACTTTGGGAACGGTTGATCTGAATACATCAACATTTAAATCCAACAAACAAGAGGATAAGTTGGATCCTTCGGTGTCGGTAAGTAAGTGCTTTTTTGATAATATTACAAATTGTCTTCGTATTTGCACACTCTTGATCACATAATTTCCCATATTGAAGTTTGTCCACATAAAAAATCATAATTACAGGCTTGATCGTGATATGTCGATCTCCAATTTTTCTTAATAGATCAGGATCATGCAAAAACCATAATGACAGACCAACGATAACGACAGTGGTCGGTATTTTAGTAATTATCATACACGATCATCGATTCGTGTACGAATCAGTAGAAAGTGAAAATATCCAATCATCATCGCCATCGGTGATTTGGTTTTCCAGCAATCTATGTTTGGCTGCGACAATTCGACATGACATGACCACTAAACTGTTACATGTACGAAATATATTTTTGACAATATTGATGACTCGATTGTTGAATGTCCTTTTTATCAACATTTCAACACATTCTTAAACTCGATTCCTAAGTACATTTAATAAATGAATCCATTTCATAGTGTATTCTTATATTTAATTTATAAACTTCACCAAATTTCAATTTATCGTTTAACCATTTCCTTTTGAATATTTTAGTTTATGCGATCATTTAAAACCCAGCAAGCTATTAGTATAACTTACATAAAATCAACATGGAAATTATCATGATTAGATGGCATACGTTTCATCCCCAATTTTTGTTACAAGATCATGATTATGAATGATTAATCACTAACAAAAAAAACGGCATCTTGTTATATTTATTTTTTATCACAGTGGGATAGTACTAAAAAATTATGTATGCGTTCGAATTTAATTAAGCTTTAATTTTGAAGCTTTATTCAGAGAAATTGCTAAATGTTGAGATGATTAGATCATAAAGAAAGTATGTTGCTTAAGCTTCAGCGAAACAACGCTTTAACATAAATACATTTAAAAGATGGTCCGATGCGATTTGTGATTGTGAATCCTTCAAAACTTATTTGTCTCCCCAATATGAAAAAACATGTTTGTATATGAATATTTATAATAATAATAACTGGCTGAAACGACAGCCCGATACCGCGACTAAGGCCTAGCTACCCCCCAACCATCCGTGTTGTGCGTGTGAGTTTTTACAAGGGTGGAAGGGACCTACAGTTTTATGCCGATTCCGAACGGCGAGTTGGAAGCTTTTTCATAGGCAATTTTACTTTCAAAGGTTTGCCATTTCCTGCCGATAGGACAGATGCCGAAAGAAAAATTGTTGTTTCTTTTTTTTTTGTTATTACCAGCAACGGAGTCGTGAACCTGTGTTCGAGCGTCGCATTTGACTAGCGGCCCGACGCACATATAACATATATTTATATAACATATGCAATAAAAAGCTGTTTTTTTTAATAAAATCCTAAGAAAGACTACTTCCGAATTTTTAGCCAACAGGCTTATTCAGTTCATACTTAACATGTTCTACCCGGCGCATTTTTTCGATGTTTCTACGCATTGCGTGCACGAGATGACAAGTTGTTCGTATAGCTGCATTTTTTTACTGCGTATCGCACTGTATTTTATATTAGCACTTTGTCTCTTTCCAATATGGTTTTTGAAATAAAATTATAAACATTTGTGGACCACCAGTAGTCCGCGCCGCCAGATAAGCGCAGTGCCCGTGGACCGCCAGTGGTCCACGCTGGGTAGAACGTGTTAATAGTGTCCTACCGAATATTCGGTTTCGGCCCAAATAAGTGGTTTCGGTTTCAGTTTCGGCCAAAAAATGCATGGACGGCCGAAACCAAAACTTTGTAGAATATTTTTTACATTTTATTGTGTAGCGAATGAACAGTTATTTAGTGCAGCAGAGCAGATATACACGTATAGTGAAAGCAGGAGTCATTTAGATACCACCAATGTAAATAAACTTATTTTGTTTTTAGCATATAATTTTAAATTATTTAATTTTGAATATTGGCGAGTAAGGGATGATTTTTCATGTTTCTATTGTTAAAAAATGAATCAATTGATTTTATTAATAACTATTTATTTACTTATGGTATGTTTGTTTGTTTGTTTGTTCTTTATTTACATGAAGTAAAATTCGTTTATTGAAAAAAAAATGCTTCATATGGTGATTTTTTTTTCAACTAGAAATTTTCGGTTTCCGCCGAATATTAAAAAAAAAACCGAAATTCGGTTTCGGCCGAAATAAGTGGTTTCGGTCGGACACTAATACTTAATAATATCGGGTAGAAAGTTAATTTTCAAGTCAACCAATGAAAGATGACAACTAAAAAATAGGAATTAAATGTGTGGTGAGGGTGTGGGCATTTACAATTAGGAGCAAAATGAATTAAAAAACCTTACAGATTACAATACAATACGTCAACATACGGGGGGAAAAGGTGTCAAGTGTGATCTTAAAAAGGATAAAAACAAAATCCCATAGATAAAACTGAATTTCAATTTCAATGCTGTGTCGAGCTGCTCGTAAAATAAAACTAATTAAAAAGTATAAAAAAGGTATGAAAAGTATTTATACAAAATAAAAAACATTATAACAAATTTTAATATACACATAAAATTCAATTACCCAGATTGCAGGTACATATAGCCGTATACTCGACGTTTAAACAGTCCATAATAAGAATGATTTATTCGCTGGTAAATAGATAGCAGTGGGGTATGGCAGTGTAGGTCTATGACCATTATTCATCTCTTGCGCCCCCCTATGTGCTGTTAGAGGAATGAAAGTTAGGAGTTTAATGTCTGTTCCCACAATTTGACGCTTTGTTTTCGACAAGAAACTCGAACAAATACGTTTTATAATAATCATACATCTCTTTTGATTAATGCAGATCGACATGGAGGCACCAGAATTTAGAGAATTCGCCAAGAGTATGGTGGACTACATTGCTGATTACTTGGAGAACATCCGTGAGCGGTGAGTGAACTGCTATCTTATATGCATGGGCGTGAGTTTACTCTAATGATTTCGAACAGAAGCTAAAAATAATAACTGCATTCGTCACCGAACAAAACGTTCATATTAGAGCAGGAATTCCAGGAAGTTGTTCCGTTTGGAGATATTCGAAAGAGACCGAAATTACATACAAAAGAATCTGGCGGTTATGAATTCTAATAATAAATATGTATAATATATATGGTTGGCTGACCGGTGAAGTCCGACTATATAGCCTTTATGAGACATTCAGAAATTTCAAGTGCACATTTGTTTTGTAACGTACTTGTAGTTTAAGTCTGTAGATGTATGTGTATATGCTGCCAACTTACTACGAAACACGCAAAAAAAATTACATTGAGTAAATGAGATCAACCAAGGTCGGAGATATCAGAAGCAAAATGAAACGAAAAACCGTTTGCTGTTCTTGTGAACAATCGAAGTTATTAGGTTTCGAACGTTCCGTTCAATTGCCAACCTTGACCGTTGTGTACTTTCGAAATTCATGCACGGGCCAACAATTATACTTATGTATATCTTGTCGTATAAGCAGTGGTTGAAGCTTTTTTAAAACACTCGAATCTTGCCGCGTTTGTATCTGCAATAGAAGCAGTTAAGCTATGAGTACAAGCGTGATCAGAAGCAGTGGCGGCGCACTGTGTGGGAAGTAGAATGTACAATTAAGCGGTTTTTTGCTTTTCAACTAACACTTTAGTAATTACATAAAGGCTCGTACTTATATTCGTGGTAATGTCATATTTCGACCATGGTGAGCAGAGAAGGTTTTTTGAATACCTGAGGAAACACCATTTGATACTGTATGTCTATATATATAGTCTATGTACATATATATATATTTCAAAAAGTCAGTCTACAGTACGTTACTTTAGGGATTAACTAAGCAAACATTAAATAAGAATTTATAAACAAATAACAAAAATGGTAAAAAATACAGTGCAGTGCCACCGAAACATGAACAAGAAGCAATGACGCTGAGATATAGGTCGTGCATAGCTGTGTCTTGCCAATGAGGAGGGGAAAAGAAAGGCATAACTCCTTTGTTTTGCATCTGAAATCTCAGATTCCAACCTATCCTATATTTTGCATTACACTGAGCAACAAAATTTGTCCGAGTTCTAGTAAACCTTTCCTAAAGGATTTTTGGACGCTGATCACAACAGCGTACTCAGATTTTAGATTGTATGAGCGGTTTGTAAGTTATTGACGGTTTTTGCTAAGAGGTGTTTTCCGCGTTTTTTATCTTTGAATTCTTATTGGATCTTAAATATGTTGAAAAACAGGATAATTTTTATAAGACACATTAACCAATCCTCAAGCTAAAATTTGGACCATAGTCGATTTAGATTGGTCAAGGGTTAACATGGCTATGGCCCTTCAAAGTTCAATTTTCCCGAATTTTTCATAAAAAATCATTTCAATTCCATTTTTACAATTTTCAACTAAGAGTTAGTGTGCAATGTATAGTGCAAAGTTGTAACTTAAACTTATAGAACAGAATTTTTTATTGCATGTGCCATTCTCGGCCTATACTCATTAGAGTGTAAATGCGACTTCACCTTCTGAACACGTGTTTGTATTGAAATCTCCTAATGCTCTTCGCGTCATTGACGAAAGCAGCTCAAGTATTTTCGCAAGCGTCGATATTTGTCATTCCAAGGGCATTAACAAAATTTAAATTGGTTCATTACTGTAGGAGCTGTACAAAAAAAGAGTTGAACCACACTAGTAAAAATTTTAACCACATACACTAAAACTGACGACTTAAACGTGTTTAATGTGCTTAAACACGTTAAATGAACAAAACCAGTTCGAAAACCTGTTCATTCACATGCAATTGTTGTTGGAAATTAAACGTGTTAAACCATTTAACAAGTTTTGAAACGAGTTTAACGCAAGGTTGCATCCGAAAGCTTTCTATGAAAAAGCTTTTTTGTCAACTGAACACAGCGCACACCCTAAACACAAACCAGAAAAAAACATCCCTACAGATTCAGCTGTCAATTTATCACAACAAAACCAAACAAACATTGGAAATTTTAAAATTTTGAAATATATAAAAATTATCGTTTTGCTCGCACTATTTTCATTCCATTCATCGCCTTTTTGTGGAATCTGAATACAAGGCGTCTTATATTGAATGAAGTTGAGTACGATGCCGTGGTTTATGAAATATTTATATATTTTTTTCATATTTCATTGCAACATATTTTTAGAGCACAAATAAATTAAAATTCGAAAGCTGAAAATTTTATGACATTTCATGAATGTGAGCATTTTCATACTGCTGCCTAAAATTGTGCTCCGATATTAAAGCTCAAAAGTAAATCCTTGCTTTTGTTGCTGAATTTATGAATGGAGAACTTACATATTTGAACACAATTTCTATTACAAACATCGTATTTCAAAAATTTCGTTTTTATTTGAAAGCCTTAACATTCTTCTTTCACTGTATGATAATATATATTTTTTGTAAGCAAAATTCGTTTGTGTATTCGCAATCTTGCAAAGTAACTGAAAATTTGACTTTGCAAATGAATAATTCTTGCAAATTTAAACCGATTTTAATGTTTGAAATGTTAAATACATAGCTAGAGTATTGGTAATCTATGTTCAAAAAATGGCATTTTAGACTTCAGGTATGTAGGAGCTGCATGCGTATAATGGTCAAAAAACATGGAAAACGCCCTCCGAGGAAAACCATCAATATTTCCTAAGCCGCTCTTATAATCAAAAAACTAACAGCGTCCAAAAATCCTTTAGAAAAGTATGGTTTGATTTCAGAAAAAAAAAATATGTCGATTTTGTTGCTCTGTGTTATTTGAGTAACCCGTTTAAAATGTGTGTTTTAATAAATCGCTCCTTCGCTGCAAGAACGTCATAACTCAAAAAAATCGTTCCAGTTTATGGCAACCCTGTGTGTATCTGCATATGATCTTTTATCTGTCAAAACCACTTTGTAAAATATTCAATACTTTGCCCATAAGACGAAATGAAACATGTTTTGATACCTTGAAATGCCTGTAATGGTAAACTTTAAAATTGAATTTTCTCGGAATGATGTATTTGTGAGTTATGACGTTCTTGCAGCGAAGGAGCGATATGTACATATTAAAGAGCGCGATGGATGATTCATTTCTCCCTACACACAGTGTGATTCGGTGCAGTGTGCACTGATTGCTAGCATTCACTGTGGTAAGTTAGCAGTATGAGAATGACAACAAAACGGAAACCGCAAGAGCAGTCAACACTCATTTGCTTGTCTCTCACTGTTTTCTCTCTGCTATACACACTGCCAGCAATGCTAATGAATTGTTGACAGTGCGTAACGGGCCGAAATGCTACATGTACGCTGAATGCAATGAGTCATTGAAGGACAGTTTGGCACGCGTAATTAAGTGAGACAGTTTCGGAAAACATTTTAGTTTCTGACAAAATATCAATTAAAATGGAGGTTGATGATGTGAGTAAATATAATATATTTAAATAAATAATTTAAATGTAATATTAATGTAATATATAAATATTATTTTAAAAAGATAATTAAATGTTATATTAAAAAATACGCTAGCCAGAATAAGTTTGCGTACAGGCAAGTCAAAATTATGTTATGATTAATTTTGACCTCAAAAATGGGTTCTTTCTTTATAAAAACTTATCCACATTTTTCATATATGCTTTAACTACACTTTTTGTTCTGTTTTAGATATATTAAAATAGTAATTTTCCATGTATTCGTATTTATTGACAATATACTCACAAAACGGAGCAGAATAAGTTTGCGTACAAAACTATTAGTTTTGGGGATTTCCAGTTATGCTTTTCATTTTTATTTGGAAATTTTTATTCCATTGAGCAGTAAACGGACTTGTAAATTATTTTTAAACGTATATGTGCTTGAAATCATATAGAAAGCAATAGAACCCAAGCGAAAAAAATTAAAATGGATAAAAGGATAATCTTACTAAATCTTTCCTAAATTGACAAAAAATTTCGTGAGATTATAGAAATTTTTGGAATTATAGAAATTTTTCGTTATTCCAAAAAGCCATCTTAAATCACAAAAAAAACAAAATCTTCCTTCGTTGCTACGATCTGGCCCTTTTCCTAAGCTACCCAGGCAATAGGATTAGATTGTTTTGCGATCAGTGCATCATAATATAAGGCTAGTTGCATCCGATTTCTTCAGAAATGTATAGAAATATTTTATAAAACCCAGTAGCAGTGACTTTATAAGAAAAGTCCTGAAATAAACAAATTTTCTCTACATAACAGCATGTAAGAATCTCATATTTAGCTTACTAACAAGGAGCACATAATTGCTTTCGTGAAAGAGTCCATCAAAGAGTCTAGAAAACCACATTTCCAGGACTATGTGTTGTTATCTATGGAGTAGGAAGATTTATTGTTCTCTGATAATGGTTTAGCATATTTGGCATTAAAAGGTATCAACTAATTTGAAGAGGATTCAGTTAATAACAAAAATCTGACATTAACAGCAAAGCATAGCATTTGAGGGGGTATGGTATAGGGCAGCATAAAGTAAAGGAGTGAGCAGGCTATGTTGTTTTATTTAGAAATGGTTCCAAGGGGTTATCTAAAAGCTTATGCAAGCCAAGGTTTCAAAATGTTGGATCAGGTTCCAACATTTCATTCAACTTTACGATGACCTCAAGGCGCAATGCATACGATGCGAAGCTATGTTTGCTATTAACTAACTCAACAAAGTTGAAAAAGTTCCTCCCTATTCACCTTACGTGCATCTAATTGAGCATATAAAGGGTTTCCTTGAACCCTGAGCCTAACAACACTCCATCTTCAAAGATATAGCAAATCAATGTAACAATTCAAGGATATAACAAAATAACCGCTGAAAAAACACAGAATTTAATAAAATGTACGCCGAAACTTCTGCAGGGAGTTCAAAACTTAGTTTCAATTACATTTTAACTACATAACCTTATCTGGTACGCAAACTTTTTCTGAGGTGAATTCATAACATGTTTTGTTTTTGGCTTTTCTTTTACAGTTTGGTCAAGTTTTTCATATTATTATCTTAATGGAATGAAATAACTAACTTTACGGAAGAAATAAAAAATATTTTGTTTTTGAAAAATAACTTTAACTGTTTTATTTTTCATGTGAAAAAGCTACGTACCCCTTGTACGCAAACTTATTCTGACTAGTGTATATGTTGTTACAATATTATTGTAATTTTTAGTCTAGGAATCAGCTAACCAACGCCATCATTAAAATAAAAATTTTTACAAAAGGAGTTAGATGCACAAGTAAATATAATTTAATTTTTCTGTTCATTTTTTATGTCCATAAAACACAATAGTTTTAATTTAGGTGAAAATATTTTATTTGTAAATTAATATGAAATTTAATTTGAATTAAATACCATTAAAAAAACTCAAAAATATGCGTGATTATTACAATAACAACAAAGCACTAATTGTTCTATTAGTATAACCAAAGAATATTTTTCCATACTTTTTGGTATAACTTACTGCATTCAGTGTCATTGCAGTAAATTTCATTGCCTTTACTGTGCATTGCCTTTAGTGTGTTCGCACACACTAATGTTATAAAGCAACAAAGACTCAGCTCTCATATGTCATGCACCCACATGTTTTACTTCTCTTCGCTGGCAGCTCTGATTCGATCTGTTTGCATTGAGCCAGTGCAGTGCAGTGCCGTGCAAAGAGAGAGAGTGTCTTGAAACAGCTTTCAAATGCATAATTGCAGCTCTTTAATATATATGTTAACTTAATTTTAATAATTGACTGCCACGACAACCCGATACCGCGACTTAGGTCTAGCTACCCGCAACCATCCGTGTTGTGCGTGGGAATTTGTACAAGGTTGGAAGGGACCTACAGTCTTATGCCGATTCCAAACGATTTTGACCATTGAAAACGGCGATCAATTCTCCTGAGCTATTAAAATGAATGTAAAGTATTTTTTTACATAGATGAAACATATATAAGACAAACTGAAAAAAAATTGTTGTTTTTTTTTATTAAATTTATTAAATTTAAGTAAATATTTCATATTTTGGGCTTCTCACACTTCAATTATTAAATGTCATCACTATTATTATCATCATCATCATCATCATCACCATAAACGCGATATCATTACCAGACTGGAAATGAGTATTATCTGTTGAAGTTTTTGCAGATGGTGATTTTAAAAGTTAAAAGTTAGTTATAGCTGATAGTGCTAGGTAGGTGTTGAATCCTTTTTAATGAGGATGTTTCCTTAAACTTGATTGGATCGGAAGCAACAAGAAATCGATGCAAAATATCATGATTGGTTTTTGCTCTGCTAGTCTTGTGTGTTAAATGTTCTCAGTATATTGTTACGATAATCCCAAGTTTCCAAGGTTCGTTTGGATTGTGTTTGAAAATAAAACAACTTCAACTATTCAGCGCAAAACGTAGTCAAAACTAACAATCACTTAATTTACACATTTACACTTGTTCTACTTTTCACTACTATTGCATGTTTCCCCTTTGCTTGCACAGCACAGACTCCACTCTTTGCGCTGCCACTGCTGCTTTTATACTAGTTTTCTTATCGCGCCGAAGTTTTTTGCACATTCCAGTTGTACTTTTTATCTCTATTGTTCTAGCAAAGTTCATTACCTTTCGCGAACCATCCTTGCCATATAGGCCTATCAAAGCGAATTATACCAAATTTGCCATACTTCAAAGTGCATGCCTAAAAGTATGCTTGGAAAAGCATTCGTGCATAGAAAAGCATTCAGCACAGTGCTTTATCGTTTCAATATTTTAAATTCTTACTTTGATACAAAATATCTCGCAGTTTCATGTGCGAAATTTCGAAACTTTACAATTTCTACCTCTTGGCCACAAGAAACAATTATCAATATAACGTGCAACCTTTTTATTAAGTTCAAGTCAACATTCGTGATTTCAGCCGACAGCTCTGCGTTTCGAAAGAACCTTCTTGCGTATTTCCATAATTTAAGTTGCCGAATCCGGGTTTTGATTGATCAACAAACAAACCTGCTTTCTCTCTAAATCACTTTTGTATATTTTTTTTGTTTCGTTAACAAATTTCTTCTTGCTTTCAGACCTAACTTGCTACTTTTGTATTGGTAACTTGTACGATAAATGAAGAAAGCATTCAAAAACTCGTATCCAACCATGTAGTACTGACAGTCCAAAATTAAGATTAGTAGCATATGCTACTTTTATCCTTCTACTTATATCCTTATATAGAAGCCTACACATAAGTATGTCTAGAAAAAGGTTTGAAATCTAAATATATCAATGACAGGGTCACTTTAACTCGGAATGTCAAAATATTTGATCAAATCAAAAATTATAAGAATTTCATATAGAATATTTTTTACGAAGGTACAATAAAAGTATTAACAAAACCAATATGCCCAACCTTATTTGTAGTGCCTTGCAATAGAATAACAAAAACAAAACAGAAACACATGAAAAACAACATTCATTACTCCATGAAGATCAATCGAAATCACACAATTTGGCACTGACTTTGAAGCACTAAAACTTAAATATTTCAGAAAGGCACAAAAGGGCACTTTAATTTTTTGCAATATAGTAGTCAAATATATGTTCTTTATATATCATATAAAATTATTACGGCCTTTCACAGCGAAAGTAACTATATGTCTATCTATATCCTTTAAATATGTACAATTTTAAGACTTAAACTAAAAAATGTTTATAAATTACACAGGGCAACAAATTTCGACTTCTGGTCGGCTTTTCTGCGTTTGACATCAGCTCTAGGGTAATTAGGGACCGCTGATTTCGAGTCCGCAAACTGTTTTTAAAACTTAGTTTCCGTTTTCGCAAAAAATGGGCGTGTCACTTTTTCGTATTTTCCCTGACTTTTTTCACGTTTTAGATTGTAATTTCTAAATCAACCAACCGGTTGATATGGTTTTCTCTTTGTGGCATTTACAACACCTCACGGCTTCATTTCCAATGTAATTTGTTTTTTTAAGTTTTAAAATTCCGCGGTAATTGGACCTCAAAGTCGGAAAATATGGAATTTCAAGGCGTTTTCTTGGATGGTCAAAAACATGCACATTTTTCTTAAATCTATTAATGAGTTAGGTGTTAAATGAAAGCGAAAACATCAAACAATACAACACAGCCAAATTATTTGATGTGGTTCCGATTCTCATCGAAATAATAGGAAAAATGTACCATAGTAATTTTCATCATTTTTCATAATTTTTCCTTACAAAATTAGGTGCCTCAAATTTCTTATTTTTTAAGGAAAAAGTTTGAAAAATTATGAAAATGACTATGGTACATTTTTAGGTTCTTGATTTGTCGTTGGTTAATGAATTTGCCACTAACTTGCTCAAAGAATGGAGAGTCTCCATAGAGCATTCTTTTTCTGACCACAGGTACATAGATTTTCGGATAGAAGTCACAACCACTTTGGTCACCCCCTGTAGAAATAGAGTTCGAACTGACTGGGAAAAGTTCAGAGAAATTTTTGTGAGATCACTGCCAACTGATGGTCCCAGTGGGATTAACTCTGTCCAGAAGTTGGATAATGCGGTAGCATCCCTTACAGCTGCTTACAAGGTTGCCACTGTGGAGTCTTGCCCTGTGAGACCACTCTGGGGTAAAACTAGACCAAATTGGTGGAACTCTGAGGTAGTTGTGCTTAGAAAGGAGTGCCGCAAACTTTTCAATCGCGCTAGAGCGACAAACGACTGGTCCGTATATAAAGCCAGACTAAAGGTTTTCAAAAAAACGGTGAGATCTGCTAAGCGATCCTCCTGGACGCAGTTCTGCCAGAACATAGACTGCAATTCTGAGGCCAGTCGTCTTCGTAAGATCCTCGCTTCCTGTCCAGCGATCCCCAGCTTTCTGCAAAGGGAAGATGGCTCCTGGACAACGTCAAGCCAAGAGTCAATTGAACTCCTGGTCGATACTCATTATCCGGGTAATAGCGGTACTGGCGAAACTATCCTGGGTACATTCAGTTCAATCTGCACACATCATAATATGGGGGTGCAAGACATAGTTAGCAGCGAAAAACTGCACTGGGCCATAAATAGTTTTCTGCCTTTCAAGTCTCCGGGGCCCGACGGTATCATCCCAGCTGATCTGCAGCACACATCAGAATTGGTCGTGCCGTGGCTTCTGGAGATTTTTGTAGCTATTCTACACTTCTCTCATATTCCTACTACTTGGACTGAGGTAAACGTGATTTTCATACCTAAAGCGGGGAAGATCTCACACTCGAAAGCAAAAGATCACAGGCCTATTAGCCTGTCATCTTTTCTTCTCAAAGTCTTTGAAAGGCTCATTGACTTGTACATTAAGGACAAAGTGGGTCAACTTCCTTCACCCAATCAACATGCATATACGAAGGGTAAATCCGTTGAGACGGCTCTTCATGCACTCGTAGGGCAGATTGAATACTCCCTCCTTTTCAGAGAATTCACATTGGTGTCTTTTCTCGACATTGAGGGAGCTTTCAACAATATTATTCCAGCGGCCATTACTAGCTCAATGACCAACCTGAAACTATGTAAGCCGATAGTGGACATAACTCTTCGCTAGGTCAATCCTCCGTCAGGAGGTGGGTCTCCAGAGGCACCCCGCAGGGTGGAGTCCTTTCTCCCCTCCTTTGGAACATTGCGATAAATGACCTGCTCTTGCAACTGAGCCGTACGGGGTGTAAGGTAGTTGCATACGCAGACGATGTGACTATAGCGGTATCTGGGAAGAACCTTCCGACACTGGTCGATCTTCTTCAAGGCGCCCTGAACCTATTGGGATCTTGGTGCTCTAGGAACGGTATCGGCGTTAACCCATCCAAAACCGATCTGGTCCTCTTTACAAGGAAGCACCAAGTTCCTACTTTTGACCCGCCCTCTCTTAACGGGACTAGTCTAACTGTCAGCTCGCAGGCCAAATACCTTGGTCTACTGCTGGATAAGAAACTAAACTGGAAAGCGAACACACTAGAAAGGGTTCGCAAGGCCACTGTTGCACTGTACTCATGTAAAAAAGCAGTTGGTAAAAAATGGGGTCTTCAGCCACGTATTATATACTGGTTGTACATCTCAGTGATTAGACCCATTCTTTTCTATGGAGCAGTAGTATGGTTGAATGCCTTGGATAAGGGGATCAACCAGAAACCTCTGGACTCAGTTCAAAGATCGGCGGCGCTCATAATAACTGGGGCCATGCGATCGGCACCGTCCAAAGGACTCTACGCCCTGCTTCACTTTCTCCCTGTTGACCTTTTCGGTAAACAAGTGGCTACCCTCTCTGCAGTGAGACTAAACACCATCAACAGATGGACACGTACTGACTTCGGTCACTGCCAAATTCTGGACAGTTCACCTGACCTACGTGACAACATAGATTACTCGTTACCATCATTAGTTTTCGACTCTAGATTCTCAACCCTCATACCTCTTAGGCAGGAGTGGGAACAAGAGAATATTAATTTAATAATAATTGATTGGCACGACAGCCCGCTTACGCGAGACTAAGGCCTAGCTTCCCGCAACCACCCGTGTTGTGCGTGTGAATTTTGTACGCGGGTGGAAAGGACCTACAGTTTTATGCCGGTTCCGAACGGCAGATTGGGAGCTTTTTCATAGGCAATTTTTACTCTCAGAGGTTTGCCATTTCCAGCTGAGAGAACAGCCACCGAAAGAGAAAACGAGTTTCCCGTTTTTTTAGGTGTTACTACATGCAGTATTCGATCTTGCGTCGCTCTGCATGCGACTCGTTGGACCGCGCACTAACCAACTGAGCCACGGCGGCTGGGAACAAGAGAAGGTTCCGAAAACTGGAGTATGTTTTTACACTGACAGCTCCAAATTGGATGGAAGAGTAGGGGGTGGAGTTATGTGCGTAAATCCACCCATGGAAGAATGTTTTCGTCTTCCAGATTACTGTAGCGTCTTCCAAGCGGCAGTTCTGGCCATTTTCAAAGCCCTGACTATGCTAAGGCAATGCAACCCTCCGGAAGATACGATCCGTATTTTCACTGACAGCCAGGCAGCAATTAAAGCCCTCAAGAAGGTTTCAACCACATCGAAAGTAGTTACGCTTTGCCGCTCCCTACTAAGTGAGTTAGGGTGCGTGTACAACATCTTCCTTATCTGGGTACCGGGACACAAAGACATCAGTGGAAACTGTGCAGCTGATGAGCTTGCCAGACGTGGCACCACTCTCCCGCACTCCAATGCCACGGTTACGGTAGGCATTCCCCTTGCTTCCTGCAAACTAACGATCTGTTCCCTCTTCCTCGATAAGGCCAATAGGCGTTGGCAAGGGGAGAGCACATGCACCATTACCAAACAGCTCTGGCCTGTTCTTAATCTTAGGCGAACAAGAGCACTGGCCACTGTCTTTTCGGACGCCCAGCTTCCAGACTAGGTGTCAATACATGAGACTTCTGCCGCAGCTGTCACAATGAAGAGGAGGAAGAATCTATCAGCCATCTTCTCTGCAACTGTCCGGCTCTATCTAGACGAAGATGGAAAACCCTAGGTTCTCCTTTCTTCGACAACCTGAATGACCTCAGTTCAGCTAGAATCAATGCATTGCTTGAGTTCATTCACTCGTCGAAATGGCTTGAATAGGCCTCTCGGATTGCAGTAAGACAGACCTCTCAACTTGTGGTATCACAACGGGCCCATTCCCCGGCCTATGTGTGTCTCTCGGCAAGTTCCAGGCCAAGACAGCCACTTTAACCTAACCTAACCTATGGTACATTTTTGGTATTATTTTGATGCGAATGTGTATTCCACCATATAATTTGGCTGTGTTGTAATGTTTGATGTGTCGGCTTTCATTATACCCCTAACTCGTTAATTGATTTACGAAAATTGTGTATGTTTTTGACCATCAAAGAAAACGCCTTCAAATTCCATATTTTCCGACTTTGAAGTCCAATTACCGCAGCATTTTAAAACTTATAAAAATAAGTTGCATGGGAAAGAAAGCCGTGTGGTGTTGTTAATGCGATAACGTAAAAATCATGTCATACGGTTTTTTAGTTTAGAAATTACGATCAAAAATATGGAAAAAGTAGAGGAAAAACTGAAAAAATGACACGGTACCTATATCTCACAAACTAGAGCTGCTAGAAAAAATCTGAGGATAGATACGAAATCAGCGCACCCAAATTAATAAGAAACAGTAGAAAAACTCCATGCAACAGAAAAAAGTGTTTTTTTTTTGCTGTGTAATCAGCCCTGTTCCAGAATCCGAATCGGATTAGAATAAAAATTAAATCCGATTTGTAGAGGTGTTCTGCAATCCGATCGGAATTGTCACATTCGAAGTTTATTTCGAATACGATTGTTAGCAAATTAAACAAACCTTCAATCAGCTGTTTGCTTAAAATGTTCAAATGTAAAGTAAATTGTAAAATTTTGTGAGATTTTTTATTTTATTAAATGAGTTTAGTTATTTTATTGGCATTATTGCTTGAGAACGAGCAGAATTTTGCGAGAACACATCAATCCGACGGAAGTGCCAGATTCTTCGTAACTAGTAAAAGTTATTTCAGTTATGTTCAAAATTTAAGGTTTATTGCTCAGAACCGTCTTAACAAAGTAGCATTTCTTCGGAAATGCTCCATCCCGCCAGAATTGAAATTGGCGATGGCTTTGCGATTTCTTGCCGAAGGAGGCTATCAGCCATCGGTAGAAAAGGCAACCGCCTTTCCATTTCGGAAAGTGTGTGCTTCTTAAAAGGTCCACCGCCGGTCGCTTAAGCTTCTTTTCTATTATACGCCAGCTTCCTTCTTACCTCACTTTCCCAAACACCCCAGGTCTATGATTGCAGAAAATTTTACAAAATGAATTGATTTAATTTGCTTTTCACCTTTTTCCATTCCGTTATATTTTTTGTTGGTGGTCCTTGCCCGTTCAGCGACTGTGTTAAATTCTTCCATTTATTTGCCTTTACAGAATCCCTTCACGATGTCCGCATTGTCCTCCAAGAGCATTTTGCTCTGGTCAGCAGTCTTCTGCTTTCCCCTGATTAAAAATGAATTTATTAGTTTGATTTAACACGATGTTTAAATTATTTTCGTTGTTTGTTTTCGTTTTGCTGCTTTCCGATTTCAATTCCACTAGCTTTTTGTTTAACGGAATATTTTTGACAACAATTTGCGACAATTGGAATGTAGAACACCATGATGAAATAAACAAGGTGAAGCAAGTAGCTGACAGTTTTGTCACCCCATGATGAAATCAACAAGGTGAAGCGAGTAGATGACCCTTATTTTGACAAGAGAGCTTTTGAAAAACTGACGTTTTCAAAATAAATTCTCTCAAAACATAAGACTTTCATTCTTTCTTTCTTCGCTTTAACCCACTTATGCTTGGTGTATCAAAAAATCAATTTTATTATTATTGTAGTGCGTTCTAGGTAAGATTATTCCGAAATATGAAACCAAAAATAAATAGGTATGTCGTAGCACAACGTAACATGCTTTACTAAAAAACGATTAACATTTATGTAAAACATGTAAAAAAACATAATATGTGAAACAAACAAATTCAATTACAGAAAGAAAATTAAAATTCTTGACTCTCTTACTTTAGGAGAAGAAGTTAAACGCGTATTTTACAAATGAAAATTTTTAAACACAATATTTTCGATTTTACGTTTTGAGTGGGGTTAAAAATATTCTCTCAATGTCAAAGCAAAATTGGTTGTCAATTGCTATGTTTCAAAATAAGGGTATGGGTTGACAAAACTGTCAGCTACTCGCTTCACCTTGTTTATTTCATCATGTGTCACCCCATACCCTTATTTTGAAACATAGCATTTGAAATTCAATTTTGTTTTGGCATTGAGAGAATATTTTTAAACCCACTCAAAACGTAAAAGCGAAAATATTTTTGTGTTGTAAAATTTTGATCGCGGAAAAAATGCCGAGCACATGGCAATACCAATAATTATGCAGCGAATAATGCAGACTCTTAACTTTAGCTCCGGGCGTTATAAGTCACAGTTGCCCATAAATACGAGCTTTTCTCTAACAAAGAATTTTCTGCAAAGCACTACACCAATAATGAAATTGATTTTTTGATGCACCAGCTATAAGTGGGTTAATGCAAACAAAGAAGAAGGCTTTCATGTTTTGGGCATAGTATAATACCATAGACAGATTGGAAAGGGCCTCGACAACGCTCAAGGGATCCATCCTCAATGCCTATGAAGAAAACTGTCCCCTAAAGACCAAGACCTTTAAGAGGCAGACGCCATGGTGGAGCGGTCACCTTAGCAAGCTAAGGAAGGAAGTAAGGAAACTGTTCAACAGAGCTAAGCGCAATAATGACTGGCAGACCTACTCCCAGACCCTCACTAAATACAATCAAGAGATCAGGAAGGCCAAGAGGGAATCTTTTAGGCGTTTCTGTGAGGACGTATCAGATATGTCCTCCAGTTGCAGGCTACAGAAGATCCTCTCGATGGAAAAATCCTGTCCAATCGGAACTCTAGTGGATGTAGATGGGTCCTCCACAAAAAGTGAGATGGAATCGCTTGTCCTACTCACTAATACACACTTCCCGGGATCGAACATATTGACAGCCGATCCTCTGATTGACAGTACAGGACAGTCGTATTGTACAAGTAGGGAAGATTGGAGAACGGCCAAAGCCGTGTGCAATGCGCAAATAGTTAAATGGGCGCTGGAATCATTCGCCCCGTACAAAGCACCGGGAAGAGATGGCATTTTCCCGGCACTCTTGCAGAAGGGAATGAATATACTAGCGCCTATTCTAGCAAAGATATACTCATGCAGTCTAGCATATGGATATATTCCAGAGGCCTGGAGAGCAATAAATGTGATCTATTTGCCGAAACCTGGAAGATCCAACAAAAAGGACCCTAAATCCTTCAGGCCAATACGCCTAATGCCCTTCGTGCTAAAGGGACTGGAAAAGGTTGTTGACCGCTTCCTGAGGGAAGAAATTCTAACCCGGTGTCCCCTTAGCACGAATCAACACGCCTATCAGAAAGGTAGATCCACAGAAACGGCCCTATCAGTGCTGGTAGGCAAAATTGAGAAGTCCCTGGAAGTGAAGGAGATCTGCCATGCAGGTTTCTTAGACATTGAAGGGGCCTTCAACTACACGACCTTCGAAGCGATAGAAACAGCGCTAGAAGACTTCCAGGTGCCTACCACTCTCATAAGATGGATATCATCAATGCTCGAAAGCAGGGTGATTCGGTCCAGCTTAGGGGGGGTAGAGCTCTCTGCAAAAACAGCAAGGGGGTGTCCCCAAGGAGGAGTCCTATCCCCGCTGCTGTGGTCTGTGGTCGTTGACGGACTAATCCACTCACTTACAGAGCAGGGACATGAAGTCATTGCATATGCAGACGACCTAGTAATCGCAGTCAGGGGCAGAGATGGACAAATCGTCTCAGACTTGCTCCAGAACGCGTTGAACACAGTGGAGTGCTGGTGCGTCAGACAGAAACTGTCTGTGAATCCAGATAAGACCATTGTAGTGCCTTTCACTCTTAAAAGGAAATTAAACCTAAGACAGGTTAGGATCTTTGGTAAAGAACTTAACTACTCGAAGGAGGTTAAGTACCTAGGGGTAACTCTAGACAGTAAATTGAACTGGATACCCCACGTAGATCGCATGCTTACAAGAGCAGGTAATGCTCTCTGGAGCTGCAAGAGGATCTGTGGGAAAAACTGGGGTCTGAGGCCGAAATGGCTTCAGAAGATTTACACCCTAGTAATTCTGCCAACTATCACTTATGGAGCGATAGTCTGGTGGAAGAAAACCACAGATGTAACAACTGCGACTAAGCTAGAGAAACTACAAAGACTAGCGAATACCTGTATAACAGGATGTCTCAGAACCACTCCAACTGCAGCTCTCAATGTTATATTGGGAATGCTACCGCTGGAAATGAATGTGCAGATGGCAGCAACCAATAGCACACACATGCTGATGCATAATGGATCCATACCAAGGGATGCACAGGCAATCAGCCACCGATCTCTGCTGAGGGACAGGAGGCGGGATGGAGGCTTTTGGATGCCTCTGGACCAGATGCCCCAGAAGCACCTCTTCAGAAAAAGTTACGCAACGTATATACCTCACAGGTTGGACTGGGCTGATAAAAAGATCAGTCTCACGTGTGAGGACATTGTCTGGTACACCGATGGGTCCAAGACAGAAGAAGGAACAGGGGCAGGAATATTTAGCTCCGGTTTCCAGTCTTCTGTAAGTCTTGGGGACAAAGCCTCGATTTTTCAGGCTGAGGTCTTTGCCATAAATGTGTGTGCCAGGAAATTACTAACACTCAATGTTAGAAGGAAAAGGATAATCATAATGTCAGACAGCCAGGCGGCAATCTAGGCCCTAGGCTCGATGACATTTGACTCCAAACTGGTCTGGGAGACAGCAAATGTTCTCCAGGATCTCTCAAGGGAAAACCAAGTGATAATACACTGGATCCCTGCGCACTGTGGGCACGATGGTAATGAGGAAGCGGACAGATTGGCAAAGGATGGGGCTGCTAGCCGGCCCTACGGACCTGAACCAATCATCGGTGTTAGCAAGTCTCATTACAGACATTGTGTTAAACAGGAATTCATTAATCGAGCAAACCACAAATGGTCGAACACAATGGGGCAACGATGCTCCAAGCTTTTCTTTCCAGCCTACTCGGAAAGGAAATCCAGGTACCTAATTGACCTAAGCAGAAAGGAGGTCAGGGTCATGACGGGGATGCTAAGTGGACACTGTCTGCTAAATATGCATAAGGCGCGTCTGGGACTAACGGACAGCGAACTTTGCAGATTTTGTATGGAAGAAGAAGAGACTTCTATACATATTATAACTGAATGCCCTGCCCTAATACACGCAAGAAAGCGAATATTAGGGAAGGAGGTAATACAGACGAGAGATTTGTCTGAAATGAATCTAAGGAAACTAAAGGAGTTCCTAGATAACATTGGAGGACACGAACTCCTCCAGTAACGTAGAGGGACATGACACAATAGTTCACTACTTGGACGCATTGTCTCGGGCAGGTGTTGTCCGAATCCCAAATCTAATCTAATCTAATCTAGTATAATAAAAAAGTAGTCTAACCTGAGAGAGTATTTCTAATGTATTTCTATTTTGTTTACAAAAATTGACAGAAAATTGTATGAACGTCAAATCATTGTATTGATGGTCAAATCAATATGCGCCTATGTTTTCTGTTGACAAATTTTGTACATCAAAATTAAAAATTGTGAAAGAAATTTCAAAAAATTTGTACTCAAAAGAGGGGAGAGTTCAAGTTAGACTACTTTATAATTATACTATGGTTTTGAGAAAATTGTTTTTGAAATGTCAGTTTTCAAAAGCTCAAAATAAGGGTATGTCATCACTGAAAGGACGACTAGAAAAAGTTGCGACTCTTAATATCAAAGAAGTTCAGTTGCCTCATCTCCCCAGAGTTAGGTTGCCAACCATAATAAGGGGATAAGTGAATCTGTTTCATCAGTTTTTAAATTATTATAGCTGAAGCTCTTTCTGAATTGAATCACATCTAGATCTCTTGCTTCCCAAAGCGATAGTTTTAAAATATATAGTTGACTGAAAAATTGAATTGAAAAAGTTTTGTTAACCAGCTCTTAAAAGCTTAAAGGGGTTTTTAAGAAACTGTGAATGATAAACCTAACTCTTAACAAAAGCTTTTAAAATTGTATATTAAATATCAGAGAATGCTGCGATTGTATACATCCTCGAATACTTTCTTGTTATTCTGCAGTTATTGGAGAATTCTACATATATACATATATTGCCCGGCATTGCTTAGTCCTACATATTACCAAATTTTCGAAGAATAATTTCAGTTTTTCTTATTTATGCAGACTTATACACGTCAGTTAAATGGACGTAGAAATCTGTCAACTTCTTCAACCCCCGACCTTTTTATTATTTTTTCGGGAAGACGCATGATACATGATACGATTGTTTTTCAAAAGTCAGATCTATTTCCGCATAAAAAATTTAAACAAAAAATTATCACTAAATAAATATCCATCTAGGCGTTACAACTGTTATTTTTTTTAAACATAACATGTCCATCTAAAGGTCCATAACTTATCTTGTCTTATCACTTACAGGGCAATTTAAAGTACGAATTTTTCCCCTATTTGTGAAAATTTCCCCCTCATTATAAGCAACACTCTGTATACGGCATTGTCATTCTGACTTTCTCCCGGAATACAATAATACAACAATTTTACCAATTTTTGACAATTAGCATGCCCATTCGCGAAAACGCAAAAGAAAATCAGAAGAACTCAAAAGGAAATCAGAAGAAAAATGTTTAAGCAGTTGTGTTACCACCACTACCTTATTAATGTGCCTTGACACTACCTTTATTATTGTATCATGGGGAAGCAGTGCACTATCCCCATCGATAATAATAATCATGGGGAAGACGAGTAATAACACTGTGCTACAAAAAACAAAAAATGAAATACACCTGACAATTAACATACTGTAGGCTGTTTATGTGGTCGAATAATGCATAAAAATATTTTTGTTATATTTGTTGTACCCTCCAAATTTTATTTATTTACAAAAAACCGTTTTTACAAACTTTCCGCGGTAATCTATGATTATCTCAGTAATTTTTTTAACGATTTTCAATATGTAATATGTTTTGGAAAGAGCATTGTCAGACCTTTCGAATGATGTATGTCAATTCATTGTTTAAACAAATGAGTAGTAAGTTTTTATCGCATAAACCTTGAAAAAGTGATTTTTTTCTCAATTTTTTTAACTTTAACCAGTTTTTATTGCACAATGAAACAAAAAAATTAATAAAGTTGGGTAATATTCTGAAAGAAGATTTATTTACGAACAAATTGGTGTATTGCTTTATTGAATTGGACCAAAACTGCGGAATCTACGCTATTTTTTCGTAACTAGAAAATAAAGCCTATCATGTGTATTGCAGTGTGTACAATGAATTCGTCTTAAATTTTTATTTAAATCTCAAATGAATACATATTCAAGGCTTTATTTTCTAGTTACGAAAAAATTGCGTAGATTCCGCAGTTTTGGTCCAATTCAATAAAGCAATACACCAATTTGTTCGTAAACAAATCTTCTTTCAGAATATTACCTAACTTTATTAATTTTTTTGTTTCATTATGCAATAAAAACTGGTTAAAGTTAAAAAATTGAGAAAAAAATCACTTTTTCAAGGTTTATGCGATAAAAACTTACTACTCATTTGTTTAAACAATGAATTGACATACATCATTCGAAAGGTCTGACAATGCTCTTTCGAAAACATATTACATATTGAAAATCGTTAAAAAAATTACTGAGATATTCATAGATTACCGCGGAAAGTTTGTAAAAACGGTTTTTTGTAAATAAATAAAATTTGGAGGGTACAAAAAATATAACAAAAATATTTTTATGCATTATTCGACCATATAAACACCCTACACTATGTAATTTGTCAGGTGTATTTTCAGTGTTGCACCGTGTAATTTTCCTAATTTCAAAAAATTTTGTTTGCTCAGAGAGAAAGAGTTTTTAATAGACTTCTCTATTATTTTAATTTATAATTATAATTGATTGGCACGACAGCCCGCTTACGCGAGACTAAGGCCTAGCTTCCCGCAACCACCCGTGTTGTGCGTGTGAATTTGTACGCGGGGGGAAGGGACCTACAGTTTTATGCCGGTTGCGAACGGCAGGTTGGGAGCTTTTTCATAGGCAATTTTTACTCTCAGAGGTTTGCCATTTCCAGCTGAGAAGACAGCCACCGAAAGAGAAAACGAGCAGTGTTCGAACTTGCGTCGCTCTGCATTCGACTCGTTGGACCGCGTACTAACCAACTGAGCCACGGCGGCTCTTTATTATTTTACTATGCCTAAATATATGCGTATATACAAACATATGGGATCAAGGTCTATAAAGCTTGATTTGGTATTGCTGGATTCTATCATTCTTTGATCTACGATTTTAGGCGCGTACTGCCAGACGTGAAGCCTGGCTATTTGCGGCCATTAATTCCAGACAGCGCGCCCCAGCAGCCTGATTCTTGGGAGGACGTTATGAAGGATATTGAGCGCGTCATTATGCCTGGCGTTACTCACTGGCACAGTCCCAAGTTCCACGCGTACTTTCCCACTGCCAACTCCTACCCGGCTATTGTTGCTGACATGCTGAGCGGTGCCATTGCCTGCATTGGCTTTACATGGGTAAGTGCTCCCGATTAATTTGCTTTAGGTTTAATACACATTAATTTTTTTTTTTTTAAAGGTTTAAGTTACTCGATGACGAGAATTATTTGGCCTATTCGTTGAGAATATAAAGCCATTTGTAAAGATTATTTTATGAAATTTTAAATTATTGGCAGCCCGATGGGGGTTGCTGTTCAGTGTTGCTTATCATCATATTCTGTGTTGCATGGTGAGATTGAAGATGATTGAAGAGAACATTAGAGTTGAAAGCAGTGATGTTAACTATAGGGAAAATTCCCTACATGTAGGGAATTTTAGCAAAAATTGTGTGCGTAGGGAAAAAATGACAGATTTTTTAAAATTCACTAAATGTAGGGAATTTTCAAACAACCCTGGTTATGGAAAATTTTGAAGTCAAATTAGTCAAACTGAAAATTTTAACGATCAAATGTTGTTTCCCAATTTGGCAAAGTTGGCCAAATATGTTTCGGCACTACCACATTCTAATGCAGACTCTGTAAGAATATTTTCGAACAAAAAAGGAACACATCAAGCTATGACAATTTGACTTCAATTTGTATAATTCGCTTTTACTTAGAAGGCGAAAATATCACCTGTGTAAATTTTCAATGTAAAGAACAGCACTTTAAGAAAATTGCATGCACTGAGTAGTATGACCATAAATAATTAGTCTTAGTGTAATTTTTGTACTGATTTTTTTTAATGTGATGATATGGTATCTCAGTGCAAAGCACAATTTTTTTATGTTGTTATGTTTCCATGTTTTAAATCGTATCTCAGTACAAAGCACAACTTTGTTTTGTTGTTTTCATGTTGCAAATGAATTAAAAGAAGAATTAATAAATGTTATGGTGTTTACTATTGCGACTTTTATTCACAAAAAAATTAAAAAAACCTTAAATATTACAAAATACTTGGAAAATAAGTGTAGGGAGTTTCGTAGGGAAAATTGCTGGACAGCGTAGGGAAAAGTAGGGATTTTTTTCAAGTCGCGTAGGGATTTTTCCAAAATTAGTTAACATCACTGGTTGAAAGTTGATGGTTGATAGGAAATAAAAATTTTTGTTAAATGTCTATTCTATTTTCCAAAGTAAATCCTAAGTAGCGCCCAAGGTGTATTAATAAGGTGATGGCACTACGATTCCCATGTATTTTGTTAGTGCTTTTGGGCATCCTGCTTGTCAAAATCAAATCAAAAGACAAGCAACACAAAAACAATTTTACCAATTTTTGACAATGAGGATGCCCATTCGCGAAAAGCCAAAAGAGAATCAGAAGAAATCAAAAGAAAATCAGAAGAAAAAAGTTTAAGCAGCTGTGTTGCCACCACTACCTTATTAAATGTGCCTTGGTAGCGCCACTCTTTTTTGGCCGGACACTAGTGGCAGTGTTGCCGCACAAGCAGTGCTACCCCATAACGATTTTCTGTTGGTTTTGGGAGTAAATTTTATGCCTAATTTTCTGACTGCTCTTTCCAATCAAGAAATAAAGAAATGTTTCAAAGATTAAATATCTTAACAAAACTGTAAAATTACTGGAGAAATACAATAGTTATTACCACAATTGATTAAAATAGACATTTGAATAAAAATTTCAATTTTTCTTTCCTAAAAATAATTTCATGATAAAAACATAAAACAATCTGAATCAATATCAAGGTAATTTTGTTATTGTACAAGGTAAAATGCGAACGACAAAGTTTCTTGCAATAAATTATTTCGAAATTTGTGTGTTATAGTAATGTCGTGCATCTTCAGAGCTCTTAATACGTACTAAAAATATGTTTTTATTCATTTCGATTGGTAATATAAACTCACAACACGATAATTTAATCAAAAGATGATGAATGTGTTCAGAAGAACATTTTCGTATTCATTATTAAATTTCTTTGATGCGACTGAACTGAATGAAATAATTTTAATGAGATCATAATCATTACAAACATTTCCCATCTTAATACATTTCTATATTCACCATCGATAACAAAAATGTCAACCCTGTCTTATAATAATTTGACCACTTTCACCACAAAATGTGCAAATTTCACCTCCAATGCAGAAATGAAATGTAATTTTTGATTACATTGTTCAAAAGGAACAAAATATCGGATTTACTTTGCTATTTTCGTTGAGGAAGGCTAACCAGGTGCTGATTGATTTTATTCCTTCATGTCCAATGAAGTCTGAAGTTACATTATGTTTCAGTAGTAGCGGGTAATTGTATATGCTGTTGTTATAAATTGTGCGATTGAACAGTACGTGGTCAGCGTCCTCTGGTACTCCGCAAGTTTCGCAGTCCGCTGAGTTAACTACATACTTTCAATTTCGCGAATGTTGTTTTGGAGAAGGTGTGACCTGAAAGAATTCTATTTACTGTCTTTACTCGTGATGCTGATGTCTTTTGTTTTTGTGGAACCATGATTTTTTAATTAAATTTGGAAACATTTTATAGAAGTTTTTCCCTTTATCAACACTGACAGAGTAACACTGCCATAATAAGTTTTCAATTTCTCTATTGGCATCAGTGATTGTCCATTTCAGATTGATTTTTTCTCCGTTGATGTTGGCGTTTCTTGACGCGTAATCCGCTACGTTATTTTGGTGGATGTTGCAGTGGCCAGGTATGAAGTGTATTTCCAGTTTACTGATGTAATTTGTTGATTCTGTGCTTTTAAGTGCTAGCGCTCCCGCCTTGCTGTCCGTCATGATTGCTATTTTATCCTGTTGGTATGCGATCGCGTAGTCAATAACATTCTCTATAGCTACCAATTCATCTGTCATAGACGACGTGGTTTTATCGTCAAAGAACTGTTTTAAGGTTCCCGACTCCTCCTAGTAGAAGGCTGCCTTTGTTTGATTATTTTGGATTGACCCGTCTGTGAAGAAGATGGTAAAGCCAGCCTCTTTTAATTTATTTCTTTTGCTTGTGGACAATTGTGTAATTGTTTGTATATTAGCTTCCCGCTTATTTTTGTATGCTCCTTCAAAGAAGTCTTCTATTATTGTAATTTTCGAGGTTGTGGTATGATTTCCCTTGACTCTATGAATGTTCTTGAAGATATAATCAAACTTTTTATAAATTTTACAATAGCTTGTTTGTATGTTGAATGAGTTATCGTAGGGCTGAAACTGGTAGTTCGAATGCGATACATTTACTTAGTTCCTTGGCCGTGGCCAGCTGGAATCTGTAGGTTGGTGGTAATTCTGCAGCCATGTGATACAATAAATGTGTTGGGGTGGATCTAATTAGACCCAGACTTCTTCTTAGGTGAGCATTAGTGCAAGCAACTATTTTGTCGCTTGCCCTCTTAGAGAGGTTGGCGAAGGTAGAGGCAGCATATTCTAATTTTGCTCTCGTGAAAGCTTTATATAATCTCAAAGATGTGCTTGGGTCCAGTCCTAATCGACATCCACTTAGGATTTTAAGGAAGCCGCAATTTTCGTTGATGGTATCAATGCATTCGTTAACGTGCAGGTTTGCCGAATTGTTTATGGTGATGTGTCTTCCCAGATATTTGATTTTTGTTGTTTGATTTAAGCTAATATTGTTAATAGAAATATTCATAATTCTGTTTTTCCTATTAAAATTGATTAATGTTATTTTGGAGTTCTTGTTTGGCTATATCAAATGATTTTCAATGTTGTTTATAGATTGCAAGTCCGGCCTGCACGGAATTGGAGGTGGTTATGCTCGACTGGCTGGGAAAAATGCTGAATTTGCCAAAGGAGTTCCTGGCCTGCTCCGGAGGAAAAGGCGGCGGTGTTATTCAGGGTACCGCTAGTGAGGCGACACTAGTGGCCTTGCTAGGTGCGAAGGCGAAGAAAATCGAAGAAGTTAAGAAGGTGCATCCCGACTGGGATGACAATACTATAATCTCCAAACTGGTTTTCTACAGTTCGGAACAGGCGCACTCGTCCGTCGAGCGGGCTGGCCTGCTGGGCGGTGTGCGATTGCGCTCGGTACCTGCGGATGATAATAACAGGTTACGCGGCGAGGCGTTAGAAGAAGCTATTAAGGAGGATATTGCGGACGGTCTGATCCCTTTTTATGTATGTTTGATGACGATGACAAATGTATGATTATTGCTTTTGATACTTCTACGTATTTATATTTACAGGCTGTTGTCACCTTGGGCACCACTAACTCGTGTGCTTTTGACTATCTGGATGAATGCGGTCCCATTGGCAACAAGTACAACATTTGGATTCACGTCGATGCAGCCTACGCCGGAGCCGCGTTTATTTGCCCTGAGTATCAACATCTAATGAAGGGCATTGAAATGGCGGACTCATTCAACTTCAATCCCCACAAGTGGATGCTGGTGAATTTCGACTGCAGCGCTATGTGGCTGAAGGATCCCAGCTGGGTTGTTAATGCATTCAATGTGGATCCGCTATATTTGAAGCATGATATGCAAGGTTCAGCTCCAGACTACAGACACTGGCAGATTCCCTTAGGCCGGCGTTTCCGTGCACTAAAACTGTGGTTTGTTTTACGCTTGTATGGTGTCGAAAATATTCAGGCGCATATTAGGCGTCACTGCGGTTATGCAAAACATTTCGCCGATCTGTGTAAATCCGATACACGCTTTGAGGTAGTAGGCGACGTCAATATGGGTCTCGTCTGTTTCCGTCTAAAGGGCACAAACGAGACCAGCGAGAAATTGCTTAAGCACATCAATGGGCGTGGCAACATACACATGGTTCCAGCCAAAATACGCGACGTATATTTTTTACGCATGGCAGTATGCTCTAGATTTACTAAACCAGTCGACATGGACTACTCCTGGCAGGAAGTCAGCGCTGCCGCCGACGAGTTACTGAAGGAGTAAGTGGTGCTATTCCAACAGCCCAAAGTATGCCAAAAATAATACTTAAAACAAACGAAAGGAACGACTAATTTAGGGACCAATAATAAGAATTCGAATGCTTCATTAGATGTTGTGTACTTTTGAACGCATTTGAGCGTATATGTATGTAAGATGACTTGGATGTAACTGGTTTATTGTATTGTTGTTAGTGAGTGATAGTAACTTCTCACAAAAACTCAACAATAATTTATATGCAATTTAATAATCTCTGTATTCTGCTTTTCTAAAAGTTAAGTGTAAGTTGCCAGAACTGTGTTTTTAATAAAAGTGACTTAAAAATACATTACATGAACATAAATTTGGTAAAATCATGACTCAATCTGAGGTTTTTTGTAATACTTTATAATGCGTTCGGCTTCTCTGATTCCACTCATACGCGCACCATCAATCGTGCCGAAACCATTCAATATCGTCGCATCGCCGGCGAAAAGTAGGCTAGGCATATCACCCAATGGTGCAGCCAAAGTGTTCACGTCATGCACAGTGCTCACGGTTGAAAAGTATGGTCGCCCACCGAGGTAACAGGCCAAAGAGCTCCATTTAGAGCGCAACACCGATGATGGATAAGGAATTGTTGGATTTCGTAATAAGGTACGTAGTAATTTTGTAATTTCATCCAGCACTTCAAAGTCCGGCAGCTTTTCGATTTCATTGTAAAATGCACCACCGACCAATATTTCCAGCACTCGATTGCTTTTGGGAACTTTCGATATTTCCACCACCTGCTTTGTCCACATTCGATCCGCTTCGATTTCCTTCGAGCCCCACAGTGGACGTATGTTGTTCCGGAACCATGGCCGTATGTTATGCTCGTATTCAAAGTAAACTTTTACCGGATTACCAAAGCCCAGATTATTTATTGCGTTGAGTTTCTCTTTCGGCAGCGTTGGCTTAAACATGTAGTTGGAGAAAGTTTTTAATACTCCCAGGGGCAACGTGCATATTATGTGATCAGCAGAGAACACGCTACCATCTATACAGGCAACCGACTTTTGATCACATTTCCACGTTTCGCCATACCAGTTTATTTCGCCTACTGGTTTCCCCACCTTCATGTGATTGCCACCAATGCTTTTTGCCACGTTATTCAGAATATTATCCAAGCCACTCGGAATGTAAATATAGCTAGCGGTGTGGTTTTGCTGCTTTGTTATATGCTCAATATTCACATACTCAAGGCAACAACCTAGTAAACTACCGAACTCCTTGAACAGCGAATTGAATATGTCCTTAGCGATTTTTTGGTCTTCTCCCCTAAAAATTGTGTTAACAATTTTTGTTGTTTCCGCCTGGAAGTAAGTATGCACACTATTCAAATCGTGAAGATCGCCAGCTTTATACTTCTCATCGAGTTCAATTCTAGAGCATAGCCGCTTGTAAAGGATATTAATTAACTCTGGCAGCTTCCGATTAATCTTTTCGCCTAGTGTGTTCACGTACATTTTTTCGTCTTTCTGTAGTATCTCTCTATGTATCCCCGATGTCTGCCTCAGCATATCGTACACGGTGTCTTTCGTCGCATCTATTGTTACCCATTTTGCACCGAGCTCACAGAAGGCATCCCCAAATTGCTTGGAGTTGATGCGGCCGCCAAAGCGATCCGTTGCTTCCAAGACAATTGTGCGCTCGAAGCCATTCTTTATTAGATGATTGGCCGCTGAGAGCCCTGCCAGGCCAGCCCCAACAATAACAATTTGAACGTCAGCCAACGGTTTTTCAGCTTTAAGTATGTTACTGTGAAAAGTTGATAGTGTGGACTTGAAGAGGTGTCTGCTAAAATTTCTGAAACTGAAAATATGATTAATTCGAATCGCTTATGGTATAGCTTATTAATACAAGTGAATGTGATTTGAATACCTAAAAAAAATTAAGAAATGTCGCCTTTGCGTTTACAAATCTTTATATATGTAAATTCAAACCTATTGATTAATTGGATTATTGACTTTCTGGGGAGAAGCGGTGGCACATAAATGCGACGGATTACTATCGACCCTGACTTTTTATCATGATTGTCAGCCAAACTGTCTGTTCTGGTTTTGACGGTCGATATTCCAAAAAAATAATTCTGGGTTTCATTTTCCAGGAAGTGCCGTCATTCCGTCTTTTTATATATCCGTTTCTAAAAAAGGATTTGACAACTTGATGTGCTTTAAAATCAGACATCAATTGCACCAGCAACTGATTTACAAGGAATGTTTCTCAAAATTCGAATTTGTTCGTCAGAATATTGAAAGTTCCGTAATGAGCTGTGCCCTTTCCGATCCCCAATTGACACCAATTTGGCTGGTTCACCACTTGACACTTACCATATCATTTCAGATACATGTATTTCAATTTTTTTTTTTTGCAATAATAAAAAATCTTTTTGAAGTAACTTTTAATTTTGTATTTGTTTCGCCGAAAAGAAAATCTATGTCGAACTAGTGAGCATTTTTATTTACCTGCTTTGATAATTTGTTGACGGACCAATTCTCGATGATTTTGACAGCTGCCATTGTGCTGGTTTGTGCATTGGAGAATGCTTGAAGAGCTTGTTGGCAGAGGGCGTGCTCTATTTTAATATAAAAGCAGTGTTGGAAAATAAAAATTAGTATTAGAAAGTAGTATTAGACAAAAAATTTTCAAACCTCACTTGTTCGTTTTCAGATAATGTCAAAAAGACGTAATTTTGTATTAATGAATAGACAAATATACATTTTCAATTGCAAACTACTGTTACGAAAATCCAAGTTTATTTTCCAAGGTTCGTTTGATTGTGTTTAAAAATAAAACAACTTCAAGTACTCAGCGCAAAAACGCAGTCAGAAATCAACAATCACTTTATTTACAGATTTACACTTCCTTGTATCTACACTTGTTACCACTTTGCTTGCTCAACACCGACTCGACCCATTGCGCTGCACACTGCTGCTTTTATACCAGTTTTCTTATCGCGCCGAAGTTTCTTGCAACTTCCAATTGGAAAGCGCTCGACCATTCTCGCATAGAATCCTTGCCATATCGGACTATACCAAGCGAATTATACCAAATTTGCCGTACTTCAAAGTGCCAGCCTAAAAGTATGCTTGGAAAAGCGTTCATGCACAGCACAGAGTGCCTCTTCGTTTCAATACAAAGATTTATGTCGATTTGCGTACCGTCTATCTGTACCGCAAGACGTGAAAGAACTTGCAAAAATATGTCACTATTTAAATGATTTAACTAACAAGCTAAGTTAATTTCTCTCACTGATGTTTGCGGTACGATATTATAATTAAATTTTCTTTGTAAATACTGCGAAAATAAAAAAATATTTGTTATTGCAATTTTTACTTAAAAATGAATAAAACAAAAAAATATACCTCATGGGAGTCAAAATGACACCGTCTGGTCATTTAAGGAAGATTGGGTTGGCCGGACATTCTAGTACGATAACAAGGTCCAAGTTCTTACATTAATTTGAAAAAATTCTCTAAAATTATTTTTACAAACTATATGCGAAAAATATCATTTATAACTAATAACCTATTTCCACTGGGCCTTAAATGCATTTAACGCCTAAATGTATTTTAGATCGAATTTAAATGCTCAAATTCCCATACAATTATTTTTGTATCAAAGTGCGTAAACTCACTTTCAAAACTGCGTTAACTCAGTTTTGCTATTGTTACGAAAATTCCAAGCTCGTCTTCCAACGTTCGGTTTGACTGTGTTGAAACTAAAACAACTTCAATTATTCAGCGCAAACGCAGTAACTAACAATCACTTTATTTATAGATTTACACTTGTTCTACTTTAGACTACTACTATTGCATGTTTCCCCATTGTTTGCTCAACACAGACTCGACCCATTGCGCTGCGCACTGCTGCTTTTATACCAGTTTTCTTATCGCGCCGAAGTTTCTTGCAACTTCTAATTGGAAAGCGCTCGACCATTCTCGCACAGCCCATTTCTCGCGAACCTTGCCATATCAGACTATACCAAGCGAATTATACCAGTTCGCCGTACTTCACAGTGCATGCCTAAAAGTATGCTTGCAAAAGCGTTCATGCACAGCACAGAGTGCCTTTTCGTTTCACTGCCCATCACTTAGACTTGGTCGTCCCGAACAAGTACCGAGGCTCCGCCGGAGTAAGACGCCAGGCGCTCCAAATGGACTACTTTCAACCTGGCGTTTCTGTTGCCGCAGCGTTGAACCCTGTACACCACGTCTTTAATCCTGGTCACGACCTTCTACGGTCCTTCCCATGACGTTTGAAGCTTTGGAGACAAACCTTCCTTCCGCTGCGGGTTGTTGAGCATTACCAGATCGCCTTCTTGGAACCCTTCTGGGTTAGCCCGTAGCTCGCTGTTAACCTACTTTCGACTTGTTGAGTGCGGCTCCGCGATCTCCTCCTCGGCCCTTTCGCAGCCGAACACCAATTACAACCTCTGATCCACTCAGCGACAGACTCCTGGCATCCTACCCAATACAACCGCCTTCTTATCTTGGCAACAGTTTTTGCGATGCCTAGGTGCCCTCCACTGGAGTCGTTTCAGTCGTCGATTCGGCCTCTCGGGACCACTATTAGGGATTTTCTGGTCCTGCCATCCCTGCTCTCCCACTCGCGGTATAGGCTGCCATTCTTCAGACGTAGACTTTGCCATTGTGCCCAGTAAGCCTTCGCGATAGGGCTCTCACCAGCCATCTCCTGCCAGTCCGGCCGTAATCTCTGCACTTTGCCTTTGATGATCTTCGCGAGATCCGTATCCTTGCGCTGGTCCTTCTGTAGCCTTTCCGCAAGCCAGTCTTCCTCTTGCAGAACTCTTACCGACCGTACATCCACAATCTGTTCCTCGTTTTCAGAGCGTCAGCCCTTCCTGGCGACGTCTGTTGTCCGGAACGCTTTTCTCGCAGATGGCAGTCCCGTGATATGTGGCCTTGCTTGCCACATCGCCAGCAACTGACTCTAGATGACACTGCCCGCAGCCCCGCTGGTGCCTCCGAGCTCACTGTCTGGCTTTGCGTGACACGTCCAAATTGGGCTCGACGCCTTTCTGCAGATGAATGTCGAAAACTTCCCCTCCAGGCCGCCTCATACGTCATCGCGCTGGTCGCCGTCTCTTTAAATGTCGGCTTGCCCATCATCAACAAACTGCGACGTGTCTCTGGGTCATGAAGACCTTCAATAAATGACTCAATCTTCATCATCTCGAGGTCATCAGCGCCGAATTCAGGGTAACACAACTGAACGAGCCGCTCAATGTCCGCTGCATATGTCTGCAGCGCCTCGTTGGCTCTTTGCCTACGGCTCTTCAGCTCGCAATAATACAGCATTTTGTTGTGCTCGTCACTGTATCTGGCTGCCAGCGCCCTTATGACGGTCTCGTAATCACCTTTCAAACCTTCCGGAACTGTTTTTATTACCTCAGCCGCAGAACCTCTTAGAGCCAGTATAAGTCTCCGACCTTTCCTAACATCGGTCCACTGACTCTCCAAAGCAGCCATATCGAATTGTAGTTTGAATGTGTCGAATGACGTAGTACCATCATAAGTAGGCACTTCTATGGCAAAACTTTCCTCAACCGACTGCACCCTTGCTCGCAGCTGTACCTCTCTAACTCGCTCGTCGATTTTTCTGTTCACCGAATCCTCCAGACTGTCAACTCGTTTGTCCCACTTGTCCATTCGCGTCTCAAGATGCTCAACCTTCCCGTTCAGTCTATCGGAAATTTCCTCCACCTTTTGCTCTATGCGCGCAGAATTTGTCGCCATTTCTCGGTTGCACGCTTCCATTTGCTCCGATATTACACGGGTCGCCGTTTCCATTCTTGCTATTTCTAGATTTGTCGTTTCGACTTTTGCCGAAATTTCGAGATTCGCAGTTTCCATTTTCGTTGCCATTTGCGCCGAAATTTCGCGATTTTCACGACTGACATTCTCAATTTTCGCAGAAGTTTCCTGAAACAAGCCTCTCATTGCAACCATAATCTGACTTATGTCCATTGCTTGTGGTGGCGCAGCCGCTGCAGCCGTACTTTGGATCGACGCAGCACCCGCAGGCGATTCCTCCACTTTGGCCGACGCCTCTTGTTCCTGCGTTCCGAACTCGTGTGCAGCCCAATCGATGCCACGTGATTCACACGCCTCTCGCAAGCGCAGTTGCACTCCACTTTTCCGCCAGCAGTCGGCAAATTCCAGGCAGCCAGCTCCTTCTTCAGCTGGTCCACCTTCAGCACCTCCAGTTTAACCATGTCTGTGTTTTTATAATTTTATTTTACTTTCAGTAACACAATCCGAACTTCTGACATTAAATGTTACGAAAATCTCAAGTTTTCCCAGGTTCGTTTGATTGTGTTTGAAAATAAAATAACTTCAGTTATTCTGCGCAACGTAGTCAAAACTAACAATCGCTTTATTTACAAATTTACACTTGTTCTACTTTACACTACTACTATTGCATGTTTCCCCATTGCTTGCTCAACACAGACTCGACTCACTGCGCTGCACACTGCTGCTTTTATACCAGTTTTCTTATCGCGCCGAAGTTTCTTGCGACTTCCAATTGGAAAATGCTCGACCATTCTCGCACAGCCCATTTCTCGCGAACCTTGCCATATCGGACTATACCAAGCGAATTATACCAGTTTGCCGTACTTCACAGTGCATGTCTAAAAGTATGCTTGCAAAAGCGTTCATGCACAGCACAGAGTGCCTTTTCATTTCACTATTTATAGTCCTGACAGACATAGGATATTTGTACTACAAAGAATACTACAATCAAAGCTCTAAAAAACCCATACCAGCATGCTGACACACACTTGGTTTTTGTACTACGTAGTACATTTTGACAGCAGCGAAAACAAATTAAAAAATAACGGAAATATTTTTTCTGTTCATTCTCTATTCCTGCAGTGAGGTTGACAACGAAGAGCTTTAAGAGCTTAAAGCGCTTTAAGCATTGCTGTATGTTCCGTTTCGATTCCTGAAAAATCCCATTCCTGTTCGTGGTATTCTACTGGATTTTTGTACTATAATTTAGTACTATTGTATTTTGTACTATAATTTTTGTACTATAATTGTAGTACAAAAATATAGTTGCTTTCGAACAAAAGTTGAAAAAACCAGTGACAGACATTGGTTTTTTGTACTAGCAGGATTTTTGTACTACATGTCTGTCACGGGTATTACAGACGTCTAACAGAAAATGTTATGTTAAAAGCGGGAGCAATACTCACAAATGTACAAATTTTGATAGCATGCTTTAAGGCGCTTTAAGAGCCGTACGAACATAAACAAAAGAGAGGATTTGAATTGCGTTCGGTGTGTTAAATTTTTTGCTAAGACAATTACGTTTTACCAAAGAATATACAATATTTAAACGAATTGGCACTCTGTGCTGTGCATGAACGCTTTTGCAAGCATACTTTTAGGCATGCACTGTGAACTACGGTAAACTGGTATATTCGCTTGGTATAGTCCGATATGGCAAGGTTCGCGAGAAATGGGCTGTGCGAGAATGGTCGAGCATTTTCCAATTGGAAGTTGCAAGAAACTTCGGCGCGATAAGAAAACTGGTATAAATGCAGCAGTGTGCAGCGCAATGAGTCGAGTCGGTGTTGAGCAAGCAATGGGGAAACATGCAATAGTAGTAGTGTAAAGTAGAACAAGGGTAAATTGGTAAATAAAGTGACTGTTAGTTTTACTGCGTTTGCGCTGAATAATTGAAGTTGTTTTATTTTCAAACCCAATCCAAAAACGAACTCAGAGAACTTGGATTTTCGTAACAATATATAGAATACGCATCTTCAAAAATTTGCCAAGCGTGTTTCTTGACGCGGGGGGAAGAGATGAGCGGAGGTATAGGTTGCGGGAAATTTGCTCGCGCTAAACAGTTTGCGATGTTGTTCGTCGAAGCGTAAGCGGAGAGTAAACAACGAACCAAAGCATCGTCATCGTCGCACTATGGCCCAACGGTCGGCAAAACGTTGCAAAAATCAAAAATTTCATGAAATCCTTCGATAAAATGAATACACGCATCTTATTGAGATTACGAAAATGTAACTTTCATTAAATTCGGATTAGTAGTTTGGGAGGTAGAGCCGCTCAAATTTGACAATTGTTCCACATCGAGAAAAATGTGTATTTTTTGGTTTTTTTTTTTAATCTTCAAAATTGATTTGTATGTAAATGAAGCGGCCAATCGGTAACTTATTGTTTTTTTCTAAAAGGTACGTTAATTGTTAATATAATTAAAATATAAAATGTTTGTTTTGTCTTCAAAGTTATTCGATCTACCGATTTCTCAAAAAGTCTATATTTCGACCTTTTCTTCAACTTTAATCGAAAATAAAAAAAATATAGCAAAATTAACCTCCGCGAAATTGAAGATGGTTATTTATTATTCAATTATTTACCTAACTTCCAAAACTCAGCTGCCGCTTTTTGCCGCTTTACTTTCTAGAGCAATAAAGCTGAAACAACTTCGGGTCGAAAACCACGTAATTATACGGAAAATCGCGCACATTTAGTACGGTCAAAACCCATTTTGCGTTGCTGGCATCTATCTATATATGTAATGACGCTCAAACGGACTGGCCGATTTCAATGAAATTTTCTTTATTAGATTCGTCTTGTGTCAGTTCAGGTTCGTGCGAAAAGAAAATTCCGGAAAATCTATTGGAAACGTCGGAAAGCCCCTGTAATTTTTTAATGGTGAATCCTGAAAATTGTCACGTTGGAACTTTAAGTCACACATCAATTAAATTCACTAGGAACTTACTATTTAGTCGTGTCATTCGATAGAGGGAATGGGGCGGGTATTGGACGAGGGGGCGTGGCACCACTCATACAAGCCAAATCTGAATAATGGAATATCTTCGAAATTGTGAGGTGCACAGGATTGAAATTTAGTATTGTGTCATCCCATAGATGAATCATTCCACTGGTAAGATTTGATGGGCGTTGGACAAGGAGCGTGGCATATTTTTTGTGACCTTAATATTTTGCTGAATTATAAGTCGCACAGCAATAAAACTAAGTACGGACCTACCATTTATTCATATTGTAACGATAAGACAGTCTGTCGTGGTGCAAAGCAACCCTGTCGCTACGCGCCGTGCCATAATTCAACATGGCAATGATGACCGCGATAATGGAAACTTTTAGTCTAACCTGGCAATGATGGCCGCGATAATGGAGACTTTTAGTCCAACCTGGCAATGATGACCGCCATAATGGAAACTTTTAGTCCAACCTGGCAATGATGGCCGCGATAATGGAGACTTTGAGTCCAACCTGGCAATGATGATCGCGATCATCATGGAAACCTTTAGTCCACTCTGGAATGTGCGAGAACGATCTGCGCGATGTCCGGACAGGTATAAAAGGCAGCCGGGTGCGGCGCAGCGAGTCAGTCTGATCTTGACTGGTGAAGGTGCCACACGGAGCAATTAAGCAAATAATTAAGTGTAAAGACAGTGAAGTGTAAATCGGTGAAATAAAGTGATTGTTGGTTTTTATTGCCTGCGTTTGGATAATTTAAGTGTGTTTTATTTTCAAATTACGCAATCCAGAGATACGTACTAGCCCAGAACTAGCATTCGTAACATTTGGTGTCAGAAGTGGGATTGTGGAAAATTGAAAATAAAAAAAAAACTAAATAAATACAATTATAAAAGCACGGACATGGTTAAACTCGAGCTGCTGAAGGTAGACCAGCTGAAGTATGAGCTGGCTGCCTGGAGTTTTCCGACTGCTGGCGGAAAAGTGGAGTTGCAGCTGCGCTTGCGAGAGGCGTGTGAATCACGAGGCATCGATTGGGCTGCACACGAGTTCGGAACGCAGGAACAAGAGGCGTCGGCCAAAGTGGAGGAATCGCCTGCGGGTGCTGCGTCGATCCAAAGTACGGCTGCTCCGGCTGGACCATTACAAGCATTAGACATGAGCCAGCTAATAATATAATAATTGATTGGCACGACAGCCCACTTACGCGAGACTAAGGCCTAGCTTCCCGCAGCCACCCGTGATGTGCGTGTGAATTTGTACGCGGGTGGAAGGGACCTACAGTTTTTTGCCGGTTCCGAACGGCAGGTTGGAAGCTTTTTCATAGGCAATTTTTACTCTCAGAGGTTTGCCATTTCCAGCTGAGAGGACAGCCACCGAAAGAGAAAACGAGTTTCCCGTTATTTTTTTTAGGTGTTACTACATGCAGTATTCGAACTTGCGTCGCTCTGCATTCGACTCGCTGGACCGCGCACTAACCAACTGAGCCACGGCGGCCAAGTCGAGCCAGCTAATGATTGCAATAAAAGGCATGTTCGAGACTTCCAATCGTGAAAATCGTGAAATGTCGGCGCAGATGGCAGCGAAAATGGAATCTGCGAATCAAGCTGGAAACTACGAATCTCGAAATTTCGGCAAAAGTCGAGACTGCAAATCGAGAAATGGGAAAATTCTGCGCGCCTAGAGCAGAAGGTGGAGGAAATTTCCAATAGGCTGAACGTGAAAGTTGAGCATCTCGAGACGCGAATGGAAAATTGGGACAAACGAGTTGACGAAATGGGTGAATCCCTGAACAGACGAGTTGACAACCTGGATGAGTCCTTGAACAAACGAGTTGACAGTCTGGAGGATTCGATGCACAGAAAGATAGACGAACGGCTTCGAGATGTACAGCCAGAAGTGCCAGAACAGAAGTGCCTACTTTTGATGGTGCTGCGCCGTTCGATACATTTAAATTGCAATTCGACTTGGCTGCTTTGGAAAATTAGTGGACAGATATCAGGAAAGGTCGAAGTCTGGCACTGGCGCTGAAAGGTACTGCGGCTGAGGTAATCAAATCAGTTCCAGAATGTTTAAGAAGTGATTACGGTGCCATCATGAGAGCGTTGGCAGCGAAGTATAGCGACGAGCACAACCATACGCTATACTACTGTGAGCTGAAGAACCGCAAGCAAAGAGCCAAAAAGGCGCTGCAGACATATGCAGCAGACATCGAGCGGCTCCTACAGTTGTGCTACCCAAAATTTGGTGCTGATGATCTCGAGAAGATGAAGATTGAGTCGTTTATTGAAGGCCTTCATGATCCAGAAACACGTCGAAGTGCGTTGATGATGGGCAAGCCGACATTTAAGGAGACGGTGACCAGCGCGATGACATATGAAGCGGCATGGATTGGGAGCACTCTGTATGCACCTGCAAGGATACACCAGATTCAGGCGGACAACGATATTCCGATCCAGGCCATAAGCTCTGAGATACCGGACAGGCCACGGATGGTCTCCTCTAAAGTTGTTTGCTGGGTATGTGGCAAGCAGGGTCACATATCACAAGACTGCCGCCAACGAAAGGGGCGTTCCCGTTCTCGATCGCAATCGCCTGAAGCGAGGAATACTGACAATCGAGGCCCAGCCAACAAGCGCAGGGCTGAGGACGGCGAGTCGTTAAACTAAAACGGGTCAGCCCAAAGGGGCATGAGCTGATCCCCACAATCTGCCGCCCCACCGTCCTTGTCTCACAGCTGAAACGACAGCCCAGCAGCTTGACAATTGAAGGAAGGATAGATGGAAAGTTGTTCGTGTTGACACTGGAAACTGGAGCGTCACTGGAAAGTTACAAAAACGATTGCTATCGGCACCAGCAGCCTGGACCATGAGTTCATCGTCGCGGATATAATGGACGACGTGATCATCGGCGTGGATTTCATGATTAGGCACGGTTTTACGCTGGACCTGAAGAAAAATGTGCTGAGATATGCCAACGTTGAATTCCCGCTGCACACCGGCTATGAGCGAAGCGTGGCGGAAAGGAAGGTTGTATCGTGTCGACACTGGAGGAATACCTGCGGAAAGTGGTAGGCAGGAATCAAAAGGATTGGGACACGCATATCCCCCTGTTCCTGATGGCGTATAGGTCAGCCCCGCCCGACACGACATCACTCACTCCAGCCCGAGCAGTGTTCGGCACAGAGTTGCGGTTATCCGCTGACTTGAAGTTCGGGGTAGTCAGCACGACGGGAGGCGCTAAGACGGACTACGTGGTCAATTTCACTCCGTCTGATCTCCGCATTATTTACACCACCTATATCCGACCTAAAATGGAGTTTAACTCGCACCTCTGGGCGGGGGCTTCAAAAGCCCATTTGGAGCTCCTCGATCGGGTGCAAAACCGTGCGATTAAACTTATAGGGGACAGTAGGGCATCCAGCTCTATTGACTCCTTGGAACATCGTCGAAACGTGGCATGTGTGGTGTTATTTTACCGATACTTTTTCGGTAACTTCTCAGTGGAGATGAGCAGCTTGATGCCATCACTCCGGGTATTCCCCCGGGCAACCCGTTTGAACACTGGCGCCCATGCATTCCACGTCGAAACTATGTTCCAGCGCACTACGCACTACAGGGAAAGTTCGTTTCTGGCCCGTACAGCGCGGTTGTGGAATGGTCTCCCTGCGGATATTTTCCCCAGCACTTATGATCTCGATGGGTTCAAGGCAAGAGTCCATAACCACTTCACTCATAACCCTATCTCCTAACCTTTATATCCTTCCTGAACCAACGCAATGCTTCGCATTAATAGGGGTCATCCCCTGCGCGTTTGTTCCTGTTTAAAAAAAAAAAAAAAAAAAAATTGCGGGCGGAATTGGAGGAGATTCACCAGTTTATAAGGAGCCGCACCAAACTGGTCAGCGATAATGCGAAAGCCAGATATGATCTACGGGCCAACTCAGCAGGGTTCCAAGAGAGCGAGCTGGTAATGCTCTACAATCGGCAGCGGAGAAAAGGTTTGTCTCCGAAACTTCAAGCGTCATGGGAAGGACCTTACGAAGTCGTGACTAGGATTAACGACGTAGTATACAGGATTCAACGTTGCAGTAATAAAGGCGCTAAACTGAAGCGCATTTGGAGCGCCTGGCGCTTTGTCACAGCGGAACCGGCACTTGTTCGGGACGAACAAGTCTAAGTGGTGGGCAGTGTAACGATAAGACAGTCTGTCGCGCCGCAAAGCAACCCTGTCGCTGCGCGCTGTGCCATAATTCAACCTGGCAATGATGACCGCGATAATGGAAACTTTTAGTCCAACCTGGCAATGATGGCCGCGATAATGGAGACTTTTAGTCCAACCTGGCAATGATGACCGCCATAATGGAAACTTTTAGTCCAACCTGGCAATGATGATCGCGATCATCATGAAAACCTTTAGTCCACTCTGGAATGTGCGAGAACGATCTGCGCGATGGCCGGACAGGTATAAAAGGCAGCCGTGTGCGGCGCAGCGAGTCAGTCTGATTTTGACTAGTGAAGGTGCCACACGGCACCTTCTTTTTATAAAAAATTACGTATGAATCAATAAATTATATTAATTTATTAGAAAAAAATACATTGAAAATTCATTTTTTAATGCAAACAAAGAAGTAATTTCCTTGTGGTATGAAGATTTAGTAAATCTTAACTTTGGCAACGAATTTTAAAATCCCCTGTTAATGTGGCACCCTGTTTTTATGCCCATTTAAAGCATAGATATTACACTTTCAGATGCAGTTTAAATTTTTTAAATACCTTTATTGGTTCAGAAGTTATGATTTTTGCAACGAAAAATGGCAAACCGGGCCATAGTGCGTCGTTTCAACGAAGATGATTCGGGATTCGCTAAAGTTTTTGGTGTTGTCGTTTATTGTGTGTATGCTTTTTTGTCTTGCCGATTGGTTTTGCTGCACAGATTGCTGTCATGTCACCAGCAATCGAATCTTTGTGGTGTATGGCGTTTTGCTGGCCAATGCTTTGATTAATTTAAAAATTTCGTGGTTGATCCCAATTTAAAATGTTTGTAAATGAAGTAAAATTATTTGTTTATGTTTTTACATGGTTGATTACAATTTTGAGAATATGGGTAAACTACGAAAAAAATGAACTGATGGGCATATTGAGTTCAAAATTCGTAAAAACACTTGAAATCAAAAATAATTAGAAACGTGTTTTAATTTTGTTTTTTTTTTTGAAAATCGAAATCTAAAGCAGGGTATAGACGATACAACATGTGCGTGCACTTGGTGCGCAAACTTGAACTTCGTTTTGCTATACACTTCACAACAAGTGTGCGCACATCAGTTCAATCTGAATTTTCATAGAGTGCAGATCGCAATGGAAAACGATAAACTTTTCTTATTAATTATATCTGTTTGTTCTGAACAAACAAAAAAGCAAAAACGCACCTGCCCCTGATTTTTCGCCTTTTTTATTCTTGAAAATGTCTATGAAATCCTTCCTAAAATCTTAATTATTAATTGTCATTATTTGAACGACGCGTCCTCACTCGATGAAAATTTTTCAAGTATGAAAAAATGTGTGCACACTTGGCTACACACTTGCAAACATGTTTTAAAACCATACAAAAAATTGAAAATTTTCAATTTTCTTCGCACTTGTGCGCACACCTGAAATTCGGTGCGCAAACCTAGCTATATACGGTCGAACTTGACTCGCACCGCACCAAGTGTGCGCACATGTTGTATCGTCTATACCCTGCTTAACGGACAAACCAAGGCTTAAAAAATTTATGGAAAAACATAATTTAATAGGTCTATCGACTTTCAATATGTGGAAAGCACTACTAAAGCAATAAATAAATAAATAAATAATAAGACAAGTATTTTGTCATAAGAAAAATGTTATTACGGCATGCCTACGTCTAAAAATAGTATAAATATTCTACACCTGAATGGTTCCATGGCGAATGATGTGACCATAAAATTACAATATTAGATTTTCTTATTTTAGTTCTTTTAAACAAGCATTATATGTGGGCCGTAAGAAAAGTTCCAAAGAACGGGACGGAACGTTTTCTTTTCTTTCCAATTCAATTTTTATTTAATTGTCTTTGTTGATTACTTATTATTTAATTTTTAATTCCCTGTAGCGATCATATAGGTCGCCATGCCAGCTATATTTTATTTTCTTTTCTATGATTTTGCACGCACTACAGTCGGCAGTGAGTTCAGGAGCAATATGCTACGCTGTGCAGGCTTATAGAAGAAGAACAAAAGCCAGCCAGAAAACAGAAATCGTTTTATAATTTCAGCTTTTCGCCAGCGTAACAACAAGAACAACAGCACATCGTCTTCCTCCTCTTCGGACAATTGAGCGAGAATGAACGAGTGAGCACAGACGCGGCATTTGTGTTTCTATGATTTGCGCTCAGAGCATTGTGCTGTCATTTCAAGTGTTTCCCCTTGTTGTCTGTTGTTGGCATCATGAAGACGGGTGGCGATATCAGCACCCGCATTTAAATGTTTGCTTGTACGTGATGCACACTCTTTATGTTCCATACTTTTTGGTTTTACTGAATTTTTCGCAAAAATACATATCGTCTGTCATAATCAAAGTCAAAACATCTATTATTTGCCAATAATAAATGCTGAAAAAGAAAATAAAAAACGTGGAACTTATCATGAACTCTCTTGACATTAAAATTTCAGCCAGCTCTGATATCAATCAGCCAACAACTTTCACAAATGAAATAAACATTGACAAATGAAATAAATTTTCACAAATGAATTAAATATTCACAAATTTGAAAACGCAGACTTCCTAGACTGTTGGGAAGGTAAGCGGAGTGGTTTTCATGCAGTAGAGAGGCTACACATACGTATACAAGGAGATGGCGGCGATGGGCATAGGTGGCTGCTCAGAAATAAATGCAGAATTTGATTTGTCCAAATGAAAATGTAAACAAAAACCAGCTGTTGGAGTTAACTCAGTTTCGGTGGAAACGATTGACAGTTGTCAAACTTAACCCTAGAAGGGTAATCATATTTTACATACGTTGTTGGTAATCTTCGTCGAATCGACGAAGTCGTATTCAACTCCGATTTTTGGAAGTATTAAAAATCGTATAAACTGCAACTTAATTTTATAATTATACTTAGACATTTTTGTGTAAATAATTCGCACCGTATATATTTAAAAAAATTGTTTGCGTATTTTTCAGTAATTTGTGTTGAGGTACATTTATTTTTGAGATCGGAATGAGTATCAGAAGTTAAAAAAATAATTAAAATTAAAATAAAGTGAAGAACAACACAAAGCTTCTTTATGAAGACAGAAACACAATTATAATTCTTTAAAAAAACAAATAAGAAGCAAAAAAATAAAAAAATATACCTAATTTTTTACGATTCTAATTGACGAATCGAACTTTGTTGCACACTAATTAACTAACTAACTAATTAACTTAACTAATTTATAATTAATTAATTAACCAATTCCAAAAAAATTTTCAATTAATTGTTCCGATATCCCCGAATTCCGAGACATTTTGAAATACTGAAATGCAATGTAAAGTACTCGCATTCAGTTGCAAAAAGTCACGTTAATGGTATTCTTAGTCGTTTCGACGAATCCTAGTTTTGTTTTTCTATAAAAAAAGAAAACTTACGCTGCGCTCGTGCTGCAAAACCTTGTATTCTGCGAAAGCGCATCGCAAACTGAGATCATACGAAAAGAGAAAGCAATAATTTCGGAGAATAAGGAGAAATTTGAAGAAAAGTATGTGGTGTTCGTCGAATCGACGAACATTACCTTTCTAGGGTTAACAGAGCCTTTAAATGCATTTATGCGCTCGGTGGAAATACAGTATAAAATATCCTGCATATGTGTGTGATTTGAAAAAATATGCCGAAAATCATGCGCATAACAAAAATGTGCATATAAGTATAGCCAAATTATGCCATTTTTAATTCCACTTTAAAGAAATGTTGACTTGTAAAGATATTTTAACCATTTCGTTTTCGGCAAGACCCAAGAAAATATGGAGATGGTTTTTCTTGCCCTAGTAACATATCCATATATAAGCACTAAGCCATAAGGAGTGTATGTTATGTGCACCTCATATTGAAATATGAAACACTCCTTTATAACGATATACTTATTTTTTATTGTTTGTACGTGATATGTATCTGCGAAATACCTGTGGGTTTTTATGCAATATTATGAAAAAATATAAAATAAATAATAGAACATTAAATATAAATATATAAATTTATTTCTGTTAAAGTTAAATCCAAAACCAAAAAATATTATTGCTAATTTAAGCACATATTTTCGCAGCAAGGGAAAGCAATTTTTCCCTGAATCACATCTATAATGGTTTTAGAAAGTGTAAAAATATGTAACACACTTTCGCATTTAATTTTGCCTAATTAGAGTCAATAAATAGACATTACTGTTAAAATACGTGTGAAATGTAGTATATGGGTCATTAAAATTGATATGCTAGAGAACTGGAGTTTCCTTTTCCTTCACACCAGCTTTTATTTTGACTTTTCCGTAGCACTTGCTCCGATATGTAGGCCGGAAGACAATTCCTGGCTTATCGTTATTTCGCCTTTCCCTGTAATGCTGTCGGCGTCGAAAATGCTGTCCTGCTGAGCGGCGCGCATCAGGCTCTCCGCTCGTAGCACCTCTGTTAATTGCGACTCGATTTCAGACCACGCAAAGTCAATGTCATTCTCTTTAGGATCCATGCCACAAACAACAAAGCGTAAAAAGTGTTTACCGCGGTGCGATGCCTGTACCATATACAGCTTTTTACGGTCTGTTATGCGCTGCAGCAAAGCAGTAGTGCGTCTGTTGTCCCCTATGGCTCGAAAACACACCAGGCCGAGTGTGCGCTTTGAGATGATTTCTAAACGCTTATCGGCAAGAACGAGTTGCTCAAAGCGTTCTGCCAACGCTATGTGTTTGCGCACGTGCGCCCTGAGCCCCACCGCGCCAATCGAGCGAAATGTTATCCACACTTTGAGGGCTCGAAAGCGCCGGCCCAACGGGATTTGCCAATGCCGGAAGTCCGGCATCTGTGACTCCCCCTCATGCTCGTGCTTCAAGTAGATGCGATCTACATTGAAGCTGTCAACCACTTTACGCGCATCCTTCAGCCACATAGCGCAGCAGTCAAAGTTTACCATGAGAAACTTATGCAAATTGAAATTCAAGGAATCTACTTCATTTAAGCCACGTCGCAAGTGCTCGCACTCCTCCAGTGCGAAAGCGGCGCCGGCATACGCTGCGTCAACATGCAGCCAAATGTTGTGTTGCTGACAAATGGGCGCTAACGATTCGATATCGTCATAAGAACAGGTACCCGTTGTGCCCAACGTGGCAATACATATAACTGGGAGGAAACCTTTTGCCACATCTTCCATCACAGCCTCTTTTAGCACTTTGCCGTGTAGTACAAAATTCTGGTCTGCTGGTAACAATTTCACTGGCATAGCGGCCAAGACACCTGCTTTCTCGATGCAACTATTGCTTTGGTCGCTCGAGTACGCTATAAGCCTGCCGCGAATATCACTTTCACTCATCTCTGGATGCTTTAGTCTGAAGTGGCGCACGGCTTGTTCACGCGCCGCAATCACAGCGACCAGAACCGCTTCGCTGGCTGATCCCTGAATAATACCACCGCCATGCCCATCTGCCGAGTGTAGAAATTGTGGGGGCAACTTTAAAAATTTGGCGAGCCAATCCATTACGACGACCTCGAGCTCGGTGCAAGCTGGACTACAGATCTGTGGACGAAGAAGTCAGTTCCTATAGTGATTTAGCATACTAAGAGTTATATTTATGCACAAGTATCATGTCAGAGCCTCAAAATACTTAAAGCGCAGTGCCACCGAATTATGAATACTAAGTAATGACGCTGAGATAATACAAATGCAGGGAAAAAGAAGCGCATAGTTTGATTCTGGAGTGTCTGATTACAACCTACCCTATATTTTGCATTAATTGAATAAAAATTATAATTAAAAAGAGGATTAGTTGCGTTCCTTTTCCCAAGCGTGTAAATGTGTGTTATAACAAAAAAAAAATAAAAAATTGTTTGCATACACATTTTACACGAGTGCAATTTATGATTTCGCCACTGTTCATATATGTAAGCCGAAGTGAGTCTCATACAAAGGCAACCACCCTAACCTTACCTAACGGTTATTTTCCAGTTCTTATAACGTAAAAAAGTTAGGATTTAACTTATCTATACTATTTGAGATAAGATACATATCTTGAAAAAACAAGTATTCAACTTAATTTAAAATAATGGTGTTCATAATTCGGTGGCACTGCACTGTAAATTTGAATCTACATATGTGGGTGTAAATTGCGCGTTATGCAGAAAACATTAAATTATTGATCGAAAGAAATTATTATCTTTATATGAGTTTAGTCACATACATTTTGAACCCATTACTCTCTGACTTGTGATCCGCCGTTAAAACAGTGGCATACACACAGTCTAATTTTCAACGCTTTAAAAATATTTGGCAAAAACTATAGCTATCACAAGTAAGGTCCACCTTAACATGCTACGTATCAATATGCATATTTAAAATATTTTAGAGTTGGCTGCTCGGTTTGCATTTTTGTTTATTTTAAAGGTATTTGGACGTTTCAGCGTTGACTCGAATTAAAACCAGTTTAACAGATTCACTGGGCCACAGACTTATAAGTGAAAGTGCTGCGCACACTTCTGTGGCCGTAAGGAATAACAGCCAAAGTCGATTTTATGAAGTTTTCAGGAGAGCACTTTTAATTTTTGAATTTGCTTTAGATTACACTAGATAAATTTTAGATTTTTGGGCGTAAAACATTCATTTTATGAGCAAAAGCCATAGAATTTTGTGTAGTAGTTCATTTGAATACGACTAATGCAATGGTAGTAATAACTAAATTTTGTCCTAACTCGACTTTGGCTGTTATTCCTTACGGCCACAGACTTGCTGAGATGCTGATACACGAACATCTTCTCACCACATCACACTACACACTAAATGCACATGCACATGGATTGGTGAAATACCTAACAAATGGTCACACATGCAAAAAGTGAAGCATTCCAACCAACACTCTGTTATTGTTTAGGTCGCAAAAAGAATCACCCTTCTCCTACCCAATTGAAACCAATGACGCTAAATCCTGCTGCCAGCATCTCACCAACAATCGATGGGTACGAACATGCAGTCGGATAGAACGCGTGAAAATTTGGGGACTGCCAATGAGTAATGCCGGGCTTGATGTATTTGCTGATATCCTGCAGGATAACTCTCCAGTCCTCAGAGGTTTCTGGCAACTCCTCTGGCAAAAGGTTGAAGAGGTATCCGGGCTTCACCGATGGTAAGACTTCGCTGCGGAGAAATTTTTAAGTAAACGGTTGCGTCGCCTTCGCCTTGGTTAAATACCATTCGCGGATATTCTCCATATAGTCGGCTACAAAGTCAACGGCGGCTTTACCAAATTCACGGAAAGTCTTTGCGTCCATGTCTATTTGAGATGTCAGCAGCGCTAATCCCTATTCAAATATTGACACTTTTAAAACAAGTCAAATTTAACAATGCCACGAAACTGCCGCTTCCAATTTAAATATTTAGCCCGTGAATACGGCCAACTACTATGCCGTTAGCTGAGATATCTGAAGTTTAAATACTGTGCGCCGTGGTCAAAATGAAAAGCAGCACACGCTTCTCTTTAAGCAAGTTTAAGAGATATATGACATCATGTATGTAAGGCGCAGATGACACCTGTGGTTAGAAGAGAAACTCAATCCATATTGGCTGCTTTCCGACAGCTTTTTAAAAGCTTTCAAGTAAACTGTTGTTGTTATGTCGTTTTTAATTTTACAAAAAAATATGCTTGATAGTGCTTGCTCATTTGGCGCCGTTTCGTACAATTTGTTGCTAAATTATAAATCCCCTTGCAATATCGATTATTGCAACTCGATTATTGGTTTTCGTAAAACTTTCTTCTTCTATTAGTTGTGTTTTGGGCATATGCATACTTTTCGTTCAGATTCTTTCCGTTTACTTTGGCGTACCTGGGAGAGAGCGACCCGAAAAGTACATTGCACATTGCACTTAGGGCCAATTTTTCAGTGCGAGTTTAACTCAGTTTCTAGTTTAAACTTAGTTTATACGCGATTTTTCAGTCATATTTGACATTTTCAGTCATTCTCAATATTTTTGATATTTTTCAGTCATCCTGCACGGTTAAACTAAGTTTAAACTGCCAACAGCGTCTGACAATTCATTTATTTTGGAAATTTGAAAAGCACAATAATAAATATAATTCGGTATAATATAAATATAATTCGACCAAAAATAGCAATGAATTGTTCATCTGACGACGAAGATCATAACCATGCAGAAATGCAAGGTATATTAACAAGGTACGCCAGGCTGGGAGCGGCAGCTTTAAATGTTTCTCTTCACACTCTTATTTGTGAACGGTTGCTCTTTTTGTAGAATAAAGAACCTACTATTAGTGTTGATATTGTTTGTACAACTATACTTTTGTGTACAGATTTAGGTAACATTGTAAAATACATATACGCGAAATATAGCCCATGACACCAGCCTGATACGCACTAAAATATATTGTGGAATGAATACAAACGAAAGAATAAAATAAATTGAAATTGTATGTTCTTTTCCTAATTCTGTTCAGCTTGCTGAAGAAGTAAAACAACTTTATTTTAATGTATAATGTATTTTAGAATAAGGAACTTAAACAAAAATTTAAAACAAAAACAATTGAGAGAAAGATTTTACGTAAATAAAAAATTATCAAAAAGTCTTCCATAGAAATTTACATTACATTTTTATTTTTGAATGGGCGAAAAATGTATAAGACATTCAGCAACACTATAACAATTAATACTAAATTATCTTTGTGGCATTCTATTAAAACTAACTAATTACTAAAACTAATTAATTTGTCCTACATAAACGCAGTTTTTAGAGTTTGAGGAACAAATACTAAAAGATGCAACCAACAATTCATTCCTAACAAAAAGCAACTCTGATTTGGCCCCCTTACTTTGACGGCTCTCTCAGCTTGGCGTACCTTGTTAATATACCTTGCAGAAATGTTTGATGTGTCTTTACGGTGTTGAGAAGATTAGATATAGTGAGAATGCGGCCGGACCAATTCCATTTATTTGGGCGACAGGGACAAGCGATCATAAAATCGCTTCCGCATGAGCAAAGCTTCTGCTTATAATATTTTACAGCTCATCCGTCCTTATATAAAGCATCCTACACTTGTGTATTTTCTCTCACAAGTACAAGAAGCCTTTCGATTTCCCGAGACGGAAAATTTGGTCTACGTTTGCATGTTTTGATTAAATTCATTATTTGAGCGCAAAGAATTTATTTACGAATGACAATCAAAACAAAGAAAAATTATTATCTAGATAATAATATTGCCAGTATTGCCATACTGAAATGACAACAATTTGCTCCAGTTAAACTAGCACTGAAAAACTGCTTTGTAGTTTAAACTAAGTTTCAATGTAAACGAAGTTCAAGCAAACTACGTTTGAACTGGGTTTAAAGTCGCACTGGAAAATTGGCCCTAAGTAGCAAAACATGTTGACACGTGCTATGATACAATTAACAAGGTAGACTAAGGGCAAATTTTTCAGCGCAAGTTTAACTCAGTTTCTAGTTTAAACTTAGTTTAAACGCAAAATCGAATTGTTCAGTCATATTTGACTGGAGTTTAAACTCAGTTTAAACGCCGAACCCTGCACGGTTAACGGCGCTTGTCTGTTATCATACTTTTTAAGTAGCCAGTCGGGATTGAGTTTTGGTGTTCAAACGCGTAAGCGGGAGTGTCTCGGACGACGAGTTCGCGGTTCGATCCTTACTGTAGCTGCTAAGATTTTAATGGCTTTTTTTAATATATTCCTTTTTTACGACCCGTGAAAACAATGTCAATGAAAAATTTATTTGATTTTTAGATCTCTTGATTAGTAAATAGTTTGGTTTTGGAGACACATATAATTGTTCGCAAGTTCTAAAATCAATCAACCAAGCGCAGCATACGGTTACAAACAACCATACAGCAAAAAGATTCGGTTGATGATGACAGGCGATCATGGGCGTACCTAGGTATGGGTAGAGGAGGGTAGTTCCCCCTCGTAATTCTATGTTTTATATACATATGCACAGAAATCTATATTCTATTCTATTTGAATTTTATATTCTGAGTTTGGAAATGTAGTTATGTCTTTGCCCCCTTAAATTTGTTGCTGGGTACGCCCAGGCACTTCTGCACATCGCATCGGCATCGGCACAATCTGCCAAAACGAATGTAATTGTTAAGCGGTCACTACATTGTCGCAATACAGTTACGCCGACGCAGACCTGCTGGCGCCGCAGCTATTGGCAATGCGTTGCCTTAGCAACGATGTGTACGTATCATGCCAAAAAAAATAAAGACTTCATATTCTTTGATCATACACAAAATTTTTAATGCTGATTCATTTATATCACATTTTTTGAACACATTATTAATTTCAGGTATAACCGATTAAAAAAGTTAATAAAAAAAGTTAGATGTTAAGTTAAATGTTAAGTTAAGTTAAAGTTAAATGTTAAGGAAAATTTTGCTTCTCGCCCAGCCTTGAACCCGAGGCGAAATTTACGAAAAAGAAATTACGGATATCTGATGTGCTGTCTACCTGTTACACAAAATACAGTACGTGATCGTTGTAGCTAAAATCATGTATGTTGCAAAAAAGAATATCACAAGCAAGAAACGAAATTCAAAATTAATTCAATCCGACAAAAGTTCTGGATGAGCACATGCAGCTGTGTGCGTAAAATAGCTTTGCGGAAAAAAGCTGTAATTCAGAGCTTGAAATTTTTGTGCCGTTTTCGTATGAGAGTGGACATCTATATGATGACTTATCTGTGGCTATACTATCATAGAGTACGTGTGCCCAATATCAGCTGTCTATGCCACACCTAACTGGGCGAAAGCCGTAGGAACAACTGATCATCGCTTATGGGCCTCGCGAGGCCCAGTTGCTCCACTTAGCACCTACAAAGTAGTCGCTCATCCTATTGTTAATGCCGATTCCGAACGGCGAGTTGGAAGCTTTTTCATAGGCAATTTTACTCTCAGAGATTTGCCATTTCCTGCTAAGAGGACAGCCGCCGAAAGACAAATTGTTGTTTTTCTTTTTTTCCGGTGTTAGCGCAACGGAATCTTGAACCTAGGTTCGAGCGTCGCATTTGACTCGCGGCCCAACGCACTAGCCAGCTGAGCTACGGCGGATGCCGTAATAATTAATATTATTATATTTTCTTTTTCAAAATCTTACGTACCCTACAAAAACATATTATTATCAATATTATTAATCTGCAACATATGTATTGTTCTAAATGTTATCAACATGCTGCGATACTTGAAGCAATAACAGCATTTACAATAATTTGAATTTTTGAAACTTTTTCTGAATGAAAAGTCAGAAATATCCTCGAAATACAGAAACTGTCCTTTGAAAAAGGGTAATACGCAGTTATTCAGAAAATAAAATACGAACATCTGACATACCCAACTAAAGCCCAAAACACCGATTCCGGCAATCAAAAGTTCTCCAACAATGGACCCTGCGGATGTAGCTGAAGGGAAGAAGGCATGAAAATTCGGCGACTGCCAATGCGTCAGTCCGGGCAGTATGATATCTTCCAAATCCATTAAAATATTCTTCCAGTGTTCAGGTTGCTCGGGAAGCTCTTTCGGTAAACTGTGTATGATCGAACGTGGCGCTGTAAATGGAAGAACATCGCTGCGGATGCATACATGCTATAGATAGATAGTTACATGCAGACGGTCGTTATTGTTTTTGAATTGTGATGCGTTGCACAAATGGAGTGACAAGGGCCCAAGGAAACACTCACCGTTCCCGTACTCCCCCCAAGTATTTTATGATGAATTCTATGGATGCAATACTGAACTCACGAAACTCATCAAAATTCATTATATAGCGAAAAAATATAAATATACAGATAGGTATATTGCGAACAAATATATATGCGTCGCCGAGTGCGTTCGGAAACGTGGAGTATTCAAATTTGGGCTACTGTCAAAGTATAAAAGTGTGAATAAAACTGAAAATGTTGATAATTTGGCGCTCGCCAATGCACTTCACTGATCTTATTCTAGTATGAAAGTAAGATGATGACTGATTTGTGGACAGCGTAAGGTATTCAGATATTCAAAAAGACATGATAGCATCAGCATATTATTTACATTTAATTCATTTACAGCGCAGCGGTCGTGTCAACAACAACAGCATAAACAAAAATAAGTGCTTTTGAGTTAAGATGCACTAATTGGTATGTACGGAAATATGCAGACACAGCGCTTTGAAGTGCGATAAACTAAACCGAACTGGAACTGTTGTCACGCCCTTGTCGAAATTTCTGCAATAACGCTGGAATTCCACAATGTTTACTTGGCATGCAATCAACTCATTATTTCTAGTGCCGTCCAAAACCGCGTTTTCTGTCGAACCCAAGGGCGTAGCCAAGGGAGGGGTGGGGAGGGGGTTTGGGTGTCAAACCCCCCGTAGCCTATAATTATTCTACACTTTTAATCACTATGTATGGGATGTTCTTTCCCAAATTAGCAAAAGGTCTTTTCACTTTTAAACATTTTAAAGAATATAACATAATAATAATTTGTCACCTTTACAAAGAATTACAACAAGTATACTTTTCAGTCATGAGTACCAACCGTGAATGATTGAAACGCCACCTAGTAAAATCGGGCACGAACTTATGCTCTTATCCAATAAAAATATGTAAATATGCTATGTAAATTGTGATATTGTACATATGTTTCATTCATTTATTCATTCATTCAAATAACAAAATTTCCAAAGAAAATATATGTGTGTGCTATTTAAACTACTTTCGAATTTGTTCAGTGAGTCGAAATCATAACTACATTGGATAAATACTCTGGCAGATATATACAGATATAACATAAACATTGAATGAACAGAAAAGGATCACCCGGATGGGTACAAGTAAAGCGAAGGTTAAATTCAATTTCAAGAATTCCAAGAAGATTTGGCTGATGAAATCTGCATATCGCGGATTTCAGTTGGCTAACACGTTGGTCATCATTTGTATCCTGACAATCGTTTTTAATCGCGTGTACCACTCATGAACTCTGCTATGGAAAAAAATCCTCACCATTGGTTTATTAATTGAAATTTTGCGGTTGAAGTTTTACCAAGCGCGGTACTTCTACAACGCGTTTTCGATATAACGCGATTTAAAAAAACAGTAATATTTATGTTTTCCGATTATTTTTTTTTCATTGTTTTTTTTTATTTTTTAAATAAAGTATGAATGTTGATTTTGAGTTGGAATGTACATACATTTTTAATTTAGTACCTATTTTATTTTGGAAAAAGCTTATATGAAAGTTAAGTCTTCTATAACGCGAATCACATAACGCGGAATTTTCCTGGAAGGTAACTACCGCGTTATACGAGGGAGACCTGTATTTGCAATTTGTTCGCTGCTCATTTTTAGGCCAATGAAACATACATAATTTCACTTCAGACGCAAAAACGTCGCTTTCAGTAAACAAAATTTCATGAAATTTTTACTAAAAATCGGGGTAACAATTAATATAATGCACTGAGCCACATATAGGTGGCGTCAAATGGTCTGTTTGAAAATTGCAGTTTACTTTAAAAAGCACATAATACTAAATTGGCAAGTTCTGGCTACGCCCCTGGTCAAACCTGTTTACGTCGATAGACAAAAAAAAATAATATGTGATACATATGTTCAATTTTATTAACCTCTATTTTTTTAATCTAAGGAACATTTCCAACACATTTTGTTTCTAAGAAATAAATAAGTAACTTCAAATGTTAAAGCCAACACTAAAATATAGAAAAAAGAAGCCATTTTCTTTAGGTAGCTCTAGAATAAAAAAGCCACACTTAAAGTTTTTGAGTATAATTAAAGGTAATTTATTTATCTTTAAAATTAGGTCGATGAAGGAAATATTCTATTGCATTATGTATAAAATTTCGGGTCTGCTTTTTGATCGACGCCATCAGACTTTGAACAGATGCTCTATTGACTTTTGCAGCGTAATGGTTCCATTTAAAAAGCATTGAGTCGGCATTTTTTATCACGCCCCACTTCTTTTTAATTTGTATTTAACAATAGTCCAAAATTTTTCGATTGGCCGGAGCATAAGGCAATTGGGTGGATTGAACTCTTTTAGCCATATTTCGACATTATTTACATTGTACCAGTTTCAAGCTGCGTTTGAGTAGTGAATAGCTGCTAAGTCTGGCCAAAATTGGATAGATGAACGATGACAACGTATAAAAGGCAATAATCTTTTCTGAAGGCATTCTTTGATATGCATTTGGGACGTCATTGTACCAACCATTACGAATGCCATACTCTTCAGACCACAACTGCGAATTGCTGGCCATATCATTACTTTCTTTGGATATTTTTCGACTTTCTTATATTTATATTTAGTGCTAACACCTCCACGGTATAATGCAACATCAAATTTTTGCCCTTCAATTTGATTAAAATCTAGCTACACCTATGCCTCATCGTGCGTAACTATAGAGCCTTTAGATTTCGTCAACACTTTATCATACAGCAAACAAGCGCCTGTTTTTGCGACACAGTCCTGTTCATCGGAACGATTGGGATATTTTATAGACGAAATGATTTTAACCCCGCTTTAAGTCGTATACGCCGAGCTCTATTAATGCTTAATGTACCCTGGTATTTCTTTATAACACTACAAACTGTCGTTTTTGGTAACTTCAACACTTTAGGTATCTTTGTTCCCCACCAAGTAAGATTTTCAACGAATTTGTTCACTTTTAGTTTTCCCTGTGCTCACTCCATCGCTAATAACTTCGCGTAATGACAACAAAATCTAATGAAATTTCAATCATATAATGACGCATTCATTGTCAACAGAAGCCCATTAAAATTTTTTAGTACAGCAGTAAACGGTAATGTGTGTACCGATTTACTGTGAACCGTTCTTTAAAAGGCTTCCTAATTGCCATTCGGAGTTGAACCCTTTCATCCGTACACATACGTGGGTGGTCCGATAAGAACTTAGCCTACAAAAGAAAAACGAAAATTTTGGATAAGTGGCGATTTATTTCTCAACGTAGTCTCCTTTCAACTCGATACACTTGACCCAGCGATGCTCCAACTTCTTTAACCCGTCTGAAAAAAACGTTTTCTGGAGACCTCCGTGGCGGCGATAACCTCCTCATTCGACTCGAATTTCTGCCCGGCGAGTGTTCAAGTTTGGAAACAAAAAGAAGTCACACGGGGCCAAATCTGGAGAATACGGTGGATGGGGCAGCTGTTCGTAGCCTAATGCGACCAATTTGGCGAATCACCGACCGATATTGCTCTTTTTCCATTTTTCTAAAATCCGCGGACACGTTCGTTTCCACACGCGGTCAAAACAAAACTAAAAATCCAATATGGCTGAAATTTTGACAGTAGCCGTACAAACTCTTGACCCGTCGTTGACTCCATCCGACTTTGATTTGCGAAAAAATTAAAAACACGAATCGACTTATTCCACATGTTAAGTGCTTTCACTAAGTTTGAAGTTAAAAGGCCAATAAAATCTTGTTTCTCCATATAAACTTTTAAATCATAGTTACTGGGTTTTGGTTTTCGAAAAACTGAAAAATACGTGTAAAATTATTTCTCTCTACGAGTACTTTCACCAAACTTGAAGTCAATAGGCTCATTGGTTCATGGTTTTTTGCAGTCTTCCCGTATTCGCACCTTAAGGGGGTAGTCAGGTAGAATCGACCATATTTGTAAATAATTTGTTTCCATTTGGCTATCGCATGAACTACGATCATTATTGTCCATTTCTATGTAACAAAGTTATGACACAATTATTCACAAAAAACAAGCAATAAAAGAGAAAAAAACTTTACAATTGCACTAAACGTTTATTTATTACTATTTTTTTACCGTTGTAGTTCAAACGAGAGCTATTCATTTGTACTTCAAAATGAAATTTGTTTCGTATGTTTCAGATCATCCAAAATGGAGAAATCGTGTCAGCCAGATTTGAAAATTGGCGTCTTCCGGTCGCCCATATCTCCCCCGGGTATAAACGAAAATGTATAAAAAAAAATTTTTTTAGTACTCAAAACTATGTACAATAACATATACACAAATTGTTAATGTGGAATAAAAATTTGTATGAAAAAAAATTATTTAAAAATATGGTCGATTCTACCTGACTAGCCCCTTAAGCCGTCGTTGAACACGCTATATTTTTATTTTCGAAAAAATTAAAAACACGTATCGAATTATTTCTCATTTGAAGTACTTTAACCAAGTTTCAATTATAAAGGCATAAAAAACCATGTTTCTTCATACAAACTTTTAACCCTTGGGTCACCCCTTTCAGTTTTGATTTTCAAAAAAATTAGAGACACGTGCCAAAATATTTTTAATTTCAAGCGTTTTCGCCAGCTTCGGTTCATGGTTTTTTCCAAAAATAAAAAAACATATGTCGAATTATTTTTGATTTGAAGCATTTTCACCAACTTTGAAATCAATAATACAACCAAACAATACCTTAACCCATTTTGCCCTTTTAGACCCCGAATTTCAAAAAATCCCATCCGGAGGTTCATTTCTCAAGACGTACCTACAGTTTAAATTTCACGTTTGTAGTTTCAGCGGTTTGGGTGGGACGATGATAAATCACAAACAACATCAAACAATTATATGTATAGAGAAACAAACAATTATATGTATATTCAGGTCCCGCCACTTCTCCAAAGCTAATGTAATTCTACCAGTGGAACGACACGTTTAAATAAGGACGGTATACAAAATACATACGTACATACTAAATATTTGGATTGTGTGGGCGGGACCACACCCCATTGCCAATAAGCAACAAAAGATATCCAGCACCTATTGCATTAAAGTTGATCGTGCCGTGTGTCGATTGATCTGATTATTTGACTGATTAGTTAGTTTCCGAGTCTATAAAGGACAAACAGCCAAATAAACAGACAAGCATTTATTTTTATAGATAGAGATCTCCAAGCACACATTCAGATCTTCTCACTAATATTTGGTTTTTATTATTGAAGCTAATTTTTTTTAATTATGAAAAAATCGTTTTTTACTTTCGCGTGAAATTAAATACAATAAAAGTTTGAGGTATTCTAATTAACAATTAAAATGCATTTTGAGAGATACTATTAGGTGCGGGAATTGCAACCAACGAATGATACACTACAATAGTCTTTGTATGGGAAAGAGTAGTCTAGTCTGCTTAGCTTCAATAGAAACTTTAAGGGGTTCTGTTTGCAGGGGATATGAGTCCAACTCGTGCGGTTCACAATGGTCCTCATTGGCCTACGTGTGCTCCTTCCGGAGCAGTCACGAATATCTACTCACCTTGCATAGGAAGGGGTAGGGTGTTCACATGCTACCATACCGTTTACCTCTAGTTTTGAACCGAATGCAAAAACATTTGTGATTCTACGCACCTGTGAGAAGCATTGTCTATACTGTTGAAAGTATATTCAAGTCGACTCCAAGAGGCCGAGTGAGTAAACATTTTTAACAAATGAGATCAAATGTGTTTATAAAAAAAAAATTACTCATTTGTTTGAAGTTCTTAGTTCCTTTATTCGTGAATATAACGATAACAGAAAGTTGAGTAAACTATGAAAGAAGTGACAAATACAAAAGAAGCAAATTCACGTCAAAAAAGCTAAGCGAAATTATACAAGTGAACCAGGAAGAATGACAAAAATGCAAAATGTTAAAAAATTAACTATAATCCCGAAACTTCGTCAAAAGGACGACGGTGTTTTATTATTCTTTTATGCTAATGTTTGTAGTTTTAAGTTTGATTAAAACAAAAAATGTGTGACAATTGACGTACTGATTTATCAGAAATACAGTTTTCATAAATATAAAGTAAGTAAGGAAGTAAGTATGTAGGCGTTCGTTAGAACGATGAAAGTTTCAAAAAGTTATTGTAAAAAAAAAGGTTTGCAATCTAGGTAACTATAAAATTGCTTTAGAATTATTTTTTTTAAATACCAAGTCTTACGTTGTATGTGGAAGTAGAGTAAGTTCGGGTAATGTGATATATCTGTTTGTTTTATGGCGATTCCCGACACACTTTGCCTTAAAAGACATTTGTTTTGACCCCAAACTTCTCACTGACGCATTATTTAGTAAGGGAAAGGGCTGGGTGTGAACCATTACTGTTTTTTCTTCCCTAATTGACATATCGCTAATATTTCAACTGTTTAGTTTGTCTTTTGATATAACTCTGCTTTTGTGGTTGTATTGCACGTATTGCTCGTGTTTGAAAATCGACTGCGAAAATGTTTTTGCTCTTTTTGAAAGTGCTATCCAAGTGACTGAATTTAGTGTTTTGATGCTATTCTACGATCCAATATTTGTTTATGTTGAAATATGATTGGAAGTATCGTTGTTTTCAAAGTTACCAAAATGGCAACGTGGTTGGGCTGTGAACAACTGTGGGGGCTGGGTTATTAACCAACTTGTTTTCGTACTACATTTGTACTAGCAATGTCAAATATCGCCGGGTTTATTAAAATAAAGTCATTTTATATAATTTTACTCGATTTGCGTTGAGTTCACTTGAAGTGCGCCAATATGAGAACGCGTTCGCATTTCACATGCAAACATTGCGACACCGATTTGAGGCCTCCTGAATATGTAATGTACGAGGGCGGGTCAATAAGTCCGTGACTTTTTGAATGAAACACAGGTTTTTAGATAAAAAGTTATTTTATTTTTCAACGTAGTCTCCTTTGAGATCGATACACTTAGCCCAACGTTTCTCCAGTTTTTTTATCCCTTCCGAAAAATATGATTTGTCGAGGTCTTCAAAATAGGCATTTATTTGTGAGATGACTTCGTCATTGGAGGCAAATCTCTTTCCGCCGAGCCATTTCTTTAAGTTTGGGAACAAGAAATAGTCACTTGGGGCTAGATCGGGTGAATAGGCGGGATGAGGGAGCAATTCGTAGCTCAATTCATGGATTTTTGCCATGGAAACTAAAAATAATGCTTAATGAGCACACAAAATTCACATTTTTCCATTTTCTTCTCAGTCAATGCGGTAGTCTGATATTAACGGCTGTCAAAAATAAACTAAATGTCGCAGCTTGTTCAATTTTTGATAAGAGTCAACTGACAGATGACTCAGTGTAGCCCTTCAATTAAGAGGCGGGAAATTCAAAAAGTCACGGACTTATTGACCCGCCCTCGTATATATGCCTCTACCTACAAATCAAAGTATCCAAATATTGGCGTCTGATAAAAGTGGCGGGCAATAATCAAAAATAAAGACGTGTTTCTCCTTTTTTTTTTGAAAATCACAATCTGACGGTAAACCAAGGGTTAAAAATTTGTGGAACAAATGCAGTATTGCGAACCCTTATGAAAATTGGACCATCTGTATCTAACAAATTAAACTTTTGCCTGGGAAACGCTCCTAGAAGGCGTGGCTCGGGGTCAAAGTTCAAAGTTTTTATCAAAAAAATTCAATTAATCTCCAAGTGATTTACACGATATGGGTATAAAAGACCTTTCGTTTGTCTTTTTCATACCTTTCTATTAATTTACAACATTACAAACTGTTACGAAATTACTTCACAGGTTCGTTTGAATTGGTTTTGAAAATAAAACAACTTCAATTATTCAGCGCAACCTAGTCAAAACTAACAATCGCTTTATTTACAAATTTACACTTGCTCTACTTTACACTACTACTATTGCATGTTTCCCCATTGCTTGCTCAACACAGACTCGACCCATTGCGCTGCACACTGCTGCTTTTATACCAGTTTTCTTATCGCGCCGAAGTTTCTTGCAACTTCTAATTGGAAAGCGCTCGACCATTCTCGCACAGCCCATTTCTTCGAGAACCATCCTTGCCATATCGGACTATACCAAGCGAATTTATACCAGTTTTGCAGTACTTCAAAATGCATGCCTAAAAGTATGCTTCCAAAAGCGTTCACAGCAAAGAGTGCCTTTTCGTTTCACTGCCCATCACTTAGATTTGTTCGTCCCGAACAAGTACCGAGGCTCCGCCGGAGTAAGACGCCAGGCACTCCAAATGGACTAATTTCAACCTGGCGTTTCGGTTGCCGCAGCGTTGAACCCTGTACACCACGTCTTTAATCCTGGTCACGACCTTGTACGGTCCTTCCCATGACGTTTGAAGCTTTGGAGACAAACCTTCCTTCCGCTGCGGGTTGTTGAGCATTACCAGATCGCCTTCTTGGAACCCTTCTGGATTAGCCCGTAGACCATAGCTCGCTGTTAACCTACTTTCGACTCGTTGAGTGCGGCTCCGCGATCTCCTCCTCGGCCCTTTCGCAGCTGAACACCAATTACAACCTCTGATCCACTCAGCGACAGACTCCTGGCATCCTACCCAATAGAACCGCCTTCTTATCTTGGCGACAGTTTTTGCGATGCCTAGGTGCCCTCCACTGGAGTCGTTTCGGTCGTCGATTCGGCCTCTCTGGACCACTATTAGGGATTTTCTGGTCCTGCCATCCCTGCTCTCCCACTCGCGGTATAGGCTGCCATTCTTCAGACGTAGACTTTGCCATTGTGCCCAGTAAGCCTTCGCGATCGGGCTCTCACCAGCCATCTCCTGCCAGTCCGGGTAATCTCTGCACTTTGCCTTTGATGATCTTCGCGAGATCCGTATCCTTGCGCTGGTCCTTCTGTAGCCTTTCCGCAAGCCAATCTTCCTCTTGCAGAACTCTTACCGACCGTACATCCACAATCTGTTCCTCGTTTTCGGCTTGCGAATTATGCCTGCACTCGGTTTTGCACGAATGGTGTGGCAGAGCGTCAGCCCTTCTTGGCGACGTCTGTTGTCCGGAACGCTTTTCTCGCAGATGGCAGTCCCGTGATATGTGGCCTTGCTTGCCACATCGCCAGCAACTGACTCTAGATGACACTGCCCGCAGCCCCGCTTGCGCCTCCGAGCTCACTGTCTGGCTTTGCGTGATACGGCAAGATTGGGCTCGACGCCTTTCCGCAGATGAATGTCGAAAACTTCCCCTCCAGGCTGCCTCATACGTCATCGCGCTGGTCACCGTCTCCTTAAATGTCGGCTTGCCCATCATCAACAAACTGCGACGTGTCTCTGGGTCATGAAGACCTTCAATAAATGACTCAATCTTAATCATCTCGAGCTCATCAGCGCCGAATTTCGGGTAACACAACTGTACGAGCCGCTCAATGTCTGCTACATATGTCTGCAGCGCCTCGTTGGCTCTTTGCCTACGGCTCTTCAGCTCGCAATAATACAGTATTTTGTAGTGCTCGTCACTGTATCTGGCTACCAGCGCCCTTATGACGGTCTCGTAATCACCTCCCAAACCTTCCGGACCTGTTTTTATTACCTCAGCCGCAGAACCTCTTAGAGCCAGTATAAGTCTCCGACCTTTCCTAACATCGGTCCACTGACTCTCCAAAGCAGCCATATCGAATTGTAGTTGGAATGTGTCGAACGACGTAGTACCATCATAAGTAAGCACTGCTATGGCAAAACTTTCATCAACCGACTGCACCCTTGCTCGCAGCTGTACCTCTCTAAGCCGCTCGTCGATTTTTCTGTTCACCGAATCTTCCAGATTGTCAACTCGTTTGTTCAAAGAATCATCCAAGTCGGCAACTCGTTGTTTCAGAGAATCATCCAGGCCGTCGACTCGTTTATCTAAGTGTTCCACTTGCGCTCCCAGGTGCTCCACCTTCACATCAAGCTTGTTGGAGATTTCTTCCACTTTCTGCTCCAAGCGCGCAGAATTTTCCTGAAGCTTGGTTTCCATTCGCTCCGCTACTTCTCGGTTCGCCGATTCCATTTTCACTATTTCTTGATTTGTAATTTCCAGTTTCGCTGCCATTTGCGCCGAAAGTTCTTGATTCGTAGTTTCAAGTTTCGCTGCAATTTGCGCCGACATTTCACGATTGGAAGTCTCGAACATGCCTTTGACATTCTCGATTTTCGCAGACGTTTCCTGAAACATGCCTTTGACATTCTCGATTTTCGCAGAAGTTTCCTCAAACATGCTTCTCATTGCAACCATAAGCTGGCTCATGTCCATCGCTTGTGGTGGCGCAGCCGCTGCAGCTGTACTTTGCATCGACGCCGCACCCGCTAGCTCCTGCGTTCCGAACTCATGCGCAGCCCAATCGATGCCTCGTGATTCACACGCCTCTCGCAAGCGCAGTTGCAACTCCACCTTTCCGCCAGCAGTCGGCAAATTCCAGGCAGCCAGCTCCTTCTTCAGCTGGTCCACCTTCAGCAGCTCCAGTTTAACCATGTCTGCGTTTTTATAATTTTATTTTACATTCAGTAACACAATCCGAACTTCTGACACCAATGTTACGAAATTACTTCACAGGTTCGTTTGAATTGGTTTTGAAAATAAAACAACTTCAATTATTCAGCGCAACGTAGTCAAAACTAACAATCGCTTTATTTACAAATTTACACTTGCTCTACTTTACACTACTACTATTGCATGTTTCCCCATTGTTTGCTCAACACAGACTCGACCCATTGCGCTGCGCACTGCTGCTTTTATACCAGTTTTCTTATCGCGCCGAAGTTTCTTGCAACTTCTAATTGGAAAGCGCTCGACTATTCTCGCACAGCCCATTTCTTCCCATCCCATCCTTGCCATATCGGACTATAGCAAGCGAATTTATACCAGTTTTGCAGTACTTCAAAGTGCATGCCTAAAAGTATGCTTGCAAAAGCGTTCACAGCAAAGAGTGCCTTTTCGTTTCAATACGTAGTATGTACTAATAAAAAGTTAGTCTTCAGAATATTTTCATAAACGGTTTTTTTCGAAAAAATTAAGTTAATTAGGAATAAGTTTGTTACCATATTGTAGCCTGTGAAATTTCCTTTACAACGAAATATAAAAATGTATACTTTTGTTTTTTCTGAATAAATTTTTCTTTTCTAACTTGACTCTGGGTCCAAAGCCATTTCATATTCACCTTCGCCATCACTTTCGCGCAATGAGGGCTGAAGGGGTTTGTACAAAGTACCTGCCATATAAAAAAAAAGTTTGAAAAGATCCAGATTTCTAGCTTTGCATTATTTGGAAGCTTAAGTTTCGCCAAATGGTCATTAAAACCTTATTTGCTTTTATGGTATTGTTACGAAATTCACCAGTTCGTTATCGACGGTTCGTTTTGATTGTATTTGAAAATAAAACAACTTCAGTTATCCAGCGCAACGTAGTCAAAACTAACAATCGCTTTATTTACAAATTTGCACTTGTTCTACTTTACACTACTACTATTGCATGTTTCCCCATTGCTTGCTCAACACCGACTCGACCCCTTGCGCTGCCACTGCTGCTTTTATACCAATTTTCTTATCGCGCCGAAGTTTCTTGCAACTTCTAATTGGAAAGCGCTCGACCATTCTCGCACAGCCCATTTATTCGAGAACCATCCTTGCCATATCGGACTATACCAAGCGAATTTATAACAGTTTTGCTGTACTTCACAGTGCATGCCTAAAAGTATGCTTGGAAAACATTCGTGCGGAGAAAAGCATTCCTGTACAGTGCGGCACAGAATTTCTCATCGTATCACTGTCCATCGCTTAGACTTGTTCGTCCCGAACAAGTACCGAGGCTCCGCCGGAGTAAGACGCCAGGCGCTCCAAATGGACTACTTTCAGCCTGGCGTTTCCGCTGCAGCAGCGTTGAACCCTAAACACCACGTCATTAATCCTGGTCACGACCTTGTACGGTCCTTCCCATGACGTTTGAAGCTTTCGAGACAAACCTTTCCTCCGCTGCGGGTTGCAAAGCATTACCAGATTGCCTTCTTGGAACCCTTCTGGATTAGCCCGTAGACCATAGCTCGCTGTCAACCTGCTTTCAACTAGTTGAGCGCGGCTCCGCGATCTTCTCCTCGGCCCTTTCGCAGCCGAACACCGATTACAGCCTCTGATCCACTCAGCGACAGACTCCTGTCATCCTACCCAATAGAACCGCCTTCTTATCTTGGCGACAGTTTTTGCGATGCCTAGGTGCCCTCCACTGGAGTCGTTTCGGTCGTCGATTCGGCCTCTCGGGACCACTATTAGGGATTTTCTGGTCCTGCCATCCCTGCTCTCCCACTCGCGGTATAGGCAGCCATCCTGCAGACGTAGACTTTGCCACTGTGCCCAGTAAGCCTTCGCGATCGGGCTCTCACCAGCCATCTCCTGCCAGTCCGGCCGTAATCTCTGCGCTTTGCCTTTGATGATCTTCGCGAGATCCGTATCCTTGCGCTGGTCCTTCTGTAGCCTTTCCGCAAGCCAATCTTCCTCTTGCAGAACTCTTACCGACCGAACATCCACAATTTGTCCCTCGTTTTCGGCCTGCGAATTATGCCTGCGTTCGGTCTCGCACGAATGGTGTGGCAGAGCGTCATCCCTTCTTGGCGACGTCTTTTGTCCGGAACGCTTTTCTCGCAGATGGCAGTCTCGTGATATGTGGCCTTGCTTGCCACATCGCCAGCAACTGACTCGAGATGATACTGCCCGCAGCCCCGCTGGTGCCTCCGAGCTCACTGTCTGGCTTTGCGTGACACGTCCAGATTGGACCCCATGCATCTCCGCAGATGAATGTCGAAAACTTCCCCTCCAGGCCGCCTCATACACTGTTTCACGGAATGTCGGCTTGCCCATCATCGATGCATTGCGTCGTGTCTCCGGGTCATGAAGACCTTCAATAAACGCCTCAATCTTCATCCTCTCGAGATAATCAGCGCCGAATTTCGGGTAGCACAACTGTACGAGCCGCTCAATGTCTGCTGCATATGTCTGCAGCGCCTCGTCTGCTCTTTGCCAGCGGTTCTTCAGCTCGCAATAATACAGCATTTTGTTGTGCTCGTCACTGTATCTGGCTGCCAATGCCCTCATGACGGTCTCGTAATCACCTCTTAAACCTTCCGAAAATGTTTGTATTACCTCAGCCGCACGACCTCTTAGAGCCAGTATCAGCCTCCGGCCTTTCCTAACATTGGTCCACTGACTCTCCAAAGCAGCCATCTCGAATTGTAGTTTAAATGTGTCAAACGACGTAGTACCGTCATAAGTAGGCACTTCTATGGCAAAACTTTCCGGAGCCGGCGGCAAACATTTTCGTGGCTGTACCTCTCTAAGCCGCTCATCGATTTTCCTGTTTACCGAATCCTCCAGACTGTCAACTCGTTTGTCTAAATGTTCTACTCGCGTCTCCAGGTGCTCAACTTTCACATTAATCCTGTTCGAAATCTCTTCCACTTTCTGCTCCAAGCGCTCAGAATTTTCCTGAAGCTTGCTAGACAACTCGCGATTCGCATTTTCAAATTTTTCCGCATTTTCCTGGAGTTTTGTTTCCATTCGCTCTGCTATTTGCGCTGAAAGTTCCTGATTCGTGGTTTCCAGTTTCGTTGCCATTTGCGCCGACATTTCGCGATTTTCATTTTCCATTTTGGCTGCCATTTCACGGTTGGAAGTCTCAAACATGCCTTTAAGTGCAACCATTAACTGGCTCATGCCCATTGCTTGTGGTGGCGTAGCCGCTGCAGCCGTACTTTGCATCGACGCAGCACCAGCAGGCGATTCCTCCACCTTGGCCGACGCCTCTTGTTCCTGCGTTCCGAACTCGTGTGCAGCCCAATCAATGCCTCTTGATTCACACGCCTCTCGCAAACGCAGCTGCAACTCCACCTTACCGCCAGCAGTCGGCAAATTCCAGGCAGCCAGCTCCTTCTTCAGCTGGTCAACCTTCAGCAGCTCCAGTTTAACCATGTTTCCGTTTTTATAATTTTATTTTACTTTCAGTAATACAATCCCCAATTTCTGACACCAAATGTTACGAAATTCACCAGTTCGTTATCGACGGTTCGTTTTGATTGTATTTGAAAATAAAACAACTTCAGTTATCCAGCGCAACGTAGTCAAAACTAACAATCGCTTTATTTACAAATTTGCACTTGTTCTACTTTACACTACTACTATTGCATGTTTCCCCATTGCTTGCTCAACACCGACTCGACCCCTTGCGCTGCCACTGCTGCTTTTATACCAATTTTCTTATCGCGCCGAAGTTTCTTGCAACTTCTAATTGGAAAGCGCTCGACCATTCTCGCACAGCCCATTTATTCGAGAACCATCCTTGCCATATCGGACTATACCAAGCGAATTTATAACAGTTTTGCTGTACTTCACAGTGCATGCCTAAAAGTATGCTTGGAAAACATTCGTGCGGAGAAAAGCATTCCTGTACAGTGCGGCACAGAATTTCTCATCGTATCAGTATTGTGGCATTGAATATTTTGCGTGACACCACAAGCCTTCAATTGTATTTGTGTGTGGTTATATTTTTCCATTATATGGAGGGTTGTAGTAAACTGCAGTTTTTCTGTATTTAAATACCTATTGTGGGCCGGCCTTCGGCCGGGCTTCAAGAAAATAAACCTAACTAAGGCATCAGGTATAAATAAAGTGTTTACAGTATTTTTGTATTTTAAACCTTGCAAACCTAAGCAAAATTTTTTAATCGTAACTTCGGCTTCGCGGCCAAAAGTATTCCGGTATTCAAATACCTTTTGAATGCCGGATAAAAGTCAGATGTTTTATATTTCATTGTAAAGGAAATTCCACAGGCCACAATATGATAAAAAACTTATTGTACCTTAGTAATAAAGTTTTTCGAGAAAAACATTCGTACTTTTAATTTTTATAAAGACAAATTTTTTCGCTTAAAACTTTTCATAAGTACAACCTTTTATAAGACTTTTCGTTTGATACCCATATCGTGTAAATCAGTTGGAGATTAATTAAGTTTTTTTTTTATAAAAACTTTGAACTTTGACTTCAAGCCACGCCTTTTATGGGCATTTCCCAGGCAACATGTTTAGTTTGTTAGATTCAGGAGCTAACCCTCTATATAAAAGCATACTCATTTATTTTTTTCACGAGGGTTCGCTATACTGCATTTATGCCAAATTTGTATGGAGACACATGATTTCATGGATTTTTTAACTGAAACTTAACCTTCTGCTTGTCCCTTGGGGTCTATTTGACCCCAGGCGGAATTAAAATAACGGTTGAGCGGCTTTGTGCACTCGTCTACTTGTGTTATTTAGTGTTGATCGCGCTTACAACCAAATAACAAATCGCGAAAAAGACTTTTCGGGGCTTTCCCCTTTTCTTTTGTGATTTATGTATAACATTTCTTCACGTTTTGTCAGTAAATTATATAACCGTTTAATTGGGGTCATCCTGACCCCAAAGGACAGCGAACGCAATTTTGTGCAAAGGACAGACAGAAGGTTAACCATAACCGATTTTTGAGAATATTCCACTTAAAAAATTATAAAATAAAGTATATACACTGGTCAGAATAAGTTTGCGTACAAGGGGTACGTAGTTTTTTTTCATATGAAAAATAAATCACTTTAAATAATTTTTCAAAAACAAAAATTTCTTCCGTAAACTTAGTTCTTTTATTCCATTAAGATGATAACATCAAAAACTTTACCAAACTGTAAAAAAAGAGCCAAAAACAAAATATGTTATGATTTCACCTCAGAAAAAGTTTGCGTACAAGATAAGGTTATGTAGTTAAAATTTAATTTAAACTAAGTTTTGTCCAAAAATTAATAACTTTGTGAATGTTTTTTGCCTGAACTCTCTGCAGAAGTTTCGGCGTAGATTTGATTAGATTCGGTGTTTTCCAGCGGTTATTTTGTTATATCCTTGAATTGTAATATTGGTTTACTATATCTTTGAAGATGGAGTGTTGTTGGGCTCAGGGTTCAAGTAAACCCCTTATATACTCAATTAGATGCACGTTAGGTGACTAGAGAGGTACTTTTTCAACTTTTTTGAGCCAGTTAATAGGAAACATAGCTAAAGTTGAAAATAAATGTTGGAATCTGATCCAAAATTTTGAAACGTTGGCTTACATAAGCTTTAAGAATATGCAAATAACCCCTCGGAACCATTTCTGAATAAAAAAACAGCCTGATCACTCCTTTTCCTGACATGCAGCCCCATAATGGTATGGGGCCACATATGCTATGCTTCACTGTTAATTTCAGATTTTTGTTATTAACAGGATCCTCGTCAAATTAGTTGATGCCTTTTAATGCCAAATATGCCAAGCCATTATCATATAATAATGAATCGTCCCACTTTCTATAGATAACAACACATCGTCCCGGAAATCCGGTTTTCTAGACTCTTTGATGGACTCTTACGAAAGCAATTCTGTGCCCCTTGTAAGTTAGCTAAACGTGGGCTTCTTACATGCTGTTATGTGGGGCAAATATTTTTTTTTCAGGACTTTTCTTATAAAGTCACTGCTACTGGGTTTTATAAAATATTTCTGTACATTTCTAAAGATATTGAATGAAACTAGCCTCAGATTATGATGCACTGATTGCAAACAATCTAATCCACTTGCTCGGGTAGCTTAAGAAAATGGCCAGATCGTAGTAACGAAGCAGGATTTTCTGTTTTTTTCGAGATTTAAGATGGCTTTTTGAAATGACGAATGTGCTGTCCCAAAAGTTTCCCTAATGTCATGAAACTGTTTGTCAATTTTGGAAAGTTTTAGTAAGGTTATGGTCGGCCTCGATAGCTCAGCGGGTAGCGCGCTGGCTTCTCATACCGAGCGCCCCGGGTTCGATTCCTGACTCGGGCTGGTGAACAACTCGTCTACTTCTATCGCTATCCACATGAAGGGAATGAGAATTACAAGAATCGCACAAGTGCGCTCTTGGCAGGCAATGGCAAAACCTCCAAGTGTGAACGAAAAACTGCCAATCGCCGTTCGGATTCGGCGTTAAACTGTAGGTCCCCCCCCCTTTCCGCATCCGCTTGAAATGTGTGCTGTAACATATGTTGGAAAGACAGTGTTGCATACGCATTTCAAAAAACGGGTGAAATATGTGGTATCACAATGGGCCTTTCAGGCCTCCGAGTGTGGCTCTTATAGAGGCAGCCACCGCAACCTAACCTAACCTAGTAAGGTTATCCTTTTATCCATTTTTCATTTTTTCTCTGGGATTCTATTGCTTTACATACAATTTCAAGCACATATACGTTTAAAAAAAATTTACAAGTCCGTTTACTGTTCAATGGAATACAAGTTTTTCGAAAAAAAATAAAAAGCATAACCGGAAATTCCCGTTATTAGTTTTGTACGCAAACTTATTCTGAACCGTTTTGTGAGTATATTGTCAATAAATACGAATACATGGAAAATTATTATTTTAATTCATCTAAAACAGAACAAAAAGTGCAGTTAAGGCATATACGAAAAATGTGGATAACTTTTTAAAAACAGAGAACCCATTTTTGAGGTAAATTAAATTAATCATAACATCATTTTGACTAGCCTGTACGCAAACTTATTCTGACTAGTGTATAGTGATATATATTTCTGTATACAAATAGTAAGTACTGCTGTAATAAGTTCGGGTACTGTAATATACAACACATTATAATAAAACAATTATAATTTTGTTAAGAAGAATGTCCATCGCAAACTCATAATGGATATCACTGATTTACTTTTGATTAACATCGAAATTTCGAATAGTTTTTTTTGTACCTTCTGGACTTTCAAACTTTATAACCAAAAACTTGCGCAAACACTATTAAAACCACTTAATCACACTTACTGTAAACAATTTAAGCAAACACATCCCAAATCTTGCAGCACGAGTTGTTTAGTTGCTATGATGTTTCAAGAAGATTAATTTTGAAAAAGGACATTGCATTTGTGAAATAAGCCACTATATCACATTACCCGAACTTACTCTAACTTACTTACTTAATACATGTATTAATCAAATTCAAAGCTCAATATATTACTGAGTTTACGCAAATTTTTTTTCCGAAAATAATAAAACAGCACATCGATGAGCTCTTGAAGATTAACGTATCATCAACTGTAAACCTTTTTAAATTTGAAAAATGTAGGGGAATTCTTTGTAAGGTGCCACCCCATAGCTTTTTTGCGCAAAACTCGTTAGAAAATTAACGTATCGCCAATTTTGATATACGTTAGAAAGAATATTTAACGAGCTATGATCCAAGGTAACACTTCATTTGAATTTTTCGTAAACACGAATTTTACAGCCAGTTTCCCAAAGTGTTCAAAATCCTAACCCCCTAAAAAAAAACGCTAAAAACGTCAAAATCTCAATTAAAAATGCATGATTTAGAAAATTTACGAAAGATTTTTGAATTTAATTTGAATTGAATAGAAAATGACCGAAAGCAAAATGCAAATTGAATGGTAACGAATAAAACGAATAATTGTATGAAAATTAATAAACAAAGCTGAACTAATTTATTCCTCATGATAGGATTAGAGAAAAATTGACTAAGAACACTTTAAATTCATCGTAATACGATTCCGAGCAATAAAAAGTCATTTTACCGATATAGGACCACAATACAATGAAGAAAGGGGGGTGGCACCTTACAAGGAAAAAAAGGTGGCACTTCACATTTTTATGCCATTTTGTAAATCATTGTATAAATTTGTTCCTTTTACGATATGCTCGGATATCATTTCGGATTATGAAAAACCATTACAAATTAAGTCCAACACTGATATTTACGTTAGGTTTTTATAAGTTTTTGGTTACTTTTTCACCGCAAGAAAAACCTTCAGTTTTCATTTTTATGTTTTTCTTAACCAAATTTGACACTTTTATTTACACAGAATTGGATTGCTGGAACGTCGCAGGGGTGGCACCTTACAAAGATTGGCACCTTACAAAGAATTCCCCGACGAGTTTTGGAAAATGTACGAGTATATGACAATTGCGCTTATTTACTATACTACTAGTTTACTATTACTACTACTACCTACTACGCAAATTGCGCTTAACAAATTATGTACATACTACACTTACTAATTGGTATGACAACGCCATTACGAGACTAAAGCCCAGCTAACCGCAACCATTCATGCAAGGATAAAAGGGAGCCATAGTTTCATTCTATAGTACGAGTTTTTATAGGTACAATCCTTTACAACGAAAAATGGTTTTTACGGGATCGAGTATTATTGAATTGTTAATTAAGAATACTTTCTGTCCGGATGACCGTATGCCCCATGTTTTTTCAATCTAATAAATTCGAACCCCCGTGCTAGAAAACGAATTAAGAAGTTCTTAATTCGTTTTGCGGAATTTTGCAAATCTGAAGTTTGTTGTCTGTGGAATGATTATTTGAGTCAAACCAAGTAAATAATTGTTTGCAATGGAAATTATCATAACAAAGAGCAAAATATTATTGGGATTAATGTTTATCGTTAGTGCTTACGTAGATGAGGACATAGTCGAAGAATATATCTGTGGATAAAGTATTTAAATCTCTTTACTGTCATACTGTGATTTTATTTTTTCACATTCGTCACATATTTTTTTGAACATAAAGGAAAGTCGCAAAATTAGCCATTTATATGTAGTAATGTCGAAATAGTTAAAAAGCTGGAAACTCGAAACGATTACTTCATTTGTTGTATGTATAACTATTGGTATTTCATGGAAATTCTGTAGAGAATCAGCTCTGAATAGCTGAATGAGTTCGTTGCACACTTGGGTGTTGGTGGTGCTGTTAAAATGAAATGCGTAATGCGACGGCGCTGGAAGTTTGCCTCCAACCTTCACTGGAGGACTAGAAAGAGAATTAGATAAGATAAGGCCTAGTGGGCTGTAGCGCTTTCCAGTACCTCAAAAGGGGTGGAGTCAACGGCATGCCTTGCGCTCTTCAAAATTTTTTCTTTCATTCTTATTTTTGCTGCTTATTTTTGTCTTGCTTTAGAGCCATAGCTAGAGACCCTTTAACTGTCGTTGACTTGGGAATAAGGTGTCACAAACTTGGGGTGTTGTTACACACATACACATATAGCCAGACGCACACAACGAGACGCATATATAAACACACGCACTCTCAAAAATCTTAAATGCAGAAATAGCATGGGAAGGAGCACGGCGGAAAATGTGTACCATGTATCCAAAAAATGTAAACTTTGGATCGTATGTAAATACAACAAAAGCAATAACAACACCTACAAACACGTAAGCAACAACCAACAACAACACAAGAAAACGAATGACTGCGGCAACAACTTTCAATAAGACAAGCGGAACAAGAGATACTTTTGTGTAATACACACATACATATATTGATATCCGCTGCACAAGTACACAACAGTAACAGCACGCATAAGAAGAGAAAATGAAACGGCAGAGAATAATCATCTTCTTTGCTTTTGTCCTTACAGCAAGTTGGGCGCCATCAGCACCAATACCAGCACCGTCCGGCTCGCAGCTACAGCACCAGAGCCACAGCCGCACTCATATTCACACCCACATCTGCACACTACAACTTGTTTACGTATTTGTCTAAAAGTGCACATCCGAGCGTTCCTTCAGTTCCGGTCGCAATTGCTGCATTTTGCCATTTTTACTGTTTTGGTCGCTTTGCCGTTTCGCCATATCATTTGTGTCACATTAAGATCAATTGGTAAACATTCAAATATGAAATGTGTTGACCAGCCTGGCCGGGCCATCCTCGCGAAGGCCGTGACGGCTGACGTCGATGTTCGGTCCTAACTCGCGGGGGTGCAGCGTCGCTCTTATCAGCACCTCGTATTTACGTGCTCGCATCGGTGCTACAACCGCAACCGGAGCCGAACTCGTTACAGTGACTGCAGCTGTCTGCCCGTCGGTCTCAACCTCACAGTTTATACATACAAATGGCGCGTGATGGTCCGTCGGTAACCCGGGGTGGTACTGTTCTGTTCTAGCGTGTGAAAACCAAGTGTTAATCAATTGTTTTGCGCGGCAATCGTGAATAAAAGTACAAGAAATTATGTAAAGCAAATTAGAGCATACGTGGAAGCTACCACTTTCCGCAACCAGTGAACAACAAATTTTAAATAAAATGCAGCTGCACGGTTTTTTCTTCTATGCAGTATTCTATTTATTTTGCAGTCTTTATTTCAGTATTGAGAATTTTGGATTCTTAGGGCGGTTTAATTGTTAAGAAAAAATGTGATTTTCACCAACTCTGCAAACTAAAAAACTATTTAAATTGTGATTGACAAATATTTAATATACTACCTGGACTTTTAAAAAATATCTATGCACATATGTATGTATATGACGGATTTGTCGGATATTTTAGGTGATTGAATGAATGTTATTAATCGGTGACGTGACCCTTGACTTCAGGATCAAGTCCCCAAAATATAGAAAACAGGTTTTCTTTCGGGCGGTTCTTCATCACGAAATGGCAAAATTTTCGAGAGTAAAGAAATTGCCTTTAGTAACTGAGTCTTACTTACTCGGCGCCCCCCAGGCACATCTTTCCCGCGCGTGTATTTTGTACCGGAACCACGCTTAAGATGAGGGCTACTTTCACCTGATCTTCCCTTATGCCTGCATCGTTTGAGAGTTTTCTTTGATCCTTGTGCAGCGGTTTTGAGTATTTACATTTTTAGTGATGTGTGGCTTCGATCTAATAAACGCTTACCTTATTCGTAAGAAAAGTATAGTATGGAAAAATTGCTGGTTAGGTTAGGTTAAATAAAAGGTTAATTTAAGTACTTTTATTCTTTTGATCATAAAAGTGCCTGAGAGCAACTTTAGTTGTTTGTAATAGGATGTCTAACAAAAACGATTTACAATTTAATTTAAAAATAAAATGCATATTTATTGAGCTTGGCCTTGAGCTCAGAAATTGTTTGTGGTTTATTCGCATGGAGCAGAGATTTCACAAAACCCTCAAGAAAGATAATGCACGGTGTTAAAACGCAGGTTATTAATGGCTAGCTGACATTGAAATTATGGGAAACGTTGATCGAATAAATCGATTTTTTTTTACAATGATAACACATTCTACCTTTGTGTAGCTGAATCGGAAGCTAAATCGTGTACTGTTATTGCGACGCACATATATGTAGTACTTCTATATTGCCACTAAGCTCAATGTACATTCGCCAACATCACAGTACAGCAATAGTGAAATATGAGCGAGAAAACGTATAAACGAATGTACCTTGGCATATTTCAAAAGTTTCAAAAAGTCAGGTGCGTTCAAACGGGGAAAAAATTGACTGGAAAAAAATAAAAATTTGTCGAAATTAACTGAAATTTCTTAAACCGCCCCTGAAGCAGTTTGACAGTTGTTCATGTGTAAAAGTGCTCATGTATGCACGCATAGAAATCCATTCACAAAATTTCGTGTTTTCTGTCTCATCGCTTGTATCCCTTTGATTTCCGAATGAAAACACATTGTGAAGATAGGTTAGTGCCAATATAGAAGTACTACATATATGGCGACGCACTATGGCCCAACGGTCGGCAAAACGTTGCAAAAATCAAAAATGTCATGAAAGCGTTCGATAAAAGGAATACACGTATCTTATTGAGAATTTTCCAGGGATTCCGAAAATGTAACTTTCATTAAATTCGGTAGTTTGGGAAGTAGAGCCGCTCAAAGTTGACAATTGTTCCACATCGAGAAAAATGTGTATTTTCTGGTTTTTTTTGTCATCTTTAAGATTGATTTGTATGTAAATAAAGCGGCCAATCGGCAACTTGTTGGTTTTTTCTAAAAGGTACGTTAATTGTTAAGATAATTACAATAAAAAATGTTTGTTTTGTCTTCAAAGTTATTCAACTTTGATCGAAAATAAAAAAAATATACCAAAATTAACCTCCGCTAAATTGAAGATGGTTATTTATTATTCAATTATTTATTTAACATCCAAAACTCAGCTGCCGCTTTTCTAGAGCAATAAAAGTGAAACAACTTCGGGTCGAAAAACACGTAACACTTCGTTCAATAATGTGTGTGACTAACTAATTAAAACACATTCTTTTGCCAAAATTCGTTTTTATTCATCAATATAGTCCCCTTTTAGGGAGATACAATCATTCCAACGCTTTTCCAATCTTTCGATACCGCCTTTGTAGAACGATTTTTCTTTGCCTTCAAAATAGGCGTTAGTTTCGGCGATTACTTCAACATTTGAGCCAAATCTCTTACCACGGAGCATCTTTTTGAGGTCTGCGAAGAGCCAGTAGTCGCTGGGGGCCAGATCTGGAGAATACGGGGGATGAGGAAGCAATTCGAAGCCCAATTCATGCATTTTTGCCATCGTTTTCATCGACTTGTGACACGGTGCATTGTCTTGGTGAAACAACACTTTTTTCTTCTTCATATGGGGCCGCTTAATCGCGATTTCTTCTTTCAAACGTTCCAACAACGCTATATAATAGTCGCTATTGATTGTTTTCCCTTTCTCAAGATAGTCGATGAATATTATTCCGTGCACATCCCAAAATACTGACGCCATAACCTTGCCAGCCGATATTTGTGCCTTTGGACGCTTTGGGCGGCTTTCACCACTCAGCAGACTGCCGATTTGACTCTGGAGTGAAATGGTGGATCCATGTTTCATCCATTGTGATGTACCGACGCAAAAACTCCGACTTGTTGCGCGTAAACATGTCCAAACAGCTCTTTGAATCATCGATTCGTTGTTGTTTTTGCTCCGGTGTGAGCAAACGCGGCACCCATTTCGAAAACACCTTTTTCATAACCAAATGTTCGTGTATTATGGTGTGTACACTGCCTGCTGATATCTTTAGAATGTCAGCAATCTCCCCCACTTTCACTTTATGGTCGGACATAATGATTTTCAGTGTTTTTTCAACGTTTTCCGGAATAACAGCGTCATTTGGCCGTCCAGTAGATGGAATGTCATCGGTGTCTGTACGACCACGTTTGAATTCGGCATACCAATAGCAAATGGTTCTTTTTGATGGAGCAGAGTCCGAATAATGTTTTTCAAGCCATTCCTGGCATTGAACAGTATTTTTTTTCATTAAAAAACAATGATAAATCAGCACACGGAATTGCTTTGAATTCATTTTTTTTGAAAACTCAAAAGTAGTGTCACTTAAAGCACTGTAACTTGTAAACTAATGGTCGGATTGACAGTAAGCCTAAAAAGGTTCACAATTTCGAAAAAAAATATTGATTTATTATTAGTGCCGCCATCTATGTGTCAGTCACACACATTATTGAACGAAGTGTTAATTATACGGTAAATCGCGCACATTTAGTACGGTCAAAAACCCATTTTGTGTTGCTGGCATCTATCTATATATATATATATATATGTAATGACGCTCAAACGGACTGGCCGATTTCAATGAAATTTTCTTTATTAGATTCGTTATGAGTCAGTTCAGGTTCGTGCGAAAAGAAAATTCCGGAAAATCTATTGGTCGCACAGCATTGAAACTAAGTACGGATCACCATTTATTCATATCTTTCGACACCGGGAATAGTGCGGGTATTAAACAAGGGGGCGTGGTACCGCCCATTTAACTTAAATCTGGTTCAAGCGCAGTCCTTTTCTTTACTAAATCTTAGCAGTCTCGATTGCAGCCTCGATTGAGTTAATCAGAGAAAAAACTTACTCCTACGGTGCACAAAATTGTAGCACATGGAAAGGATTTAATAGAATACCAGTGCTTCCCAAAAGGGGAATTGTGTGAAGAAACTCAAGATTGCAAAAATAAGCACTACAAAAGGTATAGATGTATGAACACTTGCAAAATATCACGAGCTAGACAAAATGAAGACCTTTTCAAGATGTTAGGAGTCTCGTCTGATCCAGTTATTTCATCTATGAGATCTGTAAGATCACAAAAAGAACTTAGCTTAGATATTACACTTAGATATTACACTTTCAGATGCAGTTTAAATTTTTTAAATATCTTTATTGGTTCAGAAGTTATGATTTTTGCAACGAAAAATGGCAAACCGGGCCATAGTGCGACGGCGCGCACAGGATAATGTTTTTAAAAGTGGAACCAGAAGAAGTCATGCCAATTGTATTGGTACTTTTACAGCTCCTCTCAATTAAGTGCAGCGGAATTGTATCCATTCAGAGTAATGCAAAGTGAAGTCGTCGGAAAAGTTTTTAGTTTACAATAATACATATTAAAACACATACATACATTTACTTATAAGTATATATTATACGTATAATTTTAATTTCATAACAAGTATTTGAAAGGCAATTTTGTGTTTTGTGTTAATTTTATTGCGTAACCCGTTTGAAAACTTATAAGTCGCTAGGCCGCTATAGCGTATGAAACCGCGGGAGAAATTCTTTTCGAAGGAGGAAATACAAAGCATTGCCGATTTCGATTGGAGTGTTTTAGCAGATAAAGAAAGTGAAGATAAAGAAGAAAAGATTTCCAAAAAATATGCTCATTTCAGAGTAAAATGAAAAGTATTGTAGAAAAAAAGGCAGTAAGGGTATTCGCTTCAGTTTACCTACCGTATATATACATTTACGCAATGTGTTACATGAACGCACATATACAAGTATTTGTAACATAAACATATTCCAAAGAACTCTGCTAAGGCTGTCAAACTACTGAATTTACGAGTGCAAAAATAAGATGTTCCCGTAGCAGGCTCGTAAATTTACGCACTTTACACGGATTACGAGTTTACACGTTTGACTATATTTCTTCGGTAAATAACTAAACATATGTGTATACACCTAATTCTGTTTTTACAAGGTAGATTGGTTCCAGGAAAAACCGTGTAAAAAACGTGTAAAAAATACATTGATCGTATGCAAAAATAAGTGATTGGTTTCTTATGTAAAACAGCTATGTTGTTAACAAAAAGGAAAAGGTTGCTAAATTTTTAAGGTACAAAAAAATTTAAAAAACAAATTAAAATGATAATCTTAAATACAGGAACATAAATGTTATTGCTGTCATCATCAGTTACTCGTATTCGCTTGGAATAGCTTTGAACTGGTCTTTCTCTTGCTCGTTCGGCATCTACATTTTTAACAAGAACTCTGGTATGAGCCGTTGTTTGCCAATAGTTGCTACCTCTTTGTATAATTCTTTAAACATTTTTCGCAAAAATTAAATTTTACAAAATAAATGTAAGCCCAACAGATTTTGAACCGTGCTAAATGGAATAAAATCGTGTATATATTATATATTTTATATATACATATATATATATATGTATGTATATATATGGTTATATATATATATTATATATATATATATATATATACATATATATATATGTCAGATCGTTCGCTTTGTATGATTTTTGAGATATATATTGCCTTCATACATACATAGCATATATAGCTATCATGTGACTACTTTTAGTTGTTCTCTTATCTTTCAAGTATTAAAAGGATGCACTTATTGCAGTTTTATTCTCTAATTTTTGTATTTTTTGTATTTTATATCTTTCTTCTTCCACTTCACTAATCTTGAACTGTTTGTACTGTTTTTTTTTAATAATTAAGAACATACTGCGGATTATTTTCACACAAATTTCAAAACGACATACAAATCCGCAAGCATTTCAAATAACAACAAACTAACGCCGAAACGAAGAAAGAAGTAAACATAAACAATATTTAGAACAATCGAATCATGCCGATCTGATTAATATAATTATATTCGTAAAGTAAAAAATCAAGATATTGCGTCTCAAGCTAACCCGCACAACTGATGCATTTGGGCGTGAAACAGATACACTTACTCGTAAAAATATAGTTCACATGTAAAAATGTGCATATACAGCTGGCGGGGCTCGAGCCTGGAGTCGAAGATCTCCTCAGACTCGCGTTTTAATAGCCTATTTCCACTGAGCGCTTAACTGCAGTGTAGGGCTCTGTTAAATTTGAGAACTGTCAAGCGTTTCCACCGGAATCGAGTTACATGCAACAGCTGTTTTTTGTTTACATTTTTATTTGATCAAACCAAATTCTGCATTTATTTCTGGGCAGCCACAGCTTACCTATCGCCGCCTTCTCCTTGTATACGTTTGTATGGTTTCTTGTAGCCCCTCTACTGCATGAAAACCACTCCGCTTTCCTTCTTAAGAGTCTAGGAATGTCTGCGTTTTCATATTTGTGAAATTTTTTTCATTTATGAAAATTTATTTAATTTGTCAATGTTTATTTAATTTGTGACAGTTATCAGCTGATATGATTATGAGCGACGCTAGTTCGAATTCTGCATGTAGTAACACCTAAAAAAAATAACGGGAAACTCGTTTTCTCTTTCGGTGGCTGTCCTCTCAGCTGGAAATGGCAAACCTCTGAGAGTAAAAATTGCCTATGAAAAAGCTCCCAACCTGCCGTTCGGAACCGGCATAAAACTGTAGGTCCCTTCCATCCGCGTACAAAATTCACACGCACAACACGGGTGGTTGCGGGAAGCTAGGCCTTAGTCTCGCGTAAGCGGGCTGTCGTGCCAATCAATTAATTAAATTATTATCAGCTGATTGATATCAGAGCTGTCTGAATTTTTAATGTCAAGAGGGTTCATGAGAAGTTCCACGTTTTTTTTTTTCTTTTTCAGCATTTCTTATTGGCAAATAATAGAAGTTTTACTTTGATTATGACAGACGATATGTGTTTTTGCGAAAAATGTTGTAAAAAGTAGCAAAAAAATCTACCACACCGAACGCAATTCAAATCCCTTCTTTCGTTTGTGTTCGTACGGCTCTTGCAGCGCCTGAAAGCATGCTATCAAAATTTGTACATTTGTTATTTTTACATAACATTTTCTGTTAGACGTCTGTAAACGGCAAAACTGAGTTAACTCAGTTTTGAAAGTGAGTTAACTCACTTTGATACCAAAACAATTGTATGGGAATTTGGGCATTTAAATGCGATATCAAACTGCAGTTAAGCGTAAACTGCAGTTAAGGCCCAGTGGAAATAGGCTATAACGCACTAAACGCTGAACCACGACAGCCGCCTGTTTTCCATTCGCAATACTCAGCTAATAATATTCAATATTTCACAGGCATTTGTTGTTTCATGCTACTGAAAATGGGTTGTCCAACCTTTTCCAGCGTTCAGCGCTGTAATGCACTACGCATGAACGGATATTATCCGACTGATAACGGAGAATGTCTGCGCACACACTGCATCAAACTGTACAAACAACACCGTTTTGTTAAGTATTTTATGCATCTAACAATAAAGGCCGACCGCACTTTTCGTTATCAAAAGTTAAATATCTATCACTATTAAATACGAAATGGGCAGGTTCTTTGTCCATGCTGTTATTGGAAAAAATGTTACTTGAAAGCTTTACATAAAAACTAGTTGGGTACTTACAGAATAATCAGAAACCCAATATTACCTTTAACGGTTACAAACGAAACATAAAATGCGAATATCTGTGACCATAACACAGTGTTGAAAAGGCCAAACTATGCAAGTTCTAGTAGGTACGAGTACAAATATGTACGTTAGCAACTAATGGGTCTAAACTAGCCTTGGGGCCGCCAACAGAAAGAAACAACACGAAACAGACGCAAAGAGGTGTAGTGGAGTATCGTGTTGTGCCGTATCCAATGCGAACACCACGAGCCCCAAGGTGATAAGAAGTTACTACTACACATTGTCGAGAGCACCGTCATGCACACCGCCTTACCGCCTCCCCAATAAAAAGGTGATAAACATTGCGGCTTTGCCACAAATACGGTGCGGTTGTGCTATCTCCGTCTCGACCTGTATGCACGAGTGTTCTAGTGATCCGTGCGTGGTGCGCAAAGCACACGGAAACGAAATCGAACGTCTAAGCGAACCATTTATCTGCGTATTATTGTGTTTAATTGATTAAAGTTCTCGATTGCAATGCGAAAATTACTTGCGTGTAAATGAAAACGCATTCGGAGTGCACGTTGCAGGGTACAGTACATAGAAACAGATTGAAGCATCGCGCCATCGGCGATGCTGTCCGCGTAGGGGTCAGCGCTTCTGTAGGGCTGGGGTCGGAGCCAACGTACAATTCTGAATCAAAGCTAAAACTGCCGCTAGCGATAATCGGCCGTCGGTCGAGAGGCTTTCGAGGAGCACTCCTTTAATCTGTTGTCATTCTACTAACTGCAGTGTGCGTGTGAGTGGCCATTAGCTTTGCAGTTTCATGCATTTCGCAATAGCTATGATGCAAACTTTGAAACCACCGCCACCACTACACCATCACCATCAACCGCAACATTCATCTTTAGCCTCGACGTTGCTCGCCAACAACTTGGCCGCAATGGACACCCACAACCACCATATCCATCAGCAGCAACAGCACCACCAAATACTGCACCAGCAGCACAATCAGCCGAATCCGCAAGCGATGATGCAACCGTCACCACAAATTCGCCTTGGGCCTCCACCTCCGCCGCCGCCAACGTTATCGTTGCCGCAGCAATCTTCTTCGGCAAACACCGGCATCGGAAGCAGTAACAACAGCGGGAGCCTGCAGCAACATCATCAGTGTCAGCAGCAAAAACAAAAAGAACCAGACATTAATTCTAAAAGCCTAGCTGATGACCCAAATCCTGAGATGGTGCTCGCTTTAATTTCAAGAAACAGAGCACTTGAGGGTAAGTAAAAATAATTTTTGTTCGTTATATCCTATTTATGTATACTTACATAGAAAATCATCGGCATGAAGCTTGGCGGTCATTGGCGAATGCACTCGAAAGACCTTCAAGAACATTGTAATTAAGTAAGGTGGGTCTTAATGACACACCATTATTGAGGCTTTGTTTCTTGTTTTGTTTTTTTTGTTTTTTTTTTAGACGAGCCAACGCGCAGGGGAGATGACCCCTATAAATGCGAGGCATTGCGCTGGTTCAGGAAGGATATATAGGTTGGGAGATAAGAAGTTGGGTGAAGAATTTATGGACTCTTGCCTTGAATTCATCAAGATCATAGGTGCTGGGGAAAACATCTGCAAGGAGACCATTCCATAATCGCGCTGTTCGGGCCAGGAACGAACTTTCTCTGTAGTGCGTAGTGCGCTGGAACATCGTTTCGACGTGGAATGCATGGGCGCCAGTGTTCAAACGGGTTGCTCGTGGGAATACCCGGAGTGATGGCATCAAGCTGCTCATCTCCACTGAGCAATTACCGAAAAAGTATCGGTAGAATAACACCACACATGCCACGTTTCGACGATGCTCCAAGGAGTCAATAGAGCTGGATGCCCTACTGTCCCCTATAAGTTGTTGAGATAGTCCATTTATTGGAAAACATTTTAATATCCAGGATCTAAGGTTCTGACGCTGTTTGAGAACGTCAAAGCTAATTGGTTGAGTGGCGGAAGGTTAAATTTTGATATTTGGCTTCGGTTGGCGAACAATATTATTTTTTTTTACTCGAAACCCCACCCCATAGTTGATGGCTCAGGAGCTTCAAGCATTGCAAAAGCGGCCATTATAAATTGTTTATTTTTTTAAGATTTTCTTTATCTTGATCTTTCTGACTTAGTTGACTTATTTTTGGAAAATGTATGCAGCTGCAGCTGGCTGGAGTGCGAATCGGTTATAAACAGATCTCTTTTAGTCAAGTTGCTATATAAGAGACATTAGTGCGTAGAGCAAGAAAACCATAATTCTGCAAACGAAACTTTAAGAGTTTTTCTATTAACATGTGGACAAAAACATTAAGATTTTGAATGAAACAGCAGGGTACAGCCCAATTCGAAGAGGAGTGTGGTGAATGCGTTGAGTGTTGTTTGCATGTAATGTGCCACAGACGACATGAGTCCGGCTTTGTGACAACTATTATTACATACAAACAAATAACATTTATATATTTTTAGATTGTTAGTTCCCCTATCACATAATGCATGCCACGCACTTTTCATCCGCCACGAACACGTGATTGACTGGCGGTAGCGTCGTTGCTCTTAAAACGGCCAGCAATGGTCGTCTGCTTCGCAAAACGAAATCCGGTACTTCAAGCAACCTCTTTAATTCACGCTTTAGTTATCGGTAACACGCCCCGCCGGCACGCGTTCCGGTGTTTTGCCACCTCCCAGTGCGTTGCGATTGCGGTGTGCATCGCCTCAGTGCTCCGCACCAAGCGCGAAGTGCACAGCACCCGCCACACGCTCGGTTGTTTCTTTCTTTTGAGGATCAACAGGCACGTGTCATTAATATATTTTTTGTCTAGTTGTCTCACTTTCCCAGCGCATAATCCCAGAGGACGCGAACGTTGATTCGGCTCGATTTGCAAAACGAGCAGAAAAATTGAATTATTTGCTTGAGGCTTTTGTGTAACCGGAAACCTGCAACCAGAAACAAATATTTTATTATCAACATACACATGCGTACGAGCTCATTGTACACAACGTCACACTCCGAGCGACGACGGTGGTGTTTTGCAGTTTTGCGTTCACTAAGGGACCGCTGCTGACTGCTCGCTGATTGAGAGTAATTGTTTGCTCACTGTCAAAAATTGAGTAAATATGTTTGTCATTTCACTTGCTGCACTTGCCGCACGCACTTAACGCGTCCGTTTAGCTGGTGCCCGCACCCACCCGGCCTCTGTACTTACACCAAGGACCCGTTTCCTCCCCTTTCCACTGCCGCGTGCCACTATGCGGCCTAGAATTATCGTGTACATGCGCTTCCCTTCTCCAGCTTCAGGGGTTGATCGTAATTTGTTTTATGTCAACATTGCATTGTATCCTCAATTCGACTTTTCGATTCATTTCGACTATTCGCCTCATGTGAAACCAGTCGTTTTTCCCGCAAGTTTACAGCCGCCGGCGCTACGCTGTGCTCGACCGGTGAAAGCATATGCGTGGTATGCCTGCCTGCACGGGCTTGTCTGTCTGTCGAGTGATGTACTTGAGTTAAGCCGACGCACTTGAGAATGGGATTTTATTGTTATTAGCATTATTAAAAGTTATTAAATTAGAGTGGGGTCAATTTCCACCGAGTGCTATTGATTACGAACCAAGTGCACTAGTACACCTACTTTTTACCAAGGAAGCGTAGGTTGGAAATTAAGTCAATGGTTTGGTTTTGTTTAAAAACAAATACCATAAAAGTAGTGCATAGGTTCTAAGTTTCAGGTGTGCGCATGGAACACGAAGATAGTGTTGTATGACAACTGCCAATCAATGACTACATGACGCGAAACTGAGAGGAGTCACGGTTGCTAATTCGGTCAAACCAGGTCCCAGAGTCGCAAATTCGGTCAAACCAGGCCCCAGAGTTGATTAGGGTTCGTACAGCAAATTCGCCATACAAAAGTCAGGGCAAGGGCTGCTGGTGCGTTCGAAGTTTATTTGCAAATGAAATAATTTTTTTTTTTTCTTTCATTCGGTAGTACGTTTATAGGAAATTGTTTGCAAAAAAATGGGCTTAAGTGCAGAATAGCGTACCCTCGTGAAAAAAATTAATAAGTATGCTTATACAAAGAAGTTTCGCTCCTGAGTCTAACAAACTAAAAATTTTGCCTGGGAAATGCCTACAAAAGGCGTGGCACGGGGTCAAAGTTCAAAACTTTTATCAAAATAACTCATTCAATTTTCAATCGATTTATATGATATGGGTATCAAACGAAAGGTCTTTTTCATACCATTTTGGTGTACCACATTATATACTTTATATGTACGAGTAAAAAATTATAAGCAAAAACTTTTTTTTTTATATTAAATTTACAAAACCCGATTTTTTTCTCGAAAAAAAACAAAATAAAGATATAATAAATTTGTTACCATATATTCTCTACGGAATTCCCTTTACAATGAAATATAGAACATTTGTATTTTTTTGTTTTTATATTTAAATTTATATTGAGTTAAAAGAATCTGCCTGCAAGGGGATTCTACGGTTTCCGTGGCACCGCCATTTGTTTATGATCTTTTTAGATAGATTGACCGAAAATAAATCGAAAATGATGAATAAAATTTTTCGATATCTCGCTTCGTTTTCGAGATATCGAGGTTCAAAGTTTTTATATTTCCATATTGTGCACACCTGACTGTTGCCTGATGTGGTGGTGACTCCCATGAGGGTTATTTTTTTTAGCGCCCCGGCCGAAGGCCGGCCACACAAAAGGTACTTGAATGCAGAAATTCTTTGCTTAGGCGCGATATTTAATTTAAACACGCATTGAAAAAAAACAAAACTGTATGTTTTTATATTTCATTGAAAAGAGTATTCTACACGCTATAATATAGTGTACATTTTTTTGTATCTTAATAACGAGATTTTTCGAGAAAAAAATCGGGTTTTGTAAATTTTATAAAAAAAAATAATTTGTTGCTTATAATTTTTTACTCGTACATATAAAGTATATAATGTGGTACACCAAAATGAAGGTATGAAAAAGACCTTTCGTTTAATACCCATATTGAATAAATCGATAGAAAATTGATTGAGTTTTTATGATAAAAGTTTTGAACTTTGACACCGTGCCACGCCTTTCGTAGGCGTTTCCCAGGAAAAATTTTTAGTTTGCTACATTCACAAAACCAAGCTCTATACAGCCAAATTTTTTATTTTTTTTTTCAGGAGGGTACGCTATTCTGCACTTGTTCCAAAAAATGTTGTTGCTGATAAACGTCATAAGTATGTTCCAACGTGTTTTAATATGATTTAACTTCAGTTTTTGCTGATTGCCCTCAAAGGCTTAACGTTTGAATTGCTTGTGTTGCAGCTCTGCGTTTGAAAAGAGTTCAACTTGCCATCACTGTTTCTTGCTGCACTAGAAACGGCAAACTCAATGAGACATGAACTGAATGAAAAAGCAACCGAATATCTGCTGACTTTACCGTCTGAAATAATTTATTTATGCTTTCTGTTGGTACGGGTAACAATCAAAATGATTTCGACCAGTAAAACAAGGTTTTTCGCAACGTTATATTTACAGCAAATAAGAAAAGTTATCACTTTAAGATGCAAACAATTAACTGGTAACCGGTGCTGTGCGAATGTTTGGGTAAAAAAACCCGGACGATTGGAAAAAGAAAAAATGGTCTGCAAATCATTTCTCCTCTCAGTTTCGCGTCACGTAGTCACTGCTGCCAATCGCCGTTCGGATTCGGCGTTAAACTGTAGGCCATATATGTAATACTTCAGTATTACAGTACAGTTACAAGTATTACATATATGCTGTAGGCAAAGTAAATCCTAAGTAGCGCCACTCTTTTTCCGAGCTGTCAGTGGTACAGAATGTGGCAGTGTTGCCGCACAGTACAGAATATGGTAGTGTTACCCCAACGTCATTTTCTGTTGGTTTAGGTAGCAAATTGTATGCCTATTTTTCTGATTGCTTTGTCAATCAAGTATATGGCACAAAAAAAAAAAGTGGTCTGTACAATTGACTAGATGTCCTTATGTATTTCGGTGCGCTGAAACCGAATCCGAGGTCAGTTTTGTCCGTACACCCTCAAAATTTTGAATAAATTGCAAAAAACTGCCATTATTTGCGATTTTTAGCCATTTTTTGAGGGTGTACGGACCAAACTGACCTTGGATTCGGTTTCAGCGCACCGAAATACATAAGGATAGGTGGGTCTAGTCAAATGTACAGACCACTTATTTTTTTTGTGTGCCGGTGTAATGGCAGTTTTTTGCAATTTACTCAAAATTTTGAGGGTGTACGGACAAAACTGACCTCGGATTCGGTTTCAGCGCACCGAAATACATAAGGATAGGTGGGTCTAGTCAAATGTACAGACCACTTTTTTTTGTGTGCCGGTGGTATTAAAGAAATATTTGGAAGATCAAATATTTTAAGATAACTGGGCAATTACTGTAAAAATACAATACTTGTTATTATAATTCACTAAAATAGAGAACATTTGAATACTAATTTCGATTTTGCCTGCGTACAAATAATTTTATAATGAAAACAATAAACTTTCCGAATCAATATTAATGTAATTATCTTCTTGTACAAGGTAAAAAGCCCAGAACAAAGTTTCTTTTAATAAATTACCTCAAAACTTTTACGCAATATTAATTTTGTGGATCTTTATAAATCATAATAAGTATTAAAAATATGTTTTTATTCATTTTTATTGGCAACACAAACGCACGACACGATGATTTAATCAAAATATGATAAATGTGTTCAGGAGAACATTTTTGTATTCATTATTCAATATCTTTGAAGCGACTGCTTTGACTGAAATAATTTAAATGAAATCATAACCATTACAAACACATCCCATTTAAATACATTTCTATATTCACCATTGATAGCAAAAAGTTCAACCCTGTCTTATAATAATTTTGCAACTTTCACCTCACAATGTGTAATTGTTCACCACGGTGCGCAAATAACCTCATTTGTTTATACAAAAATGTCACGGAAAGTCGCGCAAAATCAAGGAAAATTTGCAAACCGGCTCAAAACGCAGTGATTGCAGCGTTGCCTGCCAATGGTTCAGTGCCACATCGTTTGCAATCGTGTATGATATCTAAATCGTATTATCACTTTCATGTCAGCCGCATTGCGCACCAGTCGCCGGTGCAGCCAGCAGACTGGCTCGCTGAGTCTTGTCATTTATGTCATTATGCCATTTATACCAATTCTCTGATGAAATAACCTATTATTTATTTTAAATTATTTCATCATGTACCAACTCCAGTTCTTAGGAGAATTTTAAATTAAATTTCAAATTTCAGCCAACAATTCTTTGTGGTGAATATATATGCCCAGGCAGAGTTGTTTTTGAAGAGCCAACGAAAAAATTTATAATTTTTTTATAAATTTTGCTGAAAATCAACTAATTTATAAGAATTTATTTTAACTTTCTTTTCCCTGGTCATAGCAATATAAAATATCAGCGCTTCTTATATAAAATCGCGTTAAATTACATTTGAGGAATTCATGTAAACCGCAGTTTTTTCAGTAATTTTCATGTGCACGCAGTACTGCCACATTCTGTAACTGTTACTTGTTCACCACGATTTCAATTTTATACGTGAACAACAACAATTTGACAGTTCTTGTCATACAGAATCGACGTCTGGTTGTTAAAGAGTGGCGCTACTTAGGATTTACTTTGCTGTAGGTCCCCTTCCCTTCTCTTTCCCCATCCGCTTGAATGTGTGCTGTAACATATGTTGGCAAAGCAGTGTTGCATACAGAGTTCAAAAACGGGTGAAATATGTGGTATCACAATGGGCCTTTCAGGCCTCCGAGTGTGTCTCTTATAGGGGCAGCCACCGCAACCTAACCTAACCTAGACTCTGAGTTCAGGCAAAGAACATACATAAAATATTTCAGTATAATATTCTTTGTTGACAACAAACAACGTGTAACGAAACAGTACGAAACGGGTTCCGTACTTAAAAAGATCGTTAGAGCGAAATATCGTATAAAGAGCGAGATATGGATACAAAACTAACAGTCAAACCTAAATTGGAGCGTCAGCGGCAAGCAACTGTCAAAATTGGTTCATGCCCATACACCCAACTGAAATAATGTCAGATATTTTCTGAACATACAGTCTGTCCAGTAAAAGCGTGATCGCCGTAACTTGGAAACTATTTGTACGATTCGTTTCAAACAAACTGCATTTTATGCGTTTATAATATTTATTGTACGCAATATTTTTAATTACAGGTATAGTCGCCGCCATTCGCTATTATAGCCTCAAACCTCCGACCCATACTTTGCGCTAAGATCTGAGCAAGTTGCCGAGGCAATCGACTTCAAATCAGCCGAATTTGCCTCGATAACGGTTTTGCTGTCAATATACTATTTCCTCTGAGTTTCTGCTTTACAATTGCCCACACATTTTCTATCGTGTTGGCATCAGGCGACTGTGAGATCCAATCTAACACTTCCACCCCATTTTGCTGTTTCCAATGAGCACACATTCGGCTGCGATGTTTGTGGTAGTTGTCTTCTTGTATAATCCAAGAGAGTCCTCTTCTCCCGAACATCTTCGTAGCTGATGGTAATAAAGCTTTTTCATAAATTTTGTTCATCAAAACCGCGTTCAAGTTGATGGTAATAACGAAAACTCGCCCAAATCCTTTTTCTGAGAAGCAGCCCCAAACATGGACCTTTACTGGGTCTTTAACAGTTCTTTGGAACAATCGGTTGATGGCGGCACACCAAGATCGATTTATGCTACTATTTGCCCAAAATTGGAATTCATCCGTAAATATTACATCATTCCAATTCCGATCTGAATTGGCATAAGCCCAGGCAAGCCGTTTTTGAACGTGTGATGATGAGAGCAACAGTTTTTTCAAAGAGTTCCGGTATTTAACGTCGTTAGTTCTTAAACGTCCTCGAACCGTCTCTTTTGATATTTGAATATCACTTTTCTCTAAAACTGCTTTAGCTTTACGCAACGATAAGCCCGGCTTCGTCGCAAACAAATCAATGATCTTTTGGGGAGGTATTTTTTTCAAGGCCCCGCCCAGCCAATTCGTCGACATTTTTTGCTTCCATATACCGATTCGTCCACCTCGTTACGAATGACTTCGACTTCTTCATATATTTTGCTGCAGCTAAACGTGACATTTACGGCTTTCTAGGGTGTAGACAAAGGTATACGGCTTCAAGTCGCTTCTCTCACGCGGAGCTCATCTTGTTAAAACACCCTGTACTTTGTAATTGTTTCACGAAACTGAAAATTTTTGCAATGCGTATTACCAATGAATATGAAGTGTATAGAAGGCGCATCTGAGCTCAAAACTTCAAATTTTTGTTTGCGAGCTTCATAGAGCGGGGGGAAGCCACAAAAGGGGGAGAGTGGTGCCAGCAGGAGAGCAAGCGCTTCAGTTTACGCTCCATTGACTGTGCGAACTGAAGCACGCGCTACAACAAACACACATGAAGTGAAAGTACCGCTTCTCCTGTGTACTTTGAGGCGTTGGTGGTTGTTTTAGTCACTCAATAATTTTTTGTGCAAATTTCTCAAAGCAACATCAGCCAGCGCAATGATCGTCGTTTCAACGACGCCATTGTTTGTTGTTGTTGTACTTTTTATGTGTAAGCAATGAATATGAAGAAAATGTTATGAACCTAACATTTTCAAATGCCTACGCTTCGCTCTTCCCGCTCGCATCATAGCAACCGAAAACACTTGTGTGCCCACATGCGCGTTCTATATTACTTCATATTCTTTGGTGTAAGTTAACCCGACGGCGTCGCAGCCCGCTGCTGCGAAGTAAACGAGCAACGCCACAGCCCGCTACATTGTTGCGCAAGCAAACAACGCTACCGTCGTCGTCGCTAGCGCAGGCCACCGAACTGAACTTGACGCACAATAGCTGCCGTCAGCAAATATGAACATTGTTGCTGGTGGCGGTCGGTCACTCGCTTCTTGCACGAGCTGCAAGATCAGCGAATTGTGATCGAACATTGTTGCTGATGGTCGATCGTCGGACTGCAAGATCAGCAGGATGATACGGCGCGCATGGTTGGTAGGGCTGTAGGGTAGGCTAAGAAGTTTAGTCGTTGTACGGAGCGGAGCCAGCCCAGTTGGGACTGGCTGAATTAAGCAATTTGTAACCCAATAAAACAGAATTAAATAATTTGTACACAGCTCGAGACAAATGTAAACAGCTCTTTTGTTGTTTTTTATTGTTTATGTTTTGCATCGTTTGGAACTTCCTTTTTTTAATTTACTGTCACAGCATTCATCAGGAAATCTGAAGGAGCAAATAGGTAGCAAATGTCTGTAACCGATTGTTAATTCTTATGGAAAATGTTTCACTTAGCGCAGTGAAAAGGTTATCATTTCTTAGTTTTTGAAAACATATGCCACAATTATTATCTATGTTAATTTTTACTCGATTGTCGAAGTTTTTATCTACAAAATAATTTGTTGTAATAATTGTTGTAATTACTGCTGAAATAAAATAATAAAAAGACAGTTTCGTCTGTCTCAGCATGTAGTAGGTTTTGATTCATAGAATCCTGTGTATCTTCGAAATTAGTTGTTACACTTGACCGAGTACTACTTGAATTTTGTCCCAAAATTGCAAAAGTATTTTCTAATTTATCTTGGTTAAAAAACTTGTTTGTTATAAAACATTTATGTGGGTTATTGCTTAATTTTATCAGTGATTAAAAAACAGATTTTAGTTCTAAAAATACAACTTGAATCATCCATACTTTTAACATCTTTCAAATAATTTAAAAAATCTTTATAAATTTGTACGACTCATTATTTAATTGTAAAGCCTTAGATCGCCTTAGCAATTATCTGATTGCCCTATTCATGCAATCAAATATAAGGTCTACTTTTTTGATAAATTCTTCAGGAACTTTTTTTGTAGCGACCACATAGGTCGTCACGCCAACCATATTTTATTATCTTTTCTATGTTTTTGCGCACACTACTGTCTGCAATAAGTTCAGGAGCAATATGCGACACCGTTCAGGCTTGTAGAAGAAGAACAAAAGCCAGCCAGAAATCAGAAATCGTTTTACAATTTCAGCTTTTCGCCAGCGCAACAACAACAACAACAGCGTTCGTCTTCACCTTGCAATCATTTCACGCCACAACAATGTGCTAACGCACACTCGCTGCAGTGAGCGCAACCAAAGAGCGCAACACATAAAACTACGTTCTCGCTTGTAAAGCAACGCTCTCACCACATACGTGATCTGTGCGAGCAGAGCGCGGGTTCCAATGTTAGAACCCGCCATACAAAATTTTTGCTTGTATGACATGCGCATTCTGTGTTTATTTTCTTTGGTATTACAAAAATTATGAGGCTACTTAGGTGCATTCAAATTTTTTTGATAACGGTACTCTAAGTGATAATTTGGTCGATCACGCTTCTACTGGACAGACTGTATATGATTTCCCCAAAATGTCAAAAACTATATATGAACTTGCTAATTCGAATGAAGTTTTTTGGTGCAAATCGAAGAAATGTATCAACGAATGAATGACAGTTCATCAAATATACTGTCATTGAGGAATTTATATGGAAAAAAACATACGCACGACTTACGTTTGCTATATAAGTTCTACACGTGTTTAATGATTTTTGTCAGCATAGCGTTAAGAATTTTTGGGCAAGTATATAACAAAGAGGATATGAAAAATAACTAAATGACATATAAAATCTCAAACCGCCATCTTTATTTATTTATTTATTTACTTTTAAGGCACTTGTAAGACTAAGTCTTTTTATTAAGCGCACTACGCCTGGTATAACATACAAATAATAATATATTGTTACGAATATAATATAATAATATAATATTGTTACGAAATTCCACAGTTCGTTATCGACGGTTCGTTTTGATTGTATTTGAAAATAAAACAACTTCAGTTATCCAGCGCAACGTAGTCAAAACTAACAATCGCTTTATTTACAAATTTGCACTTGTTCTACTTTACACTACTACTATTGCATGTTTCCCCATTGCTTGCTCAACACAGACTCGACTCATTGCGCTGCACACCAGTTATACCAGTTTTCTTATCGCGCCGAAGTTTCTTGCAACTTCTAATTGGAAAGCGCTCGACCATTCTCGCACAGCCCATTTCTTCGAGAACCATCCTTGCCATATCGGACTATACCAAGCGAATTTATAACAGTTTTGCTGTACTTCAAAGTACATGCCTAAAAGTATGCTTGCAAAAGCGTTCATGCACAGCAAAGAGTGCCTTTTCGTTTCAATATAATAATGTTGTAACAAAAATGAGAAGCGGAGATGAGTAAAGATGAATAATTAAATTAAGGAAAGCAGAGAGAGAGAGAGAAGACGAAAACAAAAAAACTTCCGAACGAAATCCCTCTCGGAGTACAAGGTAAAATCCGGTTCTCGGTAACGCGAACCGAAACAGCTGTACCTACTCCATTCATTGCCACAAACATTCTCGAGTTTATGGTCTCATCTGAAGTTGACAGTTGTTGGTTTGATTTAATTGGATTATAATGAGAAATCACTTTTTTAACGGTCATGGAGTGGGGTGAAGTGACCAGTGCAATTTGTGCAAGATTCCACATGTCACTGGTATCAGTCGAAGCAGTTTATGAGTAATTTTTGCACCTTCGTCTGGAGTGTCGAGATCTCTGATTTTTTGGATTGCTGGCCAACAATCGCATATATTCGACGAAAACTCGGAAACTTTTTCTTCTTGCGACGATATATTTCATGTCTTTGTTCTGACGATCAACACGTCCATCAATTTGTAAAGACACGCAAATAGCGGATTTGAGAGTTTCTCCAATTTTGTTCATCTCTAACTGTCCCACGATGTGAAGCATTTCAGCATAAACAACTGGATCTTTATAATGAAGACTTGACGTGGTAGGTTGAAAATCGTCAAGTTGAACATCCCAGTTTTTTGTATAATTTAGTTGTGTTTGTATTGATTTTGCGCGATTGTATTGATTTGGATTGTTGCAAGCGAACGAGCAGACCACGATCGAGCTGTGGGTGTTTCCAACAAAGAATCATTGTAGACATCCAGGCATAATGAAATTAGACCATTCACCACAGCCGCACGACGTTTTTTCAGAGTATTGACCCATGGATGTTTTTCGGACAGTTGCTTCCATAATTCAGTCGACTTTTGAGCTTCTGCTGCAATGGAGCGGACACTAGACTCAATGTGATCGACAATTCTCCTCAATTTTTGTTCCCCGTCAACTCGAATTCGTTCAGCAAGAGGAACTGTTTTTAATTAAAAAAAAATTGAAACAAATGGAATCGCCACGGCGCAAACGATTTTTTGTAAATTTAGCTTAAAATCTTAAGTACTCAATATTATATTTGAAACAAACACTTTTAACCCTACAAGTGCATCGAATCGACAAACAAATGGCATACTCTTTAAATAGGGCCAAAAATAACGACGCACTTCTAGGGTTAAAAAAATGTCTGGTCATTTTTTTTGCTCAACATATTTGTCCAGATTTCATTCACCATACGTTAAGTGCTCCAATTTGCTCCAAACCACGTTCCTCGTTCACGCGTATAAATAATAGAGTAAGCGAGCTTACGCTCCCAAAAATGAAACTATCCAAAAATGTGAACAAACAGCAATTTGTAAGAATTTGCAAGTTTTAACTCTTGGTTAGACCACTGGGACTTGGCTCACTCACACTACACAGTAAAAAGGGTGTAAACAGGAGGGTTAAAGAACGAAACAGCTGCTCTAAAAGTTTCATTTGAGGTTTGAAGTGGTAGGGAAAATTAAGTTAAATCAGACATTTAATGCAAAATGCAAGTAGTTCGTTGCGCTCAATCTGCACTTCTTCCCTTTGAGCTTCAGCGGGTAAAGCTGAGCAAGACGGTTGTGGGTCAGCAGACTTGCGAACGCACAATTTCTTTGCTGTTTCCATTTGCCTCCAAATGTTTTAAAAATGTATGTTTCGTTGCAGTCGATCATATGGCAGCCAGTCATATGTTCTTTTTCTTACTGGCAAAAAGTTACTGGACAAAATTTCTCCAGTAAAAACTTGCAAGTTCTCACGAAATGAACTGTCACTTTACGCTCTCAGTTTCTCTCTCGTTACTGGAGATTTGGCGTCAACAAATAGGATCCAGTAAAAATTTGTACAAATTCGTACAAATTATTCTCTGCCAAACAGACCTAATGTCGTAAAATCTCCTATTAACATATAAAGTTGGTGGAGGAGCGGTTGGGGGGGGGGGGGGGGGTCGAGGAGATATTTTCCTTTTGGCCACCTAGTGAAAAATCCTTAAAAAATGCCCTGACGATTTCTGTGCACGTCATTTAGGCTCAATACAATCTGAAACTAGATTTGCCACCCAACATTTTTGTAACAGACAGGTATTCGGGTGTTTGAACTTTCAAACCCCGCCAGCAATGGTAATAGTCGATTAATCTTTCTGAACTAAAAGCAGCGCAATACTAACTTTATACAAACTGACTACAACTTTTCTGGGAACAAATGTGAAACAGTGTTTTGGGCCAACTAATTAAATTTGCAGTGTTGTAAAAATTAACGGTGTAACCCAAGGTATATTAACAAGGTACGCCAGGCTCAGAGAGCCGTCAAGATAAGGGGGCCAAATCAGAGTTGCTTTCTGTTAGGAATGAGTTGTTGGTTGCATCTTTTAGTATTTGGTCCTCAAACTCTAAAAACTGCGTTTACGTAGGACAAATGTTATAATTAGTTAGTTTAAAATAAAATGCCACAAAGATAAGTTGGTATTAAATGTTATAGTGTTGCTGAATGTCTTATACATTTTTTGGAAGAGTTTTTGATAATTTTTTATTTACGTAAAATCTTTTTCTCAATTGCTTTTGTTTTAAATTTTTGTTTAAGTTCCTTATTCTAAAATACATTCTACATTAAAATAAAGTTTTTTTACTTCTTCAGCAAGCTGATCAGAATTAGGAAAAGAACATATAATTTCGCACAAATTGCTAACACATAAAATTTTCAATTTCAATATATTTCATTCTTTCATTTGTATTCATTCCACAATATATTTTAGTGCGTATCAGGCTGGTATCATGGGCTATATTTCGCGTTAATGTATTTTACAATGTTACCCAAATCTGTACACAAAAGTATAGTTGTATAAACAATCAGTCAGAGTTCAGAGTTTCTTCCGAACGGTCGTGTTTCTACTTAGCCCTGCGGCGTTCTTAATTTTTTTCTTTTGTGCGAGAGTGAATCGACTCCTAGTTTCATCGCTATCGTTTCACCTGACTTTTATCACTAATCTTCTTGAAATGCCGTGCGGCTGCGGTCAAAAGGTTGATCGAAGTCAACCTAACTTGCAATGTGGTAATTGCAACGACTTCTTCCATCTCGACTGCGTTAACATTTTGCCTGCGGATTTGGAATTTTTGCAAAATTTAAATATGCCTTATCATTGTAAAGCTTGCGCGGCGGTCCGTCGGAACTCTATCCGTTCCCCTCCGCCTCTAGTCCTACGTTAACACAACAACGCCCCAAGCCCGCTCTTCCTGTGCAACAAAAGTGTGCTAAGGAGACGGTATCGCTCCAGGCAGTTTTCAACGAGGTCGTTGCCCTTAGAGCTGAGAATGCTCGTGCGCTCACCTTAATCGCCTCTCTTCAAAATGACAACAAACTCTTAGCCCAAAAACTCGAAGGTCTGCAAGCTGATTTTCAATCTGTGCATCGCAAACTATCGGATCAGGATCCTACCTCCGCCATCCAGCACCTTTCTAGTGATCTTAAAAACCTTCAAAGCAACTTAAGTGACTTTGTAATCAATCATGAAAACTCTGCCAACATCAAGCATAATCCAGCTGCCCTTGAGCAATCATCTAACGCGACTTTGTCAGCGTCAGGCTCCAACAATCTCTTACTGCCCGCCGCTTATGCTGCTAACTCTTCGACCGATGGCGCGTTGTCGGCAGCCCACATCTCCTATGCTGCTGTTGCTGCGAATCGTACGCTCTCCGGGGAGGATGTGGTTGCTGCGAAATCTCCCACTCCGTCTGCTGTTGCTGTCTCTCTTGCTGCTTCTACTGCACCGACTGTTGACGTCGGCATATTTTCTCGGGCCGCTGACACTCCGCAAGATTTTGAGCTGTCTGGTATGCATCGTTCTTCCTCATATCTGCTGCCTCAGGCCCCTCGCAGCTCTGACTGGATCAGTGTGAAGAGGAATAAGAAGAGATATCAACCACTTGTTGTTGGATCTAACGCTAGCTCGGAGCTCGACGTCGCTGTTCAATTTAAGGGGGATAGCCAAAAATGTTTTTTTGTTTTAAATCAGAGCTTATATATCTGTGGCCGTAAGGAATAACAGCCAAAGTCGAGTTAGGACAAAATTTAGTTATTACTACCATTGCATTCGTCGTATTCAAATGCACTACTACACAAAATTCTATGGCTTTTGCTCATAAAATGAATGTTTTACGCCCAAAAGTCTAAAATTTATCTAGTGTAATCTAAAGTAAATTCAAAAATTAAAAGTGCTCTCCTGAAAACTTAATAAAATCGACTTTGGCTGTTATTCCTTACGGCCACAGATATTCAAAAATATGTGTACGAAATTTCAAGTCAAAATTGCAAAAATTGACTTAGTTACAACGATTTTAAAATTTTAAAAGATACATGATTTCATTACGAGAGAAATGGACTCAAAACTTTAAACGCGTTTTTCTCGAAACGACTTTTTTGAACTGGCGGCATCAATAACTCGAACAATTATGAACCGATTTCTAAATTTTTTTTTTGTTTTGTTCGTCTTAGTAGTGGTTAAGGTTAAGCGTAGCCGATTTTGAAAATTTTTTTTTTTACTAATTTTTAACCCGGCGTTGGTGTGGTGAAAAAAAATTACGTTATTGGTGTGGTGGGGTATGACATACCCCAAAACTTTATATAGCAGCAACCTCACGAAACAACACAAATATAAAAGACAGCAATTATATATTATTCTTCATTTAATTTTACGTAAAAAAAATTCAAAAACATTTCATGTGCCAGCAATTTGTAAAAGAAAATAACAAATATAAGAAAACTGATATCCGTATTATTTACAAAAATACAACCTCTGGGGTATGGTATACCCCACCACACCGATGCCGGGTTAAACTGTCTCAAAACCAAAAAAAAGGTCGAAAAAAGGAAATATTTTCAATCGGTCGCCATTTTCTGAAAAATCAAAAAAAAAACGGCTACGTACAACGATAACTACATTCATACAGATTACAATAACATTTTTTTTTTCAGAGTACCGGTTTTTGAGAAATCGATGCTGCCATGGAGAGGGAATTTTTTTTCAAGCGCTACGGGATCATCTCTATTGTTTAAACTATTTAATATTTTGTAATAAAAATGTGTGGAAATATTATTAGATGTGTGCTTAATAAAATGAAAAAAAAACCCGATCCAAAAATTCCTATATTTACTCGGTAAAAAAAATGTTTAAAATCACTAATCTTTTGACCCGTCACAGTGGCTATCCCCCTTAAGTGGTTACATCTATCATCTGAAAACATTATTGCCTATGTTGCTAGTCACGCCGGCATTGAAAAAAATCTTCTTTCCTGCTACAAACTAGTTAAGAAGGAAGCGCAATCTGAAACCCTAAAAAAAATTAACTTCAAATTGGGTGTCGCCGATTCCGCCTATGGGAAATTGCTGGTGCCCGATCTGTGGCCATCTAATGTCAATGTGCGACCGTTTCAGTTTTTCCGCGTGTCGACGCCCAACAGCCTGCCCCGTAACTAATGTTTTCAAATGTCATGATTCCAGTAAGCATCTTCGGATCCACATTCAAAACGCCTCAGGACTTAGAACTAAATCGCAGCCAGTTCGTGCAATTAGCTCACAATTAGATTATGATATTTTTGTTATCATTGAGACATGGTTAAACGATAACTACTTTGACCATGAATTTTTCGATTCTAATCTTTTCAACGTGTTTCGTAAAGATAATAATTGCTGTTCAATGCAGACTTCGTGCGTCACTCTTTGAGCTTGATAATTCTGACTCTCTGCTTGACCAACTCTGTGTGCGAGTTGTAGGATCATTAGGGACGCTGTTTGTTTGTGCCTCCTATATCCCTCCTCACAGTACCGAAAGTCTGTATAAAGCACATGTGGACAATATTGTTGCAATTTCCTCAAACTATCTTGGAGAAAATCACCTCTGCGTTTTAGGTGACTTTAATTTTAGCAATCTCAATTGGGCTCATGTCGATAATTTCCGTGGCTTAATTCCTAAAAACGTCAAAAGTAATATGGAAGTATACTTGGTTGACAGTTTTTTTAGCCCAGATTTATTGCAGATTAATTGTCTACCTTAAATTGGGACTCTTTGCTTGATAGCACTGATGTTGCCAATGCTATGAAAGTTTCAAATCGAAAGTTGTTGAAGCTTGCTTACGCTATATCCCAATTGCTCAGAAGCGAAGGTATAAATTGCCTTGGCATACTCATGAACTTAAAAAGTTAAAGAATTTAAGGAACAAATTCTATCGCAAATTAAAAAAAACTGGCGATTTGACAATTTTTAATAAATATAAAAAATACTCTAAAGAATACAACTGCCTTGACAGGTTTCTATACTCTGATCACATTTTAAGCTTTGAAGCAAATATCAAAACCAATCCCAAGGCCTTTTGGCGCTTCATCAACTCAAAGAAAATCTGCTCGGGCATACCATCTTCCTTGATTTACAAAAATAAATCCACAAATTCAGCCTCCGAGGCCGCAAACCTGTTTGCAGAATTTTTCAAGCTAAATTTCATCCCGTCTATTGCCGCTGATAAAACCCGTTTCCCCCGTCCGGAATCGTCGCTGAATTTTGGCTTTCTTACACTGTCCGTTGAAGATATAACCAAAGGCATTTCGCGCTTTAGTCTTTCAACCCAAACTGATGTCGATGGATTGTCCACAATCTTGCTTAAAAAATGTGCCTCTCTTGCTTATCCACTAACTGTGATTTTTAATAAATCTCTAGAGTCCGGTATCTTCATTGACGCCTGGAAACTTGCCTTTATTACCCCATCTTTAAGAGTGGAAACAAAAATCATTTGGGTTATTATAGGCCAATCTCCTCAGTTTCTAAGCTTTTCGAGTGTATAATCAAAGACAAGGTGTTCTTCGCAGTGAAAAGTTTAATTTGCCCGAACCAACATGGCTACATGCCTGGTCGGTCCACCGTCTTAAATCTTGCTGTTTTCAGTGAGCATTGCATTTCCGCGTTTCATAACGGACTCCAGGTAGACACAGTCTACACTAACTTCTCCAAAGCCTTTGATGGGGTTTCTCACCCAATCCGAATTCATAAGTTAGCGTCGTTTGGCTTTCACTCCGTTTTTCTTGAATGGCTCAAATCTTACTTAAGTAATCGCCAGTGCGTGGTAGTGGTAGATATTGCACCTTCGGTGCCTATTGTCGCGTCATCAGGTGTTCCGCAAGGTAGCATTCTTGGACCTCTGCTTTTTATCTTGTTCATCAATGACATTAGTCACTGTTTCTCGTCTGCAATTTTTTTGCTTTACGCAGATGATCTAAAAATTTACTCAGCCATTAGAAGTCCGTCCGATTCTTTGCTGATCTTGATAATGTACACTCTTGGTGTAGTCGTAATTGTCTATCCTTAAATATTAATAAATGTTTCCATGTCACTTTTTCCAAGTGTACATCAGTTTTACATAACAAATATAATATATCCAATTCTTTTTTAAAGTCTGTTTCTGAAATCAACGACTTGGGAGTTATTTTTGATCACAAGTTTTCTTAAGTTTCAAGTTTCTTTATGCTATGTTAGCTTTTGTTAAACGTAATTCCTCTGACTTCACTGATCCGTATACCTTAAAGTTACTATACACCTCCTTTGTCCGATCCAAAGTAGAATATGCCTCTTTCATTTGGCGACCCTACCATGAGTAACACTCAATCGCATTGAACGTGTTCAGAAATCCTTCCTTCGGTCCTTCAGATTCCATGAACCCATTCCCTCCTACACCCCTCGTCGTAAACTCCTTAATCTGAACTCCTTTTACAATACGAGAATCATTCTATCCCCCTATCCTTCGTTTTCGACTTGATTTCTAGTGTAGTTGATTGTCCTGTTCTGCTTGAAAGAATCTCCTTCAATATTCCTCTTGGAGTACTTCGTCATTATACCCCTTTTTATGTTAATTTTGCTAAAACTAACTATGTGTTGAACGCCCTCTTGGCCAGAGCTCTATCTGAATTTAATAGTTTTTCTAAAGTAATAGATATCGACTTCTCTTGCTCAAAATCTGTTTTTTCAATTCGCTTAACTATGCGCTCAGATAATTTAATCGCTTACTTTTATTTCCAATTTGCTTTTCTTTGTTTACTAGTTTTAAGTTTTAAATTAAGCTTGTTATTCATCAATTTAGCTTGTAAGTTTAGAGCTTGTTATACATTCACTTAGTCTGTAAGAACATTTTTGTTCATTGACTGAATTTAATAAAGAATAAAGAATTAATAAAGAATATTAATACTAATAGTAGGTTCTTTATTCTACAAAAAGAGCAACCGTTCACAAATAAGAGGGTGAAGAGAGACATTTAAAGCTGCCGCTCCCAGCCTGGCGTACCTTGTTAATATACCTTGGGTGTAACCATTATACTTGTATGACGTTAGTGCAAAGAACTAAGTACATACTGTATTTTATTCTCATTCAATCTTACAAATGAATTTGAATTCTATACTGCTCCACTGTATACTATACACTTAAATTACCACCTCAAAGTTCGTCTGAATATGAACATTTCGGCATATTCAATCGAAAGTCGAGAATTACTTGCGTTTTCGTTCAGCATACAATGGTACATAGTTGTAAAACCTCTTGCCGAAATGCGTACTTCTCTGGCGCATTTTGTGTGGTCGTATGTTTTGCGGCTTCTCTTAATATTTACCCTACGAGTTGAATAAATAATGGCATACTTCTGTTTACTGGTTTTCTTTTACGCAACGAAATAAATTCGTAAAGCAAAGTTTCAGCGGATGAGTAAAGAAAGAGCAATTTGAGAGTCGCATGGGTATGTACTGAATGAAAAAGATACGGTAAGTGCGAGCGGATAAATCGATAAAGCCACCGTTGGTCATACCTTAACTGCATACATATATTGACGCTGACATATAGTATACGCATATACTATATACATATTTTTCTAATATTTTGGTGTTGAGATCATGTGGAAAAGTCTGAAAATAAAAAATATCTGCAGTGTATTGAGGGTATTAAGGTGTTGATATGCCACGTTGTCATATCCCTATATAGTACTTATTACAAAAAAAAATTATTTTTTGTTTTAATTGAATAAGTGGCGTAAGTTTTGACTGTCGTCTTGCTTCGAAATAAAAATGATACATGGTATTATTTAGCAGCTACGTCGTTCTGTCCATATACTAAGTAGGGTAAAAGGTTCGGTTGTGGGCATAGTTCGGTTGTGGGCACCCCTTCGTATCTCTTGATAGAAAGCAGGCTGGGTTTTTTTGACTAAGGCCATTTGTTCATTATGGAACCACGATCTTTTTGTGCCAAATACTGAGTCGAACAGACACGCCTGCTTTGTGCTGGGACCATATATATCTTTCTGTGCTTAAAAAATAAGACAAACATTTTTTTACACATTTTAAATGGTGTCATAAATCGAAGTGAATCCATCGAGAAGGCGAGTAAAATGCATTTTTATTTAGTAAATTTATTATACTTTGTGATCCAATATTGATTACAACCAATATGTTTACCCCGAACAAATTTTTCACTACTTCTCAAAATGGCTGCCAAATTCGGTTGTGGGCACTGCAATTAGTTCGGTTGTGGGCACCCATCTTTTAGTGATTTGGTAAGTTTTGGTAAGTTATTTCATCGAAAATGGTCTTCTAACGCATTTTTTGGTTGTTTTAGTTATATCTTCCAAGGGTAAATAAAAAAAAATCCTCCGATATCTTTTTTAATGTGCTGGATGTAATTTAACATTGTTCTGCAGATAAGCTAACCACAAAATCGACTGCCGCAGCGTATGCGATTTCCTGAACCACTTTCCAACGCTACAAAAAGAAGGTGGAAGAAAATTTCGGAAACATCAAAGCTGTCGACGGTGGTGTTTTCTTCTTTTTCTTCTTTTCGTGGATGTTATCGAATCAGGTTAACTGGTGTTTTCCACCTTCTTCACGTCACAGCACTTGAAGAGTGTTGATTAATTAGGTTGAATTTCATTTTACTTTAGGTCTTCTTGACAGCCCAGGAGAATAACTTGGTCACTTACATTTTGAAATGCCCGTCCATCCAAAATGTGCCGACATGCGTACCAGCTACTTCACATGCGTGCATTGTGCTTCAAATAATTAAAACTTAATGTTTTTCTATATTCGTGTTGGTTTTTCCGTTTCCACCAGATTTTCCAGGCGTGCCCACAACCGAACCCAAAAAAAATTTTTGTTAAAAATGACTACTTTACAAAATTAACAAAAACAACTTTTCTATTTGACGGAATCGATTTACTTTTGTCATTACTTGTTAGCTAAGGTTTCTAGCTTTCCATAGATGTCCATATGTCCGATTAAGAAGAACTTGGTAAAAAGTTATGAGCCCAAAACAAAAAGGTGCCCACAACCGGAACCTTTCCCCTACATGTGGCAGACATCAACAGATTCATCCGACATCCCAACTTTTTTTCATCAACGATACCAGAGTCTGATACCATGTTTATACGACGGTCTTAGTCGATTCGCATTGAGTTCAGAAGCGAATTCGAATAAATATTGAAATATTATTATTAATGTATATTAGCGGTTGGTGTTGATTGCTTTTTACTTGAAAATTCACAAAAAACTGACCATCAGCTGATTTTCACAGCACTTTGAAAGTATATAACCGTTTATACGCATTTTCGAAGCGTCTTGATAATTTTAGAACTGATTTGGAAAGCGGTTTGACTCGATACGCTTAAAATTTTCAAAGCGGTTTGAAATCGTTTATACGACTGTATTGAGTCGATGCGTATTGTGTCATAGCGACTTGAGCTGCATGCGCGTGCTACACTGCACTTTTGCTTGTTTGTCGTCTCCACTTTCGAGGCCCCAGTGCGCTCATTCTTTCTTTCCCTTTTGGCGTTCGACGAGGAAGGACGATACAAGTGTAAGAACATTGTAATTTTAAATTTAAGTTGTGTTATTTTAATTGAGTTGCAGATTTTAGCTGCTGTATATATCACTGCATATATTACCATGTTTATACGTCGGTCCCAGTCGATTCGCATTGACTCGATACGCTTTCGAGTCAGGTTTTTGTACATTGATTTCAAAAGCGAATTGACTGCAAACGGTTTGGAAAGTATGATTTTATTTTTTCGTTTTTCCTATTTTTTGACGTCTTATAAATGTTAGCGGTTGGGGGTCCTTGTTTGTTACTTGAAAATGCTCCAAAAATTGAGTGGACAAGACCATCAGCTGATTTTCAAGGCACTTTGAAAATGTTAAACCGTTTATACGCATTTTCGAAGCGACTTGAAAATTTAAAAACTCATTTGAAAAGCGCTTTGACTCGATACGCTTAGAACGTTCAAAGCGGTTTGAAATCGTGTTTATACTACTGTATTGACTCAATGCGTATTGACTGAAAGCGACTTGAGCTGTCGTATAAACGGGGTATACATTGTGACCGAAAAGTTTCCGGAAATTCTCATTTAAAATTCGCGCGCTGTATATTTTTCGATATTTTAAGTTTCTGTAGGTTGGTAGCACTGTCCTTAATTACTATGCCAAAAATGAGCGCGATTTGTCAGACAGTTTGTTTACGGCAGCTGTTGAAACCAGTTCACCTCAGTAGTGCGTTGCGATTTTGTTGAGAATTTTCTTCAAAATGAGTACCGTGAACAGGTCTCTTTGGACGTGCTTGATCGTGCCAATTCCGATCCAACTTTCATGGAACGCATCATAACTGGTGACGAGACATGGGTCTACGAGTACGACATGCAAACAAGCCAACAATCATCGGAATGGAGAGGAAAAGACGAGCCGAAACCGAAAAAACCACGCCAAAGTCGCTCGAAAATCAAGGTAATGACAAACAGTCAGTAAAGACTATTATTTGACTGTTTTAAGACGTTTGCGTGAAAATATCCGCCGTAAACGGCCTCAATTGTGGAAGGATAATTCATGGATTTTTCATGACGATAATGCTCCCTCGCACCGAGCCAACATTATCAACGATTTTAAGGCCAAACATTCAATAAATACCATCGAACAGCCACCGTATTCACCTGATCTTGCACCGTGTGACTTGTTCCTGTTTCCCAAACTCAAATTACCACTCAGAGGAACGCGTTTTGAATCCATAGAAGACGTAAAACAGAATTCGCAGAGGGAACTCAAAGCCATACCGGAAAGCGCCTATAAAAAATGTTTTGATGATTGGAAGAAACGTTGGCATATGTGTATCGCTTCTAATGGAGCATATTTTGAAGGAGATAAAATAAATATTGATGAAGATTAAGAATTTTGAAACTCAGTTCCTGAATTCTCTTTCATTGCCTTCCTATCTTTTTCCCCTTTATATGTATGTAAGAATGTTTTTTTTTGGTAATATAAATTAGTTTAATTTAAATAATTACATATAGATAGATTTAAGTTTTTTTATTAAGAAATTTAATTCTGATTACTGTCCAATTAAAAGACATAGCTCTTACTGTACTTAATGTATCTTATTTTAAATAAATTGAATTAAATTTGACAAGGCACCGTGCCACTTACCTACAACTAAATCATTAAATATAAAATTTATCACTATCGTTCTACTAAAAAAATTTCACTAGCAATCGACAACTCAAGCAAGGTAAAAGTCGCTAAGACGGCAAGTGGCTTGTTTGTCAGCATTATCTTGCTACTAGAAAAATCTAGATTTTTAATTTTACATTAGGAATGCTAAGCATTGCATTGGTTGGATTCGACGTTAAAGAAGGAATTTGTTAACCCTTGTCTTAAAATAAATCGCAAGTGCCGCACAGCATGGAAATTTTCCGACATGTCCATTGTGAACAGAACTGTTACAGAAAGGTCAGACTAAGGAGATTTAGAATCAAACTTTGAAGATTTAGAATGAACAACTGAAGAATCAAACATTTCAAGTAGTTGCTAAAATTCGCGTTGAAGAAATATAATATAGTAGTTATTGTTCTTAATTGGTTGTAAAAACATGTATACTTCGTGTCTGATTACAAATTTAATTGTAATAGAACACATGATTTTCACTTTATGAGAGTAGTGAAACGAAAAGTTGTCGTTACGTGCACATGCATATATCGCACAAGCACTACAAAAGTGACACAACTCAAAATTTTTCATTCTCGGGTTTATGTGTTAATATTGTGCACAATGCATCAATCTACCAATCAGCAAAAGCTCAGTATATTTTGTTGTTGTTAACTGTTGCAAAAATACAGATAGGTCTCCCTTTATGTCAGAAGTTTGATGCTATTTGATCGCTGCAGCTCAATGCAAAAGAGTCCTAACTCAAATTGTGTCACTTTTGACAAAATACATTTTTGTTAAAGTTAATTTTAAGCAAAATTCTGACAATTTTTGCATTTATTTATATTTATTAAAATTAATTATGAATTTTCCAAATTTTTCTTTCAACTTTTTAACTGTCATTTATAATTATTAAATTCAGAAAAAGTGGCATAACTTGAAATAATTCGGTAATTATTGAATTAAAATATCATCAAAACAGTCACAACTCAAAATTTTGGATTTTCTAATGTATAGGGTGTTTTTTTAGAGGTTTGTTTTTCGAATAGAGATAAAACTGGCATTTTGTGGTCAAATCTGGCAACTCTAATGTCATTTATGTTCAGTTTGGTGTGCCATTTCATCATGAACAGGTTGACAAAAGAACAACGCTTGCAAATCGTGCAAATTTATTTCGAAAATAATGGTTCAGTTCGCGAAGTTTACCGCAAGCTCCGTCCATTTTATGGTCGACATAATCGTCCATCAGAGCAAAATCGGTCAATCCATCGGTTAACCATGGGTCGTTTTCGCACTACGTTTACTCTATGTTATAATACGCATCCGCAGAGACGTCGAACAGTGCGCACCGAAGAAACAATTGCCGCTGTAGAGCAAAATGTTGAAGAGGACCCGAATGAATCGATTCGCCACCGTGCACAGCAATTGGAGCTTTGTCCATCAACTTTAAAAATTGGACCTGTAGAATTGGCTTTATTCGAGCCAGCCGCGGCGGCCACATGCCCGAAATCATATTTAAACATTAATGGCATAAAATTATCCTTCCAATAAAGCCAAATTGATGGACATTAAAACGATTTTCTTGTGTTTTATTTCAATTCGAAGTTCTATACCTCTAAAAAAACACCCTATAGAATAAAAAAAAAATTTGCAGTTTATCATAAAGCGATACAATATAAAAAAAAATGTTTATTTAGTTCAAAAACAGTTTTTACGTTTCCTGAAAAATCAAAAATTTTGAGTTGTGTCACTTTTGTTGTGCGTGTTTTATCGCACATATATTTTTTAACTGATAAAGAATTGGGAATAACCAGGGACCGAAAATAACTGATATTTTACAATTTGGCATTACAATCAAAAAGGCATTACGAAATAGTTGCCGGTGGACTTTTTCAAATATATTGTTACGGAGATTCAGTTCGACTGGCCAATGCAGGCATATTTGTCTCACTGGATTGTGTCAAAAACACTCTGAATTTTTCAACGCAGTTCACGACTAGTAGTCACTTTGTGAGACATCAGACTGCTTGCGCGACCGACGGCCTTTTATACCTGTCTGGCCTGAGTGCTACTTGTTCTCGAATCGCCTCGAATCGCTTCTGCCATACTCCGTTGTAATTACCATGCCCCCTTAAAATAGGCAATGCTGTTGCGGCCGTCACATGCCCGTCCAGTTGCTGTTGCCGTGAAAGGTCGCCTACGCCAGAGCAAGATACATGATTGTTGCCCTGCTGCGCAATCACGTATTACGCTGAACAAAATGCGCCATCGACATAAGCTGCGTAATTGCGAGTTACACAGCGCGGAATGCACTATTACCACAATACCGTTATGATCCTAATAGCCGCAGCTTCACGATTATTAAATGTATTTTAAATTGTATCATTTCAGGCAATATGGTGATACGAAAAATTGGTATCAATTGCTTTTTAGTCGGTCAAACGGTCTTTGAAAACATTCAACTGACCTGATGTATTTGACCGAAAAAATAAATATCACAAAATAACTTATTTTTCACCGATAAAACAAAACTCAAAAGTAAAAGTTATTTTTGCCTGAAATGATAAAACTTTTTTTTTTGGTCGGGGAAAATAAGAGTTACAAGATAATAGTTAAAATCTGAACTGGTAGGATCCCTGCTGGGTAATGGTGAATATTGTCTGCATATATTAATTGTCTTTTGTGGTTGGTAATCCTGACACTCCTGTACACTGGCTTAGACTATTAAATATTGTTGCGTAGAGAGTAATGGCTCCTCCTTTCTCCTCCTTTTTTATATCTTCTCTACTACCCTTCTGATCGGAGATTTGTTTCGATTGCAGTTGGTGCTTTGCTGGCCCAGGCCACTGTTATTCCGTGTCTCTCTACACTAATCCGGCATAGTGTACTACCGCATATTTGGCGTCTTCCGTGAATGGTGGCTTGGAGAAATCACACAAGGAGCCCCTCTCGTTTCGTGGCAGGAAGGCCTTGAAAACCCCGAGCCCACTAACCAGAGCGTACATACGATCCCTGCCACTTTCACTCCCGCCAACTACTTTTGCTGGTCATCTCGATCTTTTGAACCATATCACTTTCTAGCGGCAGCTAGCAGTGCTGCTTTTTGGTATTTTTTCACAATCCAATTTGTTGTCATATCAGCGCGACACGCTGCACAGAGGGCGAAATGGTCAATCTAGCGGAACTTAATCCAAATTTTAAAATTTCGATTTGCCCAATTTTTTTTTATTTTTCTGATTACTAATACCACAGAATAAACAGTATACAGAAGGCGCATCTGAAATAATTTTGCGATTTCATTTCAGACGCGGGCGGGAAGCAACAAAGGTGAGGAAAATGTAAAGGGAACCGAGAGAGTAAGCGCGAATTGATGTATTGTATACGCATAGATTCGATGGTTTTGGGCTTTATTCTCATTTCGACAACAACACGCAATGTTGTTGCGGCTGGCTTGCGGCTCGTGCACATTGAAAGTGGTTGATTTGGCAAAGCAATCGCCAAGGCAAATTCAATAGGTAGTTGCAGCATTCTTTGATAATTAGCACAACATTGTAGCAATAGTTTTCCACTTATTATCACTTTCTTAATGCGTCTTGGTTGTTTCAATATTTAACACATATATTTCATTGTAGTCATTTGTACTTTTTACAACTTCTATTTTACAAGCAGACCAAAAGAACTTATAAAATCCATTGAATTTTGGTTTTTCCCGTAGTGCTACCACCTTATGTGCCTTGGCGATCGCTCAATCAATTTTTCTATGAAACTGCCTGTCCACTTCTTGTTCTTGTTTGTCAAAAAGCAAGCGGAGAGCGAGCACGAGCCAGCACCAACATGCAAGCGGCACATCGCTTTGTTGCCCAACAACAACCACAGTGTGTGGTGCGCGGTCGCAGCTTCTCAGCTTACGCTCTCGCGCTCTGTGTGTTTTCGTCCCTTTTACTGCTTCCCCCGCATCCACAAACGGGTCGTACCGCTGGAACCCGCGAAGAAAATTTTCTTTACACCAGATGCGCATTCTGTATATTGTTTGTTCTGTGCTAATACCCTATCGAATTTATCGATGTTTTCCATTTTGTTTTGCTTTCTATATTCGCACAGCTGCACAGAGCGGCCGAATGCCGCGGATGCGGCCAAAAGTCCAAAAAAACAAGTTTCTATTTAGGGTTTTTTCGCCCTTGAGTTGGCTGCAATGATCCTTCAAGAAACGAAAATCGTTCATAGTGATGACTAATTCGTCATGCCCCTTCCTTAGGCTCAGTTGGAATGTGGCCTTCGCTCGAGCGTCACTCTACAGTTAATACACTGAGAACGGTTATACAGGTGAAAAATTTTATGTAATAAAGAAAATCAAATAAGACCAAATGTAATCCACTTCTGAAGGTGAGTAGAAAATGTAAAAAAGTACTAATTATCAATTGTTATCGGCGTAATGCTATGCAAATGGCGTCTGGCGACCGACGATTTATGCAGAAGCTGTAGAGACGAGGAGGCAGTGGAATCGGTCGAGCACCTGCTTTGCCACTGTCCATCACTACAGAACCGACGGCTCCAAACTGTTGGGGCAAGGTTCTTCGGTGAACTTGTGGAGGTAGCGGATGCACAGATCACTGATCTACACAACTTCCTCGCGAAGACCAAATGGTTCCCAAAAGATCCGGTCTGGATCTACAGGGAACCGAACAGATAGGGGAAGGCACCGGTGAAATCAAAATGAAGGGAATCACAATGGGCCCAACAGGGCCTCCGAGTGGAACTGCAAATGCACACTCCCCTTCTTTAACCTAACCTAACCATCAATTGTTAAGTAGTGAATTAGGGAAAACATAAACAATAGTGTAATTTTTTCACATAATTTTTCCGAAAATTCGACTTTTCAAATGATACTGCATTAAAACGCTGCAAAACGCTGCTTTGAAACCATATTGAAATGATAACTAAATATATTATCTACCAAATAAAACAAGATTCAGCTGCCAAGAGCTGCCTATTCATCTTTTATGCCCTTTTTTCGAAATCAAATTGATAGAGAGCGAGAGAGAGAGAAACGAAATATACACATGGTGCGTTTCTCTTTTATCTGAGGCTGCTACCTATAGTTTGGGGAAAACTGTTATACTTGTCCGATAGATAAATGCTTGAACCTAAGGAATCCGAAAACCTTAACTAAATCAAATAAATAGTTTTGCTTGTAGAGCCCGTCAAAGTTGAGCAATTTTTAGAGTGTGAAATAATATCAGCAATTTTCACTTTTTCGGCAAAGCTGAAGTTTTAAAATACGAAAAGGAGCAAATGAAATGAAACTTTTTGCACCAGCATCGTAAAAGAAGGCATTTGTAGTAAATAGTTAAATATAGGAAAAAAAGTTGGTTCTTGTTGTTGTTGTCTTTTCATAGGCACTCACTTGAAGCACTGTTTTTATCACTCTTTTTGAACTTTCGATAGAGTTTAAAAAAAAGGCCATACTTGCCACGGTTCCGTCTTTGGGAAAATTTTTCACTAGTCTTCTGTGAGTACTGCCCTGAAGAGATCGGGTGCCCGATTTTGCCCGACTGGATTTTACAGCGATTTTTCAGTGGCCACCTCGCGCAATTTTGTGCATTCGGGTGCGTGCGTTCGAACAAGTTCGTCAAGATTTTGATAGTGAATCAATTACACGCGATTATAACACTGCACAACAGCATGTCTGTTGCATGGAGTTTTTTACATGAATCTGAATCGTTTTTCCACGCTGTTTTCAAAACCATACTCCGTTTTTATGTAACAGCTCTAGTTTTTGCAAAAAATGGGCGTGTCACTTTTTCGAATTTTCCTCGGCTTTTTTCTCGTTTTCGACTGTTATTTCTGAACCAATAATCCTATCGACATGATTTTTATATCGTTGCACTTACAACATTTCACGCCATCTTTCCTGACATTAATCAATTTTATGCGTTATAAATAGGCGTGGAAATAAGGTTTCAAAGTAAGAATATATTGAATTTAAAGGCGTTTTTTCTGATGGCAAAAATTGTACAGATGTTTCATAAATCAAGTTACGAAGTATATGAATATCTTAAGAAGAAACGTCAAGCAATACAACACAGCCAAATTATTTGGCGGAATACACATTCGCATCGAAATAATAACAAAAATGTACCATCGCGATTTACATCTCTTTTCATACTTTTTCCTTAAAAAATTAGGAGCCTCAAAATATGCTCTTTTATATGTTCCATTTATAGTTTGGCATACAAGCAAAAAACAAAAATATTTTGAATTGCTCGATACAAAAACAACATTAAAAACTTTGCATATTTTCAGGCCCCTAATTTTTTAAGGAAAAAGTATGAAAAGTGATGAAAATCGCGATGGTACATTTTTTCTGTTATTTCGATGCGAATGTGTATTCCCCCAAATAATTTAGCAGTGTTGTATTGCTTGATGTGTCGACTTTCATTATAACTAACTAACTCTAATTGTTTTACAAAAAATGTGTATGTTTTTGACCATCAGAGAAAACGCCTTAAAATTCTATTTTTTCCAACTTTGAGGTCCAATTACCGCGGCATTTCAATACTTATAAAAATAAGTTGCATCGGAAAAGAAGCCGTGCGGTGTTGTTAATGCGATAAGGTTAAAATCATTTCAATCGGTTTTTTGGTTTAGAAACTACGATCGAAAATATAGAAAAAGTAGAGGAAAAACTGAAAAAATGACAGGGTACCTATATCTCACAAACTAGAGCTGCTAGAAAAAATCGGAGGGTAGATTCGGAATCAGCGCACCCACATTACACCTTTTCAAGTTCGATTTCAGAAAGCGTAAAAGCAATTTCAGAAAGCGTAAATTCAATTTCAGAAAGCGTAAATTCAATTTCAGAAAGCGTAAATTCAATTTCAGAAACATAAATTCAATTTCAGAAAGCGTAAATTCAATTTCGGAAAACGTAAATTCAATTTCAGAAAACGTAAATTCAATTTCAGAAAGCGTAAAAGCAATTTCAGAAAGCGTAAATTCAATTTCAGAAAGCGTAAATTCAATTTCAGAAAGCGTAAATTCAATTTCAGAAACATAAATTCAATTTCAGAAAGCGTAAATTCAATTTCGGAAAACGTAAATTCAATTTCAGAAAACGTAAATTCAATTTCGGAAAACGTAAATTCAATTTCAGAAAGCGTAAATTCAATTTCAGAAAGCGTAAATTCAATTTCAGAAAGCGTAAATTCAATTTCAGAAACATAAATTCAATTTCAGAAAGCGTAAATTCAATTTCGGAAAGCGTAAATTCAATTTCAGAAAACGTAAATTCAATTTCAGAAACATAAATTCAAATTCAGAGCAAATGTTGAATTTATTTTGGTTGCATTTACACAGATTTGATTTGTTTGGATACCTCTGTGTTTCCTCCGATATCTGCCCTGTACATGTATATTGACAGGTTGACCAAAAAGGAAATTGAGTCATCATGGCGTACCAGGACCGACTGTGGCCCTCCCTCTCCTTGACGAAAACACGATTCGTACTGTCCTTGAGTCGTACCTCCATTCGTCAGCTCGTTGGAGTCATCACCGGACACTGCACTATTGGATCTATGCTTACCAAATGGCGCCTCTCGTCGGGTGATGTCTGCCGTAGCTATGGAGATGAAGAAGAAGTAGAAACGATACAACACTTCCTGTGTCACTGCCCGGCTCTGCAGGAACGCCGTCTCCGCACCTTGTGGTCAAGGTTCCTGGCCGACCTGGCTTGCACGGCGAAGGTCGAAATCTCGAATCTGCTCTCCTTCATTAAGAGGTCGAACTGGTTTCCCCTTGATTGAGACTATTGGTTAGCTCCAGAACACCATAAGAAGGGATTCACAATAGGCCATTATGGCCTCCGAGTGTACACATAGCTTTCGTACGTAGTTAAAAAATTTGGCAAAGTGCACTTTTCCAAAAACATTTTTTATACAGGTACGTAGTTTCTGAAATTGAATTTACGTTTTCCGAAATTGAATTTACGCTTTCTGAAATTGAATTTACGGTTTCTGAAATTGAATTTACGCTTTCTGAAATTGAATTTGTGTTTCTGAAATTGAATTTACGCTTTCTGAAATTGAATTTACGCTTTCTGAAATTGAATTTATGTTTCTGAAATTGAATTTACGCTTTCTGAAATTGAATTTACGCTTTCCGAAATTGAATTTATGTTTCTGAAATTGAATTTACGTTTTCCGAAATTGAATTTACGCTTTCTGAAATTGAATTTACGCTTTCTGAAATTGAATTTACGCTTTCTGAAATTGAATTTACGCTTTCTGAAATCGAACTTGAAAAGGTGTAGTAAGAAACAGTAGAAAAACTCCATGCAACAGAAAAAAAGTGTTTTTTTGTTGCGCTGTGTAATCGTTACCAGGGCATGCAAATTTGGATTTTGGCTTCATTTAAGATGTGATACAAGCTTTGCAACTCCATATTAAGTCGACTTTTTTTTGCGTATATTGCTGTAAGCTCAAAGTAAAGAGTACTTTTGCTGGATGCGCAGTTCGCACGTACGAAAAACAAGTTGGCTTTCATTTCCGGCAATCAGCTATCATGTATCCTTTGATGTAATGCTTTTGTTTGTTTGTTTGTTTTTAACAAAATACTAACACTGTGTCTGACACAACATTTTTTTTTTTAAATTTGAGCAAAACGCAGTCAGTCGCCATTAGTCTTTGAGTTGAACCGCGCCAATGAAACAATTAGTTATTGAAAACAAAAAGCAGACTTAAGGCAGGTTCTCACCTTGTGGAAAAAAAAAACAAAATTTTTTTTTTGCCTTATCGTGTAGATATATGTTTCAAAAATGTGCTCCAGAAATTTCAGATCAAAATCTGAAAAATTACAAAAGTTACAGGCCGTTACATAGAGCAGTGTAGAGCACCGGCCAAGCGCGCTTTAAACTTTAAACGCGTTTTTCTCAGAACCACATTTTCGGACCTTACGGAAGTGATTGAAGGCGCTGGAATGAACCAATCGTCACCAAATTTTTTCCAAATGTTCCTTAGGGTTTTTTCTAATAAACGAACCACGATCAGCCAAAAATATATAGAAATTGTTTATTTAAAAAAATAATTAGTGAACAAAAAAATGCGAAAATCTTAATTTTTTTTTCAAAACCTCATAACTTTTGTAATTTTGATTTCTTTTTTCATGATCTTGGTTCATTCAATAGATAATACGGTACACATTAAGAATGTGTTCGGTTTTTGTGTTTCAGATCACGGGTTTTGACGGAATCACTTCCGGTAGCGGGACACCTCCTCGCCGCCATTGATGGACGCCCCCTCCCCCCCTTTTTTTGATTCATTCAATTTGAAAAACTGTATTCTCTAAATAAATGTGTGTTCATATCCAGAAACAATTTTCAGCGTTGTATCTTTAACCGTTTTCTCAAAAAAAATTCCTAAAAAAAGTGCACTTTTTCGGATTCACAAGGTGAGAACCTGCCTTAAGGGGGCCGATACATGTAAAATCAAGTATTTTTGGAAATTTTGTTTTTCTCGGGAATATGTTCTACAAAGCCTTTTCAATGTATGGCTAAGAGCGTTTTCCAAAATTCTAATCCGTTCCCAGACAAAACACAGGTAGAAGCGGCGGCGTCAGGTATAAGCCTGTCGCTTACTCAATCTTTGAGCCCGTTTTTCTCGGAACCACGTTTTTCGGTATGGGCTGCGCGATTGCATGAGAACCGCTTAACCGATCGCGATGAAATTTTAACCACACCTTTGGAAGACTCATCCCTTCGATGTGAACCTACTTGTTTTTACAAATCTGCAAAAATCTCATGTTGGTGCTTGCAAATTCATCAAAACAGCTGCCCCAAAAATTCAATTTTCTGCCGTTTCCAAAAAAATCACAATTTCTTTACTAAACCAGGTTCACATCGAAGCCACAACTGTTTTTTAATTGATTTCCTTTCATTTTTCATTTCAGCCCCATACGAGCAGCGCAATCGCGCAGCGCATCAGATTGGAGGGGGTTTTTTGATCCCACGTGCCGCCGCCATCTTGGATTCTCGGGTCAAAAAAAAAATGGAAAAAGAACCTTTAATTAGTTAATAAAAGATTAAAAACAAAAGAAAATCAATTGCCAAATTCCTTATCCCCCAAAAAAATTCTCAAAAAATACACTATTTACATGTATCGGCCCCCTTAAGGCTTGATTACACGTAACGAGTAGAGTGAGAAGACAGCAACTCGAACGTGTACTCGTTTCGTCTAAACAGTAAGGCGAGTTGCTGATTGATAGTATAAACACAACCAAGTCGTCGTGTGAATTTATACGCACCGAAAAATTACGCAGTGCGTCGTCGTCGTGAAAATACGCACAGTAAAACAGAATGATGCGACATTCGCATCAGCTATTATTTCTGCAAACACGGCAAACACACAATTGCCTTTTATTTTGAGTGAATGAAATCAACATGAATTCGATAAGTCGAGAAAACGAGCATATGGGTACGTCGTTATTGTTGTCCTTTGAGGGCGGTTAATCTGAATGTGTATATAGGTTACAGACAATCACGATGTGGTCACAAACTATTTCTCGCCCGGCAAGAAACAGAGTCTGCTGTCATTATTCAATTACGCCAAGGAAAGTCTGCTGCCGACGCGCAGCAAGAAGTCCTTCTGAAGGTGCAATGCAACACTTGCTCGAGAACCGCTGGCGAGATTCATTGGACCGCGCGATTAAAAGCAATTTGTATTAAGACACATACCTGGCTAAGGATTTATTTATTATTATTTTTTTTGTAATAAGCAGCGTGTTTACGAAACAAACATGAGATTCGAATACAGACCACCACAGATACCAAAATACGCCTTCGTTGCCATGTCCACGAACAAACCTGTCTCGACCACGCCCGGTATGAGCAGCAAATCTTCATTCACCGCCTTCCAGTCGTAAACCGTTGTCGGCTCAAAGTGCCAGTCAAGTATGAAGTTGCCATTGTCCGTGACGCACGGCCCCGCCTTGGCTACCGCCATGCATGGCTGCAATGCGCTGCCTTATTGGCACATATCCCATGGGCACCACCTCGATCGGAATCCCCTTCTTGTACTGTTCGCCCAGGCGCTGCGAGTTCTTGGTGTAGTCCGCTATGACAATAAGCTGCTTCGCGCAGGCGGCCACTATTTTCTCCTGAAGCAGACAGCCGCCGCCGCCCTTGATCAGTACCATGTCGCTATCGACCTCGTCGGCGCCATCGATGGCCACGGCCAGCTTTGTATGCCGGTCCAGATCGCCCAGCTGCAGCCAGGCGCGGATTCAGAAAAATATTTCGGGGGGGTTTCAAAAAGTAATTTTTTAATATTTGTGAAATGCCTTTTAATTTGTATGTAGTTTTATAGGCGATCCAGGGGGGGTTTCAACCCCCAAAACACCCCCCTGAATCCGCCACTGGCTGCAGCTGATACTCGACAATCGGCTGATGCGCCTGAAAGCTAGTGGGCACGCACACCACCTCCAGTCCCTCGGAGCGCACCCGCTCTGCCAGGCGCTCGACGGCAAACACTACCGGGACACTAACGGGCGTATTGTCATTTGCGCAAACTTGCAACATTTACTGCTGTGTGTTTTAATTTTGACAGCGTACGTTCGCTGCGTAAAAATTGCACGACGACTTGGTTGTGTTTATACTATGAGTCAGTGACCGATGAAAGTGGCGTGAGAGTCACTAGAATCATATTTTGTTTGCTAGGCCGAGCACTACTTTACCGTTACATTTTTCTCTTTTTCGCAGCGATTCGCGGAATCGCTCGTCACATGCGGAATCGCTCGTAACATGCGGAATGCGTCACACACCACTTTTCGCTCGGTTGAGTTTAATTGCACGAGTTGCTTAGTTCATTTTGTGCATTGTAAAACCGAACTGACTCGCCACGTGTCAAAATACGTTTGAACAACCTGTCGCTTTTATTTATTATAATTTTTTTTTAAATTTATTTATTTATTTAGCCAATGAACATTTTGATCTTACTGACTATAGGAACAATAAAGGAACACAAGTAAAGAGGTTCAACTTAATTTAAACAAATTTAACAATGTCTCCTTGGGAAACGAAATGTCAAAGGTTACACTATTTAGTTCCGCAAGGGCTCTACTCAGAGGCGCATTCCTCGCATAGTTCGACCTGTAGAAGCTGAGGTAGAAAGTCCCTATGTGCCGTAGGTTACGTGTAGGGACATTGAAAGCCACTTTACTCAAAAGGGGCGGGCAATTAATAGACCCCTTTAATAACCCAACAATGAAAGAACACGCAAGATAGGTTCGCCTAGCTTTTAGACTTAATAAGTTTATAAGGCGACAGCGGGAAAGATATGAAGGCAACGGTTCGGTAAAGCTCAGCGACCTTAGGGCGAACCGCATAAAAACCTTCTGGATGCGCTCAATGCGATTAATGTGAGTCATTTGATATGGCCTCCATATAAATGAAGCATATTCCAGCCTTGATCTGACGAAAGCCGTGAACAACAGTTTGAACGTATATGGGTCAGAGAATGACGTACTATTCCGACGAACGAACCCCAACATGGCATATGCTTTGGAAATAATGAAATCGATATGGCTAGAGAAACAAAGTTTTGTGTCGAAAAACACACCTAAATCTTTGATTTCTTGGACTGACTGCAACAGTGAGCCCGACAGGAAGTAGGACAAGTGCAGAGGGCTGTGTTTCCTAGAAAAATATACATGAAAACACTTATATTTAAGAAAAGGTGATTTCTCATACCTGGAGAGAAGTTTTGCGGCAGGCCGTAACCCGATAACGGGTTGTTATGGCCAATTAAGTAAGTAAGTAAGATTTCTCATACACCACGATTGAACTCTATCTAGGTCAGCCTGGAGTGCCAGGGAGTCAGCCGTAGTATTAATCGCAGCATAAATCTTCAGATCATCCGCATATAGAAGAAATTTTGCAAACGAAAAGCAGGAGCCAATGTCATTAATAAATAAAACAAACAACAGAGGACCAAGTATGCTACCTTGAGGAACGCCGGAACTAACAACAAACGGCTGAGAAAGGTGATTATCAACAGTCACAACACACTGTTTATTAGAAAGGTATGATTTCACCCAATCAAGAAATGATGAGTGAAAGCCCATGCAATTTAGTTTAGAAATCAGAATTGCATGACAAACTCTGTCAAAGGCTTTAGCAAAATCCGTGTAGATAGTATCTACTTGACTTCCTTCCTGAAAAGCAGACAGACAATCTTCGACAAAAATCGCGAGATTGGAGACAGTTGATCTGCCCCTAACAAAACCGTGCTGATTTTGACAAATTGCACTGTTGACGCAAAACCTTAGTTTTTCATTGACTATGCATTCAAAAAGTTTAGACACCGACGTGAGTTTCGAGATGGGTCTATAATTTGCGATATCATTTTTGTTGCCACTCTTGAATATTGGAGTTATTGTTGCTTTTTTCCACTCATCTATAAAAATACCAGAAGAAAGGGATTTGTTAAAGATCAGTAGTAGCGGCTCAACAAGAGAGCTACAATTCTTTAAGAGCACAGAGGAAAGCCCATCTGTATCCGTACGCATTGAAAATTTAAGATTGTTGATGCCCCATTTGACATCGTCGGCGGTTAAAGTCAACGACCCAAAGGAAAAAAAGGAGTCGGGATAGAAGGTGTCAGCCAAAACAGCGTTTGTATCCGTCACAAAATTTGAGCTGAAAAACTGTGCGAATAAGTTAGCGGCATCATCCGCGATTTCGGCGACTTTGTCCTTGAAAAATACCGAGGACAGAATATCGGAAACCACTGTTTTTGACTTAACAAAATTCCAAAAGAGTTTTGGATTACTTTTGATGCCAACTTCATAGTTACGAATGTAACTGTTGTACAGCGACTTAGCCAACTTGTTGTAACTTTTAAGATGTGATTGATAGTAACTGAAGTAGATGGGACACTTAGTTGCCTTGAACTTTTTATAATATTTATTTCTTAAATTTTTCAGTTTCTTAAGTTCCTTTGTAACCCACGGCAGTTTATGAACTAGGGAAGATAGGGATCGTCTTCAGGCAAAGGTCAAAAACTAGAGATTTAAATGTAGAAAAACAAGTAGCAATGCCGGCATTGGACAGTATTTCTTCCCAATGCACGTCAAGGAACAAATTGTTCAATGCATCGAAATCACAGAGCTTGTAATTAAAAGAAATAGGCCTTGAACTTGAAGGGGCATTAACGAACTCATAGAATTCAAGATTGATAACAAGCGGTGTGTGATGCAAACATGCCTGCGAAATAGGCGAGCTGCATTCGACAATATTTGAGTTAAGGTTACTCGTGATAAAAACCAAATCCAAAAAACGATTAAGTTTATTAGGATGGGCATTGATCTGGAGCAATCCAAAGCTAAGAAAACTATCAATTAGTGAACATTTGAGGGAGTCAGAGCAACAGAGTTACCCATATGGGACCATGTAATACTACCAAGATTGAAATCACCTAAAACGCACAGCTGGTTTTCACCAATCCGAGCTTGCAATGCCGAGACATTGTCGACATGTAATTTGTATAAAGTATCACTACTATTCGGAGGAATATACGATACGCAAATTAAGAGTAGGCCGGTCGCTCCCCCTGACTTGAACACAAAGTTGATCCAACAGGGAATCATTGTTCACAAGTGGCAGCAATGCTGAGTGTAGATTACGTTTGATAGCAATCAAAACACCACCACCCCTATTAAGGCCCGTTTTGAGAGAGTCTCTATCCTTCCTGAACACATTATAAAGGTGCGGGTCAAAAAATTCCGAATCAAAAAATGTAGAATTAAGCTAAGACTCAGTGATTACAAAGACATCGTAGTCCAGTGAAGAGCTCAACAATCGCACTTGATCAGCCTTTGTTCTCATACCGGATAAATTTTGATAATAGATATTTAAATTACTTAAACTACCAGGCTTATCAGATAACTATGAGCTACCATTGACTGGGTTAGCAATTACAGGAAAAGACAAAGCATCTGAAGAGCGTGCTAGGCACTTGGCGGCGGGAGCTCTATTCTCGGAAAAAAACGAAAAGAGCGCACCGGAAAAAAACGAAAAGAGCGCACCTAACGTTATAGCTGGCCAAACTGCGGGGTTGAGAAGCTTAGTGTAAAAAGATGAAGTAACGCCTAATTTAAAATTTATGCGTTTAAGCGAGTCTGAAGGCACACCATTCTTAACTAAGACATGGTACATTAAAAATTGCAAAAAGTAAACCAAAATTTGTTTAATGAAAAATTTAAAAAAAATCTGTTCACTAGTTATTTTATTTGAACTTATAATATGAAAAATTAGAAAATTTCAATTTATTAAAATTTTGACGTTGGAATAATCGAACTTTGTGTTTAACGACCCCCCTCAACTTTTGCACAGTTTTGCTAGGTACCATTTTGGTGGCCTGAAGATAAATTTTTTTAAAATCTTTGATTGTTGAAGGTGGTTTACAATAATTTCGCAATTTTGTCTTCAAAATTGGCCAATAGCGCTCAATCGGCCGAAGCTATGGACAATTCGGCGGGTTGATATCCTTTGCAACAAAATTGATTTTTTTCTTTGATACCACTCAGTGACAGCAGTGGAGTAGTGGCACGTTGCTAAGTCGCTTAATGGCAATTTTTTGCTGTTTGTATTCTCTCCTTGGCGCCTAATATTTTGCATAAGACTTCACACCGTATTTTTCTTTTATTCTTAAAATGTTTACGTGGTTGGTATTGCATTTTTTCGCTAAATCTCAGAGCGACATATCTGGCTTGCGTTTAAGCGCATCTACCACCTTCTTTCCCAATGTTTTATTTCTTCTCGAACTATTTTTGGCAGTTCCTGGTTTCATAGACACATCCACGTTTTCAATAAATCGAAGGATTGTTCTTCGTAGGGTCGCATAGCTTGTATTCGCATTTTTTTGCAATCGTTTTGTATGTCACGTTTCTATTATTTAAGTAAACGTGCAAAATTCGTTCCGCCCTTGTTCTTCTTTCGACGGTATACTGAAAACTAATTAAGCTAGAAACGATATGTTTTTAAAACACAAAATTGATGAAACAGTGAAGTGGATCCTGTTACAACGGTAACTTTTCAAATTATGTCGCTCGCCCAGTGACGTGGCAAACTTTTGCAATTTTTAATGTACCATATCTTAATTTATAGCAAGAGAGATTCTGCCTGTCAATACAGGCCTGACAAGCAACATAATCAATTAGGTTCTCTTCTGTGACTGATGGTAAAAATGATGACAAATGCAGCCACTTCTTCCTCACGACAACCTCAAGGCCTGAGTTCTCATTGGATCCAACAACAACCAGCTTTTGTTTATTCGGCTTTTTGTCGCGCAGAGTGACCCAAGCATTAGCGTCATTGGGCGGCTCAGCAACCGAAGCGAGCGACGAACGAGCGTATAAAGGTGGACCGTCAGTAATAAGAGAGGCAGCAGATGATAGTTGAGGCGGCGAGTTAGCGGCTGGAGAATGGGCGACAGCGTTGGAAAAGAGACAAGCAGCATCAGGAACCACACATACTACTGAGGATGCGGGTGCAACTGCACTTATAGCAGCGGTAGCAATAGCGTCAGCAGCAGTGGCTTCTTTAGCAAGCACAGCAGCGCTCGCAGCAGCGATCATATTACCAGCAGCGTTCTTGTTAGCAGGAGCGTTCACATCAGCAGTCGCAGCATTAGCAGGTGCAGTAGAAGTCGTAGCAGTGTTAACAGAGACCAGTGCTGCCGAACGTACTACTATAGTAGTATTTTACTACTATTTCATCATCTGTACTACCGTACTACCCACAGGCCGATTGTACTACTATGTACTGAAATATAAGTTTTAGCTATTTAATTTTCATGTTTTAGGTAAGGCTATTAGAAAAGAATATAAAAAAATGTTGCCGAACTGAACATTGCCGAAGCACGAAGTTTAGACCAATCTTGCCGTTTTTTATTTCTAACCAAATATCCTTGGTTTGTTTTCGTATGTTTCACTTTTTACTGAATTTTTTCGATCAAGAAATTGAGCTCGTTGTAGAGTTACCGTTGTGCGACTAAAGTGACAATTGCACCTTTTTAACCGCGTTGCATAATGCTGTTCGCACAATACTTAACATTGTTGTAATCACATAATACACATAAGCTTTTGATAAAGTGATAAACTTTAAGCAGCGCAACGGATGCGATACCCAAAAATTAACGCCGTGAAATAATAGAGTAAATTACTGTATTTATACAAAAAAATACAAAATAACGTAATATTTTTGAATATTCTTGTAAGAATCTTTTAAAATTTGATAAAAACAATAAAGTGGTTGTTGGGACGTCGACAAGTCAGAAAAATTAAACTGAGCTGAAACGTGTAATTCGCAATCATTGGAATATGCTGATAAAAGTGAAAATTCCGTTGGATTGTTAATAAAAAAAAAAAAATTATTAAATTAAAAAATTCAATTCAAAGTATGCTCAAAATTATCCCATTCTTAATTATGCCATTTTAAAGAAAATATAAATGAAAAATATTGTTCATCGTGCTTTGTTGTTTTGTTTTGGTGTTGATTGGTTTCTCTTGTTTGTTTTTTTTTATTTTTTATAGAAATATCTTCAAAATGGGGTTTATAGAGTATATCCGTAGACAAATAATTATAAATCGGACTGACTTAGGCGGGAAATTGTACATATTCTAGTAATGCAAATATCAAGCTACTACTACTAGTAATGCAAATATTACTACTAGCTAGTCACTTAGGTCGACTTTAGTTAAGGGTGCTTGAAAAGGATAGATCCAAAAAATGTATCTCCTACCATAGTTCCCCTAATTGAAACAATTAATTGAAGAACAGAATGTTCTAGAAGCGGAATAAAGGGCATTGCGAAATTGGAACTTGAGTCAAATTTCGAAAATCTTGGTTTATAACCATTTTGGGGATGTTTTAGAAAAAAACACGATATTAATGAATTTATGTTTCCGCTTCTTTGACAGTTTATTGGTACTGTAATTGCGTTTCCGCATAGTAGTCTGAAGTAAATTTAATTAAAGACTAGAAAAGAAAATGGTAACTGAACGCTACTGTCCACTCGATTTATCTTCGAAAAGTTTATTAGGAGAAACTTTTACGGAAAAAAGGGATCCACAAAAAAACTTACTTTAAGTATATAATAAAAACATATAAAATTTGTTTATATGAATTTCTTTAACTGAATTACATTGTCTCTTTCACATTTGTATAAATAAAATTGTTAATGTGTTTTGAAACTTAGTATTTGATTTAGTGGTTGATGAATCCTTGCGGTTTTTACACTGTTAAGAAAACATGCATATGTACTACTCAAAGTTCATAAAAACTACCCAAAAATCGTAATTTGTACTACTGAAAAAAATTTGAAAACGGCAGCACTGTCAGAGACTGCAGCGTTTACATAGGCGGCGGCGTTCTTGACGGCAGGAGCGTTAACATTAGCAGCAGTGGCGTTTACAGCAGCAGTTGGCGGCACCAACTTTGACAGCAGCGGCTGCGCTAGTAGTAGCAGAATTAGCAGCGAGAGTAGTGTTAGGTGAAGGCGGTAAAGTTCTCCCAGTTTTCTTGTTAGAAGTTCTCAGCAAAGGCGAGCGCGCGACATCAATAGCCAAGTTTGTTGCCGCGATGCGAGCGTCCGCAGCTTTAGAGCGAGTCGGCTTGATCGCAGTCGTTGACTTGGTACTCAAGTTGTCGGCACAAATCTTTCCCGATTGGGGTACCGCTAGCGGGTCAATGAGAGCACGAACTCCGCTCAGCTTCTCCAGCAGCACCGGCACAACGGATGGGCAGGCAGGTCTTGATTTATCGAAGCACAACTCACAGCAGAAAATTACATGGTGATTTATGTTGATAATCTCTGCAGCCTCCCTACTGACGTTTGCACATTTAAGGTGCCACTCAGAGCAACAGGTGCCACACGACACCAAGTCAATAGCACTGCAATGCAACTTGCACTTAGAGCACAATGTCATAGCGGAGCACAAAAAGAAAACGTCCGTTCCGGATGACAGTCGACTTTTGCTCGCTATCCCAATTCTTTCGGCCTAGTACCATTTTGATGTCTCGTCACTCAACTCGTTACGTGTAATCAAGCCTTTATATCTACAGTCCCAGTTCATCGAATTATGACCGATGAAAAATGTTCGAAATTTCTCTTCCATCATCGATAAAATAAAAACTAATCAAGTAAAAATAACAAATAAGGTATCAACTTATTCGTTGGAAAGTTTTGCACCAAGATATGTAAATTATAGTTTGTAATTTCTAATATTTTATCTGTCCACCCTTAGCTTTTAAAACTGCAATGAAAAATATTGTTCGTCGTGCTTTGTTGTTTTGTTTTGGTGTTGATTGGTTTCTCTTGTTTGTTTTTTTTTATTTTTTATAGAAATATCTTCAAAATGGGGTTTATAGAGTATATCCGTAGACAAATAATTATAAATCGGACTGACTTAGGCGGGAAATTGTACATATTCTAGTAATGCAAATATCAAGCTACTACTACTAGTAATGCAAATATTACTACTAGCTAGTCACTTAGGTCGACTTTAGTTAAGGGTGCTTGAAAAGGATAAATCCAAAAAATGTATCTCCTACCATAGTTCCCCTAATTGAAACATTTAATTGAAGAACAGAATGTTCTAGAAGTGGAATAAAGGGCATTGCGAAATTGGAACTTGAGTCAAATTTCGAAAATCTTGGTTTATAACCATTTTGGGGATGTTTTAGAAAAAAACACGATATTAATGAATTTATGTTTCCGCTTCTTTGACAGTTTATTGGTACTGTAATTGCGTTTCCGCATAGTAGTCCGAAGTAAATTTAATTAAAGACTAGAAAAGAAAATGGTAACTGAACGCTACTGTCCACTCGATTTATCTTCGAAAAGTTTATTAGGAGAAACGTTTACGGAAAAAAGGGATCCACAAAAAAACTTACTTTAAGTATATAATAAAAACATATAAAATTTGTTTATATGAATTTCTTTAACTGAATTACATTGTCTCTTTCACATTTGTATAAATAAAATTGTTAATGTGTTTTGAAACTTAGTATTTGATTTAGTGGTTGATGAATCCTTGCGGTTTTTACACTGTTAAGAAAACATGCATATGTACTACTCAAAGTTCATAAAAACTACCCAAAAATCGTAATTTGTACTACTGAAAAAAATTTGAAAACGGCAGCACTGTCAGAGACTGCAGCGTTTACATAGGCGGCGGCGTTCTTGACGGCAGGAGCGTTAACATTAGCAGCAGTGGCGTTTACAGCAGCAGTTGGCGGCACCAACTTTGACAGCAGCGGCTGCGCTAGTAGTAGCAGAATTAGCAGCGAGAGTAGGGTTAGGTGAAGGCGGCAAAGTTCTCCCAGTTTTCTTGTTAGAAGTTCTCAGCAAAGGCGAGCGCGCGACATCAACAGCCAAGTTTGTTGCCGCGATGCGAGCGTCCGCAGCTTTAGAGCGAGTCGGCTTGATCGCAGTCGTTGACTTGGTACTCAAGTTGTCGGCACAAATCTTTCCCGATTGGGGTACCGCTAGCGGGTCAATGAGAGCACGAACTCCGCTCAGCTTCTCCAGCAGCACCGGCACAACGGATAGGCAGGCAGGTCTTGATTTACCGAAGCACAACTCACAGCAGAAAATTACATGGTGATTTATGTTGATAATCTCTGCAGCCTCCCTACTGACGTTTGCACATTTAAGGTGCCACTCAGAGCAACAGGTGCCACACGACACCAAGTCAATAGCACTGCAATGCAACTTGCACTTAGAGCACAATGTCATAGCGGAGCACAAAAAGAAAACGTCCGTTCCGGATGACAGTCGACTTTTGCTCGCTATCCCAATTCTTTCGGCCTAGTACCATTTTGATGTCTCGTCACTCAACTCGTTACGTGTAATCAAGCCTTTATATCTACAGTCCCAGTTCATCGAATTATGACCGATGAAAAATGTTCGAAATTTCTCTTCCATCATCGATAAAATAAAAACTAATCAAGTAAAAATAACAAATAAGGTATCAACTTATTCGTTGGAAAGTTTTGCACCAAGATATGTAAATTATAGTTTGTAATTTCTAATATTTTATCTGTCCACCCTTAGCTTTTAAAACTGCAATGAAAAATATTGTTCGTCGTGCTTTGTTGTTTTGTTTTGGTGTTGATTGGTTTCTCTTGTTTGTTTTTTTTTATTTTTTATAGAAATATCTTCAAAATGGGGTTTATAGAGTATATCCGTAGACAAATAATTATAAATCGGACTGACTTAGGCGGGAAATTGTACATATTCTAGTAATGCAAATATCAAGCTACTACTACTAGTAATGCAAATATTACTACTAGCTAGTCACTTAGGTCGACTTTAGTTAAGGGTGCTTGAAAAGGATAAATCCAAAAAATGTATCTCCTACCATAGTTCCCCTAATTGAAACATTTAATTGAAGAACAGAATGTTCTAGAAGTGGAATAAAGGGCATTGCGAAATTGGAACTTGAGTCAAATTTCGAAAATCTTGGTTTATAACCATTTTGGGGATGTTTTAGAAAAAAACACGATATTAATGAATTTATGTTTCCGCTTCTTTGACAGTTTATTGGTACTGTAATTGCGTTTCCGCATAGTAGTCCGAAGTAAATTTAATTAAAGACTAGAAAAGAAAATGGTAACTGAACGCTACTGTCCACTCGATTTATCTTCGAAAAGTTTATTAGGAGAAACTTTTACGGAAAAAAGGGATCCACAAAAAAACTTACTTTAAGTATATAATAAAAACATATAAAATTTGTTTATATGAATTTCTTTAACTGAATTACATTGTCTCTTTCACATTTGTATAAATAAAATTGTTAATGTGTTTTGAAACTTAGTATTTGATTTAGTGGTTGATGAATCCTTGCGGTTTTTACACTGTTAAGAAAACATGCATATGTACTACTCAAAGTTCATAAAAACTACCCAAAAATCGTAATTTGTACTACTGAAAAAAATTTGAAAACGGCAGCACTGTCAGAGACTGCAGCGTTTACATAGGCGGCGGCGTTCTTGACGGCAGGAGCGTTAACATTAGCAGCAGTGGCGTTTACAGCAGCAGTTGGCGGCACCAACTTTGACAGCAGCGGCTGCGCTAGTAGTAGCAGAATTAGCAGCGAGAGTAGTGTTAGGTGAAGGCGGTAAAGTTCTCCCAGTTTTCTTGTTAGAAGTTCTCAGCAAAGGCGAGCGCGCGACATCAACAGCCAAGTTTGTTGCCGCGATGCGAGCGTCCGCAGCTTTAGAGCGAGTCGGCTTGATCGCAGTCGTTGACTTGGTACTCAAGTTGTCGGCACAAATCTTTCCCGATTGGGGTACCGCTAGCGGGTCAATGAGAGCACGAACTCCGCTCAGCTTCTCCAGCAGCACCGGCACAACGGATGGGCAGGCAGGTCTTGATTTATTGAAGCACAACTCACAGCAGAAAATTACATGGTGATTTATGTTGATAATCTCTGCAGCCTCCCTACTGACGTTTGCACATTTAAGGTGCCACTCAGAGCAACAGGTGCCACACGGCACCAAGTCAATAGCACTGCAATGCAACTTGCACTTAGAGCACAATGTCATAGCGGAGCACAAAAAGAAAACGTCCGTTCCGGATGACAGTCGACTTTTGCTCGCTATCCCAATTCTTTCGGCCTAGTACCATTTTGATGTCTCGTCACTCGACTCGTTACGTGTAATCAAGCCTTTATATCTACAGTCCCAGTTCATCGAATTATGACCGATGAAAAATGTTCGAAATTTCTCTTCCATCATCGATAAAATAAAAACTAATCAAATAAAAATAACAAATAAGGTATCAACTTATTCGTTGGAAAGTTTTGCACCAAGATATGTAAATTATAGTTTGTAATTTCTAATATTTTATCTGTCCACCCTTAGCTTTTAAAACTGCCTCTATTCGTTGAGGCATGCTATCAATGCGATTGGACATCATTGTCCTCAACTGGATATTATTTTGCCAAATATCTGTAATATTTGCTTTAAGAATCGTTACCGTGGGGTTTCCCCGACTATACAATTTGGACGTAAAGTATGCCCAACACTTCTCTATCGGATTAAGATCGGGAGAATTGCCAGGCCACGCCAACACATTTAAATTTAATGTATTAATAGCGGCTATGCTTGATCGCGCTGTGTGGCAAGGAGCACCATCTTGCATGAAGATGTATTCCTCTCTGGGCTCCTGCAGGGTATCGATATACGGCGCTAAAACACTTTGAAGTACGTTTATATATTGGGCAGAGCGCATTGTTCCTTTAACGAAATGTATTGGACCAGGACCTTCCGATATAATGCAGCTGCAAACCATTACTGCTGGCGGATGTTTAATGCAGGGAACGATGCATTCGTCCGAATATCGTTCCCCCTGCCTCCTTCCCACAAATTGCTTTTCTTCAGTAACCACTTCCAAGCGATATACAGCGCTAAAGATAACCTAAAAATGACAAGAATTTCGCAAAAAAGTGGTTAAGAGGAATTATTGTTAAAAATCGCAGGATAGAGCAAATTTAATGGATTTACCTTGGTCCAGTAGTTTTGTCTGAATGCCTTATGCAACTGTGCCCAATATAACCGCCGCTGACGCATTACTTTGGTTAACTTTGGCTTTTTCACTGGACGCCTGCATATCAACCTATTTTCGTATAAGCGACGACGTACCGTCATCAGCGACACTATGACACCATAACCCTTTAGGTCTTCTAAAATGACCCTACATGGAGTATTTCGGTTCTCCAAAGCTTTTTGCACGATTCTACAGTCGGTTCTTGGTTTAGTTTTGCGAGTACCGCGGAATTCTTCCTATTAGTTTTACAAACAGAAGGCAAGTCGTCAGTATTTCGGCTCTTTCTTGCAAGATTGACCACGGATGCCTTTGAAGCTTGCAGTTTTTTGGCTATTTGAGAGTAGCTGCACTTGCCCTCCTTCAGCAAAGCCACAATTTGAAACTTTTTTTTCCACTGTTAGGTCACGTTTTCTACCCATTTTGTTTAACAAGCCTTCAATAGATCCAACACGGATTTTACATAGTAATTAACAAACATAATGATGATATATGTTACCTACTTACTTCTTAGTCTTTAATACGTAATTTCATAAATAATTTTTGTTTATTTATTTTTTTAAGTCACAATTTCACAATTGGAAATTTTGACGATTTTTCCTAGTTGCCACGAGTTTACCGGCATCGACAGAGTTTTCATATACCATAATGAGTTTCCTTTAGCAGGATTTCAAAGAAAACTTTCCAATGAATAATTTGATACCTCATTTGTTATTTTTACTTGATTGGTTTTTGTTTTATCGATGATGGAAGTAGAAATTTCGAAATTGTTTCATCGGTCATAATTCGATGAACAGGGACTGTATGTGCACTGTCTAAAACCCACCCCCAAAAATTCCACAACGCGGGAAAACCTAACAACTGTTTAGGTACCTGCTAGTACTAGAAGCTTAGTACCTGCTATTTGAATGCATATGCAAATCCTACTTATAAATAAAGGAGTTTGGAGTAAGTGAAGTTAGTTTCGAATTTAATTTTAACTAAACATCACTTCAACTCCGCCACTGCAACTAAACCGAAGAAGAAGCACAAAGATGTTTTTGAAACATTCGAAGCTGTTTGAAATATTTACTATTTCGAAGACAAGTTTGTTCCGACAATTTAAAATTCGGCTTATCTTCCCTACATTGTTGGATTCGTTGCTTCGAATTTTTATTACATTTATCCTATAAATTGGAAATAAAAAAATAGCAAGCTCGATCAACAAGGGAAAAAGAATCAGTTGAAAAAAGAAAAACAGCAATCCAAGTGGCATTTAAAAACCAATTGGGTTTGAACGTTGACAAACCAAAACAAGGTAGTGGAACTTCGAACGATGGCAACACAGCACGATTATTTTTCGGGAAATCTGCTCAAATTATTGGAATCGATCAAGATATTATTTATCGGTTTTACGTCATATTACAAGCAATTTCATGTGGATATGAAATCGATGTGCACAAATTTAGGCAGTATTGCAAAGAATTAGCTGAAAGGATCGTACATGCATATGATTGGTATTACATGCCTACCTTAGTGCATAAACTTCTAATTCACGACCCAGACATCGTTAAACAATCAATACTACCTATAGGCCAAATGTCCGAGGATGCCCAAGAGGCATGTCATAAATTTTTTAACATTTACCGCGTTGCTTATGCAAGAAAAACTATCGGCAAAAAACGATGGAGGACGTATTCAAAAGATTTCTGATTTCATCCGATCCTTACATTTCTACTTGCCGAAAATAACCAGCAAAACCACTAAAGTCTTTATCACCTGATACAATCGATTTATTATCAGCTCCATTTGTACATGACGGAGAAAAAGAGCCGGAAAGTTTGAATAGTTCCTCTGCCTCAGAGGCAGACCTAGATGTGGATTCCTACGAAACCAATTTTTTATTATAACATAATTGACCTACCAATTATTTGTAATTAAACATTTTTTGTATATTTTTATGCTCAATAGAAATAAAGATTGTTATAATAATAACATAAAAACTCAAACCACGAATTTTCTTCGATTAAAATTTTTTCTTCAAAGCATTAGCACAAAATATTTCGGAATATAATTTTTAAAATATTTGTTCTTGTAACTGTAAATGTTGTGAATTTACAAAATCCCTATTTTATAATTAACTTTTATTTACAATAAACAAAAATATATATTTTATATATATATATATTCTACAATGTATACATACAGATGGTTTTTTTAATTTCTCCATTTTTGGCTGTATTAGGTGTGGCGATATGATGCTATATTGGACCCGCCATCTTGAATTTCGTAATTCTGACAATGGTCGATCGTTAAAGTTTTTGGACTTTTGGCCGCATTCGGCCGCACTGTGAGCTGTGAGCTTTCAAACACAGCATATGTTGGGGCAAGTGCACCAACATAGTTTCGCGCGCTTTTTGCACAGTGCACTTGTTTAACACGTTCACGCCGGGGCCGATTTTCATTGTCTTTGCGGCGCTGAAATTAATGCTGTGCCTCATCTGGCTTTCATTAAATGTTTTTATTGAAAATACGTAAAATTTTCATTATTTTAATTTTCAGCGTCTAATAGCACAATCGAATGCGTACCACTGGCGGTACGCGTCACCCGATTTGACAATCTAGTGCGGGCCACCGGCGATACGCGTCGCCCGATGAGACAATCTAGTGCGGGCCACCGGTGGCCCGCGCCGCCCGATGAGACAGTCTAGCACGCACTCTTGTTTTCGTTTGATCCACTAATATCATCATTATCAAAAAATTCTTCCAGATCAACAAGTGATAAATCTTCTTTCAGATACAAATTTACAATCTGAATTGTGAAATTGCGATAGTAGCGCAGATTCTGATTAACTTTTCTTTCTTGCTTGTGTTATGTAATGTAAGAAAATAATAATAAACATCATTTAACTGCCAAATTATTTCGATTAATATAAAATATAGGTAGTTTGAGTTTAATTTCGTAAAGTACTTTTACTACTATACTTTATTACCGCTAAGTTTCAGTAAAGAAATGGACTGCGCTTGAATCAAATTTAAATTTTATGGGCGGTGCCACGCCCCCTTATTCAATACCCGCACAATGCCCTCTGTCGAAAGAAAAAATGGTAGGTTCGTATTAAGTTTCATTGCTGTGCGACTTATAGTTCAGCGCAATATTTAGGTCCCCAAAAATGTGCAACGCCCCTTTGTCCAACGCCCATCAAACATTACCAGTAGAATGACTCATCTATGGGACGAAAGGTTACTAAATTTCAGTGTTGTACAACTTACAATTTCAAAGATATTCAATATTAAATATTTGGCTTGTATGGGTGGTGCCACGCCCCTAGTACAATACTCGCCCCATTCCCTCTGTCGAAGGACATGACTAAAAAGTAAGTTCGTAGTGAATTTAATTGATGTGTGACTCATGGTTCCACAGTTATCGTCTGAAAATGTTCAGAACTCACAGTCAAATATGGCAGAGATTTCCGACATTTCCAATCGATTTTCCGGAATTTTCTTTTCGCACGAACCTGAACTGACTCAATACGAATCCAACAAAAAAAACTCCATGGAAATCGGCCAGTCCGCTTGAGCGTGATTCTCTTGCACACATACATCCACTTTCTTTTATATACAAATTGTTACGAAAATTACTTCACAGGTTCATTTGGATTGGTTTTGAAAATAAAACAACTTCAGTTATCCAGCGCCACGTAGTCAAAACTAACAATCGCTTTATTTACAAATTTGCACTTGTTCTACTTTACACTACTGCTATTGCATGTTTCCCCATTGCTTGCTCAACACAGACTCGACCCCTTGCGCTGCCACTGCTGCTTTTATACCAGTTTTCTTATCGCGCCGAAGTTTCTTGCAACTTCTAATTGGAAAGCGCTCGATCATTCTCGCACAGCCCATTTCTTCGAGAACCATCCTTGCCATATCGGACTATACCAAGCGAATTTATAACAGTTTTGCTGTACTTCACAGTGCATGCCTAAAAGTATGCTTGGAAAATATTCATCTGCGGAGAAAAGCAATCCTGTACAGTGCGGCACAGAATTTCTCATCGTATCACTGTCCATCACTTAGACTTGTTCGTCCCGAACAAGTACCGAGGCACCGCCGGAGTAAGACGCCAGGCGCTCCAAATGGACTACTTTCAGCCTGGCGTTTCTGCTGCAGCAGCGTTGAACCCTGTACACCACGTCATTAATCCTGGTCACGACCTTGTACGGTCCTTCCCATGACGTTTGAAGCTTTGGAGACAAACCTTTCCTGCGCTGCGGGTTGTAAAGCATTACCAGATCGCCTTCTTGGAACCCCTCTGGGTTAGCCCGTAGACCATAGCTCGCTTTAAACCTGCTTTCAACTAGTAGAGTGCGGCTCCACGATCTTCTCCTCGGCCCTTTCGCAGCCGAACACCGATTACAGCCTCTGATCCACTCAGCGACAGACTCCTGGCATCCTACCCAATAGAACCGCCTTCTTATCTTGGCGACAGTTTTTGCGATGCCTAGGTGCCCTCCACTGGAGTCGTTATGGTTTTCCTCGATGACATCGTCGATTCGGCCTCTCAAGACCACTATTAGGGATTTTCTGGTCCTGCCATCCCTGCTCTCCCACTCGCGGTGTAGGCAGCCATCCTGCAGACGTAGACTCTGCCACTGTGCCCAGTAAGCCTTCGCGATCGGGCTCTCACCAGCCATCTCCTGCCAGTCCGGCCGTAATCTCTGCGCTTTACCTTTGATGATCTTCGCGAGATCCGTATCCTTACGCTGGTCCTTCTGTAGCCTTCGCAAGCGAATCTTCCTCTTGCGGAACTCTTACCGACCGAACATCCACAATTTGTCCCTCGTTTTCAGCCTGCGAATTATGCCTGCGTTCGGCCTCGCACGAATGGTGTGGCAGAGCGTCATCCCTTCTTGGCGACGTCTTTTGTCCGGAACGCTTTTCTCGCAGATGGCAGTCTCGTGATATGTGGCCTTGCTTGCTACATCGCCAGCAACTGACTCGAGATGATACTGCCCGCAGCCCCGCTGGTGCCTCCGAGCTCACTGTCTGGCTTTGCGTGACACGTCCAGATTGGACCCCATGCATCTCCGCAGATGAATGTCGAAAACTTCCCCTCCAGGCCGCCTCATACGTCAATGCGCTTGTCACCGTCTCACGGAATGTCGGCTTGCCCATCATCAATGCACTGTGTCGTGTCTCCGGGTCATGAAGACCTTCAATAAACGACTCAATCTTCATCCTCTCGAGATCAGCGCCGAATTTCGGGTAGCACAACTGTACGAGCCGCTCAATGTCTGCTGCATACGTCTGCAGCGCCTCGTCTGCTCTTTGCCAGCGGTTCCTCAGCTCGCAATAATACAGCATTTTGTTGTGCTCGTCACTGTATCTGGCTGCCAATGCCCTCATGACGGTCTCGTAATCACCTCTTAAACCTTCCGAAACTGTTTGTATTACCTCAGCCGCACGACTTCTTAGAGCCAGTATCAGCCTCCGACCTTTCCTAACATTGGTCCACTGACTCTCCAAAGCAGCCATCTCGAATTGTAGTTTGAATGTGTCAAACGACGTAGTACCGTCATAAGTAGGCACTTCTATGGCAAAACTTTCCTCAACCGACTGCACCCTTCCTCGCAGCTGTACCTCTCCAAGCCGCTCGTCGATTTTTCTGTTTACCGAATCCTCCCGACTGTCAACTCGTTTGTCTAAATGTTCTACTCGCGTCTCCAGGTGCTCAACTTTCACATGAATCCTGTCCGAAATCTCTTCCACTTTCTGCTCCAAGCGCGCAGAATTTTCCTGAAGTTTGCTGGACAACTTGTGATTAGCATTTTCCAATTTTTCCGCATTTTCCTGGAGTTTGGTTTCCATTCGCTCTGCTACTTCTCGGTTCGCCGATTCCATTTTCGCTATTTCTTGATTCGTGGTTTCCAGTTTCGCTGCCATTTGCGCCGAAAGTTCCTGATTCGTGGTTTCCAGTTTCGCTGCCATTTCGCGATTTTCATTTTCCATTTTGGCTGCCATTTCACGGTTGGAAGTCTCAAACATGCCTTTAAGTGCAACCATTAACTGGCTCATGTCCAATGCTTGTAGTGTCGCAGCCGTTGCAGTCGTACTTTGTAATGACGCAGCACCAGCAGGCGATTCCTCCACCTTGGCCGACGCCTCCAGCTCTTGCGTTCCGAACTCATGCGCAGCCCAATCGATGCCTCGTGATTCACACGCCTCTCGCAGGCGCAGTTGCAACTCCACCTTTCCGCCAGCAGTCGGCAAATTCCAGGCAGCCAGCTCCTTCTTCAGCTGGTCCACCTTCAGCAGCTCGAGTTTAACCATGTCTGCGTTTTTATAATTTAAGTTTTTTTTTATCTTCAGTAACACAATCCTGACTTTCTGACACCAAATGTTACGAAAATTACTTCACAGGTTCGTTTGGATTGGTTTTGAAAATAAAACAACTTCAGTTATCCAGCGCCACGTAGTCAAAACTAACAATCGCTTTATTTACAAATTTGCACTTGTTCTACTTTACACTACTACTATTGCATGTTTCCCCATTGCTTGCTCAACACAGACTCGACCCCTTGCGCTGCCACTGCTGCTTTTATACCAGTTTTCTTATCGCGCCGAAGTTTCTTGCAACTTCTAATTGGAAAGCGCTCGATCATTCTCGCACAGCCCATTTCTTCGAGAACCATCCTTGCCATATCGGACTATACCAAGCGAATTTATAACAGTTTTGCTGTACTTCACAGTGCATGCCTAAAAGTATGCTTGGAAAATATTCATCTGCGGAGAAAAGCAATCCTGTACAGTGCGGCACAGAATTTCTCATCGTATCAATATATATAGATGGCAACCCTACTTTAAAGTAGGCGGACCATACCCATATGCATACCAGTTGTCAGGTGAAACACCAGCAGTACAAAATTGTACAAAATTTCACCACGATATCGTTACGCATTAAAGAGTTATTAACCCTCAATAGCCCACCCTGAGTCCAGGGGACTCACTACGAACTTTAATAAGTTGGTACACGTTGTGTTTTTATGTTTCGGCGCCCAGCTTTCGTATACCTTCCTAAAGAGTCGCTCTGAACGCGAAGACGATCGGAAGTTAGCGCACTACAATTACAAGGCTGAGTTTTGGCACAGAGTGAGTCCCAGTGTTTTGTGTTACAAAAATTGTACTTGTAATTTTTTTAAAATCGTGTTAATTTAAATTTAGGATGCCAAAAATGGCCGCGAAAAGTTTAATAATTGAGAGTGTTAACCCTTTGAGAAGTTTTGCTACTAACAATTTGCCTTACTTGTGCTGGAAAAGTATGTGAGGTATGTGCACAACATATGAAATTCAACCTGATGCACGTTTTCTTATTTTATATAATGAAGTATTAGTTTAAGTTTTTTTCTGAACAGTTATTTAATTTTTAGGTTATTTATGTAAAAAGAATTGTTTTTGTTAATTTATTTATATCTTTTATTTCTATCAAATGTTTAGTGTATGTTTTTTAGAGTATGTTTTTTTCTGTCAATTAAAAAGTGAATTTTTATTTGAGTTATGCAAAAAAATGGAACGACATCTGTAACAAGAGATCTTAATGTGTCCTACAAAAATATAAAAAACCATAAAAATTTAATAGATGTTGCGTTATTTCGTAAACAAAAATTTTGAGTCCCGGGGACTCAGGGTGGGTAGATACGTGATTTTAATAGGGGTGGGTGATTGAGGGTTAATTAAGTTCCGCTAGATTGACCCACTGTGCGCTGGTCGGCAGCTGTCTACTCCACTGCCTTGGCCACTTGGTACTTGCCTTGAACCTTGAAGAGCCGTTGCCACCACGGCAGCCTTTCGCTGCGCATACTCTTGTTCATAATTTCGTAAGTTTGCGTATGTTCGTACATATGGTATATGCGAGCCTTACTTTCGTACGGAGTACTGATGTAAGTAGGCATGAACTTCCTGCAAATATTACTGAAAATATGCACATACCGACTTGTCTTTGTCGTACATAGGCGTATTACTGATCTGTTGGCATGAGAGCACGAATAATGCCATTTTGTATAAAGGTAAATAAAACAATATCCCGCTGCGAACTTTATTAAATTACATGATTTTCGCAGTCCTTCTTTTTGTATGTCTTATTTTCTGCGTCGATTTCTTTATTCGCCTTGGTTAACACTGCGGATATAAATTTTATTTTACTTTTCATGTTGCCAGGAAGTTTGAAAGTCCACTCATAGCCTTGCAGTAGAAAAAAATCAATTGTGAGGAAAAATTACTTTAAAATTACGTATTTCACAATGTGCAAAAAGTTCAAAGATCACCCAGAGTCAGCCAGTTCACGAGCGCCCGTATCCAAGTGAGCAGCCAACAAACCAAAAATAACTTGACATTGATTGGCAACTAATATTTCAACCTTTACAAAAATTAAATAATAAAAAAAAAAGATTTTATGGAGTTTCATTTCTTGCATGATTTTTCACGAATTACTAATCTATATGTAGATATAGTTATGTACGGTGACGGACAATATTATTGACACAGCAACAATTGTTCAATAAAACAGCAGATTTCAGATAAACAAATTATAAAATGTATTAATTTTTAATGTCAACTTATGCATTTATATCACATTCATTTCAGGGCATAACAAATTCACATATTACTTCTTATATTTAGAAAAAATAAACAAAAATGTATTTCATAGTCGGTTTTGGCATGGACAAAAGTATTGGCACACTTACTTATAAACTAAAAAAACATGATGTTATGGCATAATTAATACTTTGTATTATAACCTATTCTCTTTAATACTTCGTTAAGTCTTTTAGGCATCGACTTAACTAAATTTTTAATAATGTCTGCTTCTATATTTTGCCATTCTAGTGAAAGGACATTCATTAGTTGGCTTTTATTGGTTATATTGTGCTTTCGAACCCGTCTTTCCAATTCTTCCCAAAGGTGTTCAATGGGATTTAGATCGGGTGACTGTGGCGGATGCAGTAGAATATGCGGAACATTGTATACACGCCACATACGGACGTCGTAAGCTGTGTGGTTATTGTGGATTATCATGTTGAAAATAAAACTTTGTATGTATCAGGTGTACAACTTTGCTTCCGCCGTTTTCCGATAGGTGGCTGTACCGGCTGAGGCTGGTTGAAATACATAGATGGTAATGCCTTTAAAGTGAGTGTGGACAGTGCCTAACGAATTGTCATCGCCGTTTCAGTGACAGTTGTTCTTGTTTTCGTATTATTCACGCTCGAAAATGTCCGTTTATGTGCCCAATTCTCGCCATTTGCGGGAAGTTTTACTTTTCTGTTACAATTCGAAAAAAAAATGCAGCTGAAGCGCATCGAATGCTCTCAGAAACTTACGGTGATGCTGCTCTGAGTGAAAGAACGTGTCGGGGGTGGTTTCAACGTTTTAAAAATGGTGATTTCGTGGTGAGTGAAAATGGTGAGTCATCCTCCAACACGACAATGCTCGGCCTCACGTCGCAAAAGTGGTCGAAAAGTACCTGGAAACGCTGAAATGGGAAGTCTTGCCCCACCCGCCGTATTCCCCAGATGTCGCCCCTTCTGACTTCCACCTATTCCGTTCGATGGCACACGGTCTGGCAGATCAACATTTTCAATCCTTCGAAGGATTGGAAAAATGGATTGCTTCATGGATAGCGTCGAAAGAGGACTCCTTTTTTCGAGCCGGGATCCGAAATTTGCCGGAAAGATGGGAGAAAGTTGTCGCTAGCGACGGACAATACTTTGAATAATACATCTGTAAGCACTTTTTCGCAATAAAGCTTTTAATTTTGGAAAAAAACGGCGGAAGCAAAGTTGTACACCTGATAAGTTCTGTTTTTCAACGCTTTTTTTACATTTTCTTTAAGTATATTTAGGTATACGGTTTTGTCCATTATTTCGTCTATAAATACCAACTCTCCCACGCCCGATGCAGCCATACAACCCCACACCATAACTCCTCCGCCACCATGTTTCACTGTAGCCATTGTGTTATTTTTGTCGTATTCTGTGTTCGGTCTTCTCCATATTAATATTTTGCCGTCAGATCGAAAAATGTTAAATTTACTCTCATCTGAGAACAAAACATTGTTCCAAAAGTCTTCAGATTTAGTTTTGTATTGCTGGGCATACTCTTTCCGCCTTTTCCGATTTATAAGGCTGATGAAAGGTTTTCGCCTTGCTACCCTGGCCTTATACCCAGCGCGGTGCAGTACTCTACGTACAGTTTTCTGGTGAACTTCCTTGTTGAATTCTTCCTTTGCCTCCGCTGCGAGTTGGGTTGATGGAATTCTTGGGTTTTTCTTAATTTTTCTCAGAATTTGCACCTCTTCTCTAGCATATACTCGCGAAGTTCGTTGTGGCGCCAAACTGCTTAACAATATATCGAATGGTAAATCGGCTTAACGTGATATAAATGCATAAGTTGACATTAAAAATTAATAAATTTTATAATTTGTTTATCTGAAATTTGCTGTTTTATTGAACAATCGTTGCTGTGTCAATACTATTGTCCGTCACTGTATATAAAAGAGAATGTTGCTTGATTGCGACGACACTACACTCAAAAACCAGACGACTGATTGAGCTGAATCTTTCACAGAATCTTCCACTTGACTAATCTCGGTAAAGCATATAGTGTCAATACAACCGGACAGGTGGGCGTTGCACCTCCCAGCCTTAGTTTTTGACATGGAATATCTTCGGCATTGTAAGTTGGACAGTATTAAAATTTAGGTTTAGGCCACACCGTTTAGGTGTTTCGGCGTTTCACTGGTAAAATTTCATGAACGTTAAACAAGAGGCGTGGCATTTTTCAATCGACCCAAATGTTTGAAATAACTTTGGAACTTCACACATCAATGACATTTGGCACGAACGCCCATACAATCAAAAGTTTTAATGGAATTATAAATGGGACATCGTTGAAATTTAATATACCGTCGTCCCATAGACGGCTTAGACGTGTTGTTCTATTGGTAAAATTGTATGGGCGTTGGACAAGGGACTTGGCACATGTTTGGCGACCCTAAATTCTTGTGTAACTTTCAAACCATAACGTAGACGTAAATAACACTCAGTACAAACTTACGATTTAGTGAAGTCGCTATGAGTCAATACGCATCTACTTACACAGTCGTATAAACACGATTTCAAACCGCCTTGATGATTTTAAGCGTATCGAGTCAATATGCATTTCATATGAGTTCTTAAATTTTCAAGTTGTTTCGAAAATGCGTATAAACAATTAACAAATGAAATTCAAATATACTATGGTGATGTAAACTTAGCTTTTTGGGAATTTTAAAGTAAAAAGCTAACAACACAAGCAACTGATATCCATTAAATTCTACTCAAATTGTTTTCAGTCAATTAATTCAGAAATCAATGTATTGTTACGAATACTAGTTCTAGTGGGCTAGTACGTCTTTCTGGACTGCGCAATATAAATAAAAACACACTCAATTTCTCAAACGTAGTCAATAAAAAACCAACTATCACTTTATTTCACAAATTTCACACTTTACTGTCTTTACACTTAATCACTCCGTGTGGCACCTTCACTTGTCTAAACCAAGACTGACTCGCTGCGCCGTACCCGGCTGCCTTTTATACCTGTCCGGTTATCGCGCGGATCGTTCCCGCACATTCTAATTGGACTAGAAGTTTCCCTTATTATCGCGGGCCATCATTGCCAGATCGAATTATAGCAAGTCACTGTACTTTAAAGTGCGTGCCTAAAAGTATGCCCGTAAAAGCATTCATAGCACGGCGCGTAGCGACAGGGCGCCTTGCACAGCGACAGACTGTCTTATCGTTACAGTATAAACACCTGGCTCGAAAGCGTAGCGAGTCAATGCGTATCGACTGGAACCGTTGTATAAATATGGTAATAAATTCGTGAAGTTGAAGTTTACATACACATATTCAGCCCTATTCCGAGTGTCGTTAGCAGCGTTGCCGTTTTGGTCCAATTGGACCAAAATTGGTAGCTTCGTTTCATAAATTAAGGCTTTGGTAGGTTGGTTGGTTTGTTGTGATTTTGAAGGAATTTTGGTAGGCAATACACTGCATTAATAAAATGTTTTTAATTTTTTTATAATTTTAAATTAACAGCCCGATTCTGTACACTTGATAAATTCACCATATTGACTATTTGTCAAGTTTTTATTATTTGTCAAGAATCGGTATTCTATCCCAAAAATAAAAGCTCTTTTCTTGATAAATTGTCAAAAGTGTGAATGCTATTGACAACAGCATACAAATTGAAATTTTGCCTATTGAAAATGGAAGAATTGTGCATGTTTACACTTTTACATCAGAGAAAATAAAAAAAAAATTCCGTTACCTCCCACGAATTATTTTTTGTATGCAAAAAGCGCCTATTGTGATGAAACTATTAAAAAAAAACGTACGAACTTATTTCCAGCGCAGCCAGGATTCGAACCTGGGGCGCTCGGTATGAGAAGCCAGCGCGCTACCCGCTGGGCTATCAAGGCCGGAGTTTTTTTTGCAAAACTTACTTTACTTAAACTTTTTGTCTTATTTTTTGACAATTTGACAGCTGTCGCATATTCACCTTATGTTAAATTAAATGAGCTTTTTACTTTATCAATGTAGCATCAGAATACCAGCAAAGCTTTTGCTTGATAAAAATCTTGACAAAATTCCTTGATAAAAAATTTGTCAAGAATACACAGAATCAGGCTGTTAGTCGAAATTTGTGTCGAAACGACAACGAGAATGCGACTTGTCGAAATTTTCGACGAACGACTGTCGTTTCGACAACGGGAATAGGGCTGATTATTTTCGCGAAATGGCATTTATCCTTCTCAAGATCATTTTCGGTTGAATTATAGCGATTTTAATTTTTATGCAAAATCAAATAAATTGTGGGCCACTGTAGGTCACGAATGAATGAAACTCGGTCAAAATTTACTATTTAGTCGTATACTTCACGAATAGAAAAGTTGGCCGGGAGTGCACCCGCATAAATGTAAGTGAAATTAATGCTCACGCTCATGCGATCGAAACTTTTTGTGGGGCAGCGAAGCGCATGGGGGCAAAGCTAGTAGTTAAATAATTATGAATTACTTTGATAAAAAATAGTGATAAACTAGTTGAAAAGTAAATTAAATTAACATTTAGGAATTAACTGTTATGAAAACGACATTTTTAAATAATTTTAAAATCAAGTAACAATAAACTACTTAAGAGCCACCTATAGTTCAAAAGTAACTAATTTTAAATTACATACATGTAGGATAGACTAGAAGCGGACAGACATACATAAAGGGACTAAACGGATATCAACGTAGGCAATCCGGACAGAAAATGAATGCGACCCTGTAGAGACGTGAGGGACAACGGGGAGTTCAGCGAGAGAAGCGGATGTTGGCGGACGATTCGGACCTGAAATGTGCAAACTATAAGAAAATGTGCAAATTACAATATAACGGAAATCATAACGCAAACTCATGTTGTTTTCCTGTTGTACATACATATACATGACTTAGAAACTGAGTTATGTACCTTTCCTGTAGTGTAATTCTGTGAGTGACAAGTTTGGATGAATTCTTGAATTTGCTGCCATATTAAAGTAGATAGAGTATAGTAGTAGCAGCCGCCGTGGCTCAGTTGGTTAGTGCGCGGTCCAACGAGTCGCATGCAGAGCGACGCAAGATCGAATACTGCATGTAGTAACACCTAAAAAAATAACGGGAAACTCGTTTTCTCTTTCGGTGGCTGTTCTCTCAGCTGGAAATGGCAAACCTCTGAGAGTAAAAATTGCCTATGAAAAAGCTCCCAACCTGCCGTTCGGAACCGGCATAAAACTGTAGGTCCCTTCCACCCGCGTACAAAATTCACACGCACAACACGGGTGGTTGCGGGAAGCTAGGCCTTAGTCTCGCGTAAGCGGGCTGTCGTGCCAATCAATTATTATTATTATTAATTATTATCATTAAATATTATTAATTTAATTTAATTATTATCATTAGATATTAAAGTAGAAACCCTATATACTTAATTCGCCCAGTATTTTTGCGTATGGAGAAAATCGAATACTGGACAAATTTTCATGATTTCTAGTATACTTCTCGTGTAATTTTCTGTATTCTTACTTTGCATGGACATACATACATATGGTCCAAAACTTAGTACGATGTTTATAGACTTACGAGTGTTGTGTCTGAAACAGTTCGTTATCGCAGACAATTAGTGCGCTTGTGTTCCTCTTATCGTCGACAGCAACCGCAGCAGCAATGTTCGAACTGTAACATTGCTTTGCCAGCAACCACTACACACGCAAATACAAACGAACAAACATACTCGTACATACAAATATTTAGAAACAATCAAACGAGCACCTCGGAGTAGACGCAATTTTCATATACTTCTCTGTTTGAAATTGGGTGCGCCAGGGGCTTCCATTGCGAAAGTGTTACACTTTCGAAGCCGCCGAGTATCTGCATTGGTCAAAGAATTGCATAAACGCTGCAAATCTTTAATGCGGCGTTGCGACATTTGATGAACAATAAAAAAATACCGGATTTTTCCAATTTGGACTTGCGCTTTTTTTTTGACAAATTTTACAACTGCTTGCTTGTGTGCTGCTATCAGATATAACAATTAAATTTTGCGACCCAGCCACTTTAATTATTCTTACAAAGTTTTGTAAGAATTGTTGAAACGTAAATTTATTTTGAACTTTTGAACTTAAAACAGTTTACACAGATTGCAATAAAAGACATTCCTTGAAATCTGTAGCAAGTGGGGTAGTGAATGTTAACCGAATTATAGGTTTTAGCGAGAAAACTGGCACAAAATTATCGGTGAACTGCATAAATTCATATCATAAGTGTTCTTTGTGTGTGCTGCTTGTAAGCGTCTCCTCTTTTTGTTATTAACATAGGGCTCGCCCCCAAAATTCGGGGATTATAATTACATGTATCTAGTTTCCCTCATAGTATGTATTTATGTATGTATGCATGTACCTATTTATGTAGGGACTTCTTCCTTCCCGAGTTGAGAGCTTTTCAGGCTACTACAGTGCGTTCCGTTTAGCGGCCTATTTGCTTAAGCGCATTTTCTGTTTAGCTGCATGATAAGGCCAAAATGCTACTTCGCAAACCGAATTTTCTTTGAAAATTTCACATTTATCTGTATTTTACTTAGCTGCACTATTCCGTTTAACAGCCCTGTTTTTGAGCAAGTTTTCTTTGATTTGTATGAAAAATACTTCGTTTAGCAGCACCGAAAAATTTGTACGAGTTCAATTTTATTAACATTCTACCTCATTTTAAATATTCGCAGGGTAGAATTGCCGATTATCTATATACAGTTGCGGCAAATAAAATAGCACCGGTAAACCAATATAACTAAAGTCGAACTTCCCTATAATGAATTCGCACGGGACCAGAAAAAAGCTTCATTACACCCTTCCAGTTTTTTTCCTCAACAAAGCCTCCTAATACATTTAGAGACTTAAAAACGCTACGTTGCTCTTCATCTCCACAAAGGTTCGAAGTACAGGGTTTTCCAATAAGAGGTGTTATTTTGGTATTCAAAGAAAAATTCAATTTTTTGAGATAAATGATCGGATGTTTATTTCATAATAAAGAGAAAGGTATGCCGTTAATAATGAAAAACAACATCAGCCAAATGGCCACCACGACCACGCTTACAGCACCATATCCTTTTCATGAAATTTTCCATAACCAAATCGCAAAGTGGCCTCGATAGCCTCACGAATTCTATCTTTGAGGTCTTGAATCGACGCTGGGCTGTTGGCGTGCACCTTATCTTTCACGTGGGTCCAAAGGAAGAAGTCGCAAGGTATTAAATCACAAGATCTCGGTGGCCAATTGTGTTCACCTCTTCCAGAGATAACACGGTCCGGAAACTTTTCCCGTAAAAGAGCAATGGTTTCGTTGCTTGCGTGGCACCTAGCGCCGTCTTGTTGAAAGTAAACGCTGTCCAGATCAATACTATTCAACTCCGACCATAAAAAATCATTAATCATATCTCGATAGCGCAATCTATTCACCGTAACTGTTGATCCAACCTCATTTTCGAAAAAGTAAAGTCCAATGACCCCGCCGGACCATAAACCGCACCAAACAGTCAGACATTGAGGATGGAGAGGCTTCACAACAATAACTCTTGGGTTTTCCGAGCCCCAGATGCGACAATTTTGCTGGTTGACGTAACCACCGAGGTGGAAATGGGCCTCATCAGTCAAGATGATGTTTCGATGGAATTCCGGATCATTTTCATGCATTTCAAGGACCCAATCAGCAAAGACACGACGTTGTTGATGATCGGTCGGCTTAAGTTCTTGTGTTAACTGAACTTTATAAGCCTTAAGTCCCAAGTCTTTATGCAAAATACGGTGTAAGGACGTTTTTGGAATGCCCAATTCCAAAGAACGACGAGGAATCGACAAACCTGGGTTTTCTTCAACACTTTGGGCTACAGCAGCAATATTCTCAGTTGTTCTTGAACGACGTGGACGGGTTTTATTCTTCACATCACTAACTTGTCCCAACAGCTCGAATTTTTCCACCAATTTCTGTATTGCGGTCCGACAAGGTGCTTCACGACGACCCAAAAATGCTTTAGTTTTGCGAACTGTGACTGCAAGATTTTCACCATTTTTGTAGTGAATTTTAATAATTTCAATGCATTGTTGAAGCGTGTATCGTTCCATTTTTAGTAATTTCCATTCCATTCCATTTCCGTTCCATTTTAGTAAAGTTTCTACTTGTCAAATGTCAAAGAATAAAAGCTTCAAAAGTGACAGCTACCGAATACCGGGTGATTCAAAACAACACCTCTTGTTGGAAAACCTTATACATCAAGAAAAGCAGAAATTTGTCCTAATGCATTGCTGCATGCATTTCACTTTAATCACTCAAAACAAACAATTGCTGTCAAAATTATTAGTGATGTGACATTCTTCTTCTTATGCTGTTGTTATTTTTAACTTCTGGGGTTCCCCTAAATATGTTTCACTTTTTTTTCGGTATTCAGTGTTGTTAATATGCGTGGCAGAAAATAGCATGGACAAATTCATTATATGGAGACAAAAAACGAATGAAAGCGAAGTTTTCAACTAAAAAATGTATTCATTGTAGAGAAATATTCACTATATGGAAATTCATTATAAGGAGATCAAAATGCACTTCGAATAGAACGATAAAGCTGTGTCTTTTCATATACGGAGTACTTCATTATATAGAAGTTCAAGTCCTATACGAAAAAAATTACGTGTCGCTATATTTTCGTTTATTTCTGTAAAATACCGTTATACGTACTACTCCCTGTATATAAGTAAGTTTCCGTTACTTAAAAGTTTGACACCTTTTTTATATGAAGCAGTTTCATGAGCAGAGTGCAGCTCAGTGCGACAAAAATAATAGCACTATTCATACTAGAGTCCTGCACGAGTATGCATTTTTGATATTCGAAAACATTCAAATTCTTTTAAATAGAATACTTCACTTCATCTCTGCGGACCGGTCCGAATGAATACGAGTACATTTCTCTTCGAGTACGAGTAAGCTCCGAACAGAAACGAGTAGACGTACACTATTTATTCATATTCGCTCGAAGCGGGAAAACGAGCACAAAAGCATTCGAATAATAGTACACACTGCTTCGAATATATTCGAATATACTCGTTTTATTATTCCTAAGATTATTTAGAAATATTTATGTTATATATAAATATTTAGTAATTTTGTATGCTACTTTCTTCAATAATTTCCATTTTGCGTATTAACTAATAAGCCACTTCAACCGCAGCACAAGTATACACATGGAAAAGTGACATACTAGGCATAAAAATATTCGGTGAAACTGCTGATATTCGAATACTTCGCAAAGTTCTCGATTACCGAATACGAGCACTGCAGTATTCGCTTCTCACCGAATACGAGCACTGCAGTGTTCGCTTTCACCGAATACGAATAGAAACGAGAAGCGACGCTCGCTGGTTCTCGTTTCTATTCGTTTCGTTGTACGCATTCTTCGAATACCAAGTACCCGTACAGTATGTACAGTAGTGTAGCCGTCAAAATGAATATATTCATGCAGGACTTTAATTCATACATCTTTTCACGAAGAGCAAAAATTTCCTTAAAAATATCAAATTAAAAGTATAAATTCCAGCGTCGTCCTATAGATGATTCATTCTATTGGTAAGTTTAAATAGGCGTTGTACAAGAGGCGTGGCACATTTTTTGTTACCAAATTATTCCGCTGAACTATAAGTCACACAGAAATGAAACTTAGCATTAACCTATCATGTAATTGCACAACGAGGCGTGGCACCACCCATACAAGCAAAATCTTTATAATGGAATATCTTCGAAATTGTAAGTAGCAAAACACTAAAATTTAGTTCCCCGTCGTCTCATAGATGAGTTATTCTACTGGTCAGACAAAGGGCGTGGCACATTTTTTGTGACCCATATATTCCGCTAAAAAATAAGTCGCACAGCAATGAAACTAGGTTAGGTTAGGGTGGCAGCTTGAAGAGCTCACGTAGGCCACATTGCGGCTCGTTGTGATACCACGCGAAGGACGTGGCCGCCCTTCAGGCTTACACACCCCCCGGGTATCGGGCAGGAGCCATCCCGATTCCGCAATGAATCGGGTGATGCGGCCGATGCTGGGTCCTATGGGGTCGGCCAAGTTGCTAAGGAACGGCGCTCCCAGCACCCGGAGTCGTCTCCTCGCTAGTGCTGGGCAGTGGCACATCAGGTGCTCAACGCTCTCCTCCTCTCTCGCATCGTCGCAGCTGCGGCAATGGTCGTTGAAGGGGAGACCGAGTCTCCTGGCGTGTTCGCCGTTCGTCCAGTGTCCCGTCAGCATAGAAATTGTGGAATAAATGAAATTCCGCTTTAGTCGCAGTAATTCGCGTGTTCTGCTATGGTTAAGCGACAGCCAGGTTTCTCTGGAGATCCTACAGAGGTTCTCCTCCGCCCAGAGTCGATTAGCCAGGCGGAGGTAAGCCTGCCTGACCATCAATTTGACGGTCGCAAGGGGGATGCTACACTGCGTAGTAGGTGCTGGAAGTAGAGTGCCTTTTCTGGCCAAATCTTCTGCCACGCAGTGGCCAGTGATGCCACTATGCCCAGGGACCCAACTCAAGTGAACACGGGCATGCACCGCTAAGTCATTCAGAGCGGCCCGGCACTTTGCTACCAGTTTGGAAGAGGTATATGTACCTTTCAAGGATTTGATTGCAACCTGAGAAAATACATATAGCCGAGGGAAAGCGGGGTTGCGATTGCAACCGATCCACTGCCAACAATATTGTCATGGTCTCCGCTTGGAAGATGCTACAGTGGTCCGGGAGCCAGTAAGGCTGGCCCCCTAATTGGTCGCAGAAAACCCCACACCCGACTCTATTTTCATGTTTAGAGTCGTCTGTGAAGATTTCGACAGCGTTTGGCAGCGAGCGACGGTCTTATGTCCAGTCGCTCCTGCTGGGGATCCCTATAGTGAACTTACGCTCGAAGCTAGGGGGAAGGACTGTATAGCCGATATGTGTCGGGGTTGGAAGATCCAGCCCGAGGATTCCAGAGTGTCCTAGGTCCGCCCGTGCCCAACTGCATATGGCATTCAACCGTACAGCGGCAATTTTGGCGGACTGCCTTACTAGTAGGGTCGAGGGGACCCAATTGAGTATAGTGAAGAGCGCCTTGGTAGGCGTGGAACGGATGGCTCCTGTTATGAGAGTGGCAGCGAGTCTTCTGACTCTGTCGAGCTGTTTCAGGTTAGCTCGGCTAGCCGCCGAAGGCCACCATACAACAGCGCCATAGAGGAGGATAGGCTCTACCACTGCCTCATAAAGCCACGAAACAACGCAAGGCTGAAGCCCCCATTTTGCACCCACTGCCCGTTTATAGCAGTAGGTGGCCCTGGAGGCTCTTTTCGCCCTTTCAACGATGTTTGCGCTCCAGGTTAGCCTAGAGTCTAATATGAGCTTGCTCAATTTGAGCGGGGTTCCATTTAGGACGGGAAGTCTGAAAAACGGGACCTTATATCTCCTTGTGAAGAGAACAAGATCCGTCTTTTCCGGATTGGCCGTAAGGCCGCAGGAGTTGCTCCATGAGGAGAGGATGTCCAAGAAGTGATTCATCCGCTCGGAGAGAAAACTTGGAAATTTGCCAGCTATGGCCATTTCAACATCGTCGGCATAGGCAACGACCCTGCAGCCAACAGCCGCTAGGTTGACAAGCAATCTGTTCAGGGTTAGATTCCACAGGAGTGGCGACAGAACGCCCCCCTGGGGGGTTCCTCTGGTGACTGACTTGCGAAGATGCGCCGTCTCCAACGTGGAGTTTATGCAACGGCTATTAAGTAGGGCGCTGATGAAATCTACCAATTTACTATCAACGCCAATATCCGAAAGAGCCACCCCTATCGCAAGAGGGTAGACATTATTAAATGCGCCCTCTATGTCTATAAAAGACACCAGAGTGTACTCCTTGTATGTTAGCGACTTGTCTATATAGTCGACCAGGGAGTGCAACTGACCTACCCCTTGTGTAGGCATGTTGCGACTCAGAGAGAAGAGCTGGGTCAATAAGGCTCCTAATATGGACGTCGAGTATCTTCTCGAGGGTCTTCAGAAGAAACGATGTCAGGTTTATTGGCCTGAAGTGCTTTGCCTTGACGTGCGAGGTCTTCCCGGCCTTGGGAATGAAGACGACATCCACCTCCCGCCATGGGAGGGGATTGTATCCCCATTCGAAGCACGCCCTAAAGATCGCAACGAGCCATGCACCGTCGATTCCGTTGTTTGTTGTAGTTCAGCTGGAATGACGCCGTCCGGTCCGGGAGATTTAAAAGGCTCGAAGGAGTTAATAGCGCACGTAACCATGGTGCTATCGATGCGGACGTCCGTTGAGGACCAAGAGTGTGGTTCCTCCGGAACTACCGCTCCGGCAGAAGTGGGGGTACTCCCCGGAAAGTGCGCGTCTACTAACACTTCCAGGGTTTCCCCGCTGGACTCCGTCCAGTCACTGTTTGCCATCTGAATGGTGGTGGGAATGGACGGGGAGCTGCTGAGAATCTTGCGGAGTCGGCCGATGTCAGAGACTTTTTCGATACCGCCGCAAAAGGATTCCTACGATTCCCTCTTTGCCCGCCTAACCTCCTGCTTGAAGGCTCTGAGGTCGGATCTGTACGCGTCCCAGGTGTTATTCCTCTTCGCCGCGTTGAAAGAGCGTCTATATGCACGCCGTAACCTAGCGATTTCGGCGTTTCACCAAGGTGGTTTTGTTTTGCCCCGATATGTCCTAGGATTGCAAGCAGCAGACGAAGCACGACTAAGTGAATTAGTTGATGTGGCCACCGCGGTCTCGATGTCTCCAGCACACAGGAGCCGCGGGGGAGATAAGGATAGACTAGAAGATACGGACAAACGGAAAGTCTCCCAATTCGTCCTACGCTTATTGCGGAAGGGGGGTCTGGCCGGTGTACTCAGATCTAAACGGAAACTGCTGTACCGGTGATCGGAGAAGGAGCACTCCTCCAAAACCCGCCAATCCCTGACCAAGTGCCCAGTGCGTTGGTCAGAGTGACGTCCAGAACCTCCCTCCAAGTAGCGGTAAGAAATGTTGGTTCCCTACCTCTGTTAGCAATGCCTAGGTTAGTGTTCAATATAAATTGAAAAAGCGACTCACCTCGTTCGTTTTGGTCGCGGCTTCCCCAGGTATCGTGGTGTGCGTTGGCGTCCGCCCCGATGATGAGCAGAATGCCTCGCTCGCTGGCTGCTGCAGTTTCCCTCAGTGGTCCGTAAGGAGGTGTAGGCCCGTGGTCGTGTGCCATATAGCTGGATACGATCCAGTAGATCCGGGAGTGTATCTCAGCAGCTATGGCCACGCAATCCCCGTCGCAGTACCTAGGAAGAAGAGAGGCATTAATGGAGTCTCTAATGAGGGTGCAGGCCCTAATTTTACCTGTGCCGTGGTGGGATACAGTCCTGTACCCGTTGAGGCTGAGCCCTCGAACCCGATCCTCAACGATCCATGGCTCTTGGACTAGCACGACGTCCTCCCTGCTAGATGCCAGGCGGAGGAGAAGGGCAGCTGAAGCCGCCTTGGAGTGGTGGAGATTAGTTTGTCTCTATGAGCGTCGACCACCGTAACGTCGCCATCCTCCTTCCCGACGAATATATCGTCCAGGTCGGACAACGAAATATTTTCGTCCTCGGGATCATCCCCGGCCCTCATTTCAAGACCCTCGAAGAAGTCACCGATCATTTCCGAGGCGGAGACGACGCTGTCGGCGCCATCCTCGGAGGCGGTGTCCCGGACGGAGGGCGCCGCAGAAGACCCCGGTGTTGTACCTAGTAGGTTCTGCTGGCAGGAGGAGGACTGGTCACCTCGGAACACCCGTAGTGTGACGGAGTCGAAACGGGAGCTAACTATGCCTCCGGTGGCAGCAAGTGGCTGGAGGGATTCCTTGTTTATAATAATCATGGCCTCCCTCAGAGAGCCCCGCGGTTTGCTGACCCAAGCCACCTTCCAATTATGGGTGGGGAGCTCGGGGTTGCCGGTCCGGAGGTAGAGTAGGATGGCCGCCGGGTCCGGTGGTGCTGCCGGAACCCAGGTTTTGGCGCGCGGTCTGCTAGGGATTTCATCCCGGGGCACCGCACGCAGATTGGCCCCAGGTCACACTTCGCCCAGCTTGCCAACTGCTATGCGGAACAGGTCCGCAGAGCGCTGGTCGGAACAAGCCATCAGCTTGACGTGGCCTTGGTGCCAGCCTGCGGCCCTGCACTTGGGAGGTAAGCCTGGATTCGCCGCAAGGACCTCATCGTAGACGGACAGTAGGGCCGACCTGACTATATGCAATTTCTCAGCCGAGATTGCTCCGTCCGCATTGTTAGCGTCAACGAGAGCCAACACCAGGCTGCCCTAAAGTCTGACCAGATGTCGGAGCCACTAGTCGCGGTTTCTAGCTGGCCTGAGCCGCTTGCGCAGGCTGTTGATGCTCCCGCGACCTCTATTGCTTGAAGGCGAACTGAAGGGCTTGAGGCGAGGTGTTTTTAGTGTGAATATTTCGCCTCACCCACTCTAAGGAGGCTATGTCCCACTCCGTGAGTTCACTCGAAGGGATCTTCTCTAGCCTCTGCAGGACCTTGTGGGCTGTCTTTTTGGTCCTGTAGGCCCGTGTAGAGGGGGCGACATTGGAGCCAGCGCCTGAAGTGGGGGCGGCGATATGAGGGGCTGCAGGGGCAGGCTGAACAGGTTTGTTCACCAAAGGACGGCCGCCCTGAGCAACAACGGGCTTTTGAGGCAGGACGCAGCCGCCCGGCAGTTTTTGCCTGGTAGCGGTTGCGCTAAGCGTTAAGCGGGCGCGTCCCTTGGGGGATAGGCGTGCGCTTCTGTGGGTTGGGCGCAGTTTGAGGGGTTTTTGACGAATTCATATTTGTTGGATCCCCACTCGTTGCCGCTATCGCCGCCCGAATGCGTAGTCACTATAGGATCCCATGGTTATCTTTGCAAGCGAGGTCATGCGAAGGGTTTGCAGCCGCCCTTATCGGGTCTGCTGCTCAGAGCCAGATCCAGTGCAAGTCAGGAGTAAACTCAACTGACGCCTACGCCACCAACTTAATGGCGACGGGCATTGAACGTACCACGAGGCCTGCCTGGGTTTTAACGGGACGGAGGCAGCCGTGGCATTAGCCTGAAAGCCATTTCCACTGGGTGTCTCTCCAGTGTACTCAGGTAACAGAATATCACGACCACCAGCCCAGAGCAAACAATGTCCAAATAGAAGTCAAGAGTGGTCCAGAGACGAAAACAGGGTCGTGCCAAAACGATACGTATATCGTGGGGAGGTTAAGCAGGTCATTTAGCGTTACCCAGGATGCACCTAAGTACGAGCCTACCATTTTCTTCTTGACAGAGGGAATGGTGAGGGTATTGAACAAGGTGGCGTGCCACCGCCCATATAACTTAAATCTCTATATATAACAGAAACTGGCTGTATGTGAGTTACGGCATCACACTCAAACGGACCGTCCAATTTGCATGCGTTGTTTGTTAGATTCGTCTTGAGTCAGTTCAGGTTTAGACCACAACAGGTGGCGTTATACTTCAATTAATTCAAATGTTGTGCGAGACGAAGTTTGCCGGGTCAGCTAGTTTTACATAAAAACATATGAGTAAGAATATGTACATAAATATTTTCATTATATCCAGTGTATACATATATATTATGTATGCATAAGCATCTACAAGATAGCGGTTCACTTGATAACAACAATTTGCTCAGTCTTACTTTGGTGTATTATTTTCAATAATTCAATAGATTCGTTCATGCAAAATTTTGATATATTAATATTGTTACGAATTTCCCCAGTTCGTTATCGACGGTTCGTTTTGATTGTATTTGAAAATAAAACAACTTCAGTTATCCGGCGCAACGTAGTCAAAACTAACAATCGCTTTATTTACAGAATTCACACTTCGCTTGTATCTACACTTGTTACCACTTTGCTTGCTTAACACAGACTCGACCCCTTGCGCTGCCACTGCTGCTTTTATACCACTTTCCTTATCGCGCCGAAGTTTCTTGCACTTCTAATTGGAAAGCGCTCGACCATTCTCGCACAGCCCATTTCTTCGAGAACCATCCTTGCCATATCGGACTATACCAAGCGAATTTATAACAGTTTTGCTGTACTTCACAGTGCATGCCTAAAAGTATGCTTGGAAAACATTCGTGCGGAGAAAAGCATTTCTGTACAGTGCGGCACAGAATTTCTCATCGTATCACTGTCCATCACTTAGACTTGTTCGTCCCGAACAAGTACCGAGGCTCCGCCGGAGTAAGACGCCAGGCGCTCCAAATGGACTACTTTCAGCCTGGCGTTTCCGCTGCAGCAGCGTTGAACCCTGTACACCACGTCATTAATCCTGGTCACGACTTTGTACGGTCCTTCCCATGACGTTTGAAGCTTTGCAGACAAACCTTTCCTGCGCTGCGGGTTGTAAAGCATTACCAGATCGCCTTCTTGGAACCCCGCTGTGTTAGCTCGTAGATCATATCTGGCTTTCATCTTATCGCTGACCAGTTGGATACGGTCCCTTATAAACTGGTGGATTTCTTCCAGCTCCGATCGCTTATTAACTGCGTAATCAGTCTTAGCGCCTTCCGTCGTGCTGACCACTCCGAACTTCAAGTCAGCAGGCAATCTCAGCTCTGTGCCGAACACTGCTCGGGCTGGAGTGAGTGATGTCGTATCGTGCGGGGCTGACCTATACGCCATCAAGAACAGCGGAATATGCGTGTCCCAATCCTTTTGATTTTGATTTGATTTGATATATTAATATTGTTACGAATTTCCCCAGTTCGTTATCGACGGTTCGTTTTGATTGTATTTGAAAATAAAACAACTTCAGTTATCCGGCGCAACGTAGTCAAAACTAACAATCGCTTTATTTACAGAATTCACACTTCGCTTGTATCTACACTTGTTACCACTTTGCTTGCTTAACACAGACTCGACCCCTTGCGCTGCCACTGCTGCTTTTATACCACTTTCCTTATCGCGCCGAAGTTTCTTGCACTTCTAATTGGAAAGCGCTCGACCATTCTCGCACAGCCCATTTCTTCGAGAACCATCCTTGCCATATCGGACTATACCAAGCGAATTTATAACAGTTTTGCTGTACTTCACAGTGCATGCCTAAAAGTATGCTTGGAAAACATTCGTGCGGAGAAAAGCATTTCTGTACAGTGCGGCACAGAATTTCTCATCGTATCACTGTCCATCACTTAGACTTGTTCGTCCCGAACAAGTACCGAGGCTCCGCCGGAGTAAGACGCCAGGCGCTCCAAATGGACTACTTTCAGCCTGGCGTTTCCGCTGCAGCAGCGTTGAACCCTGTACACCACGTCATTAATCCTGGTCACGACTTTGTACGGTCCTTCCCATGACGTTTGAAGCTTTGGAGACAAACCTTTCCTGCGCTGCGGGTTGTAAAGCATTACCAGATCGCCTTCTTGGAACCCCGCTGTGTTAGCTCGTAGATCATATCTGGCTTTCATCTTATCGCTGACCAGTTGGATACGGTCCCTTATAAACTGGTGGATTTCTTCCAGCTCCGATCGCTTATTAACTGCGTAATCAGTCTTAGCGCCTTCCGTCGTGCTGACCACTCCGAACTTCAAGTCAGCAGGCAATCTCAGCTCTGTGCCGAACACTGCTCGGGCTGGAGTGAGTGATGTCGTATCGTGCGGGGCTGACCTATACGCCATCAAGAACAGCGGAATATGCGTGTCCCAATCCTTTTGATTCTTGCTTACTACTTTCCGCAGATATTCCTCCAGTGTTCGATTGAATCGTTCCACCATGCCGTCGGACTGGGGATGCAAAGGACAGGTGCGAGTTTTCGTTATTCCTAGTAGCTCACACACTTCTTTTAATACAAGAGACTCGAAATTCCGGCCTTGATCCGAGTGCAACTCCAGTGGAACTCCAAATCTGGACACCCAGTTGTTTACCAACATTTCCGCGACCGTGGTGGCCTCCTGGTTAGGAATAGGATACACTTCGGGCCATTTGCTGAAATAGTCCATCACCACCAGCACATATTTGTTGCCTTGAGTGCTAAGTGGGAATGGCCCGGCGACGTCCATGGCAATTCGCTCAAAGGGCGCTCCCATGTTGTACTGCTGCATGCGGCCCCGAGATCTTCTTGTTGGCCCTTTCGCAGCCGAACATCGATCACAGCTCTTAATCCAATCAGCGACAGACTCCTGGCATCCTACCCAGTAGAATCGCCTTTTTATCTTGGCGACAGTTTTTGTGATGCCTAGGTGCCCTCCGCTAGAGTCGTTATGGTATGCCTCGATCACCTCGTTGATCCTGCATTTCGGGACTAAAATTAGGGAATTGCTGGTCCGGCCATCCTCACTCTCCCACTCGCGGTATAGGCAACCATCAGACAGCCGCAGACTTTGCCACTGCGCCCAGTAAGCCTTCGCGATCGGGCTCTCACCGGCCATCTCCTGCCAGTCTGGACGTGCGCCTTGCTCCTTGCCTTCAATGATTTTTTTAAGATCCGTATCCTCGCGCTGGTCCTTTTGTATCCTCTCCGCAGACCATTCCTCCTCTGGCAGAACGCTGACCAATCGTACGTCCACTATCTGCTCTTTGCTTTCGGCTCGCGAACAATGCCTGCATTCGGTTTTGCACGGACGGCGTGACAAGGCATCGGCATTTCCATGGCTGCTACCCTTGCGATGCTCTACCGTGTAGTCGTAGCTCTGCAGCCGCTCGATCCACCGCGCCAATTGGCCTTCCGGATCTTTAAAGTTCAGCAGCCATTTCAATGCCGCATGATCTGTGCGCAGGCGAAACTTTTGCCCATACAGGTATTTATGGAAGTGTTTCACGCATTCCAGTACTGCGAGCAACTCCCTTCGGGTCACACAGTAGTTGCGTTCAGGCTTTGACAAAATTTTGCTGTAGTACGCTATCACTTGTTCTTGGCCATCTATTATCTGTGACAGCACACCGCCAATACTATGCCCACTTGCATCTGTATCCAGCACAAACATCTCTCCAGGAACGGGGAAGGCCAGAATTGGAGCAGTGCACAGTTTTTCCTTCAGTCGTGCAAAAGCCTGCTCCTGCTCTTCACCCCACGCGAAGGCTTGATTCTTTGTCGTCAGTTTGTGCAAGCTGCCAGCTATGTTCGCAAATCCTGGAACGAATCTTCGGTAGTATGTGCACAGGCCCAGGAAACTGCGGAGTTCGTGTAGATTGCGTGGCCGGGGCCACTCCTTCGCCGCCGTGATCTTGCCTTCGTCCGTATGTACTCCGCGAGCGGAAACCGTGTGACCCAAATACTTGACCTCTTTTTGGAACAGCGAGCACTTCTTTGGGTTGAGTTTAAGCCCGGCTTTCTGTATTCGCTCAAATACCCCCTTCAGCTTTTCCAGGTGGTCGTCGAAGCTTTTGCCCATCACGATTATGTCGTCGAGGTATACCAGACACGTCCGCCAATGCAGCCCTTTCAGCACACGCTCCATTAGCCGCTCGAATGTTGCTGGTGCGTTGCAGAGTCCAAACGGCATGACGGTGAACTGCCACAAACCGTCGCCAACACTAAAAGCCGTTTTCTCCTTGTCCTGGTCTGCAAGTTCCACCTGCCAATAGCCGCTGCGTAAGTCGAGTGTGGAAAACCACTGTGTGTCTGACAGTGTGTCCAGGGTGTCATCGATCCGAGGTAGTGGATAGCTGTCCTTCTTGGTCACGTCATTGAGCTTCCGATAGTCCACACAGAATCGGGTACTGCCATCCTTTTTCTTGACTAGCACGACCGGCGAGCACCAAGGACCTGACGAAGGCTCTATGACCTTTTCTGTATGCATGTTTCCAATCAAATTTGTGACCTCTTCCCTCTTGGCCAGAGGAACTCGTCTTGGCGGTTGGCGGATTGGTTTCGCGCTTCCGGTGTCGATGTTGTGCTTCACTATGGCTGTTCTTCCGCCCGCTTCCGTTGCAAATATTGACCCATAGTGCTGCAGGAGTGACAGTGCCTTCTGTTTCTGCTCGGCTGTCAATTCGCTGCTCCACTGGTTCTGCGGTATGGCGTCCATGTTAGAACTGCTTTTCTTACTTCCTCCGGGTGGACTGCTTTCGCAATTGACAACTGCTTCAGCCTCTCTACACTCGCCAATGACCGCATCTTTTTCGATATATCTGGGTGTGTTCAATGGGTTGAGTATCCTTACTGGTATTTTGCCATTTTTGGGTTCCACTAATGTACGTCCGATTATTATGTTGTCGTATCCTTGTTTTGGCGCTTCTACAACCCACAGCCGGCTTGACCCATCGTCCTCGTCCACTTTCGCCCACACGATCGCCTCGGAATTCGCTGGTATCTTCTGATGTTGACACGAGACAACTCTCCTTACCGCCACGCTTCGCTCATAGCCAGTGCGCAGGGGGAATTCAACGTTGGCATACTTCAGCACATTTTCTTTCAGGTCCAGCGTAAAACCATGCCTAATCATGAAATCGACGCCGATAATCACGTCGTCCATTATGTCCGCGACGATGAACTCATGCTCCAGGCTGCTGGTGCCGATAGCAATTGTTTTTGTTACTTTCCCTCTTACCGGCGCACGCTCGCCCGTCGCAGTCCTCAGCTGTATGCCATGCAGTGGTTCCCAGTTCTTCAGAAGCTTCCTTTTTATGATCGAATATGACGCTCCAGTATCCAGTGTCAACACGAACAACTTTCCATCTATCTTTCCTTCAATCGTCAAGCTGCTGGGTTGTCGTTTCAACTGTGAGACAAGGACGGTAGGGCAGCAGGTTGTGGGGATCAGCTCACGCCCCTTTGGGCTGACCCGTTTTAGTTTAACGACTCGTCGTCCTCAGTCCTGCGCTTGTTGGCTGGGCCTCTACTGTCAGTATTACTCGCTTCAGGCGATTGCGAACGAGAACGGGAACGCCTCTTTCGTTGGCGGCAGTCTCGTGCTATGTGACCCTGCTTGCCACATGTCCAGCAAACAACTTTAGAGGAGACAACCCGTGGCCTGCCCGGTGTCTCAGAGCTTATGGCCTGGATCGAAATTTCGCTGTCTGGCTGGATTTGGCGTATCCTTGCAGGTGCATACCGAGCGCCTCCAATCCATGTCGCCTCATATGTCATCGCGCTGGTCACCGTTTCCTTGTATGTCGCCTTGCCCATCATCAACGCACTGCGACGTGTCTCGGGGTCATGAAGACCTTCAATGAACGACTCAATCTTCATCCTCTCGAGATCATCAGCCCCGAATTTTGGGTAGCACAACTGTACGAGCCGCTCAATGTCTGCTGCATATGTCTGCAGCGCCTCGCTGGCTCTCTGCCTGCGGTTCTTCAGCTCACAGTAGTACAGCGTATGGTTGTGCTCGTTGCTGTACTTCACTGCCAACGCTCTCATGACGGCCTCGTAATCACTTCTCGAACATTCCGGAACTGATTTCATTACCTCAGCCGCAGGACCTTTCAGCGCCAGAGCCAATCTCCGACCCTTCCTGATATCGGTCCACTGATTTTCCAAAGCAGCTAAGTCGAATTGCAGTTTAAATGTATCGAACGGCGTAGCACCATCATAAGTAGGCACTTCTGTTCGGGTGGCGAAACTTTCCGGAACCGGCGGCAAACATTCTCGTGGCTGTACTTCTCTAAGCCGCTCGTCGATTTTTCTGTTTACCGAATCCTCCAGACTGTCAACTCGTTTGTCTAAATGTTCTACTCGCGTCTCCAGGTGCTCAACTTTCACATTAATCCTGTTCGAAATCTCTTCCACTTTCTGCTCCAAGCGCGCAGAATTTTCCTGAAGCTTGGTTTCCATTCGCTCTGCTACTTCTCGGTTCGTAGTTTCGATTTTTGCGGAAATTTCCTGATTCGTAGTTTCCAGTTTCGCTGCCATTTGCGCCGAAAGTTCCTGATTCGCGGTTTCCAGTTTCGTTGCCATTTGCGCCGAAAGTTCCTGATTCGCGGTTTCCAGTTTCGTTGCCATTTGCGCCGACATTTCGCGATTTTCATTTTCCATTTTGGCTGCCATTTCACGGTTGGAAGTCTCAAACATGCCTTTAAGTGCAACCATTAACTGGCTCATGTCCATTGCTTGTGGTGGCGTAGCCGCTGCAGCTGTACTTTGCATCGACGCAGCACCAGCAGGCGATTCCTCCACCTTGGCCGACGCCTCTTGTTCCTGCGTTCCGAACTCGTGTGCAGCCCAATCAATGCCTCTTGATTCACACGCTTCTCGCAAACGCAGCTGCAACTCCACCTTACCGCCAGCAGTCGGCAAATTCCAGGCAGCCAGCTCCTTCTTCAGCTGGTCAACCTTCAGCAGCTCCAGTTTAACCATGTTTCCGTTTTTATAATTTTATTTTACTTTCAGTAATACAAATCCCACTTCTGACACCAAATGTTACGAATTTCCCCAGTTCGTTATCGACGGTTCGTTTTGATTGTATTTGAAAATAAAACAACTTCAGTTATCCGGCGCAACGTAGTCAAAACTAACAATCGCTTTATTTACAGAATTCACACTTCGCTTGTATCTACACTTGTTACCACTTTGCTTGCTTAACACAGACTCGACCCCTTGCGCTGCCACTGCTGCTTTTATACCACTTTCCTTATCGCGCCGAAGTTTCTTGCACTTCTAATTGGAAAGCGCTCGACCATTCTCACACAGCCCATTTCTTCGAGAACCATCCTTGCCATATCGGACTATACCAAGCGAATTTATAACAGTTTTGCTGTACTTCACAGTGCATGCCTAAAAGTATGCTTGGAAAACATTCGTGCGGAGAAAAGCATTTCTGTACAGTGCGGCACAGAATTTCTCATCGTATCACTGTCCATCACTTAGACTTGTTCGTCCCGAACAAGTACCGAGGCTCCGCCGGAGTAAGACGCCAGGCGCTCCAAATGGACTACTTTCAGCCTGGCGTTTCCGCTGCAGCAGCGTTGAACCCTGTACACCACGTCATTAATCCTGGTCACGACTTTGTACGGTCCTTCCCATGACGTTTGAAGCTTTGGAGACAAACCTTTCCTGCGCTGCGGGTTGTAAAGCATTACCAGATCGCCTTCTTGGAACCCCGCTGTGTTAGCTCGTAGATCATATCTGGCTTTCATCTTATCGCTGACCAGTTGGATACGGTCTCTTATAAACTGGTGGATTTCTTCCAGCTCCGATCGCTTATTAACTGCGTAATCAGTCTTAGCGCCTTCCGTCGTGCTGACCACTCCGAACTTCAAGTCAGCAGGCAATCTCAGCTCTGTGCCGAACACTGCTCGGGCTGGAGTGAGTGATGTCGTATCGTGCGGGGCTGACCTATACGCCATCAAGAACAGCGGAATATGCGTGTCCCAATCCTTTTGATTTTGATTTGATTTGATATATTAATATTGTTACGAATTTCCCCAGTTCGTTATCGACGGTTCGTTTTGATTGTATTTGAAAATAAAACAACTTCAGTTATCCGGCGCAACGTAGTCAAAACTAACAATCGCTTTATTTACAGAATTCACACTTCGCTTGTATCTACACTTGTTACCACTTTGCTTGCTTAACACAGACTCGACCCCTTGCGCTGCCACTGCTGCTTTTATACCACTTTCCTTATCGCGCCGAAGTTTCTTGCACTTCTAATTGGAAAGCGCTCGACCATTCTCGCACAGCCCATTTCTTCGAGAACCATCCTTGCCATATCGGACTATACCAAGCGAATTTATAACAGTTTTGCTGTACTTCACAGTGCATGCCTAAAAGTATGCTTGGAAAACATTCGTGCGGAGAAAAGCATTTCTGTACAGTGCGGCACAGAATTTCTCATCGTATCACTGTCCATCACTTAGACTTGTTCGTCCCGAACAAGTACCGAGGCTCCGCCGGAGTAAGACGCCAGGCGCTCCAAATGGACTACTTTCAGCCTGGCGTTTCCGCTGCAGCAGCGTTGAACCCTGTACACCACGTCATTAATCCTGGTCACGACTTTGTACGGTCCTTCCCATGACGTTTGAAGCTTTGGAGACAAACCTTTCCTGCGCTGCGGGTTGTAAAGCATTACCAGATCGCCTTCTTGGAACCCCGCTGTGTTAGCTCGTAGATCATATCTGGCTTTCATCTTATCGCTGACCAGTTGGATACGGTCCCTTATAAACTGGTGGATTTCTTCCAGCTCCGATCGCTTATTAACTGCGTAATCAGTCTTAGCGCCTTCCGTCGTGCTGACCACTCCGAACTTCAAGTCAGCAGGCAATCTCAGCTCTGTGCCGAACACTGCTCGGGCTGGAGTGAGTGATGTCGTATCGTGCGGGGCTGACCTATACGCCATCAAGAACAGCGGAATATGCGTGTCCCAATCCTTTTGATTCTTGCTTACTACTTTCCGCAGATATTCCTCCAGTGTTCGATTGAATCGTTCCACCATGCCGTCGGACTGGGGATGCAAAGGACAGGTGCGAGTTTTCGTTATTCCTAGTAGCTCACACACTTCTTTTAATACAAGAGACTCGAAATTCCGGCCTTGATCCGAGTGCAACTCCAGTGGAACTCCAAATCTGGACACCCAGTTGTTTACCAACATTTCCGCGACCGTGGTGGCCTCCTGGTTAGGAATAGGATACACTTCGGGCCATTTGCTGAAATAGTCCATCACCACCAGCACATATTTGTTGCCTTGAGTGCTAAGTGGGAATGGCCCGGCGACGTCCATGGCAATTCGCTCAAAGGGCGCTCCCATGTTGTACTGCTGCATGCGGCCCCGAGATCTTCTTGTTGGCCCTTTCGCAGCCGAACATCGATCACAGCTCTTAATCCAATCAGCGACAGACTCCTGGCATCCTACCCAGTAGAATCGCCTTTTTATCTTGGCGACAGTTTTTGTGATGCCTAGGTGCCCTCCGCTAGAGTCGTTATGGTATGCCTCGATCACCTCGTTGATCCTGCATTTCGGGACTAAAATTAGGGAATTGCTGGTCCGGCCATCCTCACTCTCCCACTCGCGGTATAGGCAACCATCAGACAGCCGCAGACTTTGCCACTGCGCCCAGTAAGCCTTCGCGATCGGGCTCTCACCGGCCATCTCCTGCCAGTCTGGACGTGCGCCTTGCTCCTTGCCTTCAATGATTTTTTTAAGATCCGTATCCTCGCGCTGGTCCTTTTGTATCCTCTCCGCAGACCATTCCTCCTCTGGCAGAACGCTGACCAATCGTACGTCCACTATCTGCTCTTTGCTTTCGGCTCGCGAACAATGCCTGCATTCGGTTTTGCACGGACGGCGTGACAAGGCATCGGCATTTCCATGGCTGCTACCCTTGCGATGCTCTACCGTGTAGTCGTAGCTCTGCAGCCGCTCGATCCACCGCGCCAATTGGCCTTCCGGATCTTTAAAGTTCAGCAGCCATTTCAATGCCGCATGATCTGTGCGCAGGCGAAACTTTTGCCCATACAGGTATTTATGGAAGTGTTTCACGCATTCCAGTACTGCGAGCAACTCCCTTCGGGTCACACAGTAGTTGCGTTCAGGCTTTGACAAAATTTTGCTGTAGTACGCTATCACTTGTTCTTGGCCATCTATTATCTGTGACAGCACACCGCCAATACTATGCCCACTTGCATCTGTATCCAGCACAAACATCTCTCCAGGAACGGGGAAGGCCAGAATTGGAGCAGTGCACAGTTTTTCCTTCAGTCGTGCAAAAGCCTGCTCCTGCTCTTCACCCCACGCGAAGGCTTGATTCTTTGTCGTCAGTTTGTGCAAGCTGCCAGCTATGTTCGCAAATCCTGGAACGAATCTTCGGTAGTATGTGCACAGGCCCAGGAAACTGCGGAGTTCGTGTAGATTGCGTGGCCGGGGCCACTCCTTCGCCGCCGTGATCTTGCCTTCGTCCGTATGTACTCCGCGAGCGGAAACCGTGTGACCCAAATACTTGACCTCTTTTTGGAACAGCGAGCACTTCTTTGGGTTGAGTTTAAGCCCGGCTTTCTGTATTCGCTCAAATACCCCCTTCAGCTTTTCCAGGTGGTCGTCGAAGCTTTTGCCCATCACGATTATGTCGTCGAGGTATACCAGACACGTCCGCCAATGCAGCCCTTTCAGCACACGCTCCATTAGCCGCTCGAATGTTGCTGGTGCGTTGCAGAGTCCAAACGGCATGACGGTGAACTGCCACAAACCGTCGCCAACACTAAAAGCCGTTTTCTCCTTGTCCTGGTCTGCAAGTTCCACCTGCCAATAGCCGCTGCGTAAGTCGAGTGTGGAAAACCACTGTGTGCCTGACAGTGTGTCCAGGGTGTCATCGATCCGAGGTAGTGGATAGCTGTCCTTCTTGGTCACGTCATTGAGCTTCCGATAGTCCACACAGAATCGGGTACTGCCATCCTTTTTCTTGACTAGCACGACCGGCGAGCACCAAGGACCTGACGAAGGCTCTATGACCTTTTCTGTATGCATGTTTCCAATCAAATTTGTGACCTCTTCCCTCTTGGCCAGAGGAACTCGTCTTGGCGGTTGGCGGATTGGTTTCGCGCTTCCGGTGTCGATGTTGTGCTTCACTATGGCTGTTCTTCCGCCCGCTTCCGTTGCAAATATTGACCCATAGTGCTGCAGGAGTGACAGTGCCTTCTGTTTCTGCTCGGCTGTCAATTCGCTGCTCCACTGGTTCTGCGGTATGGCGTCCATGTTAGAACTGCTTTTCTTACTTCCTCCGGGTGGACTGCTTTCGCAATTGACAACTGCTTCAGCCTCTCTACACTCGCCAATGACCGCATCTTTTTCGATATATCTGGGTGTGTTCAATGGGTTGAGTATCCTTACTGGTATTTTGCCATTTTTGGGTTCCACTAATGTACGTCCGATTATTATGTTGTCGTATCCTTGTTTTGGCGCTTCTACAACCCACAGCCGGCTTGACCCATCGTCCTCGTCCACTTTCGCCCACACGATCGCCTCGGAATTCGCTGGTATCTTCTGATGTTGACACGAGACAACTCTCCTTACCGCCACGCTTCGCTCATAGCCAGTGCGCAGGGGGAATTCAACGTTGGCATACTTCAGCACATTTTCTTTCAGGTCCAGCGTAAAACCATGCCTAATCATGAAATCGACGCCGATAATCACGTCGTCCATTATGTCCGCGACGATGAACTCATGCTCCAGGCTGCTGGTGCCGATAGCAATTGTTTTTGTTACTTTCCCTCTTACCGGCGCACGCTCGCCCGTCGCAGTCCTCAGCTGTATGCCATGCAGTGGTTCCCAGTTCTTCAGAAGCTTCCTTTTTATGATCGAATATGACGCTCCAGTATCCAGTGTCAACACGAACAACTTTCCATCTATCTTTCCTTCAATCGTCAAGCTGCTGGGTTGTCGTTTCAACTGTGAGACAAGGACGGTAGGGCAGCAGGTTGTGGGGATCAGCTCACGCCCCTTTGGGCTGACCCGTTTTAGTTTAACGACTCGTCGTCCTCAGTCCTGCGCTTGTTGGCTGGGCCTCTACTGTCAGTATTACTCGCTTCAGGCGATTGCGAACGAGAACGGGAACGCCTCTTTCGTTGGCGGCAGTCTCGTGCTATGTGACCCTGCTTGCCACATGTCCAGCAAACAACTTTAGAGGAGACAACCCGTGGCCTGCCCGGTGTCTCAGAGCTTATGGCCTGGATCGAAATTTCGCTGTCTGGCTGGATTTGGCGTATCCTTGCAGGTGCATACCGAGCGCCTCCAATCCATGTCGCCTCATATGTCATCGCGCTGGTCACCGTTTCCTTGTATGTCGCCTTGCCCATCATCAACGCACTGCGACGTGTCTCGGGGTCATGAAGACCTTCAATGAACGACTCAATCTTCATCCTCTCGAGATCATCAGCCCCGAATTTTGGGTAGCACAACTGTACGAGCCGCTCAATGTCTGCTGCATATGTCTGCAGCGCCTCGCTGGCTCTCTGCCTGCGGTTCTTCAGCTCACAGTAGTACAGCGTATGGTTGTGCTCGTTGCTGTACTTCACTGCCAACGCTCTCATGACGGCCTCGTAATCACTTCTCGAACATTCCGGAACTGATTTCATTACCTCAGCCGCAGGACCTTTCAGCGCCAGAGCCAATCTCCGACCCTTCCTGATATCGGTCCACTGATTTTCCAAAGCAGCTAAGTCGAATTGCAGTTTAAATGTATCGAACGGCGTAGCACCATCATAAGTAGGCACTTCTGTTCGGGTGGCGAAACTTTCCGGAACCGGCGGCAAACATTCTCGTGGCTGTACTTCTCTAAGCCGCTCGTCGATTTTTCTGTTTACCGAATCCTCCAGACTGTCAACTCGTTTGTCTAAATGTTCTACTCGCGTCTCCAGGTGCTCAACTTTCACATTAATCCTGTTCGAAATCTCTTCCACTTTCTGCTCCAAGCGCGCAGAATTTTCCTGAAGCTTGGTTTCCATTCGCTCTGCTACTTCTCGGTTCGTAGTTTCGATTTTTGCGGAAATTTCCTGATTCGTAGTTTCCAGTTTCGCTGCCATTTGCGCCGAAAGTTCCTGATTCGCGGTTTCCAGTTTCGTTGCCATTTGCGCCGAAAGTTCCTGATTCGCGGTTTCCAGTTTCGTTGCCATTTGCGCCGACATTTCGCGATTTTCATTTTCCATTTTGGCTGCCATTTCACGGTTGGAAGTCTCAAACATGCCTTTAAGTGCAACCATTAACTGGCTCATGTCCATTGCTTGTGGTGGCGTAGCCGCTGCAGCTGTACTTTGCATCGACGCAGCACCAGCAGGCGATTCCTCCACCTTGGCCGACGCCTCTTGTTCCTGCGTTCCGAACTCGTGTGCAGCCCAATCAATGCCTCTTGATTCACACGCTTCTCGCAAACGCAGCTGCAACTCCACCTTACCGCCAGCAGTCGGCAAATTCCAGGCAGCCAGCTCCTTCTTCAGCTGGTCAACCTTCAGCAGCTCCAGTTTAACCATGTTTCCGTTTTTATAATTTTATTTTACTTTCAGTAATACAAATCCCACTTCTGACACCAAATGTTACGAATTTCCCCAGTTCGTTATCGACGGTTCGTTTTGATTGTATTTGAAAATAAAACAACTTCAGTTATCCGGCGCAACGTAGTCAAAACTAACAATCGCTTTATTTACAGAATTCACACTTCGCTTGTATCTACACTTGTTACCACTTTGCTTGCTTAACACAGACTCGACCCCTTGCGCTGCCACTGCTGCTTTTATACCACTTTCCTTATCGCGCCGAAGTTTCTTGCACTTCTAATTGGAAAGCGCTCGACCATTCTCGCACAGCCCATTTCTTCGAGAACCATCCTTGCCATATCGGACTATACCAAGCGAATTTATAACAGTTTTGCTGTACTTCACAGTGCATGCCTAAAAGTATGCTTGGAAAACATTCGTGCGGAGAAAAGCATTTCTGTACAGTGCGGCACAGAATTTCTTTCTTCAAATGGACTACTTTCAGCCTGGCGTTTCCGCTGCAGCAGCGTTGAACCCTGTACACCACGTCATTAATCCTGGTCACGACTTTGTACGGTCCTTCCCATGACGTTTGAAGCTTTGGAGACAAACCTTTCCTGCGCTGCGGGTTGTAAAGCATTACCAGATCGCCTTCTTGGAACCCCGCTGTGTTAGCTCGTAGATCATATCTGGCTTTCATCTTATCGCTGACCAGTTGGATACGGTCTCTTATAAACTGGTGGATTTCTTCCAGCTCCGATCGCTTATTAACTGCGTAATCAGTCTTAGCGCCTTCCGTCGTGCTGACCACTCCGAACTTCAAGTCAGCAGGCAATCTCAGCTCTGTGCCGAACACTGCTCGGGCTGGAGTGAGTGATGTCGTATCGTGCGGGGCTGACCTATACGCCATCAAGAACAGCGGAATATGCGTGTCCCAATCCTTTTGATTTTGATTTGATTTGATATATTAATATTGTTACGAATTTCCCCAGTTCGTTATCGACGGTTCGTTTTGATTGTATTTGAAAATAAAACAACTTCAGTTATCCGGCGCAACGTAGTCAAAACTAACAATCGCTTTATTTACAGAATTCACACTTCGCTTGTATCTACACTTGTTACCACTTTGCTTGCTTAACACAGACTCGACCCCTTGCGCTGCCACTGCTGCTTTTATACCACTTTCCTTATCGCGCCGAAGTTTCTTGCACTTCTAATTGGAAAGCGCTCGACCATTCTCGCACAGCCCATTTCTTCGAGAACCATCCTTGCCATATCGGACTATACCAAGCGAATTTATAACAGTTTTGCTGTACTTCACAGTGCATGCCTAAAAGTATGCTTGGAAAACATTCGTGCGGAGAAAAGCATTTCTGTACAGTGCGGCACAGAATTTCTCATCGTATCACTGTCCATCACTTAGACTTGTTCGTCCCGAACAAGTACCGAGGCTCCGCCGGAGTAAGACGCCAGGCGCTCCAAATGGACTACTTTCAGCCTGGCGTTTCCGCTGCAGCAGCGTTGAACCCTGTACACCACGTCATTAATCCTGGTCACGACTTTGTACGGTCCTTCCCATGACGTTTGAAGCTTTGGAGACAAACCTTTCCTGCGCTGCGGGTTGTAAAGCATTACCAGATCGCCTTCTTGGAACCCCGCTGTGTTAGCTCGTAGATCATATCTGGCTTTCATCTTATCGCTGACCAGTTGGATACGGTCCCTTATAAACTGGTGGATTTCTTCCAGCTCCGATCGCTTATTAACTGCGTAATCAGTCTTAGCGCCTTCCGTCGTGCTGACCACTCCGAACTTCAAGTCAGCAGGCAATCTCAGCTCTGTGCCGAACACTGCTCGGGCTGGAGTGAGTGATGTCGTATCGTGCGGGGCTGACCTATACGCCATCAAGAACAGCGGAATATGCGTGTCCCAATCCTTTTGATTCCTGCTTACTACTTTCCGCAGATATTCCTCCAGTGTTCGATTGAATCGTTCCACCATGCCGTCGGACTGGGGATGCAAAGGACAGGTGCGAGTTTTCGTTATTCCTAGTAGCTCACACACTTCTTTTAATACAAGAGACTCGAAATTCCGGCCTTGATCCGAGTGCAACTCCAGTGGAACTCCAAATCTGGACACCCAGTTGTTTACCAACATTTCCGCGACCGTGGTGGCCTCCTGGTTAGGAATAGGATACACTTCGGGCCATTTGCTGAAATAGTCCATCACCACCAGCACATATTTGTTGCCTTGAGTGCTAAGTGGGAATGGCCCGGCGACGTCCATGGCAATTCGCTCAAAGGGCGCTCCCATGTTGTACTGCTGCATGCGGCCCCGAGATCTTCTTGTTGGCCCTTTCGCAGCCGAACATCGATCAGAGCTCTTAATCCAATCAGCGACAGACTCCTGGCATCCTACCCAGTAGAATCGCCTTTTTATCTTGGCGACAGTTTTTGTGATGCCTAGGTGCCCTCCGCTAGAGTCGTTATGGTATGCCTCGATCACCTCGTTGATCCTGCATTTCGGGACTAAAATTAGGGAATTGCTGGTCCGACCATCCTCACTCTCCCACTCGCGGTATAGGCAACCATCAGACAGCCGCAGACTTTGCCACTGCGCCCAGTAAGCCTTCGCGATCGGGCTCTCACCGGCCATCTCCTGCCAGTCTGGACGTGCGCCTTGCTCCTTGCCTTCAATGATTTTTTTAAGATCCGTATCCTCGCGCTGGTCCTTTTGTATCCTCTCCGCAGACCATTCCTCCTCTGGCAGAACGCTGACCAATCGTACGTCCACTATCTGCTCTTTGCTTTCGGCTCGCGAACAATGCCTGCATTCGGTTTTGCACGGACGGCGTGACAAGGCATCGGCATTTCCATGGCTGCTACCCTTGCGATGCTCTACCGTGTAGTCGTAGCTCTGCAGCCGCTCGATCCACCGCGCCAATTGGCCTTCCGGATCTTTAAAGTTCAGCAGCCATTTCAATGCCGCATGATCTGTGCGCAGGCGAAACTTTTGCCCATACAGGTATTTATGGAAGTGTTTCACGCATTCCAGTACTGCGAGCAACTCCCTTCGGGTCACACAGTAGTTGCGTTCAGGCTTTGACAAAATTTTGCTGTAGTACGCTATCACTTGTTCTTGGCCATCTATTATCTGTGACAGCACACCGCCAATACTATGCCCACTTGCATCTGTATCCAGCACAAACATCTCTCCAGGAACGGGGAAGGCCAGAATTGGAGCAGTGCACAGTTTTTCCTTCAGTCGTGCAAAAGCCTGCTCCTGCTCTTCACCCCACGCGAAGGCTTGATTCTTTTTCGTCAGTTTGTGCAAGCTGCCAGCTATGTTCGCAAATCCTGGAACGAATCTTCGGTAGTATGTGCACAGGCCCAGGAAACTGCGGAGTTCGTGTAGATTGCGTGGCCGGGGCCACTCCTTCGCCGCCGTGATCTTGCCTTCGTCCGTATGTACTCTGCGAGCGGAAACCGTGTGACCCAAATACTTGACCTCTTTTTGGAACAGCGAGCACTTCTTTGGGTTGAGTTTAAGCCCGGCTTTCTGTATTCGCTCAAATACCCCCTTCAGCTTTTCCAGGTGGTCGTCGAAGCTTTTGCCCATCACGATTATGTCGTCGAGGTATACCAGACACGTCCGCCAATGCAGCCCTTTCAGCACACGCTCCATTAGCCGCTCGAATGTTGCTGGTGCGTTGCAGAGTCCAAACGGCATGACGGTGAACTGCCACAAACCGTCGCCAACACTAAAAGCCGTTTTCTCCTTGTCCTGGTCTGCAAGTTCCACCTGCCAATAGCCGCTGCGTAAGTCGAGTGTGGAAAACCACTGTGTGCCTGACAGTGTGTCCAGGGTGTCATCGATCCGAGGTAGTGGATAGCTGTCCTTCTTGGTCACGTCATTGAGCTTCCGATAGTCCACACAGAATCGGGTACTGCCATCCTTTTTCTTGACTAGCACGACCGGCGAGCACCAAGGACCTGACGAAGGCTCTATGACCTTTTCTGTATGCATGTTTCCAATCAAATTTGTGACCTCTTCCCTCTTGGCCAGAGGAACTCGTCTTGGCGGTTGGCGGATTGGTTTCGCGCTTCCGGTGTCGATGTTGTGCTTCACTATGGCTGTTCTTCCGCCCGCTTCCGTTGCAAATATTGACCCATAGTGCTGCAGGAGTGACAGTGCCTTCTGTTTCTGCTCGGCTGTCAATTCGCTGCTCCACTGGTTCTGCGGTATGGCGTCCATGTTAGAACTGCTTTTCTTACTTCCTCCGGGTGGACTGCTTTCGCAATTGACAACTGCTTCAGCCTCTCTACACTCGCCAATGACCGCATCTTTTTCGATATATCTGGGTGTGTTCAATGGGTTGAGTATCCTTACTGGTATTTTGCCATTTTTGGGTTCCACTAATGTACGTCCGATTATTATGTTGTCGTATCCTTGTTTTGGCGCTTCTACAACCCACAGCCGGCTTGACCCATCGTCCTCGTCCACTTTCGCCCACACGATCGCCTCGGAATTCGCTGGTATCTTCTGATGTTGACACGAGACAACTCTCCTTACCGCCACGCTTCGCTCATAGCCAGTGCGCAGGGGGAATTCAACGTTGGCATACTTCAGCACATTTTCTTTCAGGTCCAGCGTAAAACCATGCCTAATCATGAAATCGACGCCGATAATCACGTCGTCCATTATGTCCGCGACGATGAACTCATGCTCCAGGCTGCTGGTGCCGATAGCAATTGTTTTTGTTACTTTCCCTCTTACCGGCGCACGCTCGCCCGTCGCAGTCCTCAGCTGTATGCCATGCAGTGGTTCCCAGTTCTTCAGAAGCTTCCTTTTTATGATCGAATATGACGCTCCAGTATCCAGTGTCAACACGAACAACTTTCCATCTATCTTTCCTTCAATCGTCAAGCTGCTGGGTTGTCGTTTCAACTGTGAGACAAGGACGGTAGGGCAGCAGGTTGTGGGGATCAGCTCACGCCCCTTTGGGCTGACCCGTTTTAGTTTAACGACTCGTCGTCCTCAGTCCTGCGCTTGTTGGCTGGGCCTCTACTGTCAGTATTACTGGCTTCAGGCGATTGCGAACGAGAACGGGAACGCCTCTTTCGTTGGCGGCAGTCTCGTGCTATGTGACCCTGCTTGCCACATGTCCAGCAAACAACTTTAGAGGAGACAACCCGTGGCCTGCCCGGTGTCTCAGAGCTTATGGCCTGGATCGAAATTTCGCTGTCTGGCTGGATTTGGCGTATCCTTGCAGGTGCATACCGAGCGCCTCCAATCCATGTCGCCTCATATGTCATCGCGCTGGTCACCGTTTCCTTGTATGTCGCCTTGCCCATCATCAACGCACTGCGACGTGTCTCGGGGTCATGAAGACCTTCAATGAACGACTCAATCTTCATCCTCTCGAGATCATCAGCCCCGAATTTTGGGTAGCACAACTGTACGAGCCGCTCAATGTCTGCTGCATATGTCTGCAGCGCCTCGCTGGCTCTCTGCCTGCGGTTCTTCAGCTCACAGTAGTACAGCGTATGGTTGTGCTCGTTGCTGTACTTCACTGCCAACGCTCTCATGACGGCCTCGTAATCACTTCTCGAACATTCCGGAACTGATTTCATTACCTCAGCCGCAGGACCTTTCAGCGCCAGAGCCAATCTCCGACCCTTCCTGATATCGGTCCACTGATTTTCCAAAGCAGCTAAGTCGAATTGCAGTTTAAATGTATCGAACGGCGTAGCACCATCATAAGTAGGCACTTCTGTTCGGGTGGCGAAACTTTCCGGAACCGGCGGCAAACATTCTCGTGGCTGTACTTCTCTAAGCCGCTCGTCGATTTTTCTGTTTACCGAATCCTCCAGACTGTCAACTCGTTTGTCTAAATGTTCTACTCGCGTCTCCAGGTGCTCAACTTTCACATTAATCCTGTTCGAAATCTCTTCCACTTTCTGCTCCAAGCGCGCAGAATTTTCCTGAAGCTTGGTTTCCATTCGCTCTGCTACTTCTCGGTTCGTAGTTTCGATTTTTGCGGAAATTTCCTGATTCGTAGTTTCCAGTTTCGCTGCCATTTGCGCCGAAAGTTCCTGATTCGCGGTTTCCAGTTTCGTTGCCATTTGCGCCGAAAGTTCCTGATTCGCGGTTTCCAGTTTCGTTGCCATTTGCGCCGACATTTCGCGATTTTCATTTTCCATTTTGGCTGCCATTTCACGGTTGGAAGTCTCAAACATGCCTTTAAGTGCAACCATTAACTGGCTCATGTCCATTGCTTGTGGTGGCGTAGCCGCTGCAGCTGTACTTTGCATCGACGCAGCACCAGCAGGCGATTCCTCCACCTTGGCCGACGCCTCTTGTTCCTGCGTTCCGAACTCGTGTGCAGCCCAATCAATGCCTCTTGATTCACACGCTTCTCGCAAACGCAGCTGCAACTCCACCTTACCGCCAGCAGTCGGCAAATTCCAGGCAGCCAGCTCCTTCTTCAGCTGGTCAACCTTCAGCAGCTCCAGTTTAACCATGTTTCCGTTTTTATAATTTTATTTTACTTTCAGTAATACAAATCCCACTTCTGACACCAAATGTTACGAATTTCCCCAGTTCGTTATCGACGGTTCGTTTTGATTGTATTTGAAAATAAAACAACTTCAGTTATCCGGCGCAACGTAGTCAAAACTAACAATCGCTTTATTTACAGAATTCACACTTCGCTTGTATCTACACTTGTTACCACTTTGCTTGCTTAACACAGACTCGACCCCTTGCGCTGCCACTGCTGCTTTTATACCACTTTCCTTATCGCGCCGAAGTTTCTTGCACTTCTAATTGGAAAGCGCTCGACCATTCTCGCACAGCCCATTTCTTCGAGAACCATCCTTGCCATATCGGACTATACCAAGCGAATTTATAACAGTTTTGCTGTACTTCACAGTGCATGCCTAAAAGTATGCTTGGAAAACATTCGTGCGGAGAAAAGCATTTCTGTACAGTGCGGCACAGAATTTCTTTCTTCAAATGGACTACTTTCAGCCTGGCGTTTCCGCTGCAGCAGCGTTGAACCCTGTACACCACGTCATTAATCCTGGTCACGACTTTGTACGGTCCTTCCCATGACGTTTGAAGCTTTGGAGACAAACCTTTCCTGCGCTGCGGGTTGTAAAGCATTACCAGATCGCCTTCTTGGAACCCCGCTGTGTTAGCTCGTAGATCATATCTGGCTTTCATCTTATCGCTGACCAGTTGGATACGGTCTCTTATAAACTGGTGGATTTCTTCCAGCTCCGATCGCTTATTAACTGCGTAATCAGTCTTAGCGCCTTCCGTCGTGCTGACCACTCCGAACTTCAAGTCAGCAGGCAATCTCAGCTCTGTGCCGAACACTGCTCGGGCTGGAGTGAGTGATGTCGTATCGTGCGGGGCTGACCTATACGCCATCAAGAACAGCGGAATATGCGTGTCCCAATCCTTTTGATTTTGATTTGATTTGATATATTAATATTGTTACGAATTTCCCCAGTTCGTTATCGACGGTTCGTTTTGATTGTATTTGAAAATAAAACAACTTCAGTTATCCGGCGCAACGTAGTCAAAACTAACAATCGCTTTATTTACAGAATTCACACTTCGCTTGTATCTACACTTGTTACCACTTTGCTTGCTTAACACAGACTCGACCCCTTGCGCTGCCACTGCTGCTTTTATACCACTTTCCTTATCGCGCCGAAGTTTCTTGCACTTCTAATTGGAAAGCGCTCGACCATTCTCGCACAGCCCATTTCTTCGAGAACCATCCTTGCCATATCGGACTATACCAAGCGAATTTATAACAGTTTTGCTGTACTTCACAGTGCATGCCTAAAAGTATGCTTGGAAAACATTCGTGCGGAGAAAAGCATTTCTGTACAGTGCGGCACAGAATTTCTCATCGTATCACTGTCCATCACTTAGACTTGTTCGTCCCGAACAAGTACCGAGGCTCCGCCGGAGTAAGACGCCAGGCGCTCCAAATGGACTACTTTCAGCCTGGCGTTTCCGCTGCAGCAGCGTTGAACCCTGTACACCACGTCATTAATCCTGGTCACGACTTTGTACGGTCCTTCCCATGACGTTTGAAGCTTTGGAGACAAACCTTTCCTGCGCTGCGGGTTGTAAAGCATTACCAGATCGCCTTCTTGGAACCCCGCTGTGTTAGCTCGTAGATCATATCTGGCTTTCATCTTATCGCTGACCAGTTGGATACGGTCCCTTATAAACTGGTGGATTTCTTCCAGCTCCGATCGCTTATTAACTGCGTAATCAGTCTTAGCGCCTTCCGTCGTGCTGACCACTCCGAACTTCAAGTCAGCAGGCAATCTCAGCTCTGTGCCGAACACTGCTCGGGCTGGAGTGAGTGATGTCGTATCGTGCGGGGCTGACCTATACGCCATCAAGAACAGCGGAATATGCGTGTCCCAATCCTTTTGATTCCTGCTTACTACTTTCCGCAGATATTCCTCCAGTGTTCGATTGAATCGTTCCACCATGCCGTCGGACTGGGGATGCAAAGGACAGGTGCGAGTTTTCGTTATTCCTAGTAGCTCACACACTTCTTTTAATACAAGAGACTCGAAATTCCGGCCTTGATCCGAGTGCAACTCCAGTGGAACTCCAAATCTGGACACCCAGTTGTTTACCAACATTTCCGCGACCGTGGTGGCCTCCTGGTTAGGAATAGGATACACTTCGGGCCATTTGCTGAAATAGTCCATCACCACCAGCACATATTTGTTGCCTTGAGTGCTAAGTGGGAATGGCCCGGCGACGTCCATGGCAATTCGCTCAAAGGGCGCTCCCATGTTGTACTGCTGCATGCGGCCCCGAGATCTTCTTGTTGGCCCTTTCGCAGCCGAACATCGATCACAGCTCTTAATCCAATCAGCGACAGACTCCTGGCATCCTACCCAGTAGAATCGCCTTTTTATCTTGGCGACAGTTTTTGTGATGCCTAGGTGCCCTCCGCTAGAGTCGTTATGGTATGCCTCGATCACCTCGTTGATCCTGCATTTCGGGACTAAAATTAGGGAATTGCTGGTCCGGCCATCCTCACTCTCCCACTCGCGGTATAGGCAACCATCAGACAGCCGCAGACTTTGCCACTGCGCCCAGTAAGCCTTCGCGATCGGGCTCTCACCGGCCATCTCCTGCCAGTCTGGACGTGCGCCTTGCTCCTTGCCTTCAATGATTTTTTTAAGATCCGTATCCTCGCGCTGGTCCTTTTGTATCCTCTCCGCAGACCATTCCTCCTCTGGCAGAACGCTGACCAATCGTACGTCCACTATCTGCTCTTTGCTTTCGGCTCGCGAACAATGCCTGCATTCGGTTTTGCACGGACGGCGTGACAAGGCATCGGCATTTCCATGGCTGCTACCCTTGCGATGCTCTACCGTGTAGTCGTAGCTCTGCAGCCGCTCGATCCACCGCGCCAATTGGCCTTCCGGATCTTTAAAGTTCAGCAGCCATTTCAATGCCGCATGATCTGTGCGCAGGCGAAACTTTTGCCCATACAGGTATTTATGGAAGTGTTTCACGCATTCCAGTACTGCGAGCAACTCCCTTCGGGTCACACAGTAGTTGCGTTCAGGCTTTGACAAAATTTTGCTGTAGTACGCTATCACTTGTTCTTGGCCATCTATTATCTGTGACAGCACACCGCCAATACTATGCCCACTTGCATCTGTATCCAGCACAAACATCTCTCCAGGAACGGGGAAGGCCAGAATTGGAGCAGTGCACAGTTTTTCCTTCAGTCGTGCAAAAGCCTGCTCCTGCTCTTCACCCCACGCGAAGGCTTGATTCTTTTTCGTCAGTTTGTGCAAGCTGCCAGCTATGTTCGCAAATCCTGGAACGAATCTTCGGTAGTATGTGCACAGGCCCAGGAAACTGCGGAGTTCGTGTAGATTGCGTGGCCGGGGCCACTCCTTCGCCGCCGTGATCTTGCCTTCGTCCGTATGTACTCCGCGAGCGGAAACCGTGTGACCCAAATACTTGACCTCTTTTTGGAACAGCGAGCACTTCTTTGGGTTGAGTTTAAGCCCGGCTTTCTGTATTCGCTCAAATACCCCCTTCAGCTTTTCCAGGTGGTCGTCGAAGCTTTTGCCCATCACGATTATGTCGTCGAGGTATACCAGACACGTCCGCCAATGCAGCCCTTTCAGCACACGCTCCATTAGCCGCTCGAATGTTGCTGGTGCGTTGCAGAGTCCAAACGGCATGACGGTGAACTGCCACAAACCGTCGCCAACACTAAAAGCCGTTTTCTCCTTGTCCTGGTCTGCAAGTTCCACCTGCCAATAGCCGCTGCGTAAGTCGAGTGTGGAAAACCACTGTGTGCCTGACAGTGTGTCCAGGGTGTCATCGATCCGAGGTAGTGGATAGCTGTCCTTCTTGGTCACGTCATTGAGCTTCCGATAGTCCACACAGAATCGGGTACTGCCATCCTTTTTCTTGACTAGCACGACCGGCGAGCACCAAGGACCTGACGAAGGCTCTATGACCTTTTCTGTATGCATGTTTCCAATCAAATTTGTGACCTCTTCCCTCTTGGCCAGAGGAACTCGTCTTGGCGGTTGGCGGATTGGTTTCGCGCTTCCGGTGTCGATGTTGTGCTTCACTATGGCTGTTCTTCCGCCCGCTTCCGTTGCAAATATTGACCCATAGTGCTGCAGGAGTGACCGTGCCTTCTGTTTCTGCTCGGCTGTCAATTCGCTGCTCCACTGGTTCTGCGGTATGGCGTCCATGTTAGAACTGCTTTTCTTACTTCCTCCGGGTGGACTGCTTTCGCAATTGACAACTGCTTCAGCCTCTCTACACTCGCCAATGACCGCATCTTTTTCGATATATCTGGGTGTGTTCAATGGGTTGAGTATCCTTACTGGTATTTTGCCATTTTTGGGTTCCACTAATGTACGTCCGATTATTATGTTGTCGTATCCTTGTTTTGGCGCTTCTACAACCCACAGCCGGCTTGTCCCATCGTCCTCGTCCACTTTCGCCCACACGATCGCCTCGGAATTCGCTGGTATCTTCTGATGTTGACACGAGACAACTCTCCTTACCGCCACGCTTCGCTCATAGCCAGTGCGCAGGGGGAATTCAACGTTGGCATACTTCAGCACATTTTCTTTCAGGTCCAGCGTAAAACCATGCCTAATCATGAAATCGACGCCGATAATCACGTCGTCCATTATGTCCGCGACGATGAACTCATGCTCCAGGCTGCTGGTGCCGATAGCAATTGTTTTTGTTACTTTCCCTCTTACCGGCGCACGCTCGCCCGTCGCAGTCCTCAGCTGTATGCCATGCAGTGGTTCCCAGTTCTTCAGAAGCTTCCTTTTTATGATCGAATATGACGCTCCAGTATCCAGTGTCAACACGAACAACTTTCCATCTATCTTTCCTTCAATCGTCAAGCTGCTGGGTTGTCGTTTCAACTGTGAGACAAGGACGGTAGGGCAGCAGGTTGTGGGGATCAGCTCACGCCCCTTTGGGCTGACCCGTTTTAGTTTAACGACTCGTCGTCCTCAGTCCTGCGCTTGTTGGCTGGGCCTCTACTGTCAGTATTACTCGCTTCAGGCGATTGCGAACGAGAACGGGAACGCCTCTTTCGTTGGCGGCAGTCTCGTGCTATGTGACCCTGCTTGCCACATGTCCAGCAAACAACTTTAGAGGAGACAACCCGTGGCCTGCCCGGTGTCTCAGAGCTTATGGCCTGGATCGAAATTTCGCTGTCTGGCTGGATTTGGCGTATCCTTGCAGGTGCATACCGAGCGCCTCCAATCCATGTCGGCTCATATGTCATCGCACTGGTCACCGTTTCCTTGTATGTCGCCTTGCCCATCATCAACGCACTGCGACGTGTCTCGGGGTCATGAAGACCTTCAATGAACGACTCAATCTTCATCCTCTCGAGATCATCAGCCCCGAATTTTGGGTAGCACAACTGTACGAGCCGCTCAATGTCTGCTGCATATGTCTGCAGCGCCTCGCTGGCTCTCTGCCTGCGGTTCTTCAGCTCACAGTAGTACAGCGTATGGTTGTGCTCGTTGCTGTACTTCACTGCCAACGCTCTCATGACGGCCTCGTAATCACTTCTCGAACATTCCGGAACTGATTTCATTACCTCAGCCGCAGGACCTTTCAGCGCCAGAGCCAATCTCCGACCCTTCCTGATATCGGTCCACTGATTTTCCAAAGCAGCTAAGTCGAATTGCAGTTTAAATGTATCGAACGGCGTAGCACCATCATAAGTAGGCACTTCTGTTCGGGTGGCGAAACTTTCCGGAACCGGCGGCAAACATTCTCGTGGCTGTACTTCTCTAAGCCGCTCGTCGATTTTTCTGTTTACCGAATCCTCCAGACTGTCAACTCGTTTGTCTAAATGTTCTCCTCGCGTCTCCAGGTGCTCAACTTTCACATTAATCCTGTTCGAAATCTCTTCCACTTTCTGCTCCAAGCGCGCAGAATTTTCCTGAAGCTTGGTTTCCATTCGCTCTGCTACTTCTCGGTTCGTAGTTTCGATTTTTGCGGAAATTTCCTGATTCGTAGTTTCCAGTTTCGCTGCCATTTGCGCCGAAAGTTCCTGATTCGCGGTTTCCAGTTTCGTTGCCATTTGCGCCGAAAGTTCCTGATTCGCGGTTTCCAGTTTCGTTGCCATTTGCGCCGACATTTCGCGATTTTCATTTTCCATTTTGGCTGCCATTTCACGGTTGGAAGTCTCAAACATGCCTTTAAGTGCAACCATTAACTGGCTCATGTCCATTGCTTGTGGTGGCGTAGCCGCTGCAGCTGTACTTTGCATCGACGCAGCACCAGCAGGCGATTCCTCCACCTTGGCCGACGCCTCTTGTTCCTGCGTTCCGAACTCGTGTGCAGCCCAATCAATGCCTCTTGATTCACACGCTTCTCGCAAACGCAGCTGCAACTCCACCTTACCGCCAGCAGTCGGCAAATTCCAGGCAGCCAGCTCCTTCTTCAGCTGGTCAACCTTCAGCAGCTCCAGTTTAACCATGTTTCCGTTTTTATAATTTTATTTTACTTTCAGTAATACAAATCCCACTTCTGACACCAAATGTTACGAATTTCCCCAGTTCGTTATCGACGGTTCGTTTTGATTGTATTTGAAAATAAAACAACTTCAGTTATCCGGCGCAACGTAGTCAAAACTAACAATCGCTTTATTTACAGAATTCACACTTCGCTTGTATCTACACTTGTTACCACTTTGCTTGCTTAACACAGACTCGACCCCTTGCGCTGCCACTGCTGCTTTTATACCACTTTCCTTATCGCGCCGAAGTTTCTTGCACTTCTAATTGGAAAGCGCTCGACCATTCTCGCACAGCCCATTTCTTCGAGAACCATCCTTGCCATATCGGACTATACCAAGCGAATTTATAACAGTTTTGCTGTACTTCACAGTGCATGCCTAAAAGTATGCTTGGAAAACATTCGTGCGGAGAAAAGCATTTCTGTACAGTGCGGCACAGAATTTCTCATCGTATCAATATATAATATATATATACCATATTATATATATTTTGATATATTTTGACATTTTCATATAGGTGCGCGGTGTAGATTCTTACATAAAAAAATTTAGCTGTTTCCAAAACCTTTTTAGCTGCATTTTTCGCTTAAGTGTCCCAAATCATGTGCATATTTATACAGGTTTGTCCTTTCCTACTCAGAAGGCGGCCGAGGAAAACAACCTTTGGAGTTCTTTATTTTGAAAATGGCGAGTGAACTGAAAGGGGGAAAAGCATATTGAAAATTTTTCAAAGGAAGATGGGTATTGAAAATTAGCCCTGAAACTGTTACACTGTTGAAACGGTTAATTCTTTAACAAAAGAAGGCAAAGAAAGTCACAGTTCTGCTAAAGAAGAAACCAAATATTTAAGACATCAAGTAACTTTTGTACTCGGGATTTAAAGGGAAGCTGGATTACCTTAAAAATGCAAACAATTTCGGAACAAAATGCTAGTAAGCACAAAACAGCGTGTTAAAAGTACAGAGTTATCCATGTACCGGTTGCAAAAGGAAAGTTAAATACAGCACACATAAAGATAAAATTTCGATGACACTTTTATTTTATGATAATGCTTATGGGCCAGTTACTCATGACACAGAACATAAACTTAACCATAAACATAAACTTAGAAAATTTGAGGGATTACTCAAAACTTTATTTCCGTAAACATAAACTTAAAAATCAGCTGATCAGCTGAGCGACAATATTACCACTTCGAATTCTCCATCTCGTGATCAATCAAATTCAAACTTTTCGCGACATTTTTTTACTTGCTATTATTAAATGTTTGAGCATCCAACGACTAAAATTATTAATATATTTACGAAACTAATAAAAATTGCAATCCATTTTGTATATTTTACAAATTATTTTAGTTTGTTTACTTTTCAATTCATTCCGAAGAGAGTGGCAACATTTTTTGCGTTTTCCGTAAACATAAACTTAGAAACCAAAACGAAACAGATTTCTAAGTTTACGGTTAAGTTCTAAGTTTATGTTCTATGTTTTGGGGAACCTGCTGCTGGTCAAATGATCCCGGTCACGGATAAAATTATTGTTGCTTCAATGTAAAAGAAAAAATTGGGAGAGCGAAATAGAAACGATATTTTCGGCAGTACGCACATTGCGATGATGCACAGACTTAACCACATCTGTAATGCTTCCAGTCTCCTCAAATTTCTTTATAACCTTGCCACAGATTAAACCTATATGTTTGTTGATAGTAGAGTCCGACCGATACCAAATTTTTTGGCCGATGCCGATTAATCGGCTTACGCGAGACTAAGGCCTAGCTTCTCGCAGCCACCCGTGTTGTGCGTGTGAATTTTGTACGCGGGTGGAAGGGACCTACAGTTTTATGCCGGTTCCGAACGGCAGGTTGGGAGCTTTTTCATAGGCAATTTTTTACTCTCAGAGGTTTGCCATTTCCAGCTGAGAGGACCGCCACCGAAAGAGAAAAAGAGTTTCCCGTTATTTTTTTTAGGTGTTACTACATGCAGTACTCGAACTTGCGTCGCTCTGCATTCGACTCGCTGGACCGCGCACTAACCAACTGAGCCACGGCGGCTCTTAAGGGGGTCCTCTACTCTTCAGGCAAGAAATTGAGCTGTTATTTGGGAATTAATTACGAAAGATCTACTGCATACAATTAAACTTTTTTTTTTTAATTTTTAGAAATACATGTTTTGACTTTAAATTTTAATTTTTGAAGAGGAAAAAAACTCCCGCGACCTTGAAATGTCATTGATGACATGGATTTTAAAACTGCAATGGTCCCGGTTAAGCAAAGTATGGAGTGATCTGAAATCAGAAAATTGATATTCGTTACAATCATAGTAACGTTGACTATGTTTTCCCGAGACAGAATTTTTTTATTTTGCACTGTGTAAAAGTTATGCAACAATTTATAAAAAATTCCAATTTTCACCTCTTTTTTTGACCTATTAGGCGCTATAAAAACGGAACAAAATAAAATTTTGAAAATCGTACTCGGGAAAATATAGCGGTATGTTTTCTGAACAATTAAAAAAAAAATTATCGAAATCGGACTAATACTTTTATAAAAAGCCTTACTCGGCAGCCAAAAGAACACTTCTTTCTGGAAAACGCGTTTAAAGATAAATTACGTTGTATAACTTGACGGGTACGGGTACCTTTCGGTTCCCAGCAACATGCAAAGAAATGTGATTTTCACGGAATCCTTTCTGTGGCGTATTCTCAGATACATATAGATTGAAATTATGCAAAAAAAAAATCGATTTTTCGAAACCGCGAGAGTAGAGGACCCCCTTAAATCACATACAACACCTTAAAACATGTTTTGCCCCTTTACCCCCCGAATTTCGAAAAATCCCGTCTTAGCGGAGGTTCATTTTTCAAGATGTATCTACAGTTCAAATTTGATGTTTGTATCTTCAGCGGCTTGGGCTGAGCGATGATGAATCAATCAATCAATCAGTCAGTCAGTTGGGGCAAACAATCTATGTATATAAAAATGGAAGCGGTACCACGCCCTCTTGTCCAATGCTCACAATTGGACTATTGGAATTGGAATTGTGCTACTAAGTGGAAAGTTCGTAGCAGGTTTCACTGATATGTGTATACTGCATAACTGTTGGATCGTAAAAAATGTGCCACGCCCCTTGACCAACGCCGATCAAATCTCATTAGTAGAATGACACATCTATGAAACGACGGTATACAAAATTTCAATGCTGTGCGGCTTACAACTCCGATGCTATTCCATTTAAAAGATTTCAGTTGTATGGGCAATGCCACACCCCCTTGTTCAATACCAACCCCATTCCCTCTATCGAAAGATATGATTCAATGGTAGGTTCATACCAAGTTTCATTGATGTACGACTTACAGTTCTGCTGCATAAAAGATTTGCCATGCCCCTTGTTCAACGCCCATACAATTTTAACAGTAGAATGACACTTCTATGGGACCATGGCATATTCAATTTCAATACTGTGGGGCTTACGATTCCGAAGCTATTCCATGTAAAAGATTTCAGTTGTATGTGCGGTACCATGCCCCCTTGGTAAATACCCGCCCCATTCCCTCTGTGGAAAGATATGAATAAATGGTAAATTCATACTAAGTTTCATTGATGTGCGAGTAACAGTTACACAATTTTGCGAATAGTTTGGGTCAAACAAATGGGCCACGCCCCTTGCCCAAAGCCCATCAAATTCTAACAGTAGAATAACACATCTATGGGGCGACAATACACTAAAGTTCAATGCTGTGCGACTTACAATGCCGCAGCTATTCCATATAAAAGAAACTAATTGTCACGCCCCCTTGTTAAATACCCGTCCAATTCCCTCTGCCGAAAGATATGATTAACTGGCAGGTTCATACCAAGTTTCATTGATGTAGGACTTACAGTTCTGCTGCATAAAAAATGTGCCACGCCCCTTATTCAACGCCCATCAAGTTTTAACAGTACACCTCTATGAAACGACGGTAACACGAATTTCAATGCTGAGCGACTTACAATTTCGAAGCTATTCCACTTAAAAGATTTGAGTTGTATGGGCGGTGCCACACCCCCTTGTCCAATACCCACTCCATTCCCTCGGTCGAAGGACATGATTAAATAGTACGTGTGAATTAAATTTAATTGATGTGTGACTTATGGTTCCAAAGTTATTGTCTAAAAATGTATTCTGGTGACGCCACGCCCCGTTTTCCCGACTTTTCTTGTTTTATAAACATTCACGTAACAATTTCGAACAAACCCGCCGAAGGAAGTATCCAAGTTGGTCCAGCCGTTCTCGAGTTTTAAGCAGCCGAATGAACACGATTCATTTTTATATTTTTAGATATAGATAATAGAATTCAATAAATATTTTAAATATACTTAAGGCAGGTTCTCACCTTAAGGGAAAAAAAACAATTTCAGTTTCAAAAATGTGCTCCAGAAATTTCAGATCAAAATCTGAAAAATTACAAAAGTTACAGGTCGTTACATATAGCAGTGTCGATCACCGGCCGAGCACGCTTTAAACTTTAAACGCGTTTTTCTGAGAACCACATTTTCGGACCTAACGGAAGTGATTGAAGGCGCTGGAATGAACCAATCGTCACAAATTTTTTTTTAAAATGTTCCTTAGGGTTTTTTCTAATAAACGAACTACGATCAGGCAAAAATATTGAAAATTGTTTATTAAAAAAATAATAATAAGTGAACACAAAATTGCGAAAATCTTAATTTTTTTTTTCAAAACCTCATAAATTTTGTAATTTTGATTTTTTTTTTTCATGATCTTAGTTCATTCAGTAGATAATACGGAACACATTAAGAATGTCACTTCCGGTAGCGGGACACCTCCTCGCCGACATGCCGCCACTGATGGACGCCCCTCCCCCTTTTTTGATTCATTCAATTTGAAAAATTTTATTCTCTAAATAAATGTGTGTTCATATCCAGAAAAAATGTTTAGCGTTGTATCTTTAACCGTTTAAACCGTTTAAAAATTCCTAAAAAAGTGCACTTTTTCGGATCCACAAGGTGAGAACCTGCCTTAAGCTTTACGTAGGTTTTACCATTATTTATGAAGTACAGTGATATTTTTAATCATGATATTGCCAATTTTAGATCCAATTTAAATTGGGTAGCATATTACATAGTTATGTTTATTTTGATACTAGTAGAGCCTTGCGGCTTTGCACGCAAGCTTGAAGTCAATGAGCCCAATAAATCAAGTTTCTTCATACTACACTCTATGGGCAATGCCACGCCTCTTTTATGTAATGCCCAATTCATTCCTCCAGTCGAAGGGTGTGACTTGGTTTTATTGATATGCGACTTTCAGCTCCAAAGTTACGCGGCAAATTTCAGTCACAAAAAATATACAGCATCCCTTGTCAACGCCCATAAAATTTTTCCAGTAGAATGACACATCTATGAGACGATGGTATACAAAACTTCAAAGCTTTCCAACTTATTGTTCCGAAGATATTCCACATTAATAATTTGGGTTCTATGGGCGGTGCCATGCCCCTCGTCCAATACCCACTCTACTCTCCCTGTCAATTAACCACTTGAACGACACGTCTAAGCCATGGTGCTATATCAAATTTCAATGCTGGCCGACTTATAATTTCGAAGATATTTCATATTAAAAACTTGGGTTGTATGGGCAGTGCCAGTGCCCCCTCGTCCGATACGTCCCTCGTCCCATTCCCAATGTCGAAGGACACATCTAAATCGTAAGTTTGTGTCAAATCTCTTTAATGTGTGATTTGTAGTTCCAAAGTTAGTCGAACATTTGAGTTTTTTAAAAAGTGCCACGCCTCTTGACCAACGCTCACAAAGTTTTGCCAATGAAACGGCACATCTAAACGGTGGCCCCGCACCAAATTTTAATGCTGCCCGATTTCTCATTCCGAAGATATTCCATATTGAAAATTTAAGTTGTATGGGCGGTGCCACGGCTCTTTGTCAAATTTGCCATTCCCCCTCTTTGCCATTCCCCCCATCCAATCGCTAAATCGTTTAACACCGGTATTGCTGTGACAAATATCTCATTTGTTTGATTTGTTATTATAGTGATCGTGGCGAGCAGGCGTAATAGGTAGGCGTGGTCAATCTTATATATCCTATGTTAATATCAACAAAACACGGAATCATTAGGTATTAATACTGATTTACCGAGATGTACCGCAGCTTCGTTTTGTTAGTTTAGTTGGCGCGGAAAGTGGGCGTGGCCGATTATATTGCAACGATACAACAGTCTGTCGCTGTGCAAAGCAACCCTGCCGCTTCGCGCCGTGCTATAATTCAATGTGGCAACGACGGCCGCGATAGTAACTTTTAGTCCAATCTGGCAACGACGGCCGCGATCATCATGGAAACCTTTAGTCCACTCTGGAATGCGCGAGAACGGTCCGCGCGATGGCCCGACAGGTATAAAAGGCAGCCGGGTGCGGCGCAGCGAGTCAGTCTGGTTTTGACAAGCGAAGTTGCCACACGGAGTAATTAAGCAAAAGTGTACGAACAGTAAAGTGTGAAACTGTGAATAATAAAGTGACTGTTGGTTTTGAATTGGCTACATTGGAATAATTAAAGTTGTTTCATTTTCAAAGTGCACAATCCAGTGATACGTAACAGCCCACTAGACGTAGTATTCGCAACAATATTATAGCCTTTGTTTGCCGCAATGACACGCAGAATCGTTTGATGCCCATATTGCTATGAGAAACATACCATGGCCATGATTTGTTATTATAGTGGCCGTAGCGAAAAGGCATATCAGATGGGCGAGGTCAATCTTATATATGCTATGTTAACATGAATGAAACACGGAATCATTTGATATTAATACTGATTAACCGACATGTACCGCAGCTTCGTTTTGTTAATTTAGTTGGCGCGGAAAGTGGGCGTGGCTGATTATATTATAGCCTTTGTTTGCCGCAATGACACGCTGAATCGTCTGATACCCATATTGCCTTACAAAAGCATACCATAGATGAGTTTTGTTACCATAGTGGGCGTAAGAAGGGGGCGTGGCCATTCTCATATAGCCTATGTACCATTCTCCCAGATAAAAAATGTTTGGTGCTTATTTCATCTAAATCGGTTCAGTGGTTTTTGCCTGATTGTGGCTCAAAAAACGTCACACTTATTTTTATATAATAAGTATAGATAAAACGCATTTTGTATAGTTCAAAACTATTTTATCAGTAGCTAAGTAATAGTTACTTTTATAAAGTCTGCCTTTAAAGGTAACTGAAGTGAATATTTCAACAGTTTTTAAATCAATTAAACTCGTAGATGGTGAGGTAAAACCTGAACTTCCTGGAGCTTCAAAGTCTTTCAACCCGTCCTGAACCTTCGACGGTATCGACTTCATCAATCCCAAACTAAGAAAAGAAATAATATTTCGGAATACAATTATATTTGAGTTCTTAAAAGTTTAAAATAAATTGCACAGCAATTATAACTCCTTTTTCTTCCACGCAACCAATTTGTGGCGAACTCCATGCAAATACCGAGAGATGGGACAGCTTCCTTCTCTATTAGCATAGCAATAGAGCTTGTGTATGTTACTTGTGCAGCTGAAATTACAAAAGTTTAAACGTTGGACCCATTAAGTCAACGCAGTATTTTGGTTGTTAAAGGACTTACAACCAAAGTGCTTGCTGTATGCTTGTTCATTTACAGTGGCTCAAAGTTAAAATAATGTTACGAAATTCCACAGTTCGTTATCGACGGTTCGTTTTGATTGTATTTGAAAATAAAACAACTTCAATTATTCAGCGCAAACTTAGTCAGAACTAACAATCCTTTATTTACAGAATTTACACTTCGCTTGTATCTACACTTGTTACCACTTTGCTTGCTTAACACTTTCGCGTCTGATCACGTATTTTTACGTTTTTTGCCAAACAATCCTAGGAGCCGTTCACGTATTTTTACGTTTTATGCCTATTGTTTGAAAAAAAAATTAATTGATTAATTAATTAATTAATTAATATATTAATTAATTAATTAAAATATAAATTAAAAATAGCGGCGCCAACGCAACGGCATACGTAAACAAAGCGGCAATAGGTTTTAGTTTAACTGCACAGAGAGCGGACGCGAAAGTGTTAACACAGACTCGACTCCTTGCGCTGCCACTGCTGCTATTATACCAGTTTTCTTATCGCGCCGAAGTTTCTTGCAACTTCCAATTGGAAAGCGCTCGACCATTCTCGCACAGCCCATTTCTTCGAGAACCATCCTTGCCATATCCTTGCCAAGCGAATCTATACCAGTTTTGCTGTACTTCAAAGTGCATGCCTAAAAGTATGCTTGAAAAAGCGTTCATTCACAGCACAGAGTGCATTTCGTTTCACTGCCCATCACTTAGACTTGTTCGTCCCGAACAAGTACCGAGGTTCCGCCGGAGTAAGACACCAGGCGCTCCAAATGGACTACTTTCAACCTGGCGTTCCCGTTGCCGCAGCGTTGAACACTGTACACCACGTCATTAATCCTGGTCACGACTTTGTACGGTCCTTCCCATGACGTTTGAAGCTTTGGAGACAAACCTTTCCTCCGCTGCGGGTTGTAAAGCATTACTAGATCGCTTTCTTGGAACCCCGCTGTGTTAGCTCGTATACCATATCTGGCTTTCATCTTATCGCTGATCAGTTGGATACGATCCCTTATAAACTGGTGGATTTCTTTCAGCTCCGATCGCTTATTAACTGCGTAATCCGTCTTAGCGCCTTCCGTCGTGCTGACCACTCCGAACTTCAAGTCAGCAGGCAACCTCAGGTAGTAGCTCGCACATTTCCTTTAATACAAGAGACTCGATATTCCGGCCTTGATCCAGTGGAACTCCAAATCTGGCCACCCAGTTGTTTACCAGCATTTCCGCGACCGTGGTGGCCTCCTGGTTAGGAATGGGATACACTTCGGGCCATTTGCTGAAATAGTCCATTACCACCAGCACATATTTGTTGCCTTGAGTGCTAAGTGGGAATGGCCCGGCGACGTCCATGGCAATTCGCTCAAAGGGCGCTCCCATGTTGTACTGCTGCATGCGGCCCCGAGATCTTCTTGTTGGCCCTTTCGCAGCCGAACATCGGTCACAGCTCTTAATCCAATCGGCGACAGACTCCTGGCATCCTACCCAGTAGAATCGCCTTTTTATTTGTTTTTGTGATGCCTAGGTGCCCTCCGCTGGAGTCGTTATGGTATGCCTCGACCACCTCGTTGATCCTGCATTTCGGGACTACAATTAGGGAATTGCTGGTCCGGCCATCCTCACTCTCCATCAGACAGCCGCAGACTTTGCCACTGTGTCCAGTAAGTCTTCGCGATCGGGCTCTCACCGGCCATCTCCTGCCAGTCTGGACGTGCACCTTGCTCCTTGCCTTCAATGATGTTTTTAAGATCCGTATCCTCGCGCTGGTCCTTTTGTATCCTCTCCGCAGACCACTCTTCCTCTGGCATAACGCTGATCAATCGTACGTCAACTATCTGCTCTTTGCTTTCGGCTCGCGAACAATGCCTGCATTCGGTTTTGCACGGACGGCGTGACAAGGCATCGGCATTTCCATGGTTGCTACCCTTGCGATGTTCTACCGTGTAGTCGTAGCTCTGCAGTCGTTCGATCCACCGCGCCAACTGGCCTTCCGGATCCTTAAAGTTCAGCAGCCATTTCAATGCCGCATGATCTGTGCGCAGGCGAAACTTTTGCCCATACAGGTATTTATGGAAGTGTTTCACGCATTCCAATACTGCGAGCAACTCCCTTCGGGTCACACAGTAGTTGCGTTCAGGCTTTGACAAAATTTTGCTGTAGTATGCTATCACTTGTTCTTGGCCATCTATTATCTGTGACAGCACACCGCCAATACTATGCCCACTTGCATCTGTATCCAGCACAAACGTCTCTCCAGGCACGGGGAAGGCCAGAATTGGAGCAGTGCACAGTTTTTCCTTCAGTAGTGCAAAAGCCTGCTCCTGCTCTTCACCCCACGCTTGATTCTTTTTCGTCAGTTTGTGCAAGCTGCCGGCTATGTTCGCAAATCCCGGAACGAATCATCGGTAATATGTGCTCAAGCCCAGGAAACTGCGGAGTTCGTGTAGATTGCGTTGCGGGGGCCACTCCTTCACTACCGTAATTTTGCCTTCATCCGTATGTACTCCGCGGGCGGAAACCGTGTGACCCAGATATTTGACCTCTTTTTGAAACAGCGAGCACTTCTTTGGGTTGAGTTTAAGCCCGGCTTTCTGTATTCGTTCGAATACCTCCTTTAGCTTTCCCAGGTGGTCGTCAAAGCTTTTACCCATCACGATTATATCGTCCAGGTAGACCAGACACGTCCGCCAATGCAGCCCTTTCAGCACACGTTCCATTAGCCGCTCGAATGTTGCTGGTGCGTTGCAGAGTCCAAACGGCATGACGGTGAACTGCCACAAACCGTCGCCAACACTAAAAGCCGTTTTCTCCTTGTCCTTGTCTGCAAGTTCCACCTGCCAATAGCCGCTGCGTAAGTCGAGTGTGGAAAACCACTGTGTGCCTGACAGTGTGTCCACGGTGTCATCGATTCGAGGTAGTGGATAGCTGTTCTTCTTGGTCACGTCATTGAGCTTTCGATAGTCCACACAAAATCGGGTACTGCCATCCTTTTTCTTGACTAACACGACCGGTGAACACCAAGGGCCTGACGAAGGCTCTATGACCTTTTCTTTATGCATGTTTTCAATCAAATTTGTGACCTCTTCCCTCTTGGCCAAAGGGACCCGTCTTGGTGGTTGGCGGATTGGTTTCGCGCTTCCGGTGTCGATGTTGTGCTTCACTATGGCTGTTCTTCCGCCCGCTTCTGTTGCAAATATTGACCCATAGTGCTGCAGGAGTGGCCGTGGTTTCTGTTTCTGCTCGGCTATCAATTCGCTGCTCCACTGGTTCTGCGGCATGGCGTCCATGTTAGAACCGCTTTTCTTAAATCCTCCGGGTGGACTGCTTTCGCAATTGACAACTGCTTCAGCTGCGTCTCTACACTCGCCAATGACCGCATTTTTTTCGACATATCTGGGTGTGTTCAGTGGGTTGAGTATCCTGACTGGTATTTTCCCATTTTTGGGTTCCACTATTGTACGTCCGATAATTATGTTGTCGTATCCTTGTTTTGGCGCTTCTACAACCCACAGCCGACTTGTCCCATCGTCCTCGTCCACCTTTGCCCACACAATCGCCTCGGAATTCGCTGGTATCTTCTGGTGTTGACACGAGACAACTTTCCTTACCGCCACGCTTCGCTCATGGCCAGTGCGCAGGGGGAATTCAACGTTGGCATACCTCAGCACATTTTCTTTCAGGTCCAGCGTAAAACCGTGCCTAATCATGAAATCCACGCCGATAATCACGTCGTCCATTATGTCCGCGACGATGAACTCATGCTCCAGGCGGCTGGTGCCGATAGCAATTGTTTTTGTTTCTTTCCCTCTTACCGGCGCACGCTCGCCAGTCGCAGTCCTCAGCTGTATGCCATGCAGCGGTTCCCAGTTCTTCAGGAGCTTCCTTTTTATGATCGAATATGACGTTCCAGTATCCAGTGTCAACACGAACAACTTTCCATCTATCTTTCCTTCAATCGTCAAGCTGCTGGGTTGTCGTTTCAGCTGTGAGACAAGGACGGTAGGGCAGTAGGTTGTGGGGATCAGCTCACGCCCCTTTGGGCTGACCCGTTTTAGTTTAACGACTCGTCGTCCTCAGCCCTGCGCTTGTTGGCTGGGCCTCGATCGTCAGTATTCCTCGCTCCGGGCGATTGCGATCGAGAACGGGAACGCCTCTTTCGTTGGCGGCAGTCTCGTGCTATGTGACCCTGCAGCAAACAACTTTAGAGGAGACAAACCGTGGCCTGCCAGGTGTCTCAGAGCTTATGGCCTGGATCGAAATGTCGCTGTGCGGCTGGATTTGGCGTATCCTTGTAGGTGCATACCGAGTGCCTCCAATCCATGTCGGCTCATATGTCATCGCGCTGGTCACCGTCTCCTTAAATGTCGGCTTGCCCATCATCAACGCACTGCGACGTGTCCCGGGATCATGAAGACCTTCAATGAACGACTCAATCTTCATCCTCTCGAGATCATCAGCGCCGAATTTTGAGTAGCACAACTGTACAAGTCGCTCAATGTCTGCAGCGCCTCACTGGCTCTCTGCCTGCGGTTCTTCAGCTCACAGTAGTACAGCGTATGGTTGTGCTCGTTGCTGTACTTCGCTGCCAACGCTCTCATGACGGCCTCGTAATCACTTCTCGAACATTCCGGAACTGATTTCATTACCTCAGCCGCAGGACCTTTCAGCGCCAGTGCCAATCTCCGACCCTTCCTGATATCGGTCCATTGATTTTCCAAAGCAGCTAAGTCGAATTGCAGTTTAAATGTATCGAACGGCGTAGCACCATCATAAGTAGGAACATCTGTTCGGGTGGCGAAACTTTCCGGAACCGGTGGCAAACATTCTCGTGGCTGTACCTCTCTAAGCCGCTCGTCGATTTTTCTGTTTACCGAATCCTCCAGACTGTCAACTCGTTTGTCTAAATGTTCTACTCGCGTCTCCAGGTGCTCAACTTTCACATTAATCCTGTCTCAAATTTCTTCCACTTTCTGCTCCAAACGCGCAGAATTTTCCTGCAGCTTGGTGGACAGCTCGCAATTCGCGCTTTCGAGTTTCGCTGACACCTGCGCCGATATTTCATGGGTCGCCGATTCCATTTTAGCCATTTCTTGATTCGTAGTTTTCAGTTTCTCGATTCGCCGTTTCCATTTCCGGTTGGAAGTCTCGAACATGCCTTTCATTGCGACCATAAGTTGGCTCATGTCCATTGCTTGTGGTGGCGTAGCCGCTGCAACCGTACTTTGCATCGACGCAGCACCAGCAGGCGATTCCTCCACTTTGGCCGACGCCTCTAGCTCCTGCGTTCCGAACTCGTGCGCAGTCCAATCGACGCCTCGTGCCTCACACGCCTCTCGCAAGCGCAGCTGCAACTCCACTTTACCGCCAGTAGTCGGCAAATTCCAGGCAGCCAGCTCCTTCTTCAGCTGGTCCACCTTCAGCAGCTCCAGTTTAACCATGTCTGTGTTTTTATAATTTTTTTGTTTATCTTCAGTAACACAATGCGAACTTCTGACACCAAATGTTACGAAATTCCACAGTTCGTTATCGACGGTTCGTTTTGATTGTATTTGAAAATGAAACAACTTCAATTATTCAGCGTAAACTCAGTCAGAACTAACAATCCTTTATTTACAGAATTTACACTTCGCTTGTATCTACACTTGTTACCACTTTGCTTGCTTAACACAGACTCGACTCCTTGCGCTGCCACTGCTGCTTTTATACCAGTTTTCTTATCGCGCCGAAGTTTCTTGCAACTTCCAATTGGAAAGCGCTCGACCATTCTCGCACAGCCCATTTCTTCGAGAACCATCCTTGCCATATCGGACTATACCAAGCGAATTATACTAAATTTGCCGTACTTCAAAGTGCATGCCTAAAATTATGCTTGGAAAAGCGTTCATGCACAGCACAGAGTACCTCTTCGTTTCAATATTTATCGGGATTGGAAGACATAAACTGTATGAACTAGCATCAACCTCGGCAAGGCATAAATTCTTCAACAGTATTTTCAACAATTTTAGTAGCCTTCATCCCATGTCGACTAGATGTGTGCTAGCAAAGAATATGGAGTAATATAGAACGCGAATCTCATATAAGCAAACATGTTGTATGGCGGGTACTGCTGGTAGTACCCTCTGTTATTGACAGCAGAACCCTCTGTTACTAACAGCAGAAATCTCTGTAACTTCGGCGTAACATGTGAGTAGAAGCAAAGAAAATAAACATACGAAGGCTTGCTTTTGGTTGCGCTCACTGCAGCGAGCTGCGTTAGCACACTGCTGCGGCGTGGGATGATTCGGAGATGAGGACGATGCGCTGTTGTTGTTGTTGTTGCGCTGGCGAAATGCTGAAATTGTAAAACGATTTCTATTTTCTGGCGGCTGGCTTTTGTTCTTCTTCTATAAGCCTGCACGGCGTCTCATATTGCTCCTGAACTCACTGCCGACTGTAGTGTGCGCAAAATCATAGAAAAGAAAATAAAATATGGCTGGCATGGCGCCTATATGATGGCTACAGGCAATAAAAAATATATAATAAGTAATCAACAAAGACAATTAAAAAGGGAAATTGGAAAGAAAGGAAGACGTTTTTATTAGCCCGTAATAATTTTCCGTCCCGTTCTTTGGAACTATTTTTACTGCCCACATATAATGCTTGCTTAAAAGAACTAAACTAAGAAAATCTTATATTGTAAATTTATGGTCACATCATTCGCCATGGAACCATTCTGGTGTAGAATATTTATACTATTTTTAAACGTAGGCATTCCTAAATCACAGTTTTCTTATGACAAAATACTTGTCTTATTATTAATTTCTTTATTTAGTGCTTTAGTAGTGCTTTCGACATATTGAAAGTCAATAGACCTATTTAGGTTTTTCCATACAATCTTTTAACCCTTGGTTTGTCCGTTAGATTTCGATTTAAAAAAAAAATTATAACACGTATCTATCTTTTACGAATTTTGAAGTCAATATAGCTATCAGTTAATTTTTTTTCGTAGTTTTTCTATATTCTGAAACTTGTAATCAACCATGTGAAATCTTATATATAAAATTCTCGTGTCACAGTGTTTGTTACCGTACTCCTCCGAAACGGCTTGACCGATTTTTATGAAATTTTACATGCATATTCAGTAGGTCTGAGAATCGGCTACTAACTATTTTTTATACCCCTAAGGGGCGTGGCACATTTTTCTGACCCAATTATTCTGCTGAACTACAAGTCACAGAGGAATGAAACTTAGCATGAACCTATCATGTAATCATATCTCTCGACAGACGGAATGAGGCGGGTTTTGGACAACGGGGCGTGGCACCACCCATACAAGCAAAATCTTTAAAATAGAATATCTTCGAAATTATAAGTAGCACAACATTAAAATTTAGTACCCCGTCGTCCCATAGATCAGTCATTCTAATGATAAGATTTTATGGGCGTTGGACAAGAGGCGTGGCACATTTTTTGTGACCCAAATATTTTGTTGAACTATAAGTCGCTCAGCAATGAAACTTAGTACGGACCTACCATTTTTTCTTTTGACAGAGGGCATTGAATAAGGGGCAGGCATTGAATAAGAGGGCATGGCACCGCCCATATAATTTAAATCCGGTTCAAGCGCAGTCCATTTCTTTACTGAAACTTAACAGCAACATTGTTTATTTGTGGGCCTTGATTGCGTTAATCAGTAGCTCCTCCTCTTCCTTCAGTTGGTTTTCTTCGTCAATTTGCATCGCCATAGATTCGCCACCTCGCGTATTTCATTATAAAAAAACAACAAATGTCGTGCGAGACAAAGTTCGCGGGGTCAGCTAGTAAACAAATAATTTTATTTCGAACTCGCCACGTAAAAATATTTGTAAACATTTTAAATTGGGATCAACCGCCAAATTTTAAAATCAATCAAAGCGTTGGCCATCAAAAAGCCATACACCGCAAAGATTCGATTGATGGAAATATGATAAAAAAGTATACACACAATAATCGACAACAACAAAAACATTAGCGAATCCCGAGTCATCTTCGTTGAAACGATGATGACGATGCCTTGGTTCGTTGTTTGTTTTTGCTTGCGCTTCGGCAAACAAGATCAAGAAACATGCATGCAAAAAATGATTGAGCGAACACTACGCTACAACAACCACCATTTCAATGTGCACGAGTGAAGCCGTTGCGAACAATAACATTGCTTTTTGCTGTTGTCCTATGAAAATCTAACAGAAAATGTTATGAACTTAACATTCTCAAATGCCTACGCTTCGCTCTTCCTGCTCGCATCATAGCAACCGAAAACACTTTTGTGCCCACATGCGCGTTCTATATTACTTCATATTCTTTGGTGCTAGGCTTAAAAACTATGACCTTGGCACGATCAGATGCATTTTGAAACATGAAAAATTAAAATATTCTTCCATATGGTTGACAAAAAGTCAAGGAATTCTGAGTAAATTTGAGTTTTTGTTCAAATGAGCTCCTGAGGCTCACTTCTGGGGTTACGTTGCATTTTTAAAAATTAAAAAAAAAAAGGAGAAAAACTGTCTAAAAAATTAAATTTATAAATTAAATATAATTCCAACATTCCATTAGAGGATTACATAAAAAATTGGATTCGAAAATCTTTTGGTATAGGATTTATCACCATTTGAAATCTAAAGTGAGACTGTCAGGCTCACTTCTGGGAATTAGGGTTAAGAATGCACTCAGAAGAATAAAATAAACTTGATTTAAGTCCGATCGGACTTGATTTCAGAACGCGATTTTTCCCTGAGTGTAACATAGGTCCGGGTTTTTCATGACATGTCGTGGCATGGGTAAAGTATTCCATGATGTAAAATTAATACGATGCGATGATAATGCATTTCGCTATACGTAGTTACTAGGCATCGCAATCCCGGGATCCCGGACTTTTTCCAGTCCCGAAAATCCCGGGATTCAAATTCTTTTATCCCGGGATTTTCGGGATTGCAAAAGATGCTTCAAAGTTCAAATGAAATAAATTTTAAGGCACAAAAACCCAATTCCTTATTTGAGGGAGAAGGGAGGGGATAGAGTGCGTCTTTTGCAAAAGGCTTATGATTATTTACTAAGCATTCAACCAACAAGTGTTGGATCTGAAGGATGTTTCTCTTCAGCAGGGTTCATTTGAAATAAATTTCGCTCTAGATAAGAGAACAAAACACTTAATGCCTTTGTATTTTTAAGATCTCAGTTTTTAGTTAATCAAAACGCTTAACTTTTTTATCGAAATAATCGAAGTAAAACTAAAAGCACAAACAAATTAACTATTTTATTTTTTGTATCAAATATGCATATATATGCACTTTATGATACATCGGTTGCAAAGTAATAAGTTATGTTTAAGTGTCATTTTTGGATAAAACAAAATGCTATGAAACTGAAGTTAAATGTCAAATGAAAAACTTTTAAGTTAACTCTTCAATTCCCAGTGTCACCTGTAGGTGACAGATGCTTAATATTTGTTTTCCTACCACATAGGTTTTTATTTTAAAATTCTAACACTTGTATAGCAAAGTCAATTAGTAGTACTTGTTTATTTAATTTTTCTACCAACACTAGCGATACGTCATTTGTAAAATTTATTCATTTGTTTCACGCGTAATTAAAGCAGTGCGAGTTTGTGTGGTTTCTTTCAATATAAAAATGAGGGTAGTTTAAACATTTTTTATGTATTTTTTTGTCTTATCCAAACATATCTAAGCTCTTTTATTTAAAAAGAAAATTTTCTTTTTCACTATTTTGGACATGGGAATTGAAGGGTTAAACAAAATGTGATTAAATTCAAGATACAAAATCTTGAAACTACCCAAATGTGATTAAAATGTGTCCATTTTTATGATAAATATATTATAAACAAGTATTTATGCAATTCGGGAAAATTGTTTTATTAAAAAATTTGTTATATGAATCCCGGGATTAAATCCCGGGATCCCGGGATTTGACTTTTCAATCCCGAAAATCCCGGGATCGCAAAATGGCAAAAAATTGCGATCCCTAGTAGTTACGCCCCTGCAGGAAATGTAACTAATTTTAAACTAATTTCTGACTATGTAGTCTTTTTCTGTACAGTAGTGATTACAAATTAGTTATTTTGCTTAAAAAGGAGTGATTATTTTAACGTGGCGATGTCTTAGCAGCACATCAATTCTGTGGTCAAAAGCAATAACCGCCTAAGTCGAAAAATGCTGTTTCGAGCAATCTCGTTATAAAGTTTTAGCGCGTAGTGTGTTCATTATGGGAATGCGAAAACGTTTTTATTAATAACTTTTTTATTTTAAAGTCACAAACTCCCCGATTTGACACAAACGTAGAGCACAGTCAAGGGAACGTGGTGGCATCCATAACTCAATTTCTTCTTAGGTCGACTTAAGCGGTTATTGCTTTTGACCACAGAATTATCTACTTCTGCATGACTTCCCAACTATAACTAGTTGTTTCCAAACCAATTACTTTGTCCGCAATCGACTTATTTAAAACTAGTTGTTTTGTGACTAGTTAAAAATTTGTTACTTTTTTTAACCCTCTAGTTCCCAAGTTTTTAATCTTGCTAAAAAAATTACAAGTGATAGTTTTGGGGTGGAGAAGTAATGTTTGTTCAGGGGAAAAAAATGCATGTCCATAGGAGGCGTGATGGAGGGTGTAGAAAGTAGAAGGCCTACAGGCCTGCTTGGGAAACAAAGCCAAAAAAATCCCATATGAGTCGCGGAGGCGACGTTCCTGAGCGGCGTTAGATGATTCCATCACTTAGGACTACCTACGGCAGGCCAATCACTTACCCTGGCAGAACAACACAACTGATTAATGTAACCAACACAAGGCTGTCTTGTGGAGGCCCTATGCCAGGGGCGTAGCCAGAACTTGGTCATGGGGGGGTTTTTAAAAAATTGTTCGCCAGTTTAGTATTACATGTTTTTTAAGTAAAGTGCACTTTCCAAATAGGGTATTTTGTTGTGGCTTATGTGACTTACTGCATTAAAAACTAAATTTGTTCCCTGATTTTTAGTAACAATGTCATGAAAATTGGTGGACTGAAAGCAAAGTTATTGCATCTGAAGTGAAAGTATGTTTGTGTCATCGTACAAAAATGTGCATCGAACAAAAACCCAATATTAACTTTTGTTTTAAAAATGTTTAAACTTTAACCGAAGCATTTAAATTGATGGACCAACTTTATGGTGATTTTTGTTTATACCGTGGTGGAGTTCATAAGTGGTAAAAGCGATTTAAAAACGATTGTCAGGACATAAATGATGACCAAAGTGTTAGCCAACTGAATCCGCGATCCCCTTAGATCAAAACTGGGCGGTAATTCATAAAAGATAAGCCAAAATCTTCATTGAAATTCTTACCCACCCGGGTGATCTTTTTAAGATTCATGTTTAATATCTGCACAAATTTTAAGGTAATTTTCAGTAACATGAAAAAAAAAATTTTGCAATTTTGTTCATTGTTGACTTGAATTTTGTCAGTTTTTATACAAAGGTATCTGGGTGATCCCAGGCGCTTTCGCTACCATTTTGATTAAAACTCACGATAAATTTTGTTTGCGTACCTCATTATGTGTTCAATAAACCCTCTGGAAAGAAATCTTCTAAAATTTTCGACAGTCTCAAAATAAATCATTAAAGTTAGGCTTTTTTCGAAATAAGAACTATCGCCAGAGGAAGATACTTAATGCTGAAGTATGAAAACAATTTTTAATTATTATATATTTATTGTGAGATTTACTCAAAATAGCAGCGGAAGTGCCTGAGATCATCTTTAGTAAGGCGAAGGTTAAGCATCTCAATAGCATAAATTTATTGCATTTTAACTGAACATTTGGCTATCGAAGGATGCCATCCCATCTATTGACACTTGTTTTGACTGTTTTTTTGTTTTCACGTGATGCAGTGAAGAATGCATTGAGAACGTAGAAACCATCCAAAAGGTTTGTACCGACATCCTGAACGACATTCCGGTCGACGAACTAAACTACTCTTTAGACATGTTTTTAGAACATGCAAATCGCTGCATTAAGCCTAAACGTGACTATTAAAAAAACAAATTAGTTTCGGTAAAAAAAGGGTTTTGTTAATATTCCTTTAAATATTTTAAGATGAAAAGACCTTTTTGCTAATGTGGGAACGTACATACGATGCATAGTGATTGAAAATGTTGACCAATTATAGGCTATGGGGGGGTTCTGACACCCTAAATCCCCCCTTGGCTACGCCGCTGCCCTATGCTCCCGTGAGGAGTGAACAAGGAACAAAAAAAATATCGCACACGCAATACAAAAGTGACACAACTCAAAATTTTTCATTTTAGGGTTTATGTGTTAATACTGTGCACAATGCATCAATCTACCAATCAGCAAAAGCTCAGTATATTTTGTTATTGTTAACTGTTGCAAAAATACAGTTAGGTCTCTCTTCATGTCAGGAGTTTGATGCTTTTTGATCGCTGCAGCTCAATGCAAAAGAGTCCTAACTCAAATTGTGTCACTTTTGATGAAATAAATTTTTGTTAAAGTTAATTTTAAGCAAAATTTTGACAATCTATATATATAAAAATGAATCGTGGTTCGTTCGGCTGCTTAAAACTTGAAAACGACTGGACCAACGTGGATACTTCCTTCGGCGGGTTTGTTCGAAATTGTTACGTGAAGGTTTAGAAAAAAGGAAAGTCAGGAAAACGGGGCGTGGCACCACCAGAATACATTTTTAGACAATAACTTTGGAACCATTAGTCACACATCAACTAAATTTGGTACAAACTTACTATTTAATCATGTCCTTTGACCGAGGGAATGGAGTGGGTATTGAACAAGGGGGTTTGGCACCGCCCATACTACTGTGATCAAACTGAAAGGTGAATTTTTAATTTAAACTTCGCGGGTTTTTCGAATCGGTAAATTTTTTGTTTCTGTAAGTTGGTAGCACTGTTAGTGACATCTATGCTAAATTTCACGTCAAAATATTCATTAGTATTTGAGATACGCGTCGTTTTGTGAGGCTCTAAAAGTGAATTCTTCGATTTTTACTATGTCTGAATTTATTGAACAAAGAAGTTGCATTAAATTTTGTTTGCGGAATGAAATTTCGCCTGCAGAAACGTTGAGGATGTTGCAAAAAGCCTTTGGTGATCAAACTCTGTCTTCTAAAAGTGTTTACAAGTGGTATAACGAGTTCAAAGCCGGTCGTGAGAGTGTTGAGAAAAATGTGGGGTCAAATCGGCGTGATGAACATCACGTCAAACAAGTCAAAGAAATGGTGCTTGAAAATCGTCGATTAACTATTAGAGCCATTGCTGATAGTTTGGGCATATCATTTGGATTGGTTCAGGCGATTTTGAAAGACGAATTGGGCTTGAAAAGAGTCAAATCTCGAATGGTTCCAAAAACACTCCATTTTTTCGAAAAAGACCGTCGTGTTAACATCTGTGAAACAATGCTTTCTGACTATCAAAACGTAATGAAACGCATCATAACTGGAGATGAGACTTTGGTCTACGCTTACAATCCCGAAACAACCGATCAATCGAGTGAATATCGTGCAAAAGGTGAGCCAAGACCAAAAAAATCGCGTCAAAGTCGCTCAAAAATCAAGGTCATGTTGACAGTTTTCTTTGATTATCGTGGTGTGGTGCATTATGAATTGTTTCCGCCGGGCCAAACTGTCAACAAGGAATATTATTTGAGCGTTATGCGCCGCTTACGTGAAGCTATTCGCCTCAAGAGGCCAGAATTGTGGGCCGGCAACTCTTGGTTTTTGCACCACGATAATGCACCATCTCATACTGCATTGGTTCTTCGTGATCATTTCGCCAAAAATTCAACAAATATCGTTCCGCAAGCACCGTATTCGCCTGATTTGGCCCCGTGTGACTTCTGGCTGTTCAGCAAACTCAAAAGACCACTCCGAGGACACCGTTTTGACTCAATTGAGGAGATAAAAGCTGAATCGAAGAAGGCTCTGATGGCCATCCCGACGGAGGATTTTTCCAAGTGCTATGATGAATGGAAAATTCGTTGGCATAAGTGTATTGCAGCGGGAGGGGATTACTTTGAAGGAGATGAAATGGATTTGCAAGAATAAATAAAGATTTTAAAAATATAACAAAATTCACCTTTCAGTTTGATCACAGTAGTACAACTCAAATCTTTTAAATGGAATAGCTTCGGAATTGTAAGTCGCACAGCATTGAAATTTGGTGTGACATCGTCCCATAGAAATGTCATTCTACTGTTAAAATTTTATGGGCGTTGAACAAGGGGCGTGGCACATTTGTTTGACCCAAACTATTCGCATAATTGTGTAACTGTTACTCGCACATCAATGAAACTTAGTATGAATTTACCATTTAGTCATATCTTTCCACAGAGGGGACGTGGCACCGAAAATACAACTCAAATCTTTTAAATGGAATAGCATCGGAGTTGTAAGCCGCACAGCATTGAAATTTGGTGTACCGTCGTTTCATATATGTGTCATTCTACTGATGAGATTTGATCGGCGTTGGTCAAGAGGCGTGGCACATTTTTTATGATCCAACAGTTATGCAGTACACACACATCAGTGAAACTTGGAACGAACTTTCCACTTCGTAGCACAATTCGACTAGAAGAAAGTTGTGAGCATTGGACAAGAAGGCGTGGTACCGCCTCCATTTTTATATACATAGATTGATTGTCCTGACTGAGTGATTGATTGATTTATCATCTCTCAGCCCAAGCCGCTGAAGCTACAAACATGAAATTTGAACTGTAGATACATCTTGAAAAATGAACCTCCGCTAAGACGGGATTTTTTGAAATTCGGGGTGTAAAGGGGCAAAACATGTGTTAAGGTGTTGTAAGAAGAAAAGTGATTTAAGAGACATATTGATTTCGAACTTCCGGAAAATACTCTAAACTAAAAATAATTCGACACGTATTTTATAATTTTTTGAAAATCAAAATTTACCTGGACCAATAATGGGTTTCGAAAAAAACATGAGCCGATAGGCCTATTGACTTCAAAAATTGTAAAAATACTTGAAATAAAAAAAACCGAAATCTAACTGGATCAACGACGGGTTAAAAGTATGTATGGAGAAACAATTTTTTTTAGCCTTTTGACTTCAAACTTGGTGAAAGTACTTCAAATGTAAATTAACTCGATACGTGTTTTTCATTGTTTGTCAAAGTACTCTAAGTGAGAAATTATTTGACACGTGTTTTTCATTTTTTTTTTAAATCAAAAGTAAACGGGGTCAACAATGGGTTAACAGTTTGTATGGACAAACACGATTTATTTGTCCTTTTGACTTCAAGCTTAGACAAAAAGCACTTCAATCGGAAAAAAATTAAAATGTGCTTTTCATATTTTTGAAAATCGAAATCTACCGTGGTAAACTAAGGGTTAAGAATTTGTTTAGAGTAAATGTGAAAACTCATGATTTAAATGGCCTTTTGACTTCACAGCTTTTAGAACCACTTGACATCAAAGATAATAGACATATAGACATAATAGACATATGTTGTTTTTAAATTAAAATCTGACGGGGTCAACAATGCGTTCAAAATTTGTAACGGGTTTAGTTTTAGTATATATTTTTAATTATTAAAATTAATTATGAATTTTAAAAATTTTTCTTTCAACTTTTTAACTGTCATTTATAATTATTAAATTCAGAGAAAGTGGCATAACTTGAAATAATTCGGTAATTATTGAATTATTATATCATCAAAACAGTCACAACTCAAAATTTTGGATTTTCTAGTGCAAAAAAAAACAATGCTTGCAACTTATCATAAAGCATAATCTGTAAGGATTTGCTACTGAACGCTCTATACGATATTAAAAAAATGTTTATTTAGCTCAAAAACAGTTTTTTGCGTTTCCTGAAAAATCAAAAATTTTGAGTTGTGTCTCTTTTGTTGTGCGTGTGCGATATGTAAACATAAATAACGGGTAACAGTTTCAGTACATACACGTAAGAGACCATAAATAAAAAGGGGTGGGGTAAGGCGAGGGGTAATGTGTCGTGGGGTAATTTATACACTGCTTTTGGGGGGTGTATAAACTAGGACAACTATAAAACTCTGTATAGGTATATATATGTATATGGCGGTTCTTATTATTTTTTAATGCCTTGTTATCTTTTCACACAGATGTCGACACATGTACTCCATGAAATAAAAGACTAGGGGAGACTAGTTCTCTTATCTAACCCCGCGGACTACGCCTAAGTATAAATTTTTGCAGTAGGTTAGGTTAGGTTAGGTTAGGTTACGGAAGGGGTGTGTGCGGCAAGCACTTCCACTCGGAGACCCTGTTGGGTCCATTGTGAATCCCTTCATTTTCGGAGAAACCGGTGCCTTCTTCTATCTGTTGGGATCCCTGTAGATCCAACAGGGATCGGGATCTTTTGGGAACCATTTGGTCTTGGCGAGGAAATTGTGTAGATTGGTAATCTGTGTGTCTGCTACCTCCGCGAGCCCATCAAAGAACCTTGCTCCAAGAGTCTGGAGCCGTCGTCCTTGTAGTGATGGGCAGTGGCACAGCAGATGCTCGACCGATACTACTGCATCCTCGTCTCCGCAGCTTCTGCATAAATCGTCGGTCGCCAAACGCCATTTGCATAGCATGACACCAATGGCGCAGAGACCTGTGATTACCTCCGTGACCATGCGTATAGCATGCTTGTCGAGGAGCAGAAGGCTCTTAGTTTTTCTCGAGTTGAGCGCCGGCCACAGGGTACGTGCAATCCTGCAGTCGCACCTAGTTGTCCAGGCTCTGTTTGTAGCTCGTGTGAGCCACTCCCCGAACCCATCGTAGCACCGCGTTGACCGCCTCGCTGGCTGGCATCGCTGACCCTGCACGGGCTTATTCGTCCGCCTGCTCGTTCCCTTCGATATTGCTATATCCGGGAACCCAGCACAGACGAACCCTGCACTGTCTTATGGCACCCAGTGCTTTCCCACAGTCTAGTACTACTTTTGATTTCACTAAGGTGGATTCAATTGCTTTAAGATCAGCTTGGCTATCAACATGGTGAAAACCTCCGACTTTCATGATGGTGAAAACCTCCGACTGGAAAACGCTGCAATAGTCTGTAGTAATCAGTAGACACCCGCACCGGTCCCATCCTCTGTCTTCGAGACGTCGGTAAATTAGACTCCAGCAGAGTCTTCCACCTCGGGCTGTTGCCAGTTGTCCCTGGAGGGATAATCGATGGGGATCTTATCTAGAAGACCTTGTCCGGTGGAGCTAGTCATTAGATCATTCAGAATGCTAGAATATCCATAGTTGCCTGGCTTCAGCTGGTTAGACTCCCTCAACCTGAGGATTGTCTTTGCTGCGCTGGCCTTTAGGAACAAGTCCACTGGGGGAAGGTGCAGAAACAATTCCAGGGCTATCCGTGGAGCGCTTTTTGTCGCCCCTGTGATTGCCAAGGTGTCAAGTCTCTGCACTTTCTTCAGATTGCTTCGGTTGCTCTTTTTGTCCATGGCTGGCCACTATACATGAGAACCATAGGTAATGATGGGTCTGATAACCGCAGTGTACATCCAATGGATGATATACGGTTTTAATCCCCACTTTTTACCAAAGGGACCCCTGCAGGCATACAGCGCGTTGAGTCCCTTCTTCATTCTTTCCTCAATGTTTCGCTTCCACAAAAGTTTTGAGTCCAGAATAATGCCAATATATTTGGCCTCTCTTGATAGCTTCAGGGGATGCCCGTCCACACAGGGAAGAGCGAATTCCTAAATCTTCGTTTTTATGGTGAACAGGACAAGTTCGGTCTTTTTAGGATTTATCCCGAGGCCGTTGTCCCTCGCCCACGCTGACAAATCAGCCAATGAGGATTCCATCAGCTCACTGATAGTTGGCAAAAATTTGCCATGTATCATGATGACGATGTCGTCCATATTTCATATTCTAATGCGTCTTCTCTGAAAGACTTTTAGAATCTCATCTACTACCAGTAGCCACAAAAGAGGGGATAGCACCTCACTTTGGGGTGTACCTTTTGTGGCTCTCCTTCTGATGGAAGCCGGTCCTATTGTTGAGTTGATTATCCTGTCTTGCAACATAGTTCCAACCCAATCGATAACGAAGCTTTCCACACTATGAGCACGAAGTGCTTCTGTTATGGCCTCAGTGGTGACATAGTTGAAAGCTCCCTCTATATCGAGGAAAGCCGCCATTGTGTACTCCTTTAAGGCCAACGAATTCTCTATGGGGGCAACTACGCTGTGCAGTGCACTGTCTACCGACTTCCCCTGGAGGTAGGCATGTTGTGCATTGCAGAGCTCAGAAGCCAGTCCCCGGTTGTCTCTTATATGTCTGTCCAGTAGCCTCTCCAGCGTTTTCAATAAGAATGAGGAGAGGCTGATGGGTCTATAGTCTTTAGCCGTGGTGTGGCTGGGTTTTCCTGCCTTTGGTATAAAGACTACTTTGACCTCTGTCCACTGCTTTGGCACTGCATTCCCTAATAAGCATCCCTTAAAGATGCTTACCAGGGGTTGCAGATAGTCTCCGGCCTGTTGTAGCATTACTGGAATGATACCGTCAGGCCCTGCGGACTTGTAGGGGTCAAACGACCTTATGGCCCATTCGACCTTATCCTTGTCCACTATTGCGGCAACAGCTTCCGGTGGTGTAGTTGCTTCGGACTGCTCTGGAAGATTATCCGAGTCAGTAGGAACATGACACTGGGGAAAGTGTGCCTCCATTAGAGCCACGAGCGAATCTTCACCTGACTCCGTTCATAATCCGTCCGGCTTGCGGATGCAGCTAAGAGCACAGTGCTGCTTAGACAGTACTTTCCTTAGCCTGGACGCCTCATTGACACAGTCTATCGATTCGCAGAAGGTTCTCCACGATTCTCTTTTGGCTTTGCAAATAGCCTTCTTGAAGGCGTTGAAACTGGATCGGTATGCGTTCCAGTCCCTTGCCTCTCCACTTAATTTTGGCTCTATTGAACAGTCGCCTTGTCTCCTGACGTAGTAGTCGAAGCTCAGGATTCCACCAGCTGTCGCTGTGCTTCTTTTTGACTCGACTTACCGTACAGGAAGACTTAAAGCAGCGTTCAGCGTTGAACTCCCGTTAGGAGTTCAACCGAGTTCTCAATCGCGCGCTTGTCTGTGACTGGGGCGAAACGTTTCGGCCTCAGTCTTGAACGAACGATAGTCGCGAATTTCTCCCAGTTTGCCCTCCTTGGGTTCAAAGGTGGTAATTTGCAAACCACGTCAAAATTGACATCGAAGAGTATTCGGTTGTGATCCGAGAAGGAACAGCCGTCCGATACTCTCCAGTTGTCAACCCTAACGTCGTTTGCCTCAGATAGCAAGGTTAAATGAATTACTTCCTCCCTGACCCTATTCTGAAAGGTGGGCGTGTTGCTCTTATTACAGATAGATATAGAAATGGAAAGAATAAATTGAAATATGGACTCACCCCTCACGTTTATGTCGCTGCGTCCCCATTGCGTGTGATGGCCGTTGGCGTCGCAGCCCAACACCAGCGCGTGCCGTTTCGCACTGGCGAAGCCGACCAGGTCTGGGACCGCCTGGGATGGTGGGTCCAGCTCCTCTTACGGCAGGTACGCTGACGTCAGAATCAGGCTATGCCCTCCTCTTCGTTCAACCATACCCGCCGTTAGGTCTGGGAGAGAAGAAATAAATTAATATTATTCTTGACTACTATACAGGTTCGTAACCTACCTTCGGTTGAGGGTTATAATTTATATAATTTATATCGACCTGACCCCAATCCAGAAATTTTGGATCTGACAATCCACGGTTCCTGAATCAGGGCCACATCGACATCCTCCTCCTCCCTGAAACTCATCAAGTCTTGGGTTGCTGCTTTGGAGTGATGCAAGTTAATTTGCACCACTCGTAGCTGTTCCTTCTGTGGCTTGTTCACGGTGACCCGGAAAACGCGCCTTGATTGAACCCATCCCGAACTTGATGACGCCCGAGCACTGAATGAGGTGAGTGTATGATAGACGATCAATAGCGATCGTCAAATCATTTCCCACTCCACTCTTGCTCTTCGCATTCGTCAGAACTCGCCAACTCTGGACTGCCAGTTCCTTGTTTTGTACGCCTATAACCTTCAGCACGGATTCAGCCTCCGGCACTGGGGGTGGAATACATACTGAGGCTATAGGCCTCAAAGGGAGAATGGATCGGGAGACGACCTCTAACTTGGCGTCCGGCCAGAGTTCGCCCAGGCCACCGATTGCGGAACGGATGAAATCCAGAGATTTCGTGTTACCACAGCCGATGACCTTGACGCCTCTCTGCCAGCCCGCTCCGTCGAAGATGGCCATCAGCCCGAACTATGGCATCCAGAATCTTCGATTCAACAAGCAGCCAGTTGGCGGCCGAGATTTCCCATCGGGGTCATTCCGGTCAATAACGGCTGCTTGCAACTCGTTGGGGACGGAAAAACTATTAAACTGGTAAGTCTTCGGGTTTTTCGCCTCTTTCTGAGTCTCTTCAACGGATCTGGCCCTCTTGGCAGCTTTGCCAACCTTAGAGGTAGACGTAGCTGCTTCTGAGGTACCGTCCCCGGTGATGGTCGGCTTTTTTGCCCTTTTGGCGGCTTGAACGGCAGCAGCCGCAGTGTTGCCAGTGGCTGCTGCTGTAATTCCGCCGACGGCAGGAACTACGCCGGCTGGGTCCTTAGCGGCCTTGCCACCAGGTGGCTTGTTGGCTGCAACGTGGACTGCCGTCGCATTCCCCCCTGCGGCGGGAACTGCCTTAGAGCTTATTGGGGCCTCATGTTCCCCTGGCTCCGCCGGTCCGACTGTTTCCGTTTTCTTTTCGAATTTTGCAACAATCTTTCGGTGTTTCTTGATAAGAACCTTGTCCCGGTTGGTCAAGGACGACGGTTCCACCAAGCTCATTTTTCGGAGATACTGAGCTGAACATTTGTAAGCCTTGCGGGCTTTCTGCTCAGCAAGGTGGCTTCCAGATCAGGGTCCAGTGTATCAATGCTGCTTTCCCTATGATAAGGTAATAGCCTCATGGGGTCCCGCCACACAGCCTGAGAAGTTGCTTGATCTCGGCACCAGGTGGCCTTCTCGCTCACCTACCGCCGGTACTGGGGATGCGACTCCCTGCACCGTTAAAGTCAACTCTTTCTCAGCCACCTTAGACGGGCGAAAGACACCTTTTCCCTGTGGGTCAGTATAGTCCGGTGAATCATCGCTAACGTAAGCCCCCACACCACGACAAGGTGCCTACCCGAGTGGGGGAATTTTTGCAATAACATGATCTGTTTTACTTTGTGGTGTATCAAAATGTCGGTTCAAATCGATAAAAAATGCTTAATTAATTAATAATTATAATTGATTGGCACGACAGCCTAGCTTCCCGTGACTAAGGCCTAGCTTCCCGCAACCACCCGTGTTGTGCGTGTGAATTTGTACGCGGATGGAAGGGACCTACAGTTTTATGTCGGTTCCGAACGGCAGGTTGGGAGCTTTTTCATAAGCAATTTTTACTCTCAGAGGTTTGCCATTTCCAGCTGAGAGGACAGCCACCGAAAGAGAAAACGAGTTTTCCCGTTATTTTGTTTTAACGGGAAAACTCGCGGCGGAAAACGGCGGCCGCAAAATAATGCATAAATAGCGAAAAAACATCATCAAGGACCGTTAATTATTTATAGCCTATTTCCACCGAGCGCTTAAATGCATTTAAGGGCTTAACAGCTTAATAAGCTTAACAGCTTTAGAACTGTCAAGCGTTTCCACCAAAACTGAGTTAAATGCAACAGCTGGTTTTTGTTTACATTTTAGTTGGTCAAGCCAAATTCTGCAATTATTTCTGGGCAGCCACCGCTTACCCATCGCCGCCATCTCCTTGTATACGTATGTATGGTTTCTTGTAGCCCCTCTACTGCAAGAAAACCAATTCGCTTTCCTTCTCAACAGTCTAGGAATGTCTGCGTTTTCATATTTGTGAAAATTTATTTCATTTGTCAATGTTTATTTCATTTATGAAAGTTGTCAGCTGATTGATACCAGAGCTGTCTGAATTTTTAATGTTAAGAGTGTTAGTGAGATTTGAGATTTGATTTTCTCTTTCAGCATTTATTATTGGCAAATAATAGAAGTTTTGACTTTGATTATGACAGACGATATGTATTTTTGCGAAAAATGCAGTAAAAAATAATTGTCTTAGCAAACAATCTTCCACACCGAACGTAATTCGAAACCCCTCTTTTGTTTGTGTTCGTACGGCTCTTGCAGCGCCGAAAAGCATGCTATCAAAATTTGTACATTTTTCAAAACTGCTCCAGCTTTTAACATAACATATTCTGTTAGACGTCTGTAAAGGGTAAAACTGAGTTAACTCACTTTGATACAAAAACAATTGCATGGGAATTAGAGCATTTAAATGCGATGTTAAATGCATTTAAGCGTTAAGCGTTAAATGCATTTAAGGCCCGGTGGAAATAGGCTATTCGGTTTTTCATTCCAAGCAGGCCTACAGACACTCTAGGGTTTGTGTTAGGTAGGAGGAGTGCAACAACTTGTTTTCATAATTTTCTTTTATTTTCTCAAAGAATACATTAACAGCTACTCACCAATAACTTTTTTAGTTTTATTGAGACTCTGAATTTATTCAAAACAAAATTTTGTTTCTCACACAATTTCAAAAATAATTATTTGCTTACTTTCTCATGAAACTTCAACTTTGTCTTACAATTACTGCCATTATGCATGTGGCAGCGTTAACTGACTACATTTATTTTATAAAATGGAAATTCTCCTTTCCATACGTTTAAAATCAGCTAGAAAAGTCATAAGGTATAATTTACAGACCTTCTACAGATCTACAGGCCTTCTTGGGAACTAGAGGGTTAACTGTCAAAAAAGAACCCATTAAAAATGACGTGCATGTAACCCCATTAAATGAATTTTCAAATGTACTGATTTCAATTCATCAGATTTTTTTTTTATTTTTTTCAAAAACAATGTACACTTCTTCTAATAACAAACAAAACCGCAAAATTTTACAACATTTCATAAAAATAACAGTTCAGTTCATTTTACAACAAAAACATATTTTTGTAAGAACATTCTAAAGGCCCAAAAAGTTGTATGTAAACTCTGTAAAGCAAAAAAACTTGTTTAAGGAAAACTCAAGTAAAAGAAAAAAATAATTCAGCCAGTTCAGTTAAGGCACTAAAATATTGTTACGAATATTAAGTCTAGTGGGCTGTCACGTATCTCTGGATTGTGTGATTTGAAAATAAAACACAGTCAGTTTCTTAAACGCAGACAATAAAATACACCAACAGTCACTTTATTATTCACAGTTTACACTTTACTGTTCGTACACTTAAGTATTTGCTTGATTATTCCGTGTGGCAACTTCACTTGTCAAAACCAGACTGACCCGCTGTACCGCATCTGGCCACCTTTTATACTCTGTCCGGCCGTCGCGCAGATCGTTCTCGCACGTTGCCAGATTGGACTAGAAGTTTCCCTGATGACCGCGACCATCGTTGCCAGGTTGGGCTAAAAGTTACTATCGCGGCCGTCGTTGCCAGATTGGGTTATGGCACGGCACGTAGCGGCAGGGTTGTTTTGCACCGCGACAGACTGGCTCATCGTTACACTGCCCACCACTTAGACTTGTTCGTCCCGAACAAGTGCCGAGGCTCCGCTGTGATGAGGCGCCAGGCGCTCCAAATGGACTACCTTCAGCTTAGCGCCTCTATTGCTGCAACGTTGAATCCGGTATACCACGTCGTTAATCCTAGTCACGACTTCGTAAGGTCCTTCCCATGACGCTTGGAGTTTCGGAGACAAACCTTTCCTCCGCTGCGGATTGTAGAGCATTACCAGATCGCCTTCTTGGAACCCTGCTGAGTTGGCCCGTAGATCGTATCTGGCTTTCGCCTTATCGCTGACCAGTTTGGTGCGGCCCCTTATAAATTGGTGAATTTCCTCCAGTTCCGCCCGCTTATTGGCCACGTAGTCCGTCTTAGCGCCTCCCGTCGTGCTGACTACCCCGAACTTCAAGTCAGCGGGTAACCGCAACTCTGTTCCGAAAACTGCTCGGGCTGGAGTGAGTGATGTCGTGTCGTGCGGGGCTGACCTATACGCCATCAGGAACAGGGGGATATGCGTGTCCCAATCCTTTTGATTCCTGCCTACCACTTTCCGCAGGTATTCCTCCAGTGTCCGGTTAAAGCGTTCCACCATGCCGTCGGACTGTGGGTGCAAAGGAGTGGTACGCGTTTTCTTTATCCCCAGCAGCTCACACACTTCCTTGAATACCGCAGACTCGAAATTCCGGCCTTGATCTGAGTGCAACTCCAACGGAACTCCGAACCTGGCTACCCAGTTGTTTACCAGCTTTTCCGAGATCGTGGTGGCCTCCTGGTTAGGAATAGGGTACACTTCGGGCCATTTGCTGAAGTAATCCATTACAACCAGCACATATTTGTTGCCTTGAGTGCTAGTTGGGAATGGGCCGGCGACGTCCATAGCAATCCGCTCGAAGGGCGCTCCCACGTTGTACTGCTGCATGCGGCCTCGAGATTTTCTTGTCGGCCCTTTCGCGGCTGAACATCGGTCGCAGCTCTTAATCCACTCGGCTACAGACTCCTGACATCCTACCCAGTAGAATCGTCTTTTTATTTTGGCGACGGTTTTGGTGATGCCTAGGTGCCCTCCACTGGAGTCGTTATGGTATGCCTCGATGACCTCTTGATTCTGCTTTTCGGCACTACCATTAGGGGGTTGCTGGTACGACCATCCGCGCTCTCCCATTCGCGGTACAGGCAGCCTTCCTTCAGCCGCAGACTTTTCCACTGTGCCCAGTAAGCCTTAGCGATCGGGCTTTCACCAGCCATCTCCTGCCAGTCTGGACGTGCGCCTTGCTCCTTGCCTTCGACGATTTTTGCAAGATCCGCATCCTCATGCTGGTCTTTTTGTAGCCTCTCCGCAGACCACTCTTCCTCTGGCATGACGCTGACCAACCGGACGTCCACTATCTGTTCTTTGCTTTCGGCTCGCGAGCATTGAATGCATTCGACTTTGCACGGACGGCGGGACAAGGCATCGGCATTTCCATGGCTACTGCCCTTGCGATGCTCTATCGTGTAGTCGTAGCTCTGCAGTCGCTCGATCCACCGCGCCAATTGCCCTTCAGGATCTTTAAAGTTCAGGAGCCATCTCAATGCCGCATGATCTGTGCGCAGGCGAAACTTTTGTCCATACAGATATTTGTGGAAGTGTTTCACGCAGTCCAATACCGCCAGCAGTTCTCTCCGGGTCACACAGTAATTGCGTTCCGGTTTCGATAAAACCCTACTGTAGTACGCTATCACTTGTTCCTGGCCGTCTATTATCTGTGATAGCACACCGCCAATACTACTCCCGCTTGCATCTGTATCCAGCACAAACATCTCCCCAGGCACGGGGAAGGCCAGAATTGGGGCACTGCACAGTTTTTCCTTCAGACGTGCAAAAGCCTGTTCCTGCTCCTCGTTCCACTCGAAAGCTTGGCCCTTTTTTGTCAGTTTGTGCAGGCTGCTGGCTATGTTCGCGAATCCCGGAACAAATCGGCGGTAGTATGTGCAGAGGCCCAGGAAACTGCGGAGTTCGTGTAGATTGCGTGGCCGGGGCCACTCCTTCACCGCCGTGATTTTGCCTTCATCCGTATGTACTCCGCGGGCGGAAACCGTATGACCCAGATACTTGACCTCCTTTTGGAACAGCGAGCACTTCTTTGGGTTGAGTTTAAGCCCGGCTTTTTGTATCCGCTCAAATACCTCCTTCAGCTTTCCCAGGTGGTCGTCGAAGCTTTTACCCATTACGATTATGTCGTCGAGGTACACCGGACACGTCCGCCAATGCAGCCCTTTTAGCACGCGTTCCATTAGCCGCTCGAATGTTGCTGGTGCGTTGCAGAGTCCAAACGGCATGACGGTGAACTGCCACAAACCGTCGCCAACACTGAAAGCCGTTTTCTCCTTGTCCTTGTCTGCAAGCTCTACCTGCCAATAGCCGCTGCGTAAGTCGAGCGTGGAGAACCACTGCGTGCCTGACAGTGTGTCCAGGGTGTCATCGATCCGAGGTAGTGGATAACTGTCCTTCTTGGTCACATCATTGAGCTTCCGATAGTCCACACAAAACCGGGTACTGCCATCTTTTTTCTTGACTAGCACGACCGGCGAGCACCAGGGGCCCGAAAAAGGCTCTATGACCTTGTCTTTCTGCATGTTTTCGATCAAATTTGCGACCTCTTCCCTCTTGGCCAGAGGAACTCGTCTTGGCGGTTGGCGAATCGGTTTTGCACTTCCAGTGTCGATGTTGTACTTCACTATGGCTGTTCTTCCGCCTGCTTCCGCCGCAAATATTGACCCATAGTGCTGCAGGAGTGACCTCGCCTTCTGTTTCTGCTTGGCCGACAACTCGCTGCTCCACTGGTTCTCCTGTGGTATGGCGTCCATGTTAAACCCGCTCTTCTCATTACCTCCAGGCGGGCTACTCTCGCAATTGACCACTGCTACAGCTTCCTTACACTCGCCAATTACAGTCCGCAGCTGTATGCCATGCAGCGGTTCCCAGTTCTTCAGCAGCTTCCTCTTTATGATCGAATATGACGCTCCAGTATCCAGTGTCAACACGAACAACTTTCCATCTATCCTTCCTTCAATTGTCAAGCTGCTGGGCTGTCGTTTCAGCTGTGAGACAAGGACGGTGGGGCGGCAGATTGTGGGATCAGCTCACGCCCCTTTGGGCTGACCCGTTTTAGTTTAACGACTCGCCGTCCTCAGCCCTGCGCTTGTTGGCTGGGCCTCGATTGTCAGCATTCCTTGCTTCAGGCGATTGCGATCGGGAACGGGAACGCCTCTTTCGTTGGCGGCAGTCTCGTGATATGTGGCCCTGCTTGCCACATACCCAGCAAACAACTTTAGAGGAGACCACCCGTGGCCTGTCCGGTATCTCAGAGCTTATGGCCTGGATCGGAATGTCGTTGTCCGCCTGAATCTGGCGTATCCTTGCAGGTGCATACCGAGTGCTCCCAATCCATGCCGCTTCATATGTCATCGCGCTGGTTACCGTCTCCTTAAATGTCGGCTTGCCCATCATCAACGCACTGCGACGTGTTTCTGGATCATGAAGACCTTCAATAAACGACTCGATCTTCATCCTCTCGAGATCATCAGCACCAAATTTCGGGTAGCACAACTGTACGAGCCGCTCAGTGTCTGCTGCATATGTCTGCAGCGCCTCGTTGGCCCTTTGCTTGCGGTTCTTCAGCTCACAGTAGTATAGTGCATGGTTGTGCTCGTTGCTATACTTCGCTGCTAATGCTCTCATGATGGCACCGTAATCACTTCTTAAACATTCTGGAACTGATTTGATCACCTCGGCCGCAGGACCTTTCAGCGCCAGTGCCAACCTCCGACCTTTCCTGATATCTGTCCACTGATTTTCCAAAGTAGCCAAGTCGAATTGCAATTTAAATGTATCGAACGGCGCAGCACCATCATAAGTAGGCACTTCTGTTCTGCCAGCAAAACCGTCCTGAACCGGTGGCAAACATTCTCGTGGCTGTACCTCTCGAAGTCGTTCGTCTATCTTTCTATGCATCGAATCTTCCAGACTGTCAACTCGTTTGTTCAAGGACTCATCCAGGTTGTCAACTCGTTTGTCCCAATTGTCCATGCGCGTCTCAAGATGCTCAACTTTCCCGTTCAGCCTATTGGAGATTTCCTCTACCTTCTGCTCCAAGCGCGCAGAGTTTTCCTGAAGCTTGACTTCCATTCGCTCCGACACTTGCGCCGATATTTCATGGGTCGCCGTTTCCATTTTCGCTGCCATCTCTTGATTTGCAGTTTCCATTTTCGCTGCCATCTGCGCCGAAATTTCACGATTGGAAGTCTCGAACATGCATGTAGTGGTCCAGCCGGTGCAGCCGTACTTTGGCTCGACGCAGCACCCGCAGGCGATTCCTCCACTTTTGCCGACGCCTCTTGTTCCTGCGTTCCGAACTCGTGTGCAGCCCAATCGATGCCTCGTGATTCACACGCCTCTCGCAAGCGCAGCTGCAACTCCACTTTCCCGCCAGCAGTCGGCAAATTCCAGGCAGCCAGCTCCTTCTTCAGCTGGTCCACCTTCAGCAGCTCGAATTTCACCATGTCCGTGCTTTTATAATTTTATTTCTTTAGTTTTTGTTTTTATCTTCAATTTTCCACAATCCCACTTCTGACACCAAATGTTACGAATATTAAGTCTAGTGGGCTGTCACGTATCTCTGGATTGTGTGATTTGAAAATAAAACACAGTCAGTTTCTTAAACGCAGACAATAAAATACACCAACAGTCACTTTATTATTCACAGTTTACACTTTACTGTTCGTACACTTAAGTATTTGCTTGATTATTCCGTGTGGCAACTTCACTTGTCAAAACCAGACTGACCCGCTGTACCGCATCTGGCCACCTTTTATACTCTGTCCGGCCGTCGCGCAGATCGTTCTCGCACGTTGCCAGATTGGACTAGAAGTTTCCCTGATGACCGCGACCATCGTTGCCAGGTTGGGCTAAAAGTTACTATCGCGGCCGTCGTTGCCAGATTGGGTTATGGCACGGCACGTAGCGGCAGGGTTGCTTTGCACCGCGACAGACTGGCTCATCGTTACAATATTAAATAAATTCAAGTTTAACGGTGGCAATAGCTGCTCTCAGCTCTTTCATGGGATCAGTTGCATTTATTGAACCTAGTTAATAGCCTATTTCCACTGAGCGCATAACTGCAGTGAAGGGTTCTGTTAAATTTGAGAACTGTCAAGCGTTTCCACCGGAATCGAGTTAAATGCAACAGCTGTTTTTTGTTTACATTTTTATTTGGTCAAGCCGAATTCTGCATTTATTTCTTGCCAGCCACAGCTTACCCATCGCCGCCATCTCCTTGTATACGTATGTATTAGGCATCGCAATCCCGGGATCCCGTGATCCCGGGATCCCGGACTTTTTCCAGTCCCGAAAATCCCGGGATTCAAATCTTTTAATCCCGGCATTTTCGGGATTGCAAAAGATGCTTCAAAGTTCAAATGAAATAAATTTAAAAGCACAAAAACCCAATTATTTATCTTATAATTATTTACTAAGCATTCAACCAGCAAGTGTTGAATCTGAAAGATGTTTTCTCTCAGCAGGGTTTATTTGCAATAAATTTCGCTCTAGATTAGAGGGCAAAACATTTAATGCCTTAGTATTTTTAAGATCTCAGTTTTTAGTTAATCACAACGCTTAACTTTTTTATCGAAATAATCGAAGTAAAACTAAAAGTACTAACAAATTAACTATTTTATTTTTTTTTATCAAATATGCGTATATATGTACTTTATGATACATTTGATGCAAAGCAATAAGTTATGTTTAAGTGTCATTTTTGGATAAAACAAATTGTTATCAAACTGAAGTTAAATGTCAAATGAAAAACTTTTAAGTTAAACAAAATGTTGTCAAGGATGACTATGTTTATTTATTTGATTTAAATTTAAACTGACAATTTTGAATGTAATTGACAACTGATTGTAAATGACAACTGGATTTTGATGATGTGCCGCGCACAACCAACCACTTTGACGACTCAACACCGCCTGCCTCCCTTTCCGCCTTACAATGTGATTAAATTCAAGATAAAAAATCTTAAAACTACCCCAAATGTGATTAAACTGTGTCCATTTTTATGGTAAATATATTATAAACAAGTATTTATGCAATTTGGTAAAATTGTTTTATTTAAAAAATTTGTTATTTGAATCCCGGGATTAAATCCCGGGATCCCGGGATTTGACTTTTCAATCCCGAAAATCCCGGGATCGCAAAATGGCAAAAAATTGCGATCCCTAGTATGTATGGTTTCTTGTAGTCCCTCTACTGCATGAAAACCACTCCACTTTCCTTCTCAACAGTCTAGGAATGTCTGCGTTTTCATATTTGTGAAAATTTATGTTATTTGTGAAAATTTATTTCATTTCTCAATGTTTATTTTTCATTTGTGACAGTTGTCAGCTGATTGATATCAGAGCTGTCTGAGTTTGTAGTGTCAAGAGTGTTCATGAGAAGTTCCACGTTTTTTATTTTCTTTTTCAGCATTTATTATTGGCAAATAATAGGAGTTTTGACTTTGATTATGACAGACAATATATATTTTTGCGAAAAATGCAGTCAAAAGTAATTGTCTTGGCAAAAAATCTACCACAACGAACGCAATTCAAATCCCTTCTCTCGTTTGTGTTCGTACGGCTCTTGCAGCGCCTGAAAGCATGCTAACAAAATTTGTACATTTGTGTGTATTTTAACATAACATTTTCTGTTAGACGTATGTAAACGACAAAACTGAGTTAACTCAGTTTTGAAAGTGAGTTAACTCAGTTTTTCACAACAACAATTTCATGTGAATTTGGCATTTAAATGCGATGTCAAACTGCAGTTAAGCGTAAACTGCAGTTAACGCCCAGTGGAAATAGGCTATAAATGAGGAACGAATTGTAGAATTATTTATGGGAATGTGGTATATGATTTTGGGACATTTGTTTTACTTATTAAATAATTTATTTTACACACCTCTTTATATACACTTTTTCACGCGCACGCTTCGACGAATAAACACGATATGGCGTCTTTTATGTTGCCAACCCATTGGATTCACAAATTTTAAGGATCGAAAACGCGAACTCAGAAAATATCAATTTTCAAACAATAGGCAACCCATTGGCGACTTGTCGTTTGTACGAACAACGCAACGTGCATGCGCTCGTGAACTGTATAGCCATGCATAATTTGTCAATCAGTTACAAATTAGTAGTTTAAAATTAGTTACTCACACCCTTGAGGTGTTTTCGACAAGCAGTAGCACTTGATATTAAGGAGTGCAAGGGATAATAAGGAGCATATATACCTCTCATCGTATTATGGAAATTTTAAGCAGAGCGATAGACAATATACTGGATTGTGAAATCTACTCGACTAGTTGAACGATAACCTGGCATTTTAAGGGCCCATTTAGGTTCCTTGCCATCAAGCACTGGCATCTTAGTGCTATCGATAGTTAAAAAAAAAAAAATTAGTTACTGTTGCCAACTGACTACTTTTGTCCCACAGGGGCAATTGCGGGCACCCTAGCATAGGCAACATGACACAGCACGACTGAGCCGACGGATTTTTCCGCTGAAGCGGAATTGCAAACTTTAACTCTTGTGTGCGCACCAGGGGCGTAGCCAAGGGGGGGGGGGGGTTTGGGTGTCAGAAACCCCCCATGGCCTATAATTTGTCAACATTTTCAATCAATATGCATCGTATGTACGTTCCCAAATTAGCAAACATCTCTTTTCATCTTTAAACATTTAAAAGAATAATAACAAACAAATTTGTTTGCCAAACTAATTTGATTTTTTAATAGTCCCGCTTACGCTCAATACAGCGATTTGTGTGGTCTAAAAACATGTCTAAAGAGTAGTTTAGTTCCTCGACCAAAATGTCCTTCAGGATGTCAGTACAAGCCTTTTGGATGGTTTCTACGTTCTCAAACCGCTTTTTTCATCGGCAAATGCATTTTTTGTAAAGGTGAAAGTCGCACGGTGCCGCATCAAGTAAAAACGAGGAGTGGTTGATGGTTAAAATTCGACTTTTAGTAAACAAAGAAACAATCAAAACAAGTGTCGATAGATGAGATGGTCCAATGTTCAGTTAAAATGCGATAAATTTATGCTATTGATATGCTTAACCTTCGCCTTGCCAAAGATTTTTGTATACGTCGTTTACCAATGTCGTTCACTCGGATGACCCCAGGCACTTCCGCCGCTATTTTCAGTAAAACTAACAATAAATATGCAGTAATATATAAATTCTTTTCATACATCAATATTTAGGATCTTCCTCTGGTGATAGTTCGTTTTTCGAAAAAAGGCCTAACGATTAATGATTTATTTTGCGACTATGAAAAGTATTAGAAGATTTCTTTCCAGAGGGTTTATTGAACACATTATTAGGTACGTAAAAAAAATGTATTGTGAGTTTTATTCAAAATGGCAGCAAAAGCGCCTGGGATCACCCAGGTAGGTATTTTGTATACAAAATGACTTAATTCAATTTTAACATGAAAAAATTTCTAAACAAACTTAAATAATTGAAAATGATAAAATTTGTGGTTAATTTGAGGATTTGATCCAATTTTAAGAATTTCAATGAAGATTTTGGCTAATCTTGTATGAATTACCGCCAAGTTTTGATGGAATCTGCGGTGATCGCGGATTTAAGTTGGCTAACACGTTAGTCATCATTTATGACCAGACAATCGTTTTTAAATCGCGTTTACCACTTATGAACTGCACCACGGTATAAACAAATATCATTATAAACTTGGTTCATCAATTTAAATGCTTCGGTTAAAGTTTAAACACTTTTAAAACAAAAGTTAATATTTGATCTTTGTTCGATGCTAATTTTTGTACGACGACACAAACATACTTTCACTTCAGATGCAATAACTTCGCTTTCAGTGCACCAAATTTCATGAAATGTTTACTTAAAATCGGGAAAAATTTTTATTTCCAATGCAGTAAGTCACATTAGCCACCACAAAATGCCCTATTGGGAAAGTGCACGTTACTTTAAAAAACTCGTAATACTAAACTGGCAAAAAAAAAATTAAACCCCCCCCCCCCCCCCATGACCAAGTTCTGGCTACGCCCCTGGTGCGCACCCACTTAAAACCTCATACTTGAACACCCCATGGTCTGGCCAGACCATGGTGAAAAAAGAGGATATTCGAGGATTGTGCTGGCTAATATATTTTTTTTATATTTTTGTTGATGAGTTTATATATATCTTAGTATGTGTGAGTGTTTGTCTGCGTATGTTTGTGTGTGTAGGTCTGTCAAAAAAAACAAGAAAGTGTGAATACAATAATTTCTGTTGCTTGTTTACTTTTTATTAGGTAAAAAGGTAAAATTATGCTTGATTTATAAAATACACAGCGAATTTCAACTTCAATAAATAAATTTTGAAATTAAAAATATACGATAGTAAGGAAAAAAATTAAAAACGTAAAATACGTTGTTATGGATTTGCCTCAACTGCTTTACCAATGCAGTGGTTGCAGGGATATAATGCAGTATAATGACTCAAACACATTGAGATTTTATATTGGACATATACAAATCGTGTTTTGATATATCTAACACATTTTTATTTCTGGATTCCTTTCACTATTGACAATTATGCTTTGAAGTCGAAAAGGTAGCTGACTAATACACAACACTGCGAACTATTAGCTGTCAATAAGACAAAATATCTTCTAAAACATTCCGTTCAATCATAACATACTCAACATGTTACTGTTCATGCTGAACTGGTCTGATACCTCCAGCAACAAATGAATCCTCCATAAACTTTAAAAAGTGCAGGTGGTTCATTCAATTATCCCACAGAACTACGTATTCATTCAATGAGCCAATTGCGAGAATTATTTGCCTGTGTAATTTGTATGCTTCCGAGTAAAACTTTAGTGATAAGTATTCAACATTTAAGTTAAGCTTATTCAAACTATTTAATTAATGACTTAGAATAAATAAATAATTAAATATCTTAATTCTGTTGCTCTAAAGCTTTGATTTTTGCTACTGCTTAAACTATTTTTTTTTTAGAGAAATCGTCCTCCCTGATGTTAGTCCAGCGTTGAAGTTCAAAAATAATGTACACCTTATCCTCGAAATAGCATTTGCTTCCTTTAATCTCTGTCACAGAAAACATACAATCCAATTGATTAAAATCAGACACGACCAGAGCACAAATACTTCCTTCGCTTCAGAAATGTAATTGAATTGACACCAAAAACACAAATATAACCGCGAACACAATGGATAAATATTAATTTTGAATGTGTTCAGACATTGTTTTCTAACAAAAATTATAATTTACTAACCTAAAAGAAAATAAAAGCCAAGGCGAGTGAAAAACATTTGGACCAGGTACATTTTGCTCTAGCTAACTCATGTCACTATTAACGAGATGGCACGAAAAAAGTGCTTCAAATCGGGTCAGATGGAAAAACCTAGTTGCAGCCCTATGATCCGTAGAGAACTGAATAAGGAATAAACGAAAAAAAATATTTATAAACAACTCTAACACTAATTACATCGAAAATAACAGAAAAAACTGAAAATAACAGGCAACTTTATATGAAAATACACCATGGTCTGGCCAGACCATAGGGGGTTCAACTAAGGGGTATAAATACGTTTTGCACGATTCTCGCCTTGTTTTTGTAAAAATTTTGTTCATGTATTGGTTTTTCTGCTTAGAAAGGATCAGTTGAGGATATCATGAAATATGAACCCGATAGCTTTCTTACAACCTTACTAAAAGTGGACCCAAAGTTCAATATGGTCTGGCCAGACCTGGGTGCGCATACAAGGGTTAAGGGGGCATGGTAATTTCGTTGGAATTATCGCAACGATTCGGGACGATGCTGGAATGTTCGAGAACGAGTTGCGTTTCGGGCAGACGAGTAAAAAAGGCAGCCGGATAGAGCGCAGTCACTCAGTTTTGGGTTTTACAAGCAACGGTGCAAAACGAATAAGAAAAGTGAATCAGTGAAGTGAAATAAGTTACAAGTGTAAACATAGCGAAGTGTAAAATTGTAAATAAAGTGACCATGTTGGTGAACTGCGTTAAAGAACGTTAAAGCGTTCTAGTGATACGAACTACTCTTATGTTAGCCAGAAAACCCTAATTTACGTAACAATACATTTCGTTAAAATGAACAGAACAGCTTGTAACCAACATTTCTATATAGTAAAATCGATGTGTTGTTGTACCATAAAAAGCTATCAAGAAATTATCCAAGTACAAACGGATATGTCCCGTTTAAGTGGTGCCGGAAACGAAACTAACAGCCCTATTCTGGCAAACCTGACAAAACTCACCATGCGGACAATTGAATAGATTCTATCAATTGTTAGATTTTCGTATTCTGACCATTTTTCAAAAGCTCTTTATCTAACACTTGTCAGAGAAGTTGTAATGTACGTAGAAGGAGCTGACAAGCGCAAAAAATACTTGCAAAGAAGTAATTGAAGTTAAAAATTTGGAAACGTATCAGTAAATTTCGGTGTTTGCAATTGAAGAGCAGCTATTATTAGCGTGTGCAGCCGCTCTGGCTACAAAAAAAAAAATTGTGAAGAGAAGAAGGCTCTTGAGGACCTTGCGCGAGGAAAACGACCCTTTTGCTATGCAAAAAAGCATTTTCCGGAATAAATTTTGGACAATGCGCTGTGCATTCGGGGTATTTTTCCCAGCTTGCAACTCGGGATTGTCCCTCAAAAACCACATCTGCTTTCCAAATGTTCAAATTTCGCAGCTTCTTCTTCTTTTCCATGAATTTGGCATTCACAGTGAAACCAAAGCAAACATAACTTTTCACCTCGGTGTGGTGAAATTTTACAGCTTTCTGCTTGTCAGATTTGCGTAAGAATATTGGTCAAGCCGATACCAAAATCGCGGGGTTATATTCAATAGTTTCTACCCGCAAAAACACAGGACATCTAAGGACATGTTTAGTCGCTAATTGTAAAAATATAAACCACTCAATGTACTATAATTGTATTCACAAATACCATTTAATTCTCCACGTAAAACTTTTTAATAAGCTGAGCTATTCACTGTTCGCTGGACCCAAATGATTTTCTTAAATTTTTTTCAAATAAATGGATTGTGTGTGTTAGTTCAAATAATTGGATTATATAAAATATGATTGTTCAATATTTACATCAAAAGTTATGAAATTTCAAATATGGAAAATATGTATGAAATATAAACTGTAGGTTTTTGTGTGCGATTTTGTAGAATGTGTTTATTTAAAAAGTAACAGTGGTTAAGTTGGTCTGAACTGATTGTTTGCATTCTGTGATATACCTACACAGCTTTTGTCTGCTAACCGTGTTATTTTCTACAAATAGCCAATAATTTTGCTGAATATTGACATTTTCACACTTTTTAAATTGTTGAGTATGACAACTCTCAACTAACACTCACACACTTTTAGTATACATTATGTGATGTGATGTGAGGGTGGGTAGGAAGGCTACAAGTTCATTTTGGACCATTGTACTACACCCATGGGGGATAGGGAAGGGGAGTATACATTATACTAATACTCGTAAGTGTACTTTTGTAGTACATGTGAGCATTTTTACAATGATGATGTTTATCGCAATTGATCTTTTATCATTCATATGTCATACAGAAACACTTAAAACCGAACAAAACTTTCAAATTGTAAATTTTTATAATTAAAATTTGGACTTTGTCAAAAATATTTTTTCCCGGAATTCGATTAATTTATGGTCGTCAAACCATTGAAGGCGACACGAAAATTTCACCACCAATTTTACACCTACAGTTCTCTACGTAGCGGTAGACAAAGTCCACAAATTTATTCGTTACTTAATAAAAATCATTTCACTTGAGAAAAAAATGTTTTTCTATTACTATTGTTGCGTGTTAAGTTATAATCGTAAAAATGAATACCAAATTGCACTTGTCGTAGTACTGGCGACTATTCTATTCCACAATTTACAGTTTTTTTGGTATTTTATTTCTCACAGAGTTTTACAAAAAACACTGAAAATATATGAAACAAGTCAAGACAAGTGTTCTGAATGCGTGAAAAAATTGTGCTTATTGATGACGATGGTTGTCGCTCAACTAGTAAACCGCGAGGCTAAAGCGACACTCCACCTACACCAGCCAACACCAAAATATAGACAAAATTTTTCTATCGGCAGTTACCTTTTCAATAACAAATGGCTCGCATAAAAGTGGAAAAATCACACGCACATCATGGACAATCGCTTTCCTTAGTTTCATTGCATTAACCACCGCACAACGATCGTGAGTATTAATTGAATTGAATTTAATCTACAAGTACATCGATGCTTGTAATTTTGTTCTTTCAAACGTTAAATACTCGTTCTATATTTAGACTTTAGTTGGTTTATATTATTTGATCTGCAAGGGCCATGGATACCATGACTAATTGAATTAAATTAAATACAATATTAAGGAGTGCATGGCTGCATTGTATTTTACACAGTTCACGTGGCGAAATACAACGCAAGTGGCCACAGTTAGCCAAATGACGAAACATTCAGGAAAGCCATCATCCACACCTTCCCGATTAACTAATAAACACGTCAGTAGTACAGTTGCCCACAACAGTAATTACTTGCAGGGTTCAAGAATCCACTTGAGGAATTATGTCTAAAAAATCAGTGCCCGCAAAAGTAAATAAATTGTCATTATAAAGCAATAGAATATTCGATATGTCAATATTTAATGGTAATAGCTTCGATTATTTACCTTATCACACGCTTCTGATATTGATAGCTTCGAGTGACAAATTTTCAAAGTGAAGCAATGAACATATGACGTAGTCAACATAAAAAAAAGCTGTCACTGTGCGGCAAAATTAAGTATATTTCTTTTGAAAGTCAATTACCCAATGCAACCATTAAACAAAATTTGATAAAGTTAAAGCATAAGGCATTGGGCAAATAACGTTAAATGCTAAAATATTTTAAATTAAAGGGACTGAGGTTTGATCGAAATTTAAGGACATTAAATAAAAAAGGATCTTCACATATCCTGAAAATTTTATCTTTTTTAATAGAGCAACAATCTTCGAGTTGTTTTGCAAGAAACTTAAGCAAACTAATTTCAGATGAAAATGTTTATGTGCTAGATTTTACTTTGACAGTGATCTCGAATGATAAATATACATCGGTTTATTGTAGTGAAGATACCAGTGCACGGCACGTAATTTTAAAATTTCTATTCAAACAAATTTTAAACAATTCTTTAGCAATCCATTAGCACAGCGATGTCCTCCCGAGCACTTTTATTGTGTCGCACAGTGTTACGTTTGTATGATTTCCGAACGTGTTAAAATTGACTTCAAGCAACTCCGCACATGCTTTTGTGTATTGCAGCACGACTTCTACAGTGTGGTGTTTTTAATCGCTCCTCTTGATATGATAGCTATTGCAGTCAGTTATTATCAGCCACTTTCGAACTGATAATTTATAGCTAGACTTCTACATTTTTTGGTTTTTCTTTTTCGGTTTTGATAAGATTTTATGAATTTCCTATGTCAAATTTCGATTAGAAATAAGACAGTTTCAATTGCTTCGTAAATAGACTTCTAAGGGCGTTTACAACATGCCGCCTCGGTCAAAGAGACTCTCTCTTATTTTGTAAATATTTTCCATGGAGTGATTTACTTTTACAATCGACACTTACTTCGAGGTATTTCTGTACTGCGTGTACACAAAACTATACATACATACGAGTATATACTATGCATGTATTAGGCATCGCAATCCCGGGATCCCGGACATTTTCCAGTCCCGAAAATCCCGGGATTCAAATCCTTTAATCCCGGGATTTTCGGGATTGCAAAAGATGCTTCAAAGTTCAAATGAAATAAATTTTAAAACACAAAAACCCAATTGCTTTTCTTAGGGAGGTGGGAGGGGATAGAGGGCGTCTTGTGGAAAAGGCTTATAATTATTTACTAAGCATTCAACCAACAAGTGTTGAATCTGAAAGATGTTTCTCTTCAGCAGGGTTTATTTGCAATAAATTTCGCACTAGATTATAGGACAAAACACTTAATGCCTTAGTATTTTTAAGATCTCAGTTTTTAGTTAATCAAAACGCTTAACTTTTTTTCGAAATAATCGAAGTAAAACTAAAAGCACAAACAAATTAACTATTTTATTTTTTTTATCAAATATGCATATATATGTACTTTATGATACATCGGTTGCAAAGTAATAAGTTATGTTTAAGTGTCATTTTTGGATAAAACAAAATACTATGAAACTGAAGTTAAATGACAAATGAAAAACTTTTAAGTTAACTCTTCAATTCCCAGTGTCACCTGTAGGTGACAGATGCTTAATATTTGTTTTCCTACCACATAGGTTTTTATTTTTAAATTCTAACACTTGTATAGCAAAGTCAAATAGTAGTACTTGTTTATTTAATTTTCCTAGCAACACTAGCGATACGTCATTTGTAAAATTTATTCATTTGTTTCACGCGTAATTAAAGCAGTGCGAGTTTGTGTGGTTTCTTTCAATATAAAAATGAGGGTAGTTTAAACATTTTTTATGTAATTAAAGCAGTGCGAGTTTGTGTGGTTTCTTTCAATATAAAAATGAGGGTAGTTTAAACATTTTTTATGTATTTTTTTGTCTTATCCAAACGTATCGAAGCTATTTTATTTAAAAAGAAAATTTTCTTTTTCACTATTTTGGACATGGGAATTGAAGGGTTAAACAAAATGTGATTAAATTCAAGATAAAAAATCTTGAAACTACCCAAATGTGATTAAAATGTGTCCATTTTTATGGTAAATATATTATAAACAAGTATTTATGCAATTCGGGAAAATTGTTTTATTAAAAAATTTGTTATATGAATCCCGGGATTAAATCCCGGGATCCCGGGATTTTACTTTTCAATCCCGAAAATCCCGGGATCGCAAAATGGCAAAAATCCCGGGATTTTCGGGATTGAAAAGTCAAATCCCGGGATCCCGGGATTTAATCCCGGGATTCATATAACAAATTTTTTAAATAAAACAATTTTCCCAAATTGTATAAATACTTGTTTATAATATATTTATCTTTAATTTATATCTTGAATTTAATCACATTTTGTTCAACTTAAAAGTTTTTCATTTAACATTTAACTTCAATTTGATAACATTTTGTTTTATCCAAAAATTACACTTAAACATAACTTATTGATTTGCAACAGATGTATCATAAAGTGCATATATATGCATATTTGATTAAAAAAATTAGTTAATTTGTTTGTACTTTTACTTTACTTTTACTTCGATTATTTCGATAAAAAAGTTAAGCGTTTTGATTACTAAAAACTGAGATCTCAAAAATACTAAGGCAGTGTTTTGTTCTCCAATCTAGAGCGAAATTTATTGCTAATAAACCCTGCTGAAGAGAAACATTTTCAGATTCAACATATAAGCCTTTTGCAAAAGACGCCCTCTATCCCCTCCCTCCTCCCTCAGGTAAGGAATTGGGTTTTTGTGCTTTTAAATGTATTTCATTTGAACTTTGAAGCATCTTTTGCAATCCCGAAAATTCCGGTATTAAAGGATTTGAATCCCGGGGTTTTCGGGATTGGAAAATGTCCCGGGATTACGATGTCTAGTATGTACATACACTCATTGTTCACGGTGCAAAGAGTTTGACTAAATACTTTTTCAAGATTGATGCCGTACGTATGGAAAGGGGTTAAAGTGGTTACAGTTTATGGCGAATCCGAGTGGTGAATTGTAAAACTAAACCAGTTGATTTTAAAAAATTTTAAGTGTTTGGTTGAATCGCAGTAGTAACTGTAGTAAGTTCATCGAACAGCCAATGAACATTTATCAATGGTTTTATAAACAAATAAACAGAATTTTTGAAAGAGCATTTTCTGGTGGCGCCACCTATTTGTGACTTATTGTGTTGGAAAGAAACATCCTTTCTTGATTTCCAGTCCGCTGGAAGCGAAATTATCGCATCTGTACCAAAATACGTTTTGAAAAAACAGCCAATATTAAGTTTTGTTTTAAACTTGATAAAACGTAGGTTGGCTTAGCTTGGTTTATCCCGTGGCAGAGTTAATGGATGGTACATTAGGACATAAATGATGACCAACATATTGGTCAATCGAAGTTCATGTTCTATCTCAATTCATCTATGAGCGGCGAAATGCTCATTGAATCTCTTGAAATTGGGTTTAAGTAGGTTAGGTTAGGTTGCGGTGGCTGCCTCTATAAGAGACATACTCGGAGGTCTGAAAAGCCCAATGTGATACCACATATTTCACCCGTTTTTGAACTGTGTATGCAACACTGTTTTGCAAACATACAGTGGCGGACAAAACTGTTCACAAAAAAATTAAATTTCACAAAATATTAATATTATATTATTATTATTATTATTATTATTATTATAATATTATTATTATTTTTACTTCAAGCTAGCATGTTATACCATGATAATTTTAGCTGTTTATATTTTCTGCAAAACACCGTTTTCTAAAGAAATATTTACAGGCACGTGTGAACAGTTTTGTCCGCGATCGGTCAAAGCTACGTATTAGAGCATTTGTCTCGACAATCGCTATTAGTTCTATTCGGAACCGCGTCGGTGTATTGAGAAGATAAATAATATATAACATTATGCTCCAAAAAACTTTTTAAAGTACAAAACTTCTAATTAAAGTTGCTGATTTGAAATAGGTCGAAAATTGTTTGCAGAATTTAAAGAAAATTTTTGCAAAAGACGTTGAAAGTAGTTTCACCTATCGGAAATTTGCTGGAAAACACAAAATATCAATCGGTGTAGCTAAAAATATTAAAGACTGCTATAATATAACACCCAGATCGGGCAAAAATGGTCGCGAGAAAAAGTAGTTTCCGGTGGTACAGCGTGTTGTTCGCAGATTGATTTTAACTGTTGCCACTAACACTGCTGCAGACATCGCAAAAGTACTACAAGTCACCACTAGAACCGTCCAAAAGACATTAAATGAAAGCGGATTTTTAGCCAAGATCAAAACATAAAAAAACATTGTTGACTGGTCGTCATCGCAAGGTCAACCTGCCAACCTGCATTTGCTAAGAAGTACGCAATGACTCCCGTTGATGAGTCGCGGAGAGTAACTTGGTAGGATGAACCAAAAATTCATCGTTTGGGGTCTGACGGTAAACGTTACACTTGGGTAGACAAGCAAATTGGAGTCCCAAACTGCAATACAGAACAAACTCTAAAGTTTGGAAGCTGTTTCTCTTATAGCATGCGGTTGTTTCCGTGGAAGTGATGTCGGAATTTTGCGCCGTATCAAAAGTAGAATGATGGTAAGCGACTTTATTACGATTTGAGAGGACTCCTACCTACTAAGTTTAGATATCTTTTATAAAAAGCCGGGTCACGAAAAAATTTTTGTGCAGGACAACGATCTAAAACATACAGCCAGAGCCACCAAAGAGTGGATAGCCGAAAACGGCATACACATTTTTGATTGGCCACCCCAATTACCGGACTTAAGGGGGCTTTCCCGTTTTTCGGTTTCAAAAAAATCGTTTTTTTTTTTACAGAAATCGATTTATAAATACTATAACAATATGAAGCCAAAGTTTCATAATGAAATATGCAATAGTTTTGAAGTTATAGCCAAAAATGTTTCGGCGCGCACAGCCTCGCGTACGCTTTAAAAAAACTTTAATCGCGTTTTCCTCGAAACCATGTTTTTGTGACGTTTTTTACACTTTTTTTCGGATCTAATGAACCGATTTGGATAAAACTGAATTTCACGTGTTCACAAATGAATTTTCCAAATTAAAAATCTGAAAATTGGCAAAACTTAGAGGAAAATATCTAAAAAGTATGTGAAAGTATGTTCCTGGATTTTTTTTTATTTTAAGAAGGATACTTTCTTCGTCGGATAATGTAATTACATCCTCCGATATCTTCCGATCTCAGAAAATAATTCAATTTTAAAAGTGGTCTAAACACGTATTTTTCGACAAAATTTATTTAATTTATGCCTAAAAGTATGCAATCAGCACGAAAAATGATAAAATCTGCAAAAATTCAAAACATACATCTATTATTATCGTTTTTATTGCAAATCCAGAGGGTCCTAAGACAATTTCTGTTACTCTTTGGAATAATCCATGTTGACGTTAGCGATTAAATGTAAAATCTGAAAAATCTAGCCAACACACTTGGTGCTATAGCTCACCAAAAATGACGAAAATTGCAAATTTAAGTCTCAGGCATTGCTAAACTACAACAGTTTAAGAAAAACCAAATGGAGATTTCAATTCAGCAGACCGTGTTTAACTAGTATACCAAATTTTATGAAGAACGGACCACTCCTAATTTTGTCCCGCAGTTGTATGGAATCGAATCACTGTGCGATGTTTCATTTATTTGCTTACATTTTAGTTATTTGTTTTCGTTTTGCTGCTTTCCGATTTCAATTCCACCAGCTTTTTGTTTAACGGATTATTTTCGACAAAAATTTCCGATAATCGGAATGCAGAACACCGACGCACTATGGCCCGGTTTTCCATTTTTCGTTGCAAAAATCATAACTTCTGAACCAATAAAGATATTTAAAAAATTTAAACTGCATCTGAAAGTGTAATATCTAAGCTTTAAAATGGGCAAAATGGGCAGGGTACCACAGTAACAGGGGGCTTTAAAATTCGTTGCCAAAGTTGAGATTTAGTAAAACTTCATACTACAATGAAATTACTTATTTGTTTGCATTAAAAAATTATTTTTTTTATATATTTTTTCTAATAAGTTAATATAATTTATTGATTCATACGTAATTTTTTACAAAAAAAAAAATTTTTTGAAAGTTAGATTTTTTCAAAATCGCTATCTACGCTGGAAGGAATGTCTAATAATGAAATCATTTCTAAGCTATAAGTAGGTTAGGTTAGATTGCGGTGGCTGCCTCTATGAGAGACATACACGGAGGCCCGAAAGGCCCATTGTGATACCACATATTTCACCCGTTTTTGAACTGTGTATGCAACACTGTTTTGCCAACATATGTTACAGCACACATTTCAAGCGGATGGGGAAAGGGGGGGAGGGGACCTACAGTTTAACGCCGAATCCGAACGGCGATTGGCAGTTTTTCGTTCACACTTGGAGGTTTTGCTATTGCCTGCCAAGAGCGCACTTGTGCGATTCTTGTAATTCTCATTCCCTTCATGTGGATAGCGATAGAAGTAGATGAGTTGTTCACCAGCCCGAGCCAGGAATCGAACATGGAGCCTTTGGTATGAGAAGCCAGCGCGCTACCCGCTTGACTACCGAGGCCGGCTTGGGTTTAAATATCTCAATAACATATATTTAATGCATTATAAGTGAACTTTTGGCTCCGAAAGCAAAGAGCTTGGATTCCTTATGATTTAAAGCCAAGAGAAGGGTTTTCTTCATAGCATCGAATGGATTCATGACAGTAACCCAAAGAGAAAAAAAGTAGGGATTGCCGAGTCACGCTTCTACGTCATCGGCTCGACCGAATATTCACGCTGCGAAGGTTACGACCAGAACGGTCTTATTTATGAGCTGTTGAAACCGAACAAAACCATCACTGGGGAACGGTATCGAACTCAATTAATGCCACAATAATAGCAGAGGCAGAAAAAGTGTACTGCATGACAACGCTCGGCCTCACGTTGCCAAACCCGTTAAAGCCTACTTGGGAACGATCAAATGGGAAGTCTTATCCCACCCGCCATATTCCCCAAATATTGCACCGTCTGATTGTACAGGCCAACTTCTGATTACTTAAGGGCACTTCTTCGGGTCATTTAGTTATTTTTATAAGTTTAAAATTGTCACAGTAATTGGACCTCAAAGTCGGAAAAAATGGATCCTCGCATTCTCGTTAATGTCCCCAAATACAAAATTTTCGTAAATTAAGTAACGAGGTATATGTAAACGAAGCGGGCAAATCAAGTAATACAACATAGCCAAACTAAATATTTGGCGTGAGTCTTATTCTCATCGAAACAATAGCAAAAATGTAACATTCTAATTTTCATCACTTTTCACCTTTTTGTCAATGATTTATTTTAAAAACTAAGAGCCTACAAATATGTTTATGAGTTTATGTGTTTTTGTTTAAGATGTGCAACAGTTTTTTGTTTTTTTAATGCTCCAGACCAGCCGGTTATATACCGGCATCCCTGTTTTCATACCAGTACACATACAGTATTGTGCAAAACCTAAGCAACTTTTTCATTTCTTATGAACAAAATATTTTCAAATAGTTGAAATAAATTCAAAAAATTGGGTATTTTTTAATGCTTAGAATGTAATTACAACAAATATTAACAAAGCAATACATATAACCTCACTAACGAGAAAAAAATCAACGAAATTTAAATATATACCTAAATTCGCTGTGCAAAACGTAACCAACTCTGATAGTTTCAGCTACTGTTTTAGAATTACGGTTATCATAACGTTACTGCAAAGGAACTGTAAAGCATGGTGGTGGGAGTGTTATGATTTGGACATGCTTCTCTTGTTTTGGTCTTGGCCCTGTACACGAAATTTCGACAAAAATGGATCGCTTTGTCTATAAGGATATTTTAGAAAACCAGATGCTGTCCTATACTGAAGACAATATGCCACTTCGATGGGTGTTTCAACACGACAATGATCCGAAACACACATCGAAGTTGGTAAAAGAGTGGCTCAGTTCAAATGGTATTACAGTCCTTGATTGGCCGGCCACATCACCGGACTTGAATCCCATCGAAAATTTGTTCGGCATTCTTAAAAAGCGTCTGGGTGGAACACGCTTTCGTAATAGGGGCGAATTGTTTTTTAAATTAAAAGAAGAATGGGGGAAAATACCTGAAACCACAATTTTAAACCTAATTGAGTCAATGCCTAAAAGATGTGCTGCAGTCATACAAAGCAAAGGGTATTACACCAAATACAGTGAACGAAATTTGGTTAGCCGCATGCAAAACTTCACGAAAAAGTAACTGTTTATGTTATTGCTCTTAATTTTTTGTCTGGGTAACAATGTGTTTGATGTAGACATTTCACGTTCTGAGTTTTGTATCAAAATAACGGTACATAACGGTTCCTAGAAGTCAATAAGTGTATTCGGTGTCCTTAAGTGATGCGAAATTTGCTTAGCCGCAGTCGTGTTTTAAGTGTTGTATCAGTAAGTGCTTTTTTCGATTTTGGTGTTTTCGTGAATATTTTAAAAAATACAACTTTTTTAAATGTTTTAGGCAATTAATTTTAATAAAAGGACAGAAACATCAAAATGGCAAAGGGCAAATTCTTGACAGACGTGGAAAAAGGCCAAATCACGATTTTAAAAGGAAATGGACTTTCGAATCGGGAAATTGGTCGTCAAATCAATAGATCGGAGAAAGTAGTGAGAAACTTTTTGCAAAAGGGTGATCAATACGGCATTTCTTCCTCAAAATGCAAACGAAATACCAAGTTAGGACAGGAACATAAAATGGAAGAAACCTTCAAAAAAGCCGCATCTTACGTCTGCTCATCAAACAACCAGATTAGCTTTCGCAAAACACCACATGCATTGGACTGAACTTTGGCAAAAAATAATTTTTTCCGACGAGAAAAAGTTTAATTTAGATGGGCCCGATGGTTTCAGCTGATGGTTCAGCTGATGGTTTCAGCCCGATGGTTTGGCATGATCTTCGTGCAAATGACCCCCCAAAAATGAGCCGAAACTTTGGAGGTGGGTCAATCATGATATGGGGAGCATTTTCATACTATGGAAAGTTGACTTTGTGTTTTATTACAACAAGAATGAACTCAGAGAAGTACATCGAGATGTTGGACGATGTTCTTGTTGATTATTTGGAAAGAAATGTTGACATCGAATTCACATTTCAACAGGATAATGCTAGTATCCATGTGTCGAAAACGTCCAAGGAGTACTTTTCAACCCGTTCAATACCACTACTTGCTTGGCCAGCTAGAAGTCCGGACCTAAACCCGATTGAAAATGTTTGGGGCATAATTTCCAGAACCGTTTATGCAAATGGACGACAGTATTTAACGGTAGAAGAGTTAAGATCCTCTATTTTACAAGCTTGGTTAGATTTGGACATGGGCACACTTCGGAAATTAATAAACTCACTCCCTACCAGAATTTTCCAAACAATTAACAAAGATGGAGGGCCAACTAGTTATTAAACATTCAAAACGCACACATTTTTTACTTTCATTGTTTGTTTTGTTTCAATTTTATACGGTGCGGCTAAACAAATTTCGCTCTAAGTGTTAGTACTTTGCTATGATTTTTTAAATTTCTCAATCTTTTATATTGAACTATGCATTAATTTTTTTACATTTTTGTTTCGAATAATAAAACTGAAAAAATTTCATCATTTACTTAATCTTGACTACTTAATTTTGCCTCACACCGACACGAAAGTATGTGCGGCTAAGCAAACTTCGCGCACTGTACTAGTATAAAGTTGCTTAGGTTTTGCACAGCTAATTTTGGAGTTTGTTTCGTTTTCGTAAATGTTTTTACCGTTTGTGAATTGATATGTTTGGTTTTTTTTATATATTTGTTGTAATTACATTCTGAGCATTACATAAATATAAAATTATTCCCACTTCGAATTGAACTATTGGCAAATATGGAGTTTTATTCATGAGTAATACAAAAGTGGCTTAGGTTTTGCACAATACTGTATGTTTAACCCTTTGCAGCACGGTGGTAAGACGTATATACCACCTAGAATACTACCATTCTTTTCAGTTTCAAGTTCTTGTGACTCGACTTTTATGATTTCATATTGAAATGTACTGTATTTACATGTTATTGGTTCAAAATTTTTACTTTTTTATCGAATGTTGTTCATCAATTTGTCAATATCAATAAACAAATAGTAAAAATAGTCACTTTTTGCAAAGAAAATTCATTATATTTAAAAGTTTTCAACGGATTATCATGATAATTACTATTATTAGGTTTTAAATGTCGCTGATTAAAAATTCGTAATCAGATTTTCGAAATTCAAAATGGCGGATCCAATATGGCGGACCGAATTAGTTACACTTATTTATATCTGTATGAAAATTGGTGTAAGGGGTTTTTGGGGTCGCTGATGACGATGCAGATATCAGATTTTCGAAATTCAAAATGGCGGATGCAATATGGCGGACAGAATTAGTGAAACTTATTCATATTAATATGAAAATTGGTATTCGGAGGTTTTCGGAGTCGCTGATTCCGAATTTATTATTAGATTTTCGAAATTCAAAATTGCGGGTGGAATATGGCGGACACAATATAGAAGTCATAAGTCATATGTCATATTTTTTGTTGTTCAAGAAAGGAACATTTTTTCAAGTTGGTAACAACAATTACTACAGCTCTCAACCAAACCCGGAGACACGAACAAGGACGCAGCAGCTATCGTCTGTCCGCTATATTGGATCCGCCATTTTGAATTTCAGATAGCTAATATAAAATTCGTAATCAGCGACCCCAAAAACCCCCGGATACTTATTTTCATATTTATATGAATCAGTTTCACTAATTCTGTCGGCCATATTGGATCCGCCATTTTGAATTTCGAACATCTGATATCAAATTCGTAATCAGGGACCCCGAAAACCCCCATATACAAATTTCCATATTGATATGAATAAGTTTTACTAATGTTGTCGGCCATATTGGATTCGCCATATTAAATTGCTGAATTTCAAAAATTTGATTACATATTCGTGATCAGCGACCCCGAAAACCCCCAGGGCGACTATTTTCATTGAAAAAAAGTTATCCGAAAAATGTATGCTTCAAAGGGTTAATATGTTTAAATTAGAAATGGAAGTGACCCAAAATAACATTAACTTAATTAACCTTCACACCGAAACCAATTTTTATATACGGAAACCGTATATATTCTTTCAAGATTTTTTAAAATTACACTATCCAACGGCCCAATCTCAGATTACACTGATCAACAGCAAAATGGCTTTTCTGGGTTTGACATCAGTTCTAGGGTAATTAGAGACTGTGATTTCGAATCCGCAAACCGTTTTTAAAACTAAGTTTCCGTTTTTGCAAAAAATGGGCGTGTCATTTTTTCGTATTTTCCCATGCCCATTCACGCCATGAAATTCCATATTTTCCAACTTTGAGGTCCAATTACCGCGAAAACGTAAAACTTAGAAAAATAAATTACATTGGAAAAGATGCCGTGAGGTGTTGTAAATGCCACAAAGAGAAAACCATGTCAACCGGTTCGTTGATTTAGAAATTACAATCGAAAACGTGAAAAAAGTCAGGGAAAATACGAAAAAATGGCACGCCCCATTTTATACGAAAACGGAAACTAAGTTTTAAAAACGGCTTGCGGACTCGAAATCAGCGGTACCTAATTACCCTAGAACTGATGTCAAACCCAGAAAAGCCATTTTGCTGTTGATCAGTGTAATTTAGGTTGGCATAAAATATGATCTCACCATGCGATTTCGTTAAAATTCAAAAGTTAATTTATTTATGAAGTGCTTATTGAGAGTGAAAAATTTTCCATTAAATTGTTCACATTCTCTTGTTTATTAATTTTTAAAAGAAGAGTATTATTATTGCTGCTTTTATTGTATCAATGAAATAAACCACATAAATTCAATCCAATGTCTTTCATTTCAAATTTTACCCTTACGTTGGATTATTAACTATTTTTTATTATAAATAATGAAGGCCTAATAAATGAAAGTAAGATATTTCATAAAAATAATTCAGTCACTTTCACTTTTTTCACTTTTTAAGTGTCCGTCAGACCACCATGTCCATTAGAGCACGTCAGTTGCAGAGGGTTAAACTAGGGTTTCTTTAATTAACTTTAACTAACAAAAACCGGATTTGATAACCCAATAGGGGTATTCTCGATGTCTTGCAAAACCCTTGCAAGGTGCACGAAATGCAAAAATTGCAGAATCTTGCAATCCGCGCAATGATACAAAAACAAAATACAAGCAAAAAAAGTTTGCATTTTTTGCATGTCATGCTGCGCAAAAACCCTTGTTTTGTGTGTGACATCGTGTGTAGGTGCACACGACACACGACACGACACGATTGTGCGACAGCCATTTAATTTTCTTCGTGTGCGCAAGCGTATTTTCTTTATATTCGGTTTTATTTCAATCTTTTTATATAATTTGCATATATGTAGATATTGCTTGCAGGTGGAAATGGATCAACCGAAAACCAAATTAAAAAGAAATGGAGAAAGTTTGTGGCGGTTTGTGGCATTTTTGCAATAGTTGCAATGTGTGCTTTTTTGTGCGTTCTCGATGTGTAGCATTTTCCAGTCTTCCACGGTTGCATTTTTACGAATTCTTCCTCCGTGCAAGACATCGAGAATACAATTAATGTATTTATCCCTGAGCCACTGCGGTCACTGTTCATGTTGAAAACACTTTCTGCAGAAACTGGCATCACTTGGTCCGAACTAAGCCTGAAGCTCTTAAACCCGCTGTAATGGCGGCATCAGAACCAGATTTTCAAATTACAGTCATATTATTCAGGTGGAAATACGTAAAATTTTTGAATTGACTTCTGGTTTGCGCAGCGTTTAGCTAGTATTCCATATAAACATTCATTACACTGTGGTGTACGCAGCACAATAGAGTTTAAGTTCACCCTAAAAGTAACGCACTTAGCTTATATATATATCTAAGCAAAAACAACAAACAAACACACACAAACAAACACACACATTGTACGCAATGATCGAAGAACTGGACTGACAACCACAATGCCACCAGAAAAACATAAAAATGCTTTGTAAATGCAAAACAAAAGAACGAGCACACGCTGAGACCACCTGTTTAAATCTGCACCAAACAATAGACACAACGGCGCGGAAAATAATCAAAAGCTAAAAAGCATTTGCCACATTCTGAACAATGTGCCCAGAAGCAATAATGCAATTTGTGGGCGTTCATCAGCCCTTGCCATATACTAGTACGTTCATACGTATTAACGTAGGAAACAAAGGCAAAATAATATATATTTAAATCGTTAACATTTCACAAAAGCATTTGGGCAGAACCATTAAAACAAATAAGATTTTGAACAAACTTAAAATAAGATTATGTAGCATGTGCCGCCGTGACTCGGTAATTAGTGCACTGAACCGCAAATCAAAGGATCATGGATGCTAATCACAACTGCACCAAAACAAATAAAATTGTATAGGTATCCCCGACAACGAATAATGTTGGTATGGACAACTAAACTCTCTGCTGAAAGATTTCATTCAGGAGGTTGAAATTTGAAACAGGTGTTTCGATATACCTATCTCTGTACCTTATTTTACAAAGACAGGTTTGAAAAGACCATATATGTATTATCGCCGTTGTCCAGCCTTGCCGAGAACGAGTGACAAATATCCAAAGAGTAGGATTAGTTGCGGGCCATAAAGCACAGGGATCAATGACTACGCCAAATCCCTGGACGATTAATTTTTTTCGTAAAGGGAATGAAAATAAGCCCGTTAAAGTGGAATTTTTCGGCAAATTCCGGTGAGAATCCGGAATAACTAACACTCATACATACATAGGTTGGTTAGGTTGCGGTGGCTGCCTCTATAAGAGACACACTCGGAGGCCTGAAAGGCCCATTGTGATACCACATATTTCACCCGTTTTTGAACTGTGTATCAACACTGTTTTGCCAACGTATGTTACAGCACTCATTTGAAGCGGATGGGGAAAGGGGGGACCTACAGTTTAACGCCGAATCCGAACGGCGATTGGCAGTTTTTCGTTCACACTTGGAGGTTTTGCCATTGCCTGCCAAGAGCGCACTTGTGCGATTCTTGTAATTCTCATTCCCTTCATGTGGATAGCGATAGAAGTAGATGAGTTGTTCACCAGCCCGAGCCAGGAATCGAACCTGGAGCCTTTGGTATGAGAAGCCAGCGCGCTACCCGCTTGACTATCGAGGCCGGCCTCATACATACATACATATGTATATGCTAGTATCTGAAAAATGACGTATTCATTTGCTTCTTTTGAGGGGCACATTTCCTGCAAATTATTATGCGCCCCTACTGGCTTCTTCTCAAATATGGTGACAAAATGTTGTTCAGCATTTTCCTCTTTTTGAGCAAAATTTTTTCCGACGGATCGTGAGCAGTTAAGAATTTTATATGCATAATAACACAATACAACAGTAAAAAAAAACCCGCGGAGCCGCTGATCACGATGTAATATGTAATTTTTTGGGTCACTTCTAGTTTGGTTTTTACAAGGCCTTGAAGTTGTCAGCAACACCCACCTTGAAAGCGAATTGAAATTGTTGATCTCATCTTAGTCCAACAATATTAGTATATTAGTATGGCAACTACAAATCAAAAGATTATGAAGAATTAGTAAAACGAATGATTTCAGCATTCGCAGATATGAACGTATTCATGTCGTTGAAAATTCATATGTTCCATAATCATATCGGGTTTTTTTAAAACCGCAAAATTGTTGTATTTTGGAAGCCGATTGGAGTTTATGACTTATATTTATCAGTTCTAACGATGTGGTCACGTACACAGTATGTAGTGAAGGGCGAACGTTATATCTGGATACTCACTGACTGCTGCGTGCATTTTAGCAAAAGGTGTTGTTTACAACTCAGCAAGAAAATGAAATGAAATGTGCAATCAGGTAGCGCAATTCAAAAAATTGCGAACGTGCTACACGTGCGTCAACCTATATACATACATCTACAGGGGCGCAGCCAAGGGGAATGGGGGGGGAGGTGGTTTGGGTGTCAGAACCCCATAGCCTATAATTACTCCACATGTTTAGTCAGTATGCATTAATAATACGTTGAAACATTAGCAAAAAGGTCTTTAAAAAATAATAACTACAAAACTTTTTTTTGCAAAATCGACTTGTTTTTTTGTTAAATAGTCCCTTTCAGGCTCAATACAACAATTTGCATGATCTAAATCCACGTCTAACGAGTATTTTAGATCGTCGGCCGGGATGTCTTTCAGGATGACCTACGTCCTCAAACGCTGCCGCATCAGGTGAGAGTTGATGGTTAAAATTCAACTTTTAGTCAAAAATCAGTCACAAGTGTCTATCGATGAGATGACAACTTTCGATAGCAAAATGTTCAGTTGAAATGCAATGAATTTATGTTATTTAGGTTGTTAATACCGCCGACGAATAATAGAACTGTTTGATCTTTAACTCGGCGGCTCACTCTCGTACACGCACACACACACTCCCACGCCCAACGCGGCACTCTATCTTCTCTCCTCCTTACCCACTTTCTTTCTACTCCTAAAATAAATTTTGAACCCCTTTCCGACTCTCTTAGATGTAAGATCAGTTTTTTAGTTTCACGTCACAAATGAAAACCCGCCTAAACCCGAAAGCCAAAGCACCTTTTTCTTTTCCTCCGCATCCGCGCGAAAACAGAGATGCTTAAATCCAGATTCAAAAGCTCTTTGATGAATTATGTTGTATTTGAGTATATTAAGTGATATTTGATGAATTATCGCCTAGTTTTTTCGTCATGAACTCTGCCACGGGATAAACGATCATCTCCATAAACTTGGTTCATCAATTGAAATGTTTCGTTTAAAGTTTTAACAATTTTAAAACAAAACTTAATATTGGCCTTTGTTCGTTGATAATTTTTGTACCGATGACACAAACTTACTTTCACTTCAGACGCAATAACTTCGCTTCCAGTGAACCAAATTTCATTTCATTAAATTTTGACTGAAAATCGGGGAAAAATGTAAATTTCTAATGCACTAAGTCACATCAAAAAGTATGAAACATAAAGAGTGTGCATCTCATACAAGCAAAAATTTGAATGCGGGTGCTGATATCGCCACCCGTCTTCTGGATGCGGGGGGCTAGACAACGAGAGGAAACACTTGAAACGACAGCACAATGCTCTGAGCGCAAATCATAGAAACACGAATGCCGCGTCTGTGCTCACTCGTTTATTTTCGCTCAATTGTCCGAAGAGGAGGAAGACGATGTGCTGTTGTTCTTGTTGTTGCGCTGGCGAAAAGCTGAAATTGTAAAACGATTTATATTTTCTGGCTGGCTTTTGTTCTTCTTCTATAAGCCTGCACGGCGTCGCATATTGCTCCTGAACTCACTGCCGACTGTAGTGTGCGCAAAATCATAGAAAAGAAAATAAAATATGGCTGGCATGGCGACCTATAAGATCGCTACATACAATTAAAAAATAAATAATAAGTAATCAATAAAAATGGAATTAGAAAGAAAAGAAAACGTCTTTATTACCCGTAATAATTTTCCGTCTCGTTCTTTGTAACGTTTCTTACGGCCCACATATAATGCTTGTTTAAAAGAACTAATATAAGAAAATCTAATATTGTAAATTTATGATCACATCATTCGCCATGAAATCATTCAGGTGTAGAACATTTAAACAATTTTTAAACGTAGGCATGCCGTAATACAATTTTCTTATGACAAAATACTTGTCTTATTATTTCTTTATTTAGTGCTTTAGTAGTGCTTTCGCCCTATTGAAAGTCAATAGACCTATTAAATTATGTTTTTCATACAATCTTCTAACCCTCCGTTAGATTTCGGTAAAACAAAAACAAATTAAAACAAGCATCTAATTATTTGTAATTTCAAGTGTTTCACGAATTTTGAAGTCAATATGCCTATCAGTTCATTTTTTTTTACGTAGTTTTCCCATATTCTCAAAATTGTAATCAAGCATGTGAAAATATAAACAAATAATTTTACTTCGAACTCGCCACGTAAAAATATTTGCAAACAATTTAAATTGGGATTAACCACTAATTTTTTAAATAAATCAAAGCATTGGCCAGCAACAAGCCATACACCACAAACATTCGATTGCTGGTGACATTGCAGCAAAATCAATCACAACACAAAAAAGCATACACACAATAAACGACAACACCAAAAACATTAGCGAATACCGAATCATCTTCGTTGAAACGACGATGACGATGCTTTGGTTCGTTGTTTACTCTTCGCTTGCGCTTCGACAAACAAGATCGCAAACTGTTGAGTGCGAACAAATTTCCCGCAAGCTATGCCTCCACTCATCTCTTCCCGCCCGCATCAAGAAACACGCTTGACACATTTTTGAAGATGCGTATTCTTTATATTCTATATTCTTTGGTGACATATACGTGGCGCAACCACAAAATGCTCTATTTGAAAAGTGGAACTGACATTAGAAAGTACGTAATACTAAATTGGCCGAAACAATTTTTTCAAAACCCCCATGACCAAGTTCTGGCTGCGCCGGTATACGTCTGTGAAAAAGTATACTGAAAGCAACGTATACTGAAAGAAATGCAAGTTATTTTTGTCGATTACATTATTGATAACACTGCACAACAGCATGTCTGTTGCATGAAGTTTTTTACATGAATTTGAATCTTTTTTCCACGCTCTTTTCAAAACCATACTCCGTTTTTATGTAACATCTCTAGTTTTTGCAAAAAATGGGCGTGCCACTTTTTCGAATTTTCCTCGGTTTTTTTCTCGTTTTCGACTGTAATTTCTGAACGAATAATCCTATCTACATTTCACGTTCAACACTTCACGCCATCTTCCCTGACATTAATCAATTTTATGTGTTCGAAATTGGCGTAGTAATAAGGTTTCAAAGTAGGAAAATATTGAATTTCAAGGCTTTTTTTGTGGTGGCGGAAATTGTACAGATGTTTCAAGTTACGAAGTATATGAATATCTTAAGAAGAAACATCAAGCAATGCAACACAGCCAAATTATTTGGCGGAATACACATTCGCATCGAGATAATAGCAAAAATATATCATAGCCATTTTCATCACTTTTCATACTTTTTCTTTAAAAAAAAACAAAAAGATTTTGAATTGCTCGAAACAAAAAAAAAATTAAAAACTTTGGATATTTTGAGGCTCCTAATTTTTTAAGGAAAAAGTATGAAAAGTGATGAAAATGGCTATGGTACACTTTTGCTATTATTTCGATGCGAATGTGTATTCCGCCAAATAACACTTCGTTCAATAATGTGTGTGACTAACTAATTAAAACACATTTTTTTGCCAAAATTCGTTTTTATCAATCATTCCAACGCTTTTCCAATCTTTCGATACCGCCTTTGTAGAACGATTTTTCTTTGCCTTCAAAATAGGCGTTAGTTTCGGCGATTACTTCATCATTTGAGCCAAATCTCTTACCACGGAGCATCTTTTTGAGGTCTGCGAAGAGCCAGTAGTCGCTGGGGGCCAGATCTGGAGAATACGGGGGATGAGGAAGCAATTCGAAGCCCAATTCATGCATTTTTGCCATCGTTTTCATCGACTTGTGACACGGTGCATTGTCTTGGTGAAACAACACTTTTTTCTTCTTCATATGGGGCCGCTTAATAGCGATTTCTTCTTTCAAACGTTCCAACAACGCTATATAATAGTCGTTATTGATTGTTTTCCCTTTCTCAAGATAGTCGATGAATATTATTCCGTGCACATCCCAAAATACTGACGCCATAACCTTGCCAGCCGATGTTTGTGCCTTTGGACGCTTTGGGCGGCTTTCACCGGTTGCATGCCACTCAGCAGACTGCCGATTTGACTCTGGAGTGAAATGGTGGATCCATGTTTCATCCATTGTGATGTACCGACGCAAAAACTCCGACTTGTTGCGCGTAAACATGTCCAAACAGCTCTTTGAATCATCGATTCGTTGTTGTTTTTGCTCCGGTGTGAGCAAACGCGGCACCCATTTCGAAAACACCTTTTTCATAACCAAATGTTCGTGTATTATGGTGTGTACACTGCCTGCTGATATCTTTAGAATGTCAGCAATCTCCCCCACTTTCACTTTACGGTCGGACATAATGATTTTCAGTGTTTTTTCAACGTTTTCCGGAATAGCAGCGTCATTTGGCCGTCCAGTAGATGGAATGTCATCGGTGTCTGTACGACCACGTTTGAATTCGGCATACCAATAACAAATGGTTCTTTTTGATGGAGCAGAGTCCGAATAATGTTTTTCAAGCCATTCCTGGCATTGAACAGTATTTTTTTTCATTAAAAAACAATGATAAATCAGCACACGGAATTGCTTTGAATTCATTTTTTTTGAAAACTCAAAAGTAGTGTCACTTAAGGGAAGGCTCCCCTGGATTTGGACCGAAAAATGGTTTTTTTTTTTTTGCATAAAACGAAGGCTACATATATGTAGAATATGTGTGTAAAAGGATTTTTTGATACGACGCGTATTTTCATGGGAGAACACACCTGTCTCACGCGCGCTACGGGACGCTCCACTGCTCTAATTTGCTTCAAACGCGTTTATCTCGAAACCATTTTTTCCAATCTAACTGAAATCACCGGACTTGATCTAATGATCCGATTTTCTTCATCTAAAAACTGCTCGAATGTATTTGATTTTCTGTATGCCTTGAACCTACAATTTGCATAAATAGTTATTTATTTTTAATTTTTAAATGTGGTTGAAATTAAAAAAAGGTGCAAAAAATTTAACTTTTTTCTTCAAATATTCATTGTGCAAGAATTTTTCGTTTCAATTTTTTGAGTCTGGTTCAATGCACAGACAATTTTGTTATCTTTAAGTAATGACAATGCTTTTTGATTTCAGTCCACTACAAGAGGCTGCAGGATTACAGTTCTCGAGCGATGTTTGGCGCGCAGAGGCCTACGGAAATCGCCATTTTGTAGCCGCCATTTTGAATTTCATCAAGTTTTTTAACTTTTTAAACTCCTAAATAATAGACGAATTTAATAGTCAAAACCGGAAGTTTGTACGCCTTTTCATTATCCCACAAAAAAATTACAAACTTTGCCTTATTTTTGCCCAAATCCAGGGGAGCCTTCCCTTAAAGCACTGTAACTTGTAAACTAATGGTCGGATTGACATATAATTTTGACAGTAAGCCTAAAAAGGTTCACAATTTCGAAAAAAATATTGATTTATTATTAGTGCCGCCATCTATGTGTCAGTCACACACATTATTGAACGAAGTGTTAATTTGGCTGTGTTCTATTGCTTGATGTGCCGGCCTCGATAGTCAAGCGGGTAGCGCGCTGGCTTCTCATACCAAAGGCTCCAGGTTCGATTCCTGGCTCGAGCTGGTGAACAACTCATCTACTTCTATCGCTATCCACATGAAGGGAATGAGAATTACAAGAATCGCACAAGTGCGCTCTTGGCAGGCAACGGCAAAACCTCCAATCGCCGTTCGGATTCTGCGTTAAACTGTAGGTCCCCTCCCCCCCTTTCCCCATCCGCTTGAAATGTGTGCTGTAACAAATGTTGGCAAAACAGTGTTGCATACACAGTTCAAAATCGGGTGAAATATTTGGTATCACAATGGGCCTTTCAGGCCTCCAAGTGTGTCTCTTACAGATGCAGCCACCGCAACCTAACCTATTGCTTGATGTGTCGGCTTTCATTATACACCTAACTCGTTAATTGTTTTACAAAAAATGTGTATGTTTTTGACCATCAAAGAAAACGCCTAAAAATTCCATATTTTCTGACTTTAAGGTCCAATTACCGCAGCATTTTAAAACTTATAAAAATAAAAAAGCCGTACGGTGTTGTTTATGCGATAAGGTGAAAATCATGTCAATCGGGTTTTTGGTTTAGAAACTACGATCAAAACTATGGAAAAAGTAGGGGAAAAACTGAAAAAATTACACGGTACCTATATCTCACTAACTAGAGCTGCTAGAAAAAATCTGAGGATACATTCGAAATCAGCGCACTGAAATTAGTAAGAAACAGTAGAAAAACTCCATGCAACAGAAAAAAAGTGTTTTTTTTTGTGCTGTGTAGAGCTGCAAAACTATCGATAGTCGAACTATCAGATAGTTTCGATAGTTTGGAAAAAACAATCGATACTATTGAATCTAAAGAAACTATCGCATATCATCATATAGTTTTGATAGTTTGGAAAAAAATATCGATACTATAGCAGCCAAAAAACTAAACTAATTGAAATTTGTATTTTAAAATTCTTTTTTAAGTTTATTTTTTTTTTTAATTTTAATTTTTTATTTTATATTCAGTCTACAGTTGAATTACTTATAGACTATGGGAAACAATTAATTCTTAAATAATTAATTAAAAAGACTAAATAAGGCTAATCTAAAACTATATTCATTAGCACTAAAATCTAGATGTGGGCTGTACATATTGCAAAGGCGTATACTAGCTATTGGTTCATTTGACGAATAATTTGTTCGATGTACTGTGACAGAGAATAAACGATTATGTCTCAAAGACCGATTGATCTCCAAAGCACTGAAAAAATTTAACAAATCAGGACACCTGATCTTACCACGCAAAATATTATATGCGAACATGAGACGTTCTCCGCTCACTGAGGGATTGCAAACCGAGTAATTTGCGTCTGCCTGTATATGAAGGGAGACCATTAGGCCAATACAATTTCCGGATCGCAAATCTTGTAAACATCTTTTGAATCATTTCAACGCGATTCGAATGAATTTCGTAGTAAGGGCTCCAGATTACTGAAGCGTAATCCAGGAGACTCCGAACAAGAGCTGTATAAAGCGATTTAAGAATCAAGGGATCCCTAAAGCCTTGTGAATTCCTTTTAATAAATCCCAGCATGGAATAAGCTTTCGACGTAATGTAATCTATATGACTCGCAAAGCATAGTTTGGCATCAAATATTACACCTAAGTCTTTGACTTCATATTTTCTAGCTAGAGCAATACCATTGAGTGAATAATCAAAAACCAAAGGTGACCTGCTTCGAGAATAAGAGACCACCGAGCATTTTTCGATATTAAGGCGCAAATTATTGAATTTACACCAGTAAAAGAAATTATCAATATCACTCTGGAGTAGATGACAGTTATTCAGATTTTCGATATTAAGGTAAAACTTGACATCATCAGCAAATAAAAGACATTTCGAATGTTTGAGATGCTGTGGCAAATCATTTATAAATAGCAAAAATAAAAGAGGTCCACAGTGAGTTCCTTGGGGAATACCTGAGGAAGCATTAATTATTATTTCGGAACTGACTAATCCGACCCTCACTATTAGTTTGCGGTTTGTCAGGAAACTTTGAAAAAATTTTAGTAAATTTCCATTAATAGCAAATTTATTTAATTTAAATAGCAAAATATTAAGATCTACTTTATCGAATGCCTTGAAAAGTCTGTATAGATTGCGTCAAGTTGACTGCGTTGATCCATGGCGGAAATAATATTATTAGAAATAAGAGCCAAGTTAGTAACAGTTGACTTGCCCGGGAGAAAGCCATGCTGACAATCACACAATACTGATGAGATATGACTGAGTAATTTGTTTTTTATGATGTGATCAAATAATTTGGGAAAAGTTTGTTGCTTCACTATAGCTCGATAGTTAGTAACAACACTTCTATCACCTGATTTGAATACAGGTTCTACAGAGCATAGCTTCCAACAATCCAAGAATTTTCCGTTTTTCATGCAAGCATTAAAAAGAATGGCAATTGGTTTAGCTAGTTTATTATTGCAACAAATAAAGAATATTGCTGGGAATTCATTTGGCCCAGATTTTGAGCTTGGTTTTAAGCACGAAATAGCAGAAGAAACATCGTCTTCGCTGATGTCAAAAGTATTAATACTTTGTAGTTTAGGTGCTTGGAAGCTAAGATTAGGTGAATCCTGATAATTTTCATAGACTTGTTGAAAAAATTTTGCAAATAGATTACAAGTTTGCAATGTGCTATTAGAAGTCTCAGTGCCATACTCCATGCTAGACGGGAGACCATTTGTGTTGCGCTTAGAATTTATATAATGCCAAAATCCGGAGGGGTTTGATTTCAAGTCCGATTCAATTTTAAAAGTGTACTGCTTATATAAAAAGTTATGTAGGGAATTAAATTTCTTGCGTAGGCGCTCGAAAACGAGACGATCATCGGTGCGTTGTGATTTTTTAAATTTTTTAAGTGCTTTATTTTTCAGATTTTTTGCGTTAGACAGCTTCGAATTGAACCAAGGTGGTTTATTTTTTAAAAAAGGAAGTTCTAATGGAACGAATTTTGAAATGATGGGAGATAGTGTGGCACATATATTTCTGTATATAGTATCTGGATTAGATATCGTTTTCAAGTTGTTCCAATCAAAAGAATCTAGGGAAGCATTGATTTCGCAAAAATTGGCCTTCTTAAAATTCAAAGTTTTGCTTGGAGAGTAGTCTATTCTTTGGTAAGCATAAAATTCAAATTTTATAACAAGAGCCTTATGATGTAACGTATTAATAGAAACTGGAGATAGATTCAGGTCACAAGAAGCTTTGAGATCATTACTAACAAATATCAAATCCAAAATTCTACTGACATCATTTTTATAGTTGTTCAGTTGCGTGAAGTTATTGGATATAAAAAAGCTTGTTACAAGATTCTCAATATCCGACCTAACGTTAAAAGGAAATAGCCATTTACCATCTAAAGTCCAAGTTAAATTACCCAGGTTAAAATCTCCCATTACAATTAAATGATGATTATTATTAAGGTTATCCGATATAAACGTAATATTGTTAATATATTTATCATAAAGATCAAAGCTAGCATTTGGAGGAATGTATAAGTTAATTATGAACACAGACTTGTTATGAGCAAAATCCATTTTTACGCATAACATTTCGATGATTTTATCCATCAATGGCAAAGTTACAATTTTGCTATGAAGGTCAGCCCTCACTGCTAAGAGCACGCCACCACCACGATCTCTACCAGTAGCGACTGGACACCTATCCTGACGATATACTCTGTAAAAGTTATCGAAAAATTCAGCGCTGGAAATACCACTATTGAGCCATGTTTCTGTAATAGCAACAATATCGTATTCATGTAATGACATTGCTAACAAAAAGTCAGCTGATTTGGTTCGGATGCCGCTAGCATTTTGGTAGTAAATGGAATAAGCTTCCTTAGCTGACTGTTCAACCGGCGATCTGAAGATATTTTGTGTCATTCTAATGGCTCTTGAGATGTTGTTCGTTGAAAAAAACGAAAGGGGCGTACTTTCACATCGGCTGGCCACAACTCCGGCTTTAGGAGACTATTATACAAGGAGGGAGAGACGCCTAGTTTGAAATTTACTCTTTTAATCAAATCTATAGGTGTATCTTTTTTAATCAGCTTGTAGCACGATATCAGTTGAGCGTCAATGTTAGTATGCTTAGCCACGTAGCTAATGATATTCTCAGCGGTAACAGATGGTTTGAAAGACGATAAGTGTACCCATTTCAATCGAACCGCGACATCAAGTTCTCCATTTGAGTTCGACCCAACAACAATAGCACGTGTTCGATTGACTTTCTTCATATTAGCAGCAGCGACAGCAACAGCATTAGCGACGTTTGAGCTTGAGTTGTCACCAGCAATAGGTGCTCGAGAAGGAAGAGCGTTTATAGGCGAAAGACCAACAATTTTTGAGAATGTCGGTTTGGCAGTAACAGTAACAGACAAGCCATCAGTAACAGCATCAGCAGGTGGAACAGCAGCTACCGCAGCAGTAGATGCAACAGCAGCTTCAACAACAGCGGAATTGCTACCAGAAGTAATAGCAGGCGAGATAGAAGCGATGGCTGCAACAGTGTGATCAGTATCCGTAGGGCGTCAGACTTAGCAGATGGCACAGGTGCAGACATTTGGTTGTAATGCATGGATTTAATTTGCTTTTCTTCCGATGCTTTAGTATTCTTGCGCAGCGAGTTCGAAACAGCATCCCGTAGTTCTTTGACTTTCATCAGTACTGGATAATTTGCACTGTAGTGAGTGTAGCTCAGTTTGAAAGAGTTCAGATTGTTTAATTAAGTGCTTTTTATCGTCTAGCAAAGAGCTAATTAAAGCAGTCGCACGAGTGTTCTCAGAACGAAGAGCGACAACTTCGTTATAGACAGTAACCAATGTTATTTGTTGCTTGTTTTCACTTTCTTTTGTTCTTTCATTTTGTTGCTGAGGAAGAACAGTTTTAGGCTGATTTTGTTGCTGTTTGTTTGTTTTTGAACATTATAAAGTACATTGAAGTATATTTTCAAACATTAAACGTTATCAATGCAATTGCTGCAGCCAGCACGACAAAAACCCAGACTCAAGAATATGTTTCCGCACTTGAAGAAATATGCACATAAGTCGTCTTACTCGCCCTTTTTGACAAAAGAACATATACTAAGTAGTATGTCAGCTTCTGACGTTTCAGTTAAAATATTTATATCACCGGTCATGCTAAGCATTTCTTTACAATCTTGTCAGATTTTGTATGTTATTTGACAATTTTTTCACGAATTGAAGAAGACACATAAAGTTTTCCGAAAATCGACCAAATTCAAATAAAATGTACCAACCAGCATAAAATAAAAATTCAAACATAAATCTGCCAAATTTGTTGAATTCTACCAAAACGCCAACACTCGTGTTTTCTGATCGAAAACACAGATGGCAGCGAATCGATAGTAACGAAAACCATCGATAGTCAAGTAAAAATGAACACTATCGATACTATCGATAGTGCCATCGATAGTTTTGCAGCTCTAGTGCTTTGTAATATTAGATGTTATTTTATTACTACTTATTATGCAAGCGGCTGCATTTTCAGTGCGATTGGAGAACTGACAACAACACAGAGAAGTTAAGGTATATGGTGCGAAAATATCCTATTTTATGTTTCTCCCTAAGAATATAAAAAATGGCAGCGTGGTGTTTTTTATGATGATTTCAATTAAGAATCTGCCAAGATCCGTTGCGATTTCAGCCCGACAAAATCGCGCCAGTGTGTGGGCTCATGCGGTTTCGAAATTCAAAATTGCGTCGCTCTGAAATCTGTGTAATCCGCGTAAAATCCCATATGTATGCAAAAGGCGTTAAGCATGTTGATACTAAAGAAATTGTAGTGTTTAGTAAATTAGAAGTACACCCAACTCTTTTTTTACACGGTTTCTTTTTACACGGATTTGAAGTTACACGGTTGAAAAAAAATTTTTGGCAAACAATTTTCCATCTAATACGGTTTCAAAATCACTGTCTTGTAATTATGTTTGTTTTTACCACATTTGGCACCATTGCTGAAATGAACATATGTACATAGTAGTAACTGGGAAATCTCCTTATTCGATAACTCTTACCTACACATTTTGTTCGCATGATGTTTACATAAAATATTGCTTAATTAAAGTGTTTAAAGTTTATTAGCTCGCAATATTTTATCAATTGTTCGTGCTATCAATTAGATTTGAACATTTCTGACCTTAATAAGTGAAAAAAGGTATTTTATCTATGAATTTTTAGTTAAGCTTTAAAAATAAAATTTTTGCCCTTACTACAGTTAACAAAATGTCCAAAATTTCAAAGATTCGTAAAAGGCAAGCCATTTCTTTGGAAGCAAAATTAAAAATCTTGGACTGTCTGGCAAGAGGTGAAGGTTCAACATCTGTGCGCAAGGATTTTGGCTTAAACGAAGCTACTATCAGGACCATTAAGAAAAATGAGAATGAAATACGGAAATCTGTCATCAGTTCATCAAAACATCGTCATACATTAGAGATGAAGTGTTAGTAAAAATGGAAAAATGTGTAGTGTTTTGGATTGAGGATTTATTGCAAAAGAAAATACCTGTAGATGGAAATATTATAAAGCAGAAGTCACTACGAATTTATAAGCAACTGCAGATATCGGAGCCATCAACAAGTCGTCAAGATAAGAGAAAGGAATTTTCTGCTAGTGATGGATGGCTAACAGGATTTCTTAAAAGAAACGCATTTCATAATTTAAAAATTAAAGGAGAAATCGCATCAGCAGATGAAAAGACAGCTAAAACCTTTCCAGCAGAACTAGCCAAAATAATTGAAGATGGGGGCTATGTCCCCGACCAAATTGTCAATGCCGATGAAACGGGTTTGTTCTGGAAAAAAATGACTTCCAGAACTTTTATAGCAAAATCTGAAAAAATTGCTAGTGGTTTTAAAGTTGCTAAAGATCGGGTAACATTTTTATTGTGTAGCAACGCTTCTGGTGACAAAATTGTAAAGCCTCTTTTAATTAACCGAGCCTGGATGACAGCAGGTCTATTTACGGAATGGTTTGAAGAATGCTTTGTTCCTGAAGTTAAAATATATATGGAACAGCAATGTCTTCATTATAAAGTGCTTTTGCTCATAGATAATGCGCCAAGTCATCCCGTTTTAGAGCATCCAAATGTTCAAGTAATATTTTTGCCACCTAATACCACTTCCTTGATTCAACCATTAGATTAGGGTATAATTGCTACGTTTAAGCTTTATTATATTCAAAGAGCATTCCAACATATTTTAGATGCAGTAGAGAAGGACAACCTTACGATGCATGGAAAAAATATTATATTTTGGATTGCATTACATATGCTTCAATGGCCAAAGAAAAGTTAAGGGTATCAACATTAAATTCCTGCTGGAAAGCACTTTGGCCAGAATGCGTCAAGAGTGGTACCTCAGTGCCCCAAGCATCGATGGAGACTTCTGAAATTATAGCCTTGGCACACGAAATCGGAGGAGCAGGATTTGAGGACCTACAAATTGAAGATGTCGACGAATTAATGATAGATAAACCTCTAGATGATGATTGTCTGATTGAATTAATGACAGATGACGGCAAAACTGAGAACCATAATAGCGATAACGACGAGGAGACCGAAATATGTCAACTAACTGCTAGTTTTATTGATGACGGTCTAACATTTGGTAAAAGTATGGTGAATCATTTCTTAAAAAATGATCCTAATATGGAAAGTGCCTTGAAATTCGAACGAGATATTAATAATTGTATTGCTGGGTATAAAGAACTTAAAAAACCAAAAGTTCAACTTTCTATAAAACATTTTTTAATAAAAAAGTCGACGGCGCAAGACCTTTCGGAAAGTAGTCTGACAGTTCAAAACTCTATTACCGGACGAAAGTCACCATTGGATAATTTGATGGATATCTCCAGTGATGATACCGACTTTAGTTCAGTTCGTCGCAAACAATTGCGCTTGTTATCAAGTAGCGACGAATAATTATGTAGCTATGTAAATATTTTTTCTTTATTTCTATTCTAATTTTTCTGTTCTTAATTCTGGATTAACAGATTTCTTTTGTTTTTTGCTTGCTCTACCAATTTTTCACCTGTACGAATTATGTATTTTAAGTTTTAATGCTCAATAAAATGCCATATGAACATACAAATTGTATGCATATCTGAAATTTTTTAGTTTTCAACATTTTTTACACGGTTTTTCGAAGTAAATATAGTTCTTTATTTCATCTTACACGGTTTTCAGATGACATGGAACGTAGTTTACTATAGGAAACGCCTCTTTTTTTACACGGTTTTTTTTACACGTATTTCTGAGGAACGTATCTACCGTGTACAAAAAGAGTTGGGTGTACATAAATATTATGAAAAAATAATAGAAATAGTTCTTTTAGCGAAATGATGAAAATTTTAATCATAAAGAATTGGTACCCCACATTGTTTTGCAGTGTAGGTTACGTGCATGAGCAGTGCAAAATGTGTGCGCATCAACTATGCTTATGTGGGGGGTAAAACGGGGAGACAACGCCAATAATAAAATTTGCAGCACACAGACTATGGCTCGCGAAGCTTTAGCAAGTTGACGAAATTACAGGATGTTTATAGTCTGCACACGTTTTTTTATTTTAAAACTGCTTCTGCAAGGATTTGTTGAATCTCAACTTCAATTTGTTTGATATTGAAGGGTTTCATCAGAAGCGTGCCGTTGTTACTGCTTTATTTGTGGAAGAATCTTTTCTTCCAGTCGGTTACTGCGCACATAAATGCTGAAAAGGGAGATATGCGAGTTTTCGTGTACAAATGCAAATGTTTGCATTGTTAAGATCTCAATATCAATGATATTGCTGGCTTTGCAGACATGAGTTACCTGCTTCGATTACCGGTGAAACGTCAGTAACACTAGCACGAGATTATCAATACATTCAATGAAATATTAAGTAGTCGTCTAAAATGTCTCCTGCACAGCCTTGACAGCAGACGCAAACAAAACGACTTAAATGCGAGAACATTTTCGCACTCAATTACTTACATTAGCGCTAACAACCGGATTTGTTGTCCCATTAAAGTTTTATGTGTTTCCGCATAGGGGATTAGGTATGTACACATAAGGTTTTTGTTCTCGCTCTTGGGAGGGAAGGCAAGAATCTCTAAGTGGCGATGGTAGTTTGCAACCCCCTTCGTTGTGCCACTGAATAATAAAAAAAAAAAACAATTTCCCACCCGTTGGCAATGCAGTGCGTTGGTGGACACTAGTGTACATTTGTTACTTCAGGAAATGTCAAATTGCTTTTGCAACATATGGTCGTCGGAAATATAATCGCTTTGCGGATGCGACTGTGCTGTGGTCGTGACTATGGCTGCGGCTATGCTGTGACCTGTGTCATAATTTGCGACATAAGGTTCGCTATCCACTGGTGTTGCCTGTGGTGCTATTGTTGGTGCTGTAATTCCATAATCTTTCGTAGTCGGTCGAAATAGGTACTTATGTAAGTCAAAATTGCATAGTTTATATAAGGTTGGCCACGCTCACCTGTCCCTCTGCTGTACTTACAAACATCAGCCGTGGCGTACTATTTGTCAATCGATATGGGTAACAAATGACTGAGGCGAATATAGTCGGTATAGAATCGGTCATACTCATTTGTCAAACCACCTTCAAACGAATATGCGGTATAATTTATTTTTGCAGGGACTATTGGTGTCAGCACCGCTTCAAGCAGTAAATGGCAAATATCTGGGAGTAAAACAATTACTTATGGAAAAGTTACTTAAAAAACATCGTTCTAAATCGACATAGAACTACAGGTCAATTCCATTCACGTAAAAATGCACATGCATTACACGCAGGTTTCAGTCTTGTGATTTGGCTTTTGTGCCAAGGATATCGCTGTATCCTTTTGTATTTCTTGCATTTAAAAATTCGTGAAATACACTTAATTTACAAGGGAATAAAATCAATTTTAATCCAGACTAAGAAGTGTCTAAGAACTAAGGTACGAATATTTACTCTGCGCAATTAATTAGATTTAGGTAACAGCTAACATATCTCAGCCAAAATCTCAGCAATTCTTTAGTCAGAAAATGAATATGTTAAATTATACTTTAAAAACTTGATACATTTACTAGATTGACACTACCAAATTCGAACCAGAAAAAACTTGAACCTCGTAAATGTAACTTGTGCTTACGAAAAATATCATCTCTTAGCTGTAGTTTCCCCCATTTGGGCAAACCAAAGAGATCTATGCAAATATTCTTTTAGAATTGTTGGGGACGTAAATATGCCGTGATGCAAATATCTGTTAAATTTTCAAAGTTGTGACCCTACGCAGCACACAGAAAACTTCGAAAATGCTCGTCAGACGTTCGTAGTTTTAAACCATATGTATGCTTGCCCATTCCATTGACTTAGTTAAAGGCTCTATCGTCGCAAAGTTTTGTATTCAAGCGGCGGGGTTGAAGCAACAGACAATTGTGGCGGTTGATTATTTACTTCAGTTGTAGATAATTTGTCTTAATATACCGTCCAAACAAAGGCTTCGAACAATTCTGCCGTTTCCGCCATTCATGTGAGCATTTGCATTCAAACAAATATCACAATGGCAAAAACTCTGAAAAAAGCAAGTACAAAAAGCTGAAAACGTTAAGTGAGTCGCACATGAATGAAGCGCAATCTGAGTGCGAATGCGGCACTGTTCGCCTATCGCTACGTGCACATTCTCTGACGATGAACAAAAAGGTTCTAAAAATAATAAAGACCAACCAGCTGGGTGGTGTAATGGGTGTGTGGGCGGTTGGCTGACTGGTTGGGTAGTCTTGTGCAGATGCCAAACAGACGTGCGTTCTCAACTAACCAGTGCCACAGCGCCGATGTCAGAAGGATTTCTTAGGAACGTGCTTCTAATGCTCTCACGTTGTTTACTTTACGGCTGCATTTCACTATTTAGGCACTATTATTACGAATACTTTTGTGTGAACTGCTTAGCATGAAGCAACAAAAAATGCAACCCAGAAAGGGACAAGGGTGCGGAATGTACAGCTGCGAAAGCTCACCGAATCACCCTCTGTACACATTTTTATAGAGACCACAATAAACCTTTGAAGCCCTTCGATGGAAATAAAAAATATATTTCTCGAACAGCTCCCCCAAAAGCGTAAAATAAGAAGAATAGAAATAATCGTAAAAGCAGAATGAACGGAATTGGGGCAAACGGGGGAACCGACACAATAGCGCAACATAGAAGTGACCAGTGACCCGCTCAAATGCCAGTTTATATGTGTCTAGTTATTATCTTCTTTTACGATTTGGTTTACCGATTTTAATTTGTTTCCTATGCAATGCCGACTAGCCAAACGAATCATTTAAAGTGGCCTAACAAGTACACGAGGTTGAATGATTATAAAAACTGTGCACGTAATACAGATTCCTCATTGGAAAAGACACGACTTCGACTTTAAATACAATTGGTTCAATCCATCAAATATAGTGAAAGTTTCATGTTAGACCATTTTTTACTTCCGAAATTTCAGATATTTATGGATCAGTTCATTGTTGCCCTTCAGTTCTATTTATGCATATTTGAGTGGTAAAATCCTAAGCGGTCTACTAGGGTTGACTATTCGGATATTTGAAATCCCAAAGCCCCCTTTGAACAGCGCCCTCAAATGTTGGAAGTAGAGTAAGAGGAGTGGGGGAGGTAATAGAAAAAAATATTATACAGGCAAAATTAATAGGGTTTCACTTTCTAAGAGAAACTTCTGAGCAGAGGTAAAGCAATTTATCGAGTTTCCCAGCACTTGCGTAAAAAGTTTAGTTTAACTGTGTAAACTACATCAAATATTAACAATGACACCTATAGTTAAGAAAAAATCGTACATTCTTAACGATGGACAATGGATGGTCACTTCATCAACTGGCAGTGAAGTAAAATGTATGCAAATTTAAAATTTCTACCAAAATGAAAAAACTTTGCCAAATAAATATTTTTGAAAATCAGCAAAAATGTTTATAACATACAAAATAAAAGAAAAAAAGATAAAATATTTAAGCAAAAATAATTTAAATGCAATAAAAAATAATTTTAATTTGTATTCAGTAGTATTTTTATTGATTTTATTGTAATCTTGGTAATCCGGACATTTCGATATTTCGGAAAGTGCCTGGTTTTTTTATCGAGATTAAACTATACTAGCAAGGCCCCGCGACTTTGCACGCAAGTTTGAAGTCAATGGGACCAATAAATCAGGCCCCGTTTGCCCCTTAGCGGAAGTTTATTTTCTTAAATGTACCTGCCGTTCAAATTTAATGTTTGTAGCTTTAGCGATTTGGGCTGGGCGGTGATGCATCAATCAGTCAGCCAAGGCAAACAATTATTACAAATGGCCTCGAATTAAATAACAATTCATACAGACTAACGAACAGTAAAATAGTGTAAAATTTAATACTTATAACATAACCCTATACAGCAAATTCCGTTCAAACGTTTTCAGATAATGAAAAATCTTAAGAATTTGAGTATAACTTAGCCTCAGTCAAAGGTCGAAAAATTGGGGCATTACCAGTATAGTTTGTTTTACAACGCGGAATGAGAACGAGATCTTGACTCCGAAGACTTCTCAACGGAGCTAAGAAGTTTGTACGCTGAAGTAGGCACGATGAGTCAATAACGCCACGAATTAAATCAAAGATACACATTATACAAAGAAATGATCTTCTTACTGTTTCAAAAACGCAAATCAATTGCCATGCATCGTGCACTATTTTACCAGTAGAATGTTACATTTTGATAAAATTTATGGAGGTACACTTGGATATCACCAACAATTTTATTAAAGGTGTTACACACGCTTTACTCAAACAATACTTTTTTAATTTATAATTATTTTTATTAATTTAATTGTCCAAAGCATGTTAACTTAAGGGGGTCGTCTACGTACAATGTTTTAAGAAATCGTATTTTTTTACATAATTTTCATTTGGAAGGCGTGAGGAATGTTATTTCCAAAGGATTTGGGTAAACTCTTCACGGTTATTGAGCTGTAGAGCATTGAGCACGCTCGCTCACGGTGTTTCTGCACGCTCCCTGTGAACTTTAAACGCGTTTTCCCGAAAGTCGTATTTTTCTAACTTACTTTACAGGCATCGATTCGATTTCTTTTTTTACTTGCTCAGAAAACATGTCGCTATGAGTAGACACGAGCTTTTGACAAAATATTGTTTTTTCTTATTATAACAGGCAATAAACATTTGAAAAAAGAGGGAAAAATTACTTTTTTCCAAAAATGTCCACCATTTCGAGAGATTTTTGAATTTTACAAAAAGCTCGTGTCTAAGTATAGCTGATGTAATATCAATTATAGATAAGTTTCATTTTTTGTTGTAGGTTACGTGGTTGGCCCAAAATCTTGCAGGGAAATTGATATCAAAATTCTGATGCGGGCAGGTTCAAGGTCATCCCGCACTCGAACATGTAGAAATATAATTTTTATGATCTTGCCACTTGAAAGATTACGATTAAATAAACAAGAAACAAAAAAAGTGAGTGAATATCTTTTTTCGTTCCTTTATAATAAATGTTGAAAAAAATGGCTCGAAAATCGGGCCGCTACGTAGACGACCCCCTTAAGTTTCTCAAACAATACAAAAAACTGCTGCTTGCGCGACTACGTGCGTGCGGTCACGACGCTCGCCGAATGCCGACTACTCGTTGGTCGGTGACAGCTCGGTCTCTCCATGGTACAATAACAAGGTATGCCAAGTAGACGAATCTCCCACTTTTTTCGTTTGTTTACCTTTGGAAATGCTGTCAAACAGAGATACTGGAGTTGCGTGTACGCTAGAAATTTAGTACCTTTTTCCATGCATACCATACCTTTTGGAAATGTTCGTGCTAAACAAACAAGAAATATGCACTAGCTGCCTTAGAGTGAAAAGGTGCTAAATCCACTTTTTCAAATTTTACAGGAAAGACAAAAAACTAAGTAAAAATCATTTATATTTATGTTTAATCTTGTTATTGTACCATGGGTCTCTCCTGACGGCTCGTCCAGTGCTGCCGTTTTCAATTTTGTTTCAGTAGTACATGTTATGATTTTTGGGTAGTATTTACGGACTTTGAGTAGTACACTTACATATTTTCTTCACAGTATAAAAAATTGCAAGGATTCATCAACTTATAAATCAAATACGAAGTTTCAAAACACATTAAGAATTTGATTTATAAAAAAGTGAAAGAAACCATGTAATTCATGTAATTTACATGTTTTTATTATACACCTAATTCTGTTTTTACACGGTCTTTTTTCAAACGGTTTTGATTTAACACGGTTTGAAAATAAAACAATTTTTAATTTTTTTACACGATTTTATTGCATTTAGCACGAAAAATAAAAAATTTTTTTAATTTTCAAACCGTGTTAAATCAAAACCGTGTAAAAAAGACCGTGTAAAAAAAGAATTAGGTGTATACTAATAGTAATTTGTTTGGTGGCAAAGCAAGAATCGCTTAAGTCCTAAGCGATAATCGTTTTTGACCACAGATTTAATAATACTTCTTTTTCGATGGACTTCAACGGAAAAAATTTATAAAGCTTTGATACAATACTTAATCTTAACCAAAATGTACTTTATATAACAGTCGAATTATATTAGTACGCGTGGTTTAGCATGATTTACATATTTGCTGTTATTTGCTCAAATAGGGAAATACTGGCAAGATCTTTTCAACAATATAGTAGCTTAATATTTGCATATCTAGAAAACGTACAAGTTCTCGCCTAATGCAGCCCAATTTATAACTATTTGTCTACTCTAAAAACCCCATTTTGAAGACATTTTTATAAAAAAATAAAGAAAAATATACTGCAATTTGTTTTTAAAGGTTTTTTAGAAGACGGGTTTTAAAATACCTGAAGTTTAAAATTCCATTACAAAAATTATGTGTTATTAAATTTTTTTATTAATATCGCTCGAATATTACTTTTAGCACTTCAAGAGAACAAAAAAGAGAAACCAATTAACAGCAAAAAAACGAAACACGACGAACAATATTTTTTATTTATATTTTCTTAAAAATGGCACAATTTTGAGCATACTTTAAACTAAAATTTTTAATTTAAAAATTAATTTGTATAATTAATAATCCAGCGGGATTTGGCCCTAATTTGCACTAGTTGAATAAAAATGCCAAGCCAAAGAGAAATCGGAAGATTTTATACACTTTTATCAGTATATTCCAATGATTGCGAATTACACGTTTCATCTCAGTTTAATTTTTTCTGACTTGCCGACGTCCCAACAACCACTTTGTTGTCTTTATCAAATTTTAAAAGATTCCTACGAGAATATGCTAATATATTCTGTTATTTTGTATTTAAATACAGTAATATAGGGATCTCCAACAAGAGGTGTTATTTTGAATCACCCGGTATTTCGGTAGCTATCACTTCTGAAGCTTTTATTCTTTGACATTTGACAAGTAGAAACTACGCCATTAGTAAAAATGGAACGATACACGCTTCAACAACGCATTGAAATTATTAAAATTCATTACAAAAATGGTGAAAATCTTGCAGTCACAGTTCGCAACACTAAAGCATTTTTGGGTCGTCGTGAAGCACCTTGTCGGACCGCAATACAGAAATTGGTGGAAAAATTCGAGCTGTTAGGACAAGTTAGTGATGTGAAGAATAAAACCCGTCCACGTCGTTCAAGAACAACTGAGAATATTGCTGCTGTAGCCCAAAGTGTTGAAGAAAACCCAGGTTTGTCGATTCTTCGTCGTTCTTTGGAATTGGGCATTCCAAAAAGTCCTTACACCGTATTTTGCATAAAGACTTGGGACTTAAGGCTTATAAAGTTCAGTTAACACAAGAACTTAAGCCGACCGATCATCAAACAACGTCGTGTCTTTGCTGATTGGGTCCTTGAAATGCATGAAAATGATCCGGAATTCCATCGAAAAATCATCTTGACTGATGAGGCCCATTTCCACCTCGATGGCTACGTCAACAAGCAAAATTTTCGCATCTGGGGCTCGAAAAACCCAAGAGTTATTGTTGAGAAGCCTCTCCATCCTCAACGTGTGACTGTTTGGTGCAGTTTATCGTCCGGCGGGGTCGTTGGACCTTACTTTTTCGAAAATGAGGTTGGATCAACAGTTACGGTGAATGGATTGCGCTATCGACAGATGATTAATGATTTTTTATGGTCGGAGTTGGATGGCATTGATCTGGACAACGTGTACTGTCAACAAGATGGCGCTACGTGCCGCACAAGCAACGAAACCATTGCTCTTTTACGGGAAAAGTTTCCGGACCGTGTTATCTCTGGAAGAGGTGATCACAATTGATCACCGAGATCTTGTGATTTAACACCTTGCGACTTCTTCCTTTGGGGCCACGTGAAAGATAAGGTGTACGCCAAAAGCCCAGCGTCGATTCAAGACCTCAAAGATAGAATTCGTGAGGCTGTCGAGGACATAGGGCAGCCACTTTGCGATTTGGTTATGGAAAATTTCATGAAAAGGATATTGTCCTGTAAGCGTGGTCGTGGTGGCCATTTGGCTGATGTTGTTTTTCATTATTAACGGCATACCTTCCTCTTTATTATGAAAAAAAACATCCGATCATTTATCTACAAAATGGCATTTTTCTTTGAATACCAAAATAACACCTCTTGTTGGAAAACCGTGTATAACTCTATTATTTCATGATGTTCCTTTTTGGGTATCGCATCCGTTGCGTTTGGCAACGCGGTTAAAAGGTGTCACCTTGAAACACAAGTGATAGAGTTGCTCACAAACGAAGGATATTTGGTTAGAAATAAAAAACGGCTAAGACGACTTTTAAAGTCATTGTCGTACATTCTTTATTATTATATTGTTGTTATTGTTAAAAACGACAACGTTGGTTTAAATTTCGTCCTTCGGCAATGTTTAGTTCGGTAACATGTTTGTATATTCTTTTCTTAAAATTACGGTTGCCGCTCAACTAAAATTTTTTGTACCAAAATTTTCTCAAAAAAGACCAAAAGTGGAAGCGAAAGAACCATTTTATGTTCGCCAAATTGTTTTTTAACATCGAAGCAAAACATAACTTTGATATCGTAATTTTTTTGCTTGTACGTTTATATCTAAGAAAATAGTAGTATAATCGGCCTGTGGGTACGGTAGTACAAATGACGAAATAGTAGCAAAATACTACTACAGTAGTACGTTCGGCAGCACTGGGCTCGTCATCACCGGACGAGTCATCGCTGCCGTCGTCGACGTCATGGCTGAACTACAAGGTTGTAGCCATGATACAAATATAGAAGGTATGTTAGAACCGCTGTAATTTGTTTTGACACTAAACGTGTTTATTGACGTTTCTCGTATTTGTCAATAGCTTGGGTCGTTGCATATATGTAGTACTTCTATATTGGCACTAAGCTCAAGGTACATTCGCCAACATCACAGTACAGCAATAGTGAAATATGAGCGAGAAAGCGTATAAACGAATGTACCTTGACATATTTCAAAAGTGGCAAAAAGTCAGGTGCGTTCAGACGGGAAAAAAATTGACTGGAAAAAAATATAAATTTTTCGAAATTAACTGAAATTTCTTCAAACGCCCCAGGAGCAGTTTGACAGTTGTTCATGTGTAGAAGTGCACATGTATACACGCATAGAAATATATTCACAAAATTTCGTGTTTTCTGTCTCATCGCTTGTCTCCCTTTGATTTCCGAATGAAAACACATTGTGAAGATACGTTAGTGCCAATATAGAAGTATTACATATATGGGTCGTTGTAATACTAAATTAGGGCTATTTAAGGTTCTAAGGATTTTTAGATCTTTTTTAAAATAAACACGAAAATTTTATGTGACTAGTACATTTTGTTGCGTAATATTATTAACTGTTAGACAAGCAACAACGCAATAAATAATACAAATGTAATTGTTTTTTTTAATTTCTTTCACATTTTGCTTGGTGGGTTGTTCCTGTTTTTAAGCTTCGTTTTTTTTTCAAACTTCAAATGTAAACAATGCAACGTTTCTTTTTAGGCCGAACATTTTTTAGGATACGGTTTTTAAACAGCAATATGAAAACACAAAAAACATGAATATTAGTAAGAAATTAAAAAAAAAACAATTACATAATAATTATTTATGGCGTTGTTGCTTGTCTAACAGTTAATAATATTACGCAACAAAATGTACTAGTCACATTAAATTTTCGTGTTTATTTTAAAAAAGATCTAAAAATCCTTAGAACCTTAAATAGCCCTAATTTAGTATTACAACGAAGTGGCATCACGACCCAAGCTTTTGACAAATACGAGAAACGTCAATAAGCACGTTTAGTGTCAAAACAAATTACAGCGGTTCTACCTTCTATATTTGTATCTTGGTTGTAGCAAGCCACCGGCTGATCGTTTATCGCTTTTGTCAAAATCGTCGTTGTGCTGTGTTGCCGCATCGGTTGAAATGAAAATACCTGACTGAAAACAACTGGCCTGAGCACTTTTCCCGTTTTTTCACTCAAATACAGCACCGTCTGGCAACAATCAGTTTTGTTTGTTTTCAGTTTCTCCCTCTTTCGTCGGAAAATATCAGCTGATTTTGACAGTAGCGATAAACGATCAACCAACAAAATACATGTGGTTTTTGGTGTTGCGGGGATGCTATTACCTTATTCTTGTGCCATGGTCGACGTCTAACTCTGGAGTGGTCACACACCACGGAACCAAAAATATTTAGATATGCGCTGCAATGTTTTCTCGAGCGCGAAATGCCCAACGTCATCGTGACTCGCCTTCGTAATGCGTCATCTTACAGCCTGAGGAACCGCCAACTTGAGTTCGTTGTTCACGGAAGAGTCGTCCGTTTCGTATCTTGTAATCGCCCTTCGCCTGTTTTATAGTAGTCTCATCTGCCGTTCCGATGCCGTTCAAGATTCCGCATACCTGCTGCAACTTCGCGTCCTGTGTCTGCATTGCAAATACCCAGCCCTCAGGTTCCATTACCTTACTGACTCGTAGAACTCGCTCTGCTACCGTATCGGGTTCCGTAGCCTGACCGACTGGTGCCCTGCTTAAAGTGTCGACGTGCTCCCAGGTCGATGTATACAAATAAAGTCGAATTCCTGTAGCCGTAGCCACCACCTTGCGACACGAGAGCGTAATGGTGTAACATTTTTAGTCGTGACAACAGCGTTGCAGTCAGTTCGCACGTTGAAGTGGGTTTCCAATAAGTAATTGCGGAACCGTTCAAGGCACTCAACAATTGCGAGCACCTCCAGTTCGTGACTCGGGTATCGGGTTTCGGCGGAACTGCACTGGCGGCTATAATATTGGACAGGCTTCCAGCCTTCGTCCTCCTGCTGCAACATCAACCCCGATAGCCTGATTGCGCTGGCGTCACTGTGCAACTCATGCTGTTTTGCAACATCGTACATGGCCAATACTGGCTGCGTGATCAGCGCCTCCTTCAACCGTCGGAACAACTTATCGTGGTCAGAGGTCCACTCGAACACAGCTTCACGTTTGAGCAAGGACGCAAGCGGCTTCGAGATGACGCCGTATCCTTCGATGAATTTCCGGAAGAACCCGGTGAGCCCTAGAAACTGCCTGACCTCCTTCGGTGTACGTGGTTGTGGAAACTCGGCGATGCACTTTTCCTTTTCCCCGCCTGGTCGCATGCCGTCTGCACTCACAGTATGACCCAAGAACGTTATGGTGGTAGCAAGAAACCAACACTTCGATGGTCTAAGGGTGAAGCCAGCATCCCTTACTGCTTGCAGGAACTCGGCTAGTACGTCAATGCTTTCCTGGACTGACTTGGTCGGGATGATTACCTCATCTACGTAGCTGATGATTTGGCTGCGATGTTTCAAGCTTCGTATCAGCTGCACGACCATTTCCAGAAACACCATTGGCGCGTTGCGTAAGCCAAATGGCATGACATTGTGCTCGAATAAGCCATCGGGCGTTAGGAATGCCCGACGAGTCAGAGTTCAGAGTTTCTTCCGAACGGTCATGTCTCTACTTAGCTCTGCAGCGTTCTTAATTTTTTCTTCGACTCCTAGTTTCATCGCGATCGTTTCACCTTACATTTATCACTAGTCTTCTTGAAATGCCGTGTGGCTGCAGTCAAAGGGTTGCAATGTGCTAATTGCAACGACTTCTTCCATCTCGAGTGCGTTAACATTTTGCCTGCGGATTTGGAATTTTTGCAAAATTCAAATATGCCTTATCATTGCAAAGCCTGCGCGGCGGTCCGTCGGAACTCTATCCGTTCCCCTCCGCCTCCGCCAGCCGAGAGAACATCTACTAGTGCCAACTCTACTTCGATCTCCGCTGACAGTACTCAACTACCACTTCAAGTACAGTGCAAAAAAACAAGTGCTCTTGTGTCTCAGCAGCAGAATCCCCAGCTATCTCAATGTCATAAATCTAGTCCTACGTTAACACAACAACACGCCAAGGAGACGGTACAGTTCTCCAGACAGTTTTCAACGAGGTCGTTGCCCTTAGAGCTGAGAATGCTCGTGCGCTCACCTTAATCGCCTCTCTTCAAAATGACAACAAACTCTTAGCCCAAAAACTCGAAGGTCTGCAAGCTGATTTTCAATCTGTGCATCGCAAACTATCGGATCAGGATCCTACCTCCGCCATCCAGCACCTTTCTAGTGATCTTAAAAACCTTCAAAGCAACTTAAGTGACTTTGTAATCAATCATGAAAACTCTGCCAACATCAAGCATAATCCAGCTGCCCTTGAGCAATCATCTAACGCGACTTTGTCAGCGTCAGGCTCCAACAATCTCTTACTGCCCGCCGCTTGTGCTGCTAACTCTTCGACCGCTGGCGCGTTGTCGGCAGCCCACATCTCCTATGCTGCTGTTACTGCGAATCGTACGCTCTCCGGGGAGGATGTGGTTACTGCGAAATCTCCCACTCCGTCTGCTGTTGCTGTCTCTCTTGCTGCTTCTACTGCACCGACTGTTGACGTCGGCATATTTTCTCGGGCCGCTGACACTCCGCAAGATTTTGAGCTGTCTGGTATGCATCGGTCTTCCTCATATCTGCTGCCTCAGGCCCCTCGCAGCTCTGACTGGATCAGTGTGAAGAGGAATAAGAAGAGATATCAACCACTTGTTGGATCTAACGCTAGCTCGGAGCTCGACGTCACTGTTCGATTTAAGTGGTTACATCTATCATAATTTGCTCCGTCTGTTACGACTGAAAACATTATTGCCTATGTTGCTAGTCACGCTGGCATTGAAAAAAATCTTCTTTCCTTCTACAAACTAGTTAAGAAGGAAGCGTAATCTGAATCCCTAAAAAAAGTTAACTTCAAATTGGGTGTCGCCGATTCTGCCTATGGGAAATTACTGGTGCCCGATCTGTGGCCATCAAATGTCAATGTGTGACCGTTTCAGTTTTTTCCGCGTGTCGACGCCCAACAGCTGTCCCGTAACTAATGTTTTCAAATGTCATGATTCCAGTAAGCATCTTCGGATCTACTTTCAAAACGCCTCAGGACTAAGAACTTAATTGCAGCCAGTTCATGCAATTAGCTCGCAATTAGATTATGATATTTTTGTTATCATTGAGACTTGGTTAAACGATAACTACTTTGACCATGCATTTTTCGATTCTAATCTTTTCAATGTGTTTCGTAAAGATAGAGACTCAGATAAAACTGGCTGTGCAAGAGGGGGCGGGTCCTAATAGCTGTTCAATGCAGACTTCGTGCGTCACTCTTTGAGCTTGATAATTCTGACTCTCTGCTTGACCAACTCTGTGTGCGAGTTGTAGGATCATTAGGGACGCTGTTTGTTTGTGCCTCCTATATCCCTCCTCACAGTACCGAAAGTCTGTATAAAGCACATGTGGACAATATTGTTGCAATTTCCTCAAACTATCTTGGAGAAAATCACCTCTGCGTTTTAGGTGACTTTAATTTTAGCAATCTCAATTGGGCTCATGTTGATAATTTCCGTGGCTTAATTCCTAAAAACGTCAAAAGTAATATGGAAGTATACTTGGTTGACAGTTTTTTTAGCCTAGATTTATTGCAGATTAATTGTCTACCTTGAATTGGGACTCTTTGCTTGATAGCACTGATGTTGCCAATGCTATGAAAGTTTCAAATCGAAAGTTGTTGAAGCTTGCTTACGCTATATCCCAATTGCTCAGAAGCGAAGGTATAAATTGCCTTGGCATACTCATGAACTTAAAAAGTTAAAGAATTTAAGGAACAAATTCTATCGCAAATTAAAAAAAACTGGCGATTTGACATTTTTTAATAAATATAAAAAATACTCTAAAGAATACAACTGCCTTGACAGGTTTCTATACTCTGATCACATTTTAAGCTTTGAAGCAAATATCAAAACCAATCCCAAGGCCTTTTGGCGCTTCATCAACTCAAAGAAAATCTGCTCGGGCATACCATCTTCCTTGATTTACAAAAATAAATCCACAAATTCAGCCTCCGAGGCCGCAAACCTGTTTGCAGAATTTTTCAAGCTAAATTTCATCCCGTCTATTGTCGCTGATAAAACCCGTTTCCCCCGTCCGGAATCGTCGCTGAATTTTGGCTTTCTTACACTGTCCGTTGAAGATATAACCAAAGGCATTTCGCGCTTTAGTCTTTCAACCCAAACTGATGTCGATGGATTGTCCACAATCTTGCTTAAAAAATGTGCCTCTCTTGCTTATCCACTAACTGTGATTTTTAATAAATCTCTAGAATCCGGTATCTTCATTGACGCCTGGAAACTTGCCTTTATTACCCCATCTTTAAGAGTGGAAACAAAAATCATTTGGGTTATTATAGGCCAATCTCCTCAGTTTCTAAGCTTTTCGAGTGTATAATCAAAGACAAGGTGTTCTTCGCAGTGAAAAGTTTAATTTGCCCGAACCAACATGGCTACATGCCTGGTCGGTCCACCGTCTTAAATCTTGCTGTTTTGAGTGAGCATTGCATTTCCGCGTTTCATAACGGACTCCAGGTAGACACAGTCTACACTGACTTCTCCAAAGCCTTTGATGGGGTTTCTCACCCAATCCGAATTCATAAGTTAGCGTCGTTTGGCTTTCACTCCGTTTTTCTTGAATGGCTCAAATCTTACTTAATAATCGCCAGTGCGTGGTAGTGGTAGATATTTTTTTGCTTTACGCAGATGATCTAAAAATGTACTCAGCCATTAGAAGTCCGTCCGATTCTTTGCTGATCTTGATAATGTACACTCTTGGTGTAGTCGTAATTGTCTATCCTTAAATATTAATAAATGTTTCCATGTCACTTTTTCCAAGTGTACATCAGTTTTACATAAGAAATATAATATATCCAATTCTTTTTTAAAGTCTGTTTCTGAAATCAACGACTTGGGAGTTATTTTTGATCACAAGTTTTCTTAAGTTTCAAGTTTCTTTATGCTATGTTAGCTTTTGTTAAACGTAATTCCTCTGACTTCACTGATCCGTATACCTTAAAGTTACTATACACCTCCTTTGTCCGATCTAAATTAGAGTATGCCTCTTTCATTTGGCGACCCTACCATGAGTAACACTCAATCGCATTGAACGTGTTCAGAAATCCTTCCTTCGGTCCTCCTACACCTCTCGTCGTAAACTCCTTAATCTGAACTCCCTTTACAATACGAGAATCATTCTATCCCCCTATCCTTCGTTTTCGACTTGATTTCTAGTGTAGTTGATTGTCCTGTTCTGCTTGAAAGAATCTTCTTCAATATTCCTCTTAGAGTACTTCGTCATTATACCCCTTTTTATGTTAATTTTGCTAAAACTAACTATGTGTTGAACGCCCCACAGTGGCTGATTCTGCCGACGTAGGTTGCAAAAGTCGATTTTGTCATGTTCGATTTCGGGGAAACTCTTATAATTGTCCGATAGATAAATGATTGGACCTAAGAAATCCGAAAACCTTAACTAAATTGGACAAATAGTTTTACTTGTAGAGCCCATCAAAGTTGAGCAATTTTTAGAGTGTGAAATAATATCAGCAATTTGCACTTTTTCGGCAAAGCTGAAGTTTTAAAATACGGAAAGGAGCAAATTAGTTAAAACTTTTTGCACCAGCATCGTAAAAGAAGGCATTTATAGTAAATAATTAAATATAGAAAAAAAAAGTTGGTTGTTGTTGTTGTCTTTTCATAGGCACTCACTTGAAGCATTGTTTTTATCACTCTTTTTGAACTTTCGATAGACTTTCAAAAAAAAGACCATACTTGCCACGGTTCCGTCTTTGGGAAAATTGTTCACTAGTCTTCTGTGAGTTCTGCCATGAAGAGATCGGGTGCCCGATTTTGCCCGACTGGATTTTACAGCGATATTTCTGTGGCCACCTCGCGCAATTTTGTGCTTTCGGGTGCGTACGTTCAAACAAGTTCGTCAAGGTTTTGAAAGTGAATCAATTACACGCGATTATACTTGTTGCCAGGGCATGCAAATTTGGATTTTGGCTTCATTTAAGATGTGATACAAGCTTGCAATTCAATATTAAGTCGACTTTTTTTTGGCGTATATTGCTGTAAGCTCGAAGTAAATAATACTTTTACTGGATGCGCAGTTCGCACATACGAAAAACAAGTTGGCTTTCATTTCCGGCAACCAGTCAATCATCAATGTATCCTTTGATTTTGTTTTTAACAAAATATGTACTAACACTGTGTCTCTCATACAATTTTTTTTTTTTAATTTGAGCAAAACTCAGTCAGTCGCCATTAGTCTTTGAGTTGAACCGCGCCAATGAAACAATTAGTTATTGAAAAACAAAAAGCAGACTTATATCTATGTGTACTGTCTAAAACCCACTTATGTGTCTGGGCTGTTCAAAAATCCCACAACGGGTAAAAACCTAAGAACTGCAGGTACCTGCTAGTACTAGAAGCTTAGTACCTACTATTTGAATGCGTATGCAAATCCTACTTATAAATAAAAGAGTTTAGAGTAATTAAAGTTAGTTTCGATTTTAATTTGAACTAAACATCACTTTAATTCCGCCACTGCAACTAAACCGAAGAAGAAGCACAAAAATGTTTCTGAAAAATTCGAAGCCGTTTGAAATATTTACAATTTCGAAGGCAAATGAGAAGTTCGTTCTGGGTGCCGCTAAAGAAATTGGTTACGTCGAAAAAAGTTTACCTGCATATAACGTATCTACGACTAAAGAAAAGATATCCAGGACTTATCGTACTATAAAGTGGAAATGGATTGCGGCAAACCGTACCCAATTCAATTTTGTCCAGAATAATGACGAGTGGTTGGAAAAAACAACTTACTTCGATGCACGAGATGCATGTAGCATAAGCGATGACCAACCATCGACATCAAAGGCGGCAATAGGAAGGCCGAAAAAGTCAACTGAGGTCGGTGCGTCATTCACTAAAACAAGGAAGCTTATGGAGGCAACAGGAAAAATAACTACCATCAAAGAATATGAAGTAATATAGAACGCGCATGTGGGCACACAAGTGTTTTCGGTTGCTATGATGCGAGCGGGAAGAGCGAAGCGTAGGCATTTGAAAATGTTAGGTTCATAACATTTTCTGTTAGATTTGCGTAGGACAACAGCAAAAAGCTATGTTATTGTTCGCAACGGCTTCACTCGTGTACATTGAAGTGGTGGTTGTTGCAGCGTAGTGTTCGCTCAATCATTTTTTGCATGCATGTTTCTTGATCTTGTTTGCCGAAGCGCAAACAAAAAACAAACAACGAACGAAGGCATCGTCATCATCGTTTCAGCGAAGATGACTCGGGATTCGCTAATGTTTTTGTTGTTGTCGTTTATTGTGTGTATGCTTTTTGGTTTTGCTGTAATGTCACTATCAATCGAAGATTTGTGGTGTATGGCTGTTTGCTCAAATGCTGCGCTTTGATTGATTTTTAAAACCTGCAAATATTTAGACGTGGTTGAATCCAATTTGAAATTTTCACAAATATTTTTACGTGGCGAGTTCCAAGTAAAATCATTTGTTTATATTTTGACGTGGTTGATACCAATTTTGAACCTTTTGCAGCGGTTTTTTTTGACGTGGTTGAATCCAATTTGAAATTTTCACAAATATTTTTACGTGGCGAGTTCCAAGTAAAATCATTTGTTTATATTTTGACGTGGTTGATACCAATTTTGAACCTTTTGCAGCGTTTTTTTTTTTGACGTGGTTGAATCCAATTTGAAATTTCTACAAATATTTTTACGTGGCGCATTCCAAGTAAAATTATTTGTTTATATTTTGACGTGGTTGATACCAATTTTGAATTTTTTTAAGAAGTATTTTAACGCCATTGTCCAACATTGTAATTCTATTTTGTGTTTCGGTTTGTTACAATATGGCTACAAATATAAAGACAAATAGAAATTCCTCAACGTCTGGAATTCAATGTTGTGTTCGCAGTTGCAAAAAATCGAGACGACAATGCGAGAATCTTAGATTATTTAGATTCCCCGCTGCTGATTTCGTGTTTGGCCAAATTTGGCGCGAAAAATGCAATATATCTTATGACGACTATAACCGAAAACTGTATATTTGTGAAAATCATTTCTCCAGTACTTATGTAGGAAAAAGGTTTCTAAAAAAGGATGCGATTCCAACCTTAAACTTAGACGAAGATCATGAGATTTCGGATGAAGAATTTTTAGAACCAGATTCTTCATTGAAACGACCACGTTATGATGACATAGTATGCAGTAATTGCGAAAAAACGTCAAAATAACCCATTATTACAAAAAGAAATACAGCGACCTATTAAAAAAATTCAAAAAAATTAACGAAAAATTGCGAAAAGAAAAGCGCTTTATTTTAAAATCCAAGAATTGTTGTTCAAAGACTTTAAAAAATTCAATTGATTCTTTAAAACATATCAACTTGGAATCCAAAACATTTTGTAAACTTTTACTTAGCACCCGGCCAAAAGAATATTCTGACGAAGTGAAATATTTAGCGCAAAATATTTTTTATATTTCACAATCAACATATTCTTTCCTAAGAGATAAGTTAAATTTCAATTTGCCACATATCAGCACCTTAAATCGGTGGGCTCCAATAAAGTTCCTTCAGCCCGGTATCAACAATGTGGCTTTTGAATTCATTAAAAAGATGTGCTTAGAGTTGGAGGAAAAAAATGAAAATAATATGGTTCTTTTAATGGACGAAATGGCAATACGTAGAGAATTACGATACAATCAAAAACTAGATTTAATTGACGGATTTGAATGCACAGGCTTTGAAAGAACAAAAAAAATTGGTAAGCAAGTATGTGTATTTATGTTGAAGTCCATGTTCTCGAGTTGGTGTTCAATTTTAAACTATTTTGTGTCAGAGAATGGATTAACAGCAGATACGTTGTGCAAAATAATTAAAGAAAATCTTAAAATTTTAAGCAATTTTGGTATAGTAGTGAACGTTTTGGTTTGTGATCAGGGGTCTTCTAATAGAAAGTGTTTCTCCGACTTAGGCGTATGTATAGAGAAACCATACATTCAATTTCAAAATCAAAAAATTTATTGCATGTTCGATTTCCCACATTTAATCAAGTCATTGCGAAATGGTTGGCTTAAATGCGACTTGAAAACGCCTGATGGTTTAGTTAGCTTTAAAGTAGTTCAAGAGCTTTGGGAGAGGGAAGAAAATTGTAAAACCAAAATGTGCCCAAAATTGACTAGACAACACATATTTCCAAATTCATTTGAAAAAATGCGTGTTAAATTTGCCACGCAAGTGTTCAGTAAAACAGTTGAAGCTGCTATCAGAACAATTTCAGACATAAGTGGATTTAAAAAAATCACACAAGAGGTAGCGTTATCCACAGCTGATTTTATAGCAAAAATTGATCAAATATTTGATTGCATGAATAGTGGATCTTTGTATGCAGATAACTGCTACCAATCTGCTCTTCAGATTAAGAAAGAATCGCACACATTTATTCAAACATTTTTATATTATCTAGAGGAAGTGAAATTTGTTGATGAAAAAAAACGAGTTTTCTTCCTAGATGGCATGAAACTATCCTTAAAATCGGTCCTTCTACTTGTAGATGAAATATTAAAAGATAATTCGGACAAGTTTTTTATTATGACAAAGGCCTTTAACCAGGACAAGTTGGAGAATACGTTTGCTGTGTTAAGGCAAAAAGGAGGTAATAATTGTAACCCCTCTGTAGCTGAACTTAATAATATCTTAGCCAGGTTATTAGCCTTTAAAATAATAAAGTTTAGCTCCTCTACCAATTGTGAAGAGACGCAAGATTCAATGACTAATTTAATTTCAAGCGCTTCTTTTAATGAGGATGTTTTGCAGGCTAATGGCGATGATAATGACAATGAAATCCTGGAAAATCTTGATCTAAGTAGTGAGATGCACGAGGCGTATTTTGTAGGTGACACCTTTTGTAATCTGAAAGATATTAACTTAGAGCTGGTTTCCATGAGGTATTTTGTTGGATACGTAGCGTACAAAATCATTCCTAAATTAAATTGTGAAAAATGCGGTGACGAATTGAGAAAAAGGGATGAAGTTTTGACTGCTCCAAGTGAAATTTTTATTTTTCACAAAAATTATCAGTCAATTTCTGATTTTGGTAATCTTTTTGCTCCTTCCAATTCCCTAATGAATGTATGCATAAAACATATTTTAATTTTTCATAAAATCTTCGAAGCAGAACCTGAAAAAATTGGTATTAACCCATTAAAACCTGACCCCAGAAGGGCTTGTGCGATTTCCATAAAATTTTGCACAATCTTAGTAATTGACCTAATCAAGAAAAAAAATCAAGAAAATAATTCATACCCCCACCCCCTGAACCAGGAGGGTACGTTGCGCAAACGCAATTTGGGCCTTAGTCACATACAAAACATAAAATTACAAAAAAAAAAAAAATTTGTTTAAACTTATTTTTAAATAGTTTAGCATTACAAAATGCAGCCCACAAAGGGATTTTGATAGGTTTGAAGAATAAGTATTTTTAATTGAATTTCAAAAATTCCCCAAAAAAAAACCTTTGACTTTGGATCGAAAAAAAGATATGAATATTTAAAAAATTTTGAAATTTCGGTATGACAGAATCTAAAACGATCAATTCGAATCCAATTCTACCCATTTTCAAGTCTTATATCTTTATGAATTACTTAATGTAGCGAAATTCCCAAACGTTGCGCAAACGCAACGCTCAGGGCTTAATGGGTTAAGGCACATGTTTTACAATCTTGTAAAAATGCTACACCTGAATGGTTCCATGGTGAGTGCTGTAACCATAGAGTCCAAATTTTAGATTTTCTTATTTTAGTTCTTCTACGAAAACACTGCATGTGGGCTGTGCAAAAAGGAAGTTCGAAGGAACGAAGTAAAACAATAAACATAAAACCTTACAATAATATTCTTAATAAATAACTATAAACGCTCTTGTGCAACATGTTTGCACCCATATTTTACTACACCAAGTTCACGCATTTTTTTTGCTAATTGTAATTTGCTTGTGATTATAAAAAAGAAAGCAGAAATAACGACGCAACAATTACCAACAACATCAATGCTATCCCGCCTGCACGGCACAGCGCAAAAAACAGTATACCGCTAACTTTTTTTTGTTTGCCAATATTATAATGCTATTCCCCGCGACAACAAAAGCAGCGTTCATCGTCATGTTTATCAAGTGGCGCAACAGCAGCGAGAATACGAATGAGTACAGAAGCGACTTCAATTCACATGTTACGCCGAAGTTACAGAGATTTCTGCTGTTAGTAACAGAGATTTCTGCTGTCAATAACAGAGGGTACTACCAGCAGTACCCAAGTACAACGCGTTTGCTTGTATGAGATGCGCGTTCTATATTACTTAATATTCTTTGCTACCATCCACTTTTCAGAAGCATAAAATAAAATAAGGATCGGGAGAAAATTAAAGGCATTATAGTGAAAACTGTTTTACCAGCAAACTCGGATCGTGTTAAAAGAATTAAAAACAGTATTCCCACCCCACGCGATGTGCTCCCGATCAAATATAGTCCTAATGAAGCTTTAGCATTGTTTTTGAACTTAGGATTGTCCAAAGAAAAAGTGACTTTTTGTAAATTTTTCGAATTCTGGTTCTAATTTTGAAAGCAAAATTTATTAATTTTTATCTTTAAATTTGACTCTTTCAGCTTATTTCTTAAATTTCTTATTACTTTTCATCTTTTTTAATGAATTTTCATTAATTTTGCAACTAAAAGTTAACATTGTTGCTCGCATTATTCTTATTTACAGTAACCCGAACTTTGACAAACTATTACGTAGCACCCTGTACATTGATTGAGTTTATTTTTGAGAATACAATAGCCTGATGAATTTCTAATCAACAGCAAATTTCCAATTATCTCTATTCGTTCAGGAGTTATTAATTTTGCAACCTGAAATGACAAATTGAGCCACTGTGCGCCCTCTTGGCCAGAGCTCTATCTGAATTTGATAGTTTTTCTAAAGGAATAGATATCGACTTCTCTTGCTCAAAATCTGTTTTTTCAATTCGCTTAACTATGCGCTCAGATAATTTCGTCGCTGGAATGAAGAAACAGTGTAAGTGCCACATACACTATTATTCGATAATTGCACCATTGGATAGACAATCCTTTAACCCTTATTCTCATACCCGGGTACCCGGGTGCCCACTGCGATGTATTTTCGTGAAAAAAACTGACAAATAATGAAAATTTTTTTCTTTACCTTCCGGATCCTCGTTACTTAGGTGAAAAGCGAACAAATCATATCAAAATTTTATAAACACTTTTTAATTAACAAAATATTGAAAACTTAAAAATTTCATGAAATGGGTACCCGGGTACCCCGGGTGCCAAACGACGTTAGTAGGTTTGGGTATGAGAATAAGGGTTAATCTATTAGAAAAATCTTTAGTTTTCTTAAATATCTTTTTGGCTCACCAATTTATTCGCGAAAAACGTATTTGTATAATAATAGTGTAAGTACCACAATTGTTTACAAATAGTGTATGGTGCACTTACATTATTTTTAAGTAAATCCCAACAAAATTCTTAAAATATTAAAATAACGTAAAGTATTTTACTTCATTACATTGCTGAAAACTTTTGCAGGCAGCTTAAAAATGTGAATAATAAAATAGTGTAACATCGACATACATCAATTCATTTTTCTAAATATGCATACAAAATTTGAAATGAAATAGTGTATCCGTGTTGTACACTATTTTATTTCTTTAAATTTTATCAATTCCTTGAAGCCTTCGAACAAACAAAACGGTGTATAAGCGTATACATCATTTCAAATCTTTATATACACTGTTTTAATTTTAAGAAAGTATTATTCACTGTTTTATCCCGTATAAAAACTATATTATACTCAGGGCCGTCGAGAGGATATCAGGGCCCGGTGGTAGTTACCTCCGCCCCCCCCCCTAAACCCTTTACTTCTATTCTGTTCCATAAAAGTTGTAAACTCGTGCCACACAATAAATAAATTATCTCAGAATAGAATATGTAAGGGAGAGGGCTGGGTTGTGAACCAGGCTGGGTTGTGAACCATTACCGTTTTTTCTTTCCCTAATTGACATATCGCCAATCTTTCAACTGTCAAGTTTGTCTTATGATATGACTCTGCTTTTGTGGTTACACCGAAGTACAAACACGTATTGCTTGTGGCAGCAATCGAGTTTGAAAGACATCGTGGTTGAAAATCGATTGCGAAAACTTGTTGGCTTTTTTTTTAAGTGCTATCCAAGTGACTGAGCTTATTGCAAAAAGGTCTGTTTAATACATGTTTATTTAGTGTTTTGATTCTATTTTACGATGCAATATTTTTTTATGTCGAATTATGATTGGAAGTGTCGTTTTTTTTAATGTTTCCAAAATAGCATCGTGGTTGGGCTGTGAACCACTGAGTGGCTGGGTTATGAACCACCTGTTTTTCGTATTACATTTGTTCTAACACTGTCAAATATGGACGGATATATTAAAATAAAGTAATTTTATGTAATTTTACTCGATTTTGGTGAGTTCACTTGAACTGGGCCAATGCGAGAACGCGTTCGTTTTTCACATGCAAACATCCGATTAGGATGTAAATTCAAAAAATTAAGCATTTTTATTCATTGCGATTTTTTGGTCTAAGTGGCGTCATTATAACTTTTTTCACCTCTTGAGGCCTCCTGATTAAATAAATTATCAACTTTCTTAAAAATTATGGGTGTTTTCTTCGTATTTTCCGACTATAATAGAGATTTTCCAGATGGTTCACAACCCAGCCACTTTTTTGGAAAAGCGAAAAATCAAGTCCTTAGAAAATTGGACGTAGACAGTTAAATTTCAATCAAAACGGTAATCAGTCTTCATAAAAAAGTTGCGTTATATATTCACCTTTTCAACGGTATCTCCAATTTTTCGATATCTTTTTTCTGTGTAAAATTAGAGCCAAAAAACAAAACCCCTGTTCACAACCCAGCCCTCTCCCTTACATATAGTGGTCGAGTTGATAGTATCAAGAAATAAAAATACAAATACTTGGAAAAAGAATTTATTTTATGATCTTAACACTTCGTTCAATAATGTGTGTGACTAACTAATTAAAACACATTTTTTTGCCAGAATTCGTTTTTATTCATCAACATAGTCCCCATTTAGGGAGATACAATCATTCCAACGCTTTTCCAATCTTTCGATACCGCCTTTGTAGAACGATTTTTCTTTGCCTTCAAAATAGGCGTTAGTTTCGGTGATTACTTCATCATTTGAGCCAAATCTCTTACCACGGAGCATTTTTTTGTAGGTCTGCGAAGAGCCAGTAGTCGCTGGGGGCCAGATCTGGAGAATACGGGGGATGAGGAAGCAATTCGAAGCCCAATTCATGCATTTTTGCCATCGTTTTCATCGACTTGTGACACGGTGCATTGTCTTGGTGAAACAACACTTTTTTCTTCTTCATATGGGGCCGCTTAATCGCGATTTCTTCTTTCAAACGTTCCAACAACGCTATATAATAGTCGCTATTGATTGTTTTCCCTTTCTTAAGATAGTCGATGAATATTATTCCGTGCACATCCCAAAATACTGACGCCATTACCTTGCCAGCCGATGTTTGTGCCTTTGGACGCTTTGAGCGGCTTTCACCGGTTGCATGCCACTCAGCAGACTGCCGATTTGACTCTGGAGTGAAATGGTGGATCCATGTTTCATCCATTGTGATGTACCGACGCAAAAACTCCGACTTGTTGCGCGTAAACATGTCCAAACAGCTCTTTGAATCATCGATTCGTTGTTGTTTTTGCTCCGGTGTGAGCAAACGCGGCACCCATTTCGAAAACACCTTTTTCATAACCAAATGTTCGTGTATTATGGTGTGTACACTGCCTGCTGATATCTTTAGAATGTCAGCAATCTCCCCCACTTTCACTTTACGGTCGGACATAATGATTTTCAGTGTTTTTTCAACGTTTTCCGGAATAACAGCGTCATTTGGCCGTCCAGTAGATGGAATGTCATCGGTGTCTGTACGACCACGTTTGAATTCGGCATACCAATAACAAATGGTTCTTTTTGATGGAGCAGAGTCCGAATAATGTTTTTCAAGCCATTCCTGGCATTGAACAGTATTTTTTTTCATTAAAAAACAATGATAAATCAGCACACGCAATTGCTTTGAATTCATTTTTTTTGAAAACTCAAAAGTAGTGTCACTTAAAGCACTGTAACTTGCAAACTAATGGTCGGATTGACATATACTTTTGACAGTAAGCCTAAAAAGGTTCACAATTTCGAAAAAAAATATTGATTTAGTATTAGTGCCGCCATCTATGTGTCAGTCACACACATTATTGAACGAAGTGTTACAATGAATATTTGTTGAATAAATCATTTTAATATAAGAAAAGGTATTACTTTTTATAAAATTCAACGATATTACACAAATGATTATTCATAAGTGAGCTTTCCTTGCTTTAGCTGATGCGAACGAGTTGATGAGCTCTTCAAAATCTAATTCTCTGGCCAGTTGTGCTTCCAAACACAGAGTAGCTAGACTTGACACTCTAGTTTGGGTTGAGCAGGACCGATGGAAGTTCTTTATTCTTGCCAAAACACTGAACGACCGCTCACCACTCGCAACAGATACTGGAATCGTGCAAAATATACGCAGAGCGATGCAAACGTTTGGGAAAAGTCTGTTCAATTTCTTCGCATAAATGGCATTGAGTAAATCGAATGGAGGTAGTTGAGGTCCAAAATTTGCTTCATATATATTCTTGAGGTGTATAATTTCATTTGATAGGTTTTGAGATACATCAGCAGGATATTTGACTGCAAATTTTTCTGCAGCAGTCTGACATTCTTGAATGTTTGTATCTGAAAACTGCCACAGAAATGAAAATGTTTCATTCAGTTCATTTTTAGCTTGAAATCTTCTACTTATTCCACTCATGATTGAATCGATTATGACAAAAAAAGTGTTTCTCTTGAAATCGATTTCTTCAATAGTGCAGTCTTCATTGACGATATCATGTGACGAGTCAACACGTTTTTTTTTCCTGGCTGGTCGTAAAATGGATGAAGTATCGATGAAATTGTCGGCGACGATTTTGCATTCATTATAAATTCCACTCCACTGGTCGCGTAGAAGCTGCAAGTCGGCAAGTAAACTTCGAAGATTGTCGACTTCAACGTCAATGGTAGCGTTCATCTCTTGAAGAACCAGATTTCTTTCATTAATAGCCTGAAGAATTTTGAACCAAATGGAAGCCATCAAGACACACTCAAATGTACTCATGTATTTTAGAATGCCATTGACGTCCCGAAGGGTTTCTGCGGTCAGATTCAGTTTTTTGATTTCTTCAAGAGACTTTCTCAATCCAGGAAGATTCTTTGCAAACGGTTTCACACCATCGATTCTTGCAGCCCACCGTGTGTCAGAATCAGATTGCAAAAGTGCACATTAAACTTTTCCCAAATTTTGAGATTTCGATTGAAATCCGGGCCCCGCTAGAAACTCCGGGCCCGGTTGGAATCCCACCTTTACCACCCCCCTCTCGTCGGGCCTGATTATACTATATTAGTAATAAGGAATAGAGCCTATATAATTATACAATTCTTATCAATTTGCTTGTATATTGCATATGTTATATGATGAAAAATACCTTCACATATACCGGCAAAAGTGCCAAGTGCAGTGCAAGTACAAATGCAGTGAATTGTTTTCTGAACAGGATCGGATTGAAATATATGAAGAGTTTTGGAGTTTAGCCAACTTTGCCAAGGAAGCGCAATTTAAAAATAATACCATCCTAACCAGACCGGGCAAAAGGATGACAGTGAGATCAAACAGGCGACAAAAAAGTTTTGAGTTAGGCTACGTGAATAAAAAGTTTTCAAGAAAATTTTATCTCAAAACGCTGAATGTGTCTAATGGAACTGTCATGGTTTAAAAAAAGGAAAGTTCGGGAAAAGATTTCACATTAGACAGTCGTGGAACCCAGCGCAATAATAAAAAAATGATGTATTAGTGTTAAGCTACGTTAGGTAATACATAATACTTCATTTCTCTGCGTTGAGGCTCATTACGTACGAAAAAGTTCAACGCGATTATACCTATCTCCCAACTTAAATATTACTAGGATTTTTGAGTTCTTTAAGGGATTGCATCTCAATTCTATGATTAAGTATCACAAATATAAACAAATCTTTACAACAAATATAACAACGCTTTTTATCAGCCAAAACAAAGATTAATTAATTAATTAATTGACTGGCACGACAGCCCGCTTACGCGAGACTAAGGCCTAGCTTCCCGCAACCACCCGTGTTGTGCGTGTGAATTTTGTACGCGGGTGGAAGGGACCTACAGTTTTATGCCGGTTCCGAACGGCAGGTTGGGAGCTTTTTCATAGGCAATTTTTACTCTCAGAGGTTTGCCATTTCCAGCTGAGAGGACAGCCACCGAAAGAGAAAACGAGTTACCCGTTCTTTTTTTTTAGGTGTTACTACATGCAATATTCGATCTTGCGTCGCTCTGCATGCGACTCGCTGGACCGCGCACTAACCAACTGAGCCACGGCGGCTGCCAAAACAAAGATGCTTGCACAAAATTGTTTGTTTATAAAAATGCAGTCAATAAAAATTTGTAATTTGTTCACAAGTCAGTTCTTTTTATTATACATAAAAGTAATTATGCTTGCAAGCACGATAGCTCCCAACTTTTCTTTCAAACGGATTGGGAAGCGGAGCAGTTCAACAGTATACCAGTAAATCCACCAAAGATTGTTCGAAAAACATGGACTTCAAAAAAGTCAAGCTAAAAAAATACTCCTCACATCTTCCGGTATCTGCAGCCAAACAGCGGGACTTATTAAAACTATTTGCTCAAGGATTGCTGAATAAAGCAGCTGAATTGTTTTTTGAGAACTTACAGACCTCACAATTGGTAAGGGATTGCTTACCGGAACCAGACATTTTGGAAGATGATGAAAGCGATGGTTAAATTAATTAACTATGTTAAACCAAATCCTGTTTCTATTCCTTATTACCTAAATTTACATATCTACCTCATGGTGTAACTTCTTACCTTATTGTTGTTTATTCTCACACACACCTGTTAACCTTTATTATTCTTTTATTTGTCTTACCTTTATGTGTGTATTTATTTCATGTAAATTCATACTTATAATAAATCATTCGCAATCGGGCATCATTCGAACCTCGGGCATCTATTCTCTCTAATCATTCTGTAACCATAACATAAGGTCATTTACGGTCATGCTTTCAGAAAAATGGGCTTCAATGGTATCTCTAAGTAAACATGATTACATTTTTTTTTTGTGGATTAATAGCTAAGGTATCAGTGAAAAGTATTGTGTGTTTAAGATGTAAATATTTTTAATAAGACGCGGACAATTAAAGTTCAAAGTAGATCGACTGGATTATAAAAACTTCTAATACGTTTTTCTCAAAACTATACTTTTCATGTTACACTATTTCATTATTCCAGCGATGATTTTATCGCGTACTTTTATTTCCAATTTGCTTTTCTTTGTTTACTAGTTTTAAGTTTTAAATTAAGCTTGTTATTCATCAATTTAGCTTGTAAGTTTTGAGCTTGTTATACATTCACTTAGTCTGTAAGAACATTTTTGTTCATTGACTGAATTTAATAAAGAATAAAGAATGCAGTAAATTTCTTGCTGTCTTCTTTCAAAGGTATTTGGTAATACCCTGATGTTATGTCGAGCGATGTAAAATATTTGTTGCCTACCAACTTGGACAGCTGTTCTTCGACTATAGGCATTGGGAAGTGCTTTTTGACGGTAACTGAGTTGAGCGCCCTATAGTTGACGCACATCCTGTCTTCGCCGTTCGACTTCTTGACGATGAGCACCGGCGCGGCATGGGGTGATGAGCTTGGTCGTATAATTTCATGCTGGAGCAGGTTTTCGATGATATTTGACATTATCGAGCGCTGCCATTGTAAGTCTGCAATTTTCCCGGCATAAGACGTCTCGACCGATAATAATATCGTAACACATGAACTTATCTGGGACGATCTGACAGGCTGTCAAGACCGTAATTCCATCGACAAACTCTGCGTTGACGGCTTCTGTGCTGCTTATCAGTGCCCCACCAAACCCTTGGAGTCGCTTTGCTGGCGTTATACGCGGCACCTCATTTGGAACTTTGGATGCTGCGACTAGTGACGCATTACTGCCGGTGTCGATGAACGCATAGTAGCGTCTGCCGTTCCACTCAACCATCTTCATCACTGGATTCGCTGCACCCTCGTCGTTGCTATGCAATTCCGCCACTGCTGGCCTACCTGCACGGCAGTCGTTTGCGTCATGACTCACTTTGTTGCATTTCGTGCACCGCGGCTTTCGTTGAGGCTGCGGACACTTCGATGAAATATGCCCAATTTCGCTGCAATTGTAGCACTTGATCGGCTTTTTGTTCGTCGGCGGTTTCTGTACCGGTTCGGTTGTAGTTCGTTCAGCTGATGCACTAGTGCGTGTCGTCGTTGGTACTGGTGGAATCGTCATTCCCTCCAGTGCGCGTAAATGATCATTGCAGGTTGACAGCTTTTGCGCCATTGACAAATAGACATCGTTGAGCCCGGCTATGACATATGCATTGATGGACTCCTCGTCCACCCTGCCACGCCTACCCATATTCAGCATGACATAATAATACTCCTCCAAAGTTTCCCGTTGTTGACGCCTACGTTGTGCCATGTCTCGTTGCGCATCTAACCACTATTTACCACCCCTCGCAGCTTAGACTGCGCAGCCACCAACACTTCCCGCTCCGACCACCAATACGCACTTTGCAACTGTACCGTCTTCTCAATGAAGCCGTGCAAACTGATACTGCCTTTTAGAGGATCAAACTCCGGGAGTAGCCCGGTGATCTCGTGAATGCCGGAAAATCGCTGCGATGCTACCGTTGCTTGACGTGCTGTTGCAGACATCCTGTACTCGTTCGTTGGTGTGAAAGTACTCCTCGGCGGCTCCTGCGCAACCACCGTGTTGTCCTCTATGCCCACGGCTCTTATAGCAGCCAATTCACTTACAGTTTTCGTCAGTTCCATCAAAGCTTGCCGCAACTCGTCTATCTGCTGGTGCGTGGTGTCGTTGCCAAAAATGTCCGCCAGTTTATTAATTTTTGCTGCCTTGTTGCCCGACGTCTGAACATTCTGGCTTGCCAGCAGCCTATTCAGCTGCTCTACTTTCAAATTGTTTAATTTAATCTTAACCATCGCTTCCGACACGTCCAGCCGCTTCGAGTGTTCAAACTGTTCTGTTCTTTCTCGTTACTTCACGGCTTCACCTGGCGCCTTATACTTTCTAGAAAGTTCTGCTCAGCCGACGCTGATCTTCTCCCTTCTTTGTTTCTCTTTCCTTATGCGTGGAAAATTCCACTGGCTAGCCTTCCTTGCTACAGATTCGAAAACTGTACCACTGCTTCACGCACTGCTGTCGATGTTGCCCAGTGATGGAATTTGGGCTCAAGTGTATCGTATCAAACACCAGCATAGGAGTGTACCATATTCAAGCAAATTGTATCAATTTTTTTCCAAGCTCTCAAAGGCAACTTTAATAACATCGTTATTAAAAAACAATTCAAAAGTTTTATTCGAAATTAAAATGTGTATTTAACAACACCTGAAATTCACTTCTAATTTAAACAAGAAACATACATATATAGGGGAATTCTTTGTAAGGTGCCACCCCATAGCTTTTTTGCGCATAATTCGTTAGAAAATTAACGTATCGCCAATTTTGATATACCGTTCCAAAGGGGGTTAAAGGGGCTATGATCCACGGTAACACTTCAATTGAATTTTTCGTAAATACGAATTTTACAGCCAATTTCCCAAAGTGTTCAAAATCGACACCCTAAAATTTTTGAATGTAAAGTGCCACCCCCTAAAAAAAACCGCTAAAAACGTAAAAATCTCAAGCAAAAATGCATGATTTAGAAAATTTACGAAAGATTATTGCATTTAATTTGAATTGAATAAAAAATGGCCGAAAGCAAAATGCAAGTTGAATGGTAACGAATAAAACGAATAATTGTATCGAAATTTATAAACAAAACTGAACTAATTTATTCCTCATGATAGGATTAGAGAAAAATTTACTAAGAACACTTTAAATTCATTGTAATGACGATTCCAAGCAATAAAAAGTCATTTTACCGATATAGGACCACAAAACAATGAAGAAAGGGGGGTGGCACCTTACAAAGAAAAAAAGGTACCACTTTACATTTTTATGCCATTTTGGAAATCATTGTATAAATGTGTTCCTTTTACGATATGCTCAGATATCATTTCGGATTATGAAAAACCATTAAAAATTAAGTCCAACACTGATATTTACCTTAGTTTTTTATAAGTTTTTGGTTACTTTTTCAACGCAAGAAAAACATTCAGTTTTAATTTTTATGTTTTTTCTTAACCAAATTTGACACTTTTATTTACCCAGACCGTACCATTGCGTATGTTCCCGCAAAACCCACATTAGAATTGATGTTGACATATATACCTTAAATTACAATCGGCATTTTTTTCTTGGATTGCTGGAACATCGAAATCGAGCAGGGGTGGCACCTTACAAAGAGTGGCACCTTACAAAGAATTCCCCTATAGTATAGTATATAGATTATTCTAAATAGGAATCATTCTTAAAATCATAACATCTTTTACTGGCTTTCAAGAAATCTTTCTTTTGTATTAAGGAAAAGGCAATGCTTACTTGTTAACGGTTTCGTAACTTGCTTTTGACTGGTTGAAGAGTGGGGAATGGATGAAATGCCTTTAACCCATTTTCGCGGTTTTTGCGAAAAAAATTATCATTCAAGTAAAATCGATATATATGCTATCAGTTATTCTTAAAAAACTTATTTTATATAATTTCATTTTAATTTAAATTCATTTGTCGACGTGGCGCCAACGTTGCGAAGGCGCACCACAAATTCGAGACTTATCTAGAACACGCATAATGACACCCAGATAATTCACAATTTATTTATTCTTTGCCTTTATGTGAACGTATTTTCATGTCGACCAAAAAAAGAATTAACGTTTGACAGTTTTCAAAATTTCAAATTCAAAATTTGTCTGACAAACATGTGTCTACATATACAAGTATGTGTGTCAGTGTGTTTTGTAGGTGGTTGAGATATGGAGGGAAGAAAGCCTAAGGATATACCTTCCGAACCAAAAAAAATTTATCGCCATACCTCACACACACTGCACATACGAATTTTTTAAATAGTAACGTTGCGTATACGCAACAGAGGAAGGAAATGGGTTAACAACTCTTAAAATGTTTTTGAAAAGAGGCTCGTTTAATTAATTTTTTAGGCAAGAAAATCTTTGCCCAAAATTCAGTTATACCAACATTTGAAAAGATTCTCATTGTTAATTTCTTCGAGATATTTAATCTCTTTGGGAAAAAGCGTGGAAACAATTGGTAGAACAGTATTTGTTTTACCCAGCAAGACACGCTCGCGTGTCAGAAAGTTTTATATTTCGTTTGGCAGAAAGTTTTATATTTCATCATTAAAATTAACTCTTTTTTCTTAAAGAGTTAAGAAACTTTATGTAAAACTCACATTTCATTTAAATTTTGAAAAATCTTGATCAAATATAACCCCTGATATAATCTACTCCAACTACACAACACACATCACCCACAGGATCTTCAAATAAATTTATGTCTTTTATGTTTTTACTTCTTCAATTACTTCTTTGTCAAAAAATATCTTGCTAAATGGTGATATGAAAATGCAATTCTTAAAAGAAATGTGTGAATGTGCGTCTTCCGATTGCATTGACGATGGTAATATGACAAAAACTATCCATAACTATGTAGTTAGAGGTGTAAAGCTATATCACTAGATTTCATTTTAAAGTTGCCACACAATTTGCAAACATTTTTATTTTTAATGCTAGAAGGCAATAAAAAGTTTTCTTTTGATTACTCGACCAGGGTGTACCAAAAACAAGGCCTGTGTACCAACGTACTTTTTAAACTGTGATTGTATCAAAAAAGCACAATAGTATTGTTACGAATACTAAGTCTAGTGGGCTGTTGCGTATCTCTGGATTGTGTAATTTGAAAATAAAACACAGTCAGTTTCTAAACGCAGACAATAAAATAAACCAACAGTCACTTTATTATTCACAGTTTACACTTTACTGTTCGTACACCTAAGTATTTGCTTAATCACTTCGTGTGGCAACTTCACTTGTCAAAACCAGACTGACTCGCTGCACCGCATCTGGCCACCTTTTATACTCTGTCCGGCCGTCGCGCAGATCGTTCTCGCACGTTGCCAGATTGGGTTATGGCACGGCACGCAGCGGCAGGGTTGCTTTGCACCGCGACAGACTGTCTCATCGTTACACTGCCCACCACTTAGACTTGTTCGTCCCGAACAAGTGCCGAGGCTCCGCTGTGATGAGGCGCCAGGCGCTCCAAATGGACTACCTTCAGCTTAGCGCCTCTATTGCTGCAACGTTGAATCCGGTATACCACGTCGTTAATCCTAGTCACGACTTCGTAAGGTCCTTCCCATGACGCTTGAAGTTTTGGAGACAAACCTTTCCTCCGCTGCGGGTTGTAGAGCATTACCAAATCGCCTTCTTGGAACCCTGCTGAGTTGGCCCGTAGATCGTATCTGGCTTTCGCCTTATCGCTGACCAGTTTGGTGCGGCCCCTTATAAATTAGTGAATTTCCTCCAGTTCCGCCCGCTTATTGGCCACGTATTCCGTCCTAGCGCCTCCCGTCGTGCTGACTACCCCGAACTTCAAGTCAGCGGGTAACCGCAACTCTGTGCCGAACACTGCTCGGGCTGGAGTGAGTGATGTCGTGTCGTGCGGGGCTGACCTATACGCCATCAGGAACAGGGGGATATGCGTGTCCCAATCCTTTTGATTCCTGCCTACCACTTTCCGCAGGTATTCCTCCAGCGTCCGGTTAAAGCGTTCCACCATGCCGTCGGACTGTGGGTGCAAAGGAGTGGTACGCGTTTTCTTTATCCCCAGCAGCCCACACACTTCCTTGAATACCGCAGACTCGAAATTCCGGCCTTGATCTGAGTGCAATTCCAACGGAACTCCGAACCGGGCTACCCAGTTGTTTACCAGCTTTTCCGAGATCGTGGTGGCCTCCTGGTTAGGAATAGGGTACACTTCGGGCCATTTGCTGAAGTAATCCATTACGACCAGCACATATTTGTTGCCTTGAGTGCTAGTTGGGAATGGGCCGGCGACGTCCATAGCAATCCGCTCGAAGGGCGCTCCCACGTTGTACTGCTGCATGCGGCCTCGAGATTTTCTTGTCGGCCCTTTCGCGGCTGAACATCGGTCGCAGCTCTTAATCCACTCGGCTACAGACTCCTGACATCCTACCCAGTAGAATCGTCTTTTTATTTTGGCGACGGTTTTGGTGATGCCTAGGTGCCCTCCACTGGAGTCGTTATGGTATGCCTCGATAACCTCGTTGATTCTGCTTTTCGGCACTACCATTAGGGGGTTGCTGGTACGACCATCCGCGCTCTCCCATTCGCGGTACAGGCAGCCTTCCTTCAGCCGCAAACTTTTCCACTGTGCCCAGTAAGCCTTAGCGATCGGGCTTTCACCAGCCATCTCCTGCCAGTCTGGACGTGCGCCTTGCTCCTTGCCTTCGACGATTTTTGCAAGATCCGCATCCTCATGCTGGTCTTTTTGTAGCCTCTCCGCAGACCACTCTTCCTCTGGCATGACGCTGACCAACCGGACGTCCACTATCCGTTCTTTGCTTTCGGCTCGCGAGCATTGCCTGCATTCGACTTTGCACGGACGGCGGGACAAGGCATCGGCATTTCCATGGCTACTGCCCTTGCGATGCTCTATCGTGTAGTCGTAGCTCTGCAGTCGCTCGATCCACCGCGCCAATTGCCCTTCAGGATCTTTAAAGTTCAGGAGCCATCTCAATGCCGCATGATCTGTGCGCAGGCGAAACTTTTGTCCATACAGGTATTTGTGGAAGTGTTTTACGCAGTCCAATACCGCCAGCAGTTCTCTCCGTGTCACACAGTAGTTGCGCTCCGGTTTCGATAGAACCCTACTGTAGTACGCTATCACTTGTTCCTGGCCGTCTATTATCTGTGATAGCACACCGCCAATACTATTCCCGCTTGCATCTGTATCCAGCACAAACATCTCCCCAGGCACGGGGAAGGCCAGAATTGGAGCACTGCACAGTTTTTCCTTCAGACGTGCAAAAGCCTGTTCCTGCTCCTCGCTCCACTCGAAAGCTTGGCTCTTTTTCGTCAGTTTGTGCAAGCTGCTGGCTATGTTCGCGAATCCCGGAACAAATCGGCGGTAGTATGTACACAGGCCCAGGAAACTGCGGAGTTCGTGTAGATTGCGTGGTCGGGGCCACTCCTTCACCGCCGTGATTTTGCCTTCATCCGTATGCACTCCGCGGGCGGAAACCGTATGGCCCAGATACTTGACCTCCTTTTGGAACAGCGAGCACTTCTGTGGGTTGAGTTTAAGCCCGGCTTGTTGTATCCGCTCAAATACCTCCTTCAGCTTTCCCAGGTGGTCGTCGAAGCTTTTACCCATTACGATTATGTCGTCGAGGTACACCAGACACGTCCGCCAATGCAGCCCTTTTAGCACGCGTTCCATTAGCCGCTCGAATGTTGCTGGTGCGTTGCAGAGTCCAAACGGCATGACGGTGAACTGCCACAAACCATCGCCAACACTGAAAGCCGTTTTCTCCTTGTCCTTGTCTGCAAGCTCTACCTGCCAATAGCCGCTGCGTAAGTCGAGCGTGGAGAACCACTGCGTGCCTGACAGTGTGTCCAGGGTGTCATCGATCCGAGGTAGTGGATAACTGTCCTTCTTGGTCACATCATTGAGCTTCCGATAGTCCACACAAAACCGGGTACTGCCATCTTTTTTCTTGACTAGCACGACCGGCGAGCACCAGGGGCCCGAAGAAGGCTCTATGACCTTGTCTTTCCGCATGTTCTCGATCAAATTGGTGACCTCCTCCCTCTTGGCCAGAGGAACTCGTCTTGGCGGTTGGCGAATCGGTTTTGCACTTCCGGTGTCGATGTTGTGCTTCACTATGGCTGTTCTTCCGCCTGCTTCTGCCGCAAAAATTGACCCATAGTGCTGCAGGAGTGACCTCGCCTTCCGTTTCTGCTTGGCCGTCAACTCGCTGCTCCACTGGTTCTCCTGCGGTATGGCGTCCATGTTAAAACCGCTCTCCTTATTACCTCCAGGTGGGCTACTCTCGCAATTGACCACTGCTACAGCTTCCTTACACTCGCCGATTACCTCATCTTTTCCGACATATCTGGGTGCATTCAGGGGGTTCAGTATTCTGACTGGTATCCTGCCATTTTTAGGTTCCACTAATGTACGTCCGATGATGATGTTGTCGTGTCCTTGTTTCGGTGCTTCTACTACCCACAGCCGACTCGTCCCATCGTCCTCGTCCACCTTTGCCCACACAATCGCCTCAGAATTCGCTGGTATCCTCCTGCGTTGACCCGATACAACCTTCCTTACCGCCACGCTTCGCTCATAACCGGTGTGCAGCGGGAATTCAACGTTGGCATATCTCAGCACATTTTCCTTCAGGTCCAGCGTAAAACCGTGCCTAATCATGAAATCGACGCCGATAATCACGTCGTCCATTATGTCCGCGACGATGAACTCATGTTCCAGGCTGCTGGTGCCGATAGCAATTGTTTTTGTTACTTTCCCTCTTACCGGCGCACGCTCGCCAGTCGCAGTCCTCAGCTGTATGCCATGCAGTGGTTCCCAGTTCTTCAGAAGCTTCCTTTTTATGATCGAATATGACGCTCCAGTATCCAGTGTCAACACGAACAACTTTCCATCTATCTTTCCTTCAATCGTCAAGCTGCTGGGTTGTCGTTTCAACTGCGAGACAAGGACGGTGGGGCGGCAGATTGTGGGGATCAGCTCACGCCCCTTTGGGCTGACCCGTTTTAGTTTAACGGCTCCTCGTCCTCAGCCCTGCGCTTGTTGGCTGAGCCTCGATTGTCAGTATTCTTCGCTTCAGGCGATTGCGATCGGGAACGGGAACGCCTCTTCCGTTGGCGGCACTCTCGTGATATGTGACCCTGCTTGCCACATACCCAGCAGACAACTTTAGAGGAGACCACTCGTGGCCTGCCCGGTATCTCAGAGCTTATGGCCTGGATCGGAATGTCGTTGTCCGCCTGAATCTGGCGTATCCTTGCAGGTGCATACCGAGTGCTCCCAATCCATGCCGCTTCATATGTCATCGCGCTGGTCACCGTCTCCTTAAATGTCGGCTTGCCCATCATCAACGCACTGCGACGCGTTTCTGGATCATGAAGACCTTCAATAAACGACTCAATCTTCATCCTCTCGAGATCATCAGCACCAAATTTGGGGTAGCACAACTGTACGAGCCGCTCAATGTCTGCTGCATATGTCTGCAGCGCCTCGTTAGCTCTTTGCTTGCGGTTCTTCAGCTCACAGTAGTATAGCGCATGGTTGTGCTCGTTGCTATACTTCGCTGCCAACGCTCTCATGATGGCACCGTAATCACTTCTTAAACATTCTGGAACTGATTTGATCACCTCGGCCGCAGGACCTTTCAGCGCCAGTGCCAACCTCCGACCTTTCCTGATATCTGTCCACTGATTTTCCAAAGCAGCCAAGTCGAATTGCAATTTAAATGTATCCAACGGCGCAGCACCATCATAAGTAGGCACCTCTGTTCTGCCAGCAAAACCGTCCTGAACCGGTGGCAAACACTCTCGTGGCTGTACCTCCCTAAGCCGCTCGTCCATTTTTCTGTTCATCGAGTCTTCCAGACTATCAACTCGTTTGTTCAGGGAATCATCCAGGTCGCCAACTCGTTTGTTCAGGGCATCATCCAGGTCGTCGACTCGTTTATCCAAGTGCTCTACCCGCGTCTCCAGGTGCTCGACTTTCCCATTAATCCTGTCTGAGATTTCCTCCACTTTCTGCTCCAAACGCGCAGAATTTTCCTGAAGCTTGACTTCCATTCGCTCTGCCACTTGCGCCGATATTTCCTGAGTCGCCGTCTCGACTTTTGCCGAAATTTCGAGATTCGTAGCTTCCAGCTTCGCTGCCATCTCTTGATTCGCAGTTTCCATTTTCGCTGCCATCCGCGCCGACATCTCACGATTCTCACGATTTGCAGTCTCCAGCTTCGCTGCCATTTCTCGATTCGCCGTTTCCATCTGCGCCGACATGCCTTTGAGTGCAGCCATTAGTTGGCTCATGTCCAACGCTTGTATTGGCGCAGCCGCTGCAGCTGTACTCTGTAGCGAAGCAGCACCCGCCGGCGACTCCTCCACCTTGGCCGACGCCTCTGGTTCTTGCGCTCCGAACTCGTGCACAGTCCAATCGACGCCTCGTGCCTCACATGCTTCTCGCAAGCGCAACTGCAACTCCACCTTTCCGCCAGCAGTCGGCAAATTCCAGGCAGCCAGCTCCTTCTTCAGCTGGTCTACCTTCAGCAGCTCGAGTTTAACCATGTCCGTACTTTTATAATTTTATTTATTTAGTTATTTTCAATTTTCCACAATCCCACTTCTGACACCAAATGTTACGAATACTAAGTCTAGTGGGCTGTTGCGTATCTCTGGATTGTGTAATTTGAAAATAAAACACAGTCAGTTTCTAAACGCAGACAATAAAATAAACCAACAGTCACTTTATTATTCACAGTTTACACTTTACTGTTCGTACACCTAAGTATTTGCTTAATCACTTCGTGTGGCAACTTCACTTGTCAAAACCAGACTGACTCGCTGCACCGCATCTGGCCACCTTTTATACTCTGTCCGGCCGTCGCGCAGATCGTTCTCGCACGTTGCCAGATTGGGTTATGGCACGGCACGCAGCGGCAGGGTTGCTTTGCACCGCGACAGACTGTCTCATCGTTACAGTATTGTATCAAGAATTCCATCACTGATGTTGCCCGTTCTCTGTGTTCGCATGCTCCTCTATCCTCGTTTTGCTTTCGTTGCCGCTGCGCTGCCGTCACCAAAAATGCTTATTTTTATTTTTGAAAATAGATTTTGGTTATTTGGTGATTTTTGATCCCATTTGGTTATTTTTTAGAACATTGTCCACTGATGACAAAATGTATCTTTTAGAATATAGCACACTGATACAAAATGTATCTTAAATATCAATGAGCACAATATTATTGGGAGTGGCAATAATATTGATACTGATACTAAAAAAGTAAGCAGCATTTTTTAAATCGATAACTACAGTCGTGTCTGGATATAGTGAACTAATTATTGCAAGGCCTGTTCACAGTATTGAGGTTGTTCACAATATCAAGATTAGAATTTTTGTTCAAAAACTCGTTTTATTTGCTCAAACTACACTGTGCGTATATACATTTAAAAGATCAGTAAAATAAAAATTAAAAACCGTACTTTCAACCACAATCGGTTTGCACTCGACAAAAAACATAACCACTAAGGTCAAGAAACAGCTGATTTTGTAACAATCAACAGCAAAAATACAAATTAGGGGAATACCCTCTTTCATTTTTAACTCATTCTTGTGGTTTTTGTTGCTTTTTGCTTGGAATTGCTTTCAGAATTTTGTTCACTATTTAGAGGTTTTCGTTTGTTCACTATTTAGAGTACTCCATGTAAAAATTTGGGTTTTCACTATATAGGTCGGTATGCAGCTCTCAAGAAAAGCGAAAACGTCATATAAAAAAAAGCTCAGATATGTTCAAGAAAATTTCCTTGAGTCATATTTTCATGAGGTGTACGCACTAGGGATTGCAATCCCGGGATCGCGAATCCCGTAAACCCGGGATCCCGGACAATTTCAGTCTCGAAAAATCCCGGCATTGACAAAATCCGATCCCGGGATCGAAACAAAAACAAAAAGCTTACTTTTTGCTTTTGTCAACAAAACAAAAAGCTTACTTTTTGCTTTTGTCACGTTGATTTCAAACAATTTAACCCTTTTTATTTAACACAAAAAATAAATTGCCCATTGTCTGTGACGTTTGAATAAGTGTTAATGCAACAGTAGCTCTGTTTGTGTAGAACTACTTTTTACAAATTTGTTCAAAATAGCTCTGTCCAGTCTGTCTTTTCCAGTACAGATTTGCCAGTAACCAAAATCAGAAGTGCAAACAAGCTTACGCTCCCAAAAATGAATCCATTCAAAAAAGTAAACAACCAGAATTTTCTAAAAACCTGCAAGTTTAATTCTTCTTTACACTAATGTGACTTATCACATTCACAATACGCAAGGAAAATGGTGTAAAGAGAGGAGGAAGAAAAAGCTAATATAAAACCATCAGCATTTGTGAATTAAAACTATAGCGAAACTTAAATTATTAATAGTTATTCCTCACACCGAATTTCACTTATTTTGAATGGCCAAAACCTGAAGATTAACACATAATACGATTTGATGTACTTGTATTGAATCAAAGAGATGCCTTTTTTAGCAGGTTAGCCAGGTGATTTGGCAATTAAATGCGTTTTTAAGTTATTTGTCATAAATATTATGTTCTTAGTTTTAAATTCAGTACACACACAGTATTTACATACATAGATATAATTTTTTTGATTGAAAAAAAGTCTGAACTAGTTCCTTAAAGTAATATATTCAATCCCGAACAAAATCCCGGGATCCCGGGATTGTGATTTTCAGTCCCGAAAATCCCGGGATTGTAAAACTGGTCCGGGATTGCAATCCCTAGTACGCACCTCACAAGAAAACTGATTCGGTTTTTTGATACTTTTTTTCATTGAACAGTGAAATGACAACACTGATTTCGGCAAGAAACATATGGGCATCTCCCAGTGGCACGGACGCGACATTCGCACGCTTTCAATTACATAAAAAACAAGAAAGAAACACAAAAAGTCGATATGTTTTTTTAGTGTTCTAGCGCGCTGAAATAGTGCTACATTTTAGAAATATATTGGAAATATTTAGTAGAAATGAGTACAAAATAATAAGCAATTATGCAATGAAACGGACGCAACAAAAAAAATAAGTTTTTTTGAAGCTCTTATAGAAATATACAAAATTTAGCGATTTTTGGGAACTTTTTTTTTATATATATACAAGCAAATGAAGGTCAAAGAATAACTTTTCTTCGTAGACTTATGAAATATGAGAATTTTGTATTACCTTTTTTTAATTAGGTATATCATGAATACGGACGCGACATCACGGACGCGACAAATTTTTCCAAGGGTATTCCCCTTATTAAATACAGTAATGGTTTTCATTATAAAACTTCAACTTTTAATAAAAATAACACATAACAAGTTAAATTCAAGTTACAGCAATCAAAATAAGGTAAATTAAAGTTAAAAGTTCTTAGTGTGGTTTATTTAATTTTCCTGAGGAACTCTATTGGAATTAGATCTTGTTTAATATCGCGCACACAGCTCTTACAATCATTAGCAATGCACCTTTCATTCATCACATCGCAGCACACTGGTTTTAGAAATCACTTAATAAATTAATTAAATTAATTAACTAGCTGAACATATTTGTACAGTATTTTTCATCAACCCTTTCCGGAAATTTGTATGATATATCGTACAATTTGTTTTGAGATTTTTTTTGACAGCGAACGTTTTTTTTATGAAACGGCTAGGCTACTTTTTAGTAGCAAAAAGACAAACAATTTCAAAGTGTGAATCTCAGTTGATTTATAAAACTTATTAAATTTAACAATTTTTGCTTCTAAATATTTTTCCCGAGCCTTTAAAAAATTGTACGATATATGGTACAAATGAACATTTATCGTACAAATGGCAGGCAAAGGTTGCAAGTGATATTTGCATTTTTTTTTTGATTTGGTAACAGCATTTTTCTGTTTGCTTGAATGCCACGCCTATCACTAAATCGTATGACTAATAAAATTCGACTGATCGACTATTTCTATTCAGAAATAACAATTACTTAACGATTTTGTGTTTCACTGCGCAGACACAGATTATGTAAGGTTAGACATGAGTACTTGCCACTCCCACAACGATAATAAGAATCAGCTATATTCGGTATCTTTCTACAAAGCTATATGGTGTTTGGTTGATTCTGTGTTTTATTGAGGGGAAAAGGGCTTTGCAACAGCAATAACGGTTTTATAAGGCCTGATAGATGTTACTCAATTGTTTATATATATAATTTATATAGTTTTCGATCAATTAATTGTTCATAAAATAAAAAAAAACGAAAAAAAAGTTTAATGCATTTTTACTCCTTTGCGGACCATTGTACGATATATCGTACAAAATTGCTGAAGCTGTTATTCTCAACCAAAATAATTTTTTTGATATTTTCTTGTATTTTATTGCTAAAATGTTCAATGAAAGTCAATATTTAAAAAAAAAATTGTATCTCAAGAAATGCGGAAATTTACCGGAAATCGAAAAACCATCGAATCGATTCAGAGCTTCCGGTTACGGACGCGACAAATTTTAAACACCCATAAAATTTTTTTCTGATTTTGCCGGGAACCAATTATTATATTTTCCTAACGGGAACAATGCACCTATTTAAAAACTGACAGCTACTTGCATTTGAAAAGTTTGTCCACTAATGGCAACAACTAATAAGGTTTTTTGGTCACGGACGCGACAATAAGATACAGGAAGAAGCAAACTAAAAAAACTTCCGTTCTTCGAACTCCACTTTCTCTCGCTTTCTCTAATACATAAGATTGTTGTTAGTAGAAAACTTTTGCATTACAAGAAAAATATAATATTACTTGAATAAGATAAAAACGGAAAGACAAACTGTGCATATAATTCGTCAAAAGGCTCAGAAAAAATTTGTTTTTTCTTTTAAAGTAGTATATTTCGGTCAAAAATTAAAAAAAATTAAAAATTCTTTTAATAATTAATTAATTGATTGGCACGACAGCCCGCTTACGCGAGACTAAGGCCTAGCTTCCCGCAACCACCCGTATTGTGCGTGTGAATTTTGTACGCGGGTGGAAGGGACCTACAGTTTTATGCCGGTTCCGAACGGCAGGTTGGGAGCTTTTTCATAGGCAATTTTTGCTCTCAGAGGTTTGCCATTTCCAGCTGAGAGGACAGCCACCGAAAGAGAAAACGAGTTTCCCGTTATTTTTTTTTTAGGTGTTACTACATGCAGAATTCGAACTTGCGTCGCTCTGCATGCGACTCGCTGGACCGCGCACTAACCAACTGAGCCACGGCGGCTGCAAAAATTCTTTTACATTTATAAAATATAGATATTTAAGCTGTATTATTGGATAATAAAAAGTTTTTCTGAGCAATTTGAATTTTTCACTCGTGGTGGACCTTTTTTGGGAGATGCCCATATGTGTACCTATTTATTTCTCAAAGGAAAAGTGATAGCTGCCTGCCTTCCATGCCGGCCATGAAAATGCCGCAGTCCAACGTGAGCAATAGGTCGTCCCTTTAATATTTATTTATTTATTTATTTATTAAATTAAGTCTAATCAAATTACAGACTTTGAGAAATGAGGGGTGTAAATTCAAACAAATTCGAAAAATATTCTTAAAGATACTTATAATTAGATAACAAGGTACAAAATACGCTTAAAGGTAACGCGAGATCAATATCCAAAGAATTTGAGAGGCTATTGAATTCAATTAGAACTCTTGTAATAGGAGCATTTTTGGCATAATTGGTCTTGTTAAAGCCAACATTAAAAAGATCAGACCGCCGTAGAGATCTGGCAGGAATATTAAAATTAATTTTTTCAAGAAGAGACGAGCAGTCAATAAGTCCATTCACGATATTATATAAAAGTTTTAGTGAGAGAAAAGATCTTCTATTGAGTAGCGATTTCAAGTTTAGAAGCTGACAACGTGCGTCATAGGAGGGAATCGGGTCTGCAAAATTCAGGGAACGAAGAGCAAAGCGAATAAAGACCTTCTGCACTCGCTCGAGTCGATCTATACTTAAGGCATAAAAAGGCCTCCAAATGACGGCTGCATATTCTAGCCTGGAACAAAGGCGGAATAAAGTAACTTGAAAGTATAAGGGTCAGAGAAGGGAGAACAGTTGCGACGAATAAAGGCTAACATAGAATACGATTTGGAGATGATAGAGTCGATATGTGCAGAAAAAGAGAAGTTAGAATCGAAGAAGACACCTAGGTCTTTGATCACACTGACCGCTTTAAGCCCCGAGTTTGAAATAAAGTAGGAGGCAGGAAAATAAATACGTTTTTTAGCGAAAGTCAGTTGGAAACATTTGTTGGTGTTAAGGAAGAGACGATTTCGGACACACCACTCATTTAAGATGTTAAGCTCAGATTGGAGCGCAGAGGAGTCCTCAGGGGTTCTAATCTCAGAGTAGATTTTAAGGTCGTCTGCATACAATAGAAATTTGGAGGTTGAAAAGCACGTACAAACATCGTTAATAAAGAGCACAAATAATAGCGGACCTAAAATACTACCCTGGGGAACACCGGAGGTCGCCGTAAAAGGCTGGGAAGAAGTGTTGTCAAATGATACAACACAGAGACGTTCACTAAGATAGGATTTTAACCATTCAAGAAACATAGAATGAAAACCAAGACTAGACAGCTTGGCAAGTAAAATTTTGTGAGAGACTCTATCAAATGCTTTAGAAAAGTCAGTATAGATAATATCAATTTGTAAGCCCTTCTGAAAAGCCGAGGTGCAGTACTCAGAAAAAACCGCGAGGTTGGTTACGGTGGACCGGCCAGATACAAAACCATGTTGATTTGGGATAATTATATTTTTAACCGCAAAATAAACCTTTTCTTTAATTATGGTTTCAAAAAGTTTAGAAACCGTGGATAACTTTGAGATAGGTCCATAATTGGACACATCATCTTTGTTACCACTTTTGAAAATTGGGGTAATTGAGGCTTTTTTCCAATCTTCGATAAATACTCCAGATATAAGAGACTTATTGAAGATAATTTTCGAAGGTTCCACAAGGGAAGGACAGTTTTTTAGCAGGACAGAGGAGAGACAATCAATATCAGTTTGCGACGAAAGCTTTATATCGCGAATACCCTTTGCTACATCGTCTGAAGATAACACCAAAGAGCCAAAGTCAAGAGATGCCTTAGTATTGATGGACTCACTGACTTCGAACGCGCCATCAGTAACAAAATTAGAGCGAAAAAATTCTGCAAAGAGGTTTGCAGCATCCTCAAATGAGTCAGCTGATTTCCCTAAGAGGGAAACAGAGGACGGAATATTGGAACAAGTTTTTTTAGATTTAATAAAGCTCCAAAAATTCTTTGGATTGCGCTTAATATTTCGTTCGAAACTCTGTATGTAATTATTATATAGCACTTCATCCAGGTTTCTGAATCCATTAAGGTATTGAAGATATTTGTCATAGAAAACAAGGTTCTTTGTTTGTTTAAACTTTTTGTGGAACTTATTTCTCAGATTCTTAAGATGCATTAATTCTTTTGAGTACCACGGGAGCTTATACGTTCGAGTAGCAAAAATTGGGACATTAGCTAAGCAAATATCGAAGATCAAAGATTTAAATTTGCTATAACAATTCGAGACATCAGCATGCAAAAAAAGGGCGACCCAGTCAGTATTAAGAAAAAAAGAACCAAGAGAAGCGAAGTTACACAAATTGAAATTGAAAGAAATTTTCCTGCTGGCAGAAGGCACTTCAAAAAATTTATAAAACTCGATGTCTAAAGTTAATGGAAAATGATGCAAGTTCGACGGGGAAATCGCAGAGGAACTACGAGATAACTTAAAATTTACGTTATTGCTAATAAAAATTAAATCTAAAATACGATTGAAGTTATTAACAAAGCCGTTAATCTGAGCCAAATCAATACTTAACAGATTATCAATAACAAATGTTTCGAACGGCCTATTTACATTAGACGGTGTGAGAGAAAAGTTATTATCCAAATGAGTCCAACAGATACCGCTTAGATTAAAATCACCCAGAACACACAGTTGGTTATCACCGACAAGGTCCTGTAACGCCAGCACATTGTTCACGTGCGATTTGTAGAGCGATTCATTGGCTGCAGGTGGGATATAGGAGCAGCACAGGAACAGCAAGCCAGACGAACCTTGCAAGCTTACACAGAGTTGATCCAGGATAGTGTTATCATTAGCAAGTTGGATGAAAGTCGCCCGAAGTTTACGACGAACAGCGATCATTACACCACCACCTCTACTACACCCAGTCATAGTAGCATCTCGGTCTTTGCGAAAGACGTCAAATAAATTAAGATCAAAATATTCCGAGTCAAAGAAGTTCGCAGTCAGCCAAGTCTCCACAATGACATAAATGTCGTGGTCCGATTGTGTGCTAAATTTTCGGACATATTCAGCTTTAGTTCTAAGTCCAGAGCAATTTTGAAAATACAGCTTAACTCCATTGCGCACAGGACCAGCCTTAGATGAAACTATCCTGTTGCCGGTTGTTGCCCTTGCTTTAGAAAAAACTGAAAAGGGCGCACGGTCACATTTGCCGGCCACAATTCAGGACTAAGCAGTTTATCAATTGCGTTTTCAGGAACACCCAGCTTAAAGTTTATTCGTCTTAAAGATTCCACAGAGGTGTCTTTTTTGACAAGACTGTAGCACGAAATAACGCTCTTCTCGATGTTTGCATGCTTTATAACATACTCAATGATGTTATCAGCAGTAACAGTGGGCAAGAAAGAAGAAAGGTGCAGCCACTTAAGTCGAACAGCAACACCAAGTTCGGAGTTGGCATTAGATCCAACAACACGCAATTGCTTAAGTCGTTTTTCTTCCCAGCAGTAACCCAGCCAGGTGTAGTGGGCTGTCTGGGAGGCGAGGAGACTTCACGACGCACGGCAGCGGAGTCAGCAGAAGGCAGAGCAGCAGCATAATCAGCGGTAGCGGCGGCAGCATAAGAGCAAGGAAGCTTTGAGTGGCCAGTAGAAACAGCAGGAAGAGAACGGTCAGCACGAATCGAAGAAGCAGCAGCAGGAGGCGAACGATGCGCATTGGAACGGGCGGAAACGACGGGTTGAGCGTGTTCAGGGCGACGGGCATCCGAGGACGCGTTATTATTGTTAGAGAGAGTACGAGTGTCAGGTACCAAAGTGGCTCTCTTATCCAGAAGATCGCAGATGTTATTTCCAATGACTTTGACATCGTTAGTTAGGACAGATAATTTAGGGACAGTATCATTGTCACTTAACTTGCATTGTATTGAATGAAGCTCTGCTTGCAGGCATTCGAGTTTATCGGCTAGAAGCTTTTTTTCATCTTGCAAAGAGTTCAACACAGAGAGCAAACGCGCGTTGTCAGCTCTTAGGGCGACAAGCTCACTGAAAATCGTCTTCAGCGTAACTTCTTGCTTATCACTCTTTTGCTGTTGAGAGACAATCGGTTTAGGCAGCTGAGCTTGTTGTTGTGGTTTAGGCTGATGCACTTGTTGTTGGGCTTTAGGCAGTTGAGCTTGATGTTGCGGTTTGAGTTGTAGTGCTTGTTGTTGCGGCTTAGGCTGTTGTGGTTGTTGTTGCAGAGCTAAGCTCGGGTTATTGCACTGCACTTGTTGTGATATGTCGCTGTCCGAGCACACTCGATCGGCGCGGGCGGTAGACGTTAGGGGCGACTGAATAGAATTTCGGCGCGCACTTAAGCAGTCATTACAATGGTACGGTCTACCGTTTTTTTGCATAAACTCGAGGTCAGCAGGCTGAAAGTTCACGCAGTCCAAATGAAAAAATTCGTTGCATTTGGCACATTGCAGCTTCGCCTGACCTCGATCAACTTTTTGACCACAAACACACGGCATTTAGCGATAATGAATTAGAGAAAAAGTGTCCAAGTGAAAACGAGCGAAGCAGAACGACTCGCCTCACTCTCGCACGCGCAGGGAAGTGGAAATAAAGAAATAAGGCACGAAACGCGGAGCACAGAAACACGTCTGCACAGTACAAGGTCAGACACTGTACTGAAGACATGTAATAAAAGCGTAATCGGTTAAAATGTATTAAAAAAATTTATCAAATGTAAAAAATGTATTAATTACCAATCGTCGTCCATTTGGAGAGAATTTTATCATTAAAATTAAAAATTGTTTAGTAGAATGCAAACCAACTTGTCAAAATTTCTTTCAAACGTGAAATTTACTTCATTACTACTTTTTCACGCTCAAGAAATATATGCTCGTTTTTTCTTGAGCGTTTTCTTGAGAGCTGCATACCTACCTTATCGAGGTGTTCACTATATAGGGTGTTCACTGTACCCAGACACGACTGTATGTTTTAAAAGAGTCAACAACACTTTTTTACGACTACTTTTTGTAAAAGTATTGTTGTTTTGTAAAAGTAAAGTAGTTGTTTATGTCAAATAAACACTTTGGTTATTTTTGTAACATTTTGGTTATTTTTATTTTTGTTCCAGCTTATTAATTTGTTTTTCTTGTGGCAGCTCTGGCTGCCGTTAGTCAGCGTTATGCGGCCTTTAGACGGTCGCACATGTTTGCAATCATGTGCGATGGGGAAAATGTGCGATGAGCGTTTACACGGTCAAACATGTGCGCACACTTCAGTTGTCTCGCTGCTGTCGACGAAGGAATATGGCGCGCGCATTCGCATGCATTTCTCTAAATTTGCATAAAAGTACCTCATAAGCGGCCTTTAGACGGTCGCACATGTTTGCAATCATGTGCGATGGGAGAAATGTGCGATGAGCGTTTACACGGTCAAACATGTGCGCACACTTCAGTTGTCTCGCTGCTGCCAACGAAGCAACATGGTATGCGCTTTCGCATCAATTTCTTGAAATTTGCATAAAAGCACCTTTATGCTGCGTTTCTTTTAATTTTTATTTTTATAATCTTCATCTTTTACTTCTCACAGTTCGGGATTGTGTCTATACACCTCAAAGAACTCCTTCCACAATATTTCATTTTTTTGCGACGCCATCCTCACTGCTCGCTGTCCACCGATCGAATGAAAAAATGCACTATGTGTGTCACACAGCCGTTTACACGGTCGCACATGTGCGTCACGCCGACAGAGAAATCAAAAAATGTTGAAAACCTTCAAACATATCCGACGACACGAATTTCTTGCGTTTACACGGTCATTCTTCTCGTCACGCCGCACATGATTGCAAACATGTCCGACCGTCTAAAGGCCGCATTAGCGACTGCGCAACCGTTGCCGTTTCGCCGTCGTACGCTTTCCGTTACTCGTTGTGCTTTGTTGTTTGAAAAGCGTTCCTTTCTCGTTTCCTTTCCGTCGTGCCGTTGTGCCCATGGCACAATAAACAAGGTAGTGGCAGGAAGGAGCGAATATTATTTTTTTCTCGTCAGAGTTCGGTAGGTTGTCAGAAATTGTTGTCTGTTTTGTTTACATTCGGCGAACAGCATTGCCAGTCAACTCTTTTTCTGTGGAATTTTAAGCATTTTTGCAATGACGAAAGAATATTATTTTTCCAACTTTTATGAATTAACGCAAAATCGGCGAACTATGGACTTAGCAATTTTGCCCCTAATTGTAAAACAACAGATTAAAACAAAGAAGCTATGTACTTTTGCTGTTAATTGGTATATTTTTACGTTTTCGAATAGACCAAGTGGTCCATTCGATGCTGGCAATACTGTTGGCAAGAGAACCGTCCGTCCGATTTGACAATGAACCGAACAAAAACACTAACAAAATACGCGTGAATTTTTTCGCTCCTTCCGGGCACTACCTTGTTTATTGTGCCATGGTTGTGCCCTTGTTCGTTGGCCGTTGTGCCGCTATTCGTTGGCCGTTGCGCCTTTTAATGTCGTTTTGGAAGCGTTTCTTCCCCTTATCGTTTGTCCGTTTTTGGCCAAATGTATCCCACTTCTGAGCTGTTACACACGCTTTACTCAAACAATACTTTTTTAATTTATAATTATTTTTATTAATTTCATTGTCCAAAGCATGTTAACTTAAGTTTATCAAACAATACAAAAAACTACTGCTCGCGCGACTACGCGCGTGCGCTCACGACGCTCGCCGAATGCCGACTAGTAGCAATGACTACATGACGCGAAACTGAGAGGAGTCACGGTTGCTAATTCGGTCAAACCAGGCCCCAGAGTCGCAAATTCGGTCAAACCAGGCTCCAGAGTTGATTAGGGTTCGTACAGTAAATTCGCCATACAAAAGCCAGGGCAAGGGCTGATGGTGCGAAGTTTATTTGTAAATAAAATAATTGTTTTTTTTTCTTTCATTCTGTAGTACGTTTCTAGGAAATTGATTGCAAAACAAATGTTGTTGCTGAAAAACGTCATAAGTATGTTCCAACGTGTTTTGATATGATTTAACTTCAGTTTTTGCTGACTGCCCTCAAAGCTTTTACGTTTGAATTGCTTGAGGTGCACCTCTGCGTTTTAAAAGAGTTCAAATTGCCATCACTGTTTCTTGCTGCACTAGAAACGCCAAACTCAATGAGACATGAACTGAATAAAAAAGCAACCGAATATCTGCTGACTTTAGCGTATGAAATAAATTATTTCTGCTTTTTGTTGATACGGGTTACAATCAAAATTATTTAAAAACAAGGTGGTTCGAACGCTATATTTACAGCAAATAAGAAAAGTTATCACTTTAAGATGCAAACAATTGACTGGTAACCGGTGCTGTGCGAATGTTTGGGTAAAAAAACCCGTACACTATCGGACGATTGGAATAAGCAAAAAATGGTCTGAAAATCATTTCCCCTCTCAGTTTCGCGTCACGTAGTCACTGCTAGTAGTGTGCTTACTTCTACCACATATGTGGTAGATCTACCACAATTATTTTTAAAATCAAGTTTCTACCACATCTACCACGAAGGGCTTAAAATCTACCACATTTTTGTGGAGCATACATTTTTCTATTAACCAACCTATTACTCCAAGTAAATTAGAACTTTATGTTGTAAAATTTATGTTAGGGCTGCATTGAACATTATTAGTGAAAATATGCAAAAAAAACGTATGTGGTAGCACTCTCATCACTTCGAAAGCAGTGCACTACAAATAGTTGACAATTTGACAATTGTTTTGTCGGCAGGTGCAACTAAAATGGAAAAATTTCTAAAAAAGTTGAATAATTTTTGCCTTTATGTTTTAGTAACGTGTAGTTTTTTAGATCGCATGGCGATGGCAATGCGCTTGGACCGGACGAAGTTTTACGACGCGAAGTTGTACCTGCTGCTGAGTTCGAGCTCCCAAAAAAGAAAAAAATATAGTCAACAATACAAAAAACAATGAGAAGAAACCCGGCACCGGTTAAAGTGCAGAATTGTACAAATGCAATAAAATACAATTAATGTACAATACAAAAAATCGACCACATTTCATTAAAATCTACCACATTTCTTTCATTGGGTCTACCACATAAATGAAAAATTAAGTAAGCACACTGGTGGGAGCCTGCGAGAATAAAGAGTATGCATAAGTTGCTGCCGCTGTCGAATTCGAAAACAATTCACACCTCTAATTCCAGCGCTTCTTGCAAATAACTTAAAAGTGTACGAATCTCCTCCTCCGTCCACTTTTTATTCGGGTTTTCTCTTTTTATTCTCTTTTTCGTCTGCTTCATTTCGGCAATTGTAACAGCTGATTGATTGGCAAATCTTTGTTGCCCATGCCCAAAAATATGAAATAGGTTTTCAGTGTTGCAAATTTGCAGCTGCTGGGCATGGGCAAATGTGTACATTTTGTTGTTGCGTTGAAAATATTTGCCAGCACATTTTGCACATGCCATGATGCAAGACCGTTTGCACGTTATCCTGAACTGCCCTATTATAACTGTGAAACATAAATTGGAGCGTTGAGCGTTGCGTTTTCTGACGGAACGCTCTTGCTCAGTGCGGCATACCGAAATTGAAGCGTTGCGTTGGGATTGTCAAAAACATGAAATGAAAACAAATGTCAAAAAAATTAAACAAATATTTTTGCCAACAAAACAACAAATTATTATTATTTTGCTAAACTTAGCTCTTATTTGAATAAATTCCTCACAATTTAAATCAAATGAAATATAAATTACAGGCGTTTTTGTTAGCCGCAGCTAACTTCAACCGCTAACGCCTTGTCAAAATTGGAAATTCGAATAGCTCAGCGTCAGAGCGTTTCAATTGCGGTTTGCCCCATACATTTTGTATGGGCATGAAGCAATTTTGACAGTTCCTTGCCGCTAACGCTCCAATTTAGGTTTCACAGTAAGTGAAAATATGCCAAAAAAAAACTTATGTGGTAGCACTCTCATCACTTCGAAAGCAGTGCACTACAAATAGTTGACAGTTTGACAATTGTTTTGGCGGCAGGTGCAATTAAAACGGAAAAATTTCTAAAAAAGTTGAATAATTTGTTCCTTAATTTTTTAGTATAGTTAGGTTTAGTTAGTTAGTTTAGGTTTAGTTTTTTAGAATATCGCATGGCGATGGCAATGCGCTTGGACGGACGAAGTTTTACCACGCGAAGTTGTGCCTGCTGCTGAAATTTGCGAGTTCGAGCTCCCAAAAAAGAAAAAAATATAGTCAATAGTGTCCGACCGAAACCATTTTTTTGGGCCGAAACCGAGTTTCGGTTTTTTTTTAATATTCGGCCGAAACCGAAACTTTCTAGTTGGAATAAATATCCCCACATCAAACATCAAAATCACCATTTATCAACAAACGAATTTTACTTTAAGTAAATAAAGAACAAACAAACATTACATAACATACCTAAATAAATACTTATTAATAAAAACAATTAATTCATTTTCTAAAAACATAAACCAAAAAAAAAAACAACCTTTCGTACTCGCTGCTCGCTAATATTCAAAATTATTTTATTATTAATATTACTTCTCATCCTTTCACTGTATATCTGCTCGGCTGCTAAGTAGCTGTTCACTCGCTACACAATAAAATGTAAAAACTATCAGAAAGTTTTGGTTTCGGCTATTCGGCTATTTTTTGGCCGAAACCGAAACCACTTATTTGGTCCGAAACCGAATATTCGGTCGGACACTAATAGCAAAAAAGTATGGAACATAAAGAGTGTGCATCACGTACAAGCAAAAATTTGAATGCGGGTGCTGATATCGCCACCCGTCTTCTTGATGCGGGGGGTAAACAACAAGAGGAAACACTTGAAATGACAGCACAACAGTGTGCTTACTTAATTTTTCATTTATGTGGTAGACCCAGTGAAAAAAATGTGGTAGATTTTTTTGTATTGTACATTAATTGTATTTTATTGCATTTGCACATTTATTGTATTTCATTGTATTTGTACATTAATTGTATTTTACGTTCTTCTATGCACTTTAACCTGTGCCGGGTTTCTTCTCATTGTTTTTTGTATTGTTGACTATATTTTTTTGTTTTTTGGGAGCTCGGACTCGCAAATTTCAGCAGCAGGTACAACTTCGCGCCGTAAAACTTCGTCCCGTCCAAGCACATTGCCATCGCCATGCGATATTCTAAAAAACTATACCTTACTAAAAAATAAAGGCAAAAAGAATTCAACTTTTTTTGCAATTTTTCCATTTTAATTGCACCTGCCGCCAAAACAATTGTCAAATTGTCAACTATTTGTAGTGCACTGTTTTCGAAGTGATGAGAGTGCTACCACATACGATGTTTTTTGCACATTTTCACTTATAATGTTCAATGCAGCCCTAACATAAATTTTACAACATAAACCTCTAATTTATTTGGAGTAATGGGTTGGTTAAGAGAAAAATGTATGTTCCACAAAAATATGGTAGATTTTAAGCTCTCCGTGGTAGATGTGGTAGAAACTTGATTTTAAAAATAATTGTGGTAGATCTACCATATATGTGGTAGAAGTAAGCACACTGCAGCAAAATGCTCTGAGCGCAAATCATAGAAACACGAATGCTGCGTCTATGCTCACTCGTTCATTCTCGCTCAATTGTGCGAAGAGGAGGAAGACGATGTGCTGTTGTTCTTGTTGCGCTGGCGAAAAGCTGAAATTGTAAAACGATTTTTATTTTCTGGCTGGTTTTTGTTCTTCTTCTATAAGCCTGCACGGCGTCGCATATTGCTCCTGAACTCACTGCCGACTGTAGTGTGCGCAAAATCATAGAAAAGAAAATAAAATATAGCTGGCATGGCGACCTATATGATCGCTACAGGCAATTAAAAAATAAATAATAAGTAATCAACAAAGACAATTAAATAAAAATGCAATTGGAAAGAAACGAAAACGTTTTTATTAGCCCGTAATAATTTTCCGTCCTGTCCTTTGGAACTTTTCTTACGGCCCACATATAATGGTTGTGTAAAAGAACTTAAATAAGAAAATTTAATATTGTTACGAATACTAAGTCTAGTGGGCTATTACGTATCTCTGCATTGGGTAATTTGAAAATAAACACAGTCAGTTTCTTAAACGCAGACAATAAAATAAACCAACAGTCACTTTATTATTCACAGTTTACACTTTACTGTTCGTACACTTAAGTATTTGCTTAATTACTCCGTGTGGCAACTTCACTTGTCAAAACCAGACTGCCTCGCTGCGCCGCATCCGGCTGCCTTTTATACCTCTCAGGCCATCGCGCAGATCGTTCCCGCACATTCCGGATTGGACTAAAAGTTTCCATCATTGCCAGGTTGGACTAAAAGTTATTATCGCGGCCGTCGCTGCCAGATTGGACTAAAAGTTACTATCGCGGCCGTCGTTGCCAGATTGGATTATAGCACGGCACGTAGCGGCAGGGTTGCTTTGCACAGCGACAGACTGTCTCATCGTTACACTGCCCACCACTTAGAGTTGTTCGTCCCGAACAAGTGCCGAGGCTCCGCTGTGATGAGGCGCCAGGCGCTCCAAATGGACTACCTTCAGCTTAGCGCCTCTATTGCTGCAACGTTGAATCCTGTATACCACGTCGTTAATCCTAGTCACGACTTCGTATGGTCCTTCCCATGACGCTTGAAGTTTCGGAGACAAACCGTTCCTCCGCTGCGGGTTGTAGACCATTACCAGGTCGCCTTCTTGGAACCCTGCTGAGTTGGCCCGTAGATCATATCTGGCTTTCGCCTTATCGCTGACCAGTTTGGTGCGGCTCCTTATAAACTGGTGAATTTCCTCCACTTCCGACCACGTCGTCCGTCTTAGCGCCTCCCGTTGTGCTGACTACCCCGAACTTCAAGTCAGCGGGTAACCGCAACTCTGTGCCGAACACTGCTCGGGCTGGAGTGAGTGATGCCGTGTCGTGCGGGGCTGACCTATACGCCATCAGGAACAGGGGGATATGCGTGTCCCAATCCTTTTGATTCCTGCCTACCACTTTCCGCAGGTATTCCTCCAGTGTCCGGTTAAAGCGTTCTACCATGCCGTCGGACTGTGGGTGCAAAGGAGTGGTACGCGTTTTCTTTATCCCCAGCAGCTCACACACTTCCTTGAATACCGCAGATTCGAAATTCCGGCCTTGATCTGAGTGCAACTCCAACGGAACTCCGACCCTGGCTACCCAGTTGTTTACCAGCTTTTCCGAGATCGTAGTGGCCTCCTGGTTAGGAATAGGGTACACTTCGGGCCATTTGCTGAAGTAATCCATTACCACCAGCACATATTTGTTGCCTTGAGTACTAGATGGGAATGGGCCGGCGACGTCCATAGCAATCCGCTCGAAGGGCGCTCCCACGTTGTACTGCTGCATGCGGCCTCGAGATCTTCTTGTCGTCTCTTTCGCGGCTGAGCATCGGTCGCAGCTCTTAATCCACTCGGCTACAGACTCCTGACATCCTACCCAGTAGAATCGTCTTTTTATTTTGGCGACGGTTTTGGTGATGCCTAGGTGCCCTCCACTGGAGTCGTTATGGTATGCCTCGATGACCTCTTGATTCTGCTTTTCGGCACTACCATTAGGGAGTTGCTGGTCCGACCATTCGCGGTACAGGCATCCTTCCTTCAGCCGCAGACTTTTCCACTGTGCCCAGTAAGCCTTAGCGATTGGGCTTTCACTGGCCACCTCCTGCCAGTCTGGACGTGCGCCTTGCTTCTTGCCTTCGATGATTTTTGCAAGATCCGCATCCTCACGCTGGTCCTTTTGTAGCCTCTCCACAGACCACTCTTCCTCTGGCATAACGCTTATCGACCGAACATCCATAATTTGTCCCTCGCTTTCGGCTCGCGAGTTATGCCTGCACTCGGTTTTGCACGAATGGTGTGGCAGAGCGGCAGCCCTTCTTGGCACTTTTCTCGCAGATGGCAGTCTCGTGATATGTGGCCTTGCTTGCCACATCGCCAGCAACTGACTCCAGATGACACTGCCCGCAGCCCCGCTGGTGCTTCCGAGCTCACTGTCTGGCTTTGAGTGACACGTCCAGATTGGGCTCGACGCTTTTCTGCAGATGAATGCCGAAAACTTCGCGCTGGCCACCGTCTCCTTAAATGTCGGCTTGCCCATCATCAACGCACTGCGACGTGTCTCCGGATCATGAAGACCTTCAATAAACGCCTCAATCTTCATCCTCTCGAGATCATCAGCGCCGAAGGACGGGTAGCACAGCTGTACGAGCCGCTCAATGTCTGCTGCATATGTCTGCAGCGCCTCGTTGGCCCTTTGTCTACGGTTCTTCAGCTCGCAATAATACAGCATTTTGTTGTGCTCGTTACTGTATCTGGCTGCCAGCGCCCTTATGACGGTGTCGTAATTACCTCTCAACCCTTCCGGAACTGTTTTTATTACCTCAGCCGCAGGACCTCTTAGAGCCAGTATCAGTCTCCGACCTTTCCTAACATCGGTACACTGACTCTCCAAAGCAGCCATCTCGAATTGTAGTTTGAATGTGTCAAACGACGTAGTACCATCATAGGTAGGCGCTTCTATGGCGAAACTTTCCACAACTGACCGCACCCTTGCTCACAGCTGTACCTCTCGAAGTCGTTCGTCTATCTTTCTGTGCATCGAATCTTCCAGATTGTCAACTCGTTTGTTCAAGGACTCATCCAGGTTGTCAACTCGTTTGTCCCAATTGTCCATGCGCGTCTCAAGATGCTCAACTTTCCCGTTCAGCCTATTGGAAATTTCCTCTACCTTCTGCTCTATGCGCGCAGAATTTTTCTCGACTTTTGCCGAAATTTCGAGATTCGTAGTTTCCAGCTTCGCCTCCATTTGCGCCGCTATCTGCGCCGACATTTCGCGACTTTCACGATTTGAAGTCTCGAACATGCCTCTCATTGCAACCATAAGCTGGCTCATGTCCATTGCTTGTGGTGGCGCAGCCGCTGCAGCCGTACTTTGCATCGCCGCAGCACCCGCAGGCGATTCCTCTACTTTGGCCGACGCCTCTTATTCCTGCGCTCCGAACTCGTGGACAGTCCACTCGATGCCTCGTTCCTCACATGCTTCTCGCAAGCGCAACTGCAACTCCACCTTTCCGCCAGCAGTCGGCAAATTCCAGGCAGCCAGCTCCATCTTCAGCTGTTCCACCTTCAGCAGCTCGAGTTTAAACATGTCCGTGCTCTTATAATTTTATTTATTTAGTTTTTATTTTTTTTTTTATTTTCAATTTTCCACAATCCCACTTCTGACACCAAATGTTACGAATACTAAGTCTAGTGGGCTGTTACGTATCTCTGGATTGTGTAATTTGAAAATAAAACACAGTCAGTTTCTTAAACGCAGACAATAAAATAAGCCAACAGTCACTTTATTATTCACAGTTTACACTTTACTGTTCGTACACTTAAGTATTTGCTTAATTACTCCGTGTGGCAACTTCACTTGTCAAAACCAGACTGCCTCGCTGCGCCGCATCCGGCTGCCTTTAATGGCCAAACTCCATAAAGCGCGTTTCAGGCGTTCGGGGTTTGTCGGGTTATGGCGTTTCTCGCGTTATTCGCGTTGTAAATGGTCAAACTCCATAAAGCGCGTTTCACGCGTCAGCTTGTTCTTCTTACGTCAGTTGATGCTAATTTTTAATTGGCAAACTGCTGATTGATTTCATTGTGAATTGTGAAAAACAACGAAATGAAATTGCTATACGACGTTATAGACTTTATAGAATTTACTGATTTAATTTTAAACACAATTAATGCATATCGAACATTGCAAAAAATAAAAAAACATTCAGTTGAATTCAATTTGTAGCAATTTATTTCACAGGGATGAGCAAAATTCGATCGATAACGAATAAGCTATCGAATTTCCAATACAGCGAAGACTAAGTTTCGTCTGTCAAAGAATTATGCTAATTTTTAGGAATTTCTCCACATTCTATGTTAAAATATTGAATTTCAAATGTTTCTTAAATGTATTTAATAGCTTTCGTGTAAAATAAATGCATCCGACTTTTGCGATAACACAAGTTTGTTATCGGCATTACCATTTAACCACATAATGTATGACATCTTTAGGAGCTCTGTCAGCTGTTTGACGTCGTTTAGCGAGAAACGCGAGAGAAAGTTGAAAATAGTTCAACTTTTGCCGCGTTTTGGGCGTAGTCATGGAGTTTGCTTCATACAAATACACTGATTCAACTTTTTCTCGAAACACGAGAAACGCCAAAAACCACGATACGCCTGCAACGCGCTTTATGGAGTTTGGCCATAATACCTCTCAGGCCATCGCGCAGATCGTTCCCGCACATTCCGGAGTGGACTAAAAGTTTCCATCATTGCCAGGTAGGACTAAAAGTTACTATCGCGGCCGTCGCTGCCAGATTGGACTAAAAGTTACTATCGCGGCCGTCGTTGCCAGATTGGATTATAGCACGGCACGTAGCGGCAGGGTTGCTTTGCACAGCGACAGACTGTCTCATCGTTACAATGTTGTAAATTCATGGTCACATCATTCGCCATGGAACCATTCAGGTGTAGAATATTTGAACTATTTTTAAACGTAGGCATGCCGCAATACAATTTTTCTTATGACAAAATACTTGTCTTATTATTAATTTCTTTATTTAGTGCTTTAGTAGTGCTGTCGCCCTATTGAAAGTCAATACACCTATTAAATTATGTTTTTCCATAAATCTCTTAAGCCTTGGTTTGTCCGTTAGATTTCGATTTTCAAAAAAAAAACAAAATTAAAACACGCATCTAATTATTTTTGATTTCAAGTGTTTCACGAATTTTGAAGTCAGTTCATTTATTTTCGTAGTTTTCCCATATTCTCAAAATTGTAATCAACCATGTGAAAATATAAACAAATAATTTTACTTCGAACTCGCCATGTAAAAATATTTGTAAACATTTTAAATTGGGGTCAACCACGAAATTTTTAAGTCAATCAAAGCTTTGGCCAGCAAAAAGCCATACACCACAAAGATTCTCCAGGTCTCCCTCGTATAGCGCGGTACTTCTACAACGCGTTTTCGATATAACGCGATTAAAAAAAACCAGTTTTTTCCATTATGTTTTTTAATTTTTTAAAGAAAGTATGAATTTTGATTTTGAGTTGGAATGTACATACATCTTTAATTTAGTACCTATTTTATTTTGGAAAAGCTTATTGGAACATAATCTTAAAATTTATATGAAAGTTAAGTCTTCTATAACGCGAATCACATAACGCGGAATTTTCCTGGAACGTAACCACCGCGTAATACGAGGGAGACCTGTATATTCTTTGCTAATACTGAACAATACAAAAAATAATGGGAAGAAACCCGGCACAGGTTAAAGGGCATAGAAGAACGTAAAATACAATAACAATACAAAATGTTCAAATTCAATAAAATACAATTTAGTAACGCCGAGAACAATTTTGATCGGCGCGTACGAAATGATATGCGACTAAATAAGTTAAACGTTATAATTCGTGTGTTTATTAAATGTCACTTCAATGTGTATATACAATATGTTTGTGGAACCGTGAAAATGTACAATGTTGGTGTATGTTTGTGCAGTATATATGGATACAGTAGGTGTGGTTCTAATTATTTGATTGACACTGTTGTGATAAATGTACAAAGTGTATGTTTCGAAATTTGTGTTTTGTGTTTTCTTGTTTGGTGATACTGGTGTTTCGTGGAACTGTTGTAATCGTGTTGACTGTTGATTGTGGTTGGTCGCGGACCGCGTGATGTCGTCGCCGGTGATCGGATGATGAGTGACCGTCAGCCGCGCAAGCACCGTCTTGGACAGCTAGGGATGCCGTCGAAAAGTACATAAGGAGATAGCGGTAAGTACAGAAGGAGAGAGAGGATAACGGATAAGGAATAGAGGTAAGTAACAAGTGGTAGGTATGTAAGGGTAAGTATATAGGAGTGTAAATAGGTAAGTAAACGGATTAGGCGGAGGATATGTACAAAATATAATGGATTATTTATTTTGCGATTGTAGGTGGTGCGCGGTGACGGCAGCAACGACGTGAACATCCTGGGGCCGGATGCACTCGTGCATTTAAAACACCGCCCTCAACTCCGTCAGGGAGTTGATGGCCTGTGTTAACAGCGCCTGGGCCTTGCGTCCTCGAAGTTGGCTGGTGGTGATGCCCGGGCGGGCATGATCGGCCGAACGATGCTGGCGACGCGTTGATATGCTAGCGGCGCTGGTGGACGGTTGACGCATGGGCGCGGTCCGCACCCTGGAACGGGTTGGTCGCTGATGAGTGCGTGACGACCGCGTCTTAGGAGGAGGTGGGCGTGGACGTTGGCGCGAGGGATGCGCCGAAGTGCGGGGGTCGCGGCGTCGGCTGCGGTGTTGGCCTTGCGTCCGGTTGGCAGGCTGCTTCGTCGCTCGGGCACCTCGTTGTCGCCCGGAAGAGGCCATCCGTTGCAGGATGTCAACGGGATGCAGCAGGGTATGATGCGCCAATCCGCACTTCCTGCAACTGTTCGGCGAGTCGCACATCCCCGTGTCGTGGGACCGGGCCAAACAGTTGCGACAGTATTCGTGCGCGTGCACGACATCGTCGCGTTGGCCGGGGTTCATAGCCAAGAACCCGCGGCAGAACCTCAAGGGATGAGGGCGGTGGCACAGTTGACACCTGTGCATGTCGTCCATGTGGGAGCTGCGGAGAGAGAACAAAAGACAAACAGACTTTAATGTCTTATAATAATAGAGGGCAGCGATACCCGCGAATAATTATAAAGGAATTTATAATAAGCTAGAAGAAGTTCTACGCGGGGGGTAGGACGCATAATTTCACAATCGGGCGTGTGAGTGTGCCGGATTGTGTGCGGATATCGGCCACTCGGACGTGGCCATCGGGTCCTGGATGTAGAGAGATGATTCGTCCTAGTCTCCACTCGGTGGGGGGCAGCAGCTCGTCCTTGATAACGACTAGCTGGTCCAGTTCTAGCTCCTGCTGGGGATGGCGCCACTTATGTCTCTTCTGTAGTTCGTGGAGATATTCAGTTTTCCACCTCCGGCTGAACTCATGATGCAGAGCTTTCAGCTTCTCCCATCGGTTGATCAAGGATAGATCTTCCGAATTGGGTTCGGGAGGTGACAGAAGGGGAGCGCCTCGCAGGAAGTGACCTGGAGTAAGCGCTAAGAGATCAGTGGGATCTTGTGAGAGAGGTGACAATGGTCGGGAATTCAAGACGGCCTCAATTCGAGCAAGAAGAGTTGTGAACTCTTCGAAGTTGAATTTGTGATGGCCGGCAGTCTTCTTGAGATGAGATTTGAAACTCTTGACTGCAGATTCCCACAACCCGCCCATGTGAGGTGCACTGGGGGGAATGAATGCCCAATCGACTCCTTGAGTGGAATACTTCGTTAGGATGTCGTGGGATACCTCTTTTGAGAACTTGAGGAACTCCCGGCTCATAGCTCTGTGGGCGCCAACGAATGTGGTGCCATTGTCCGACATGATTGTGCGGGGAAGGCCTCGTCTGCCAATGAATCTGGCAAAGGCCGCGCGAAATGCCTCTGTGGTGAGGGCAGAACACAATTCCAAGTGAATGGCCTTGGTTGAGAAGCAGACAAACACCGCGACATAACCTTTGAGGAAGGTTGCCGTTCGGAGCTGAGATGCCTTAATTTGAAATGGGCCCGCAAAATCAACACCTGTCGTCGAGAATGGGATTGACAGGGTACAACGCTCTGGCGGAAGAGCTGCCATTATTTGTGATCGGACCTTTTGTCTCTGAACCGTGCAGACCTTGCATAGGCGAATGCATTTCTTGATCTGAGGCTTTAGACGGGGAATGTAAAACTCTTGACGAGCCATTCTGAACATGAGCCGAAGTTCTGCGTGTAAGAGAAGAGTGTGGAGGAACTCAAGATACAACTTGCAGAACCGAGATGCCTCTGGTAGGATTATCGGATGGCGCTCATTGTAACTAAGCGCCGCCTGGGCCAATCTACCATCAACTCGCATCAAGCCGTCCTTATCGAGGAACGGATTGAGAGGCAAAATCGTGCTTTTTCGGGGAAGAGGGGTCTTGTTGGACAGCGCGGTAAGTTCGGGTTGGTGGAACCGTGTCTGGGCTAACGAGAGGAGTCTCGTCTTGACAAACTGAATCTCATTCTGGGAAACGAATGGATTCAAGTTGAGAGGAGATGTGTTCCTCTTGGCGAGTCCGTTATGGACAAAACGGAACGCATATGCAAGGACACGTAGCGCGCGAGAATAGGAGGAGAACCGATCGAGGATGTCTGATGGTTCCTCCAGCGCGAGATGAACTTCGACCTTCCGCTGCTCAGGTGGAGCAACATTGAAGGGAGTTGATTTGGGCCAGGCTTCTTCAGGTGACTGAAGCCATTTGGGGCCATTCCACCACAGCGGGTTTGCTGCAAGTTCTTGGGGTTTGCACCCGCGAGTGCCCAAGTCGGCGGGATTGTCACGGCTTATGACGTGACGCCAAGTGGCATTGCCGACATTTTTTAGAATCTGGGCTGTTCGGTTGGCTACATACGTCTTCCAAGTGCTTGGAGGTTTTTCTAGCCAGGCGAGAACTATTTGCGAATCCGACCAGAAGAAGGTGTCTTCGGGGTTCACATCGAGATTTTCCGTGAGGCATTTGTATAATTGAGAAAGTAAAACGGCGCCGCACAATTCTAAGCGCGGCAGGCTAACCGTCTGCAGAGGTGCAACTTTACCCTTTGCCACGAGCAGGTGACACGAGATATTGCCATCGCTGTCAGTGGCGCGCAAATAAAGAGTTGCGCAATATGCCTTTTCTGAAGCATCGCAAAATCCGTGAAGTTGGATTCGCTTCAGTGGGGAGAATTGTACCCATCGGGGGATCTCGATCTCGCTGATGGACGACAAATTCTTGACGAATTGATTCCATTTTATGAGAGAACCGGGCTTTACGCATTCATCCCATTCCGTGCCCTCCAACCAAAGCTCTTGCATGAGTAACTTGGCTTGAGTTATAATGGGCGAGAGCCATCCTGCCGGGTCAAAAAGTTTTGCGACCGCAGAGAGAATCTGTCGCTTCGTGGCAGAACTCGTTTCGGAGATGGGAACGATCGAATACGAGAATGTATCCGACAAAGCGTTCCATCTCATGCCAAGTGTTTTGGTAGAGCTGGCACTTTCGAACTTTAGGAAGTCGGAATCGAGAAGTGCCGAGGTGGGAATATTTTCCAGGATCCTCGGATGATTAGAAGTAATCTTCCTAAGAGGAAATCCTGCGGACTTAAGGGCATCAATCACTTGTGTCAGTGAGTCGACTGCCTCAGAAATGGTATGAGCACCGGACAAAATGTCATCAACATAGGTCTCCTTTAGAAGGACTGTTTCCGCTAACGGGAATTTGTCCTTTGAATCCTCAGCTAGTTGTCGAAGTGTTCGAATGACTAGGAAAGGAGCACAGTTCACACCAAACGTCACTGTTTTGAGCCTAAAGTCTCGAATGGGGGAATTTCGAGACTCACGAAAGAGGATTCGCTGAAACTCTTGATCATCTTGGTGGACAAGAATTTGTCTATACATTTTTTCCACATCTCCATTAAATACAAATTGGTACAGCCGCCAGCTTAAAATGAGGGTCATTAGGTCGGGCTGTAATGTGGGACCAATATGTAGGATATCATTAAGTGAATATCCTGAGCCGGTTGTTCTAGATGCGTTGAAGACAACGCGGACCTTGGAAGTGGTCTTTTCCGGCTTTATTACAGCATGGTGAGGCAAATAAAATGAAAAGTATTTGCCATCAGAGATGATTTCGTTGGACTGAGTTGGCTCCATATGATTGAGAGTGAGATACTCTTTGAGGACCTCATCATATGTGGCGTGGAGATCGCCTTTCTTTGCCAAAGTCCTTTCCATGCTGAGATATTGAGAGAAGGCTGTGGTACGGGATTGACCTAGAACCAGTTGGCTGGGAAAACTAGCCTTGAAGGGGAGTCGGACGACGTATCTACCATCTGACCGCCGGGATGTGGTCTTTTGATAGAGGGCTTCGCAAAACCGATCCTCTTCGGAAATTGGAGAAGGCTGTGGAATTTCCTCCTGTTCCCAAAAGCGTTTGAGCTGGGAACTTAGGAGTTCATTGGAAACTTCTTCCACTTGTGTCGAGAATGTTGACACCTTCTGGGGGAGTGGCCCACTTATAATCCAACCGAATATGGTGTTTTGGGCAAGGAGGCTGCCACACATATTCCGGTGGATTCCATCGAGAAGGATTTGAGGAAGTAAATCGCTTCCGATGACCATGTCGATTTGGGCCTGTCTGAAGCAGTTTGGATCTGCTAGGTCCAACATGGCAACGTGTTTCCACTCCTTTAGGCCCACATTGAAAGTGGGCAGAAGCTTGGTCAACTGTGGGAGTACAATTGCCTGTGTGGTAAGTTTCGTGCCAGTTCGAGTTGCGACTAGCGTTATGTTGCAGATCTGGTTGGAGTTTTGGATGGTCTTTCCACCCATTCCAGATATTTCGATCTGAGTCCTCTGCGTAGGGATCCTCAGTCGATGCTGCACTTTGGACGATATAAATGTCCGTTGCGAACCTTGATCGATAAGGGCTCGAACCTTATGATATTCGCCGAGATGCTCTAAAGAAACAAGAGCAGTGGGGAGGAGTGTTTTCTCTTCGACCGTAGTGCTAAGAGACTGCACTGGCCGATTTTTTGATGTTCGTGATGAACGTGACTGCTCATCAGAACTTGACTCATCCCGTGAACTCCGGGCCGTTCTTACGGGGGACTTTCGCGTCTGTGGACTGTGAGGTTGGGTCGTGGAGACCTGAGCAACTACATTTCGTTGCCGAGGCGGGTTGTTGTCAGCTGGAATGTGAAGTAGCGAATGGTGCTTTCGCTGACAGTGCGAGCAAGTGAATTGACTCGTACAATCCCGCTTCAAGTGAGTGTATGACAGGCAGTTTTCGCACAAGTTGTGTGTTCGTACTGCCTTCACTCGGTCTCGAACAGACATTTTTTTGAAGGTGGTGCAGAATTTGAGCGCGTGAGGAGCGCCGCAAATCGGACATGAAAAAGTCCGCTCACTTTCCACCAAAAAATTCTGGGTTCTGTTGAAACCCCGGTTCGGAGGCAACCCGGACTTGACTGGTTTGACGGTGTTTAGCCGTTCCACGACCTCATATCTTCTGGTAAGGAAGTCATCCATTTGCTCCCAAGTGGGGAGATCTTTACGGGAACTGAGAGATTGTTCCCATAGAGATAAAGTCTCCTCTGGAAGCTTTGTGGAGCAAATGTAAACCAGGATTGGATCCCAACTCTCCGTCGAGACGCCTTGAGATGCTAAGACGGACAGAGAATTGTTGATAGTCGATTGAAGCCTTTGGAGCGCTTCACTATTTTCAGTAGCTACCTGAGGGAGGCTCAAGAGCGTTTTGACTTGTTTGTCAACTAGAATGCGCCGATTTTCGAATCGTGATTTCAGCGCATTCCATGCCAGTTCAAAATTAGCATCGCTTAATGCGTACTGCTTCACAATCGCGCCAGCTTTTCCGGCTGTCTTGTATCTGAGGTGATACAGTTTCTGGGCAGAGGTGAGTTTAGGGTGGTTTATGTAAACCGCCGTAAACATGTCACGGAAGGACGGCCACTCTTCGTACCCACCGGAGAAAATTTCTGTGTCGCATGGTGGCACATTCAGGCAAATAGAATTATTTGCCTGCTCAGATGCTGAATTTGCTGAACTTTCAGCTGGACGTGTTGTTTCAGCGGGGGGAGGTTGCTGAACGTCCATAAGATCTGAGATCTGGGCGATTGTATTATATGCTCGATCTCGGCACAGCTCCAACTTGCTGCGAGCAAGAAGCTTGAAGTCGCTTGGCAGGTCGTCATCAGGGGTGACGCCGACTTTTCTATATGCTGCCTTCACGTCTTCATAATAGCCGTTCAAATCGGCTAGAGCTGCCTTGAGCATGGGCACAGTAAAGTCTTCGATTGCACGCGAGGAAAATTGTGTGCAAAAGTGGACCAGATTGTCCGCTTCGAAGATGAAGGCTCTCATGGAGGGATCATGAGCCACTTCCTTTTGAGATTTTCGAATCTCGACCGTCTGTGCCCTTGTGGTGCGTTTTTTGGGAATTGCACCCAATAAGTCTGAACCAAGGCCTTCCGACTCGGTGTCAGGCGTCCTAACGAATTTTGTAGGCGGCTCTGACGGTACCGAGAGGGGATCCGACTCAGCTTTATTGCTGGTGGATCTGTCGGGCGACCTGTTCACTGGCATGTTGTCTGGTTATTATGAAAAAAATAAACGATAGTTGATTTAAAATCACAGTCCACGAAATATAAACACGTACGTAACGTGATGTTCGATGAATTCGGAAGCGCGCAATTTACCGAACGAGATACACGAAAATTGACCACGCGAGTTTGGTCAACGAGAAAAAAGTTAGTCCGAAAAGTGGGAACGAACACGGAAAGAGAACCAAGGGGTCGGTAAAACTCCACAATAAAATAAACAAAAATGGTATTTTTGTTCGTTGTGTACCGCCGCACGGAATTGGACTTGTACACAACTCAAAACAACTCAGCACGGAAGTAAATAAAATCACACTCGTGATTTGCGAAACAAAGTCGAAAATTATTTATATTTTATTTTATTTGGTTTAAATAAATATTTTCCAAAGAGGTTGGAATTAATTATCGGTATGTATTTACTTATTTGTTACTAAGTATAGTAAATATTTTCCAAAGAGGTTGGAATTAATTATTGGTTGTGTATTTGCTTATTGGTTAATAATTATACCAGCAGCCTTTATTTTTCTCCGCAGTGTACTATAAAGCGGTTATATAGTACCACTGTGAGTATGTATGTAATGCTGTACTGGTGGGGCACTAGAACCGGTTGCATATGTACATAAGTGCTATGTACATACACAAGACCGTTTTGTCTTGCTAGCGGGTTGGCTCTATATATGGATGATATATAGAGGAAAAGAAATTTTTCCAACCGTATTTAAATAAATAATTTAAAATCGGAACGACTCACGGAATTGCCTAGGGGGTAGGCAATGTATAGTGGTGCTCCCGCGTAGTGCTCGCTGCTGTCGCTTATGCTGCTGCCCCACTGCTTGCTGCTGTCCTCGCTGGCGTAGCTGCCGTTCGCTGTGTGGTTGTTGGTGCTGCTTATATACCAGCTGGGCCTGGTGATCTTCGCTGTTATGCGTGTTGTTGGTGTGTGCACTTGCAGTGTTTTCACGTGCACTTTGCTTAGTGTGCTGGTGCTCGTGTTTTTTTTCTTTTTGTCACAGCTTCACTTTATCGCTTCGCCAATAATTAATTTTTTGTTTTAAATTATTCTTCGATTAGCTTTTTCTTCGCTTTTTTTTTGTTTGGTTTTGGATCTTCTTTTTCTTTTTGGTTTTCTTTTCAGGTTGTTCGGGATTCACTTATCTTTTCACTTCTCCTTTCTTTTTCTTCTTGCACTTTGGGTAAGTAATAAACCTTCTAATTTTTTCAGGTAGTTTCACTTTGGTTTTTTTTTCCGTTTTTAGATTTTAAAATTCCACTTGGGTAAGTATGTATTCTTCGGTTCGTTGCACTTTGTATATAATTTATTTTTTCAGATGTCTTGTTCACCACTTGCACGCACTTGTTGCTGTTTTTCACTTATTCTTGCTTTAAATGAGGTTTGGTATGTATTTGTATATGCTTTGTTGTTTTTTACTTTACCTCATGTTATTTCACTGCACAGGTTTTGTTTCCCGCTGGGTCTTTTTGAACGGCTCGAAGGACCAATAGTAACGCCGAGAACAATTTTGATCGGCGCGTACGAAATGATATGCGACTAAATAAGTTAAACGTTATAATTCGTGTGTTTATTAAATGTCACTTCAATGTGTATATACAATATGTTTGTGGAACCGTGAAAATGTACAATGTTGGTGTATGTTTGTGCAGTATATATGGATACAGTAGGTGTGGTTCTAATTATTTGATTGACACTGTTGTGATAAATGTACAAAGTGTATGTTTCGAAATTTGTGTTTTGTGTTTTCTTGTTTGGTGATACTGGTGTTTCGTGGAACTGTTGTAATCGTGTTGACTGTTGATTGTGGTTGGTCGCGGACCGCGTGATGTCGTCGCCGGTGATCGGATGATGAGTGACCGTCAGCCGCGCAAGCACCGTCTTGGACAGCTAGGGATGCCGTCGAAAAGTACATAAGGAGATAGCGGTAAGTACAGAAGGAGAGAGAGGATAACGGATAAGGAATAGAGGTAAGTAACAAGTGGTAGGTATGTAAGGGTAAGTATATAGGAGTGTAAATAGGTAAGTAAACGGATTAGGCGGAGGATATGTACAAAATATAATGGATTATTTATTTTGCGATTGTAGGTGGTGCGCGGTGACGGCAGCAACGACGTGAACACAATTAATGTACAATACAAAAAATCTATCACATTTCATTCAAATCTACCACATTTTTTTCATTGGGTCTACCACATAAATGAAAAATTAAGTAAGCACACTGCCGACTACTCGTTGGTCGATGACAAAGGTGATCGCTTGGTGGCAGAGGCAGTTTGGGTAGCACTTGCCAAAAAGCAACGCAGAAGGGCCTCCACAAAAGGATGCATCAGGTTGGAAGAAGGTAAAAAGTTAAGGTTTTGATTTGCATTATTTGTAATAATTGCTGATAATCTACCTTAGGTCTGGTGCGATTGGAAAGCGTGCGTTAAAAAGAAAGTAGCCCACAACAGATTAGAAAGGAGCGCTACTGGTGGAGATCCTTTCAATTCACACATTCTTACCCCTACTGAAGAAACCATCGCCCCAATATGTGGCATTTATGTTGCAGTTGATGGAGGGTGTTCCCAACTGCAGCTCATTTGACGATGAGCACTCCGTTGGTTGAAGTAGTGCTGCAAGTTGTCGAGGAAACCTCACTGGACGGAGGGAAGCAGATGGGTTCCAAGCCAATCTAGAAAAATGATGAACGATGAATCTGCATCCGTGTCCCAAATTTCCAGTACTTTTGATAAGATTTTAGAAACATCAAATCAACTTTTAAACATTTGAAAAGAAAATCAACACAGTTTCATTCAGTATTCAAGATATCGGATTTGTGGACTATAGAAAAACGTTGAAATTCATGAAAAGCATTTGAAATGAACATACAAATTTAGATACGGTGCATTATGTTATTTATATTTATGGCTTTTGCTTGGTATCTGCTGTTACCAGTCAAGGGCTCCTCGTCCACTGCTGAGTTATCGTCGTTGTGGTTCCGATCAGGCGCGGATTCAGAAAAATATTTTGGGGGGTTTCAAAAAGTAATTCTTTAATATTTGTAAAATGCCTTTTGGTTTGCATGTAGTTTTATAGGCGATCCAAATATTTCGGGGGGTTTCAACTCCCAAAACACCCCCCTGAATCCGCCACTGGTTCCGATTGTTCAGTTCGTCTATTGCGATATCCGTATAATCTTCTACATTGTAAAACTTGCAAATATTGGGGAGCGCAACGCAAACGTTCATAATCTTCACAACTTTTTGTGATGAATATGGTAGAGTTATGTAATTGCAAGCATCTAAATCTGCATTTGAGCACACCAATAACTCTTTCTATAACATTCCGAGCTTTCGCATGCTGTTTATTAGAACGATGCTAAGAACTGCCATCTGCTGGATTTATACTGTGTAAGGAGGGACAGCTCAATCCTATTGCCTGAGTCTTCTAACAGCCACGAATTTCGCTCGCATGCTTTAATTTTCTTACAAAACCTGCCTTGATTTGCTAATATTAAACATACATTAAATGAGTCGTGGATGCAAATTCAAACAATTATTTATTCCGGCAGTAGAGCAACTGATTGAAATTATCCTTACCAGCAAAGCATTCACTCCTTTTTCCCGACCCGCAAAGTGAAACTTATGAAATTTTTAATGAAGCATAAAAAAAGAAGCTGCTAAGATAAACTGGATAAAAGATGATGTAAAATTTATTTTAGCGAATATATAACACATCGGCTGATAAGTCCCCGGTCTGACCCATAGTAAGCGCTACAAAACGATCAGTAATATTTTTATTTTAAGTAGTAACCTTCAAAACGTACTTGTAAAAATTTCATTGCGATGTGACGTTTGGTTCAAAAGTAACAATTGTTTTAGTTGAACAACTTTGTTCGTGTTAAGAACAATGGAAAAAAAGTAATTTCGTGTTCTCATAAAACATTGGTTTTTGATGAAAAAAAAACAATTTAAACAACATCCTGGCTCGATAAGTGTTATCCGGACTCTGCACCCGGAAAATCTACCATTAGATTAATTTGCTCAATTTAAACGTGGTCGTACGAACACCGACGATGCGTCGCGCTGTGGTCGGCCAATTGAGGTGGTTACATCGGAAAACTTTAAAAAAGTACACACAATTATTTTTGAAAACCGTAAAGTGAAATTGCAGGAGATAGCTGATACTATCAAGATATCAAAGGGGTGGGCAGGTTTTATTTTGCGTTACATTTGTCCATGAGGCAGCTGTTTCCGAAATGGGTGCCGCGTTTGCTAACAAACAAAGCAATGCACCGTGCCACAAGTCTCTCGCTACGATGGCAAAATTGCACGAACTAAACTTGAAATTACTTCTGAACCCACCCTAATCTCCAGACTTCCTCCTCCAGTGACTTTTATCTGTTTGCAGATTTAAAAACAATGCTCGCAGGAAAAGATGTGGCTCGAATGAGGACGTACAAATACCTTTTTTAAGGCCAAAGATAAGTCGTTTTACAAGAAAGGTGTCGAAATGCTAGAGAAGTGCTGGAATGAATGTATCGCTTTTGAAGGAAACCATGTTGATGAATAAAATTGAATTTCTCAAAAAAGGTTTTGTTTTCTGCCGGGGACTTATCAGCCGATGTGTTACATGTAAATACTTACACATAATCACCCAAGATTAACTTCAACGATCGCAGGCATTTATTGTTGTTTTAGCAGCCTCGATAGCCTAGCGTGAGTGCACTAGACTGTCATCCCAGAGGTCGTGGGTTCAACTCCCGCCGTGTGCACGCACGGTTCCCGCACTTTTCCATCCAATTTTTCCTGTTCTCTAAATTTTCCTAAAAACCCTGCAACATATCCAAGTTCATTTGATTGCCAAACCAATTATTCCTATTCCACTTACTTCCACGCAATAGAACGCGCAATTATGCGCTGTGCGGCTGATAAAAGCAAACAAATAAACAGTTACGCAAAACTATCGCGATTAATAAGACTCGAGGCGGTTAGATTTCAATTGCTTTATCCAAGAAACGTAACTAACTATTCACGCGTGCGCTTTACTCCGTTGCCAGCTTTCGACTCCCCTTTTGTGCTGCCACGCCAGTGCTGCCAGCGCTCGATGCACGAACCAGTGTCGCCACAAAACAGGCGCACGAGCGACATCTGTAAGGGGAAGCGGACAACTGCGAAAACAGCGCGCACCAACCTGATCTAGCGAGGTCCCCAACAATTCTGCTGTAATCTCCTCACAACAGATGGCGCTTCGAGCGGAGGCGACTTTCCTGAGCGGCGTTAGATGATTCCATCACTTAGGACTACCTGCGGCAGGCCAATCACCTACCCTGGCAGAACAACACAACTGATTAATGTAACCAACACAAGGCTGTCTTGTGGAGGCCCTATGCTCCCGAGAGGAGTGAACAAGGAACAAAAAAAAAGGTACAATAACAATTGTCACCCTGGTAGATTACATCAAGGAATATACAATATAAAGAATACGCATCTTCAAAAATTTGTCATGCGTGTTTCTTGATGCGGGCGGGAAGAGATGAGCGGAGGCATAGGTTGCGGGAAATTTGCTCGCGCTCAACAGTTTGCGATCTTGTTCGTCGAAGCGCAAGCGGAGAGTAAACAACAAACCAAAAGCATCGTCGTTTCAACGTAGATGATTCGGGATTCGCTAATGTTTATGGTGTTGTCGTTTATTGTGTGTATGCTTTTTTGCGTTGCCGATTGGTTTTGCTGCACAATCGAATATTTGTGGTGTATGGCTTTTTGCTGGCCAATGCTTTGATTTATTTAAAAATTTGGTGGTTGATCCCAATTTAAAATGTTTGAAAATATTTTTACGTGGCGAGTTCGGAGTAACATTATTTGTTTATATTTTCACATGGTTGATTTAAATTTTGAGAATATGGGAAAACTACGAAAAAAAAAATTGAAACTGAAAACTGAACTGATAGGCATATTGACTTCAAAATTCGTGAAACACTTGAAATCAAAAATAATTAGATACGTGTTTTAATTTTTTTAAAATTGAAATCTAACGGACAAACCAAGGGTTAAAAGATTGTATGGGAAAACATAATTTAATAGGTCTATTGACTTTCAATATGTCGAAAGCTTAGTAGCACTAAATAAAGAAATAAATAATAAGACAAGTATTTTGTCATAAGAAAAAAGTGATTTAGGAATGCCTTCGTTTAAAAATAGTATAAATATTCTGGAAAATATTCTACACCTGAATGGTTCCATGGCGAATGATGTGACCATAAATTTACAATATTAGATTTTCTTATTTTAGTTCTTTTAAACAAGCTAATGCTTGTGGGCCGTAATGCTAATGCTAATGTGGGCCGTAAGAAAAGTTCGAAAGAACGGGATGGAAAATTATTACGGGCTAAACGCTTTCTTTTCTTTCCAATTCCATTTTTATTTAATTGTCTTTGTTGATTACTTATTATTTATTTTTTAATTACCTGTAGCGACCATACGGTCGCCATGCCAGCCATATTTTATTTTCTTTTCTATGATTTTGCGCACACTACAGTCGGCAGTGAGTTCAGGAGCAATATGCGACGCCGTGCAGGCTTATAGAAGAAGAACAAAAGCCAGCCAGAAAACAGAAATCGTTTTACAATTTCAGCTTTTCGCCAGCGCAACAAGAACAACAGCACATCGTCTTCCTCCTCTTCGCACAATTGAGCGAGAATGAACGAGTGTGCACAGACGTGGCATTCGTGTTTCCATGATTTTCGCTCAGAGCATTGTGCTGTCATTTCAAGTGTTTCCTCTTGTTGTCTACCCCCCGCATCAAGAAGACGGGTGGCGATATCAGAACCTGCATTCAAATTTTTGCTTGTACGAGATGCACACTCTTTATGTTTCATAATTTTTTATTACACATATGTATTGTTACACAGTGCAACACTGAAAAAAGGGACAACGTCAAACCCATCTCATTCGATAGAGGACCTCAGTAGATGAAAAAGTGCCAAGGGATTTTTCCCGGAATGTTCGAGTTTTGTTTTTAATTGAGTTTAAAGATGGCGGCTTAAAGCCCCTTCCCGAAACTTTTAAAACATCATATCTCTTGACTCAAATGTCAGAATGGAATAATTTTTACGTCAAATGAAAGCTAATGAAATGAAGTCGATGACACAATATCCTTTTTGGAAAAATTTAATGAAAAAGGATATGAAGGACCTCACTAAACTTTTTATCCTTGAATATCCTGGAACCCGTGAGAGCTAAATTTATATAAATTTCGCTTTCACGGTTTCCAGGATATTCAAGGATACAAATTTATTTGATGTCCTTGAAGTCCTTTTTCATTACATTTTTCCAAAAATTTTAATTTCATTACCTTTCGTTTGACGTAAAAATTATTCCTTTCTGACATTTGAGTCCAGAGATATGATGTTTTAAAAGTTTCGGGAAGGGGCTTTAAGCCGCCATCTTTAAACTCAATTAAAAACAAAACTCGAACATTCCGGGAAAAATCCCTTGGCACTTTTTCATCTATAGTACTGAGGTCCTCTATCGAATGAGATGGGTTTGACCTTGTCCCTCGAAATTTTTTGTAAATTTGTTGCACTGTGTTATTCAATAAAAATTTTGGGAAAATGTTCCCTTTAAATAGAGACCATTTTATTCAAAATTAAGTAAGTACCTACCTAACTCGAAAAAATATATTGATAAAGTTAGTTTCTTTGGAATAATAGTTTCTCGGAATAATACAAAAATTGATTCAATTGATTACTCGTAAGTAGAACAAATTACATTTTATTCCGAGATTGAGAGACATTTTTACTAAGCTCGGAATCTAGCCAAATGTCTGATTTGTTAACTGTAGGAAGCAGATGTTTTTCATCCTAAACTCAATGAAGTTATGAATTTGGAGACAAATTCTTGAACAAACAGATGCTTATTGCTCTTCTTATTAAATATTTAGTACCCTTATGTCGACTAATGTTTTTATTTCAGTTAAGTTTTTTTTGTTATTTAATATGGCGTTCAAAATGACTCTTTTAAACTACGAGTAGTTTAAGTAAAAAGAGCTTTTTGTTGAAGACGACCGTCCAGACTGCTCAATGAGGTTCAATTTGACAGCTGTTTGTTTACAAACAACAAATACATATTTTTGTGAACTGAAGTGCTGCGAGCATGATTCGAGCGAAATATTGACACATATTTCACAATCCACGGCAAAATACTCACCTTCGTCCAAATATTAGATGCCTTGTATTCAGATGCCATAAAAAGGCGATGAATGGAATGAAAGTAGTGCGAGCAAAACAATTTTTTTCATTCATTTCAAATTTTAAATTTTTGTTTGGTTTTGTTTTGATGAAATGACAGCTGAATTTTAAAGGATGTGTTTCATACATTAATAGTTGTGTTTCATTGGTAAAAAAGCTTTTTATAGAAAGCTTTCCGATATAACCCTGCGCTAAACTCGTTTCAAAACATGTTAACTGGTTTAACACGTTTTATTTCCAACAGCAATTGCATGTGAATAAACAGGTTTTCGAACTGGTTTTGTTCATTTAACTTGTTTAAGCACATTAAACACGTTTTAGTCGTCAGTTTGAACACCATATAAGTTAAGGAATTTCGAACAGGATTCTAAGTTCACAATAGCCGCTTGACTGTAAATTGGTGATTTTTGAAATGCTGGCACTTGCCCACTGATTTACAAAATGTAAAACAAAAAATAAGAAGCGAAACTTTTAGTTAATTTTAAGTGATTATTGTTAATGCAATATGTGTTTATTATAAAATTAGTGAATATGTTATGTTTGTTTTTCAAGTCGACTTCAGCGCTAATCAGTTTTGATCACAGAACTTCTTTTAGCGCAGAGCTTTTAAAAGGTACTAATACACACCACTAAGCGATGTTTGCTACACACACAGAAACAACATTGCATATTACAACCAATTTCAATCAAAGCCTGACTGATTTTTAAGTACCAACAAGTTAGCTACCGTGGCCCATGCCGAATGAATCAGTCAAATACTAATCTATCTATACTATTATATAAAAACAAGTGTGACGTTTTTTGAGCCACAATCACAATTTAGATGAAATAAGCACCAAACATTTTTGTATCTGTGGGAATGGTACATAGGCTATAAGAGATTGACCACGCCCCCTTATTACGCCCACTATGGTAACAAAACTCATCTATGGTATGCTTTTGTAAGGCAATATGGGTATCAGACGATTCACCGTGTCATTGCGGCAAACATAGGCTATAATATAATTGGCCACGCCCACTTTCCGTGCCCACTAAACTAACAAAACGAAGCTACGGTACATGTCTGTAAATCAGTATTAATATCGAATGATTTCGTGTTTCATCGATGCTAACATAGGATATATAAGATTGACCGCGCCCACCTGATATGCCTTTTTGTCACGCCCACTATAATAACAAATCAGCCATGGTATATATGTCACAGCAATATGGGTGTCAAAAGATTTAGCGATTCGATAGGGGGAATAGGGTGGGTTTTTGATAAGGGGGCGTAGCACCGCCCATACAACTTAAATTTTCAATATGGAATATCTTCGGAATGAGAAATCGGTCAGCATTAAAATTTGGTGCGGGGCCACCGTTTGATGTGCCGTTTCACTGGTAAAACTTTGTGAGCGTTGGACAAGGGGCGTGACACTTTTTAAGCAACTCAAATGTTTGGAATAACTTTGGAACTACAAATCACACATCCAAGAGATTTGACACAAACTTACAATTTAGATGTGCCCTTCGACATGGGGAATGGGGTGGGTATCGGAAGAGGGGACTGACACTGCCCATAGAAACCAAGTTTTTAATATAAAATATCTTTGGAATTATATTGTCGGCCAGCATTGAAATTTGATATAGCATCATGGCTTAGATTGTCGTTCAAGTGGTTAAATTGTATGGGCGTTGGGCAAGGGGCGTGCTACGTTTTAACGAGGGGCATGGCACCGTCCATACAACCCAAATTTTTAATGTGGAATATCTTTGGAACAATAATTTGGAAAGCTTTGAAGTTTTGTATACCATTGTCTCATAGATGTGTCATTCTACTGGCGGTATATTTTTTGCGACTAAATTTTTTGCGACTGTAACATTGGAAATGAAAGTCGCATATCAATGAAACCGGGTCACACCATTCGACTGGAGGAATGGATTGGGCATAAAATAAAAGAGGCGTGGCACCGCCCAAAGAGTGTAGTATGAAGAAACTTGATTTATTGGGCCCATTGACTTCAAACTTGCGTGCAAAGCCGCAGGGCCCTACTAGTTAGTTATAATGAGATATCAGCATACAAGTTGAAGGTTCAGCCAATGTTTTGCTTTTAAGCTTTAACGCTTTTATGCTAGTCAATGAAATTTACTTTCAGTTTCTATTTCTTTTTTCGTTTTGTATTCTAATGTAGTTGCATTTCTCGACCCTCAGTGAAAATTCGGCTGTTGCCACCGTTTCGTTGGTTTTATTGTTTCTCTTTGAATTGTTGTGTGTTCTCGTTATTCATTGACTACAGTAAAGGGAGATGAGCTCATAGAAGTTCACCCCCCTTGGGGGCTTGTAATGGCACACCCCCGACTGCGTTCCATGATATCTTTTCATCCTGCTGTAGGATTCGACTGCGCTGAAGTAGAGAAATATTGGTGCTACAAGACCAGAACATTTCCACGCGTATACAGTTTCAAATTGGGTTCATATGTTGTGAGCGTATTGCTAGCGCTCTAACATCATCCGCCGCAACCACCGCCATCACTTAAACATGGTCAACACCAGCTCTCCCAGACCTGTGGACGACTGGAAAGTTTGCCCGCCGCAAGTTGACAGATTTTGTTCGGGTGATGTGAACACTTGGCATTAAGCCGCAAGATACACGCACAAATATACGCGCAGACACGAGCGCATACGCTTCCAAAAGCACTTCACAATATGGGGTTGAATGTTGAATTTCGTTTGATAAGTGGAAAATTGGTGGCTTCTTCCTTTTGGTTTTGACGGCAAAATGTATCACAACATTTATTTATACGAGTACAATATCTAGCAATTGGGAAGGTGGGGTCAGGGACCACACAACCCACTGCACCGCATTTTTATGGCTTTTGAGGAAGAGGTATAACTATAATACTTCTTCTTTATACTGAAAGTAACGACATACTAAGGTACGTACTCGCGAGTACCTGATGATTAATGGAGACAACGTTTATTTGAACTTTTTAATTAATGCCATGTAATATATTGAAGGCTGAAGAATATGATTATTGTTATGCAAATTTAGTTTTGCTCGCCAAAGCAGACGTTTTTCATATCGCTGGATTGTGCCAAAAACCAAACACACTAAAATTCTTTTACGCAAATCACCACCGTAGTCACTGATTCACTTTACTAATTCACTATTCAATTTATTTTCACTTCACTTTTTTTAATCGTGTTGTAGTGTTGCTCGCCAAAACCCGGCTGTCTTTAATACTTGTTTGCCCGAAGCGCAACTTGTTCTCGAATATTCGATATTTCCCACATGCTAAGGGGCCAGCAGTTGCTCAAAGCGAGCAAAACGATAGTCGACGATATTATTGCATCATTTAAATATAATACATAAATTTCATACGCCTGTATTACTGTATCCCAATGACAAGCACCCTTAACCTATTTGCAGAAATGTGAAAAATTCGTTCTTATCACCAAAAATTATTTTGGGATAAATGCCCAAATGCAAAGAGCGCATATATGCGCACTCTGGTGATAGTGATGCTTGTGATGCAAATGGGTTAAAATTTGTCCAGTAGAGTAGCATCTTAATACATATCTTAATACATACACACATTTCTACCGAAATTCATTTTTTTATCGGTAAATTTGTCATCAGTCCGTAAAAGCTTACATCTCTACGATGAACCGTTACGAAATTTGAGAAAAAACAATACGATAACCACTTCAAATTTTTCCTTCTTTTTTATGCCTGCGACTAGCTATGCGTTACGATAAAATTGCTTTAGATGCAAAAAGTTAATTTTTAACTTTATTAAAAAATTCTTTTAAATTGTAGAGAGTGAGTTCATAAAATTGCTTGTTTTGAATAAATCGTACAATTGCGAACATTTGAATAGTGAAAAGTGAATCTATATGCATATAATTGTTTATCCTGACTGACTGATTCATCATCGCCCAGCTCAAACCGCTAAAGCTACAAATATTAAATTTAAACTGTAGGTACATCTTGAAAAATCAACCTCCGCTAAGACGGGATTTTTTGAAATTCGGGGTCTAAAGGGACAAATTATGGGTTAAGGTGTTGTATGAAGAAATGAGATTTAATAGGCCTATTGATTTAAAATTTGGTGTAAAGACTTCAAATCACAAATAATGTGATACTTATTGTTTATTTTTTCAAATATCAAAATTTACCGGGGTGAATCAAGGGTTAAGGTTCGTATACGGAAAGACTACGAAAAAAACATTACTCGATAGGCCTTTTGACTTAAAAATTGGTGAAAACACTTGTAATCAAAAATTACAAGTGTTTCTCATCTTTTCAAAATCAAAACATAAAGGGGTGAACCCTTGGTTAAAAGTTTGAAATATGAAAGAAATATGAAGAGGTATGATTTTTTACGCTTTTTGAATTCAAACTTGGTTAAATGTTTGTTTATTTCAAATGTGAAATAATTCGATATGTGTTTTGTTGTTCATTTTTTCGAAAATCGAAAATCTAACGAGGTCAACGGTGGGTTAAGACTTTGTATGGGGAAACATGATTGACTTCAAATATAGTGTAAGGTGAAATTTTTTCTCAAATCAGAAATAATGCGATAAGTATTTTTTAATAAAAATCTAACGGAATCAACAAAGGTTTAAGAAGAACTTGATTTATTGGCTTCATTGACTTTAAAGTGCGTGCAAAGCCGCGGTGCCGCGAATCTATTGAATTATTGAAAAGATTACACCAGTGTAAGACTGAGCAAATTTTTATTATCAAGTGAACCGCTATCTTATAGATTATTATGCATACATGATATGTATACATTGGATATAATAAAAATATTTATGTACATATTCTTACTCATATGCTTTTATGTAAAATAATCGGTAATTTTACCCTGCGAATATTTTTTGTTGACAATTTCACAACCGTTGCCTTAATTTCAAAAGTGGCGTTGATGGTGGCGTTAAAATGAGGTAGATTGGTAACGCTTCTGTCAGTACGAAAAATTTCCACCTATTACACAGTGTAAAAAATTCAAAAAAAATTTCGAGTGACAAGGTCAAACCCATCTCATTCGATAGAGGATTTCAGTAGATGAAAAAGTGCCAAGGGATTTTTCCCGGAGTTTTTTTTTTAATTGAGTTTAATAGCCTATTTCCACTGGGCCTTAACTGCAGTTTACGCTTAACTGCAGTTTGACATCGCATTTAAATGCTCAAATTCGCATACAATTGTTTTTGTATCAAAGTGCGTGAACTCACTTTCAAAACTGAGTTAACTCAGTTTTGCCGTTTACAGACGTCTAACAGAAAATTTTATGTTAAAAGCGGGATCAATATTCACAAATGTACAAATTTTGATAGCATGCTTTCAGGGGCTGCAAAAGCCGTACGAACACAAACAAGGGAAGGGATTTGAATTGCCTTCGGTGTGGTTAATTTCTTCCCAAAAGAGCTACTTTTACCGGCATTTTCAGCATAAATACAAATCGTCTGTCATAAACGAAGTGAATACTTCTATTATTTGTAATTAATAAATTTATTTATTTATTTATTTATTTATTTATTAAATAAATTAATAAATGCTGAAATAGCAAATAAAAAAGTAAATTTTCCATGAATCCTCTTGACATTAAAAATTCAGACAGCTCTGATATCAAACAGCCGACAACTTTCACAAATGAAATAGACATTGACAAATGATAAATAAATTGATAAAAAAATAAATAAATTGATAAATTTTCACAAATATGAAAACGCAGACATTCCTAGACTGTTGAGAAGGAAAGCGGAGTGGTTTTCATGTACTAGAGAGGCTACAAGAAACCACACATACGTATAGAAGGAGATGGCGGCAATGGGTATAGCTAGGGCTGCCCAGAAATAAATGCAGAATTTGATTTTTCTAAATGAAAATGTCAACAAAAACAAGCTTTTGGAGTTAACTCAGTTTCGGTGGAAACGCTTGACAGTTGTCAAACTTAACAGAGCCCTTAAATGCATTTAAGCGCTCAGAGGAAATAGGCTATAAAGATGGCGGCTTAAGGCCCCTTCCCGAAACTTTTAAAACATCATATCTCTTGACTAAAATGTCAGAAAGGAATAATTTTTACGTCAAATGAAAGCTAATGAAATGAAGTCGATGACACAATATCCTTTTTGGAAAAATGTAATATTCCTTTCTGACATTTGAGTCAAGAGATATGATGTTTTAAAAGTTTCGGGAAGGGGCTTTAAGCCGCCATCTTTAATCTCAATTAAAAAAAAAACTCGAGCATTCCGTGAAAAATCCCTTGGCACTTGTTCATCTACTGAGGTCCCCTATCGAATGAGATGGGTTTGACCTTGTCCCTTTTTTCAGTGTTGCACTGTGTTATCAATACGAAGGTACCCTTCATACCTTCATACAATTTGTATGGGAAAAGTGAAAATAATAGCGCACACATTTAAGAAATCGTTGTTGGCTTATAAAATAAAGCGTTATTTATTAATAATTCAAGTTAAAAATATTAAACACATATTAATAGAGCAATACTTTTAGCATTTTCGTGTTTTACGTTATTGCTTACGTTGATGGGAACAGATATAGCATGACTCATGGGCTTTTGGCCGGTGGTCAGAGTCAAGTTTTGTTCCTACAGATGCTTGCAGAAACGAACATTTCTGTGCTCCGCAAACTGTTTGAAAACCGTTTTCAGTATAAAAATTGTGATAACAAGGGTATTGTTTTGTCTATTCTGAGTTTTCGGCATCAGCGGCGCACACAGGACTTCATTTTAAGAGGCGTTCTGAAAACAATTTTTGACCCCAATACCATTTGAAATCAATGCGTCATATTTGGTTACCTTCTCAAAATATTCTCCGCGGCCTCTGACTTTTTTGTGTATCTTATTTATGTATGCTGCGAATAATATACGCAGCAAGGTGCAAATATTGAGCATCACTTTTGGTAATGAAATGGGTCCACATTTGAGCCATAACGTCAAGTGACCTTTCGGGTTGTCCCCTGGCATTGCTTTGCCACGGTGCATAGTTGAAAGAAGCACCCAGTTTTATTTCTCTTTGGAAGGTACAACTTTAGGGGTCGAGGAGTGCCTCAGAAGTAAAAACGATATCCGCTGCAGCATGGTGGACGTAAGGTTTAGAACTTTGAATAAAAATTGTTAATATTTTTGCGCCTACTTGGGTCTTACATACATTGGCAAATGCCTACTTAGTTTTTCAGAGTAAACTTATCCTTTCAAAGGGTAAAACATCTTGGAGTAACACACATGTGAAGTTGATGACTTCAATCGGATGTCCCAAATTTAACTTATATTTGAATACAACTTTGATTTCAAATTTAAAATGGGGTCCACTCGAATATGAACGAGTAATTTCACGTTGAAACTGTATTGTTTTATTATATTTTGTATGAAGGTACCCGGGTACCAAAGGGGTAGTGTTAAAAAATTGGTTCAAAAAGTTATGCAGAAAAATTTTTCTTTCTATATCACTTATCTAAATTGATTTTTAGGAAGATACTAAAAATATCAGCATAGCGTTCCTTGGCCGAAAGTAAGATATTTTTACTTTAAAAATTCAAAAGGTCGTATTGACAAAAGGGTTAATAAAATTGAACTCGTAAAAATTTTCCGGTGCTGCTAAACGAAGTATTTTTCATACAAATCAAAGAAAACTTGCTCAAAAACAAGGCTGTTAAACGGAATAGTGCAGCTAAGTAAAATGCAGCTATATGTGAAATTTTTAAAGAAAATTCGGTTTGCGAAGTAGGATTTTGGCCAAATCATGCAGCTAAGCAGAAAATGCACCTAAGCGAATAGGCAGCTAAACGGAATGTACTGTATGTACATATGTATATCTGTGGTCATATGGAAGAGCTTAAATCGATATAAGAGAATTGATTTATTGTTGAGTTTGGGCAAAAAGTATGGAACATAAAGAGTGAGAGCATTACGTACAAGCAAAAATTTGAATGCGGGTGCTGATATCGCCACCCGTCTTCATGATGCGGGGGGAGAGACAAGAGGGGAAACACTTGAAATGACAGCACAATGCTCTGAGCGAAAATCATAGAAACACGAATGCCGCGTCTGTGCTCACTCGTTCATTCTCGCTCAATTGTCCGAAGAGGACGTAGACGATGTGCTGTTGTTCTTGTTGTTACGCTGGCAAAAAGCTGAAATTGTAAAACGATTTCTGTTTTCTGGCTGGCTTTTGTTCTTCTTCTATAAGCCTGCACGGCGTCGCATATTGCTCCTGAACTCACTGCCGACTGTAGTGTGCGCAAAATCATAGAAAAAAAATAAAATATGGCTGGCATGGCGACCATATGATCGCTACAGGTAATTAAAAAATAAATAATAAGTAATCAACAAAGACAATTAAATAAAAATGGAATTGGAAAGAAAAGAAAACGTTTTTATTACCCCGTAATAATTTTCCATCCCGTTCTTTGGAACTTTTCTTACGACCCACATATAATGCTTGTTTAAAAGAACTAAAATAAGAAAATCTAATATTGTAAATTTATGGTCACATTATTCGCCATGGAACCATTCAGGTGTAGAATATTTAAACTATTTTTAAACGTAGGCATGCCGTAATACAATTTTTCTTATGACAAAATACTTGTCTTTTTATTAATTTCTTTATTTAGTGCTTTAGTAGTGCTGTCGCCCTGTTGAAAGTCAATAGACTTATTAAATTATGTTTTTCCATAAATCTTTGTTTTTCTTTAACCCTTGGTTTCTCCGATAGATTTCGGTTAAAAAAAAAAACAAAATTAAAACACGCATCTAATTATTTTTGATTTCAAGTGTATCACGAATTTTGAAGTCAATATGCCCATCAGTTCATTTTTTTTTCGTAGTTTTCCCATATTCTCAAAATTCTTATCAACCATTTGAAAATATAAAATAATTTTACTTCAAACTCGCCACGTAAAAATATTGGTAAACATTTTAAATTGGGATCAACCACCAAATTTTTAAATCAATCAAAGCATTGGCCAGCAAAAAGCCATACACCACAAAGATTCGATTGATGGTGAGCTGACAGCAATCTGTGCAGCAAAACCAATCGGCAACACTAAAAAGCATACACACAATAAACGACAACACCAAAAACATTAGCGAATCCCGAATCATCTTCGTTGAAACGACGATGACGATGCTTTGTTTCGTTGTTTACTCTCCGCTTGCTCTTCGACGAACAAGATCGCAAACTGTTGAGCGCGAGCAAATTTCCCGCAACCTATGCCTCCGCTCAAGTCTTCCCGCCCGCATCAAGAAACACGCTTGACAAATTTTTGAAGATGCGTATTCTTTATATTTTTTGATTTTTGGCTTTGCAGAAGTCTAGGCCCTTAAATGTATTTCATCGGATTTGAAAAATCTTGTCCTTTAACAATATTATGTGTGTTTACTTCTTAGCTCAAGTCTTTTAAAAGAACCTTTCATTGGTTAGAACAATTTATGTGTACATGGTTTTCAAACTTCAATTTTCGAATTAAGCTAATCTTATACTCTTATATTGTACTTGCAGAGCCCCACGGCATTGCACGCAAATTTGGTCAATGGGCCCAATGTTTTGCCCCTTTATAATACGAATTTCAAAAAATCCCGTTTTAGCGGAAGTTTATTTTTTTAAATGTACCTACAGTACCAGTACCTACAGTACCAGTACCTACAGTTCGAATTTCATGTTTGTAGCTTAAACGGTTTGGGCTGGGCTTGGGATGAATCAGTCAGTCAGTCATTATACGTGGGTGGTCCGATAAGTAATAAGCCTACAAAAGGAAAACCAAAATTTTGGAAAAGTGGCGATTTATTTCTCAACGTAGTCTCCTTTCAACCCGATACACTTGACCCAGCGATGCAACTTCTTCCACGTATGTATGTGGATTTGAGTATTATATGCGGGTCCACGCCCTTTTTGTGCAATGCCCAACACAGTCTTCCAGTCGAAGGGTGCAGTGAAGTGAAGGGTGTTTTAAAGTTACGCGGAAAGTTTAAGTCACAAAAAAAGTACCACGATCGGCCAACTATATCATATAGCTGCCATAGGAACGATCGATCAGAAATGTGTCGCATAGAAAACTTTTTTTAATTTGTGCAAATTTTGTGCATTCAAGTTGCAATATAATTTATAGAAGTGCTAAACTTGCAACGAGTGTTTATATTTGAAAACTCAACGGATCATGCCGATATGATATATTATCTAACTATGATTTCGGATTTGCCAGGGCAATTTCAAACTGCGATGCTAAAAATTTAGGTTTTTAAAACTATTGGAGCGCATCGGTCAACAATTTTCTTAGTTGCAGTGAAAATTACAAATAGGAAAAGAATCCAGAGTTTTGAGTGCTTCAACATTATGTCGCTCAGAATCCACCAGTTGTACCATTCTTCTCAACAAAAATGCCAAATGGTGTTTGATGGACACTCCCCAAATTGATGGGGCCTATGGTATTGTTGCAAATGAAGACGATTGTGGGTATTCCAAAGTAAAAGGTTCTTGAATTATGCTTTACCAGGTAGCACAAAAAAAAAACAAACAATAAGAAAGCGTTGCATTTAGTGCAAAAAAACCAGTCTACTGTGAGCAAAATAGCAAAATTCGAACGAAGTGCTATAATTGCTATACAAATTGTTATAACGTTATTTATATAAGGTTATATATTGTAAAATGAAGTCATAATTGCTTCATCGGTAATGTTTTTACAAAAAACATGAATAATATGTTAATATTTGCTTTCATTCATATGTTAATATTGATACGATGAGAAATTCTGTGCCGCAATGCTTTTCTCCGCACGAATGTTTTCCAAGCATACTTTTAGGCATGCACTGTGAAGTACAGCAAAACTGTTATAAATTCGCTTGGTATAGTCCTAAATGGCAAGGATGGTTCTCGAAGAAATGGGCTGTGCGAGAATGGTCGAGCGCTTTCCAATTAGAAGTTGCAAGAAACTTCGGCGCGATAAGAAAATTGGTATAAAAGCAGCAGTGGCAGCGCAAGGGGTCGAGTCTGTGTTGAGCAAGCAATGGGGAAACATGCAATAGTAGTAGTGTAAAGTGGAACAACCCTGCAAGCAATTCGGTAGTCGACTACAAAAATAACTCACTTCTAGTTAACTTTCATGATCTAACTATAAGCTAACTACAAAGTAATGCAGAACTTCCCAAAAATCAATGCAACTTTAGCTTTTTGGCATATTTTAAAGAACAGTTAATTGCTATTTGTTCTTATGCGATTTTATGTCCCTAACTATAGGGTGTTTTTTTTAGAGGTATAGAACTTCGAATTGAAATAAAACACAAGAAAATCGTTTTAATGTCCATCAATTTGGCTTTATTGGAAGGATAATTTTATGCCATTAATGTTTAAATATGATTTCGGGCATGTGGCCGCCGCGGCTGGCTCGAATAAAGCCAATTCTACAGGTCCAATTTTTAAAGTTGATGGACAAAGCTCCAATTGCTGTGCACGGTGGCGAATCGATTCATTCGGGTCCTCTTCAACATTTTGCTCTACAGCGGCAATTGTTTCTTCGGTGCGCACTGTTCGACGTCTCTGCGGATGCGTATTATCACATAGAGTAAACGTAGTGCGAAAACGACCCATGGTTAACCGATGGATGGACCGATTTTGCTCTGATGGACGATTATGTCGACCATAAAATGGACGGAGCTTGCGGTAAACTTCGCGAACTGAACCATTATTTTCGAAATAAATTTGCACGATTTGCAAGCGTTGTTCTTTTGTCAACCTGTTCATGATGAAATGGCAAACCAAACTGAACATAAATGACATTAGAGTTGCCAGATTTGACCACAAAATGCCAGTTTTATCTCTATTCGAAAAACAAACCTCTAAAAAAAACACCCTATATAAGCTAACTACAAAGTAATGCAGAACCCACCCAAATTTAATGCGTGCGTTTATGGCATAGAAATTTAAAAAACAGTTAATCGTTGTTTGTTTTTTTTTGCTCTTTGGAATTTTATTTTACATATTTGTCATTTTCTTTCGTGCATTATGAAATCATAATCAGTGCTTAGTCTCGTGCGTGCGGTCGCAGTCCAGGGAAATAAAATTATGGATAAAGACGTACTAAATAATAGCTGATTTAAATAAAGTCAACTTGAAGCTAACTGAAATGTAATTATTTTATAGCTAACCATTAATTAGATAACCTTTAACTAACTTTTAAATAACTAACTTTAAGTTAGTTGAAAAGTCATGCAGAGTCGGACAATTGACTACTGCCTAGGCCATCGCCATGTTAAAATAGTCAGTTGGCTCCATTGAAAATAATCCAACTATCAACCACAACTAGTTGAGAATTAGTTAGATTAAAGTGTGTTAAAAGTTAGCTGAGTTGCCGGCAGGGAAGTGCAAATTTGTAAATAAAGCGATTGTTAGTTTTGACTACGTTGCGCTGGATACCTGAAGTTGTTTTATTTTCAAAACCAATCCAAACGAACCCGGGAAGTAATTTTCGTAACATTTGGTGTCAGAAAGTGAGGATTGTGTTACTGAAGATAAAAAAAATTACATTATAAAAACGCAGACATGGTTAAACTGGACCTGCTGAAGGTTGACCAGCTGAAGAAGGAGCTGGCGGCCTGGAATTTGCCGACTGCTGGCGGTAAGGTGGAGTTGCAGCTACGCTTGCGAGAGGCGTGTGAATCACGAGGCATCGATTGGGCTGCACACGAGTTCGGAACGCAGGAACAAGAGTCGTCGGCTAAAGTGGAGGAATCGCCTGCGGGTGCTGCGTCGATACAAAGTACGACTGCAGCGGCTGCGCCACCACAAGCAATGGACATGAGCCAGCTTATGGTTGCAATGAGAGGCATGTTTCAGGAAACTTCTGCGAAAATTGAGAATGTCAGTCGTGAAAATCGCGAAATGTCGGCGCAAATGGCAGCGAAACTGGAAACCACGAATCAGGAACTTTCAGCGCAAATAGCAGAGCGAATGGAAACAAAACTCCAGGAAAATGAGGAAAAATTTGAAAATGCGAATCGCGAGTCCAAGTCCAAGAATCGCGAGTTGTCCAGCAAGCTTCAGGAAAATTCTGAGCGCTTGGAGCAGAAAGTGGAAGAGATTTCAGACAGGATTACTGTGAAAGTTGAGCACCTGGAGACGCGAGTAGAACATTTAGACAAACGAGTTGACAGTCTGGAGGATTCGGTAAACAGAAAAATCGACGAGCGGCTTAGAGAGGTACAGCCACGAGAATGTTTGCCGCCGGAAAGTTTTGCCATAGAAGTGCCTACTTATGACGGTACTACGTCGTTTGACACATTCAAACTACAATTCGAGATGGCTGCTTTGGAGAGTCAGTGGACCAATGTTAGGAAAGGTCGGAGGCTGATACTGGCTCTAAGAGGTCGTGCGGCTGAGGTAATACAAACAGTTTCGGAAGGTTTGAGAGGTGATTACGAGACCGTCATGAGGGCATTGGCAGCCAGATACAGTGACGAGCACAACAAAACGCTGTATTATTGCGAGCTGAAGCACCGCTGGCAAAGAGCAGACGAGGCGCTGCAGACGTATGCAGCAGACATTGAGCGGCTCGTACAGTTGTGCTACCCGAAATTCGGCGCTGATTATCTCGAGAGGATGAAGATTGAGGCGTTTATTGAAGGTCTTCATGACCCGGAGACACGACGCAGTGCATTGATGATGGGCAAGCCGACATTCCGTGAGACGGTGACAAGCGCATTGACGTATGAGGCGGCCTGGAGGGGAAGTTTTCGACATTCATCTGCGGAGATGCATGGGGTCCAATCTGGACGTGTCACGCAAAGCCAGACAGTGAGCTCGGAGGCACCAGCGGGGCTGCGGGCAGTATCATCTCGAGTCAGTTGCTGGCGATGTAGCAAGCAAGGCCACATATCACGAGACTGCCATCTGCGAGAAAAGCGTTCCGGACAAAAGACGTTGCCAAGAAGGGATGACGCTCTGCCACACCATTCGTGCGAGACCGAACGCAGGCATAATTCGCAGGCCGAAAACGAGGGACAAATTGTGGATGTTCGGTCGGTAAGAGTTCTGCAAGAGGAAGATTGGCTTGCGGAAAGGCTACGGAAGGACCAGCGCAAGGATACGGATCTCGCGAAGATCATCAAAGGCAAAGCGCAGAGATTACGGCCGGCCTGGCAGGAGATGGCTGGTGAGAGCCCGATCGCGAAGGCTTACTGGGCACAGTGGCAAAGTCTACGTCTGCAGGATGGCTGCCTGTACCGCGAGTGGGAGAGCAGGGATGGCAGGACCAGAAAATCCCTAATAGTGGTCCCGAGAGGCCGAATCGACAATGTCATCGAGGAAAACCATAACGACTCCAGTGGAGGGCACCTAGGCATCGCAAAAACTGTCGCCAAGATAAGAAGGCGGTTCTATTGGGTAGGATGCCAGGAGTCTGTCGCTGAGTGGATCAGAGGCTGTAATCGGTGTTCGGCTGCGAAAGGGCCGAGGAGAAGATCGCGGAGCCGCACTCAACTAGTTGAAAGCAGGTTGACAGCGAGCTAACCCAGGTCTACGGTCTACGGGCTAACCCAGAGGGGTTCCAAGAAGGCAATCTGGTAATGCTTTACAACCCGCAGCGGAGGAAAGGTTTGTCTCCAAAGCTTCAAACGTCATGGGAAGGACCGTACAAGGTCGTGACCAGGATTAATGACGTGGTGTACAGGGTTCAACGCTGCTGCAGCGGAAACGCCAGGCTGAAAGTAGTCCATTTGGAGCGCCTGGCGTCTTACTCCGGCGGAGCCTCGGTACTTGTTCGGGACGAACAAGTCTAAGCGATGGACAGTGATACGATGAGAAATTCTGTGCCGCACTGTACAGGAATGCTTTTCTCCGCACGAATGTTTTCCAAGCATACTTTTAGGCATGCACTGTGAAGTACAGCAAAACTGTTATAAATTCGCTTGGTATAGTCCGATATGGCAAGGATGGTTCTCGAAGAAATTGGCTGTGCGAGAATGGTCGAGCGCTTTCCAATTAGAAGTTGCATGAAACTTCGGCGCGATAAGAAAATTGGTATAAAAGCAGCAGTGGCAGCGCAAGGGGTCGAGTCTGTGTTGAGCAAGCATTGGGGAAACATGCAATAGTAGTAGTGTAAAGTAGAACAAGTGCAAATTTGTAAATAAAGCGATTGTTAGTTTTGACTACGTTGCGCTGGATACCTGAAGTTGTTTTATTTTCAAAACCAATCCAAACGAACCCGGGAAGTAATTTTCGTAACAATATGTAACCAAAATAGGGGTAAAAATTTTCATTTGTAAAACAAAAGATGCAAAAAACAAACACAAATCTCAGTTTTCTGATTACACATTTCGAAAGAGCTTGTGAACTAGCCACTGAGCCGAAGCAGCATAAAAATCGGACTTACAACTAAAAAGTTATAGCCAAATCAAAATTGAAATATTAACATATTGTTACGAAATTCCCCAGTTCGTTATCGACGGTTCGTTTTGATTGTATTTGAAAATAAAACAACTTCAGTTATCCAGCGCAACGTAGTCAAAGCTAACAATCGCTTTATTTACAAATTTGCAGTTGTTCTACTTTACACTACTACTATTGCATGTTTCCCCATTGCTTGCTCAACACCGACTCGACCCCTTGCGCTGCCACTGCTGCTTTTATACCAGTTTTCTTATCGCGCCGAAGTTTCTTGCAACTTCTAATTGGAAAGCGCTCGACCATTCTCGCACAGCCCATTTCTTCGAGAACCATCCTTGCCATATCGGACTATACCAAGCGAATTTATAACAGTTTTGCTGTACTTCACAGTGCATGCCTAAAAGTATGCTTGGAAAACATTCGTGCGGAGAAAGGCATTCCTGTATCAATATGTTAATAGTGACAATGTGAAGGTTAAAATGTGCCACGCACATGAAACTTACCATTGAAGCGACACACCTAAATGGTGGTCCTGTACGAAATTTCAATGCCGTCCGAACTACAATTCCGAAGATATTCCATATTAAAAATGTAGGTTATATGGAAAGTGCCACGATTCAGCTGAATTGGCCTTCTAGTTAGTTTTTGAGTTTAAGTGTCGTGTGACAAACAAACAAACAGACATTCATTTTTATATATGTAGATATATATATCTGTATATATCTTCTTCTTCGTGACTGGCACGACAGGCCGATTACGAGACTAAGGCCTAGCTAACCGCAACCAACCGTGTTGTGCGTGCGAATGTTTTTAAAAGGTTGGAAGGGACCTACAGTTTCCGAACGGCGAGCTGCGAGCTTTTTCATAGGCAATTTTACTCTCAGAGGTTTGCCATATCCTGCTGACAGGATACCCACCGAAAGAAAAATTGTTGTTTTTGGTTTTTTTGCAGTGTCAACGCAACGGAGTATTGAACTCGCGGCCCAACGCACTAGCCAGCTGACCTACCGCGGCGAATATATTGAAACGAAAAGGCACTTTGTGCTGTGCATGAACGCTTTTGCAAGCATACTTTTAGGCATGCACTGTGAAGTACGGCAAACTGGTATAATTCGCTTGGTATAGTCCGATATGGCAAGGTTCGCGAGAAATGGACTGTGCGAGAATGGTCGAGCATTTTCCAATTGGAAGTTGCAAGAAACTTCGGCGCGATAAGAAAACTGGTATAAAAGGGGCAGTGTGCAGCGCAGTGAGTCGAGTCTGTGTTGAGCAAGCAAAGAGGGAACATGCAATAGTAGTGTAAAGTAGAACAAGTGGGAATTTGTAAATAAAGTGATTGTTGATTTTTGCTGAGTAATTGAAGTTGTTTTATTTTCAAATACAATCAAAACGAACCGTCGATAACGAACTGTGGAATTTCGTAACAATATTGTAACGATAAGACAGTCTGTCGCTGTGCAAAGCAACCCTGCCGCTTCGCGCCGTGCTATAATTCAATGTGGCAACGACGGCCGCGATAGTACCTTTTAGTCCAATCTGGCAACGACGGCCGCGATCATCATGGAAACCTTTAGTCCACTCTGGAATGCGCGAGAACGGTCCGCGCGATGGCCCGACAGGTATAAAAGGCAGCCGGGTGCGGCGCAGCGATTCAGTCTGGTTTTGACAAGCGAAGTTGCCACACGGAGTAATTAAGCAAATACTTAAGTGTACGAACAGTAAAGTGTGAACTGTGAATAATAAAGTGACTGTTGGTTTTGAATTGGTTGCGTTGGAACAATTAAAGTTGTTTTATTTTCAAATTACACAATCCAGAGGTACGTAACAGCCCACTAGACGTAGTATTCGTAACATTTGGTGTCAGAAGTGGGATTGTGGAAAATTGAAAATAAACGAAAAAGTAAATAAAAGTATAACAGCACGGACATGGTTAAACTCGAGCTGCTGAAGGTGGACCAGCTGAAGAAGGAGCTGGCTGCCTGGGATTTGCCGACTGGACTGCTGGCGGGAAAGTGGAGTTGCAGCTGCGCTTGCGAGAGGCGTGTGAATCACGAGGCATCGATTGGGCTGCACACGAGTTCGGATCGCAGGAACAAGAGGCGTCAGCCAAAGTGGAGGAATCGCCTGCGGGTGCTGCGTCGATCCAAAGTACGGCTGCACCGGCTGGACCACTACAAGCATTAGACATGAGCCAGCTAATAAGTGCAATAAAAGGCATGTTCGAGACTTCCAATCGTGAAAATCGTGAAATGTTGGCGCGGATGGCAGCGAAAATGGATACTGCGAATCACGAGATGGCAGCGAAGCTGGAAACTACGAATCTCGAAATTTCGGCAAAAGTCGAGACAGCAAATCGAGAAATGTCAGCGAAGCTGAAAACTACGAATCTCGACATTTAGCCAAAAGTCGATGCTGCAAATCGAGAAATGGCGGAAAATTCTGCGCGCATAGAGCAGAAGGTGGAGGAAATTTCCAATAGCCTGAATGTGAAAGTTGAGCATCTCGAGACGCGAATAGACAATTGGGACAAACGAGTTGACGAAATGGGTGAATCCCTGAACAGACGAGTTGACAACCTGGATGAGTCCTTGAACAAACGAGTTGACAGTCTGGAAGATTCGATGCACAGAAAGATAGACGAACGGCTTCGAGAGGTACAGCCACGAGAATGTTTGCCACCGGTTCAGGACGGTTTTGCTGCCAGAACAGAGGTGCCTACTTATGATGGTGCTGCGCCGTTCGATACATTTAAATTGCAATTCGACTTGGCTGCTTTGGAAAATCAGTGGACAGATATCAGGAAAGGTCGGAGGTTGGCAGTGGCGCTGAAAGGTCCTGCGGCTGAGGTAATCAAATCAGTTCCAGAATGCTTAAGAAGTGATTACGGTGCCATCATGAGAGCATTAGCAGCGAAGTATAGCAACGAGCACAACCATGCACTATACTACTGTGAGCTGAAGAACCGCAAGCAAAGAGCCAACGAGGCGCTGCAGACATATGCAGCAGACATTGAGCGGCTCGTACAGTTGTGCTACCCAAAATTTGGTGTTGATGAATTCGAGATGATGAAGATTGAGTCATTTCTTGAAAGTCTTCATGACCCAGAGATACGTCGCAGTGCGTTGATGATGGGCAAGCCGACATTTAAGGAAACGGTGACCAGCGCGATGACATATGAAGCGGCATGGATTGGGAGCACTCGGTATGCACCTGCAAGGATACGCCAGATTCAGGCGGACAACGACGTTCCGATCCAGGCCATAAGCTCTGAGATACCGGACAGGCCACGGGTGGTCTCCTCTAAAGTGGTTTGCTGGATATGTGGCAAGCAGGGCACACACAGGGTAGTGTATCACGAGACTGCCGCCAACGGAAGAGGCGTTCCCGTTCCCGATCGCAATCGCCTGAAGCGAGGAATACTGACAATCGAGGCCCAGCCAACAATCGCAGGGCTGAGGACGGTGAGTCGTTAAACTAAAACGGGTCAGCCCAAAGGGGCGTGAGCTGATCCCCACAATCTGCCGCCCCACCGCCCTTGTCTCACAGCTGAAACGACAGCCCAGCAGCTTGACAATTGAAGGAAGGATAGATGAAAAGTTGTTCGTGTTGACACTTGATACTGGAGCGTCATACTCGATCATAAAAAGGAAGCTGCTGAAGAACTGGGAACCGCTGCATGGCATACAGCTGCGGACTGCGACTGGCGAGCGCGCACCGGTAAGAGGGAAAGTTACAAAAACGATTGCTATCGGCACCAGCAGCCTGGAACATGAGTTCATCGTCGCGGATATAATGGACGACGTGATTATCGGCGTGGATTTCATGATTAGGCACGGTTTTACGCTGGACCTGAAGGAAAATGTATTGAGATATGCCAACGTTGAATTCCCGCTGCACACCGGCTATGAGCGAAGCGTGGCGGTAAGGAAGGTTGTATCGTGGAGGATACCAGCGAATTCTGAGGCGATTGTGTGGGCAAAGGTGGACGAGGACGATAGGACGAGTCGGCTGTGGGTAGTGGAAGCACCGAAACAAGGACACGACAACATCATCATCGGACGTACATTAGTGGAACCTAAAAACGGCAGAATACCAGTCAGAATACTGAACCCCCTGAATGCACCCAGATATGTCGGAAAAGATGAGGTAATTGGCGAGTGTAAGGAATAGAATAGAATAGAATAGAATAGATATGGGAGCCGAGCATCAACTACCCGAGACACTGCGTTAAAAAAATTATTATTATTATAAAAAAATTAGTTCCAGACAGCTCGTTTGTCTAAATTAGTTCCCTTCCCAGTATACGCTTCCTTGCGTGTAAGAGAGCAGGACACTCGGTTATGATGTGCACGGATGTTTTATCATCTTCCATGCAGAATCTGCATAGTTCGCTATCTGTCAATCCCAGTCGCGCTTTATGCATATTTAGCAGGCAGTGCCCGCTTAGAATTCCCGTCATGAACTTAAGCTCCTTTCTGCTTAGGTCCAATAGGTATTTAGATTTGCCTTCCGAATAGGCCGGAAAGAATAGCTTGGAACAGCGTTGTCCCACCGTATTGGACCATTTCTGGTTGGCCCGATTTGTGAATTCCTGTTTGACACAATGCCTGAAATGAGCTCTGCTGACACCTATGATTGGCTCAGGTCCATAGGGTCGTTTTGCCGCCCCTTCCTTTGCCAATCTGCCCGCTTCCTCATTTCCATCGTGCCCACAGTGCGCAGGAACCCAGTGTATTATCACCCGGTTATCCTTTGAAATGTCTTGGAGAACATTTGCTGTCTCCCAGACTAGTTTGGAGTCAAACGTCGTCGACCTCAAAGCTTTTATTGCAGCCTGGCTGTCGGACATTATGATTATGTGTGTAAGGAAGCTGTAGCAGTGGTCAATTGCGAGAGTAGCCCGCCTGGAGGTAATAAGAAGAGCGGTTTTAACATTGACGCCATACCGCAGGAGAACCAGTAGAGCAGCGAGTTGACGGCCAAGCAAAAACAGAAGGCGAGGTCACTCCTGCAGCACTATGGGTCAATATTTGCGGCGGAAGCAGGTGGAAGAACAGCCATAGTGAAGCACAACATCGACACCGGAAGTGCAAAACCGATTCGCCAACCGCCAAGACGAGTTCCTCTGGCCAAGAGGGAGGAGGTCACAAATTTGATCGAGAACATGCGGAAAGACAAGGTCATAGAGCCTTCTTCGGGCCCCTGGTGCTCGCCGGTGGTGCTAGTCAAGAAAAAATATGGTAGTACCCGGTTTTGTGTGGACTATCGGAAGCTCAATGATGTGACCAAGAAGGACAGCTATCCACTACCTCGGATCGATGACACCCTGGACACACTGTCAGGCACGCAGTGGTTCTCCACGCTCGACTTACGCAGCGGCTATTGGCAGGTAGAGCTTGCAGACAAGGACAAGGAGAAAACGGCTTTCAGTGTTGGCGATGGTTTGTGGCAGTTCACCGTCATGCCGTTTGGACTCTGCAACGCACCAGCAACATTCGAGCGGCTAATGGAACGCGTGCTAAAAGGGCTGCATTGGCGGACGTGTCTGGTGTACCTCCACGACATAATCGTTGGTTGGTTGGTTGGTTCAAGTGGCGATGCTCCAGCATCCAATTAGCGCGTTAGCGCCGTTTTGATACCACTATTCCCGGTAGGTACCCTAAGGTATATTGTGTGGTGTCATCTGGACCTATATGTATTTATCCGTACATATCTTTATATCCAGTCCGAGAGGTTAATGAACGAGAGTAGTGAGTTTACGCTGCACTTCGCTATCTCCTCGAAACTTTGAAATATCGGTTTTCCCAGCGTTTTCCATCTCCTTCTTGCTAAGGCCGGACAGCGACATAATCGTAATGGGTAAAAGCTTCGACGACCACCTGGGAAAGCTGAAGGAGGTATTTGAGCGGATACAAAAAGCCGGGCTTAAACTCAACCCAAAGAAGTGCTCGCTGTTCCAAAAGGAGGTCAAGTATCTGGGCCATACGGTTTCCGCCCGCGGAGTGCATACGGATGAAGGCAAAATCACGGCGGTGATGGATACAGATGCAAGCGGGAATAGTATTGGCGGTGTGCTAGCACAGATAATAGACGGCCAGGAACAAGTGATAGCGTACTACAGTAGGGTTCTATCGAAACCGGAACGCAACTACTGTGTGATACGGAGAGAACTGCTGGCGGTATTGGACTGCGTAAAACACTTCCACAAATATCTGTATGGACAAAGGTTTCGCCTGCGCACAGATCATGCGGCATTAAGATGGCTCCTGAACTTTAAAGATCCTGAAGGGCAATTGGCGCGGTGGATCGAGCGACTGCAGAGCTACGACTACACGATAGAGCATCGCAAGGGCAGTAGCCATGGAAATGCCGATGCCTTGTCCCGCCGTCCGTGCAAAGTCGAATGCAGGCAATGCTCGCGAGCCGAAAGCAAAGAACAGATAGTGGACGTCCGGTTGGTCAGCGTCATGCCAGAGGAAGAGTGGTCTGCGGAGAGGCTACAAAAAGACCAGCGTGAGGATGCGGATCTTGCGAAAATCGTCGAAGGCAAGGAGCAAGGCGCACGTCCAGACTGGCAGGAGATGGCCAGTGATACCCCGATCGCTAAGGCTTACTGGGCACAGTGGAACAGTCTGCGGCTGAAGGAAGGCTGCCTGTACCGCGAATGGGAGAGCGCGGATGGTCGGACCAGCAACCCCCTGATGGTGGTGCCGAAATGCAGAATCAACGAGGTCATCGAGGCATACCATAACGACTCCAGTGGAGGGCACCTGGGTATCACCAAAACCGTCGCCAAAATAAAAAGACGATTCTACTGGGTAGGATGTCAGGAGTCTGTAGCCGAGTGGATTAAGAGCTGCGACCGATGTTCAGCCGCGAAAGGGCCGACAAGAAAATCTCGAGGCCGCATGCAGCAGTACAACGTGGGAGCGCCCTTCGAGCGGATTGCTATGGACGTCGCCAGCCCATTCCCAACTAGCACTCAAGGCAACAAATATGTGCTGGTGGTAATGGATTACTTCAGCAAATGGCCCGAAGTGTACCCTATTCCTAACCAGGAGGCCACTACGATCTCGGAAAAGCTGGTAAACAACTGGGTAGCCCGGTTCGGAGTTCCGTTGGAGTTGCACTCAGATCAAGGCCGGAAAATCTGCGGTATTCAAGGAAGTGTGTGGGCTGCTGGGGGTAAAGAAAACGCGTACCACTCCTTTGCACCCACAGTCCGACGGCATGGTGGAACGCTTTAACCGGACACTGGAGGAATACCTGCGGAAAGTGGTAGGCAGGAATCAAAAGGATTGGGACACGCATATCCCCCTGTTCCTGATGGCGTATAGGTCAGCCCCGTACGACACGACATCACTCACTCCAGCCCGAGCAGTGTTCCGCACAGAGTTGCGGTTACCCGCTGACTTGAAGTTCGGGGTAGTCGGCACAACGGGAGGCGCTAAGACGGACTACGTGGTCAATAAGCGGGCGGAACTGGAGGAAATTCACCAGTTTATAAGGGGCCGCACCAAACTGGTCAGCGATAAGGCGAAAGCCAGATACGATCTACGGGCCAACTCAGCAGGGTTCCAAGAAGGCGATTTGGTAATGCTCTACAACCCGCAGCGGAGGAAAGGTTTGTCTCCAAAACTTCAAGCGTCATGGGAAGGACCGTACAAAGTCGGGACTAGGATTAACGACGTGGTATACCGGATTCAACGTTGCAGCAATAGAGGCGCTAAGCTGAAGGTAGTCCAGTTGGAGCGTCCGGCGCCTCATCACAGCGGAGCCTCGGCACTCTTTCGAGACGAACAAGTCTAAGTGGTGGGCAGTGTAACGATAAGACAGTCTGTCGCTGTGCAAAGCAATCCTGCCGCTTCTCGCCGTGCTATAATTCAATGTGGCAACGACGGCCGCGATAGTAACTTTTAGTCCAACCTGGCAACGACGGTTGCGATCATCATGGAAACCTTTAGTCCACTCTGGAATGCGCGAGAACGGTCCGCGCGATGGCCCGACAGGTATAAAAGGCAGCCGGGTGCGGCGCAGCGAGTCAGTCTGGTTTTGACAAGTGAAGTTGCCACACGAAGTAATTAAGCAAATACTTAAGTGTACGAACAGTAAAGTGTGAACTGTGAATAATAAAGTTACTGTTGGTTTATTTTATTGTCCGCGTTTAAGAAACTGACTGTGTTCTATTTTCAAATTACACAATCCAGAGATACGTAACAGCCCACTAGACGTAGTATTCGTAACAATATATTATTAATTCTTAAACTGGGACAAAGAAATGTAATAAAAAATAATAGGTAAATGTGATCAGTTTTTATTTAAAAGATTTTTTATAAGTATTCGGCTCCGGTTTCGGCCAAAACTCCACCTTCGATCGGACACTAATACATAAACTAATATAAATTAATATCTAAATATAAATATAAATTAATACCAACCTTGCATATATAACTTGAGTCACTATTTCGTCTAAATCATTGCAGTGATTTTTGAGAAAATAGGAAACGAAAAGGCAATACATATGGGTATTTACTTTTCCCCTGTTGACTCCTCTCTGTAGCATAGGGCCTCCACAAGACTCTTCCATCTCACATGATTCTGGGGGGATGCTAATATTAACCAATAAATACATAGCGGAACTATACGCTTAACATATTTTAAAAATATTTGTTTTTTAACAAGTTTTGACGGTTTCTTATTGTCCAATGTACATGTGTACTAGTAATTACAAGCTTTTAGTGACTTAAACCATTTCAGTAGTAATTAGCACTACCTTCCACGTTAATTTTAATAAATAACATATAACCACTACTCAATTGCAGCCCAACAGACTTACTACTGAGCAATTACTTAACTTTACTACACAATTACTTTAAATTTGGGAATTGGATCCAAGTAGTATCTTAAAAAAAATCTCAGTTAGGCAACGATTATTAAAAATTCACTGGCTTGATAAATCCGAGAATTTTGGCATTTCGGGAAATGCCAACATGTATGTGGGAAACCGCAATTGTGAGTGCCATTTATCATTTCATTGTGCATTAAATAGCGTTTACAACGATGATTAACTATTCAAAGCCACTTGCCGCGACTATTCATGGCTCGGCCAATTATGTACGAATTCTCTTCATTTGCCCCAGTTTGCAATCTTTTGTTGTTTAGTAGCAGACTGCTGTCATTGTCATCAAAAGAAATCATGGTACAATATACACCGGTAGTGGCACTTCGTCGTCACTTTATGCCATTTTGTTTTCATGTTTCCAACCAACCTCGAGAAAAACATATGTACATACACGTACTTGCAATGCCAGACGCAGGTAGGTTAATATTTCATGAGCGACAATTTTAATTACAAAGCACTAAGAAGACAAAAGTGTTGGTTTTATGGCAGGAGGTCCTTTCGGTTAAACGGTTGGTGTTACCATTAATGTAAACGTCTTTTCGTTAATGGAAGCTCGCAACCTTTGCATGGCTTTTTGGAGAGCATACACCCACCGTAAGCGGTCGCCACTCGACGCTGTAGCACTTACAAAGTAGGAGGCAAAAGTCGCGTTTCAAGAGCACTGGCAATAAACGGTTCTGCGAAGCAGAAAGCACCGGGCTCATGTGCTCGCAAACTCGCAACATAGCCTAATTGCAAGCGGCTTCTTTAGCAGCATTAACGCATTACGAACACTCACAACCTGCACAACGAAACGCAGACGGCGTTCATGCCCTGGAATGGCTTGAGGTTCAAGTACATATTCAATTTGTGTATTGAATTACTTTAATTGCAGTCACGTGTGCTCCTTAAGTGAACCATTTAGTGGGACCGTTTAAGTTAAGCAACCTAAGTTGACCAGTAAGCAAACAGTTGTGTAACTGACACCGCCGGTAAGAACGCAATCATATGAGAGGTATAACAGGGTAACTACTCGTATTGCGCGTTGGTAGCAAGAAAGAGATGGGCATTCCTGCATATATTGCTATGCAATTTTTCGACATATCGCATATGGTATGCGATTAAATTTATTGCATAAATAAATATGTTTTTAAAGTTTCTAATTTATGGTTCATCACACAAAATTGTAAGTTTGTTGATTCAATAAAATGTGTATTTATATATTTTGCAAACATTTTAAAATTCGATTATAGTAACAAATTTCTACGCAGGTATATCATCTATGCTATCTATACTAAATATTATATGTAGGGATCGGAATTATATGCAAGTGCATATTTTTTTGGAGCTTCCGATTTGAACGGGACCAAGACAGAAACTATTTTTATTTAAAAATATTAAGAATGACCTAACATATGCACTGCATATTGGCATATGTTTCCTTATTTTGCATATTTTTGCATTTTTTGCATAGTAAAAAATCCGATACCTAATTATATGTATGTATACTGGCAATGTGAAGCTTGTCTTCTACAATCAAGTAAATCATCTTAAACCAAATTGAACAAACCAAATAAACCCTTCGTTGCATGACTTACTTTTTGTCATGGGTATTATTTTAGTTGATTTTTAAGTTTTGATGGTTAAAATAAATCCCCCCGAAATGTTAGAACGTTCTTTTAATTTATGATATTCTGAACTTTGTACTAATTACAATTCCGTATATTGAGCTATATTGCACTCCGTTCATATTGAGCCCAAGTGCGTTAAGTTAAATTAGCAATTTAATTTAGTTTGAAAGCTTATTTTCAAACAGCCGTTGGTTTTGATTTTATTTGGAGAAGCTGCAAAAATGGAAAACATAAAAAAACAACAATAAATGGAAAACATAAAAAAACAATAATTAGTTACGTTCCTATCGCCTTGAGTTGGCAGCACTAATTTTGTATCAGCTCCCGCCTTTGTTGCACGAAGAGCTTTGTTTAGTAAATTTTTTTTAAATTTGCAAAGTTTTTAACTCTTGTTTAGACCACTCGGTCTGGACATATATACACAGGGAAAAGAATGTAAACAGGAGAGTTAAAGAAAGAAATAGTTGATTTAAAAGTTTCATTTGAGGTTTGAAACTATAAATAAACTTAAGTTTAATCAGGCATTTAATGCAAAAAGAAAAATTTGCGTTGGGCTAAACATACAATTCTTCCCTTTTAGCTGAAGCAGGAAAAGCCGCACAAGACGGTTGTGGGGCAGCGGTATCACGATCGTACAATTTTTTTATTTTGTTTGCCTCCAAATGTTTTCAAAAGTTATTTGTCTTGGCAGTCCATCATATGGCATTCAGCCAGTGGCGCGCACAGGATTTCACTTTAAGGGGAGGTTCTCATTCAAAATTTTTAAAAATTCGATTTTTTTTCTTTACATTTTTTGAAAGGTATTAGTGTCTACTATATTGCGGTAAACCGATTTTCCGATCCGCGCATCAGAAAAGTTTCTACAGGCCATCCCGCCATGGGGCGCTCTCGGCTCGGAACGCGCGCTCAAAACTTTAAAAGCGTTTATCTCAAAACATGATTTTTCTAAACTGCGTACAATCTCATTTGAAAACGGTTCAACTGAAAGACTTCATGTTTTGTTTTCTCGAAAGAAGACCCTTTTCATTGGAGTAATGACCTATAAAATCTACAAATTCAAAATTCAAATTCACAAATTATTAACTATTTTTTGTTAAGCTTCAAAGTATAAAAAAAGGGCTAAAAAATCGATTTCAAAGTTTGAGATCGCACCATTATGTCAAATTTGAAGTTTTTTACCCGTTCTTAGGTCATTCCTCCAATAAAAGTATCCTACTTTCGAGCCTTATAATTGGTTTTGTGTTTCAGATCGATCCTGAGGCAGCAGGCTGTACGCAGGTTTGTTATTCCACGCGAACCGCATCTTATACTGAACGTCACCACGGGCGCCATTTTGTTTTTTTCGTCTTGAAAAACTTTCTAAATAATGACGAAAATATAAGCTTTTTGAATCCTAAAACTGTTTTTTCCTATGTTTTTTTATTGGCCCACAAAAAAATTCCAAATTTTGCTTACTTTTTAGTCATTTGAATGAGAACCTCCCCTTAATGGGCTTTGCATACAAAATTTAAATGGTTATCAAATCAATCCGTGCACTGTTTACTATATGAGATTAACACCACCTACCAGCCACGTCAACGTTTATAGTATTACTTTCGATATATAGGGGTTTCCAACAAGAGGTGTTATTTTGAATCACCCGGTATTTCGGTAGCTGTCACTTTTGAAGCTTTTATTCTTTGACATTTGACAAGAAGAAACTACGCCATTACTAAAAATGGAAAGATACACGCTTCAACAACGTCGCTCAAGAACAACTGAGAATATTGCTGCTGTAGCCCAAAGTGTTGAAGAAAACCCAGGTTTGTCGATTCCTCGTCGTTCTTTGGAATGATTATTTTTTATGGTCGGAGTTGGATGGTATTGGTCTGGACAACGTTTACTTTCAACAAGACGGCGCTATGTGCCACACAAGCAACGAAACCATTGCTCTTTTACGGGAAAAGTTTCCGGAGCGTGTTATCTCTGGAAGAAGTGATAACAATTGCCACCGAGATCTTGTGATTTAACACCTTGCGACTTATTCCTTTGGGGCCACGTGAAAGATAAGGTGTACGCCAACAGCCCAGCGTCGATTCAAGACCTGAAAGATAGAATTCGTGAGGCTATCGAGGACATAGGGCAGCCACTTTGCGATTTGGTTATGGAAAATTTCATGAAAAGGATATGGTCCTGTAAGCGTGGTCGTGGTGGCCATTTGGCTGATGTGGTTTTTCATTATTAACGGCATACCTTCCTCTTTATTATGAAATAAACATCCGATCATTTATCTCAAAAATGGCATTTTGCTTTGAATACCAAAATAACACCTCTTGTTGGAAAACCCTGTACATATATCTGTAAGATGATATAGGCATAAAATTATTTTATGGGTTGTTTAGGGAAACACGCCTACTGTAGTAACAACGTCACGTAGTGCCCACCAGACATGAATCGACTATCTTGAAATTTTTGGATCACCTTAGTGTTTTCTAAAAATCTGAAATATGTTCGATTTCTGAAGTAGGTGCGGCACCTCTTAAATCGAGTGTTATTATGGTTTAGTTTCGTAAGTGTAAGTTGCACAACATTTATATTCGGTATGGAAACGCTACTTAGTCATGTATTTCTATTTTAAAAATGTGGGTTTAAATTTTGTTATATTGTTATGTTTCTAATTATTAGAAATGGACCAATTTCTATTGCTTTTTATAACACGCAAGCCCATACCCGATCAGTCTGTGCAGAGATAGTGCTTCAAGTGGTGGGTTACTGTGATGGCTTTTTTATCAAGTCACTCAAAAATATTATTAACCAAAAATTATTCACCTTGTCTAAAAAATTGTCTTAATCTTCACTCTGTGCATGGATTTTACACCCTAATCCGGTGCAATGGGGAACTGAGTTCCCCATTTTTGAACCAGAATAGTTTGTATGGGAATGAGTAAAATAATAGTTTTTTGGGAAATAATTATATTATCATTATAGTATGAAGTATTATTAATGTTGTTCTTGTTTGTTTTTTTGTATTAGTATTTTTATGTTATTTAATTACACACCGCCTTTGAATCTGTTATTCCACTGGTGAGTGTGCTCGTGATTTAGACCTTGAGTGGTTCAGAACTTGGATAAGTTTTGCATACAAAATGTATTGGTATAAATAACGGGGTCATTTATTCCCCAAAGCACAACAAACAGTTTGTGTGCTTTTTTTGGATATATCTGCCTAATCATACTTGAACTGAGATATCTGTTTATGTTTTTAGATTCTTCTCATCTATAGCTTTTCAATGATATAAGTATTAATATATCGTTTAGAAATAAAAACCTTCACAATTTCATGTTTTATGTCGTCGTGGGGAACTGTATACCCCAAGCACGGAGTGAAGGTTAACATGTCTAAAGTTGAATATGCTTGAGATACTATTTGCTTTGCAATTTAAATTTGTTATAGCATCAAGTATAGTGTGATGCAGTTAGGCGTACCACCGTGAGGGCGTCGAAGAACATTACCATTGCCTTTATTTTATCCCAATGCACAGTGAATCGACTCCATACAACCGCGGGACAAAATTAGAAGGAGTGGTCCGTTCCTCATAAAATTTGGCATACTAGTTAATCATGGTCTGCTGAATTGAAATCTCGAATTTGTTTTTCTTAAACATTTTTATTTGGGCAATGCGTGAGTCTTAAAGCCGCCGTGGCTCAGTTGGTTAGTGCGCGGTCCAACGAGTCGCATGCAGAGCAACGCAAGATCGAATTCTGCATGTAGTAACACCTAACACCTTTCCTAACGGGAAACTCGTTTTCTCTTTCGGTGGCTGTCCTCTCAGCTGGAAATGGCAAACCTCTGAGAGCAAAAATTGCCTATGAAAAAGCTCCCAACCTGCCGTTCGGAACCGGCATAAAACTGTAGGTCCCTTCCACCCGCGTACAAAATTCACACGCACAACACGGGTGGTTGCGGGAAGCTAGGCCTTAGTCTCGCGTAAGCGGGCTGTCGTGCCAATCAATTATTATTATTATTATTAATTGTGAGTCTTAAATTTTCAAATTTCGTCACTTTTGGAGAGCTATAGCACCAAGTGTGTTGGCTAGATTTTTCAGATTTTACATTTAACCGGTAACATCAACCTTGATTATTGCAAAGAGTAACAGAAATTGTCTCAGGACCCTTTAATTTTGCAATAAAAACGATAATAATAAAATAAAATGTTTTGTTTTTTTGCAGTTTTCTCAATTTTTCATGCGGATTGCATACTTTTAGGCATGAAAAAAAAGAAATTTTGTCGAAAAATAGGTGTTTAGACCACTTTTCAAATTGAATTATTTTCTGAGATCGGAAGATATCGGAGGATATAATAGCTTATCCGAAAAAGAAAGAATGCTTCTTAAAATAAAAAAAAATCCAGGAACATACTTTCACATACTTTTTAGATATTTCCCTCTAAGTTTTGCCAATTTTCAGATTTTTAATTTGGAAAAATATTTTGATTTAAAAGTGATGTAAAAGCCTCAGCTTTGCAAATTTTTGAGATAACATTAAAAGCGAAAATGGCCACATCATTTCTTAATTTTTATTAAAAGTTTCAGCAACTTCTTGGTAACCATGTATTTTTACAATTTTGTTTCCTCAATAGACTAAAAAACAGAAAAGATGCGTTTAAATATTTTTGTGAAAAAAGTTTCAACTTTGAGCCGCTTTTGCACACACACTAATTAATTTTTTGCACAGATGTTTTGGGGTTTTCTTAGTTGGAGTTTTACCTTTCAAATGACATGAAAATCATAAAATTCTGAGACTATAAATTTTTGGAATTTTGTCTATGGAACGAATCACTGTGCAATGGCATGAATTTCAAAAATTCATTCAATCTTATCTCAGCACTGGCAGAACGAAATCAAAACATGCGAGAACTTTCCTGGTGGAGAACAGTCCCCTCTCGAATTATTTAGCTGTGTTTGAATTATGTTTGAATTACTTTCACTAAGTTTGTTTCAAACCAACAGAAAAATTAAAACATATTTCGCGTTTATAAACAAGTATTAATTCCGTCATTGATTTTTGTGCCGAATTATTTTTTTTCGAAATCCTTCTACCATGTTCGTTGATATGCAATTTTATTGTCGGAGGATTGGCAATTCTTGCTAAGAGGGCAGCTGCCAAAGCAATATTATTTGTTTCCATATCACTTCAGAACAGCTGTCGAATGCTCTAACCTAAGTTAGAGAAACACTTAATTTTTACCTCACCACATAACGCTTATTGATGGGGGAAGTAAAATTAGATTATTCTATACCTAATTTTTTCCTGTTGCGCACAAACTAAAAGTTTACTATATTTTTGAAGAGCACTTTTTGTTTTTATAAAAATCATATAATAGTCCGTAAAAGGTTTATTATACATACTTATAGCAATAACAAGTAATGTAGTAATAGCGTTGTATCTCCAAAAATGTATCTAATAATTGACCATCCGCCACCCCACCACAATTTTCACGATTGCATTAGCATTGATATTTTCATTTTTATTAAAAGCATTGCGATGTACATATTGCACCATCGCCCGATCGACCAACTCTGTCATATTTGTGCATGAATTTGTAATTTGTATTCACATTCATACTTCATGGCTGAGCCAGCAAAGCAGCAACTGCCTCAGAGTCATCGACTTCAGTCACACCAATTCACTTGGACGCAAGTCGTCATCGTCAATACAAGCAACGACATCATACCGGGTTAAGCCACCCCCGTGCTATGCTACTGTCATTGTGCTGGCACGGTGCATTAAGAGGGCCATTAAATAGAGCACGTTAATAAATACACAAACAGCGGGATTTCCGTCAGAAAATGCTCGACTGTTCTGTGCGCCAGGCATTCCAGTTTGAGCATTTAACAAGACGACAAGCGAAGCCCGCAATAAAAAATGGAAAGGAAATGCGGCTGCTTAATAGTGTCGCACAATCCCCGTTCCGCTCGCTTTCGCCCATTCACCCACCCCTTCTCTGTCAAACCGCTGGGGTGTCCACCCGCTTACCCCTCGCCATCCTTGTGTGTTTAACTTTTGGAATTGATTTTGTTAAGGAAAACGTTAACACCCTTTTGAATTATTACTCGTAGCCTGTCGCCTGTTGGCCTGTCACCGCTTCCGTCACCCGCTGCGGGCTGTCCGATATTCAGCAGCAATGCGCCAGCAACATAGAGTGGCATGGCGTAACCATATAGCGGTTATTGCTGCCACAGTGCAGTGTAGTCTAATGCACTGTTTTTAGTGGTTGTTGTTGCTTTATTTGTGTGATGTTTCCATTTGAAGTAAATAGAGCACTTAGCGAAAATGCAAACAAATTATTGCACTTGCATACATTTAAAGGATTGCGAATCGGGTGTGGCTGGTGCGCCACGGCGAGACTTAGTGCAGTAGTACGTGGCACTGGGGCGGGTAAGTATACGGTGCACCCACAGACTTATGCTGGCAATCGAGTGTGGCTGCGAGTGTTCATCATGACCGGTGAATGGATGTTACTTAATGGATTTGGCTTAAGTGCTGCATTGACATTTTGATAAATGTTTTGTAACAGATGCACGGGCTAATACGTCAGCTACGCGCGTACAGTGTAAAAACAAACCGTTCAGTGGCTAGTCCGCACAGTTACACTGAAATGTGGAGAATGGTTGATATGCAGGAGATCCACTTCGAGCCAACTATTTGTACATATTAACACGTTCACGCCGGCGCGGGCCACCGGTGGCCCGCACTAGATTGTCTCATCGGGCGACGCGTATCGCCGGTGGCCCGCACTAGATTGTCAAATCGGGTGACGCGTACCTCCGGTGGTACGCATTCGATTGTGTTATTAGACGCTGAAAATTAAAATAATGAAAATTTAACGTATTTTCATTAAAAACATTTAATGAAAGCCAGATGAGGCACAGCATAAATTTCAGCGCCGCCTCACAGCAAAGACAATGAAAATCGGCCCCGGCGTGAACGTGTTAAACGCAGCTGTACATATTCTTCAGAGCTGTTGCAAGAAGGGCTTCAAAGGCAAATAGGTTCCTTTCAATCATTTACACATAATTTAAATAGTCTGCTCCGATGAGTGCGAGAAGCTAGGCCGTAGTCTTGTAATTAGGCTGTCGTGCCATATAGCTTACATACATACGCACAATGGCTGGTTAGCAATATGGGCATCTCCCAGTGGCACGGACGCGACATTCGCACGCTTTCAATTACACCAAAAACAAGAAAGAAACACAAAAAGTCGATATGTTTTTTTAGTGTTTTAACGCGCTGAAATTGTGCTACATTTTAGAAATATATTTGAAAGATTTAGTACAAATTAGTACAAAATAAAAAGCAATTATGCAATGAAACGGACGCGACAAAAAAGAGAAGTTTTTTTGAAGCTCTTATAGAAATATACAAAATTTAGCGATTTTTGGGAACTTTTTTTTTAAATATATACATGCAAATAAAGGTCAAAGGATAACCTTTCTTCGTAGACTTATGAAATATGAGAATTTTCTCTTACCTTTTTTTAATTAGGTATATCATGAATACGGACGCGACATCACGGACGCGACACATTTTTCCAAGGGTATTTCCCTTATTAAATACAGTAATGGTTTTCATTATAACACTTCAACTTTTAATAAAAATAACACATAACAAGTTAAATTCAAGTTACAGCAATCAAAATAAGGAAAAATTAAAGTTAAAAGTTCTTAGTGTGGTTTATTTAATTTTCCTGAGGAACTCTATTGGAATTAGATCTTGTTTAATATCGCGCACACAGCTCTTACAATCATTAGCAATGCACCTTTCATTCATCACATCGCAGCACACTGGTTGTAGAAATAATTGATTAAATTAATTTAATTAAATTAATTAACTAGCTGAACATATTTGTACAGTATTTTTCATTAATCCTTTCCGGAAATTTGTATGATATATCGTACAATCTTTTTTAAAGATTTTTTTTTGACAGCGAACGTTTTTTTATGAAACGGCTTTTAAATTATTATAAAGTAGGTTATGTTTTACCATTCTGTTTGAAAATATAAATCACAATCGCCGTGGCTATACAGTGTGAGTGCGATTTGTAAGCAGCTGTTTGCAAGAATTTGGCGATGCGATGCTTCTGCGGAGGAATTTTTAAATATGTAATACTTTTTAGTAGCAAAAAAGACAAATAATTTCAAAGTTTGAATCTCAGTTGATTTATAAAACTTATTAAATTTAACAATTTTTGCTTCTAAATATTTTTCCCGAGCCTTTAAAAAATTGTACGATATATCGTACAAATCACACAAGGGTTGCAAAGCTTTGTACGATTTATCGTACAAATGGCGGGCAAAGGTTGCAAGTGATGTTAGCATTTTTTTTTTAAGTTATGGATTTGGTAACAGAATTTTTTTGTTTGCTTGAATACCACGCCCATCACTAAATCGTATGACTAATTAAATTCGACTTATCGACTATTTCTATTCAGAAATAACAATCACTTAACGATTTTGTGTTTCACTGGGCAGACACAGATTATGTAAGGTTAGACATGAGTACTTGCCACTCCCACTGCGATAATAAGAATTGGCTATATTCGGTATCTTTTTACAAAGCTATATGGTGTTTAGTTGATTCTGTGTTTTATTGAGGGGAAAAGGGCTTTGCAACAGCAATAACGGTTTTATAAGGTCTGATAGATGTTACTCAATTGTTTAAATAGTTATAATTTATATAGTTTTCGATCAAAATGAAATCACGTTTTGATTTTTGTTGTTAAATTTATATTTTATTATCAAATAAGCCAATGAATTGTTCATAAAATTAAAAAAAACGAAAAAAAGTTTAATGCATTTTTACTCCTTTGCGGACCATTGTACGATATATCGTACAAAATTGATGAAGCTGTTATTCTCAACCAAAATTATTTTTTGGATATTTTCTTGTATTTTATTGCTAAAATGTTCAATGAGAGTCAATATTTAAAAAAAAAAAATTGTATCTCAAGAAATGCGGAAATTTACCGGAAATCGAATAACAATCGAATCGATTCAGAGCTTCCGGTTACGGACGCGACAAATTTTAAACACCCATAAAATTTTTTTCCGATTTTGCCGGGAACCAATTATTATATTTTCCTAACGGGAACAATGCACCTATTTAAAAACTGACAGCTACTTGCATTTGAAAAGTTTGTCCACTAATGGCAACAACTAATAAGGTTTTTTGGTCACGGACGCGACAATAAGATACAGGAAGAAGCAAACTAAAAAAACTTCCGTTCTTCGAACTCCACTTTCTCTCGCTTTCTCTAATACATAAGATTGTTGTTAGTAGAAAACTTTTGCATTACAAGAAAAATATAATATTACTTGAATAAGATAAAAACGCAAAGACAAAATGTGCATATAATTCGTTAAAAGGCTCAGAAAAAATTTTTTTTCTTTCTATTTCGGTCAAAAATTAAAAAAAATTCAAAATTCTTTTACATTTATAAAATATAGATATTTAAGCTGTATTATTGGATAATAAAAAGTTTTTCTGAGCAATTTGAATTTTTCACTCGTGGTGGACCTTTTTTGGGAGATGCCCATATGTCATAACAGCTGATTTCTGAAGTGTTTGTTTATGTGTGTGAATGAAATATAATTATAAATAGTTATTTGTATCTGGCCAATTGAATTTTCAGACCGAAACCGTAACTAACTTTCCGCCATTTTTGAATCATTCGACCAAGCCGAACTTTTTAACTAATATAATTTATAAAAAATGCCAAATGGAAATATTCAATGTATTTTACTATCCATCCAATACAGCAATATTAACATAAAAACGTAAAAATAAGTTAACTAACAGGAAAAAAATATATATATTTATACACATTATGTAAGTATATACGTTAAAGACAAAAACGTAAATATTAATGTATCACTTAAAAAATTGTATATGTAAAGTGCGTATCATAATTATATGACACATGGTGCTTCACATGATTCCACTCCTCTTAAATAGTAATTTCTAAGTCCCCAAGAGAGTCGTATTTTTAATTTAATTTCCCATAGACACGCCTGGCAAGTACTCGCCACATATTTTTAATCGAGTTCAAGTGCGAACAAGTTGGTGACGAAAATTAGTTCTGTAGGCTTGTTCGTATCTCTGGATTGTACTTCGAGATATAATACACTTCAATTCTTAAACGCAGTTAATAATCACTTTATTTACAAGTTCAAACTTTACTGTCTTTACATTTGTTGCTTATCGGACTACTCCGTGTTGAACCTTCTGCTTGTTAAACAAGGCTTTTCCTCTGCGCTGTACCAGCCGCCTTTTACGCTGTCATGCATGTCGCGACGATCGTTCTCGCACATTTTAATTGAATTCAACCTTTTCATTATCATCGCGAGTCATCTTTGCGAAATTATAGCAAGTCGGCCATATTCTAAAAGGGCGTGCCTAAAAGTATGCCAGTAAAAGCATTCTTGTGCATAGTACAGCGACAGGGAGCCTCATCGTAACAATACTAAGGCAATCAATCCCGACATCCAGATTACGTAATCCCAAGATCCCGGGGCTGATACTTGGAGATACTTTTAAGTGTTAAGGAATTCAGTAAATCTGTCCTCTTAATGGTTGACTGGCTGTTTGAAAACAAAAATTGTTTAAAAATAAGTAATTGCGGGTCGGTGTAACTTTTAACCATTTCAGAATAACATCAGCTTCTAAGCAACTTCCTAGCACTTTCGTGAACTTAAGGACTGTACCGATAAGGAACTGAACACATTCTTTTGCTCAAAACATAACATATTCATTTTCGTTACAGATTTTTTTGTATTGAAGCTTATGGGATTTTTATTTGTTTTTTATTTAAATTTATTGATACGATGAGAAATTCTGTGCCGCACTGTACACGAATGCCTTTCTCCGCACAAATGTTTTCCAAGCATACTTTTAGGCATGCACTGTGAAGTACAGCAAAACTGTTATAAATTCGCTTGGTATAGTCCGATATGGCAAGGATGGTTCTCGAAGAAATGGACTGTGCGAGAATGGTCGAGCGCTTTCCAATTAGAAGTTGCAAGAAACTTCGGCGCGATAAGAAAACTGGTATAAAAGCAGCAGTGGCAGCGCAAGGGGTCGAGTCTGTGTTGAGCAAGCAATGGGGAAACATGCAATAGTAGTAGTGTAAAGTAGAACAAGTGCAAATTTGTAAATAAAACGATTGTCAGTTTTGACTACGTTGCGCTGGATAACTGAAGTTGTTTTATTTTCATATACAATCAAAACGAACCGTCGATAACGAACTGGGGAATTTCGTAACATTATTTTAAAAATTTATTCTCTTCACTTACGGCGAATTTTTTGTTTTATCCCATTAAGGGGGTCGTCTACGTAGCGGCCCGATTTGCAAGCCTTTTTTTTCAACATTTATTACGAAGGAACGAAAAAAGATATTCACTCACTTTTCTCACTCACTCTACATATTCGAGTGCGGGATGACCTTGAACCTGCCCTCATCAGAATTTGTATATCAATTTCCCTGCAAGATTTTTGGGCCAACCACGTAACCTACAACAAAAAACTAATCTATAATTGATATTACATCAGCTATACTTAGACACGAGCTTTTTGTAAAATTCAAAAATCTCTCGAAATGGTGGACATTTTTGAAAAATAAAGTTATTTTTCCCCTTTTTTTCAAATGTTTATTGCCTGTTATAATAAAAAAAAACAATATTTTGTCAAAAGCTCGTGTCTACTCATAGCGACATGTTTTCTGAGGAAGTAAAAAAAGAAATCGAATCGATGCGTGTAAAACTTTTCTTAAGGGGAGGTTCTTTAAAATTTTTTTGAAAAAATGGTTTTTTTTCACTTAAAATGAAAGCTGTATGTCCGTAGAGTATGTGTACGAAAGGATTTTTCGATACGATCGCCTTGTCCGCACACGAGTTTGTTTCTTCTACAGTGTTTTCCCCAGTTTTTTCTCGGAACCACGTTTTCCATCTGGATTTCAAGGATTTCTCTTGATCTATTGTTCTAATTTCCTTAATCTAAAGCATGTTTAAAAGGTGATCATTTTCTGTATGGCTTATACCTAAAACGAGCATAAGTTACTATTAAATTGTTATTTATAATTAAGGTTTAATAACAAAAAAAGTGGACATTTCAGTCAATTTTTGGTCAGAAATCATTATAGTTAGGTATAAGCCATAGAAAAGTTCATCTACTTTCATTAAAAAAAACTTTTTCATTTCAGATTACTACAAGAGGCTGTAGGCTTGAAATTCGGAGACGAGATTTTTCAGGCAGTGATCGACGAAAGCCGCCATTGTTCAGCCGCCATTTTGAATTTTGTTACAAAAAATATATCATATTATTGTATAATAAAATACCCATTCAACCGTCAAAACCGGATGTTTCTATGTTTTTTCATCATGCCACAAATCATTTCCAAACTTAGGCCTTTTTTTGGCCAAATTTGAAAGAACCTCCCCTTAAAATCGTGCAAGCAAGTTAGAAAAATACGACATTCGGGAAAACGCGTTTAAAGTTCACAGGGAGCGTGCGGAAACGCCGTGAGCGAGCGTGCTCAATGCTCTACAGCTCAATAACCGTGAAGAGTTTACCCAAATTCTTTGGAACTAACATTCCTCACGTCTTCCAAATAAAAATTATGTAAAAAAAAACTATTTTTTAAAACTTTGTACGTAGACGACCCCCTTAATTAAATTCTGCACGCCCTCTTTTGTAACGGCAGTGTTGGTCTTAACACGTTCACGCCGGCGCGGGCCACCGGTGGCCCGCGCTAGACTGTCTCATTGAGCGGCGTGTACCACTGGTGGCCCGCACTACATTGTCTCATCGGGCAACGCGTATCGCCGGTGTTCCGCACTAGATTGTCAAATCGGGTGACGCCTACCGCCGGTGATACGCATTCGATTGTACTATTAGACGCTGAAAATTAAAATAATCGGCCTTATGCTGAATGTCGTCTCACTCATCGTTGACGATCGTCTATGTGTATCGTCAAATCTATCGTTTCGTCGACACTTCGGTATGCTGTACAAGCAACGTAGACGAAACGTTGTGCACTGAATAAACACGGCAACTCTATGAGTGGGAAATTTTTTGTTTTGGGTATTTCACGTGGGAAATTCTGTTACTTCAAATGATTTGTGTGTTTATTTGAAAAATAAATGGATTACGAGCTGTTTTTTTTCAAGCGACGAGGAAGAAAATAAATCTTTGACGGTGCAGCGGAGGCTGTTAATGCAAACAGTGGACTTATTTGCGTTGCCTGAAACCAAGTAATTTATTTTTCTTTGACCAATGCAAGTGGAGCCCCCACTGGGAGGAAGGATGCGGCCTCGGTAAGCAGCGTTCTGCTCCGGCGAGTTCGCCCACCTCGCAGTGGCCTACGATACCTTGTGCCCTGGCACCCAAAATAATGAGACGTTGGAGCCTTTAGCTAGGGTGATTAAGAATTTTTGGAAGTCCAAGACGAGCCTAGATGAGGTGGTCGCCTCCGCGAGCGGCTTGATGGCTGCCTGACTGTCCGAGTATATGTGGACATCCGCTTTGTACGCGTTTTCGCAGATAAGTCATATAGAAACCTGGTAAATGGCCATTACTTCTGCCTGGAAGACACTGCAATGATCAGGTGGAAGGAAAAGCTGGGGCTTCGCTTCGCTGACTGCAGAAAATACCACAGCCAACCTTGTTACCTATGTTACCACCACACTATGCTCCCTTCCCTGGAAAAGGGAAGCCATTGGGAAACGGGAGATCCCAATTTTATTTCAGTATCGTTTTAGTTTCGTCAGCAAAATTTCCGACGATGGAAATATTCGGCGATAGACGAAAGGCGAAGGCGATAACGATGACGAGCATAGCACTCCGTCGTCAGCTGACGATACGACGATGAGCAGCATACGAAAGTTGCCGTATCGTCATTTTTTCAGACCATGACGATATTCAGCATAAGGCCGAATGAAAATTGAACGTATTTTCATTAAAAACATTTAATGAAATCCAGATGAAGCATGGCATTAATTTCAGCGCCACCTCACAGCAAAAACAATGAAAATCGGCCCCGGCGTGAACGTGTTAAGCGAGTTTTTTTAAGTTATTGACGTCAGCGACAACTCGACCTTCCTTCTTTAAATTTCGCTTGACAAAAGCCCAATATCTCTCTATAGAGCAGAATTCTGGAGCGTTTGGCGGATTATCCTCTTTTGGAACATAGTTGACATTGTTTTTTCTCAATCTAAATTTTTTTGGCTAAATCGGGCCAAAATATTGTCGAAACATTATATTTTTTGTAGAATGGTATAAGGCGACGGTTTAGACACTCTTTTTTGTAAATCTCAGCGGATATAGTGCCGTTTGTAAAGAAAGGAGAAGTTCTGAGGCCGCAAGAACACATAGCTTGCCAGATGAGGACTCGCCAAATTTTCAATTCCAATTGTTGACACTGACGGGTCGACAGAACTACCTTGCTGCTTTGTGTAAAATTGGGGACCTGGTAATGTTCTTGAGTTCATTTTAATGTAAGTTTCGTCATCCATCACAACACACTCAACAACATTCAGGTGCAAGTGATCGTACAATTTTCGAAGCCTTGTTTTCCCCACTTTCACTTGTCTTTCACTTTTTTGGGGTACATTTTGTTTTCTGTAAGTTTTTAGGTTATGCCTTTGCTTCACTCTTTGAATCATAGCGGCTCTTGTTCTACCTTTTTTTGCTAAAACTCGTACAGACAATGAATTGTTTTTTCTTATTAATGTTAGCACTTTTTTCAAGTTTCGGGTCACTTGGACAATTTTTTCTTCCACTTTTTGGCAAATCTTTGAGAGAACAAGTATCTCCAAATTGTATGATTATATTTTTGACACTATTGACACTAAATTCATATCGATTGGCCAAATATCTGTACCAAATTCCCTTTTCAGAGCAGTAATTGTGCACAATTTGCTTACGCACCTGCTCTTCGATTCGCCACATCGGGAAAATTTACTACGAGTAGCAGAAAAAACAAAGACAATAAAAGCACAAATGATCATGCTTTCTAAGGGTACATTCCGCATTGCGATCAAACGTCTACACTTAGAGAAATATTGAATTAAAACTGTGCAGTTTCTTTTCGGTACACTCCTTAGATGTCAATGCAACGCCAATTACCCCTACTCCAGCGTCCAATTTTGGGGCCATGTATTTTGCATCCGGCGAAAAAGGTCTTCGATGCGGTAGTTGAAAGTCGACAGAAACTGTGTGCACGGTTTGGTCTGCACAAGTTGACCAAAACTTGCTCAGAATTGAACATTCTAAGGACACTTGTGACCAATGACCTGATTTGGCACCGTGCGACAGTTACCCTTTCAGAAAAATACATTTGCCGCGTAAAAGTCGGTATGCAGCTCTCAAGAAAAGCGAGAACTTCATATAAAAAAGCTCAAGAAGTGTTCAAGAAAATTTCCTTGAGTCATATTTCCTTGAGGTGTACGCACCTCGCAAAAAAACTGATTCGGTTTTTAAATACTTTACTTTACTTACTTCGGTTTTTAATACTACTTAAATACAACACTGTTTTCGGCAAGAAATATATGTGTAGCTATTTATTTCTTAACTCTTTCGGGTTTTTTAATTTTGAAATACAAAACACTCTTAGTAGAAATATTCTCATGCTATGAATGTTGAGGTTAGAAAATTATATTGGATGCTAACAAATTCTGAAATCATTCTTTTATACGGGAACACCGAAATCGAAAAAATATTTTGCGTGGGTCATAAGATTTGAATAATTGTTTTGAGGGGCATTAAAAACTTGGGACGTATTATCCCAGTAGTCCCGAAAGGGTTAAAGAAAATGTGACAGCTGCCTGAACAAAAGTAAGTAAACTTTCAATTTAATATTTGTTAGGTGTTTCTAATGTAATACTTAAAAAGTCAAATTTACTTGACTACTACTTTTCACGCTCAAGAAATATATGCTCGTTTTTTCTTAAGCGCTTTCTTGAGAGCTGCATACCTACCTTAACTATTTATTGTGAATAAAATAAGTTAATTATGCATAAACCAAAATACATAATATGTTCTTATTTTTAACACATTTTTATTGTTTTCTCTGGAACGCACCTATTCAAACGAGCAGATGTTTAGGTTTATTATTATTATTTAATAGTCAAATAGAAACAGATTTATACTGACTAGCATTTACCATTAGATAAACAAAACACTTAAAATTAAATACAAATTAATATACACTATGATCAATAAGTACCGGGACTGTGTCAAAAAAAAAAAAATTGTTTATTCTTCTGGTAAATTTATTTTATCCCCTTCAAAATAAGCCCCATCTGAAGCAATACACATATATCAACGCTTAATCCAATCGTCCATGCACTTCTGGTAAGCCGAAGCAGGTATGGCCTTCAGCTCTCGCGTCGCATTTTCTTTTATGACCTCTATGGACTCAAATCTCTTTCCACGAAGCGGTAACTTGAGTCGGGAGAGCAGGAAAAAGTCACATGGTGCCATATCTGGAGAATAGGGAGCCTGATCGATGACATTCACACTGTGTTTGTTCAAATAATCGCGAATAATGTGTGCTTTGTGAGACGGCGCATTATCGTGGTGCAAAAATATTCATTGTAAAATGCGACGAAGTACAAAAAGTTGACTGACGCTAACAGCTGCCAAACAAAAACTAATGATGCAATCCCGCTCAAAATTTGACACAGATGTCAGTTAAAGTCCTACCGACCCATGATGCAATTATAAAGGTGAGATCTTCCTTGACAGCTCGTTTTTGACACTGTCTTATAGAACGAGAACGAATGTTGTCTAGTACGCATTCAAAAAAAGGGGAAAAACGACGAAGTAAATTAAAAGTTTCAAATACAAATTCATAAATAGTGATTGCAGAAAAAAGGTTAAGGTTAGTTTGAAGGCTTTCGAACCATGTCAGATATGGAATCATATTCATATCCACGACTTTCATTTCATCAAAACATAGTACACAATGAGCAGTTAGAGCTTGGCATTTTTTTTAATTTGCACAACGGTTTGAAAAATCTGATGTTTTTTGACAATTGAAATGACAGTGATACCAAATTTCAAAGTCAATAAAACGATTAAAGGAAAGCACCATTAATATTTGTATCGCCTATAGAAATGTATGGTAAAATTGTTTCCCCCCTTTCTTTTAAAAGCAAAAAAAACAACATTCTTTTTATCGACGTTTCTATAAGACAGAATGTCAACCAATTTTTTCAGTTTTCTGTCAATGAAGAACTCACCTTTATAATTTCATCATGCTACCGACCTAAAAAAAATGTTTTTACCTGCATCGGGCAACGGCGGAAAATTTAAAATACACAGTCCTTATTGATCATAGTGTATAATAAATTTAATAAACAAAAATGACTAAAGTGCCAAAAGATTCACATCATCGAGCAGGCTTTCGAAGCATGATCTAGTAAGAGACAGATCCAAGAGAATTGATTTGGATAACTTATTGAAGTCACACATAGCCCGTGTTGTAGGTGCAGCAATGAGGTAGTTAGTTTCAACAGTTTTTACATAAAAAGGCGGAGAGTAACGCAGTGATTTACAGGACACATTAAATTGGATTTTCTCTAGAAGACAAGGGCAATCAATGACATTGGAGACGAGATCAAAGACGAACATTACAGATTGGACGAATCTTCTAACCTCTAGAGATTGCAAATTAATCAACATTAGACGAGCACTATATGAAGGAAATGGTTCAGAGAAATGTAGCGGCTGTAGGGCAAAACGAAGAAACCGCGTCAAAAATCACTCCAAGGCCACGAAATGTGTCTGCAGTAGTTAGCAGTGAGTTGGAAATCATGTAGAAGGAGGGGACAGGACTATGAGACTTAGAGAAACTAACGTGAAAACATTTATTGATGTTAAGGTAAACTTAATATTGTTAACTTAACTTATTGATGTTAAGGGACAACTTATTATTGTGACACCAGATTGCCAGATTATGATTATCAGATTGAAGCAAAGGAATTACATTACACAAACATCTTTGAGGTCAACCACCGATATACTGATATTTCGCATATATTTATAATGATATTACACAAATAAAAATGTAAAATTCAAAAATTAAATTACAAAACTTTAAAAAAAATTGATGTTAAATTAACTTATAGATAATGAGATTAACACAAATTTGCAAATATGTGATTTACCGAAAATAGCTCAAATATGTAAAATGTTTTTACGACAATTCTGGATAATGTAACTAAAAAATTGTTCTAGGGCCAACCAATAAGAGTACATGGATATTTTCATCATTTTACGCGCCCTAAGAATTGTAGGAATATATAATTCATTCCACTCTTAAACTTAAAAATGTTCTATTATACCACGCGAAAACGAAATCGACTGTCATGATTTTGCTGTACAATAGCTAAAAGATTTTTAAATTTAAAGCAACACCTTCTGTGTCACCTTATTTTAAATGCAATTAAATAAGTTTTAATGTATCCTCAATCTCTTTTACTTAGACTAATACCCTTCCACTTGCCCTTATTACTTCCATCTATGTATGAACTTCTACAAGAGCCCATTTGGAAACCCTCAACAATTTTGGTATTGTAAGCTGCCCTCAAATGGCAGAACTTTTTGTAATTCTGAACTGCTCTAATTAGATAATATCGCCAGATAAGTGCGGGCAAAACATTCTATGGTGTATGAACGACTTTTTTGATGAGCGGCAGCAAAGTGTTGGCGCGTGCTCAATTTAGCCACTACGAATACGCCCGTAAAGGAAGCAGGGGAGTATTCAACACTGAAAGTAACAGCCAGAAAGCATAAACCAAAAAAAAGTTAATAAAAAAAAAACGAAAAGGAATATCTGACTCTTAATGTATTGCGTGAGTGCCGATGAACGACACTGAAGCACGCAATTTCACAATCGTGGTCAGCGATGAGTACTTGCCTAATGCCATTTGCCGTCTGCCTAGCAGATGGCGAGGTGTAAAGTTCATGCAACTTGAACAACTTTATATTTGATATGTATCGAGTAACGCGTATTGTTTACGTAATAAAACGTATGCACTTTCACAAGTTCAGTTATGTGCGGATTCAACAACTAAAATACTAGGTACGAACACAAACTTTTTCAAAAAGGTGAGTTTCAACCCACCAGTGCCATTGAAACGGCCTAAATAGAATATGTGCAACAAAATGTATGAATTGAAGGTCAATCACATTATATGTTAAGTTGAGAAAAAAAATGTAAACTAGCTTAGTTCGCAGGTGAAAATCTCTATCTCCTGAAAGGCATACAAATAAGTTCTGAATTGATTGCTCCAAAAACTGCTAAATGTGAGCTTTACAAATGAATGCAACTTAAAAAATTTGCCACTTGAAATTTGCCGCCAACTGTGGGCACACTTTTTAAAACCTCATGGCATCTAAGTAGGTTGAAAATTAAATTCACAACTCGAAGTCAATTTAGTAAAGCCAAAAAATGTATGAATAACTCGCACAACAAAAATAAATAAAGTTTTGGAAAAGCATAAGCAAATAACACAGAGCAACAAAATTGACATTATTTCTTTTTTTGAAATCAAACCATACTTTTCTAAAGGATTTTTGGACGCTGATCACAACTGCGTACTCAGTTTTTTGATTGTTTGAGCGGCTTAGGAAATATTGATGGTTTTCCTCGGAGGGCGTTTTCCATGTTTTTTGACCATTATACGCATGCAGCTCCTAAAAACCGGAAGTCTAAAATGCCATTTTTTTACATAGATTAACAATACTCTAACTATGTATTTAAAATTTAAAACACTACAATCGGTTCAAATTTGCAAGAATTATTCATTTGCAAAGTCAAATTTTCAGTTACTTTGCAAGATTGCGAATACACAAAAGAATTTTTCTTACAAAAAATATATATTGTCATATAGTGAAAGAAGAATGTTCGGGCTTTCAATTAAAAAAGAAATTTTTGAAATACGATGTTTGTAATAGAGTATGTGTACAAATATGTTAGTTCTCCATTGATAAATTCAGCAACAAAAGCAAGGATATACTTTTGAGCTATAATATCGGAGCACATTTTAGGCAGCGGTATGAAAATGCTCACATTCATCAAATGCCCTTAATTCATAAAATTTTCAGCTTTGATTTTGATTTTTTTGCGCCCTAAAAATATGTCGCAATGAAATATGGAAAAACAGCAAGTAGTTTGCTAAGTGTGTCTGGTTAAAATTTGTACTTGTGTGATGCAACTCTTTTTAGAATAGCTCCTACAGTAATGAAGCAATTCAAATTTTGTTAATGCTTTTGAAAAGACAAATATTGACCCTTGTGAAAATACTTTAGCTTCTTTCGTCAATGACGCGAAAAGCATTAGGAGGTTTCAATACAAACACGTGTTCAGAAGATGAAGTTGCATTTACACTGTAATGAGCATAGGCCGAGAATGGCACATACAATGCAAAAAATCTGTTCTATAAGTTTAAGTTACAACTTTACACTATACATTGCACACTAACTCCTTTTTGAAAATTGCAACATCGATTTTAAATGAATTTTTATGAAAAATTTGCGAAAAGTGAACTTTGAAGGGCCATAGCCTTGTTAACCCTTGACCAATCGAAATCGACTGTGATCAAAATTATAGCTTGAGGATTCGTTATTGTGTCATAAAAAAATTATCGTGTTTTTTGACATATTATAAATGCAATAAAAATTCAAAGATGAAAAAACGTGGAAAACACCTCCTAGCAAAAACCACCAATAACTTACAAACCGCTCAAACATTCAAAAAACTAAGTACGCAGTTGGGATCAGCGTCCAAAAATCCTTTAGAAAGGTTTACTAGAACTCGGAAAAATTTTGGCTGTTGCTCAGTGTAATCTTTCATCAAAAATTACAAGAAAATCAAAATAAATAATATTGAAAATCGCGGTTACGTGTATGCGATTACGTCTGTCGTGTGCAAAATGTGATGGCATATATATTTAACACTAGTAGAGCTCTGCGGCTTTGCACGCAAGCTTGAAGTCAATGGGCCCAATAAATGTATCTTGATGTGTGATTTGCAGTTCCAAAGTTATTGAAAACAATAGGGTCACTAAAAAAGTGCCACGCCCCTTGTCTAACGCCCAACGACTTATAATTCCGAAGATATTTCATATTAAAAACTTGGGATGTAAGGGCAGTGCCAGGCCCCTTCGTCCGATACCCACCCCATCACCATGTCGAAGGGCACATCTAAATCGTAAGTTTGTGTCAAACCTTTTTAATGTGTCTACAAATCACACATGCCAAAGTTATTCAAAACATTTGAGTTTCTTAAAAACTGCCACGCCCCTTGTCCAACGCTCACAAAATTTTACCAGTGAAACAGTATGGTATAAAACGGTATATACATTTTAATGCTGCCCGATTTCTCATTCCAAAGATATTCCATATTTAAAATTTTAGTTGTATGTGCGGTGCCACGCCCCTGTCTAAAACCCATCCCAATTCCCCTATCGAATCGCTACATCGTTTGACACCCATATTGCTGTGACAAATATACCATGGCTGATTTGTTATTATAGTGGGCGTGGAGAAAAGGCATATCAGATGGGCGTGGTCAATCTTATATATCTTATGTTAACATCAATAAAAGACAGAATTATTTAATATTAATACTTACATTTACAGACATGTACCGTAGCTTCGTTTTGTTAGTTTATTGGGCGCGGAAAGTGGGGGTGGCCGATTATATTATAGCCTACGTTTGCCGCGTGTAATTGCTGAATCGTTTGATACCCATATTGCCTTACAAAAGCATACCATAGATGAGTTTTGTTACCATAGTGGGCGTAAGAACAGGGCGTGGCCATTCTCATATAGCCTATGTACCATTCCCCCAGATAAACACATGTTTGGTGATTATTTCATCTCAATCGGTTCAGTGGTTTTTGCCTCATTGTGGCTCAAAAAAGTTACACTTGTTTTTATATAGGGTTTTCCAACAAGAGGTGTTATTTTGAATCACCCGGTATTTCGGTAGCTGTCACTTTTGAAGCTTTTATTCTTTGACATTTGACAAGTAGAAACTACGCCATAACTAAAAATGGAACGATACACGCTTCAACAACGCAATGAAATTATTAAAATTCACTACAAAAATTGTGAAAATCTTGCAGTCGCAAAACTAAAGCATTTTTGGGTCGTCGTGAAGCAGAAATTGGTGGAAAAATTCGAGCTGTTGGGACAAGTTAGTGATGTGAAGAATAAAACCCGTGCACGTCGCTCAAGAACAACTGAGAATATTGCTGCTGTAGCCCAAAGTGTTGAAGAAAACCCAGGTTTGTCGATTCCTCGTCGTTCTTTGGAATGATGATTTTTTATGGATGGTATTGATTTGGACAACGTTTACTTTCAACAAGACGGCGCTACGTGCCACACAAGCAACGAAACCATTGCTCTGTTACGGGAAAAGTTTCCGGACCGTGTTATCTCTGGAAGAGGTGATCACATCTGGCCACCGAGATCTTGTGATTTAACACCTTTCGACTTATTCCTTTGGGGCCACGTGAAAGATAAGGTGCACGCCTACAGCCCAGCCCGATTCAAGATCTCAAAGTTAGATTTCGTGAGCCTTTCGAGGACATAGGGCAGCCACTTTGCGATTTGGTTATGGAAAATTTCATGAAAAGGATATGGTCCTGTAAGCGTGGTCGTGGTGGCCATTTGGCTGATGTTGTTTTTCATTATTAACGGCATACCTTCCGCTTTATTATGAAATAAACATCCAATCATTTATCTCAAAAATGGCATTTTTCTTTGAATACCAAAATAACACCTCTTGTTGGAAAGCCCTGTATACTAGTATAGATAACACCAAAGTGTACACATTTGCACTCATCCCGCTGTGTCGAATTTTGAACACTAAAACCTTAGCAGCTCAAAAACTTTGCGATTGGAGATAACAAGTTTTTTTTTATGATATTTCAAAATTAACATTCATAAATATGAACATACATATACACTAGTCAGAATAAGTTTGCGTACAGGCAAGTCAAAAATATTTTATGATTAATTTTGACCTCAAAAATGGATTCTCTGTTTATAAAAACTTATCCACATTATTCATATATGCCTTAACTGCACTTTTTGTTCTGTTTTAGATGAATTAAAATAATAATTTTCCATGTATTCGTATTTATTGACAATATACTCACAAAACGGTGCAGAATAAGTTTGCGTACAAAACTAATAACGGGAACTTCCGGTTATGCTCTTTATTTTTTTTGGAAAATTTGTATTCCATTGAACAGTAAACGGACTTGTAAGTTATTTGGAACCGTATATGTGCTTGAAATTTTATAGAAAGCAATAGAATTCAACAGAAAAATATTAAAAATGGATAGAGAATAATCTTACAACAACTTTTCAAAATTGACAAAAATTTCATGAAATTAGAGAAACTTTTGGGAGAGCACATTCGTCATTTCAAAAAGCCATCTTAAATCTAAAAAAAACAGAAAATCTTGTTTGGTTACTACGATCTGACCATTTTCTTAAGTTACCCGAGCAAGAGGACTCGATTGTTTGCGATCAGTGCATCACAATCTAAGGCTAGTTGCATCCAATATCTTCAGAAATGTACAGAAATATTTTATAAACCACATTAGCAGTGACTTTATAAGAAAAGTTCTGAAAAAAACATACTTCCCCTACATAACAGCATGTAAGAAGCCCATATTTAGCTTACTTACAAGAAGCACAGAATTGCTTTCGTAAAAGAGTCCATCAAGGAGTCTAAAAAACCGGATTTCCGGGACGAAATGTTGTTATCTATAGAAAGTGGGACCTTTCATTATTATCTGATAATGGTTTGGCATATTTGGCATTAAAAGGCATCAACTAATTTGAACAGGATCCTGTTAACCCATTAAAACCTGACCCCAGAAGGGCTTGTGCGATTTCCATAAAATTTTACACAATCTTAGTAATTGACCTAATCAAGAAAAAAAATCAAGCAAATAATTCATACCCCCACCCCCTGAACCAGGAGGGTACGTTGCGCAAACGCAATTTGGGCCTTAGTCACATACAAAACATAAAATTAAAAAAAAAAAAATTTTTAAAACTTATTTTTAAATAGTTTAGCATTACAAAATGCAGCTCACAAAGGGATTTTGATAGGTTTGAAGAATAAGTATTTTTAATTGAATTTCAAAAATTCCCCAAAAAAAACCTTTGACTTTGGATCGAAAAAAGATATGAATATTTAAAAAATTTTGAAATTTGAGTATGGCAGAATCTAAAACGATCAATTCGAATCCAATTCTACCCATTTTCAAGTCTTATATCTTTATGAATTACTTAATGTACCGAAATTCCCAAACGTTGCGCAAACGCAACGCTCAGGGCTTAATGGGTTAATAACAAAAATCAGAAATTAACAGTGAAGCATAGCATATGTGGAGATATGGTACGGGGCTGCATGTCAGGAAAAGGAGTGAGCAGGCTGTGTTGTTTTATTCAGAAATGCTTCCGGGGGTTATTTACATATTCTAAAAGCTTATGTAAGCCAAGGTTTCACAACTTTGGATCAGATTCCAACATATGTTTTCAACCTTAGCGCGCAATGCATACGATGCGAAGCTATGTTTGCTATTAACTGGCTCAACAAAGCTGCAAAAGTCCCTCCCTAGTCACCTACCGTGTATCTAATTGAGTATATAAGGGGTTCAGTTAAGCCCTGAGCCCAACAACACTCCATCTGCTAAGATATAGTTAACCAATACAACAATTCAAGGATATAACAAAATAACCGCTGAAAAAACACCGAATTTAAAAAAATTTGCGCCAAAACTTCTGCAGGGAGTTCAAGCGAGAAAATAAAATTCACAAAGTTATTAATTTTTGGGCAAAACTTAGTTTCAATTGAATTTTAACTACATAATCTCATCTTGTACGCAAACTTTTTCTGAGGTGAATTCATAACATATTTTGTTTTTGGCCCTCCTTCTACAGTTTGGTCAAGTTTTTGTTATTATTATCTTAATGGAATAAAAGAACTAAGTTTACGGAAAAAATAAAAAATATTTTGTTTTTGAAAAATTACTTTAAGTGATTTATTTTTCATATGAAAAAACTACGTACCCCTTGTACGCAAACTTATTCTGACTAGTGTATGTACGTATTTATTTGTATTCATATGCATATATGTGCTAAAGTATATATTTCAAGCAAAGCATTAACTTTCTAGATTATGTTCATTGGAATTATTGAAAAAAGACTTACAAAATAAATAAAAAGGTGAGAAGAATATAAACTTATTTTTGAAACCAAATGGTCATGACCTCCGTTGTTTCAACATATTATCAACTTTCCATCAGTCCATCACCTACTCGCTCATCTGCCCATTTCGCGTGGGTTAATTCTTTCGCTCCGCTCATCAATAACTGTTCTCTTAGCGTTGCGTAATACCACACACAAACACGCGCACAAACACGCGCACACACACAGCCACGTGCATGCGCAGAAGAATTCAAATACAAATTTCATTTCCAGTGTGCAGATGCACACTCGCAAATATGCACATATCACCGTGTGTGTGTGCATTTATCAACTCAGCTGTCATTTTGCTTTTACCACCCCCATACAAACAATTAACCCACCTATCCCGTTTGAGCTACACATAGCTACAACCTTCCAGGTCTGTCTATTATCCACCGAGGACGCCAGCAGGCAACTCCGATTACGACCATGTTGTCTGCACACAATATACCTAAACAACTCTAGTTGTGGTGGGGCAGAGAAAAGTGGTGGGGTGGTGCTCAGTCACGCCCTTTTCTCCATAAATACTTGCTTTGTTGGCTGTCAACTTTTACAACTTTTGTACAAATTTTTTTATTCGACTATTTTTCACCTGAACAACGTTCTTATGTACACTTAGGTGCAAAATTGAGTCAATAATGTGAAAATGCATAATAATCGAATTTTTGTACCTGTCCATCGCAAAATTTTGATGTAATTTGTCGCAAGTCTATTAGATTACACCTTGATTAACCAGGATCCACCATTAAAGATTAAAAATTTGGCACATATATATGCATTTTGTCCAATATTCTAAATTAACACATTGACTCAATTTTGCACCCTACATAAATTCTATGAAGTGATATGTAAACACTAGGATGTGCAACTGGGCTTTTCCAGGCCCATTTTGACTTTAAGTAGTCGCCAAATTTTTTCCATAGCTCTGATCGCCGAAATATTTCATGCCAACTACCGCTAATGTTTTGTAAACGAAACGAAACCAACAAAAGTTTATTTGCACCGATTTTGTAGAACAAACATGGCTACTTTATGTATGTAGGCGCTAAGTGGAGCAACTGGGCCTGGCGAGACCCATTCGTAAATATATGACAAATGTACCTAAAATGTAACGTAAGCCGTTAAACAAAAATTATTCAAACACGAGCCACCATGTTTGGTAACTTTACTACAATGTATGTGTGCAGTGGCGCACGGAAGGAGGGTTACAAAGCCCTTAATTATATCTGTTTGTTACAAAAAATGCTGCTGGAAAATGTTCCTTCGAATAATCTTAGGCTCAAAAGTTATGTGTGAAATCATGTGTGCCACATTGTGTATATGTTAAGCTGTTATTTACCGTAAGAAATTTCGCTTCTTATAAGCTTTTGGTCAGGCGTACAAGTATGCTATTCGAAATGTTTTGCATTGATCGCGTAATCGAGTTTGTATCAATCAATTGATCAATCAACCCCGATAAACGTCGTGAATACCTAAAGCTTTTAATTTCCCAGTTGGTCACTCCTCACATGGCAAATGGGGCAATGAAAAGTCACGTTAGTCGCTGGCCTAATATCAGTGAAGCTATCGTGAAATTTGATGTTTTTGTAAGTAATTATAAAAAATAAATTATTTTGCATTGTGAATTCTGTCTTTATTATTACAGACACACCGCCATTACCCAGCACCAAGCACATCCGCACGACCAGCAAAGAAAGAACGAAAGGACTGTGCATGGTGTGATCTTAAACATGTCGAAATACGGCGCAAAAAATTCTTGTCGTGTAAAACATGCAAAAAACTCCTGTGACTTGAACACGGCTCTGTAAACAAAACATGTTTGTGCCATGCCTGTGCTGCAGAATAAACTGTCGCTTTTTTTGCTTGATTTGAATTTAATCTATAAATAAATAAATTAAATGTTGTGCCATATACAAATAGCAGTTATACATTTTAGGGCACCTCAACCCCCCACTCTCGTAAGAAATCTCCCTGATAATTACATCGACCCATAGCTATACTATCACAGAGAACGTGTGCCCAATATCAGCTGTCTATGCCATACCTAACTGGGCGAAAGTCGTAGGAATCGCTTCGTCATCGCTTAGTTGCTCCACTTAGCGCATACAAAGTAGTCGCTCATCCTAGTGTTAAGCAACCTTTTTTTTTAACTGTTAATCGGTAACATTTTTTTCGTAACCAAAAATATTGTTACCGTTCATTGAATAAATACGATTCGGAAACTTAAAGTGCAATGAAAGCGATTTAGGCGAGTATTAAACAAATTATTATTGAAAAGACAATAATGAGCTTTCAAGTCGCGATATCGCAAAATTTACGCGCGCAAGCCAGTCGTCCGTTTGTAAAAGGTTTACAATTTAAGAAAAAAGCTGGAAAGCTTAGAAAGGGCGCCTTTATTATCAATCTTTTTGAAATTTAAGGAACACAAAAAATCTAATCTGAAACATAAAAACAAAAAAGATTCATAATTATTAAGCTTTCGGACAAAGGAATTCACCAGAAAAATTAAAAAACGTTATTTAGAAGAGTACACAAAAAATCGTAGTATGAAGAATAATAGAGCTTGCGAGGACACAAATTAGGAGAGAAGAATTCCCAAAATAAAGTACGCCGTTGTACCGTAAGAGGGAAAAGTGTAATTTTTATTGGTGTATAACTATAACCTAGTTCCTTTGTACTCCAGTTTATTCGAAATTTTCTTTTTATGACACATTTGTTTTTAAAGTCAATCATAACTGTTCTAACGTGATTTTAAAATGCCATGCGGTGCTCAATTGAACGATGTCAAAAGAGCTTACCCATGTGATGGGTACTCCAGTACAAATTGTATGAAAATTTCTCACTTTTGGTTTGCACTGTAAGACATTTTGCCGTTTTTGCTAAGTTTTAAAGCTATCTATGGACAGGTTCAACAAATTTTTACGTTTTTTATAGGTTTCGATAACGATGCTAGCCGCCCTTTACGAGCCCAAACAAATAAAGCAGCTGCCATTGTTTTTGATAAAATTGTTTTATTACAAATTATTTGCTTTAGAAAGTTTTACTTACAAGAAATATCTAAGAAATACACGCAACTCCATAAAAAATGTGTTGGGTTACTCGGGTGCCCCAGCAACTAAATGGAATCAAACACTCGAAAATAAAAACATAATACCATTTTGGGAGTTGTCATGAAGTTTCACCTTTCTAGGTTATCCGTAAGTATATAAAATTTCAGTATCAAAGTGATTTGGGTACACGGGTACCCCATCACACACATAAGGGTTAAGGAAGCAGGATTAAGTTTTAGTGAAATCGCGAGAAAATTAAGCCGGTCTGACCGAGTTGTGCGGAATCCCAAAAATTATGGAAACAACCGTCGGGGTGGTCCGAAACCGAAGTTGTCTGAATGCGATACTCGTTGCATTCATAACCTAGCCAGCAATTCTCTGAAGTCTGCATCCAAAATTGCAAGGGAATGTGACCTAAATGTTTCGCGTTGGACCATAAATCGCGCAATTAAGAGGTTTCCCACCCTCATCAGAGAAAAACTTAAATCTGCTCCTAAATTGCTGAGAGAACATGAGAACGAATTGGGAAAAGGTAGTTTATTTTAATAAGGTCATTAATAAATAGAAATTATTCCTTTTTTCCGGTATAGGTCATTTTCTCTGATGAGAAAAAGTTTAATTTCGACGGGCCTGATGGTTTCAACTCTTACTGGAGGGATATTCGCAAGAAACCCCGTTATTTCTCCAAACGAAATTTTGGCGGCGGATCATTAATGGTTTAGGGTGCCTTTTGTGTGGATGGCATGTTGGAGTTGGCATTCCCCAGCACACGAATGAATTCTGCAGAGTACACCCAAGTGGTGCGAATGAACCTTCTTCCATTTTTGGAAAAAAAATCGAGAAGTTGATTGGACATTCCAACAAGACAATGCGGCCATACATAGCAGTCGCTAGACAAAAGAATGGCTTCAGTCCAACAATTTGAATTTTTGGAAGTGGCCAGCATGCTCCACAGATCTAAATCCGATCGAGAATGTTTGGGGAATTATTATACGACAGATATACGAAGAAAATAAGCAGTACACAAAAATGTTGATCAACTGAAAAGCGCTATTATTACGTCATGGGAATCTGTGAGCCACGAGACGCGAACACGCTTGGTGGAAAGCATGCCAAACCGTATTTTTGAAATGATTCACAACAAGGGTGGCCCCACGCATTATTAAACTTGTCAATTTTTATAGATCCACAAACTTGTTTCGGTTCTATCACTCTAGTTAAATGGACAAACTACAGTGGGTGGTCAAGCAATTAGCACGCTTACGAAAAATTTAAATTTTCATGTTTAAGTGGATGTAAGACGTACAAAAATAGTTTCCAAACGCTTTTTGTTTTCTTGTTTGCTTAGCTTGTTTGTTCCACAGTATTTCGAATGGTATTTGTGAGGTTATGTGCCGTGAGTGAGCACGATAACGGAACTTTGTTAGCAGCAGTATTAAATTGAAAGTTTGTTGCAAATCTGTAATAGTGAAGTGTGCATTCGAATTGTGAAAGCATTATGACAAAACAATGTCGTTTTCTCTTTCGGTAGCTGTCCTCTCAGCTGGAAATGGCAAACCTCTAAGAGTAAAAATTGCCTATGAAAAAGCTCCCAACCTGCCGTTCGGAACCGGCATAAAACTGTAGGTCCCTTCCACCCGCGTACAAATTCACACGCACAACACGGGTGGCTGCCTTAGTCTCGCGTAAGCGGGCTGTCGTGCCAATCAATTATTATTATTATTATGTATTGAAAAATACTCGCATTAAGGCTGGGTAGTTATTGTTTTAAGTAGTTTGGAACGGTGTATTGAACAAACTTCTGTTTTTTAAGGATGATGCAAAAACTATATAATTCACTTTCAAAATATTTATTTGTTTTGAAATAAAAATATAATTGAATTAAAAAATAAAACTGTAAGAGTTTGTTTTAAACATAAAAAACGTTTCATTGCTTGACCACCCACTGTAAACTAGGTTATAGTTATGCACCAATAAAAAATCACACTTTTCCCTCTTACGGTACAACGGCGTATTTTATTTTGAGAATTCTTCTCTCCTAATATGTGTCCTCGCAAGCTCTGTTATTCCTCATACTACGATTTTTTGTATACTCTTTTAAAATCAAAAGAACCTATAAAAAAGAACTAGGCTATAGTTATGCACCACAGTGTATAAGAGACAATATGCTAAACAAAAACTTTTTTTGTGTTCCTTAAACCTTCAATATATTGTAAAAAAATTTTCAAAAAGATTGATAATAAAGGAGCTGAAAAATAAATAATTTTGTAAATCATTAAAAATTCCCCTTTCTAAAGTGCCATGATACCTTAAGTGCTTGTAAAGCGCTAGTTTGTTCTTCGAGAGAGGGCTCTACTTCTTAATTGCCTACTCAGTCCGAAGTAGCAGTGACGTGTTCAAGAGGCGAAGACACTTGGTGTGATCACAGAAAGTTCTTTTGTCAATGTCACACTTTGATAAAAATAGTGATATCATGTTTCAGCTTACACGAAAGGTATTTGAAACCACTCTCGGTATCAAATGGCTCAAAGAGGTAGTTTTCAATTCAACGGAACTAGCAGTAGCGTTCAAAGTAATTTTTTAAATTTTTGATTATTTCTTATCTTTTCGGTTAACTAATTTTAAAAGCCAATGCCTTGTTGGGGTTTTTAATGCGGCACTAAACAGGCTTTACGAACGTCTATTGTCTACGATTGATTGACATTAGCTTGGTCAGATCAATTATTGAGTATGGCTGCGTTAAATGAGACCCGGCTTATTTGTGAGATATTAATAGAATTGAAAATATACAAAGAAGGTTTTCTAGGTTTGCCATCGGTAGACTGAAATGGAATTTTTGTCCCAGCTATAAATGTAAATGTACTCTTCTTGGTGTGAAGTCACTGGAAAGTCGAAGAAAATACTGCCTTGCATTGCTTGCTAGGGATACTTTGACGAGTCATATCGATTGTTCCAGACAGACGCATAAGAAAAAGGAATTTCCCTTTTGTTTGAGTCCACAGAACCAATTGTTCTCGAAAATTTATTAATAATGCTTGCGTTGTTTTTAATTCGATTTGCAATGTAAGCATTCAAACAAATGCTGTAATCTGTGCTGTGGTAAAAATCAGTTTTTTAATTAATTTTAAGCTACATCTAATTTTTTGTTTTTTCTGTTTTGTACATAATGTAACTTTTGTAACTCAGTCCAATAGGGTTTTCCGATAGACAAGCCATCTTGGTTTATAGGCAACTATGATTCGTGCTATCAAAAGCAGCTTTGAAGAAGTGGTGTGTGTCAATCTGCTACTCGCGGGTCTTCTCCAGGATTTGCCTTATTATGAAGATCTTGTCGATCGTGGATTAACCAGGTCTTAAGCCACACTTTCGTTATGCCCAGTCAGTTTGTTGACGATGAACTTCAGTCTCTCACACAATGCATTCGATAGGACCTTATATGAAGCGTTAATCAGACTCGCGGTAGTTAACCTTTCTTATGGTACACTCAGGCTCCAAATGTTGATTGTGTTTCAACATCATCGTCCATCCCACTAGTTCCTCTGTTAAACATTCTGAGCATTTTATGGTTTTTATACTTTTTCCTTGAAATTTTGCGTTCTTTTAACATTATTGGGGTGTTACGACAGTTGAATTTCAATTTGCAGCTGCTTGTCAAAAAAAGACCAGGGACGCAGTGCACTATTCGAGAAAATTGTAATGTGAAATCTTGTAACTTGAAGCGAATGACGCCTGGCAAAGTCGCAATCTTAAAAATTGCTTAGATTTTCTGACTGTGAACCAGTTCAGCACATGATCGACCATTGAATTATTTTTCGGTAGAAAAGAAATCGGAGACTTTGTGTAAATGAAAACGAAAGTTGGCGTAGCTTGAACTACCCGTTCAAGCCACACTTCTGACTCTTAAAAACTAAAGTATATATACATACATATATATATACATATATACATATATGTATGGCGTTTTATTTAATTAAAAACTTAGACAATTGAAAATCGAAAAAATTGAATTGAAATTAGATCTGCCGCGATGCTGGCTGGTGCATGTCCCAAACTCAACTGACGAAAACCGACGCCGCGCGTCCTCTTTCGCCTGTGTGGTGCTGCCAGATTTTCGTTCCCACAACTCGGCCATCCTGCTACGCATTCGTCTCGAATGCATCATCGTCGACATCGCCTCCTTCCGGCCACGGCTTTATATACTCAGCGTTTCCCGTGTTGACCCTTCACAATGGCCAACACGGGAAACGTCGTATGTGTCGTTGGGCTTTGCACGGATAACTTGTTACGATCCCAAAAACTTCGGCTTCAATTTAAGACCTCCGCCGTACTGCGTACGTTTTATCGCTACCAGGTCCCCAACTTTGTACCGCTTCGCTGGCTTCCGTCGAAGACTGTAGGTTTGGCGATTTTCATCTTGAAGTCTGAGAATCTGCTCTTTGGCTGCCTTTCGCAAACTTTCCCGTTCTTCGCTGAAACTTGCAATGATTTCGTCTTTAACCAACTGCTTGATGTGGGAGTCATCTGTCGTATGCATTTTGATGCCCACTAGGAGTTCGAATGGCGTCTTCCCCGTGCTTCTGGTGTATGTCGAGTTTATGGCTTGCTGTACGCGATCAACAAATCGGTACCACTTTTTCGGATCGTGTATACTAAGCTTGGACAAAACGTTGCTGATAGTTGCATTCAGCCTCTCCACTTGACCATTAGCTCTGAGCAACCTTATAGTGATTGATGTTTTTCGTGGTTACCTTATAGTGATTGATGTTTTCGGCCTCGCAATACTTGCTGAACTCCTCGGAAGTGAATGCCGAGCCCCGATCGGAGATAATATTCATAGAATTGCCAAAAACCACACTCTGGATTTGTAGCTTGGCAACCACTTCTCTAGCCGATGTCGTCTTAGTCGGATATAGCCGGCAGAATTTTGTGAATGAGTCTATTACGGCCAACAGGTGTTTGTATTGTTTACTAGTTGATTCCAGAGGTCCAAGGAAATCTAAATGGTAGGTTTGTAGTGGCAAGTCCCCTTTATTAAGTGAATGTAATTCGCCCTCCTGCTTACCTTGCTTCCGATTACTGGCAATGCATGGTATGCAATTGGCGATGTGACTCTGGATTTTTGCTTCGAGTTTCGGTATAAAGTAGTCTTTGCTCAGCAGCTCTTCTTAACAGCGAAGTGACCTCTTTCATGCGCTTGCTTGATGATCTTCTTTTGCATACCTTTCGGCACCACTAACAGCTCTTCGTCGTCTACTAATTTATACAAAACTTCACCTTTTTTGCAGTAACCATTATAAGACGGTTTATGTTCAAGCAACTCCTGAATGGTTTGTAACTCTTCATCTTGCAGTTGCCTGTCGAATTTTCATGATTACTTTATCGTCGTTAACAACCATCACTGCGTACCTACTCAATGCGTCCGCATGCCTAATCTGCGTCCCCGATCTGTGCTCAACACTTTAGTCGTACTCTTGTAGAAACAGCTGCCATCTTGCTACTCTTGTACACAGGTCCTTCTTATCCAAAGTCTTTGTGAACGCCTTGCAATCCGTGATAATTTTGAAGACTCTTGTTGAGAAAAATTCACGCATTTCAACGGAAGAGGTTGCCCAAGAACTGAACGTCAACAAATCAACTGCATTTCGTCATTTAAAAAAGGTTGGGTACATTTTGAAGCTCGATACTTGGGTGCCGCATCAGTTGAGTGATACAAATAAAGTGGACCGTGTAACCTTGGACCGTGACCGTGGACCGTGAGCCTTTTCTGGATCGGTTTGTGACAGGTGACGAGAAATGGATTATGTACAACAATGTCCAACGAAAACAAACATGGAAACAGGCACACAAGAAGGCAGAACCGGTTTCCAAAGGTGGATTGCATCCAATGAAGGTGTTGCTGTGTGTTTGGTGGGATATCCGAGGAGTGATATATTTTGAGCTCTTACCCGTTGCCGAAACGATTAACGCGAATAAATATTGTCAGCAATTGGCCCAATTAAAGAAAGCAATTGAAGAAAAACGTCCGATTTTGGCCAATCGCAAAGGACTCCTCTTCCACCACGACAACGCCAGACCACATGTTGCAAAACCGACTCTGTCCAAACTGAAGCAGATGAACTGGGAAATCATGTCGCATCCTCCATATTCACCAAACATCGCGCCTTCTGATTACCATTTATTCTGATCATTGAAGAACAATTTGAAGGGAAAAAGATTTAAAACCGTGGACGACGTTAAAAACCACTTTGTCCTCTTTTTTAACGAAAAAACGCGTGATTTTTATGAATCCGGCATCCGTAAGTTGGTTGATCGTTGGGAGTGGATTGCCGAACATGATGGCGAATACATAATTGATTAAAAAAGATTTTGTTTTGAAAAATTTCAATTTGAGTTTTGGCTTCAAATCAGGCACGAATTTATGCACTCATCCAATATAATATTGTTACGAATACTAGTTCTAGTGGGCTGTTACGTATCACTGGATTATGCAATTTGAAAATGAAACAACTTTAATTATTCCAACGCAACCAATTCAAAACCAAAAGTCACTTCATTATTCACAGTTTTACACTTTACTGTTCGTACACTTACGAACACTTGCTTAATTACTCCGTGTGGCAACTTCACTTGTCAAAACCAGACTGACTCGCTGCGCCGCATCCGGCTGCCTTTTATACCTCTCAGGCCATCGCGCAGATCGTTCCCGCACATTCCGGAGTGGACTAAAAGTTATTATCGCGGCCGTCGCTGCCAGATTGGACTAAAAGTTACTATCGCGGCCGTCGTTGCCAGATTGGGTTATAGCACGGCACGTAGCGACAGACTGTCTCATCGTTACAATATCATCGATATATGGCAGGGCGATTCCCTTGCGCATCAAGTTACGAAAGATTGCGTTGACGTGACGCTGAAAAACCCCAGAGGGTTTGAGAGACCAAAAGGGACTTTCAGGAATTGGTATTGGCCACTATGTGTTACAAACGATGTATATTTGCGACTGTCCTTCGCCACTGGCACATGGAAAAAACCGTTTTTCAAGTCTATACTGCTAAAAATCTGCGCGTTCTGCAATCTATCCAGCTGGTCCTCAATTAATGGAAGTGGAAATCGGTCATTGACGATTACTTTGTTTAGCCTTCGGAAGTCGACACATAACCTTGGCGTACAGTCACGTTTTTTATCTAGCACTATTGGGCTACTAAATTCGGAATCTGACTCTTCAATGACACCGTCATTTAACCAATGCTCAATCTGATCATCCACGACACACCTTTCAGTAATTGGCAATCTACGCGGAGCGCAATAAATCTGAGTTTCTTCTTGTAGAATTATTTGGAGCTGCACTTTCGTTGTTTTGCACTGTAGCGGTTTATAGTTTTGCACTAAACTTAAAACTTTTTCTTTAGCATACGCGCTAGCTGTCTCATCTATATCGATACAGTCGTCATTAGAATTTACATTAATACTCAACACTGCAAATTGTTCAACTTGACTTTTTTCATCTTTATCGAGTTTCCTTATACGAAAACCAGACGGATTGATTGTTATATCCGCTTGTAAACAAAAATCCGCGCCAATTATGGCATCAACATCTAAGTACTCGGCCGCCACAACATGAAACAATAAATCAAATGTTTCGCTATCTACCTCGACTATCTGCATCAATGCACCAATTGGCTTGAAAATATCTGTTTTACCGAACTCAGTCAACTGTACGTTTGACTTTTTAAGTGTTGGCATATTTAGCGCCTTGCACACATTGTACGACAAAATGTTCACTTTGCTGCCCGTGTCCAATAGGGCCGCACAGTTTATATCCCGACTTTAATCGTCGTCCGCATGAGATCGTTTTGCACATCTATCACGTTTACATTTCTTGTAGAATAACGGTTTGTCTTTGACGGACAATTTTTCGAGATATGGCCGAACTGCTGACACGCAAAACACTTGGTGCCCTTGTCTTTATTTAAACACTCCACTGATTTGTGTCCTTTGTTGCCACAATTATTATTATCGCCGGGGAATGTGCACCGCGACCTAAAAGATCTATTGTGCCCCCTTCATGGCCTTCACAGTTCGTCCGTGAGTCCAGTATCCAAAAGGAATCTTAGTATATTTCCTAAGCCTTTGGAAACCCAGTCCGATCCTGGTATAATAAAGTCACCCAGGGATTGCCGCTTAGCTGTCTGACAGGATTGCGATCCTCTGGATTCGGTATTTCCTCACCTTTTAATGGCGTATATTTTCGCCTGAAAAATGGTGGTGTCCTGTAGGTTCCGAGTATCTAATCCCCGGTCAATACACCCCGATTCCTGTACCCTCCTCCGTTAGAGAGCCATCTGTGTACCAGGAAATCATGTACTGATCTATCAGATATGTCTCTGGTTGACCTACCCAGCTTATTTTATTACTAAGTTCTGTTTTAAATCTCTTGGTGAAACAGAGCTTCGGAATAATTGTGTCTCTCGGTATTGCAATCTCAGGATACTGGTTCGTATGAATAGCAACCTTCTTACCACTCTTCGCCTGGGTTTGTATATGTAAGTTAAGAGGAACCTCCATGGATGCTGTCGGACACGTTCTCATAGCCCCTGATATGGTCAGCCCTGAGAGCCCTGATGGTGGTCAGCTGTCTGGTTTTACTAACCCAGACCGCTGAACCATACGTTATCATAGGCCTCACGATCGTCGTGTAGATCCATCTCAGTATGGCTGGTGTACAGCCCCAGATTTTACCTGCTATGGACCTACAGGTCATCAGGACCCTGGTGGCCTTTTTAATCGTTTCACCAATGTGTCTCTTCCAGTGGAGTTTCTGATCTAGTATAATATCTAGATATTTCACCTCTTTCTGAAACTCTATCTCTATTCCATCCAAACGGATTGGTCTGACAGCGTCAAGTTTGTACTTTCTAGTAAAGGGTACGATAGTGGTTGTAGCCGGATTTATATTCAGCCCCACCTTCGCGCACCATTTCTTGGGTAAACTTAGCCCTAAGGTTATCCTATCCTGCAGGGTATCTTCAAATTTTCCCCTGCATATGATTACGATATCATCTGCGTAACCCTGTGCCGTTAGTCTAGAGTTAGAGAGCTCCTGTAGGAGGCCATCCACAACGAGGCTCAACGAGGACAGCCGGTCGTGGTGGCCCCTATAATCTGGCCCGTGCTAGTCTGAATCTCCACCTTCCTAGTAGCGAGCATGCCGTTTATCCAGCATTTCAGGGTATCCGTTAACCCCCTGCTGGATAAGGCGCTGTCTATGGTTATATGAGAGGTGTTATCAAAAGCCCCCTCAATATCCAGGAAGGCACAAAGTGCCATCTCCTTCTCGTTTAGACTCTCCTGTATCTCACCTGTTAGCTGGTACATTGCAGTTTCAGTGGAGCGCCCTGCTCTGTAAGGATGCTAACAGGTGCTTAAGGGTTTGTCTATTAGGGCTGTCGTCCTTACGTAGCTACCTACGACCTTCTCTAGAGTCTAGAGTTCTCTAGAGTCTTCAGTATAAATGAAGTCAGGCAAATCGGTCTGAAGGACTTCGGGTGAAGGGGATCCTTTTTCCCGACCTTTGGTAGAAAGAATACCTTTGCCCTCCTCCAGGCTTCTGGTATATATCTCAGCGCCAGACTGGCTCTAGCTATTCTCAAGAGATCACATTTAATGACGTCCATCCCAGATTTCCATTGCCACTAACCAATCTCTTCTAGAGATTTTGCAGAGTGCCTCAGCCTGCCTCGTTTCCCTCCAAGCAACAGACCCCGGGAAGTGAGTATCCAGGACGAGCTTTGCCTTCTTCTCCTCCCTTTTGGTAAACTCCCCGTTGCTCTTCCTGAGACTAGTAGAGGACAGACTGTTGCCTTTTGCAATAACCTTGTAGAGTCTAGATGCCTCTGAGGTTTGTTCTATGTTCTCACAGAAATTTCTAAAATTCCTGCGCTTAGATTCCCTGATCTCCTTATTGTATTGGGTCAGTGTATTTTTGTACTCGGACCAGTTCCCGGTACGCTTAGCCCGGTTGAAAATCCTGCGAACCTTGCTTCGCAGTATACTTAGGTCCTTATTCCACCAGGGCACATACCTGGAAGATTCTACCCTACTAACAGGACAGCGTACGTCTTATTAGTCTTATTGAAGCCCTCCAGTGCTGTATCTAGCTCCAATGAGTTCCTAATTTTGTCTCCTCCCCCAGATTGGTGGAGTTTGCACTCAGTGTCTCATGAAACTTTTCCCATTCTGTCTTCCTGGGGTTTCTTAAGATTCTCCTGACCGAAACGGCCCCCATAATGTCGAACCTTATGATTCTATGGTCTGACATTGAGGGTTCGCTGGATACCCTTCAGTTTCTAACCAGTCCGGAGCTTGGAGTATTTCCTATGGTAATATCTAGGACCTCCTCTCTCGCACTGGTTACAAACGTTGGTATATTTCCCACGTTAAAGCCACAATTGTAACAGACGATTTCTTTTCTATCATTTCTCGACGTACTGCATCAAAGCACTGTCATCAACGTTACCACTCGCTGCTAAGTCTTTCATTGAAAAAAAAAAATACTCTTGCACAGTCTCGTCGGATTTCATCTTTCTTCCGGACAATAACTTACACTAGTCAGAATAAGTTTGCGTACAGGCAAGTCAAAATTATGTTATGATTAAGGGGGTCAATACGTGTAAACGGTATATTTTTGGTATCGCGCATACGCCGGAAAAAATGATGGCAATGTAAAATTTTTTTTTAGTCTTTTATTAAAAGGTAGCAGTGCAAGAAAAAAACCCCCACCCCCGGCTGTGGTGGGGTCCAACGTTGGGCCCAAATTCTAGTAGAAGTTGTGCCGGCGCCTCAAAAGTCATCTGAAAAAAATATTGCTTTTAGTTATTATGAGAAAATATATGTACCTTCTAAACGAACTAAAAAAAAATATTTTCTCGAAAAACAAAATACGCTCCAACCGAAAAAATGACCTTTTTTTCTCTTAATTTCCCGAAAATGGCGCCGCGGATTTCGCCAAAAACAATGAAATTTTTAGTTCGTTTAGAAGTTCTATGTTTCAAAAAGTTGATGCTCAAATTTTAGATCAGTGGGACTAAAACTTGCCGAGATATTCTACTTCCATTATCAAAAACCAGTGTTTCGAAATAATTCGGTTTAAACTTTGCGGTACCGATATCATGCGGAACGAATTGACCATCAATAAAGCGCTGCTGCAGGGGAACGGGTCATCATAATTAAAAACCACTTGAGGGGGATATTCTTAAGACCCCATGGAGTCTATTTCACAAAAAAAAATTTTTTGCAAATTTTTTTAATTTACACGTTAACTTTTGACCTCAAAAATTGATTTTTTGTTTATAAAAACTTATCCACGTTTTTCATATATGCCTTAACTGCACTTTTTGTTATGTTTTAGATAATAATTTTCCATGTATTCGTATTTATTGACAACATACTCACAAAACGGTGCAGAATAAGTTTGCGTACAAAACTAAGTTATGCTTTTTATGCAGTTATGCTTTTTATTTTTATTTGAAAATTTGTATTCCATTGAGCAGTAAACGGACTTGTAAATAATTTTTAAACGTATATGGGCTTGAAATTATATAGAAAGCAATGGAACCGAAGCGAAAAAAAATAAAAACCGATTAAAGGGTAATCTTACTAAATCTTTCCCAAATTGACAAAAAATTTCGTGAAATTAGAGAAACTTTTCGAAGAGCACATTTGTTATTTCGAAAAGCCATCTTAAATTTCGAAAATACCAGAAATCTTTGCTTCTCTGCTACGATCTGGTAATTTTCTTAAGCTACCCAAGGAATGGATTAGATTGTTTTGCGATAGTGCATCACAATCTAAGGCTAGTTGCATTCAATATCTTCAGAAATGTTCAGAAATATTTTATTAAACCCAGTAGCACTGACTTTATAAGAAAAATCCTGAAAAAACATATTTCCCCCGGAAGAAGCCCATATTTAGCTTACTTACAAGGAGCACAGAATTGCTTTCGTAAAAGAGTCCATCAAAGCAGGCCCGGATTTACCATGCAGGCATTGTAGGCAGTCGCCTAGAGCGGCAAGAATTGAAAGGCGGCAAATTTTAGCGGAAACTTTGAAAACTTGTTCAATTCAGTTTGATCCATTCATTGCTGAACATATTAACAGATTCGGGAACAAAGGTAGAGGCAGAACAAATTATCTATCAAAAACGATTTGCAATGAGTTCATCGAGCTTCTGGGGAAAAAAGTCCTGGAGAAAATCGTCAAAGAAATCAAGGTAGCCAAATATTACTCGATGATTGTCGACTCTTCTCCTGATATTTCTCACGTTGATCAGCTGTCATTTATCATAAGATATGTGAAAGAAGATGGAGTTCCTGTGGAGCGTTTCCTTCAATTTATCGAAAATCCAGGACACAAAGCTCAGAATCTTGAAAATGATATTTTGTCAACGTGCGAATCCCTTAGCATCAACATCAGCGATTGTCGAGGACAAGCGTACGACACCGCTGCAAACATGTCTGGGCCGTACACAGGGCTTCAAGCAAGAATGAAAGAAATCAACAAATTCGCCGATTATACGCCTTGTGCTGCTCATTCTTTTATTGTTGGAAATTTGGAATTGGAATTTAGTTGGAAAACATGCCGCAGAAAGTTGTCCGATGGCCGTAACGTATTTTGCAACGATCCAGAACGTGTAAAATTTTTTTTCTGCATCAACCCACCGCTGGGAAATCTTAACAAAACACTGTAAAAATTCCGACTCTGGACGAATAATTACTGTGAAGTCACTGTCAAGCACTCGGTGGCCAGCTCAAGATGATGCCGTTCACGCTCTTGAACATCATTCCCCAGAAGTCATCTCAGCTTTGGAAGAAATAGAAAATGATCTCACTGAAAAATGTGTAACGCGAAACGAAGCCTTCTGTATTCGACAACAACTTGAATTGTTAGAAACTGCGTTTATGCAATAGTTGTGGAGCTTCCTCTTATCTTCCCTAAATTCTGTGAGTAAAAAATTACAAAATGTCAATACAACGATCGTTGAGTTAATTGAACTTTTAGAAGGTTTGACCAAAATGATTATGAAAAAAATGAGTATGAAAAAAAGCGCTCGCTGTTTCCGAAAATCAAGAATACAAAACGGCTACTACGCGAAAAAAGACAAGAAAACTTAGATGCGATGAATCGAGAGATGGGGAAGTTGAACTCGTTGGCCGGGAAAACTTTAGAATAAATACCTTTAACGTCATTTTAGATAAAATTTTATCGGAATTACAAAAAAGAGGAAAAGCGTACAAAGTCCTTTATCAGAAATTTTCAGTTATTACAGACATTACAGATATTCGTGAAAACTCTGCTCAGTTGATAAATTTTTACGATCAAGACATCGAAGCATCGTTTCTAATGAAATGATTTTATTTAAAAGTTACTGCGCCAAAAAGAATATGGAAAAAATTCTCCTATGGATCTGCTGAAATTATTAAGAAGCAATGAGCTCTACACAGTTTTTCCGAATGTTGATATAGCGTACCGAATGCTTGTTTGCACACCCGTATCAAATTGTAGCGCTGAACCAGAGCTGTTAAAGAATGCAATCATTTGCGAATAATTAGTCAGTTGATTTTTTGGCAAAAAAGTGCATTCATTTTTTGTATTCAATGAATTAGAATAAAAAAATGAAGTCATTATTCAGACTAAAAATTTATGAATAATTATTCATTTTTACATTCATTTTTTGCTAGTCATTTGATTGCAATCATTTGATTGCAATATCAAAATGAAGTCAATTGAAGTCATTTGAAGTCATGTGAAGTGATTTGAAGTCATCTGCAGTTAAGCTAAAGCCAGCTACCCTAAGGGCCACTTTTTCAGTGCGAGTTTAAACCCAGTTCAAACGGAGTTTGCTTGAACTTGGTTTAAATTTGAACTAAGTTTAAACGACAAAGTAGTTTTTCAGTGCTAGTTTAACTGGAGCAAATATTTGTCATTTGAGTATGGCAATACTGGCAACATTTTTATCTAGCTAATAATTTTCCTTTGTTTTGATTGTCATTCGAAAATAAATTCTTTGCGCTCAAATAATGTATTTATGTAATTAAAAAATTCAACATTTTTCGTCTCGGGAAATCGAATGTCTTCTTGCACTTTTGAAAAAAAATATACAAGTGCTCGAGTGCAAGAAGGACCGCGTGAGTACCGAGGAAAAACAAACCAAATAGAAAGAAATTGAGGACGATTTCGATTCAAAATTTGTTGATAAGTTCCGGTGCGCGAAAACGTTGCGCACAAAGTATAAGAATCTAAAATAGTGCAAAAAAAGAATTTCGCTCACGACAGGCAAGAGCTGACCAAAACCAAAAATAAATGAACTGTCAGAAGCTGTTGACAGTTTAAACTTATTTTAACCGTGCAAGGTTGGGCGTTTAAACTGAGTTTAAACTTCAGTCAAGTTTGACTGAAAAATTCGATTTTGCGTTTAAACTAAGTTTAAACTAGAAACTGAGTTAAACTCGCACTGAAAAATTGGCCGCGAGAAGTACTCATTGCGCATACATTGCACTCTCTACGTGCTCGCACGTACAGCGCGCGAGTTACGTGGCCGTTGCCGTTACCGCCAACGTCAACGCCACCAGACTACCCCAAGGGCTTAGCAATAGATTGGTCAGCATAAAACTCGCTACAAAGCAAGCCGACCAATAAAACAAACACTTGACCGATGTCAATCAACCCGGAATCACTTTTGAGTTTTTCCGTTGCAACCATAAATTCGGTCAAGCGATCATTTTTCGTAAACACACTGAAGTGCTGTTACAGCGAAGAACTTGTTGCAACCATAAATTCGGTCAAACGATCATCTTTCCATAAACACACTTAAGTGCTGTTACAGCGAAGAACGAATTGCGCCAATGTAGTACAAAGCGGCCAATCGCGGCGATCATGTTTCAATGGTCGTAAATTCGTTCAATCGCTGTCACAACAAAAAACCAATTGCCCAAACATTTTCAATTTCTCTCTCCTCCATTCCCTTCGCCTTCTCGATGGTCATACTCCTAAATACATAAGAAATATTTTGTACATAGGAATAAGAGGTTAGCTTAAGACTATTTCAATAAAGAAAAATCATTCTGATTCCAACCCCGAAACTATTCGGATGTTTTAATTTTTGGCCTTAAGGTCTAAAGGAATAGAAGCAACCTAACTCGCGCGGTCAACATCGGCGCACGCGGTCAACTTGGCCGTTGGATTGACGGCAAACTATTTATAGTAGATGAGTGTTCGAGCACTCCTTTTGTAGGTAATTTCAAGTACTTTAAAATGGTATCGAAGCAATATGCGAAAAACCCTACCGGTTTCAAGGTATTCACGAAAAACGAAAACTATCCCTCACTTTTGACCTTTGACCGGCCATTGTGATTCACCTAATCGACCTATGACCTCGATTTTATTATCATTAGATAGATAATTTTATTCCCCACAAATTTGATCCCTCGGACTTGTCGGTAAGAGCAATAGCACCGGAGATAAGGAATTAAAACGAACTCACCCCTAAATAAGCAGGAGGTAGTATCTTCCCCCACCCCCTCGAATACGAAAACTCAGTTTGAGATTCAGGACATGCCCCCGAACATACCCTCAAAATTTCAGCCATTAAGTATTTTTTTTTAGTAAATGTGATTTATTTGTCTCTATTTACTGTACTAATATTCAAAAATTAATTTATGCAAAGTCGCGATGCGTTCTAAGGCTTTCGCGAACGTCTACAAATGCACCCAGTGCAGCCATCGTCTTAAGGGGAGGTTCTCATTCAAATGGCTAAAAAGTAAGCAAAATTTGGCATTTTTTTGTGGGCCAATAAAAAACATAGGAAAAAACAGTTTTAGGATTCAAAAAGCTTATATTTTCGTCATTATTTACAAAGTTTTTCAAGACGAAAAAAACAAAATGGCGCCCGTGGTGACGTTCAGTCTAAGATGCGGTTCGCGTGGAATAACAAAACTGCGTACAGCCTGCTGCCTCAGGATCGATCTGAAACACAAAACCAATTATAAGGCTCGAAAGTAGGATACTTTTATTGGAGGAATGACCTAAGAACGGGTAAAAAACTTCAAATTTGACATAATGGTGCGATCTCAAACTTTGAAATCGATTTTTTAGCCCTTTTTTTATACTTTGAAGCTTAACAAAAAATAGTTAATAAAAAGAATTTGTAGATTTTACAGGTCATTACTCCAATGAAAAGGGTCTTCTTTCGAGAAAACAAAACATGAAGTCTTTCAGTTGAACCGTTTTCAAATGAGATTGTACGCAGTTTAGAAAAATCATGTTTTCAGATAAACGCTTTTAAAGTTTTGAGCGCGCGTTCCGAGCCGAGAGCGCCCCATGGCGGGATGGCCTGTAGAAACTTTTCTGATGTGCGAATCGGAAAATCGGTTTACCGCAATATATAAAAAAAATCGAATTTTTGAAAATTTTGAATGAGAACCTCCCCTTAAACAGTTTTGAATCGTACGTGATTTCTTTTATATTTTCTTCACTGCTTTTTTTTCGGACAAGCCCCCAAATTTATGGCATTTTATTTAATTAAAAACTGAGACAATTGACAATTGCCGTGATGCACAGTGTCGCGATCCCATATAAGCCGTGGCCAAAAATACTTAGCGTTGTCCTATTTTGATGAAACTTGGTGAGATGGTTTTTGTGGTGGAAATTAAGAAATTTACAAAAAATCATTAAAATTGGACCACTGCCACGCCCACCTCCCATACGAAAGGAACTTTAATATTGAAATAACTTTCTTAATATTAGCCCCCGTGGCTCAGTTGGTTAGTGCGCGGTCCAACGAGTCGCATGCAGAGCGACGCAAGATCGAATACTGCATGTAACACTTCGTTCAATAATGTGTGTGACTAACTAATTAAAACACATTTTTTTGCCAAAATTCGTTTTTATTCATCAACATAGTCCCCTTTTAGGGAGATACAATCCAAATCCATTCCAACGCTTTTCCAATCTTTCGATACCGCCTTTGTAGAACGATTTTTCTTTGCCTTCAAAATAGGCGTTAGTTTCGGCGATTACTTCATCATTTGAGCCAAATCTCTTACCACGGAGCATCTTTTTGAGGTCTGCGAAGAGCCAGTAGTCGCTGGGGGCCAAATCTGGAGAATACGGGGGATGAGGAAGCAATTCGAAGCCCAATTCATGCATTTTTGCCATCGTTTTCATCGACTTGTGACACGGTGCATTGTCTTGGTGAAACAACACTTTTTTCTTCTTCATATGGGGCCGCTTAATCGCGATTTCTTCTTTCAAACGTTCCAACAACGCTATATAATAGTCGCTATTGATTGTTTTCCCTTTCTCAAGATAGTCGATGAATATTATTTCGTGCACATCCCAAAATACTGACGCCATAACCTTGCCAGCCGATGTTTGTGCCTTTGGACGCTTTGGGCGGCTTTCACCGGTTGCATGCCACTCAGCAGACTGCCGATTTGACTCTGGAGTGAAATGGTGGATCCATGTTTCATCCATTGTGATGTACCGACGCAAAAACTCCGACTTGTTGCGCGTAAACATGTCCAAACAGCTCTTTGAATCATCGATTCGTTGTTGTTTTTGCTCCGGTGTGAGCAAACGCGGCACCCATTTCGAAAACACCTTTTTCATAACCAAATGTTCGTGTATTATGGTGTGTACACTGCCTGCTGATATCTTTAGAATGTCAGCAATCTCCCCCACTTTCACTTTACGGTCGGACATAATGATTTTCAGTGTTTTTTCAACGTTTTCCGGAATAACAGCGTCATTTGGCCGTCCAGTAGATGGAATGTCATCGGTGTCTGTACGACCACGTTTGAATTCGGCATACCAATAACAAATGGTTCTTTTTGATGGAGCAGAGTCCGAATAATGTTTTTCAAGCCATTCCTGGCATTGAACAGTATTTTTTTTCATTAAAAAACAATGATAAATCAGCACACGCAATTGCTTTGAATTCATTTTTTTTTAAAACTCAAAAGTAGTGTCACTTAAAGCACTGTAACTTGTAAACTAATGGTCGGATTGACATATAATTTTGACATTAAGCCTAAAAAGGTTCACAATTTCGAAAAAAATATTGATTTAGTATTAGTGCCGCCATCTATGTGTCAGTCACACACATTATTGAACGAAGTGTTAGTAACACCTAAAAAAAATAACGGGAAACTCGTTTTCTCTTTCGGTGGCTGTCCTCTCAGCTGGAAATGGCAAACCTCTGAGAGTAAAAATTGCCTATGAAAAAGCTCCCAACCTGCCGTTCGGAACCGGCATAAAAACTGTAGGTCCCTTCCACCCGCGTACAAATTTACACGCACAACACGGGTGGTTGCGGGAAGCTAGGCCTTAGTCTCGCGTGAGCGGGCTGTCGTGCCAATCAATTAATTAATTAATTAATTCTTAATATTAGTGATAGAATTATGAAATTTTGTATTTCAGCTTAAAATAATGACATAAAAGTTCACACTAAAAATGGGCTGCCTGCCACGCCCACTTTCAAAAATATTCGTATTTTACTACAACTAAAACTGTATTTTTAGAAGGCTGTTTACGATACTCGTTCCACGATGTAATTTTAATTGGTAAGCTTTCTAAAACCTTAAAGTGGGCGTGGCAGCTGGAACATATATATAAAGTGGCCAAAACTTTTCCTTTATGAATTCATGTTTAATTTTTTCAGCTTGTGATATCATATTTTGTTATAAATGTTTAGATTTTTAAAGTGGGCGTGGCATTCTGCCTACTTTTGATGATACGATCAATGTGCCAACATTGTTCTTTATGCAGCTCATCATTTCAGCAGCTGCTTTGTCACTACTTTCATTGAACGTCGGAAGCCATACTTCGAAAAAATCCAATTTTTTGACTGTAGGTGCCACTGCAAAACGTAAATGTTGAAGTGGGGACGCAAACTTTGCTTTTGTTCATGATTTACATTAACACCCGTCTTATTTTTAAGTAATTTTGTAAGAAATTCAAGTTTTGTCAACCGATTTTTGGCTTCAGCTTTACGCCACACCTCGAAGAAATCACGTATTTTTAGTGGAGGCCTCACTAGAAAAAAGCGAATAACAACCAAATAGGCACTTAAAGGCAAAAAATTACTCCGGATTACGTTAATACATACTTTTTTGAGTAATTTAAGGTTGGAACTAAAAAAGTTTTTTTTGACGTTTTTTAAACTTGTTTCCACCAAACTTTTGGTTCTTTGTTAGAAGCAAGTCAAAAAACGTAACGTCAACTTTGAAGCTACATAAAAATGGAACGGAGTAGGATATTGAAGATCCGATAATGGATTTTTCCGAGTTGAAATATTATCTGTCGATTGTCTTATTCATTTTAGTCATTTTTTAACATTGATTTTTACCATTTTTGGTCACACCCGCGACACTGTCAGTGTGCTTACTTAATTTTTCATTTATGTGGTAGACCCAGTGAAAAAAATGTGGTAGATTTGAATGAAATGTGGTAGATTTTTTGTATTGTACATTAATAGTATTTTATTGCATTTGTAAATTTATTGTATTTCATTGTATTTGCACATTAATTGCATTTTACGTTCTTCTATGCACTTTAACCTGTGCCGGGTTTCTTCCCATTGTTTTTTGTATTGTTGACTATTTTTTTTCTTTTTTGGGAGCTCGGATTCGCAAATTTCAGCAGCAGGTACAACTTCGCGTGGTAAAATTTCGTCCCGTCCAAGCGCATTGCCATCGCCATGCGATATTCTAAAAAACTAAACACTACTAAAAAATAAAGGCAAAAACTAACTTCAACTTTTTTAGACATTTTTCCATTTTAATTGCACCTGCCGCCAAAACAATTGCCAAACTGTCAACTATTTGTAGTGCACTGCTTTCGAAGTGATGAGAGTGCTACCAAATAATTTTTTTTTCACATTTTAACTTATAATGTTCAATGCAGCCCTAACATAAATTTTACAACATACAGTCTGTCCAGTAGAAGCGTGATCGCCGTAACTTGGAAACTTTTTGTCCGATTCGTTTCAAACAAACTGCATTTTATAAGTTTATAATATTGTAACGATAAGACATTCTGTCGCTGTGCAAAGCCACCCTGCCGCTACGTGCCGTGCTATAATCCAATCTGGCAATGACGGCCGCGATGGTAACTTTTAGTCCAATCTGGCAACGACGGCCGCGATAATAACTTTTAGTCCAACCTGGCAATGATGGAAACTTTTAGTCCACTCCGGAATGTGCGGGAACGATCTGCGCGATGGCCTGGCAGGTATAAAAGGCAGCCGGATGCGGCGCAGCGAGTCAGTCTGGTTTTGACAAGTGAAGTTGCCACACGGAGTGATTAAGCAAATACTTAAGTGTACGAACAGTAAAGTGTAAACTGTGAATAATAAAGTAACTGTTGGTTGATTTTATTGTCTGCGTTCTTACACGCACTGACTGTGTTTTATTTCCAAATTACACAATCCAGAGATACGTAACAGCCCACTAGACCTAGTATTCGTAACAATATGTATTGTACGCAATATTATTAATAACAGGTATAGTCGCCGCCATTCGCTATTATGGCCTCAAACCTCCAACCCATACTTTGCGCTAAGATCTGAGCAAGTTGCCGAGGCAATCGACTTCAAATCAGACGAATTTGTCTCGATAACGGTTTTGCTGTCCATATAGTATTTCCTCTGAGTTTCTGCTTTACAATTGCCCACACATTTTCTATCGGGTTGGCATCAGGCGACTGTGAGGGCCAATCTAACACTTCCACCCCATTTTGCTGTTTCCAATGAGCACACATTCGGCTGCGATGTTTGTGGTCGTTGTCTTCTTGTATAATCCAAGAGAGTCCTCTTCTCCCGAACATCTTCGTAGCTGATGGTAATAAAGCTTTTTCATAAATTTTGTTCATCGAAACCGCGTTCAAGTTGGTGGTACTAACGAAAAGTCTCCCAAATCCTTTTTCTAAGAAGCAGCCCCAAACATGGACCTTTACTGGGTCTTTAACAGTTCGTTGGAACAATCGGTTGATGGCGGCACACCAAGATCAAGTTATGCTACTAATTGCCCAAAATTGGGATTCATCCGTAAATATTACATCATTCCAATTCCGATCTTAATTGGCATAAGCCCAGGCAAGCCGTTTTTAAACGTGTGATGATGAGAGCGACAGTTTTTTCATAGAGCTCCGGTTTTTAACGTCGTTAGATCTTAAACGTCCTCGAATCGTCTCTTTTGATATTTGAACACCATTTTTCTCTAAAACTGTTTTCGTTTTACGCAACGATAAGCCCGGCTTCGTCGCAAACAAATCAATGATCTTCTTGTCCTGTTTTGGGAGGTCTTTTTTTCAAGGCTCCGCCCAGCCAAATCGTCGAAATTTTTTGCTTCCATATACCTATTCGTGCACCTCGTTACGAATGACTTCGACTTCTTCATATATTTTGCTGCAGCTAAACGTGACATTTACGGCCCTCTAGGGTGTAGACAAAGGAATACGGCTTCAAGTCGCTTCTCTCACGCGGAGCTCATCTTGTTAAAACACCCTGTACTTTGTAATTGTTTTACGACACTGACAATTTTTGCAGTGCGTATTACAAAAAGTATGAGGCTGCTTAGGTGCACTCCAATTTTTTTGATAACGGTACTCTAAGTGATAATTTGGTCAATCACGCTTCTACTGGACAGACTGTAAAGCTCTAATTTACTTAGAGTAATAGGTTGGTTAAGAGACAAATTAATGTTCCACAAAAATGTGGTAGATTTTAAGCCCTCCGTGGTAGATGTGGTAGAAACTTGATTTTAAAAATAATTGTGGTAGATCTACCACATATGTGCACGGTAGGCAGGAAGCATCGATAGGTTGCACAAAAATGTCGACGAAAACTGTAATCGGGGTTGTATTTGTTGATGATTATAGGTGCAAAATCCGTTCGAATTGAAATCCGACCTGCTTCTTCTCAAAAGTTATACATATTTTTATATTTCGAATCGGGACAATTTGTAACACAGGACAACAAAAACACTTTTTTTCTGTTGCATGGAGTTTTCTACTGTTTCTTACTAATTTGGGTGCGCTGATTTCGAATCTTCCCTCAGATTTTTTCTAGCAGCTCTAGTTAGTGAGATGTAGGTACCGTGTCATTTTTTCAGTTTTTCCTCTACTTTTTCCATATTTTTGATCGTAATTTCTAAACCAAAAACTTGATTGACATGATTTTCACATTATCGCATTAACAACACCACACGGCTTCTTTTCCGATGCAATTTATTTTTATAAGTTTTAAAATGCCACGGTAATTGGACCTCAAAGTCAGAAAATATGGAATTTTAAGGGGTTTTCTTTGATGGTCAAAAACATACACATTTTTTGTAAATCAGTTAACGATTTGGTGTATAATGAAAGCTGACACATCAAGCAATACAGCACAGCCAAATTATTTGGCGGAATATACATTTGCATCGAAATAATAGCAAAAATGTACCATAGCCATTTTCATCACTTTTCATACTTTTTCCTTAAAATATTCTTAAAATTCCTCAAAATATGCTCTTTTTACGTTCCATTTATGGTCTGAAATACAAGCAAAAAACAAAAAGAATAAAAGAAAAATAAATAAAAGCTTTGAATATTTTTTGAGGCCCCAAATTTTTTAAGGAAAAAGTATGAAAAATTATGAAAATGGCTATGGTACATTTTTGCTATTATTTCGATGCGAATGTATAGTCCGCCAAATAATTTGGCTGTGCTGTATTTCTTGATGTGTCGGCTTTCATTATACACCAAATCGTTAACTGATTTACAAAAAATGTGTATGTTTTTGATCATCAAAGAAAACCCCTTAAAATTCCATATTTTCCGACTTTGAGGTCCAATTACCGTGGCATTTTAAAACTTATAAAAATAAGTTGCATCGGAAAAGAAGCCGTGTGGTGTTGTTAATGCGATAATGTGAAAATCATGTCAATCAATTTTTTGGTTTAGAAATTACGATCAAAAATATGGAAAAAGTAGAGGAAAAACTGAAAAAATGACACGGTACCTATATCTCACTAACTAGAGCTGCTAGAAAAAATCTGAGGGTAGATTCGAAATCAGCGCACCCAAATTAGTAAGAAACAGTAGAAAAACTCCATGCAACAGAAAAAAAGGGTTTTTGTTGTCCTGTGTTACAAATTGTCCCGATTCGAAATATAAAAATATGTATAACTTTTGAGAAGAAGCAGGTCGGATTTCAATTCGAACGGATTTTGCACCTATAATCATCAACAAATACAACCCCGATTACAGTTTTCGTCGACATTTTTGTGCAACATATCGATGCTTCCTGCCTACCGTGTGTGGTAGAAGTAAGCACACTGGACACTGTGCGATGCTCGCTGGTGCACGTCCCAAACTCAACTGATAAAAACCGACGCCGCGCGTCCTCTTTCGCCTGTGTGGTGCTGCCAGATTTTCGTTCCCACACATATATAAGCAGTGTTGTGACTAATATATTAAAGTAAGTAGTGTAACTAATTACGTAGTATATTACTTTTCCATTAAAAATGTAGTGTAACTAGCTACTTTTCCCAAAAGTAATCACCTTCAGTAATATTACTACTTTTTTCAAGTTGGTTGGTTGGTTCAAGTGGCGATGCTCCAACAACCAATTAGCGCTTTAGCGCCGTTTTGATACCACTATTCCCGGTAGGTACCCTAAGGTATATTGTGTGGTGTCATCTGGACTTATATACATATACATACATATCTTTATATCCAGTCCGAGAGGTTATTGAACGAGAGTAGTGAGCTTACGCTGCACTTCGCTATTTCTTCGAAAGTCTGAAATATCGGTTTTCCCAGCGTTTTCCATCTCCTTCTTGCTAAGGCCGAACAGGCGCAGAGGAAATAGTGAACGGTTTCTTTCTCATCCGGGTTTTCACAGCTGTGGCAGCTGGTGTTATATGGGATCCCCATTTTTGCCGCGTGCTCTCCAATGGGCCAGTGATGACTGCCGTTAGTCTTGCCACATCCCGTCGGCCTTTGTTCAAGAGCTCCGCGGTCCTATTCTTGTCGTATGTTGGCCACAGTGATCTGCTGATCTTGTAGGATTCCGTCCTCTGCCATCTAGTGTTGACTTTGGCGAGGAAGTCCTTCGAGACCTCGCTCTTGATAGAGCCCATTGGGGCGTGAACCGTCAGCGCCTCGTTCTCATCTATTCGAGCCAGCTAATCGGCTCTTTCGTTCCCGTCAATGTTATTGTGCCCTGGCACCCATATCAGGGTAACTCTGAACCGCTGGGCTAGCTCTATCAGGAGCTTCCTGCATTCCCGCACTAGTTTTGACGATAGAATCGACGATTCCAGTGCTTTGACCGTAGAAAGGCGGTCGGAAAGCATTGTTATGTGACTTTTGTAGGATGTGTCCATCAATGCCATCCTGCACGCTTCCCTAATAGCGAGCACTTCCGCCTGGAAAACACTTGCTGTGTTGGGGAGGCGGAAAGGCACGTTTATCTTTAGATGTTCGGAGAAAACTCCTGCTCCTACTCCGAATTCCATTTTGGAGCCATCAGTATAAATTGTGGTACTCAGGTTATTTAGGATGTTCCCTCTCTTCCATTTTAGACGAGAGGGGATACGGATATTATAATTTCTCCCAAAGACCATGGTAGGAATTGCATAATCCGTCGTTGTAGGTAGGCACCTTTGCTCTTGTGATAAAAGACTGCCGTGGCCATACGGTCTGTCCTTCCAGCAACCTGCTTCTCTCAGTCTCAGAGCGCTAAGCGTTGCGGCCTTCATAATATGCAGATCGACAGGGAGCAGGTGCGTCAGTAAGTTTAGCGCCTCTCCAGGGCAGGATCTAATCGCTCCCGTAGTTCCGGTACAAGCTGCTCTTTGTAGTCTACCGAGTTTGGTAGTGTTGTATTCCCTCCTGAGGGCTTTCCACCAGACCAGAGCTCCGTAGAGCTCCAGACATCCATAGCATTAACTTGGTCGGAGGCCCCACCTCCTCCCTATCATTTTCCTGCAGGAGTAGAGTGCAAATCCTGCTTTGTTTATTCTGTGCTCTATGTTAAGCCTCCAGTTCAGTTTGGGATCTAGGATTACCCCGAGATATCTGGCACTGGACGAAAGGGGTAGTGTTATATTCTCAAGATGAGGTCGTCTAAAAGTTGGTATCTTAGTACGAGTGGTAAACAGCATCAGTTCAGTTTTGCTAGGGTTAATGCTTAGTCCACGTCCCGTGCACCAAGCAGTTAACCTATCCAGGCCACCCTGAAGGATTCCACTAATCACGCCAGGGCACATCCCTGATGCCATTAAAACCACGTCGTCAGCATACGCAACCGTTTTGACTCCTCTCTGGTTAAGTTCTGTTAAAGTGTTGTTGATGGCACAAACCCACACTAGAGGCGACAGTACCCCCCTGTGGTGTGCCCCTGCTTACAAATTTTGTAAGGTGGGTGTTTCCGAGCGTCGCGCTTACCACTCTCGATTGGAGCATTGCAGTAACCCAGCTGCGTACCTGTATGTTAACTCCAAGGTTTACCAGCGATTCCTCTATTCATTCATCTTTATGTTATTAAAGGCACCTTTTACGTCCATGAAGGCTGCCAGTGTGTACTGCTTATACTCCAGTGACCTTTCCACTGTTCGTACGACCTCATGGAGGGCGGTCTCCGTACCCTTTAGGTAAGCATGTTGGCCATCAGATAGCGTATGTCCCACTTCCTCGCGTATGTAAAGGTCGAGCAACCGCTCAAGGGTTTTAAGTACAAAAGATGTCAGGGTTATGGGCCGGAAATCTTTCGCTGAGTCGTTACCTCTTTTCCCTACCTTCGGGATAAAGACGACTTTCACTCGTCTCCAACTGACGGGGATATAGTTCCAGACTAGGCAGGCCTTAAAAATGGCAGGTCTAGTGCCTCCTCAGTACTTTCAGTCCAGGAGCCATCTGGCTTCTTTATGAACGAGGGGCAGGTGTGATCTCTGGACAACACCTTTCCTAGCCTTGCGGAATCCTTCGTTGTTTCTATAGCTGAGCAGAATTCCCTCCAACCCTTGTTTTTAGAATTTCTGATAGCTTTTTATATTTTCTTAGGCTATCCTTGTAACTTTGCCAGTTACCTGAGGAATAACTTAGATTAAATTACCTTCGGACCTCCGATCTCAAACGTGACAGGTCATCATTCCACCAAGGTGGAAATGAGTTTTTTTAGTATTTAATAGGACAAAACGTTTTGAACGCGGAAGCCATCGCGTTTTCCAAGTGCCCGATTCTATGATCAATGTCTCCTACCGAGGAGATATTGACTGGGGGAGCCCTCCCTATCCTGTTACGGATCATACCAGCGAAGCTATTCCAGTTGGTACGTCTGGGACTGCAATATGGTGCAGGTGCTTCAACCAGAAGATCCAAATCGAAGAGTATCCATACGTGATCCGAAAATTATTTCTTGCTGGATACCCTCCATTTGTTCACACCCACCTGTCCGTTATCTGTCAGTAGAGTAACATCGAGAACCTCTTCCCACCCACTGAAGCCATCAGTGCTTGGAAAAACAAAAGTGGGAGTGTTTCCCCTGTTACATACTACTAGGTTAGTACTAAGTATAAAATCGAAAAGAGACTCACCTCGGTCGTTGTTTTCGGTGCTTCCCCATAGGGTGTGCACCGTGCCGTGGGGTTTGGCGTTGTTGACGAGCCTCCGGATCTCCTCGGGCGGCGCAGGCTTGCCATGCGCCATGTAGGCCGAGACGATGAGTATCTTTTTTCCCCCGGGTGCAGCTAGCTCCACCACCCTGGTGTCGTCAGTGCTGTGGTGAGGTAAAAGGTACATATTAAGATGTTTTTAGAAACTATGCACGCCCTTGGCTTACCTTCGCCTCTCTTGTAATAGAGGTTGTAGTCGCTCCGCCTAAGCCCTTTCACCTCAGTGCTCCGCACCCAAGGTTCCTGGACTAAGGCGATATCCACGTCCTCCTCCGACAGAAGAACGGTAAGGTTGTCCGTTGCCAACTTCAAATGTTGGAGGTTAACTTGGACAACCTTCAACCCCAGGCCTATTGGTCCACGGTGGTAGGGTCCGGATCGTCGAGCCTTACGTCGTCCAACAATTTTTGGGCGTCGACAACCTCGTCTGCGTCCTCTTCTTACGGATTAGAGGAGCGGAAGACCTTTAGTCTAGCGTACCGTACGCCAAACCGCAGCTTGAACTCTGCCTTTTCCAGGGCAGGTAAGCTTTCCTCACTGCTAACCAGGAGGAAGGATAGGCTGTTCTTTTGCGGAGCCTCCGCTTTTATGACCTGCCAGTCTGTAATTGACACTGTCGGGTTATGTGCCTGCAAGTAGGGGACGAGCTTACCACTGTCCAGGGACATATTGGGCAACCAAATGCGCGCCCTTGGTCTCTTCGGGATTTCACTGGCGGGGATTAGCTTGAGCCTCAAGCTTTCAGTGGCCTCTCCAATCTTGGAGATGCAGCCCTCCAGGAAATCCTTAGAGAATTGATCATCGCATTTGATTACCCGATACCCGCGAACAACTTCGGCCGAGTCGAAACCGGGGAGAGGCACCTTCGGGTTCGCTGCCAGGTTGCTCATCACATGGTCCATGACCATCTGTGTCAACCTGGCCTCAATCTCTCCCCATTTCTCCAAGGCTTCCTTGCCGCGGTTTGTGGTGGCATCAACCAATGCTACTTGCAGGTTATCCCGTGCCACGTCACTAAAGACGCGTCTCGTCGCTGCGTCGGTTGCACCGGCAGCCTTCGCCTTCTTCGTTTCGCGATTCGAGCTGTCGTGGGCAAACCGGTCGCGTTTTGTCGCTGTACCTTTCGGCAAGGTTGGCTGGTACGCCAAGTACTCGTCGACAAAGTTTTGAAACCGTAACTTATCCTCCGCACGCCAGAACGATCCTTGTCCCTGTCCAATCCAAGCTGATGCACAGCCTCCGCGCGGCCCTTCTGGATAGCTATTTGGCATCCGCTGAATAGTGAACTAATGTGTGCAGCGAGTCCTATCCCCAGGACTTAAAATTTGGGTTGTGCGCAGGGTTTGGTGCCCGCCACGGAAAACCAAATACCAATGAAAGCCAAAAAGCAAGCCTCGGAAGGAACCCACAATGTTGACGACCACAGCAAACGATTCAAGGACCATGATTTGAGGATATGCACCTGGAATGTCCGGACCCTCTATAGGGAAGGTGCCTCTATCCAACTGGAGGAAGCCCTCACGAAATGTAAGGCTGACATCACCGCCATCCAGGAAATGCGATGGACAGGACAAGGTTGCTCCAAGCGAGCAGACTGCGATATCTACTACAGCTGCCATGTGGAGAAGCGCGAATTTGGCTGTGGATTTGTGGTCAGCAAGAGACTTCACCACCACGTCTCTCGGTTCACTCCGGTGAACGAACGGCTGGCTTCGATCTGCATCAAAGCTAAATACTTTAGCATCAGCCTGATTTGCGCGCACGCCCCGACGGAAGAGAAGGACGATGCGACCAAGGATGCCTTCTATGCGAAGCTCGAGGACGTCTACGACAGGTGCCCGGCCCATGACGTCAAAATTGTCCTCGGGGACTTCAACGCAAAGGTCGGGCGAGAAGGCATCTTTGGCCTCACAGTCGGGAAGTTCAGCCTCCATGGGACCACTTCGAACAACGGTCTGAGGCTGATAGATTTCGCCGCGGCACGAAACATGGTAGTTAGTAGCACCAGATTCCAGCACCTCGATATCCACAAGGCCACCTGGTTATGCCCCGATCAATCCACCCGCAACCAGATTGATCACATTGTGATTGATGGAAGGCATGCTTCTAGCATTCTAGATGTGCGCACGTTCCGAGGACCCAACATCGACTCGGACCACTACCTTGTTGCAGCCAAGGTACGCATGCGTCTTTGCGCAGCGAAGACCGCACAACCTAGTTTGCGAAGAAAGCTGGACATCAGTAAGCTGCGATCACAAGGGGTAGCCGAAGCCTACTCCGCTCAACTCTCCAACCAGCTCGGTCGCTCCCCCTCTCCACCTGATGACATCGGCGGATTATGGGCTCACTTATCCCACTCTATGCGCGCCGCCGCAGAAAATGTCCTTGGTTTTCGACGCCCAACACCAAAAAACCAATGGTACGATGAAGAGTGTCGCGCAGCCACTGCAGTGAAGAATGCTGCATACAAGAAGACCCTGCAGTCGGCCGCCACGCGAGCCATGACAGAAAAATACCGGGAGGAGAGGAAGAAAGAGAGGTGCCTTTTTAGACGCAAGAAACGGGAGCAAGAAAGGCGCGAGCGTGAGCAAATCGAGGAGTGCAGGAGCAGGAATGACGCCCGAAAATTCTTCCAAAAAGTTAAGCGTCTTACGGAAGGATTTAAGCCTGGGGCATCTTCTTGCAGAGACGAAAACGGGGATCTGGTTACGGATGCGCAGGGTGTGCTGAGGTTGTGGAAGGAGCACTTCACCAAGCTGCTCGCAGGCGACGAAAGGAACAATACCGCCAGTGGTGAAGATGTCCAGATGGCATCAATCGACGACGACGGTGTGGATGTGCCACCGCCCAGCCATGACGAGGTCCGGGTCGCTATCCAGCGACTCAAGAACAACAAAGCTGCAGGGCCGGATGGGCTACCAGCTGAATTGTTCAAGGCCGGCGGCGGTGAGCTGATTGGGTGCATGCATCAGCTCATTTGCAAAATATGGCTGGAGGAACGAATGCCCAACGATTGGAACCTCAGTGCCCTTTGTCCTGTGCTGAAGAAAGGCGACCCAACAATATGCGCCAACTACAGGGGTATCAGCCTACTTCCCATTGCATACAAGGTCCTGACGAGCGTATTATGTGAAAGACTAAAGCCACTCGCCAAGGCGCTGATTGGACCTTATCAGTGCGGCTTTAGACCTGGTAAGTCCACCATCGACCAGATATTCACTCTACGCCAAATCCTGGAGAAGACCCATGAGAACCAAATCGATACACACCATCTCTTCATCGATTACAAGGCAGCATTCGATAGCCCGATAAGGGATCGCCTATATGCCGCATTGTCTGAACTTGGTATCCCTGCAAAGCTCGTTAGACTTTGCAGAGCGACGTTGAGCAATACGCGCAGCTCCGTCAAGGTTGGAAGTGACCTCTCCGACCCCTTTGATACCGTTCGAGGTTTCAGACAGGGCGATCCTATGTCCTGCGACCTCTTCAACTTCACCATGGAGAGTGTTCTGCGCAAGGCCGGTGTACATCGTAATGGAACAATTTTCAACAAAAGTGTCCAGCTCCTTGCTTACGCTGATGATGTTGATGTCATCGGACGTAACAAGCGAGATGTCACCGCTGCCTTTGCGGCTATCGAAAGAGAATCTGCCAAAATGGGTCTGGTGGTAAATGAGGGCAAGACGAAGTATATGCTGTCTACACGCTACACGCAGCCGCCGTGGCTCAGTTGGTTAGTGCGCGGTCCAGCGAGTCGCATGCAGAGCGACGCAAGTTCGAATTCTGCATGTACTTAGTAACACCTAAAACAAAAAAAAAATAACGGGAAACTCGTTTTCTCTTTCGGTGGCTGTCCTCTCAGCTGGAAATGGCAAACCTCTAAGAGTAAAAAAAAAAGAAAAAGCTCCCAACCTGCCGTTCGGAACCGGCATAAAAATGTAAGTCCCTTCCACCCGCGTACAAATTCACACGCACAACACGGGTGGTTGCGGGAAGCTAGGCCTTAGTCTCGCGTAAGCGGGCTGTCGTGCCAATCAATTATTATTATTATTACACGCAGGGACTCGCAGCGGCTAGGGTCTCACGTCGAGGCCGACAGGTATGCTTTTGAAGTTGTCAAGGAATTCGTCTACCTTGGCACCGCCATCAACAGCAGCAATGATGTCAGTCTGGAGATAAAGCGAAGGATAACTCTTGCCAACAGGTGCTACTACGGTCTCGGTAGGCAATTGAGAAGTAGAGACCTCTCTCGACCGACAAAACTTTCACTCTATAGGACGCTTATCTTGCCCGTGCTCCTCTATGGCGCTGAAGCATGGACAATGACACGAAACGACATAGCGGCCCTTGGAGTGTTCGAGAGGAAGGTGCTTCGCAAAATCTTCGGCCCTGTTCGGGTTGGTGACGACTATCGCATACGAACCAATAACGAGCTGTATGAGCTGTATAAGGACATGGACGTAGCACAGCGAATTAACATCCAGCGGCTACGCTGGCTCGGTCATGTCTGCCGCATAGACGACGAAGCTCCGGCGAAAAAGGTATTCGATGCGATGGTTGGAGGTCGACGGCGAAGAGGGAGGCCGTGTCTCCGGTGGAAGGACCAAGTGGAAGAGGCCCTGGTATCTCTTGGTGTGACCAACTGGAGAAGGCGCGCGCGAAGCAGAGACGCCTGGAGAGAAGTTTTGCGGCAGGCCGTAACCCGATAACGGGTTGTTATGGCCAGTTAAGAAGAAGAAGAACTTATCCTCCGCGTCCTTGGGATGAGCAGCACCAGCAGCCTCGTTCTTGCTAATCCTACCGAGGATAGCTAAGGCTCTCCGGTACTGCTTATACCTGGACGGCTCCCTAGGCTTGGCCGGTTTCTTCAAGGCTTTCGCTGCCGATGTCGTTGGTTTCTCAGTGGAAGGGGTGCTGTGACCCACAGCACCTACTCCCACTGAGAAAATGATGGTTTCCTGGCTCGATGCCAGGAGGTCGTCTTCGGAGGAAGTGCTCACCTCTCTTTTGTCCGTCAGTCGTTCGTTCTTATCCGTTTGTCGTTTATCCGAGTCCTTTCTCCGTTTGTCCGTGTCCATTATCCGTCCGTCTTCGATTTCCGAGGCTTGTGTTTTTGGTGTCGACATTCTGGTTCGTACGGTCACCGGCCCGACCTGGCGGGCTGTGCGTGGCACCAATGTGAGTGCCAGCACGGTGACCAAGGCGGGAATGGGGAAAGGGAGGGTCCGTCACGGCAGAGCCCCTTACCGTGATAAGGCCACCGTTCCTTCCTGAGGCGGCCAGGTATCAGGAAAGCTCCGTTCGAATACAGCCGATATACTCCCTGGCTGCAAATCAGTCCGATGGGCACGGGTCGCATGACACCCCGGATTAGGGAGGTTCCGCTGTGCTACCTTAGCCGACTACGACCAGAACCAGATCTGGAAGTAGCCGTTTCCAGCCGTCACCACGTGGAGGTGTTAGCACACGCTTCCATCAGCCAGCTCAGTTACGGCACGTACACTTTCCAGTGTTACATGTTGATCCCCCTGAGTGACTGACGGCACGACGGCCTTTTTTCAAGTTACTTATTACAATATTACTTTTAAGTCAACAAAGTTCTAATTTTCATTAAAAACAGCAGTACTGATAACGTGATTAAGATCTATTACAATTATATAACGCTGCACTTGTTCATACTAAGCATAGCGAGCGTGTTTTATTTCCAACTGAGTTTGGTAGTGGAGAAACAATTAACATTTACAAGCAAATTCAAGCGGTTTTAACAAAAAAATGGTAGCGAAATTCAAAATGTAATTCAAAATGAAATAACCATTTAGCCTGATTGTTTTTTTGCAGAATGACTACTTTTAATAGCTGGAAACTCCGCAAATATTTCGATTTTTGGACAGAAAATAATATATTACTTTTTGTGATACATTACTTGACATTTCCAGTAATAAGTAATGTAACGATATTACTTTCGATTGCCAGTAATGTGTTATAAGTAATATGTTACTGTCAAAAGTAATAAGTCCCAAACACTGTATATAAGCATAACCTTCCCTATCACATCTGTAAAACGGTAAAATAATTACTTATGTTGGGTCCTCGGAACGTGCGCACATCTAGAATGCTAGAAGCATGCCTTCCATCAATCACAATGTGATCAATCTGGTTGCGGGTGGATTGATCAGGGGATAACCAGGTCGCCTTGTTTTCCTAACGAATATCATTCGTATAACCGAACGATCTAATAACTGAACGCGGACACTATATTTCAAACCATTATGATTAAAAAACCTCTCATAAACGGACAAAATTCAAAAATATGTCAACCAGTTTCTAAAAAATCTGTACTACCCTATAATGTAAGCCGCACTCGGATTTGAACATTAACATTTTAAATTATCATATTAAACATCATAATAATCATTTTAAATAATCAGTGTTTGGGCAATCAATTATGCCATCAAAAAATTTGTTCAACTAAAGTAGTATTATTATTTAAAGACTTGTAATGTTATCAAATAAATACTAAATAAATATTTAATATTCATAAATTCGTACAAAATTTTAAATGAATAAACGACATAAACTAAATTTTTTAGGCCCCTCTCCCTCATAAGCGGACATCTCCCATAACCGGACAAAAACACTGCGACGGTGAGTGTCTGGTTATGAGGAATTTCACTGTCGTTATTTACTAAGCATTCAACCAACAAGTGTTGAATCTGAAAGATGTTTTTCTTCAGCAGGTTTTATTTGCAATAAATTTTGTGCTACACCTTTTCAACCTCAAAATGAGAATATGTTAATTCATAATGAGAATGCGTAAATTCATAATGAGAAATATAAATTCGTAATGAGAAAGCGTAAATTCAAAATGAGAAATATAAATTCGTAATGAGAAAGCGTAAATTCAAAATGAGAAATATAAATTCGTAATGAGAATGCGTAAATTCAAAATGAGACATATAAATTCGTAATGAGAAAGCGTAAATTCAAAATGAAAAATACAAATTCGTAATGAGAATGCGTAAATTCAAAATGAGACATATAAATTCATAATGAGAAAGCGTAAATTCAAAATGAGAAAAGGTAAATTCAATTTGAGAAAATTGGGAAATTCAAATTGGGAAAAGAAAAATTTGAAATGAAAACTATGTAGTATAAGGTTTATTTTTAGTATGAGAAACTTTTATTGTATGAGTTCAATAACAAAATGCAAAAAAAGTGCTTAACCAATTATTACATCCCTACGTCCATATCATGCAAAGCAATGCCATTTTCATGAAATGTTGTGATGTGCTGTACAGCTCTGGCACAATCTCCACCAGTAATGGTTTGCTTTGCATTATCAATTATTCCCTCAAGATACTGTAAACGTTGGTTCCATAATGGTTCACTCCTTAGTTTTATTTTATGAAGACGACTGATTTTTTATTATCTTTTATGTGATATTTCTTAATATTCTTTATGTACAATAGCAGCCGGCCTCGATAGTCCAGCGGGTAGCGCGCTGGCTTCTCATACCAAAGGCTCCAGGTTCGATTCCGGGCTGGTGAAACACTCGTCTACTTCTATCGCTATCCACATGAAGGGAATGAGAATTACAAGAATCGCACAAGTGCGCTCTTGGCAGGCAATGGCAAAACCTCCAAGTGTGAACGAAAAACTGCCAATCGCCGTTCGGATTCGGCGTTAAACTGTAGGTCTCCTCCCCCTTTCCCCATTCGCTTCAAATTTGTGCTGTAACATATGTTGGAAAAACAGTGTTACATACACAGTTCAAAAAAGGGTGAAATATGTGGTATCACAATGGGACTTTCAGGCCTCCGGGTGTGTCTCTTATAGAGGCAGCCACCGCAACCTAACCTAACCTAGGTATTGGTAAAACCGAAATGAGCCTCCAGTTGTCTTAACCCGTATCGGCCCAATGTTCGATTAATCGAACAGTAAATGTTGGCATTTTCAATAAATTTTTTTAGGCTGTTTTTTTAACTTTAAACGCGAACTTTTTGCATGATATGATGGTGTGATGTATTTTGTAAAATACGAAATAAATAAATCCATTTCTCACAACTCTTTCCTGTTGTAAGGATTCCCCAAACAAAAGGATATTTTTGACATAATCTTAAAAGTATCGAAAAACATAAAAATAATATTTAAAAAAGTAAGTATGCAGTCTTGTTAAAAATTTATCAAACTGTTAAAAACATATTTGCGCTTTTCGCATAAAACCTATATTATAGTCAGAATATATATTTATAGTCAGGTGTTCGATTAATCGAACGCTGGGTGTTAATTGGCACTTTTTTTTAATTTGAATCAAACGATTTTATTTGAAATACCTTAGTCGCAGTAACCTGGTTGCCTAGCAACCGTTTTAAAGCAACGATTAAAGCCTATCAATGATTTTATTTGAAATACCTTAGTCGCAGTAACCTGGTTGCCTAGCAAAAGTTTTAAAGTGAACATTGAACCGTCATTTGTCTCATTTATGTATTATTCGTGGTGAAGTGAACTTGTGTAGTCGGAACAATTGTGAGTTAAAAATGTAAACACCAAGTGTTAAAAAATTTTGTCGCCGTCTTCTTACAAAGCGGAAATGGTGGCTATCATTGAAGAATGGAGTGATGATGAAACAGAAATTGCTACTGTTGCCATTGTACCACCTGAAAAAGTGGATGAAAACACTGATGAAGAAGATTTTGATGATGATATAATACCAATGAATGAAGTAATTGTATAACCATACATATTGTATATGATAAACCAACATTTTTCATAAAATAGCCTGAGAATATCGTCAATTGTGCTGGAACTTTTGAAATAGATGCGGTTGAAAAAAGTACTGGTGTTCATGTGGAAAGCGAAGTTGGGGATATTGAATTTATACCAGCATCAACATCATCTTCGTTAGAACATTCTACAAAAAAGCAACGAGTTGAATCACTACAAAAGTCAACGAATAACTATAAGCCTTTGTCAGCTTTTGGTAAACCAAAATGGGTGCACAGAGGAAATCAGGAAGGGCTATTTGAATATGATACTGTCCCGCTAGCGGAATCACTCGACCATATTCAAAACAAGTTGGCTGATAGCATCAAAGATAAAACACCTTATGAGTTATTTGCACTATTTTTTGATAACGAGGTATTTGAAATGATTACCGAAAAAAGAAATCGTTATGCACAGCCAAAAAAACTCATCTTTCCGCCTTACCATTACCAATTTGAAGCGATTTCTTGGTATTTTAATATTATCAGGATACCATACTCTACCGACAATTCGTGACTATTGGTCAAGTCACCCAACTTTAGGTGTCCCTATTGTAAAGTTATTCATGCCCAGAAATCGGTTTTGTGAAATCAAAAAATGCATCCACTTTAACAACAATTACAAGTTGGACACGACAGATAAAATAGCCAAGGTAATATTTTGTATTTATGTATTTGTTATGGGATTAACTGCTTACATTACATTTCTATTAAACTAGGTCCGTCCATTGTTTGAGTTAATAAACAAAAAATTTTCACAATTCGGTATCTGGGAACAAGAGCTTTCTGTTGATGAACAAATGGTTCCATATTTTGGACGACATCCTTGCAAAATGTTCATACGTGGTAAACCCATTCGCTTCGGAGATAAATTATGGTGTCTTTGTTCAGCGACTGGTTATCTTTATAATTGTAACCATATGCTAGATTAATGGACAACTATGATAAGCAACTTGGATTAGGAGCTGATGTAGTTCTTCGCCTATTAGAAAATGTTGATTGCCCAAGTCGTCACATGATTTATTTTTATAATTATTTTACATCTTATTACCTCCTATGTTTTTTATCTGAAAAAGGATTACGCGCAACAGGCACTGTAGGAGCAAACCGAATTGGAGGCGCTCAACTAAGAACTGGAAAGCAATTCAAAAAAGGCGACTTTTTATATCTGTTTTAAATTCAGCCATTGTTAACGCATGGAAACTTGATTGCTTCAATCGTCGTTATCATAAGAAAAACATTCTTCATCAAAAAGATTTTCGGGTGGATATTGCTTATTCCCTCATAATGACCCCGGATGACGGAGAATTATCTCATGATATCGACGAAAGGAGTTTATTTGAGGCTCCATCAGGGTCTACAAAGGAGACCCAACCAAAAAGCCTTTTCCGAATAAAGGGGCAACATCTCATTATAAAAATAGAAAGTAATAAGAAATGGAGATGCGAGGCTTGCCATAAACCTAGTTCTTATTTATGTAAGAGATGCAACGTTGCCCTTCACACTCATTGTTTTGAATTATACCATTCAGAAAAAAATATTGAATAAACTCTGAATTTATAGTACTGGTCAACGGTTATTTATTTATTTAGTATGAATTCAATGCATACATCAATCATTAAAAAAAAATGCCAAGTGGTGCCCAGCGTTCGATTAATCGAACAGCAAATATCTCGAAAACAAAAAATCGGACAATTTTTGTCACCCGAAATTTGAATTCTCCGACCTCATTTAACCCTAAAAAAACTGTTTCGTTCGAATATTCACAAAAAAATTGTCTCTGGGCTTATATGGGTTAATCAAAACGCCTAACTTGTTTATCGAAATCGAAGTACAACTAAAAGTACAAACAAATGAATAATTTTATTTTTTATCAAACATGCATACATATATTCGAACTTTATGGTATACATATCGCTCCTTCGCTGCAAGAACGTCATTACTCAAAACTACATCATTTCGAGAAAATTCAATTTTAAAATTTACCATTGCAGGCAGTTCAAGGTATCAAAAAATTGTTCATGTCGTGTTGTGAGCAAAGTATTGAATATTTTACAAAGAGATTTTGACAGATAAAAGATCATATGCAGATACACACAGGGCTGCCATAAACTGAAAAACATTTTTTTTGAGTTATGACGTTCTTGCAGCGAAGGAGCGATATGTTACAAATCAATAACTATGTTTAACCCTTTTAGTGCCGGAGGCCGATGTATTGGCTTTTGCTGCACTAGCGAGAAGTGCCAGAGCCGATATATCGGCCCGCGCGTTGTAGCGGTTTACTATACGCATTGTGGGAGAACTCTGTCGCAAAATAAATTTGTGATACGTTATAAATGATCTAATTTCATTACGAGAGAATAAAAAACAAATAGTTTTTTGTTTTAACTCTTTTTGGACGTTTATGTTATGCAACGTGTTATGAAACAACTGGTTGTATTGACGCAGCGAGACGTAGGCTCAGTTAGTGTCTTCTCGATCGTTGTTATGAACAGTATAATTCGTCCCAGTTGCAGTTTGAAAGCGTCATTTTTGTTATTGCCGTTGTTTTCCGCTTGTGTCAAACATTGTTGTTTTTGACAAACCAACAATTAGCAATACAGGGTTTCGAAAATTCTATTAATTCTTTATTTCATTCTTAGTATACTGCTTTTTGAACCATGTAAATATTGTTTCTCGTTTGGTTTTTATAAGTATTTTCCCAAACCCTAGTAAAACTGTGAAATTCGGCCGGTTATTCTCGCTTAGGCACCTCTTTTTAGCCCGGCACTAAAAGGGTTAAGTGTTATTTTTGGATAAAACTAAATGTAATGAAACTGAAGTTAAATGTTGAGTGTTAAAATGTTTGAAGTTTTATCAAAATATGATTAAACTTTGTCCATTCTTATGAAAAATATATGATAAACATGTACTTATGCAATTTGAGAAAAATGTTTTATTTAAAAAAATTGTTATATGAATCCCGGGATTAAATCTCGCGACTCGCTTACAGTTAAAATTTCAGGGCAGTCTCTTTCGGCTTTATATAAATTTATAGCAGCTTTCTGCTCTTGTAATCTGTTAAACATTAAATAAGTGCCATTTTATCTGCAAACTACAAGAACCGATAAGCTTGCTCACTTTTTTAAAGTGTCCTAGACTTTTACGGCACTTGTGGGATAAATCTTTAGTTTTTGAAGTGTTGAATATAATATCCTGAACAACGAGTTGCAAATTATGTGCCGTGCACTCAAGTCGCATGAACCGACCGTTGACCTTTGACAAAGAATATGATGTCTCCATACCAAACAGACAGGAGTGGCTCGATCGACCTCCAAAGATACGGAATGCGATCAACTTTTTCACTGACAGATCTAAGCTGGACGGGAAGTTTGGAGGTGGCGTCTTCTCTCCGGACCTGGAGATTGAAGTCTCTTTCCGACTTCCGGATCACTGCAGTGTATATCAGGCGGAGATGATCGCCATCCAGGAGGCCACTCTGCACCTGAACCCAACGCCTAACAAAAGGACTGCCAAGCTGCGCTGAAAGCTCTGGACTCGTGCGCGGATAAAACAAAGTCTCTCACTGAGTGCCGCAGATCTCTTAACGAGATGGGCAAGCACTAGACATCGCAATCCCGGACTTTTTCCAGTCCCGAAAATCCCGGGATTCAAATCTTTTAATCCCGGGATTTTTGGGATTGCAAAAGATGCTTCAAAGTTCAAATGAAATAAATTTAAAAGCACAAAAACCCAATTACTTATCTGAAGGAGAAGGGAGGGGATAGAGGGCGTCTTTTGCAAAAGGCTTATAATTATTTACTAAGCATTCAACCAGCAAGTGTTGAATCTGAAAGATGTTTTCTCTCAGCAGGGTTTATTTGCAATAAATTTCGCTCTAGATTAGAGGGCAAAACATTTAATGCCTTAGTATTTTTAAGATCTCAGTTTTTAGTTAATCACAACGCTTAACTTTTTTATCGAAATAATCGAAGTAAAACTAAAAGTACAAACAAATTAACTATTTTATTTTTTTTATCAAATATGCGTATATATGTACTTTATGATACATTTGATGCAAAGCAATAAGTTATGTTTAAGTGTCATTTTTGGATAAAACAAAATGTTATCAAACTGAAGTTAAATGTCAAATGAAAAACTTTTAAGTTAAACAAAATGTTGTCAAGGATGACTATGTTTATTTATTTGATTTAAATTTAAACTGACAATTTTGAATGTAATTGACAACTGATTGTAAATGACAACTGGATTTTGGTGATGTGCCGCGCACAACCAACCACTTCGACGACTCAACACCGACTGCCTCCCTTTCCGCCTTACAATGTGATTAAATTCAAGATAAAAAATCTTAAAACTACTCCAAATGTGATTAAACTGTGTCAATTTTTATGGTAAATATATTATAAACAAGTATTTATGTAATTTGGTAAAATTGTTTTATTTAAAAAATTTGTTATTTGAATCCCGGGCTTAAATCCCGGGATTCCGTGATTTGACTTTTCAATCCCAAAAATCCCGGGATCGCAAAATGGCAAAAAATTGCGATCCCTAGCAAGCACTACAGTATTCACCTAATCTGGGTGCCTGGACACCGCAACATTGAAGGTAACTGCAAAGCGGACGAGCTGGCCAGGAAAGGCACGACAACACATATCCTTCCCGACAAGGAGACTGTAGGTATGCCGCTGGCCACGTTCAGACTGCGCGCTAGAACGTATGCAATCCATACAGCTCAGGAGCGCTGGCATAGTCTCTCGTCATGCGCAATAGCCAGGCTCACATGGCCGGCATACGACAAGAAGCGGACTGCGAGCATACTGGACCTCAAAAGTACGAAATGTTAGGAAAAGAAACACTTCAGATGTCCGGATGTGCTGATGAAATCATTACAAACCATAACAGATTTTTGAGAATATTCCACTTCAAATATTATAAAATAAAGTATATATAAATTTCTGTGTACAAATAGTACTACTGTCATAAGTTTTGGTACTGTGATGTACTATATCACATTACCTGAAATTTACTTTTTGCGAAAAAATATTATAAAAAAACAATAATAATTTTGTTAAGAAAAGCGTACCTCGCAAACTCATAATCGATATCACTGATTTACTTCTGATAAGCCTCGAACTTTTTAATAATTTTTTTGTACCTTTTATGCTTCATGACCAAAAACTTGGACAAGTACTACTTAAGCATATTTAAGCAAATACATCCAATTGCATATTGGGATCAGATCATTAGCAGCCGCCGTAGCTCAGCTGGCTAGTGCGTTGGGCCGCGAGTCCAAGGCGAGGCACGAACCCAGGTTCAAGACTCCGTTGCTGCTAACACCAAAAAAAAAAGAAAAAGCAACAATGTTTCTTTCGGCGGCTGTCCTCTCAGCAGGAAATGGCAAACCTTTGAGGGTAAAAACTGCCTATGAAAAAGCTCCCAAATCGCCGTTCGGAATCGACATAAAACAACTGTAGGTCCCTTCCAACCTCGAAAGATTCACACACACAACATGGATGGTTGTTGGTAGCTAGGCCTTAGTCTCGTAATCGGGCTGTCGTGCCAGTCAAGAAGAAGAAGATTGGGATCAGAAATATTAAGCCTTTTGAATGCGGTACTTTCTACTATGTTATACGGCAGCATACCACCATATATAGGGGTTTCCAACAAGAAGTGTTATTTGGAATCACCCGGTATTTCGGTAGCTGTCACTTTTGAAGCTTTTATTCTTTGACATTTGACAAGTAGAAGCTACGCCATTACTAAAAATGGAACGATACACGCTTCAACAACGCAATGAAATTATTAAAATTCACTAAAAAAATGGTGAAAATCTTGCAGTCACAGTTCGCAAAACTAAAGCCTTTTTGGGTCGTCGTGAAGCAACTTGTCGGACCGCAATACAGAAATTGGTGGAAAAATTCGAGCTGTTGGGACAAGTTAGTGATGTGAAGAATAAAACCCGTGCACGTCGCTCAAGAACAACTGAGAATATTGCTGCTGTATCCCAAAGTGTTGAAGAAAACCCAGGTTTGTCGATTCCTCGTCCTCGAGAGATGATTAATGATTTTTTATGGTCGGAGTTGGATGGCATTGATCTGGACAACGTGTACTGTCAACAAGATGGCGCTACGTGCCGCACAAGCAACGAAACCATTGCTCTTTTTCGGGAAAAGTTTCCGGACCGTGTTATCTCTGGAAGAGGTGATCCCATTTGGCCACCGAGATCTTGTGATTTAACACCTTGCGACTTCTTCCTTTGGGGCCACGTGAAAGATAAGGTGTACGCCAACAGCCCAGCCCGATTCAAGACCTCAAAGATAGAATTCGTGAGGCTATCGAGGACATAGGGCAGCCTTTGCGATTTGGTTATGGAAAATTTCATGAAAAGGATATGATCCTGTAAGCGTGGTCGTGGTGGCCATTTGGCTGATGTTGTTTTTCATTATTAACGGCATACCTTCCTCTTTATTATGAAATAAACATCCGATCATTTATCTCAAAAATGGCATTTTTCTTTGAATATTTGGTATAGGGTTTTCTTGTTGGAAAACCCTATACCATATGATTAAATCCATATTGTATTTGACGTTACACGTCCGTTTGAGTAAAAAATGTATAATAAATTAACAGAGCGAGATATGAAAAAAAATTCAGCTTTAAAAAATTAAGGAAAGTGAAAGTAAACACAAAAATTAACGATTCTTTTGGCCGATAGTAACTGATGTCGATTATTCGGTTGAACATTAATAAATACTAACTATAGCATTACCCGCTGCTCTGCGCGCATGAATTTAACTCTTGCAAAAAAGAGGATATTCGAGGATTGTGCTGGCTAATATATATTTTTTTTTATATTTTTGTTGATGAGTTTATATATATCTTAGTATGTGTGAGTGTTTGTCTGCGTATGTTTGTGTGTGTGTAGGTCTGTCAAAAAAAACAAGAAAGTGTGAATACAATAATTTCTGTTGCTTCTTTACTTTTTATTTCGGTAAAAATGTAAAATTATGCTTGATTTATAAAATACACAGCGAATTTCAACTTCAATAAATAAATTTTGAAATTAAAAATATACGATAGTAAGGAAAAAAAGTACAAACGTAAAATACGTTGTTATGGATTTGCCTCAACTGCTTCACCAATGCAGTGGTTGCAGGGATATAATGCAGTATAATGACTCAAACACATTGAGATTTTATATTGGACATATACAAATCGTGTTTTGATATATCTAACACATTTTTATTTCTGGATTCCTTTCACTATCGACAATTATGCTTTGAAGTAGAAAAGGTAGCTGACTAATACCAAAGAATATGAAGTAATATCCCTGTCGGACCTGAGACAACCAGTTCCCAAAATTCATTGGTCTTTCAACTGGTTTTTTGTAGTCAATTGGGCAACTGGTTGTCTAAGTGACTGTCAGCGGATGCAGAAGTGGGTGAGTTCGCGTCTAATCGTTCACGTTCTGCGTGCGCGTTATAGGCGAGAAGAAACATGAAAATACGAAACGAAACGCGAAACAGAGGTGAAAGATTCAACATTATTCTGTTACGGCTGATCTTGAGATGCTTTTGTTACAACAACAACGTAGAAATGTTTTTTTTCTTTCTGTTTCTATGACTCGAAGTTCGCTCGATTTGCACGTTTTGTCTTGAATGATTTCTGTTAGAATTTTGCGTGATTGCGTGAAGCAACGAATTGCAGCAGCAGTCGAATGGTATGTATTAATAAATTTATGTAATTATGTTTATGTAATTATTTATTAATTTATTTATTTTTTTTTATTACTTGCAGGCGAAGTCAGGATGTTGAACTGCGTCAGACCCCAAACAGTTTCGACTGAAGTGTGTCAACAAGTCGAAGTTCATCTTTACGTGCACCAATACTTGTTTTATTCGCGATAATTTTTTGTTATTATTTTTAAATATTTTTAAAATAAAATAATTAATTTAAAAATGCACTGTTTTATTTTCTCCATAAAAACCGAGTGGTTAGAAATCTAATCCAGAATAAACTAGTTCGCAAACTAGTCGCTTTCAACTGGTTTGACAACTGGTTGCTTCGGACTAACCTTGGACTAGTTGCAAATGGATGCAGACGGGGACAATTGACCCTCGCCTAGGACACCGCCATGTTAAAAAGGTGAGTTTGCTACAAGAAAACGAGTCGATTCTGAGGTCATATGTGACTGTCAAGCGCAATTGATCCACATGCAATCAAATATTTGATCAATTTTTGCTATAAAATCAGCTGTGGATAACGCTACCTCTTGTGAGATGTTTTTAAATCCACTTATGTCTGAAATTGTTCTGATAGCAGCTTCAACTGTTTTACTGAACACTTGCGTGGCAAATTTAACACGCATTTTTTCAAATGAATTTGGAAATATGTGTCTAGTTAATTTTGGGCACATTTTGGTTTTAAAATTTTCTTCCCTCTCCCAAAGCTCTTGAACTACTTTAAAGCTAACTAAACCATCAGGCGTTTTCAAATCGCATTTAAGCCAACCATTTCGCAATGACTTGATTAAATGTGGGAAATCGAACATGCAATAAATTTTTTGATTTTGAAATTGAAAGTATGGTTTCTCTATACATACGCCTAAGTCGGAGAAACACTTTCTATTAGAAGACCCCTGATCACAAACCAAAACGTTCACTACTATACCAAAATTGCTTAAAATTTTAAGATTTTCTTTAATTATTTTGCACAACGTATCTGCTGTTAATCCATCTCTGACACAAAATAGTTTAAAATTGAACACCAACTCGAGAACATGGACTTCAACATAAATACACATACTTGCTTACCAATTTTTTTGTTCTTTCGAAGCCTGTGCATTCAAATCCGTCAATTAAATCTAGTTTTTGATTGTATCGTAATTCTCTACGTATTGCCATTTCGTCCATTAAAAGAACCATATTATTTTCATTTTTTTCCTTCAACTCTAAGCACAACTTTTTAATGAATTCAAAAGCCACATTGTTGATACCGGGCTGAAGGAACTTTATTGGAGCCCACCGATTTAAGGTGCTGATATGTGGCAAATTGAAATTTAACTTATCTCTTAGGAAAGAATATGTTGATTGTGAAATATAAAAAATATTTTGCGCTAAATATTTCACTTCGTCAGAATATTCTTTTGGCCGGGTGCTAAGTAAAAGTTTACAAAATGTTTTGGATTCCAAGTTGATATGTTTTAAAGAATCAATTGAATTTTTTAAAGTCTTTGAACAACAATTCTTGGATTTTAAAATAAAGCGCTTTTCTTTTCGCAATTTTTCGTTAATTTTTTTGAATTTTTTTAATAGGTCGCTGTATTTCTTTTTGTAATAATGGGTTATTTTGACGTTTTTTTCGCAATTACTGCATACTATGTCATCATAACGTGGTCGTTTCAATGAAGAATCTGGTTCTAAAAATTCTTCATCCGAAATCTCATGATCTTCGTCTAAGTTTAAGGTTGGAATCGCATCCTTTTTTAGAAACCTTTTTCCTACATAAGTACTGGAGAAATGATTTTCACAAATATACAGTTTTCGGTTATAGTCGTCATAAGATATATTGCATTTTTCGCGCCAAATTTGGCCAAACACGAAATCAGCAGCGGGGAATCTAAATAATCTAAGATTCTCGCATTGTCGTCTCGATTTTATGCAACTGCGAACACAACATTGAATTCCAGACGGTGAGGAATTTCTATTTGTCCTTATATTTGTAGCCATATTGTAACAAGCCGAAACACAAAATAGAATTACAATGTTAGACAATGGCGTTAAAATACTTCTTAAAAAAATTCAAAATTGGTATCAACCACGTCAAAATATAAACAAATAATTTAACTTGGAATGCGCCACGTAAAAATATTTGTAGAAATTTCAATTTGGATTCAACCACGTCAAAAAAAACCGCTGCAAAAGGTTCAAAATTGGTATCAACCACGTCAAAACATAGGGTGTTTTTTTTAGAGGTTTGTTTTTCGAATAGAGATAAAACTGGCATTTTGTCGTCAAATCTGGCAACTCTAATGTCATTTATGTTCAGTTTGGTTTGCCATTTCATTATGAACAGGTTGACAAAAGAACAACGCTTGCAAATCGTGCAAATTTATTTCGAAAATAATGGTTCAGTTCGCGAAGTTTACCGCAAGCTCCGTCCATTTTATGGTCGACATAATCGTCCATCAGAGCAAAATCGGTCCATCCATCGGTTAACCATGGGTCGTTTTCGCACTACGTTTACTCTATGTGATAATACGCATCCGCAGAGACGTCGAACAGTGCGCACCGAAGAAACAACTGCCGCTGTAGAGCAAAATGTTGAAGAGGACCCGAATGAATCGATTCGCCACCGTGCACAGCAATTGGAGCTTTGTCCATCAACTTTAAAAATTGGACCTGTAGAATTGGCTATATTCGAGCCAGCCGCGGCGGCCACATGCCCGAAATCATATTTAAACATTAATGGCATAAAATTATCCTTCCAATAAAGCCAAATTGATGGACATTAAAACGATTTTCTTGTGTTTTATTTCAATTCGAAGTTCTATACCTCTAAAAAAACACCCTATATAAACAAATGATTTTACTTGGAACTCACCACGTAAAAAATTTGTGAAAATTTCAAATTGGATTCAACCACGTCTAAATATTTGCAGGCTTTAAAAATCAATCAAAGCGCAGCATTTGAGCAAACAGCCATACACCACAAAGCTTCGATTGATAGTGACGTTTAGTGTTGAGCAAAAAATCGCAACCGGTGATTTTTTCACTGTGATTTTGTAATCACAGAGTCACATTGCGATTGACTGGCAACGAAAACAGCGATTGTAAATCACTGTTTTGCCAAAATCGCTGTGAACAAATGAGCAGCGAATCGCACCTTGACTGGCAACGAAAACAGCGATTGTAAATCACTGTTTTCCAAATTACTGTTTTGCCAAAATCGCTGTGAACAAATGAGAAGCGAATCGCACCTTGACTGGCAACGAAAACAGCGATTGAAAATCACTGTTTTGCCAAAATCGCTGTGAACAAATGTGAAGCGAATCGCACCTTCACTGGAAATGAAAACAGCGATTGTAAATCACTGTTTTCCAAATCACTGTTTTGCCAAAATCGCTGTGAACAAATGAGAAGCGAATCGAACCTTGACTGGCAACGATTTCAGCACTCGTTTCTCTGCACTGTGACAATGCTGCTAACATTTATTTCATTTTCTAGTGCTCCCTTTTCCACTACAGGCAAATGGTTGATATCCATTGATACCAGGTCCATTATGAAAAATAAAAAAAACAGCTGATATTTTCTCAGCGTATCTTTTGCACATTGGCAGCACGAAAATTGTATGAGAAAAGCTGTCGGAAGAATGCAGAATTGTGACAATATAAGGACCATTGGCTAAGATTTAATGATGATAAACTCCTTACATTTTCTCTTAAGTTTGAAAAATAACATATAATCTGCTTCCGGCACAGACTTTAATATAAAAGAAAATTCTATGGCCCAACTTCCAGTCGCGGAAATTTTCGCAAGCAAGAAACAGCTGATATCACTATTTCGTTTCCACCACGAATTACAACCCCATCATGTAAATTGCTAAGAACTGGATGTGTAACGTCCTTAATATTAGACATTTTCTTCCGACTAACATTTGAATGGAAAACCAATGTTAATTTTTTCGCATTCAAACAAGTCCGCGAGCTGCCGCGTGCGATAGATAGATTCTTGCAATAGAACTGTGATTGAAAATCACAGTGATTCAAAATCGCAGTTTTCAATCACAGTGATTTTCACATCGCAATCGCAAATCACACTGTGATTTGAAAATCGCCGTTTTGCTCATCACTAGTGACGTTACAGCAAAACCAAAAAAGCATACACACAATAAACGACAACAACAAAAACATTAGCGAATCCGAAACGATGATGACGATGCCTTCGTTCGTTGTTTGTTTTTTGCTTGCGCTTCGGCAAAAGCGGCCTTTAGACGGTCGCACATGTTTGCAATCATGTGCGATGGGGGAAATGTACGATGAGCGTTTACACGGTCACACATGTGCGCACACTTCAGTTGTCACGCTGCTGCCAACGAAGCAATATGGTATGCGCTTTCGCATCAATTTCTTTAAATTTGCATAAAAGCACCTCTATGCTGCGTTTCTTTTAATTTTTATTTTTATAATCTTCACCTTTTATTTCTCACAGTTCTGGATTGTGTCTATACACCTCAAAGAACTCCTTCCACAATATTTCATTTTTTTGCGACGCCATCCTCATTGCTCGCTGTCCACCGATCGAATGAAAAAATGCACTATGTGTGTCACACAGCCGTTTACACGGTCGCACATGTGCGTCGCGCCGACAGAGAAATCAAAAAATTTTGAAAACCGTCGCACATGTCCGACGACACGAATTTCTTGCGTTTACACGGTCATTCTTCTCGTCGCGCCGCACATGATTGCGGACATGTGCGACCGTCTAAAGGCCGCTAAACAAGATCAAGAAACATGCATGCAAAAAATGATTAGCGGCCTTTAGACGGTCGCACATGTCCGCAATCATGTGCGGCGCGACGAGAAGAATGACCGTGTAAACGCAAGAAATTCGTGTCGTCGGACATGTGCGACGGTTTTCAACATTTTTTGATTTCTCTGTCGGCGCGACGCACATGTGCGACCGTGTAAACGGCTGTGTGACACACATAGTGCATTTTTTCATTCGATCGGTGGACAGCGAGCAGTGAGGATGGCGTCGCAAAAAAATGAAATATTGTGGAAGGAGTTCTTTGAGGTGTATAGACACAATCCCGAACTGTGAGAAGTAAAAGATGAAGATTATAAAAATAAAAATTAAAAGAAACGCAGCATAGAGGTGCTTTTATGCAAATTTAAAGAAATTGATGCGAAAGCGCACACCATGTTGCTTCGTTGGCAGCAGCGAGACAACTGAAGTGTGCGCACATGTGTGACCGTGTAAACGCTCATCGTACATTTCCCCCATCGCACATGATTGCAAACATGTGCGACCGTCTAAAGGCCGCTATTGAGCGAACACTACGCTGCAACAACCACCACTTCAATTTACACGAGTGAAGCCGTTGCGAACAATAACATAGCTTTTTGCTGTTGTCCTACGCAAATCTAACAGAAAATGTTATGAACCTAACATTTTCAAATGCCTACGCTTCGCTCTTCCCGCTCGCATCATAGCAACCGAAAACACTTTTGTGCCCACATGCGCGTTCTATATTACTTCATATTCTTTGCTAATACACAACACTGCGAACTATTAGCTGTCAATAAGACAAAATATCTTCTAAAACATTCCGTTCAATCATAACATACTCAACATGTTACTGTTCATGCTGAACTGGTCTGATACCTCCAGCAACAAATGAATCCTCCATAAACTTTAAAAAGTGCAGGTGGTTCATTCAATTATCCCACAGAACTACGTATTCATTCAATGAGCCAATTGCGAGAATTGTTTGCCTGTGTAATTTGTATGCTTCCGAGTAAAACTTTAGTGATAAGTATTCAACATTTAAGTTAAGCTTATTCAAACTATTTAATTAATGACTTAGAAAAAATAAATAATTAAATATCTTAATTCTGTTGCTCTAAAGCTTTGGTTTTTGCTACTGCTTAAACTATTTTTTTTAAAGAGAAATCGTCCTCTCTGATGTTAGTCCAGCGTTGAAGTTCAAAAATAATGTACACCTTATCCTCGAAATAGCATTTGCTTCCTTTAATCTCTGTCACAGAAAATATACAATCCAATTGGTTAAAATCAGACACGACAAGAGCACAAATACTTCCTTCGCTTCAGAAATGTAATTAATTTGACACCAAAAACACGAATATAACAGCGAATACAATGGATAAATATTAATTTTGAATGTGTTCAGACATTGTTTTCTAACAAAAATTATAATTTACTAACCTAAAAGAAAATAAAAGCCAAGGCGAGTGAAAAACATTTGGACCAGGTACATTTTGCGCTAGCTAACTCATGTCACTATTAACGAGATGGCACGAAAAAAGTGCTTCAAATCGGGTCAGATGGAAAAACCTAGTTGCAGCCCTATGCTCCGTAGAGAACTGAATAAGGAACAAACGAAAAAAAATATTTATAAACAATTCTGACACTAATTACATCGAAAATAACAAAAAAAAACTGAAAATAACAGGCAACTTTGTATGAAAATACACCATGGGCTGGCCAGACCATAGGGGGTTCAACTAAGGGGTATAAATACGTTTTGCACGATTCTCGCCTTGTTTTTGTAAAAATTTTGTTCATGTATTGGTTTTTCTGCTTAGAAAGGATCAGTTGAGGATATCATGAAATATGAACCCGATAGCTTTACTACAACCTTACTAAAAGTGGACCCAAAGTTCAATATGGTCTGGCCAGACCTAGGTGCGCACACAAGGTTTATAAACTGAATCCGCAAAGTGGGATTCTAAGGAAGATTAATCTAACTTAATATAGTGCTTCTTTATATAGAGCTTTTTAATAGAGACATTGGAAATTTGTTGGGTTATGTATAGAACCCATGTTATTAAAGTGGCGTCTGTCAAATTGCCAATTGTACGGTAAATCACTATGAAAAATCAAATCGTTTAACAATTTGACTCTTCCGGTTCGGTAAATAACACTAGATCAGTGATGGGCACTAACACAACCACGCATTTTGGCAATGTATGCGTGAAAAACACTGCACAAAATTAAGGCGTAAATTTTTTAGCTCTAATATTTTAACTTGAAAAATATTGATAGCGTTGAAATATCAAAGTCTGACGAACAAATAACGGACAAATATAAAAGGAACTAGATGAATAAGTGGTTGAACTGACAAACAGACAAGACATAAGTGGTTGAACAGCAAGTAGAAATTACATTTAGTTTGTTTGATTAAATCGTTCATATTAATTTCTTCTTTGCAGCATTTTATTCGAAGTAAAGATTCAAGATTCAATTTTCCTGATACTTTTAAAATTCTCCTTGCCATGTTTTGTAATGTCTTTGAAAATTAAAAAAAAAACGACTACCAGCAATCGTACGCCTGCAAAATAAGCATTGCGCTTTATTAGAAGCGTTTCAAGAAAAAAATGTGTATCTCATATTCAACCTTAAACATTTTCTGATTTGCGTGAATACTGAGTGTACACAAAAACGTAAATATTCGCAGTATACGAGCCGCAAACGAGCGTGAACCTACTTGCATGAAGTCTGACACGACACCAGTGACTACGTGACGCGAAACTGAGAGAGGAAATGATTTTCAGTCCATTTTTTGCTTTTTCCAATCGTCCGATAGTGTACGGGATTTTTAACGGAACATTCGCACAGCACCGGTTACCAGTCAATTGTTTGCATCTTAACCCTTTGCAGCACGGTGGGAAGACGTATATCCCACCTAGAATACTACCACTTATCTTGAAAAGTTTTTAACAGATTGATACAAAAATTGGTGTCCAGGGGTTTTCGGGGTCGCTGATCACGAATTTATTATCAGATTACCAAAATTCAAAATGGCGGATCCAATATGGCGGACCGAATTGGTGAAACTTATTCACATCTGTATGAAAATTGGTATACGGAGGTTTTCGAGGTTGCTGATTACGAATTTGATATCAGATTACCGAAATTCAAAATGGCGGATCCAATATGGCGGACCGAATTAGTTACACTTATTCATATCAATATGAAAATTGGTATACGGAGGTTTTCGGTTTTTTCACTAATTCTGTCGGCCATATTGGATCCGCTATTTTGAATTTCGGTAATCTGATATCAAATTCGTAATCAGCAACCTCGAAAACCTCCGTATACCAATTTTCATACAGATGTGAATAAGTTTCACTAATTCGGTCCGCCATATTGGATCCGCCATTTTGAATTTTGGTAATCTGATAATAAATTCGTGATCAGCGACCCCGAAAACCCCCAGGGCGACTATTTTCATTGAAAAAAAGTTATCTGAAAAATGTATGCTTCAAAGGGTTAAAGGGATAACTTTTCTTATTTGCCGTAAATATAGCGTTGCGAACCACCTTGTTTTACTGGTCTAAGAAATTTTTATTGTAACCCGTACCAACAAAAAGCAGAAATAAATTATTTCATACGCTAAAGTCAGCAGATATTCGGTTGCGTTTTCCTTCAGTTCATGTCTCATTGAGTTTGCCGTTTCTAGTGCAGCAAGAAACAGTGATGGCAAGTTGAACTCTTTTCAAACGCAGAGGTGCAACTCAAGCAATTAAAACGTAAAGGCTTTGAGGGCAGTCAGGAAAAACTGAAGTAAAATCATATTAAAACACGTTGCAACATACTGTGACGTTTTTCAGCAACAACGGTTTTTTGCAATCAATTTCCTCTCAACGAACTACAGAATGGAAGAAAAAAAAAACAATTATTTTATTTGGAAATCAACTTCGAACGCACCAGAAGCCCTTGCCCTGGCTTTTGTATGGAGAATTTGCTGTACGAACCCTAATCAACTCTGGGGCCTGGTTTGACCGAATTTGCGACTCTGGGACCTGGTTTGACCAAATTAGCAACCGTGACTCCTCTCAGTTTCGCGCATGATACAAATATAGAAGGTAGAACCGCTGTCATTTGTTTTGACACTAAACGTGCTTATTGACGTTTCTCGTATTTGTCAAAAGCTTGGGTCGTGATGCCACTTCGTTGTAATACTAAATTAGGGCTATTTAAGGTTCTAAGGATTTTTAGATCTTTTTTAAAATAAACACGAACATTTCAATGTGACTAGTACATTTTGTACTAGTCACATTGCAACAACGCAATAAATAATTATTATGTAGTTGTTTTTTTTAATTTCTTACTAATATTCATTTTTTTTTCGTGTTTTCAAATTGCTGTTTAAAAACCGTATCCTAAAAAATGTTCGGCCTGAAAAGAAACGTTTCGCAACACGTTGCTCTAAGACCGTGCAATTTTGACTGTTAATAACTGTTCCATGTAGTTTGGTGTTTCCACCAAACTTTCACCGCTATTGTTGGTGAAAATGGTATTTAAATATGTAAAATTTGCAGGAATTCCGAAATTGGCTTATGTAATCACCCCTCTGAAAGGAGATTAACGTATGTATAATTCTCATCGCCGCCAAACGCCGTCCGAAACCCGTAGTTTGCAAGTTTCATTTTGATGACGATGTACCCTGCAAAATTTTCGAGACCGTCGAATTCGACATCGCTAATGGTGTTACTTCCTCCATTAAGGTGTCACGTTCTTGCTGATCTTCGAACTGTGAAGGATTATTAACCCTACGGTCCATAACCAGCTGGATGAACGGGAGTCCATAACCAGGGTACCCGGGTACCTAGTGCAGTTTTTTCGTTTATATTCAAATAAAATAATATATATCTGCACAGATTATTAGAAACGCTTAGTTTTTACATCTGAACTGTACAAATTTCATGTTTGTAAGATAATACTGGTTTCTATAGGCATTTTGTACCTAACAGGCACACAAAAGTAAACAGAAATTGGTTTTATAAGGCTTGGTTTTTTGCTTGTTTTTGGTATCTGCTTGTGAATTGTTTGTGTTTTTAGGTAGCAAATGTTCAGCTACGCTAGAAAAAGAATAGATTTCAATGATTTCGTCATTATAAGTTGAACAGTGAAGTTGAAGAAAAATGAACCGCAAAATATAATTTTTAACTGAAAGACAATATCTGCGTTTGAGTGAAGAAGCCAGAAGCAGATATATTTTAGTCTTTACTTGATGATATGACTGAGAATGACGACGCTTTAGTGCCAATTGAAGAAGAAGAAGAGGTATTTACTGGAGAAGTGCAAGACTCAGAGAGTGAAGACTGGGCCAATGACAACGAAATTCCAGCCGCTATTGACACGCCAATGCAAATTGAGCAAGATGTATTTGAAGATGAAAGTGACAATGAAACTGATATGGTTGAAGAAAATGCACCAACATCAAGCACAACAGAAAGTATGATTGCACGTGATGGTACTCAATGGTAACCAACACCAACTGTAAGGAGTCACAACATCAGTAAAACTCGCAGTGGTCCATTACGAATGACGGAAAGTGAAGTATGACTGGTATGCAAGGCTTCAAGAGTTATTTTACAATAGAAATGGTCGATATAATCGTGCGTCATACCAACAAAAAAGGCAATTCAACTTATGATGCCGTTTGTCGTTTTTCTACAATATGCTCGATGTTAGTGCTTTCGCGGCATACACTATATTTTATGAGAATACCACAACTGTTCCATATCAAACAACACGGAGAAAACGCTTTTTGCGTAAACTTGCTGAAGATTTGTGTGCGCCAATAATAGAAGAAAAAGTAACCAATCCAAAACAGCAATTGAGAGCTTTTTGGGAAGACCAGTGGAGACGGTAACCTATACCGAGCAGCCATCTACTTCTACGGCCGCTTCTACTGATGGCAGGAAGCCAATAACAGGAAGCTGTTATTTGTGCGCTTCTTTGCCAGATAAAAGGAGAAGAAAGACATCAACATTAGACATCAAATATTAGAAATAAGTTAAAATGAATAAAATATAAATAATTCAACTAAGAAACAATTACATTTCATATTTTACATATCAACAAACATTATGAAACAAAATAAAAATAAAACAAACGTTTTTTCTTTGAAATATAAGGTAATTTGCACTAAGGTACCCGGGTACCCTGGTCATGGACCCCTGTATGCAAAAACATTAAACTCATTTTTTGGTTAATATATTTAACCAAATTTGATAATCTTTTTTTTAGTCTCTAAGTTTAGCCGAAATGTCTGATGATCTGGAGTTTCATGTTGATATCTTCAATATTATAGGAACAGCAGCACTTTAAAGTTCAAATTGTTACCCAGGTACCCGGTTATGGACCGTAGAGTTAAATGAGTTAAAGGAGAAATAGAAAAAGAATGAATTTACATCAAGCTGCTCTTCTGTCGAAATGTCCTCGGCGTCGAAAACTTCTCTAAAGATGCTGTGGCTCAGAACTTGACCTGAGTCCGGAACAGTAATGCCAAGTACATCATCATTAGTTAATTGCGCATTAGCTTCACTGCAGAGTTTGTGTTATATATTGTTACAATAACAAAGAAACAGAGAATAATACTTTTTTTTTAAATTATCGAAGAATACTACCTAGTAGAATGCCGCGAAACCGATACTTGAATTCAAGCGGCGACTTGAATTCAAGCTGAACTCCTGAAGGTTTATCTAACCAAAAAAAATTATTCGAAAATGTCCAACAACAAAAAAGTTACACCCAAAAAACATAATAATTAGAGGTATTTTTGAAGCAAAACCGCTCACAATTGGCTTACCTCAGAATCGCAATATTTTCCAAATAGTCATTAAACACTCTGAATTTTATTTTTAGGTGGTGACAACAAAAATTTTTTTTTTTCGACCCACCTTACTGACCGTGCGTGTTTGCCTACCCCGCTGACTTCTCACCACTTCTCGCCCGCAAACTCGTCAAGCATGACTTTTAACGCAGGGGGAAAAGCCCTCGTGAAATTAGGCTCAAATTGTGCTGAATTTAAGTTGGCGCGTTGAGCTTTAAACTTGTCGTATTGTCTTTTTCTAACATATACAAATAGTTAAAAGAAAATAATCTTAAAAACGTTTTTCTCAAAGCTTCAGTTTAAATTCAGCAGATTTTCGAGGATCGCGCGCTTTTATTCATTCTGTGAAAAAAGACCTGTGCAAGAAGACGAATCATGGACAGGTAATTTATTTGCAAAAGTTTTTATGAAGAAAATATTAATTTTCATTTAATTTTAAATTTGATTTGGTAGGCTGAGATTGATTTTGGACCAATTTTGGTAGGGGAAAAAATTCTTAGTGGTAACACTGGTCATGTAGTCATTGACGACATTGAAGCTGCGCTCGGAACTTCGCTGCTTTGTATTCGTATACGCGAGTAGGCGTCGCTGCTACTCTCGAGTAGCAGCGTGCCGATCAGTGCACTAGATACTAGAGAGCTGCATCGGATCCCTTTTTACTGCACATGAGAAGTTTGGTGTCGGATACGTATGCTTCACTTACTCGATCGCCGTCGAGTATGTATACTGCTCTTACTCGCTCACGAGTAGAGAAGAGAAGCACAACATTTCGGATAACAACGAGAAGGAAGCCGCGAAATAGTGGCAGCCGAAAAATCGGAACATGAAAAAATAGGAACATGTAAAAATAGAAACATAATAGCAAATCTTCCGTGAGTATGAGGTACCTTCCTACGCTTCAAGGTAAACAGCAGACCAGATATTGCTGCTGCTAATGGCGTTGATGTTGGACTTAGAATGTTTTTGCCATGTTTATGCAGTAAATTGATTTAAAATCTTCAAATATAGTTATATTATTTATTATAGTTATATTGTTACGAAAATTACTTCACAGGTTCGTGTGGATTGGTTTTGAAAATAAAACAACTTCAATTATTCAGCGCAACGTAGTCAAACTACCCTAAAAGACGCCTAAAAAACGCCTTCGGTTGCGACAATATGGGGTCATCCAAGCAGGACCGCAAATTAATTTTTTTTTAAATTCAATTTTTTTTTATATTATTTTACTTAAATTAATTTAAAATAAATTCAGACAGAAGTAAAAGCAAACGGTTTTTCCAAAAAATTTCAATAAAAACCTGCATTTTTGCAATATTGAGTCACAGATAACTCATCATATAGATGTCCAGTCTCATACGACGAAAACGGCACAAAAATTTCAAGCTCTGAATTACAGCTTTTTTCCGCAAAGCTATTTTACGCACACAGCTGCATGTGCTCATCCAGAACTTTTGCCGGATTGAATTAATTTTGAATTTCGTTTCTTGCTTGTGATATTCTTTTTTGCAACATATATTTATGATTTTAGCTACGACGATCACGTACTGTATTTGGTGTAACAGGTAGACAGCATATCAGATATCCGTAATTTCTTTTTCGTAAATTTCGCCTCGGGTTCAAGGCTGGGCGAGAAGCAAAATTTTTCTTAGCATTTAACGCTTTTTTTATAAAGCTTTTTAATCGGTTATACCGGAAATTAATGATGTGTTCAAAAATTGTGATATAAATGAATCGCCACTAAAAATTTTGTGCATGATCAAAGAATATAAAGAAAATAATTTTCTTTGGCATGATACATACACATCGGTGCTAAGGCAACGCATTGTCAACAGCTGCGGCGCCAGCAGGTCTATCCTCTGCGTCGGCGTAACTGTATTGCGACAATGAAGTGACCGCTGAACAATTACATTCGTTTTAGAATATTTGCCGATCTTTTCATTTTTTTTGCGAAAAGCAAGTGCCTGGGCCTACCCAGCAACAAATTAAAGAGGGCAAGACATAACTACATTTCCGAATTCAGAATATAAAATTCAAATAGAATAGAATATAGATTTCTGAGCATATGTATATAAAATATAGAATTATGTAGGGGGAGCTACCCTCCTCTACCCATACCTAGGTACGCCCATGAGCGCCTGTCATCATCAACCGAATCTTTTTGCTGTATGGTTGTTTGTAACCGTATGCTGCGCTTGGTTGATTGATTTTAAAACTTGCGAACAATTATATGTGTATCCAAAACCAAACAATTCACTAATCAAGAGATCTAGAAACCAAATAAATTGTTCATTCATCTTTTTTCACGGGTCGTAAAAAAAGGAATATATATTTAAAAAGAAAGCCATTGAAAAATTCTTGGCGGCTACAGTGAGGATTGAATCGCGAACTCGTCGTCCTAAACACTCCCGCTTGCGCGTTTGACCATCAACACTCAATCCCGACTGGCTGCTTAAAAGGTATGATAACAGACAAGCGCCGTTTTGACTAGAAAATCACATATTTCTGTATCTCAAAACAGAGTACAATGCGTGTGAAGCGGTGTTTGTGTGAGTGACATTAGAGGCCAAAAAGCTCTTATCGGAGGCCAAATTTGTCGAACTTTTTGACACATTTTTTCTTTGGCCGCTGGACATCTATATGATGAGTTATCTGTGATTGAGTATTGGTCATGAATGACCGATTTATTCATCACATTGTGACCGATATTTGCATCAGCATTTCAGTCAGTAATTTCGGCACATGACCGGTCAACTGACTGGCATTTCCATTTTTTTTCGGTGTTTGCTGCAACACCGAAAAAAAAAATTTTGCTGCAACGGTGATTTGAACTCGCGGGGTCTTGACTCGCGGCCAACGCACTAGCCGCTGAGCTACGGCGGCTGCCGCGGCGGCGGCGGTGAAATAGCCATTAAAAACTAAATATTTGGAGGTTGGAATACGTATGCGTTAGAGCAGAGCAAACACAGTTTTCTTAACCCTCAATCGCCCACCCTGAGTCCAGGGGACTCACTACGAACTTTAATAAGTTGGTACACGTTGTGTTTTTATGTTTCGGCGCCCAGTTTTCGTATACCTTCCTAAAGGGTCGCTCTGAACGCGAAGACGATCGGAAGTTAGCGCACTACAATTACAAGGCTGAGTTTTGGCACAGAGTGAGTCCCAGGGACTCAGGGTGGTGTTTTGTGTTACAAAAATTGTACTTGTAATTTTTTTAAAATCGTGTTAATTTAAATTTAGGATGCCAAAAATGGCCGCGAAAAGTTTAATAATTGAGAGTCTTAACCCTTTGAGAAGTTTTGCTACTAACAATTTGCCTTAGTTGTGCTGGAAAAGTATGTGAGGTATGTGCACAACATATGAAATTCAACCTGATGCACGTTTTCTTATTTTATATAATGAAGTACTAGTTTAAGTTTTTTTCTGAACAGTTATTTAATTTTTAGGTTATTTATGTAAAAAGAATTGTTGTTGTTAATTTATTTATATCTTTTATTATTATAAAATGCTTAGTGTATGTTTTTTAGAGTATGTTTTTTTCTGTCAATTAAAAGGTGAATTTTTATTTGAGTTATGCAAAAAAATTGAACGATATCTGTAACAAGAGATCTTAATGTGTCCTACAAAAATATAAAGAACCATAAAAACTTAATAGATGTTGCGTTATTTCGTAAACAAAAATTTTGAGTCCCGGGGACTCAGGGTGGGTAGATACGTGATTTTAATAGGGGTTGGTGATTGAGGGTTAATATGCAAACGGTGTGTGTTAGAGTGTCACACGTGCACGAGAGTTTCGGTCAGTTTTTTCAAACCGCCTGTACAAAAATGATAGAAACTTTTTTCGGAGAGCTGGCCGAAACTTCGGTCAGGCATGTCGGTCATATGACCGATCATATGACCGTCACTGTTCTTGTAGGAGTTTTTTCGGCTTCTCTTCGGATACGTGTTCCGTTTTTGAAACTGCACGTGAAGGCATCGAGTATAAATTGATTTATGCAGCTCTCTACTAGATGCTCGCCAAATAATGGGCTAATCGCGTATACCTAAAAACACAAGTATTTCTTACCCTAGTTCTGGGTCGCCGAACACGAAAATGAAAACGCAAACATTTTCTATAGAAGCGTTTTCGAAGATTCTCAAAAAACGGGTTTCCTCCTCTTAATTTAGATATGAGGATATATCTGGAAGAAGAATCATCCGATCAACAAAACATTAACATGAAAAAAACATTCAAAAACTTAAACGTTTTCGAAAATGGTAGAAAATTCTAATTTTTTAGTTTTCAACTCCCCAAAATCTTATCTGATTTGAACAATCTATATATCCATTTAAGAATATGGCGTTACTTTCCGGACGGTGGCACGCTAGCGTTGATCGGATGTTTCGTCTTCGATAAGTGCTCAAAAATAAGTAAAAGAAAATTTCTTAACATTTAACTGCTGACGTGCGGTCTAACTGAACTGTTATCATAGGCATCTCAGTAGCCTCAATTTCAATTGCGCTCACGCCGTCGATAGTGGTGTTTTTATCGCGGAGAGCAACGGTCGCGGCCTTTGACTGTATGTCAGTACTAGGCATCGCAATCCCGGGATCCCGGACTTTTTCCAGTCCCGAAAATCCCGGGATTCAAATTCTTTTATCCCGGGATTTTCGGGATTGCAAAAGATGCTTCAAAGTTCAAATGAAATAAATTTTAAGGCACAAAAACCCAATTCCTTATTTGAGGGAGAAGGGAGGGGATAGAGTGCGTCTTTTGCAAAAGGCTTATGATTATTTACTAAGCATTCAACCAACAAGTGTTGAATCTGAAGGATGATTCTCTTCAGCAGGGTTCATTTGAAATAAATTTCGCTCTAGATAAGAGAACAAAACACTTAATGCCTTTGCATTTTTAAGATCTCAGTTTTTAGTTAATCAAAACGCTTAACTTTTTTATCGAAATAATCGAAGTAAAACTAAAAGCACAAACAAATTAACTATTTTATTTTTTTTATCAAATATGCATATATATGCACTTTATGATACATCGGTTGCAAAGTAATAAGTTATGTTTAAGTGTCATTTTTGGATAAAACAAAATGTTATCAAACTGAAGTTAAATGTCAAATGAAAAACTTTTAAGTTAAACAAAATGTTGTCAAGGATGACTATGTTTATTTATTTGATTTAAATTTACACTGACAATTTTGAATGTAATTGACAACTGATTGTAAATGACAACTGGATTTTGGTGATGTGCCGCGCGCAACCAACCACTTCGACGACTCAACACCGACTGCCTCCCTTTCCGCCTTACAATGTGATTAAATTCAAGATAAAAATCTTAAAACTACCCCAAATGTGATTAAACTGTGTCCATTTTTATGGTAAATATATTATAAACAAGTATTTATGCAATTTGGTAAAATTGTTTTATTTAAAAAATTTGTTATTTGAATCCCGGGATTAAATCCCGGGATCCCGGGATTTGACTTTTCAATCCCGAAAATCCCGGGATCGCAAAATGGCAAAAAATTGCGATCCCTAGTCAGTACTTATTTACGTTCCTTTTCCGTCAACATAATTTTTCGAAATCTGTGGTTTTTGCCAAAAAAAATCAATAAAATAAAAAAATGAAGGTAGCATCATGGACGAAAAATTATTTAGAGCAATCTCGCCGCCCAAAGTCTGCGAAGGGTGTAGAACCTACATATCTACATAAAGACGTATGAGCCTATCAAGAGTTTTGGGGGGCAGACATGCCAGAAAATCCCCAGATTCGAGTTGATGGGGCAGATGAAGAAAAATCTCGCAAGAACTGTAAGTTCTGTCCGCCAAAACTCAATTGCAAATTTACTTACAAATTTTTTCTTATACAATCCATGTCTGCCTTGAATTTGCAAAGCAAGTTTGCACATATTGTAAATTGTAAATTTAAAGAAACTTTGAGTTATGCAATATTTTTCCTTATTGCCTGTTAAGCAATTAATAATATTAAAATTTAAACCAGGGACCGTAACGGTTATGGTTTTTATCAAAAAAGCCACAACGATGTGGTTGCTCTCATAGAAAAACACTCTAAAATACAGGGTCCGAGTATAAAAATTAAAAATTTCTTTTGGAATATTGCTAATATAACCACATAGAAGTCTAAAACGTAAAATTTAAAATTTTAGCTTTCCCCAGTAAAAACCTGTAGCGAAAGGGTTAACTATAACGACCACAATGCAACAATGTTCTTTATGAATGCAATTCAGTAATACCACAAACACAAAAATAAATAACCACAAGAAAAAATACATAAAAAGTGCAAGTAACAACAACCAAAAATACACAAAAAGTACAAACAAATAAAAGAAACAAACACGAACATAACAGTTAAAAATGAGACAGGTCGGTCGAGGTCGGCTCTGTAACACCCTGCATGTTAGAATAAAGCGGTAATGTACTACCAGATTGGCAAAAATAATTTGTTTTAATGTGTAAGAAAATATGTATGTACGTAAATTCTTGGACGCCATATTTTTTTCTTATAAAAATAGAAGGTAATGCTAAAATCATGTTGAAATGTTAAATGTTGATAAAATCATGTGTTGATATAGACCACCACATAGTATTTCGCAGTAGGGTATTTTGGCCGAAATTCTTTCTAGTTTTCAATCAGTTGTGCGTAAAACACGTGAATTTTAAGTGAAGACATAAATTGAATAATTAAAAGTTAAAAAATGGGTCGCAAACGAAATATATATATTTCGATTACTTTATTGATAATGGTGCAGAGGCGGAATGTAAGACTTGTGGCAAAAATCTGAATGCTGCCCACATAACAAATTTAAAAAGGCATTTACAAAAATCGCACTCTCAGTTAATGGTGGAGTATGAGAAGCGGATGAGGATTGAAAATGCAAGAGATGAAAGTGATACAAAAATTCGATTCACGGTGGAAATGTCTCCAAATGAGGTTAATAATGCTTGCATTGATTTCCTTACCAAACATTCGCAACCATTATCATTTTTTGATACGGAATCGTTTCAAACGTTGACAACTCCGATATTTGAGGGTTTAAGGATGCCGAAAATAAATTCAAATAATGTAATGGACCTCGTTTATGCAAAATTTGAAAAACTGAAAACGACCATTACAAAAGCAGTAGAGGGGAAAATGTTAGGCCTGAAAATTGATACAGCCACTCGTAGCGATCGGTCTATATTGGGAATTAATGTTCAATTAATTCTGAAAGATCAAATTACAATATTTACCCTTTCCATGCTTGAATTAAAAAAGAGGCACACTGCTGAAAATTTTAAGTCGGAAATTACACGCGTTTTGGATAGCTTTAACATAAGCGAAAAACAAGTTTATTCCGTAACTACAGATAATGGAAGGAATATTGTTAAAGCGGTTCAACTTTTACCCTCCCAAAAAAGTGAAGACGATGAAGAAAATTGTTTGGAAAATTCAGATGAAAGCTCTTATGAATATTTTAGAAATAATATTGATTACGAGGAAATAATTTCCATTAAATGTGCTGCACATACCCTCCAATTGGCAGTAAAGGATTTTTTGGCCGACTGGAACCCATGCATAATTAGTGGGGCTCATACTTTAGTTAAAACTTTGAGATCTCCAGCGTTTCGGTGAGGAACTAATAAAACATACAGTGATACAGTAACATATTTCAGTTTACTTTTTTTCTAAATGCACTCAATTATTTAGATACAAAATTAAAGATTTGGATATTTGTAAGCCTCAACTAGACGTTGCAGCTCGTTGGAGTTCCACATATATTATGTTAAAGGGACTTTTGCAACTTAAGGAGTTTTGCATGGACCATTTACCAGCGCCTAAGCAACTCCAAGTACCACAATGGGTGGAAATTGAGAATGTTGTTTCTGTTCTAACACCCACTTCACTTACTTTGAAACTGCAAGCTAGCCAATTGTTGTTAGGCGATTTCTATAAAATTTGGTTGGACATGACTTTTCAATTAAAGGAGATCAACACTGAAATCAGCACACAACTTTTAAAACATATTGAACTAATACAGATTCAATTATTGTTCTTGGCTACTTACGTTACAATTTGTCAGCAGAGAAGTTAGCTGCAATAATGATGTTAAAGCTTAACACACTTTAATAAAATGAATTGACATTTATTCTTATGCAAATTTCTTATTTGAAACTGAATATACCAGTGAGTATTTATGAATTGTTCCACCCAGATAAGCCAAACGTACTGCATGTATTACACCTGCAAGAAGGTGCAGCGGGAACTCTGCTTTAAATTTGCTAATTGAATGCATTTGGATTTTTTTAGTGCAAACAAATTTTGACTTTTTTAGTTATCCTTTACACCGGATTTTCGCTGGAATTTTTAAAAATGTTTTTAACACGAATTGCTGGCACTTTTTAGCCAAAGATAAAACAGGTACATAAAGTATTGGTAAAAAATATATATAAAAAAGCTAAAAAAAAGTTTCCTCAATTCGAAACGCAACGACGACATTGACATTTTTTGAATATTTTTGTTTAGAGGAATCTTTCCGTTGCGGCCGTTGTACTAAAGACTGAAATAATAGCTTAAAATGTGCGCGTTGACGAGACGAAAAAAATGGTATCAATAGATTTTTAGTCGGTTAAATGGCCTTTGAAAAAATTCAAATTGCCTGATGTATTTGACCGAAAAAATAAAGTTCACAAAATAACTGTTATTTTTGACCGATAAAATAAAAGTAAAAAATAACAGTTATTTTTGCCTGAAATGATAAAAGGCTTTCAGGCTAACAGTTATTTTTAACTTTTATAGTAAAAGTCAAAAATTTAAAAGGCATGTCATATTTGTGAAGCTGAGGCCATTATGATCATAATGGTATGTTAGAAAAAGTCATCCGGCAATTTTTTCGTTATGCCTTTTTGATTTGAAAATTGAAAAATAACAGTTATTTTCGGTCCCTGATTAATATTACTACTCGACAAAAAATGGGTTCATCGCGTGCTCCTAAAAACAAAAGTATTTTTTAGACTAATCTTCGGCTGCTGAACACGAAACTGAAAATCAAAAAATTTTCTTAACACGTTGACTGCCAACTACGAGATATCTCGTAGATTGCGTTCTTTGCTAGGACGCCGACTACACGTTATCTCGTAGTGTGTTTACTTGTCATATTCGTTCATTAAATGACATTGGCTTCTTAGACCGGAATTCTAAAAATTGCCGTGGCAGTCAACGTGTTAAGAAGCATTTTCGAAACTTTCGAACTTCAGAACTTTGAAATAGAAAAAAACGAAAACGCTTCTTAAGAAAATTTTTTGATTTGCAGTTTCGTGTTCAGCAGCCGAAAACACAGAGCAACAAAATCGACATTATTTTTTTTTCTGAAATCAAACCATACTTTTCTAAAGGATTTTTGAACGCTGATCACAACTGCATACTTAGTTTTTTGATTGTATGAGCGGCTTAGGAAATATTGATGGTTTTCCTCGGAGGGCGTTTTCCATGTTTTTTGACCATTATACGCATGCAGCTCCTAAAAACCGGAAGTCTAAAATGCCATTTTTTTAACATAGATTAACAATACTCTAACTATGTATTTAAAATTTAAAACACTACAATCGGTTCAAATTTGCAAGAATTATTCATTTGCAAAGTCAAATTTTCAGTTACTTTGCAAGATTGCGAATACACAAAAGAATTTTTCTTACAAAAAATATATATTGTCATATAGTGAAAGAAGAATGTTCGGGCTTTCAATTAAAAAAGAAATTTTTGAAATACGATGTTTGTAATAGAGTATGTGTACAAATATGTTAGTTCTCCATTGATAAATTCAGCAACAAAAGCAAGGATATACTTTTGAGCTATAATATCGGAGCACATTTTAGTAGAGTCCGACCGATACCAAATTTTTTGGCCGATGCCGATTAATCGGTCAAAAGGCCGAAAATCGGCCGATGCCGATGCCGATGCCGATTCCATAGAAAAAAAAACACGAATGAATTCAATCAAAAACACTGCTTATTTTATAAAACTTTACATATATAGTACATTTCATCACAAATTAACAAACAAGAACGAGAAAATAAACAACTAAAAACTAAATAAAATTACAAGAAAATTCAGAATTTAAATACATTAAACTAAAATTTCCCCCAAATTTATAACACATAAAATAAATATTTCATGAAAATTGCTCATTCTATTTGGCACAAGGAATTAACAAAAGACCCAATAGCCAATATTGCTGAACAAGGTGTTGATGTAGCAAAAATAGATTAAAAATATCTGTAAAATATTGTCCCCTTAAGTGTTTGTCATAAAATCCAAACAAATCTAAGGAGAAACCCCCTAATCAGGCAACACTGGTTTGTAACGTATAATAAAAATGTAATAAATATACAAAGCGAGATATGAAAAAGAAAGACAGTGCGATTCAGCTGCAAATAAAAACAAACAAGAAATAAAAGCAGGAAAATCTACCAAAAAAAACCGATGTGGCATCGGCCAAAAAAAGCCGATGTGGCATCGGCCAAAAAAGGCCGAAGCCGATGCCGATGCCGATTCTTTTTTTTTTGGCCGATGCCGATACTAGCCGATGCCGATACCAATTTTATTGGCCGATACTAGCCGATGCCGATGCCGATGCCGATTAATCGGTCGGACTCTACATTTTAGGCAGCGCACAGTGATTCGACTCCATACAAACGCGGGACAAAATTAGAAGGAGTGGTCCGTTCTTCATAAAATTTGGTATACTAGTTAAACATGGTCTGCTGAATTGAAATCTCCATTTAGTTTTTCTTAAACTGTTATAGTTTAGCAATGCCTGAGACTTAAATTTTCAATTTTCGTCGTTTTTGTTGAGCTATAGCAACGAGTGTGTTGGCTAGATTTTTCAGATTTTACATTTAATCGGTAACGTCAACATTGATTATTCCAAAGAGTAACAGAAATTGTCTCAGAACCCTCTGGTTTTGCAATAAAAACGATAATTATAGATGTATGTTTTGCTTTTTTACCGATTTTATCATTTTTCGTGCTGATTGCATACTTTTAGGCATAAATTAAATAAATTTTGTCGAAAAATACGTGTTTAGACGACTTTTCAAATTGAATTATTTTCTGAGATCGGAAGATATCGGAGGATGTAAATACATTATCGGACAAAGAAAGAATGATTCTTAAAATAAAAAAAAATCCAGGAACATACTTTCACATACTTTTTAGATATTTACCTCTAAGTTTTGCCAATTTTCAGATTTTTAATTTAGAAAAATATTTTAAATTAAAAGTGAAGTAAAAGCCTACGCTTTGCAAATTTTAAGAAAACGTTAAAAGCGAAAATGGCCACATCATTTCTTATTCTATATTGAAAGTTTAAGCAACTTCTTTATAACCATGTATTTTTAAAATTTTTTGTATTCAATAGACTAAAACACAGAAAATATGTGTTTACATTTTGTTGAGAAAAAAGTTTCAACTTTGAGCCGGTTTTGCACAGACACTAATTAATTTTTTGCACAGATTTTTTGGGGTTTTCTTAGTTGGAGTTTTACCTTTCAAATGACATCAAAATCGTTAAATTCTGAGACCATAAATTTTTTGAATTTTGTCTATGGAACGAATCACTGTGCAGCGGTATGAAAATGCTCACATTCATCAAATGCCCTTAATTCATAAAATTTTCAGCTTTGATTTTGATTTTTTTGCGCCCTAAAAATATGTCGCAATGAAATATGGAAAAACAGCAAGTAGTTTACTAAGTGTGTCTGGTTAAAATTTGTACTTGTGTGATGCAACTCTTTTTAGAATAGCTCCTACAGTAAAGAACCAATTCAAATTTTGTTAATGCTTTTGAAAAGACAAATATTGGCGCTTGTGAAAATACTTTAGCTTCTTTCGTCAATGACGCGAAAAGCATTAGGAGATTTCAATACAAACACGAGTTCAGAAGATGAAGTCGCAATTTACTCTCTAATGAGCATAGGCCGAGAATGGCACATACAATAAAAAAAAATCTGTTCTATAAGTTTAAGTTACAACTTTACACTATACATTGCACACCAACTCCTAGTTGAAAATTGCAGCACCGATTTTAAATGAATTTTTATGAAAAATTCGCGAAAATTGAACTTTGAAGGGCCATAGCCATGTTAACCCTTGACCAATCGAAATCGACTATGGTCAAAATTATAGCTTAAGGATTCGTTATTGTGACATAAAAAAATAATCGTGTTTTTCAACAAATTATAAATGCAATAACAATTGAAAGATGAAAAAACGTGGAAAACACCTCCTAGCAAAAACCACCAATAACTTACAAACAGCTCAAACAATCAAAAAATTAAGTATGCAGTTCTGATCAGCGTCCAAAAATCCTTTAGAAAACGTTTACTAGAACTCGGAAAAATTTTGGCTGTTGCTCAGTGAAATTAGTCTAAAAAATACTTTTATTTTTAGAAGCATTTTTTGTGTCGATTAGTGTATTCAATAAAAAGTGTAGGTAATATTGATATATATTCGGTAAGATATCCGGTTAGATATTCGGTGAGAATTTATTCTGATTTGAGCCCAATACGCGATACCACTCAAAAGTGTTGCAGCATAAAACATATCTATTTTGTTAGTTTAACTGAAAATATAAATACATGTTCTACGTTTGCAGTTTTATGGATATCTTCACAATAATACATTATGTTCAGAACTGCATTCGAAACTTTATCATAGGATGTTTTTTTAACTTAGGATGTTTTTAATACTGCTGCCTGAGAGCCCGACGTCAGTCTTAATGATACAAAACTTTAACGTCATTAGATAAAGGTCAAAAGAAAATTGTTGAGTTCTCAGTTTCGTTATCAGCGACCCAAAATTAGTTCCTATAAAAAATACGTTTGTTTTAAGTGCAAGATCTGCTGAAGTGTCGTCGCATTAGAGTGACGTCGCACAGTGGCTGATTCAGCCGACGCAGGTTGCAAAAATCCATTTTGTCATGTTCGATTTGGGGGAAACTGTTATACTTGTCCGATAGATAAATGCTTGGACCTAAGAAATCCGAAAACCTTAACTAAATTGGACAAATAGTTTTGCTTGTAGAGCCCGTCAAAGTTGAGCAATTTTTAGAATGTGAAATAATATCAGCAATTTGCACTTTTTCGGTAAAGCTAATGTTTTAAAATACGGAACGCAGCAAGTTAATTGAAACTTTTTTCACCAGCATCGTAAAAGAAGGTATTTGTAGTAAATAATTAAAAAAAAGGAAAAAAAAGTTGGTTGTTGTTGTCTTTTCATAGGCCCACACTGAAGCACTGTTTTTATCACACTTTTTGAACTTTCGATAGACTTAAAAAAATAGGCCATACTTGCCACAGTTCCGTCTTTGGGAAAATTGTTCACTAGTCTTCTGTGAGTACTGCCCTGAAGAGATCGGGTGCCCGATTTTGCCCGACTGGATTTTACAGCGATTTTTCTGTGGCCACCTCGCTCAATTTTGTGCTTTCGGGTGCGTGCGTTCGAACAAATTAGTCAAGATTTTGATAGTGAATCAATTACACGCGATTATAATCGTTACCAGGGCATGCAAATTTGGATTTTGGCTTCGTTTAAGATGTGATACAAGCTTTGCAACTCAATATTAAGTCGACTTTTTTTGCGTATATTGCTGTAAGCTCGAAGTAAAGAGTACTTTCGCTGGATGCGCAGTTCGCACGTACGAAAAACAAATTGGCTTTTATTTCCGGTAATCAGCTATCATGTATCCTTTGATGTAATGTTTTTGTTTTTAACAAAATACTAACACTGTGCATGGCATACAATTTTGTTTTTTTAATTTGACCAAAACTCAGTCAGACGTCATTAGTCTTTGAGTTGAACCGCGCCAATGAAACAATTAGTTATTGAAAAACAAAAAGCAGACTTATATCTATGTACACTGTCTAAAACCCACTTACACTTACACTTTTGTATACATGTTGGATAAAAAAACACTATACACAAATATACTGACTTTATAAACTGTATGAATCCTTAGAATCCTTGTTCTGAAATTCAATGTTTGAAATTTGTATCGAAATAATTTTCATTCAGCTTAGCCTACAGCATATTGTTGTCCGAGAAGCTTTCAAAATAACTGAACGAAACGACAAGATTAATATAATAGCAGAGTTTGAGTCAACAAACATGGTAGGGGAAATTTTAAAAAACGCCAAAAAACTTAGAGGCACCAAAGTTTTAATTGAGAAGGACTTGAGTGTAGACAAGCTAAAGAATAAAAGAGCCTTGTTACAATTAAAAAAAGATATTTATTGTTTAAATCAGTCGCATAAAACAATAGTAAGGAACGACAGAATTTGTATTGCTAATAAATGGATGGCCTTCAATGAAAATAAAGTTCTTATTTGTAATGGTCAGGCAGCTGAAAAAGTACTGGCAGAGATTTTTGATAGGGATTTTATAAAATTAAATCTAAATTATAACTATTTATTAGAAAAAAGCCAATCAAAAAACTAAAAAATAAAGAGGCTCAATTGTATGAACTAAATGTTAAAAGTAACAGTGAGATACAAACAGATAAATCCAACTTAGATGATTACAAATTAAAACTTATGGTTTATAATATTCACGGATTAAGTAATAAAACTTTGTTTAATGATTTTTTCGATTATATTAGATCATTTGATGTATTTGTTCTATTAGAAACTCATGTAGAACTAGAAAATTTTGAAAGATATCACAAATACTTTAAAGGGTTTGAACTAAATTGGACACCAGCAACACGTCAGAGACAATATGGACGTGCTAGCGGAGGAAAACTGTGTGGAATTAAGAAAAGTTTAATATATTTTGGCATTGGACATTCGTTCAAATACTTAGATGGTGTAGACATTATAGAAATTTCTGTGGCTGGAAAAAAAGTAAATATTGTACCTTTGTATTTAAGAGGTGGCAGTTGGTCACAAGATTTTGATTTGATAAAAGATTGCTTTGAACTAAATGAATTGATTAATCAAATTTTGATAGGAGATTTAAACATACGTATTGGGGAACTTCAAGTAGAACTGGATGACATGTTGCAGGGTGACATTGTAGGAGGTAGAGAAATAAGACATTCTAAAGACAAAGTAATTAACAGAAATGGGAGACAGTTTATTGACTTTTGTGAGAACAACGGGCTTATGGTAATAAATGGAATGACAAATAGTGACGAGACGGGAAAATTCACTTTTATAAATAGTGTGGGTGAATCAGTGAATGATATTTGTGCGCTGCACAGAGATATTGTAAAATATGCTCCAGATTTTGTAGTAGAGGAAAAGGTTTGGTCTGACCATATGCCAATTATATTAACTTTACAGCTGATACTAGATAGCCCAATTAGTAAAAAAGTGGATCTCTTGCCTAAGTTACATTGGGATAGTTCACAAAGGGATTTATATAACAGAAGACTTCTAATTGAACTGCAAAAAAAGAAAAACGAAAAGGACATTTTGGCTTTAGAAGATTTCACTGATATTATCAAATCCGCGGCTATAGGCAAACGAACAGGAAAAATACTAAGAAAAAAATCGATGTGGTTCGACTGGAAATGTTTAGCAGCAAGAAAGGCTACTTTAGGGTTACTTAGGAAGTATAATAGAACTCAAAATACTGAATACAGAGAACAATATTCCGTGGCTCAAAAAAATTATAAGAAACAGTGTGAAGATAGCAAGAAAAATTACTACGAAAATCTAGAAAGAGAAATAAATGAAATAAATAATTGCAGTGATTGGTGGGAATTGGCCAAAAAGATACGAGGGACAAATGAATCCTTAGATTTGGAGATTCCACCGGAGGCGTTTAGACAATATTTTGAAGAACTTTTAAATCACGCTACTTCCGTGAATCAAATAGAATACGTAAGCTTATTAATAAAGGACGATTTAATAGATAAACCAATCTCATCAACAGAAATCTTACAAATGCTCCATAAGACTAAAACTGGAAAAGCGCCAGGCTTAGACAGGGTGTCTTACGAATTTTTCAAAAATGCTGACACTGTTTTTCTTGATGAGCTGGCTAACACGTATTCTGCGTTATATAATAGTGGGGAAGCAGATACGGCTTTTGAAACTAGCATAATATTTCCGCTTTTCAAAAAAGGTGATAGAACCTTAGCATCAAACTACAGAGGGATTTCTTTTATGAACTGTATTGCAAAGATTATGATGGGCATATTAAATGAAAGACTTACAAATTGGTTAGAAAGTAAAAAGCTGATTACCGAATATCAGGCAGGGTTCAGAAAACAACATTCCACGGCAGATAACATTTATAATTTAACTTCAATCATTCAAATTAGATTCGCAGAAAAAAAGAAAGTGTACGCTTTTTTTGTAGACTTTAAAGCCGCTTTTGACACGGTTCCCAGAAAACTTTTAATCTATAAACTGCATAGCTTGGGAATCCCAACAAAAATGGTAAATTTCATTGAAAATATGTACAACCACACGGATTCGATTATATGGACTGGCAGTGCAATATCAAATAAATTTAATATTTCAACAGGCGTAAAGCAAGGATGTTTAATGTCGCCTTTGTTGTTCTCTATTTATCTGAATGACTTACATGATAGTTTGGGAGGGGGAATTTGGATAGGAAACTTGAATGTGCGACTACTGTTGTATGCGGATGATATAGTATTGATATCTGACAATGTAGAGGAGCTGCAAGGAATGATATTTAGGTTAGAAAATTATTGCAATGTGTGGAACATGCAAGTAAACCTCTCGAAATCGGCCATAATGGTTTTTCGACAAGGCGGCAAATTGGCGGATAGAGAAAAATGGACATTTAAAGGCGAAAGTATCCCTATAGTGTCAGAATACAATTACCTCGGTGTAAAATTAACACCAAAATTAAGCTTTAAAAAACATGTTGAAAATAGAAACTGTATGGCTAAAAACAGTATCAATGCAACATGGTGGTCCTTTCTAATCAAAAATAAGATAAAATTATCAGCTAAATACAAATTATTTTTAGCAGTAATTAGAGCTATACAAAGTTATGCTGCGGAAGTCTGGGGCTTTGAGTTGTTTGAATTGGTGGATAAAATTCAATTTTATTTCTTAAAGAAAATTTTACATCTACCAACAAACACACCCTCTTATTGTCTTATGTTAGAAACAGACATACCACACTGTCACCTGTATACTTTACGGCTTCATCTTAAATATATTTCTAAAACTCTATTTGAATACGACGATAGCAGATTGCCACACAAACTTTCAAAAATTATTATAGAGAGAAAGATTTTTTGGGTAAAATCAATGCAAGTTTTAGGAGAAAAATTGAATATTAGTTGGAATTATGACGTTTTAAATAGAAGAAGTTGGAATGAAAACATTGACACATTGTTATCCGTTCTGAACTCGACAAATAAACAAAAATCATGGGAAAGGGCTCTTAAAAGTTCACGTATATATAAAGACTTAGATCATAACATCGGTAAAAGCTACTTGAATGACAATCTTGAAAAATATAGAATAATGTGGATTTTGAAGGCCAGGTGCGATTTGATAATTCTTGGGGGTCACAGAAATCTAAACTGCAGTCTTTGTAATTTGAACGAGTTAGAAAATATAACACATTTTCTGGGTAGGTGTCCAATTTTGAAAAGAATCAGATATCGATATCTTGGAAAGTTCTTTTTAACTCAAGATGAAATTGTAAACAAGCTAAATGGAATTGGCGTAGGTGGATGGGATTGTCTTGTTTTGTATGTCACTGATGCTTTAAAATATAGGAGTTTAATTGTAAATGAATTCTGTTAATATGTATGTATATCTTTATGTTAGAGTAATGTATTTTCCTTTTTTCCGACAGACGACTTAAAGGTCATTGTCGTAAATTCTTTATCAGAAATGTTATCTATTGTTCATTAAATTATTTCTGTAATATTTGTTAAACAATTGAATAAAGAATATATCTATCTATCTATCTATCTATCTATCTATCTAATTTTCATTCCTGAAATAAACTTTGTGCCGAGAGGATCTCAACACTTTAGTTTTTCTTCCGATTCCACAATCAACTTCCAATAGGTTAGGAGCGAGGAGTTCAAGGCCGTTGTGGCAAAATTAAACGGGGAAAATTATGCAGTTTGGGCGCTGAAAATGGAATTGCTTCTCATAAAAGAAGACATCTGGGACCTGGTTCAGGAATCGATACCGCCTAATCCGGATGCCAAATGGACTAGGAGGGACGGCCAAGCACGGGCTTGCATTGGGTTAATGGTGGACGATGACCAACTCATACACTTCAAAAATGGCAAAACAGCAAAGGACTACTGGACAAATTTGAAAGACTTCTATGAGAAGCCTTCATTGAGCAGTCGGGTATATACGATGAAGAAAATTTGCAAAATGCAATTGACGGATGACGAGAAGATGGAACAGCACATAAATGAGATTTTGATGCATGTGGAAAAATTAAATGTAACGGGCGATCCACTTAGCGAATCATGGACGGTAGCTATGATACTAAATAGTGTACCAGAATGGTACGATCCTTTGATAGTTGCGCTGGAAGCAAGGGAAGATTCGCAGTTGAACGTAAGTTTCGTAAAAGGAAAACTTTTGGAGGAAGCCAAAAGACGGGTGCATAAATGAGATGCAAATGACGGTACAGTCATGAAGGTATTCAACAACAAAAATCAAAAGGAAATGGAGTGCTTTTATTGCAAGAAAAAAGGACATATAAAGAAACATTGTAAGTTTTACAAAAATAATAAACAAAAGGTTAATTTGACTGAAAAGGTAATACAAGAATATAAACAAGAGCATCTATGTCTGGGGATGACAAGTAAGATGCGAGGCGATTGGTACGTAGATTCCGGAGCTACATGCCATATAGCAAACGATGTTTCATTTTTCGACACACTGAACCAAGATGTGTGCGAATTGATACATGTTGCCAACGGTTTTCAAATACGGTCACAAGGAAAAGGTAGTGGACGTATTCGGGTTTTCAATCGTTGTGGTAAGATGGACGATATACGCCTCAATGATGTTTTGCTTGTTTCTTCGATAGAAACCAATTTACTTTCTGTAAAGAAGTTGACGGAAAGTGGGTACCAAGTCAAATTCGATGCAAGGGGTTGTGAAATTTTGAAGAATGGCGAAGTTAAAGCAATAGCAGAAGTCAGCAAGAACTTATACAAGTTGAAGTTCACCACTGCAGCAATCAAAGCAGTGACACAAGTCAACGAGCATGAAGGATGCATACATGATTGCATAAATGCAATCAGTAAGTTTCTAAAAGATAAAGATATTAAATTAGCAGTTTGCGAAAGAAATTTTCAATGCGAGATATGCATAGCTGGTAAATTGTGCAGAAAACCATTTCAAAAAGCGGGTCATCAATCAAAAGATATACTAGATCTGGTTCATACAGATATAGCACAGATGAATGTTACCACGCCGAGTGGTTATCGATACTTTATTACATTCATTGATGATTACAGTCGTTTTTGCACAATATACTTACTCAAACGCAAGTCAGAAGTAGAAGATTGTTTGATGGCATTCGTCAAGAGTATGCAAACGAAATTTAATAAAACACCAAAAATTATAAGATCGAGGAGGAGAGCATACAAGTGCAAAAGTAAACCAGTACTTAGCTGAGGAAGGAATACTGCAGCAGTTTACCGCTCCTTATACACCACAGCAAAATGGGGTGGCAGATAGAAGAAATAGATATTTGGTGGAAATGGTACGATGTATGCTGATTGATGCGCAATTAGAAGAAGAGTTTTGGGGTGAAGCAGTAATTACTGCAAATTATATGCAAAATCGCTTACCCACAAGATCTCGAAATATAATACCATATGAAATATGGGAACGAAAGTCTTTTGATGTTAAGAATTTTGAAAAATTTGGATCAATTGCTCAAGTTCTTAAGCCATCTCAAACACGAAAAAAGTTGGATCTGAAAACTGAAAGGTTCGTGGGATATTCTTTAGAATCCAAAGCATTACGGTTTTTAAATAAACAAAAGAAAACAATTGTAATAAGTAGGGATTTCAAATTTATCAATGGTTTACCTGAAAGCCAGCCAGGGAAACAAAAATATCAAGAAATGCCAATGATATCTCTAAATGGTTACTATGAAGAGGAGGAGAACGAAAACGATTCTGGTGAAGATAAATCTGTCGAAGGCTACATAACAGCAGAGAATAGTGAAGATGAGATTGAGAGAACCAGTGAGAGTGTAGAGCAGATTGGATTGAATCCGAATAATGGTTTCAATATTGATGCAAATAGATTATTAGCATCAAACAATGCTGACATTCTTGTGCACGATTCAAACAGGTTAGAATCAGAGCAGCCAAGAAGATCAGAGCGAATACGAAATCAAGCCCCTGTTAAATACGCTTGTTTTATATCGGAATCTGAGGAGCCAAAGAGTTTTAAAGATGTTTTGTCTCGCACAGACAAGTTAGAATGGTTATCAGCAATGGAGGATGAAATCAAATCAATACATAAGAACAAGACATGGGACATAGTACCACTCCCAACAGAAAGGAAGGCAATCGGATGTAAATGGCTATATAAAATAAAAAGAGATGTGAATGGTGAAATATCAAAATACAAAGCAAGGTTAGTTGCTCAAGGTTTTACGCAAAAGTATGGTGTTGATTATGATGAAGTTTTTGCTCCAGTAGTTAGGCAAACTACTTTACGAATGTTTCTCAACATCGCGGGTAGTCATAATTATAGAGTTAAGCATTATGATATAAAAACAGCATTTCTAAACGGAGACTTAAACGAAATAATTTACATGCGGCAACCGCAAGGATACGAAGTCACATCAAATAATGGAGAAACTTTGGTATGTAAGCTTAATAAGAGCTTATACGGTTTAAAACAATCGGCAAGATGTTGGAACATGAAACTTTTTGATGTTTTAAGAAAAGAAAACTTTGAACAAGGAAAAGCAGACCCATGCTTATTGAAGAAACGAGTTGGAGAGAAATATATATATATGTTGGTCTATGTAGACGACATACTTATAGCCGCGAACACAGTCGAAGACTTCGCTTATGTCGAAGGAATTCTTGATAGCAATTTTGAGAAATCTAAATTAGGAGATATACAATTCTATCTTGGTATCAAAATTGAGAGGGGGGATAATGGAATATACTCTTTAAGCCAAGAAAATTATATAAATAAAATTATTGACAAAGCCAAATTGCAAGACGCTAAAACATCAAAGATACCTATGGATATTAGATATCTGAAGATGGATAGAGATAAAAGCAATTTATTAGAAGACAATAAGTTATACCACGAATTAGTTGGATGTCTTTTATACTTAAGTCTTAACAGTCGTCCAGACATCGCAGCTACGATTTCAATTCTAAGTCGTCATGTGAGCAAACCAACAGAAGGGGATTGGGCAGAATTGAAGAGACTAGTAAAATATTTAAAAGGAACAACGGAATTGCGACTAATTCTTGGAACAGGTGACGGAATTAACACACTCATAGGTTTTGCAGATGCAGACTGGGCACAAAACTGTGACGACAGGAAGTCAAACAGTGGATATGAATTTAAGTATGGAGGTTCATGCGTCAGCTGGAGTTGTAGAAAGCAGAACTGCGTGACGCTGTCATCAACAGAAGCAGAGTACGTAGCAATGGCTGAAGCAGTGCAGAAGCGATGTGGATCAGAAAATTGTTAATGGATTTTGATGCAGACCCGAAAGAACCTATTACTATCTACGAAGACAATCAAAGCTGCATCAAGTTAATCGACAATGAAAAGAACACAAAGCTACATTTTGTTCGAGACCTAAAGCAGAAAGGCATTGTAAATATTAAATCTGTGGTCAAAAGCACTAACCGCTTAAGTCGACTTAAGAAGAAATTGAGTTATGTATGCCACCACGTTCCCTTGACTGTGCTCTACGTTTGTGTAAAATCGGGGAGCTTCTAACTTTAAAATAAAAAAAGTTATTAATAAAAACCTATTCGCATTCCCATAGCGAACACACTACGCGCTAAAACTTTAAAGCGCGATTACTCGAAACAGCAATTTACGACTTAGGCGGTTATTGCTTTTGACCACAGAAATATTGTCCAACAGAAAGTATGCAAGCAGACATATTTACAAAACCTTTAAATTGTATTAAACTTAAGAAATTCAGAGAAGGGTTATTACTCATATAATTCAATTGTATTTTTGAGGAGGAGTGTTGGATAACAAAAACACTATACACAAATATACTGACTTTATAAACTGTATGAATCCTTAGAATCCTTGTTCTGAAATTCAATGTTTGAAATTTCTATCGAAATAATTTTCATTCCTGAAATAAACATTGTGCCGAGAGGATCTCAACACTTTAGTTTTTTTTCCGATTCCACAATCAACTTCCAATAATACATATATATATTGAAACGATAAAGCACTCTGTGCTGAATGCTTTTCCAAGCATACTTTTAGGCATGCACTTTGAAGTATGGTATATTTGGTATAATTCGCTTGGATAGTCCGATATGGCAAGGATGGTTCGCGAAAGGTAATGAACTTTGCTAGAACAATCGAGATAGAAAGCACAACTGGAATGTTGTAAGAAACGTAAGACATGCATTTATTTATTGAGCATGTCTTACGTTTTATGGAGGTGGCGCTATTTATATGATCAAGAAAACGATGGATCGATGTATATGTGTACGAATCTTGCAGGAAATCGTGCTACCGTATGTCCGTGAAAAAACGCCAATTCTTTGGGTCTTCCAACAGGATTATAACCTAAAGCATGTAAGCAAGGTCACACGAAAGGGGCTTCGCAAGACCAGGATTAGGGTTATGGAATGGCAGACTTCAATACAATTAAAAATTTGTGGTGTGACGTGAAGAGAGCAGTTGCTCACAATAATCCTTTAAATAATAATCAACTTTGAGAAGCAGTAGACCACGCCCCTAGAGAAAGATATGAAAATTTGGTTAATTCAATGCATCGGCTCTGTGCTGCAGTAATAGCGAACAACAGTCACGCAACTAAATATTAATTTGAAGAAAAATTATGTTATTACTATGTGGGATTTGGGACTTAAAGCTACGACGAATACAACACTGTGACTGCACGAAAACTTAACGAGACGCGGACAAAGATAACGGACTAAAAACGGTACATTCAAGACTCGGAAAACAGACAGCGACGAGGACGGACGCGATTTTTCATTAATAAATGTTTTAAGCAATCCGAAGTGAAGAAGGAAGATTTTTTACTAAAGTGTTCCGTGCTCTACATTTGGGGGCTTGTTCGGGAACGAGTCGAGCGAGAAGGACCAGCGTCGCGCATAAACGCGACAAGTGCAAAGCAGCCGGCGTCAGTGCGCAACATTACCAACTTACGACGAGTCAGCAGCGTCGCGCATAAACGCGACAAGTGCAAAGCAGCCGGCACCAGGGCGCACCATAACCAACGCACGAAGGATCAGCAGCGACAGCATCGCGCATAAACGCGACAGGTCCAGAGCAGGCAGCGCGAAAAGTGGGCGCAGCATCGTCAACATACGATCCAACATCAGCACCAGCGTCGCGCATAAACGCGACAGGTTCAGAGCAGGCAGCGCGAACAGTGGGCGCAGCATCGTCAGCGCACGATCCAACATCAGCACCAGCGTCGCGCATAAACGCGACAGGTCCAAAGCGGCCAGTGCCAGGGCGTACCAACGTACGAAGGATCGGCAGCACCAGCGTCGTGCGCAAAAGCGACAAGTACGAGGTAGAGAGCGCCAACAGTGGGCGCAGAGGCAACAAAAGGTAGCGGAAGCGCCGTGCACAGGCGCGAACGAAGCAGCAGCGGGCCCGAGGTCAAACAACAACAACAACGTGTGCAAAAGTAACGTGCAAAGCAACGCAGAGCGGCAGGAAGGCATAGCGAGTGAAAGCAGCGAGTGCGAACGAGCGAAATTGGCGAAACCAAGACGAGGGAGAGCATTGCCAGCAGCAAAATTTTACTCAGATAAGATTTAATATTAATTCTTAAGCTCTTATATTAATCCTGTATTTGTACAATTTGTAACGACATGGACAGAGACACCATTCGAACAATGACGCTGACAGACTTGAAGGAAAGGTTGAGAGAACTGGGCATGAATACTAATGGGAAGAAAGAAGTTCTATGCGATAGGCTCCTGCAACACTTTGGTTTAGGTGAGGACGAACGCGATGGCGAAGACGAGTCGACAAACTCCGATTACGCTGAAGCTAATGCTGACAGGCCTCAAAATGTGAATTGTCAGGGTGCTTCGTTTACATTACGCGACATAGAAGACAGTGTGTCGTCATTCTCTGGAGCCGACCCGTATGACGTTAAACATTGGGTTCGCGAGTTCGAAGAGGTGGCTGACACAGTGGGCTGGAACGACTTACAGCGACTCGTGTATGCCAAACAATTGTTACGCGGAGCGGCAAAGTTATTTGTGCGAGGGTTAGGCGGTGTGAGAGGTTGGTGCGTGCTGAAACAAAAGTTAATCGAAGAGTTTAGTATACAAATGTGTGCGGCAGACATTCATCGCACCTTGAGACAACGGCGAAAGCTAGCAAAAGAAAGTTTAATCGAATACTTATACGCGTTAGTGGAGATTGGTCAACCGATCGGGTTGGACGAGGCAAGTGTCATACAATATTTCATAGACGGTGTGCCAGATTCTAGGCAGAATAAAGCACTATTGTACGAGGCTAAAACGCTGAGAGAACTTAGGGAGAAAATATGCATTTACGAAAAAATTCGTCCAACACCCGTGTCGTCAAACAGGGTGGTGCCACGAAATCAGCCAAGCGAAAGCGTAACGCAGGTCCAGACGACTAACAAGAAAAAATGTTTTAAGTGCGGGTCAGAAAATCATTTGGCTAGAAGCTGTAGGGAGAACGTGACGTGCAGTGACTACGTGACGCGAAACTGAGCGGGGAAATGATTTTCAGACCATTTTTTGCTTTTTCCAATCGTCCGATAGTGTATGGGTTTTTTTACCCAATCATTCGCACAGCACCGGTTACCAGTCAATTGCTTGCATCTTAAAGTGATAACTTTTCTTATTTGCTGTAAAAATAACGTTGCGAAAAACCTTGTTTTACTGGTCGAAGTCATTTTGATTGTTACCCGTACCAACAGAAAGCATAAATAAATGATTTCAGACGGTAAAGTCAGCAGATATTCGGTTGCTTTTTCATTCAGTTCATGTCTCATTGAGTTTGCCGTTTCTAGTGCAGCAAGAAACAGTGATGGCAAGTTGAACTCTTTTCAAACGCAGAGCTGCAACACAAGCAATTCAAACGTTAAGGCTTTGAGGGCAATTAGCAAAAACTGAAGTTAAATCATATTAAAACTAGTTGGAACATACTTATGACGTTTTTCAGCAACAACATTTTTTTTGCAATCAATTTCCTATAAACGTACTACAAAATGAGAGAGAAAAAAAACAATTATTTCATTTGCAAATAAACTTCGAACGCACCAGCAGCCCTTGCCCTGACTTTTGTATGGCGAATTTGCTGTACGAACCCTAATCAACTCTGGGGCCTGGTTTGACCGAATTTGCGACTCTGGGGCCTGGTTTGACCGAATTAGCAACCGTGACTCCTCTCAGTTTCGCGTCATGTAGTCATTGGTGACGTGCTTCAAGTGTAACCAGAAAGGGCATATAGCTAATGAATGTCAGCAGTCTAAAAGGGAGGTGAAGACCGAACGCGTGAATACGTTAGACACAGCATCGTTAAACGTTGTGCGAAGAAGTAATATGATTTTTGCGGATATAACACTCAAAGGCTTTTTGTGTAGTGCATTGGTCGATACCGGGAGTGAGTGCTGTATCATTCGATACGATACACTCTTGATGATGGGTGACGTGGAGTTATCAAACGAAAAATTGCGTTTGCATGGCGTCGGTGAAGGAAGTATAATTACTTTGGGTAGTTTCGACGCCGATGTAGTGCTAGGCGAGCTGACTGCAAGCGTAAAGTTTCACGTTGTGCGAGAGAGGGATATTGCGTATTCGGCTATTTTGGGTAGCAGTATTTTTGAGAAAGTGGATATGGTGATTGGTCAGGATGGAGTTACTTTCAAGGAGAAAGGTTTGGTCAAAGTGTTGAGGACTCAAGAAGAGGAAAGTGAGTCAGATTTAGAGAAGCAATTTTTGGATTTGCTGGTAGCTAGCGTTGAAGTCGAAGAAGGTGAGAGTGTTGTAGACCTGTACCATTTGCCCAAATCAGTTTCTACTAGGATTGATCGTACGATTCGCAATTATGCCCCATGCAAAATAGTAAAGTCACCGGTCGAGATGCGCATTGTGGTGAAAGATGACGTACCCGTTTTTCAAACTCCGCGAAGGTTGTCGTTCAATGACAGGAAGTTTATTGACGAGCAAGTCGATACCTGGTTGCAAGAAGGAATTATTGTACCCAGTAGTTCAGAGTATGCAGCACCAGTTGTGTTAGTTTCCAAAAAGGATGGTACGAATCGTTTGTGTTGTGATTATAGGAAAATAAACGCAAAGATAGTTAGGGACAACTTCCCAATGGGGATTATCGACGAAGTGCTCCAGCAGTTGCAAAGTGCTAAAATATTTACTACGTTAGACTTAGCTAACGGATTTTTTCATGTTCCTATCGAACCAAACTCAAAGAAGTATACGGCCTTTGTAACGCATGGCGGGCAATACGAATTTTGTTACGCGCCGTTTGGTATATCGAATTCTCCGGCAGCTTTCTGTAGATATATCCACGCAGTATTTCGCGATTTGCTCAAAGATGGGACGGTAGTGATTTACATGGACGATATCGTCATCCCAGCTAAGGATATGGACGAGGGCATTCGGAAATTGGAGGTAGTGTTGGATGTGGCCAAAAGGTACGGGTTGAAGATTAAGTGGCCGAAATGCCAGTTCTTGCAGAATCCAATAACGTTCTTGGGCTATGTTATTGAAAATGGTATGATACTGCCATCCGATCGTAAGACGAGAGCTATACGTGAGTTTCCGATGCCGAACAGTAAGAAACAACTGCAGCGATTCCTAGGTTTGACTTCGTACTTTAGGAGTTTCATAAATGCATACGCAGAGGTAGCTAAACCCTTATCAGACTTACTTAGGAAGGATGCGAAGTTTACAATGAACGAAGAACAGGTTTTAGCGGTAGAACAATTAAAGCGCGCGTTGGTCGAGGCACCCGCGCTAAGACTATACAATCCAATAGCAGCCACGGAAGTGCATGCAGACGCATCCAAGTACGGCTATGGGGCAGTGTTGCTGCAGAGGGATTCCGAAGACGAGACGTTACATCCGGTTGAATATCTTAGTCGTAAAACTACACCCTGCGAGGAGAGGTATAGCGCGTACGAATTGGAGGTACTAGCCATAGTCAATGCGTTGAAGAAGTGGAGAGTGTACCTTAAGGACATTCCCTTCAAAATCATCACCGATTGCAACGCTTTTGCTTTGACAATGAAAAAGGCTGACGTACCAGACAGAATAATGCGTTGGGCGATGTATTTGCAGCAATTTAATTACACCATTGAGCATAGGACGGGAACTAGGATGAAGCACGTGGATGCACTGAGTCGCGCGTATTGCCTTCTCGCCGAAGATTCGCTAAAATATAGGCTTAGGGAAGCGCAAGGTCGAGATGAATGGATCCGTGCAGTTAGAAAGGTACTTGAAAGGGACGCGTACGAGGATTATTTCATTAAAAATGATCTGCTGTATAAGGACGTGAACCGCGAGTTATTGGTAGTGCCAAGTGTCATGGAGGACGAAATCATAAAAATAGCGCATCGCCAGGGGCACGTAGGAGCAAAGAAAACGCAGGAATTTGTTGAAAGTCGATATTTCGTTCCAGACCTGAAGCTGAAAGTGAATAAAATAGTCAGAGGTTGCGTAGAGTGCCTGATAACCGACGCAAAGAGGGGAAAAAGGGAAGGTTTGTTAACGCCAATTGACAAAGCGACCGAGCCATTAGGGACGTATCATTTAGACCACGTAGGACCGTTAACCGAAACTCGGAAAAAGTATAATCACATACTGGTCATAGTCGACGGGTTTTCGAAGTTCGTGTGGCTATACCCCACGAAGTCAACGGGTTCTGAAGAAGTGCTGAGTAAGCTACGAAGTCAGGCGGCAACGTTCGGACACCCGAAGCGTGTCGTGACGGATAGAGGGACTGCGTTTACCTCAGGTCAGTTTAGGGCGTATTGCGAAGAGCAGAGCATCCAACATCTCATGATAGCCACCGGAGTGCCGCGTGGCAATGGGCAGGTAGAGCGAATGCATAAGATCGTTATTTCAATCCTACCCATTGGTATGGTTTCGTAGACAAGGTCCAGAGAGTGATCAACAACACGGCTCCGCGTAGTACGAAGATTACCCCATTCAAAATTTTGACAGGCTTGGAAATGCGTACGGGTGACGACCCAGATTTAGATGACCTAGACTTTCAGGAGTTGGACGAACGAAGAGAGCAGTTGCGAGTTGAAGCGAGGGACAACATCCACAAGATTCAAGACGAAAATCGCAGGACATTCGATCGGGAAAGACAAGTGGCGCGCCAGTACGAGGTGAACGAATTGGTGGCGATCAAGAGGACGCAATACGGAGTATCAATGAAGCTAAGACCAAGATTTTTGGGGCCGTATAGGGTGACGCGCAAACTAAACCATGACAGGTACGAAGTAGAGAAAGTGGGGAATCAAGAGGGGCCGAACAGGACGACGACCGTAGCAGAATTCATGAAGCCTTGGACTTCATTCGGGTCGAATGAAGTGTCAGGAGGGCCGAATGTGGGATTTGGGACTTAAAGCTACGACGAATACAACACTGTGACTGGACGAAAACTTAACGAGACGCGGACAAAGATAACGGACTAAAAACGGTACATTCAAGACTCGGAAAACAGACAGCGACGAGGACGGACGCGATTTTTCATTAATAAATGTTTTAAGCAATCCGAAGTGAAGAAGGAAGATTTTTTACTAAAGTGTTCCGTCCTTTACAACTATTTAACCACCAAATCTTTTAAAATGAAACACAATTTTTGCTTAATTTTTATGAAAGTAAAGCGAACTACTATTTTTTTGACCGTCCATATTTTTTAGCTTTTGGCGCATTTAATATATAATAATTTAAGATAATTTAAATCAAACCGAACTGAGTTTAATTCTTAAGTTTTCTTTTATGATTGCATTGTTAACACATATAACTTGTTAAAAAAAATGCAAAGTAAATATTTGTCAAGAAAAGCAGATTATTTTTTCTTAATTTTATTTTCGTTGTACGTGTACTACTATTATTTTGACCGCAACTTTATATATGGGGCATTCCACCTCAAGTGTTCCCACCTCAAAAACGAAACATTTTTTATTTAAAATTGTAAGTCCGAAGATTTGTTGATAATGGAAAGCAAAGAACACGTATCCTTATGTATTTTTTCCGTACTTTCCAAAAAAAATGTATAAACAATTTTCCATGAAATTTAATAACATTTTTTTAAATTTAAACTTTGTTAATAACATTTTTTTAACAAGAGCCTGTTGGGATTTTTTTCAAAGTTACCTTATAATACGGTTCATTCCCTCCCCTACAAAAAAGTATATATAGTATTTTATGGGCAAAGTTGAATTTCTTCTCTTTTTGAGGCTCCAAACCCAAAGCGTCTACCGCGCCCGACGCGCGACGTAGCTGTGGCGCTGTGTTACTCAGGGAAAAAAATTTAACAATTGCATTGTAGTTGCAAATGTTTTGTCCGACACTGTAAATGTTTTTAAAAATTGAAATAAAATCCTTTGTTAACAAAGCATAGATTGTCTTTCATTAGTTTATGCGATTTGTTCGTACGTATAATTATTAATTCAGCAATAGTTATTTTAACTTCTTCTAATAAGTAAAATGTATCACGGCTGAGTCGCGCATCGGGCGCGGTAAACGCGTTGGGTTTGGTGCTTCAAAAAAAAAAGAAACTCAACTTTGCCCATAAAATACCATATACACTTTTGTAGGGGAGGAAATGAACTGTATTATAAGCTAACTCTGAAAAAAATCCCAACAGGCTCTTGTTGAAAAAATGTTATTAACAAAGTTTAAATAAAATAAAATGTTATTAAATTTCATAAAAAATTTTTTATATACCTACTTTTTTTTTGGAAAGTACGGAAAAAATACTGAAAGATACGTGCATGTTGTTTTTTCGTTAGCAACAGCTTTTTGGACTGAGAATTTAATTAAAATCGACGTCCGAAATAAAGGGCGAAAATTCAAGCCCCTGTATCACTGCAACCCGTGCATAAATCCGCCCCTCCTTTTCCACAATCAATGTACTCTGATAGTACAACAACTCTACCAAATATCATCAAAATCGGAAATGTTTCGTTTTTGAGGTGGGAACACGAGGTGGAATGCCCCATATATATTGTTACGAAAATTCCAAGGTTCGTTTTGATTGTGTTGGAAAATAAAATAACTCCAATTACTCAGCGCAAACGCAGTCAAAACTAACAATCGCTTTATTTACAAATTTACACTTGTTCTACTTTAGACTACTCCTATTGCATGTTTCCCCATTGCTTGCTCAACACAGACTCGACTCCTTGCCCTGCACACTGCTGCTTTTATACCAGTTTTCTTATCGCGCCGAAGTTTCTTGCAACTTCCAATTGGAAAGTGCTCGACCATTCTCGCACAGCCCATTTCTTCGAGAACCGTCCTTGCCATATCGGACTATACCAAGCGAATTATACCAAATTGGCCGTACTTCAAAGTGCATGCCTAAAAGTATGCTTGCAAAAGCGTTCATGCACAGCACAGAGTGCCTCTTCGTTTCAATATATATATATATATATAGGGTGTTTTTTTTAGAGGTATAGAACTTCGAATTGAAATAAAACACAAGAAAATCGTTTTAATGTCCATCAATTTGGCTTTATTGGAAGGATAATTTTATGCCATTAATGTTTAAATATGATTTCGGGCATGTGGCCGCCGCGGCTGGCTCGAATATAGCCAATTCTACAGGTCCAATTTTTAAAGTTGATGGACAAAGCTCCAATTGCTGTGCACGGTGGCGAATCGATTCATTCGGGTCCTCTTCAACATTTTGCTCTACAGCGGCAGTTGTTTCTTCGGTGCGCACTGTTCGACGTCTCTGCGGATGCGTATTATCACATAGAGTAAACGTAGTGCGAAAACGACCCATGGTTAACCGATGGATGGACCGATTTTGCTCTGATGGACGATTATGTCGACCATAAAATGGACGGAGCTTGCGGTAAACTTCGCGAACTGAACCATTATTTTCGAAATAAATTTGCACGATTTGCAAGCGTTGTTCTTTTGTCAACCTATTCATGATGAAATGGCAAACCAAACTGAACATAAATGACATTAGAGTTGCCAGATTTGAAAAACAAATTTTTTTCGAAAAACAAACCTCCAAAAAATACACCCTATATATGGTCCCATATGCCCCTTTGAGAAAAGATGATTAACTTTTATATTGGTGAGAAATAAATTCCAGAATCCGTTGTGATTTATTTTATGCTTAAATTCGGATGCCACCGCATAATGAAATACATACTTGCCTATATACCCGGCGGCATTTCAGATGAATATAAGCTATCAAATTGTAGCGAATAACGAGTTCTTCGGAAAAATTAAATTTCTTATACGTTCGGAATAGGGATCGCAATTTTTTGCCATTTTGCGATCCCGGGATTTTCGGGATTGAAAAGTCAAATCCCGGGGTTCACATAACAAATTTTTTATATAAAACAATTTTCCCAAATTGTATAAATACTTGTTTATAATATATTTACCATAAAAATGGGCACAGTTTAATCATAATTGGGGTAGTTTTAAGACTTTTTATCTTAAATTTAATCACATTTTGTTTAACTTAAAAGTTTTTCATTTGACATTTAACTTCAGTTTTATAACATTTTATTTATTTATTTATTTATTTAGAATTGGTAATGTGATATAGTACATCACAGTACCAAAACTTATGACAGTAGTACTATTTGTACACAGAAATTTATATATACTTTATTTTATAACTAGCTGACCCGGCAAACTTCGTCTCGCCCAAACGGTCCGTTTGTGTGTGATGCCGTAACTCACATACAGTCACTTTCTTGTATATATATATATAGATTTAAGTTATATGGGCGGTTCCAAGCCCCCTTGTTCAATACCCGCACCATCCCGTCTTTCGGAAGGGAAAATGGTAGGTTCGTACTTAGTTTCATTGCTGTGCCACTCAAAGTTCAGCAAAATATTTGGGTCACAAACAATGCGCCACGCCCCTTGTCTGACGCCCATCAAATCTTATCATTAGAATGACTCATGTATGAGACGACAGGGTACTAAATTTTAGTGTTGTATGACTTATAATTCCGAAATTATTCCATATTAAAAATTTGAGTTGCATGAGTGGTGCCACGCCCACTTGTCAAAAACCCACCTTATTCTCCCTGTCGAAGGACACGACCAAATCGTTAGTTTGTACCGAGTTTCACTGATGTGAACGCTATAGTTCGAAAGTTACACCTGAATTTAAAAAGTGCCACGCCCCTTGTCCAACGCCCATTAAATTTTACCGGTCGAACAACATGTTTACGCCATGGCACTGTACCAAATTTCAATGCTATACGACTTATAATTCTGAAGATATTCAATATTAAAGAATTGAGTTGTATGGGCGGTGCCACGCCCCCTTGAATAATGCCACGCCCCCTATGCTAAGAACCTTCCACACGGTGCCCGTAAACACACACGTAATATTTTATTAAAATAGGTCTGGTGGTTTGGGAGTCTATAGAAGACATACGAAATTTATTTGATTTTTATATATAAGATATTTAAAGTGGAATATTCTCAAAAATCTGTTATGGTTTGTAATGATTTCATCAGCACATCCGCACATCCGAAGTGTTTCTTTTCCTAACATTTCGTCCTTTTGAGGTCCAGTATGCTCGCAGTCCGCTTCTTGTCGTATGCCGGCCATGTGAGCCTGGCTATTGCGCATGACGAGAGACTATGCCAGCGCTCCTTAGCTGTATGGATTGCATACGTTCTAGCGCGCAGTCTGAACGTGGCCAGCGGCATACCTACAGTCTACTTGTCGGGAAGGATATGTGTTGTCGTGCCTTTCCTGGCCAGCTCGTCCGCTTTGCAGTTACCTTCAATGTTGCGGTGTCCAGGCACCCAGATTAGGTGAATACTGTAGTGCTTGCTAGGGATCGCAATTTTTTGCCATTTTGCGATCCCGGGATTTTCGGGATTGAAAAGTCAAATCCCGGGATCCCGGGATTTAAGCCCAGGATTCAAATAACAAATTTTTTAAATAAAACAATTTTACCAAATTGCATAAATACTTGTTTATAATATATTTACCATAAAAATGGACACAGTTTAATCACATTTGGGGTAGTGTTAAGATTTTTTATCTTGAATTTAATCACATTGTAAGGCGGAAAGGGAGGCAGTCGAAGTGGTTGGTTATGCGCGGCACATCACCAAAATCGAGTTGTCATTTACAATCAGTTGTCAATTACATTCAAAATTGTCAGTTTAAATTTAAATCAAATAAATAAACATAGTCATCCTTGACAACATTTTGTTTAACTTAAAAGTTTTTCATTTGACATTTAACTTCAGTTTAATAACATTTTGTTTTATCCAAAAACTACACTTAAACATAACTTATTGCTTTGCAACAGATGTGTCATAAAGTGCATATATATGCATATTTGATAAAAAAAATAAAATAGTTAATTTGTTTGTACTTTTAGTTTTACTTCGATTATTTCGATAAAAGAGTTAAGCGTTTTGATTAACTAAAAACTGAGATCTTAAAAATACTAAGGCATTCAGTGTTTTGTCCTCTAATCTAGAACGAAATTTATTGCAAATAAACCCTGCTGAAGAGAAACATCTTTTAGATTCAACACTTGTTTGTTGAATGCTTAGTAAATAATTATAAGCCTTTTGCAAAACGCCCTCTATCCCCTCTCCCCTCCCTCAGATAAGGAATTGGGTTTTTGTGCTTTTATATTTATTTCATTTGAACTTTGAAGCATCTTTTGCAATCCTGAAAATCCCGGTATTAAAGAATTTGAATCCCGGAATTTTCGGGACTGGAAAAAGATTGCGATGCCTAGTTCGGAACTTTTTACCTCAAATGTTAAAAAAACATGTTATAAAAAATTTTAGGTAAGAAAAGTACCAAATTATTTTTTACTTGCGGATAACCTAGAAAGGTGAATCTTCATGACAACTCCCAAAATGGTATTTTGTCTTTATTTTATAGTGTTGAATTCCATTTATTTTATTTTGGAGGGTGTGGCACAACATTTACTTTTTACACCCTTACCCGTGTGCTGGGGCACCCGGGTAGCCCAATACATTTTATATGGAGTTGGATAGATTTCATAGATTTTTCCTGTAAGTAAAACTTTCTAAAGTTAATAATTTGCAATGAAACAAATTTATCAACGAAAAACAATCACTCAATCCATTTTGAGGAAACGAAAAAATTGCTTATGGTTATATAGGGTGTTTTTTTTAGAGGTATAGAACTTCGAATTGAAATAAAACACAAGAAAATCGTTTTAATGTCCATCAATTTGGCTTTATTGGAAGGATAATTTTATGCCATTAATGTTTAAATATGATTTCGGGCATGTGGCCGCCGCGGCTGGCTCGAATAAAGCCAATTCTACAGGTCCAATTTTTAAAGTTGATGGACAAAGCTCCAATTGCTGTGCACGGTGGCGAATCGATTCATTCGGGTCCTCTTCAACATTTTGCTCTACAGCGGCAATTGTTTCTTCGGTGCGCACTGTTCGACGTCTCTGCGGATGCGTATTATCACATAGAGTAAACGTAGTGCGAAAACGACCCATGGTTAACCGATGGATGGACCGATTTTGCTCTGATGGACGATTATGTCGACCATAAAATGGACGGAGCTTGCGGTAAACTTCGCGAACTGAACCATTATTTTCGAAATAAATTTGCACGATTTGCAAGCGTTGTTCTTTTGTCAACCTGTTCATGATGAAATGGCAAACCAAACTGAACATAAATGACATTAGAGTTGCCAGATTTGACGACAAAATGCCAGTTTTATCTCTATTCGAAAAACAAACCTCTAAAAAAACACCCTATATATACAGCTGCGGCAATTAGAACAACACCACCACAAGAAACGAAATTATATTCAATAAAAAGGCCTAACCAATTCATTTTATTTATGTTAGATTATAGTTCAAAATACCGCTACAACATAAGTCAACTTTCCAAAAGCCAAAATTTTACATAAAGATTTTAGTTTCAGAAATTTTTTAAATTTTTAACAAAATTATATAAAAAGGACAGGAAAAAAATAGCACTTTTATTTCTTTGTGCATGAATATCAAAAAATACTAAATAAAGGAATTTATTTCTTTGTAGCATAAAGTCGACGATAAAATTATAATTAATTAATATTTTGTTGCGTGGCCATTGTTGGCAATAACAGCAGCACAACGTCTTGGCATGGAGTTAACCAAATTTTGGCACCGCGCGACGGGAATCGCATCCCAGGATTCTTTAGTAGCAATCCAAAGAGCTTCATTGTTTGTTGGATTTCGCTTAGAAACTGCTTTCTTCACATCGGTCCATAAGTTTTCAATCGGATTGAGGTCCGGCGATTGTGCAGGCCAATCCATGACAGTAACCGAGTTGCGTTTGAACCACTTTTTAGCTTTCTTGGAGGTATGTTTAGGGTCGTTGTCCTGTTGGAACACCCATAGTAACGGCATTTACTCTCTCGCATAAGGTAGCATCACATTTTTTAGTATTTCCACATAAACATTCTGATCCATAGTAGTTTTAATCTAATGTATGGGCCCAACGCCGCACAGCGGCTGATTCTGCCGACGCAGGTTGCAAAAATCCATTTTGTCATGTTCGATTTGGGGGAAACTGTTATACTTGTCCGATAGATAAATGCTTGGACCTAAGAAATCCGAAAACCTTAACTAAATTGGACAAATAGTTTTGCTTGTAGAGCCCGTCAAAGTTGAGCAATTTTTAGAATGTGAAATAATATCAGCAATTTGCACTTTTTCGGTAAAGCTGATGTTTTAAAATACAAATACAAATATAAAAGGAGCAAGTTAATTAAAACTTTTTGCACCAGCATCGTAAAAGAAGGTATTTGTAGTAAATAATTAAAATATAGAAAAAAAAAAGTTGTTGTTGTCTTTTCATAGGCACACACTTAAGCACTTATCACTCTTTTTGAACTTTCGGTAGACTTAAAAAAAAAGGCCATACTTGCCACAGTTTCGTCTTCGGGAAAATTGTTCACTAGTCTTCTGTGAGTACTGCCCTGAAGAGATCGGGTGCCCGATTTTGCCCGACTGGATTTTACAGCGATTTTGCTGTGGCCACCTCGCTCAATTTTGTGCTTTCGGGTGCATGCGATCGAACAAGTTTGTCAAGATTTTGATAGTGAATCAATTACACGCGATTATAATCGTTACCAGGGCATGACAATTTGGATTTTGGCTTAATTTCAGATGTGATACAAGCTTACAACTCCATATTAAGTCGACTTTTTTTTGCGTATATTGCTGTAAGCTCGAAGTAAAGAGTACTTTTGCTGGATGCGCAGTTCGCACGTACGAAAAACAAGTTGGCTTTTATTTCCGGCAATCAGCTATCATGTATCCTTTGATGTAATGTTTTTGTTTTTAACAAAATACTAACACTGTGCATGGCATACAATTTTGTTTTTTTAATTTGAGCAAAACTCAGTCAGTCGCCATTAGCCTTTGAGTTGAACCGCGCCAATGAAACAATTAGTTATTGAAAAACAAAAAGCAGACTTATATCTATGTGCACTGTCTAAACCCCACTTATGTGTCTGGGCTGTTCAAAAATACCACAACGCGGGAAAACCTAACAACTGTTTAGGTACCTGCTATTTGAACGCATATGCAAATCCTACTTATAAATAAAGGAGTTTGGAGTAAGTAAAGTTAGTTTCGAATTTAATTTGAACTAAACATCACTTCAACTCCGCCACTGCAACTAAACCGAAGAAGAAGCACAAAGATGTTTTTGAAAAATTCGAAGCTGTTTGAAATATTTACTATTTCGAAGACAAAGGAGAAGTTTGTTCTGGGTGTCACTAAAGAAATTGGTTACGTCGAAGGAAGTTTGCCTGCAGCCAACATATCTACGACTAACGAGAAGATATCCAGTACTTAGGTTAGGTTAGGTTGTCCAGAATAATGAGGAGTGGTTGAAAAACAATTTACTTCAATGCACGAGATAAGCAGTAGCATAAGCGATGACCAACCATCGACATAAAAGGCGGCAAAAGGAAGGCCGAAAAAGTCAATTCAGGACTTTGCGTCATGTACTAAAAAAAGAAGCTTATGGAGGCAAGAGAAACAATAACTACCACCCAGCTGTCAGAAGCTTTTATCATAAAATAAGGATCAGGAGAAAATGAAAGGCGTTATAGTGGAAGCAGTTTTACCAGCAAGCCCGGGTCGTGTTAAAAGAATAAAAAACAGTATTCCACCCAATGTGCTACCCCTAGAATATAGTCATAATAAAACTTTAGCATTGTTTTTGTCCAAAGAAAAATTTACTTTTTATGTAAATTTATTAATTTTTATCTTTAAATTTGACTCTTTCAGCTTAATTCTTAAATTTCTTATTACTTTTCATCTTTTTTAATGAATTTTCATTAATTTTGCAACTAAAACTTATCATTGTTGCTCGCATTATTCTTATTTACAGTAAGCCGAACTTTGGCAAAGTATTACGTAGCACCCTGCACCTCGATTGAGTTTATTTTTTTTAATACGATAGCCTGATGAATTTCTAATCAACAGCAAAAAAAATTTCCAATTATCTCTATTCGTTCCGAAGTTATTAATTTTGCAACCTGAAATGACAAATTGAGCCACTGTGTGTCGTTCAAAAAACTTTATCATTGTCTGACTTCAATTTGGCAAATTTTGCGTCGAAAAATCAAATTAAAATGAAGCAAAGAAGTTATGTCCCGAACCAGGGGTGTAGCCAGACTTGGTCAGGGGGGTGGGGTGGTTTAAAAAAATTTTTTTTGCTAAAAATTTCATGACATTTGGTTCACTGGAAGCGTAGTTATTGCGTCTGAAGTGAAAGTATGTTTATGTCATCAGTACAAATGTAAGCATCGAACAAAGAGCCAATATTAACTTTTGTTTTAAACTGGGTTCAACTTAAACGGAAACGGATTTAAATTGATGAACCAAGTTTATACTGATGATTATTTATCCCGTGGCAGAGTTATGAGTGGTACACGCGATTCAAAAACGATTCTCAGGACATAAATTATGACTAACGTATTAGCCAGAAGGAGGTAATTCATAGAAGATCAGCCAAAATCTTCCATGAAAATCTTTAAATTGGATGAAAGCATCTCAAAAACATAAATTTATTGAATTTTAACTGAACATTTGTGTCTGATTTTTGTCTAAAACTCGCATTTCAACCATCAACCACTCACCTGATGCGGCACCTTATGACTTTCACCTTTAAAAAATGCATTTGCCGATGAAACAAAGCCAATTAGGACGTAGAAGTCATCCAGTCGACTTGTACCGACATCCTGAGCCAATAATCGAAAACACTCGTTAGCCATGCTTTTAATAATAATAATAGACTGGCAAGACAGCGCGATACCGCGACTAAGGCCTAGCTACCCGCAACCATCCGTGTTGTGCGTGCGCATTTTTACAAGGTTGGAAGGGACCTACAGTTTAATGCCGATTCCGAGTTGGGAGCTTTTTCATAGGCTCCCACTCTCAGAGGTTTGCCATTTTCTGTTGAGAGGACAGCCGCCGAAAGAAAAATTGTTGTTTTTCTTTTTTTCGGTGTTAGCAGCAACGGAGTCTTGAACCTCGGTTTGAGCGTCGCATTTGACTCGCAGCCCAACACACTAGCCAGCTGAGCTACGGCGGCTGCCATGCTTTGAGATGATGCAAATGGCTGTCTGGAGACTGAAAGGCACTATTTAAAAAAACAAATACGAATAGGTTTCCCCAACGCAGTATCTCAAGAGTGCATGCAACACCCATACAACTGGAAATAAAGTAAGTTGAAACTAAAGATGAGACATTTTTATACTCCTACACAACTGAAATGTTTGTTGTGGTATGATTTGGAACAATTGCTCGGACCAAACACAATTTAGAGTACCTAATATAGTTACATTATATTTCCTTGCATCCTGGTATTATATTGCTGGAACGAAAGTTTTGCGCACACAGAAAAGTGAAAACGGGCCGTTTTAAGAAGGGTATGCAGCCAAAACATAAATAATGACATTTGCAGCAGGTTTAATGGCCAATAAGGTGTTTAACCACCTCAACAGATTCAAATCAAGTCTAGACAAGGTAAGGAGGCAAGACGCCATGTAGTTCTTTAAGGCTACTTTAATGTTTCAGCACACAGCACAAAATGGCAGGCATCCCAGCGAAAAATACAGTCCTCCGCATATTACACGTTGTTTTGATACACTCACTCAAACACAAATGCGGAATAAAGTAACTTGTCTGTGTATTTAAAAGTTGGCGAAAATTCAAACGTTGACTGCTAGAGAATGCTAGAGTCAGCAAACATACGTATTTAAAGACCACTCCCCAAAAAATGCAAACCCACAAAAACAACCAATCCAGTCTGAATGCCACTGAGAACGCTTTCCCGAACGCCGCTCTGTCCGCTGCCCTCAGAGTCGCCCTGCGTTTGCCACATCGGCCTTGTATCCACCGAATCAAACGAAAACTATTTATGTCGGCTCGACCCGACTCAACTCAACACGATTCGACTGGCCCAGCCCGAATCGCCCCAGCCCGGCTTGCGTTTCGATTTCCAACAGCATTGAGCAGAAACAACGAATGCTTCGCTTTCACAAAACTTGCAGAATAAAAGAGCTCAGCGCACAATCCGAACACACCTATGTACATATAGCACATGCACAAAAGCAGACAGGGTGCAGCTTTACAACGATGAGCGCACCCGCGTCCACTCCCACCCTCAGCACCACTGTCGCTGCCACTGCACCACAATCCATTGCCGTGGTCGCTCGCGCACTTGACAGGCGCGATTCCACTTTCCACTGGAAGCAAAAATCAAATGAGAGGCTGAATAGAACAGATGTTTAAGGGTAGGGCTGCGATTATGTCAGCAACTATGCCCACCATACGCCAAACAACACCATAACCCAGCGATATGAACAAAAACAGCTACAACAACAAAGCCAAAGTGTGCACCGGTGTTGTTGTTCGGTTCGCATTGTCAATTTTGCCGCTAGCTGTTTCACCCCTGAATTATCCGCGCATTTGAAAAGTGTACCGTCCGAAGTTCTGCTATGCACCAATCACTCCCGTCAGTTGTGTTTGAGCCAAAGTTACCGACTGGTTGCTGGTGCTCTCATGAATGTTCGTGCTGGCAAGGTCGCGCGTCCGCGTATTTTCATTTGAACTAAACTTATCACACGTCCCAAGAACGCGACTACGCTACCCGGTTATCAGGGATACCTAATGGCAAAGTATAAAACATCTAAATAAATCGTTTTCAATCAGCCAAAGTAAAACCCTTTGCGGACAATGGAGCGCGCTTAAAATAGTGAACCGGGGCCAATACCCGGGTACCAGAATTTGTTCATCGCGTGTGTGTGATGTGTACATAGTGCATTGTGGAATTGCAGAATGGAACTTTTGAAGTTGATGATGTTCAAAAGCAGCTTTCTGTCTTCTAATGGCAAATGTGATGATCGGGTCCCGCCAATTAATTTAAGTCAATTGCCAGAACTTCTGTTGTGTAAGTTCTTCATCGAGATAACTTCAACAAGAACCACTGTACCATATGTACAAAATTGGCATGACCGCCCGATTATGAGACCATGGCATAGCTTCCCGTGCCCACCCGTGTTGGGCGTGTAAAAGTGTAGACGGAGAGAAGAGGCCTACAGTTTTGTGCTGATTCCGAAGCTCAGGTTGGGCGCTTTTTTATGAGCAAATAATTTACTCTCAGAGTTTTGGCTTTTTCTTCGAAAAAAACACAACGGTTTCCTATATTTCTTAAGTTGGTTACTTCAGTGCATTGAACATGGTGTCCAAAATCACCGGAATCAGATTCACGGTCTAACGCACTAACAAGCAACAAGCCACACTGCTAATAAAAAATGTTAAAATAATATTAAGGAATTGACGCATGTGTCTGCTTCCATTAATACCAATACCAATTCTGAACTCTGCACCCATTGTTGACCCCGTCAGAGTTAGATTTAAAAAAAAATATGTATATTATCTTTGATGTCAAGTATTTCCAAAAATTTTGAAATCAAAAGACTCTTAAAATCATGAGTTTTCACAGTAACTCTAAAAGAATTCTTAACTTTTAGTTTACCACGGCAGATTTCGATTTAAAAAAAATGAAAAGCACATTTTAATTATTTTCCGATTGAAGTGCTTTCGCTAAGTTTGAAGTCAAAGGGCCCAATAAATCGTATTTCTCTATACAAACTGTTAACCCATTGTTGACCCCGTTAGATTTTGATTTTCAAAAAAGTGAAAAACACGTGTCAAATTATTTCTCACTAAGAGTACTTTCACAAAGTTTGAAGTCAGTGACCCCATTAATTCATGTTTTTTTACAGTTTCGCCATTCAAACTTGAAACCCGTCCGATTTTAATATTCGGAACAATTTAAAACACGTATCGAGTTAGTGTACATTAGAAGTACTTTCACCAAGTTTGAAGTCAAAAGGCTCAAAAAAAATTGTTTCTCCAAACATACTTTTAACCCGTCGTTGATCCAGTTACATTTCGATTTTGAAAATAATGAGAAACCTGTGTCTAATTTTTTTATTTCAAGTATTTTTCCAATTTTTGAAGTCAATGAGTCAATAGGTCGGTTCATGTTTTTTTCGAGTCTTCCCGTAAACAGGTTTTTACCCATTGTTGGTCCAGTTAAATTTTGATTTTCAAAAAATTATAAAATACGAATTATTTTTGATCTAGAGTATTTTCAGGATGTTCGAAATCAATATGTCTATTAAATCACTTTTCTTCATACAACACCTTAACACATGTTTTGCCCCTTTACTCCCGAATTTAACAAAAAACCCGTTTTAGCGGAGGTTCATTCTTCAAAATGTACCTACGCCCCCTTGTCCAATGTTCACAACATTCTTCTAGTGCTTTCTTCTGCGAATTGTGCTACTACTCAAGTGGAAACTTCGTACCAAGTTTCACTGATGTGTGTTTGTGTGTACTGCGTAACTGTTGGATCATAAAAAATGTGCCATGCCCCTTGTCCAACGCCGATCAAACCTCACCAGTAGAATGACACATCTGTGAGACGATGGTACACCAACTTTCAATGCTGTACGGCTAACGATTCCGAAGCTATTCCATATAAAAGATTTGAGTTGTATGGGCGGTCCCACTCTTCCTTGTTCAATAATCGCCCTATTCCCTCTTTCGAAAGATATGACTAAATAGAGAGTGCATACCAAATTTAATTGATGTGTGACTTATGGTTCCAAAGTTATTGTCTAAAAATGTATGCTGGTGGTGCCACGCCACGTTTTCCCGACTTCTCTTTTTTCCTAAACCTTCGCGTAGCAATTACGAACAAACCCGCCGCAGGAAGTATCCAAATTGGTCCAGTCGTTTTCAAGTTTTAAGCAGCCGAACGGACCAAGATTCATTTTAATATATGTATATAAAATATATATAGATTAATATAGGGTGTTTTTTTAGAGGTAGAGAACTTCGTGAAATAAAACACAAGAAAATCGTTTTAATGTCCATCAATTTGGCTTTATTGGAAGGATAATTTTATGCCATTAATGTTTACATATGATTTCGGGCATGTGGCCGCCGCGGCTGGCTCGAATAAAGCCAATTCTACAGGTCCAATTTTTAAAGTTGATGGACAAAGCTCCAATTGCTGTGCACGGTGGCGAATCGATTCATTCGGGTCCTCTTCAACATTTTGCTCTACAGCGGCAATTGTTTCTTCGGTGCGCACTGTTCGACGTCTCTGCGGATGCGTATTATCACATAGAGTAAACGTAGTGCGAAAACGACCCATGGTTAACCGATGGATGGACCGATTTTGCTCTGATGGACGATTATGTCGACCATAAAATGGACGGAGCTTGCGGTAAACTTCGCGAACTGAACCATTATTTTCGAAATAAATTTGCACGATTTGCAAGCGTTGTTCTTTTGTCAACCTATTCATGATGAAATGGCAAACCAAACTGAACATAAATGACATTAGAGTTGCCAGATTTGACCACAAAATGCCAGTTTTATCTCTATTCGAAAAACAAACCTCCAAAAAATACACCCTATATATGGTCCCATATGCCCCTTTGAGAAAAGATGATTAACTTTTATATTGGTGAGAAATAAATTCCAGAATCCGTTATGATTTATTTTATGCTTAAATTCGGATGCCACCGCATAATGAAATACATACTTGCCTATATACCCGGCGGCATTTCAGATGAATATAAGCTATCAAATTGTAGCGAATAACGAGTTCTTCGGAAAAATTAAATTTCTTATACGTTCGGAATAGGGATCGCAATTTTTTGCCATTTTGCGACCCCGTGATTTTCGGGATTGAAAAGTCAAATCCCGGGGTTCACATAACAAATTTTTTATATAAAACAATTTTCCCAAATTGTATAAATACTTGTTTATAATATATTTACCATAAAAATGGGCACAGTTTAATCATAATTGGGGTAGTTTTAAGACTTTTTATCTTAAATTTAATCACATTTTGTTTAACTTAAAAGTTTTTCATTTGACATTTAACTTCAGTTTGATAACATTTTGTTTTATCCAAAAACTACACTTAAACATAACTTATTGCTTTGCAACAGATGTGTCATAAAGTGCATATATATGCATATTTGATAAAAAAATAAAATAGTTAATTTGTTTGTACTTTTAGTTTTACTTCGATTATTTCGATAAAAGAGTTAAGCGTTTTGATTAACTAAAAACTGAGATCTTAAAAATACTAAGGCATTCAGTGTTTTGTCCTCTAATCTAGAGCGAAATTTATTGCAAATAAACCCTGCTGAAGAGAAACATCTTTTAGATTCAACACTTGTTTGTTGAATGCTTAGTAAATAATTATAAGCCTTTTGCAAAACGCCCTCTATCCCCTCTCCCCTCCCTCAGATAAGGAATTGGGTTTTTGTGCTTTTATATTTATTTCATTTGAACTTTGAAGCATCTTTTGCAATCCTGAAAATCCCGGTATTAAAGAATTTGAATCCCGGAATTTTCGGGACTGGAAAAAGATTGCGATGCCTAGTTCGGAACTTTTTACCTCAAATGTTAAAAAACATGTTATAAAAAATTTTAGGTAAGAAAAGTACCAAATTATTTTTTACTTGCGGATAACCTAGAAAGGTGAATCTTCATGACAACTCCCAAAATGGTATTTTGTCTTTATTTTATAGTGTTGAATTCCATTTATTTTATTTTGGAGGGTGTGGCACAACATTTACTTTTTACACCCTTACCCGTGTGCTGGGGCACCCGGGTAGCCCAATACGTTTTATATGGAGTTGGATAGATTTCGTAGATTTTTCCTGTAAGTAAAACTTTCTAAAGTTAATAATTTGCAATGAAACAAATTTATCAACGAAAAACAATCACTCAATCCATTTTGAGGAAACGAAAAAATTGCTTATGGTTATATAGGGTGTTTTTTTTAGACGTATAGAACTTCGAATTGAAATAAAACACAAGAAAATCGTTTTAATGTCCATCAATTTGGCTTTATTGGAAGGATAATTTTATGCCATTAATGTTTAAATATGATTTCGGGCATGTGGCCGCCGCGGCTGGCTCGAATAAAGCCAATTCTACAGGTCCAATTTTTAAAGTTGATGGACAAAGCTCCAATTGCTGTGCACGGTGGCGAATCGATTCATTCGGGTCCTCTTCAACATTTTGCTCTACAGCGGCAATTGTTTCTTCGGTGCGCACTGTTCGACGTCTCTGCGGATGCGTATTATCACATAGAGTAAACGTAGTGCGAAAACGACCCATGGTTAACCGATGGATGGACCGATTTTGCTCTGATGGACGATTATGTCGACCATAAAATGGACGGAGCTTGCGGTAAACTTCGCGAACTGAACCATTATTTTCGAAATAAATTTGCACGATTTGCAAGCGTTGTTCTTTTGTCAACCTGTTCATAATGAAATGGCAAACCAAACTGAACATAAATGACATTAGAGTTGCCAGATTTGACGACAAAATGCCAGTTTTATTTCTATTCGAAAAACAAACCTCTAAAAAACACACCCTATATAAACTTATAAACTCCAAGATATTTTATATTTGCAAACCAGATTCAAAACAACGCTCTCGCCTACATTTATCGACATTCGTCTTCAGCTGGTTTTCCCGGGTACAGTTGACCTTGGAGATGATTAGAATTTCTTGCCTCATAAGCCCAAAAAGTTGATAACTCATATTTTTCAGATTTCGATTATACAGTGCGTTAAGAAATTATAGCACCATTGACCTTTTGTATTATAACTTCCCTGCTAATGATCGAAGAATGGAAAAACTTGGTCAAATTATCCAATGCATATATTTAAATAATGTCCCGCGCCGAAATTCCGAAATCTTCGATACAACGGACAAAATATGAATTTACATAAAAAAGTCACTTTCACAAGCGTTAAGAAATGATAGCACCACTTACAATATTTTATTTTTATTTCTGCCTTTGACTTTTTTGTCAAACTTCTATTGTAAAAATTTATTCATAAAAACGTGTTTAACGCAATGGGCAGAAAGGCGGAGCTGAAAAAAGAGGAAAAAGCTGTTATAAGCGCTCTCAAAGAGGAAGGCCTTACAAACCGCGAAATCGGACGTCGGATTGGCCGTTCTCACACGGTAGTTGGCAAAGTAAGAGAAGCCCAGGACGTCCCAGCAGTCTTTCCGAAGCCGATAGACGTATCGTTTGTAGAGCTGCTTCAAATTCATCAAAGCGCGTGCCCTTTTAAGAAGCGAATTTTCCCCACATGTGTCCCATGTTACAGTCTGGAAGGCACTAAAGAATAGTAAATTCCTAGAATATAAGAAAATGACCAAAGCTCCTGCTCTAAAACGCACACATATCGACAAACGAGCCGAATTTGCAGATGCGCAGCAAACATGGCGCAGCGAGTGGGCATCGGTAAGCATAAGAAACAAAACTAAGCCTTGAAAATCAAATTTAAGCCTGACGTACCCTTCCAGATCATCTGATCTCACGAAAAAAAATTCAACCTAGATGGACCAGATGGATTTCGACATTACTGGCATGATCTGCGCAAGGAACCGAGGCTTTTCTCAAAAAAGAATTTCAGTGGTGGATCTCTAATGGTTTAGGGTGCATTTTCAGCTTATGGAAAGACATCTCTGGCATTTATTGATACACGTTTGAACTCTGCGCGGTATCAAGAGCTCCTTTAGGAACATCTTCCCCCATATATCGTTCATGCAGGATAACGCAGCAGTGCACGCATCGAGAAGTACAAAAGAATGGTTACAATCGCGTAATATTCCTACCATCGAATGGCCAGCAAGCTTGCCGGATCTGAACCCAATAGAGAACTTATGGGGCATCATGGCACGGCAAGTTTACGAAGATTGTCGGCAGTTCGAGGATGTGGCACAGCTAAAAAAAGAAATTGTCCGAGTCTGGGAAGGATTACCTCATAATCTTCTACAAAATTTGATCGAGTCCATGCCAAAGAGAATTAATTTAACAATTAAGAGTAGAGGAACCCCCATTTCGTATTAAACACAAAAATAAAGTGCATTGCTAAAAAATAAAAAGAATTATTGTAAGTGGTGCTATCATTTCTTAACGCTTGTGTAAGTGACTTTTTTATGCAAATTCATATTTTGTCCGTTGTATCGAAGATTTCGGAATTTCGGTGCGGGACATTATTTAAATATATGCAATGGATCATTTTACCAAGTTTTTCCATTCTTCGATCATTAGCAGGGAAGTTATGATACAAAAGGGCAATGGTGCTATCATTTCTTAACACACTGTATTTATTGAATAAAACGTCCTTTTCGGTTGGTTTCACTTGACAAAATACTTTTGAATATAGCTTTTGCTGTGCATATATTGTACGAAGAATCGAGGCCACTACCCTGGCACACCACGCGGAAATGACTCAAGTCTGTATGCCATCTTTACCACAAAGTTCGATATTTGGATATTTCTCTTCGTCACTACCATTCGAGTCATATGAGATGGTCAGTTTCTATGCAACCCGAAGTCTCAGCGTCAGAGGCTTCTTTTGCTGTGTCGTCAACTGATGGAATATGTTCATCTTCGCCTTCGGAAATGGAAAATTCTTCATCACTTTTATTTTCGCACAGTATTTCTTGAATTTCGACTGGGATAAATCGTTCACAACGAGCTCTTCCTGAATAAGAACTCATTTCCGAATTTGTTCAGATCTTTCACAATGCAATTAAAACTAATTACTAACGACTAATTAATTTGTTACAAAGTTCAAATGTCAAAAATTTCCGCGAGGAATAACCTTCCATTGCAATGGAAAAATTCATTATTGGAAATGAAAAAAACAAGTTTGCAAGTCATTTTTTGTAACAAGGGAAATCCCAACTTACTTACTTACTTACTTAACTGGCCATAACAACCCGTTATCGGGTTACGGCCTGCCGCAAAACTTCTCTCCAGGCGCCTCTGCTTCGCGCGCGCCTTCTCCAGTTGGTCACACCAAGAGATACCAGGGCCTCTTCCACTTGGTCCTTCCACCGGAGACACGGCCTCCCTCTTCGCCGTCGACCTCCAACCATCGCATCGAATGCCTTTTTCGCCGGAGCTTCGTCGTCCATGCGGCAGACATGACCGAGCCAGCGTAGCCGCTGGATGTTAATTCGCTGCACTACGTCCATGTCCTTATACAGCTCATACAGCTCGTTATTGGTTCGTATGCGATAGTCGTCACCAACCCGAACAGGGCCGAAGATTTTGCGAAGCACCTTCCTCTCGAACTCGAAATCCCAACATGTACTTTAATACTACTGCGAGCTTTAAAACTAAGCAAAAACAGTAAAATTTCTTACAACGCGAACAAAAAGTGAGAAATTTTCATACATTTTGTACTGGGTTACCCGGGTACCCCATCACACGGGTAAGGGTGTTTTTTTCAGCACACACACTAGGGATAACAAGATCTAAAATAGTACATATACATGTATATCTCCGCCATTGATCTTGAAAGGGCAAAATTATTTGATGTTTTCAGTTATGAAAATTTTATTATTTTCATTGAGTTAGAAACAAGTAAGACAGTTTCTGTCAGCCGTGACAGATTGGTTTGTGCCCTGTACTATATCTTCATATGCCCTTTTGTCATTCTTTAAATTTTTCAACCTCAAAGCGGTAATAAGACGAATGGCCTAATCTATAAATAGTGAGTAACAAAACCATTCATAGGATCTACCTGACCACATTTATACAGGGTAGGCCATTGAAAGTGGAAGCATCTGGTAACCCTATAACTCGACTAATGACATAGCGCGTTGGAAGCGTCATTCCAAGACAATTTATACCATGGAACAGTACACTCCAAAAGAACGTGCTGAAATTGTTCAGCTTTACATTCAAAATAACTAGCGATTATGAGTGGCCACCGAGATCACCCGATTTGACGCCGCCAGACTTTTTTTTATGGGGCTACATGAAGTCCAAGGTATACACCAACAAGCCAAGGACACTAGCTCAACTCAGAGCCAACATACGCCGCGAAATAAGAGCCATATCGGCCGATACACTGGCAAAAGTGATGGAAAATGCCGAAAAAAGGGCACATTCTGCGGCCAAAGCTAATGGTGGCCATTTACGCGATATCATTTTCAAAAACTAACTAGAAAATTTCTCCTTGGACCAAAATAAATGAATATCGAGATGAAAACAAAAAAAACATTTGTTTTCCTCTTTTTTTTCAAAAACAAGAATGGCCTTCCACTTTAAATGGCCTACCCTGTACTTTAAAATGTAAATTTTCAAAGAAGTAGATATTGTTACGAAATTCCACAGATCGGTATCGACGGTTCGTTTTGATTGTATTTGAAAATAAAACAACTTCAGTTATCCAGCGCAACGTAGTCAAAACTAACAACCGCTTTATTTACAAATTGGCACTTGTTCTACTTTACACTACTACTATTGCATGCTTCCCCATTGCTTGCTCAACACGGACTCGACCCCTTGCGCTGCCACTGCTGCTTATATACCAGTTTTCTTATCGCGCCGAAGTTTCTTGCAACTTCTAATTGGAAAGCGCTCGACCATTCTCGCACAGTCCATTTCTTCGAGAACCATCCTTGCCATATCGGACTATACCAAGCGAATTTATAACAGTTTTGCTGTACTTCAAAGTGCACGCCTAAAAGTATGCTTGGAAAACATTCGTGCGAAGAAAAGCATTCCTGTACAGTGCGGCACAGAATTTCTCATCGTATCACTGTCCATCACTTAGACTTGTTCGTCCCGAACAAGTACCGAGGCTCCGCCGGAGTAAGACGCCAGGCGCTTCAGCCTGGCGTTTCTGCTGCAGCAGCGTTGAACCCTGTACACCACGTCTTTAATCCTGGTCACGACCTTGTACGGTCCTTCCCATGACGTTTGAAGCTTTGGAGACAAACCTTTCCTGCGCTGCGGGTTGTAAAGCATTACCAGATCGCCTTCTTGGAACCCCTCTGGGTTAGCCCGTAGACCATAGCTCGCTTTCAACCTGCTTTCAACTAGTAGAGTGCGGCTCCGCGATCTTCTCCTCGGCCCTTTCGCAGCCGAACACCGATTACAGCCTCTGATCCACTCAGCGACAGACTCCTGGCATCCTACCCAATAGAACCGCCTTCTTATCTTGGCGACAGTTTTTGCGATGCCTAGGTGCCCTCCACTGGAGTCGTTATGGTTTTCCTCGATGACATCGTCGATTCGGCCTCTCGGGACCACTATTAGGGATTTTCTGGTCCTGCCATCCCTGCTCTCCCACTCGCGGTATAGGCAGCCATCCTGCAGACGTAGACTTTGCCACTGTGCCCAGTAAGCCTTCGCGATCGGGCTCTCACCAGCCATCTCCTGCCAGTCTGGCCGTAATCTCTGCGCTTTGCCTTTGATGATCTTCGCGAGATCCGTATCCTTGCGCTGGTCCTTCTGTAGCCTTTCCGCAAGCCAATCTTCCTCTTGCAGAACTCTTACCGACCGAACATCCACAATTTGTCCCTCGTTTTCGGCCTGCGAATTATGCCTGCGTTCGGTCTCGCACGAATGGTGTGGCAGAGCGTCATCCCTTCTTGGCGACGTCTTTTGTCCGGAACGCTTTTCTCGCAGATGGCAGTCTCGTGATATGTGGCCTTGCTTGCCACATCGCCAGCAACTGACTCGAGATGATACTGCCCGCAGCCCCGCTGGTGCCTCCGAGCTCACTGTCTGGCTTTGCGTGACACGTCCAGATTGGACCCCATGCATCTCCGCAGATGAATGTCGAAAACTTCCCCTCCAGGCCGCCTCATACGTCAATGCGCTTGTCACCGCCTCACGGAATGTCGGCTTGCCCATCATCAATGCACTGCGTCGTGTCTCCGGGTTATGAAGACCTTCAATAAACGCCTCAATCTTCATCCTCTCGAGATAATCAGCGCCGAATTTCGGGTAGCACAACTGCAGCGCCTCGTCTGCTCTTTGCCTGCGGTTCTTCAGCTCGCAATAATACAGCATTTTGTTGTGCTCGTCACTGTATCTGGCTGCCAGCGCCCTTATGACGGTCTCGTAATCACCTCTCAAACCTTCCGGAACTGTTTTTATTACCTCAGCTGCAGGACCTCTTAGAGCCAGTATCAGTCTCCGACCTTTCGTAACATCGGCCCACTGACTCTCCAAAGCAGCCATATCGAATTGTAGTTTGAATGTGTCGAACGACGTAGTACCATCATAAGTAGGCACTGCTATGGCAAAACTTTCCTCAACCGACTGCACCCTTGCTCGCAGCTGTACCTCTCTGAGCCGCTCCTCCAGACTGTCAACTCGTTTGTTCAAAGAATCATCCAAGTCGTCAACTCGTCTGTTCAGAGAATCATCCAGGCCGTCGACTCGTTTATCTAAGTGTTCCACTTGCGCTCCCAGGTGCTCCACCTTCACATCAAGCTTGTTGGAGATTTCTTCCACTTTCTGCTCCAAGCGCGCAGAATTTTCCTGAAGCTTGGTTTCCAGTTTCGTTGCCATTTGCGCCGACATTTCGCGATTTTCACGACTGACATTCTCAATTTTCGCAGAAGTTTCCTGAAACATGCCTCTCATTGCAACCATAAGCTGGCTCATGTCCATTGCTTGTGGTGGCGCAGCCGCTGCAGTCGTACTTTGCATCGACGCAGCACCCGCAGGCGATTCCTCCACTTTGGCCGACGCCTCCTGTTCCTGCGTTCCGAACTCGTGTGCAGCCCAATCGATGCCTCGTGATTCACACGCCTCTCGCAACCGCAGCTTCAGCTTCAGCAGCTCCAGTTTACGCAGCTCCAAATGTTACGAAATTCCACAGATCGGTATCGACGGTTCGTTTTGATTGTATTTGAAAATAAAACAACTTCAAATATCCAGCGCAACGTAGTCAAAACTAACAACCGCTTTATTTACAAATTGGCACTTGTTCTACTTTACACTACTACTATTGCATGCTTCCCCATTGCTTGCTCAACACGGACTCGACCCCTTGCGCTGCCACTGCTGCTTTTATACCAGTTTTCTTATCGCGCCGAAGTTTCTTGCAACTTCTAATTGGAAAGCGCTCGACCATTCTCGCACAGCCCATTTCTTCGAGAACCATCCTTGCTATATCGGACTATACCAAGCGAATTTATAACAGTTTTGCTGTACTTCAAAGTGCACGCCTAAAAGTATGCTTGGAAAACATTCGTGCGGAGAAAAGCATTCCTGTACAGTGCGGCATAGAATTTCTCATCGTATCAATATATTTTGTTTCATGTGAGATATTTGATATTTATGTTGACAGAAATCCTTTGATGCATTGTGGGCGAAATGATGAATCTTACATACAAAGTCATAACTCAGCCTTGAATGGGCCTCGAAATTAAACAAAAATGATATAGATAAGCGACCATGTTAGCTGTGCGGTGTTAAGTCAATGTGCCAAATAAATCAAGTTTTTCTTAACCCTTTGTTCACCCCGTTAAATACTTGTTAAGTATATACAGTAGTGTCTGGGTACAGTGAACACCCGATATAGTGAACACCTCGATATAGTGAACACCCAAATGTTGACATCGAGCCTCTAAATATGGAAAACAATTTTCAAGCAAAAAACAAAAAGGATATTTGGAGCAAATAAAACGAGTTTTTGAACAGAAATGTTATTCTTGATATAGTGAACAACCTCGATACTGTGAACAGGCCTTGCAATAATTAGTTCACTATATCCAGACACGACTGTAACTCATTTGGAGAGCTTTTACCATATTTCAAGTCAATTGACCTATTAAATCATGTTCCCCATACAAACTCTCAACCCATCGTTGACCCTGTCAGATTTCGTTTTCACCAATTTTGAAGTCAAAAGGCAAGTGACTTAACTCTCCGTTGACCCATCCAGATAGGTGTTTTCGAAAAACTCAAAAACACGTATCGAATTATTTCACATTTGAAGTACTTTCACCAAGTTTGAAGTTAAAAGGCGCAAAAACCCATGTTTCTTGATTCATCCCGTTAGATTTCAATTTTCAAAAAAATGAAAAACACGTAACTAATTATTTTTTATTTCAAGGGTTTTCACCAACTTTGAAGTCAATAAGCTTTTGATTCTTGTTTTTTCCGAAGTCTTTCCGTATTCGAGCGTTAAATAATTTTTGACACCGTTAAATTTTGATTTTATTTGAAAAATACGTAAAAAATTCGTTTAAATTTATAGTATTTTGACGAAGTTTGAAATTAATAGGCGTATTAAATCACGTTTCTACAACAACTTAATGTTTTACCCTCGTAGACTACGAATTTCAAAAACATCCAGTCTAGGTTAGGTTAGGTTATGGTGGCTGCCTCTATAAGAGACACACTCGGAGGCCTATTACGAGGCCCATTGTGATACCACATATTTAATTTTTTTTTAATGTATATGCAACACTGTCTACAGTTTAACGCCGAATCCGAACGGCGATTGCCAGTTTTTTCGTTCCCACTTGGAGGTTTTGCCATTGCCTGCCAAGAGCGCACTTGTGCGATTCTTGTAATTCTCATCTGCTTCATGTGGATAGCGATAGAAGTAGACATGGCACAAGAATAAGGTAATAGCATCCCCGCAACACCAAAAACCACATGTATTTTGTTGGTAGGATCGTTTATCGCTACTGTCAAAATCAGCTGATATTTTCCGACGAAAGCGGGAGAAACTGAAAACAAAACTGATTGTTGCCAGACGGTGCTGTATTTGAGTGAAAAAACGGGAAAAGTGCACAGGTTAGTTGTTTTCAGTCAGGTATTTTCATTTCAACCGGTGCGGCAACACAGCACACCGACGATTTTGACAAAAGCGATAAACGATCAGCCGGTGGCTTGCCACAACCTTGTAGTTCAGCCATGGAAGTAGATGACCGTTTCAACAGCCCGAGCCAGAAATCGAACCTAGTGCCTCCCGTCTAAGCGGAGGTTCATTTTGCATATATATCTACAGGTTAAATTTCAGGTTCAATGGTTTAGACTGGGCTTACGTTCTCATAAATGAAAGTATTCAAAAAAGTTGTTGTAAGAATTTGTTACCCTTGATTACACCAGTCGGACTCTTCACATTCACAATACACAGGAAAAAGAGTGTAAACAGAAGAGTTAAAAAAAGAAACAGCTGATTTAAAAGTTTCATTTGAGGTTTGAAGCTATAAACTTAAGTTTAATCAATTAAGGCAAAAGGAAAAACGTTCGTTGGGCTCAATTTGCGATTCTACCCTTCAATTTCATTTATTCCTCGTCTATGTTGTTTTTTATGGATCGTGATAAAAGTCGTCTTTTAGTGTTTTAATTTGTTTTTATTCTTTTTTGTCATATTATACTTAAATAATAACCGTATTTACGATCTGTAGGTTTTGTAGTAAATTTGGTAAAATTTATCAAATTTGACATCATGTCGTGAAGGATCTTGTTGTAAATACTTAGTATATGCAAAAACAGCTGATCTTTTTTACATTTTGTTAGACATGAAAATTTTCATGAATAAGTACAAGTAAACAATGCTGGCAGCCGCCGTGGCTCAGTTGGTTAGTGCGCGGTCCAGCGAGTCGCATGCAGAGCGACGCAAGATCGAATACTGCATGTAGTAACACCTAACACCTTTCCTAACGGGAAACTCGTTTTCTCTTTCGGTGGCTGTCCTCTCAGCTGGAAATGGCAAACCTCTGAGAGTAAAAATTGCCTATGAAAAAGCTCCCAACCTGCCGTTCGGAACCGGCATAAAACTGTAGGTCCCTTCCACCCGCGTACAAAATTCACACGCACAACATGGGTGGCTGCGGGAAGCTAGGCCTTAGTCTCGCGTAAGCGGGCTGTCGTGCCAATCAATTATTATTATTATTATTAAACAATGCTGGAAAGAAGTAAAAAATCCGAATAAAGCATAAATTCGAACACAGTTCAGATTGAAAATTTATATTTATTTACCGATAAAATATCTGGTAAAATGATAAAATGTCTTCCTTTTGACGCTATTTGGTTGTTGCTTACAATTATAAACAACATCTTTTCATTTGGATATTACCCAAAACAATGGAAAATATCATTGATTAAAATGATTCCTAAGCCTGGAAAAGATCCGACTATGGCATCTTCATACAGACCAATAAGTCTGCTTTCTCTGCTATCAAAACTATTCGAGAAGCTGCTGATTGGCAAAATTTCACCGTTCATTGCTGAGCACAACATAATTCCCGACCATCAGTTTGGTTTCAGAAGGAAACACGGGACCATCGAGCAAGTGCACAGAATTGCTCAGGAAATACACACTGCTTTTCATGAGGCTAAATACTGCACAGCAGTGTTTCTTGATGTGGCGCAAGCATTCGATAAGGTTTGGCACAATGGTCTACTCCATAAAATTAAGCGTTGTTTCCCCGAAAATACTCACAAGCTACTTAGAAGCTATATAAGCTGCAGAAAATTCAGAATAAAATACAACACTTTCCTGTCTAGAGAGTTTGACATAGAAGCCGGTGTCCCACAGGGCAGTGTATTAGGCCCGCTCCTGTATTTAATCTACACAGCCGACCTTCCACAAATCGAGAACAACGTCATTACTACATTTGCGGATGACACTGCTATTATTAGCACCCACAATGACCATAGAATTGCTACACAAAATTTATCACAGCACCTCAAAGCGTTAGAAGGCTGGCTGGCAAAGTGGAGGATAAAAGTGAACGAAACAAAAAGCGCTCACGTCACTTTTACGCTCAAAAGAAAAACGTGTCCCCCAGTAATATTAAATAACATTATAATTCCCCAGACCAATGACGTGAAGTACTTGGGCATCCGTCTGGACCGAAGGCTGACGTGGAAAACCCATATCGACGCAAAGATAGTTCAAATTAGATTGAAGATACAAGAGCTCACCTGGCTAATAGGCCATCACAGCAAACTAAGCCTTGACAACAAATTATTATTATATACGTCTGTCATTAAGCCAATTTGGTTATATGGCATCGAGCTATGGAGCTCTGCCTGTCCCTCTGCCATCGAGCGAATCCAGAGAACGCAAAATAAGATTCTTCGTTTGATTACTGGCGCACCGTGGTACTTGAAAAACGAGCGCATCCATCGGGATCTAAAAACTCCAACGATCTCCGAAGTTATTACCACCCTTCTACCGAATTACATGGCAAAACTCAGTCAACATCCTAATCCGAATGCTCGGAAGCTCCTAGTACAAGCTTCACGTTCCAGGCTTAAGAGGAACCCATTATTGCCAAATCATATTCAGCACCAGAAAGATTAGCATGTTCAGCAGAGATAGATTTTGTTTTAATAGTCATTAATACTAAATTGTAACTAGGTTAAGATTTGAAAACTATTTGTCAATTTCTAATAAAGAAAGATACATTTAATAAACACGAAAAAAAAAAAAAAAAAAAAAAAAAAAAAATGTCCTAAGAACAAGTTTTGTAAGAATTGACGAAAATAAAATTAAATTAAAATACATGCCATGGGTGGAAGAATTTATCGATAGCACTATCAAGAAAATACAGAATACTACATGTTTCAATAGGGTTTTGCAATTGTTAATTTGGCAATTTAGTTGTACTTTCAGTTGCATGTGTTTGTGTGTGCATGTTAAAAAATTTACCACAAAAACCTAGATTACACGATACAAAACTAAAAACCGCCGGGTGTAGCAACGCACATACATACATTTATCTGTAGTTGTTTTAATATTTATTGTTTTTATTTTAATCGCATTTGTTTCGCTATACCAAATTTCATTAAAATATATTTTTATAGTTTCCGAGATAATGTCAACTATTTGGTCTATATGGGACGTAGGCGTGCCCGTAAGGCAATTGGAGTAATTTTTCGCGTATTAACATCTCTTTATAAAGAAATCATATGTACAAAAATTTATTATCGTGCGACTGTTCCTTTTATTTCTGTCCCTCGCTACTATGGACACGTGACACTGCGTCATGGTGTAAGCGACAACAATGACGACAATATACCAATTCTCCCGGCAAGATAATGCAAGCAGTGGTTTTCTGCCAATAACCTATATATTTTTGAGTGATCAATGAATCGTATTATTAGAAGAGGACAACAGTTCAATAGCCCATCTGAACTAATCTGCTGTCTTGGGAATACCGTCTGGGTACTTAACATTAGAAAAACTGCAAGTTTTCCATATCTACAGAGACTTCATATTATATCCGCTCGTATAAGTACACAAAAATAAAAAAAATAAAAATCATCGAAGAAAAAGTTTATAGAAATAAGTACTAAAGATATAACAGATATCTTAAAATGAAAAACGGTCAAAATGACCGCAATGGCCTTTCTAGTGTTAAACAGTTTGTTTAAATCTATGTCCAACAGGCTATATCAAGTAATTCGTACCAATACAAGTCCCATTGAGGTCTCCTATTAATACTAAAAGTAAAACAACGATACAAAATGTTTACTTGTGTTTCTTATAAAAGTGTGAGTTTTTTACATATAAAAATAGAATATTTTAAGAGCCATTCAAGATATAACTACGTGAGGGAAATACATTAACGTTTCATTTCTTCAATAGATGCAAACACAATTTTTTTCAGAGAAACAATTCAAGTGCAATGCAGTTGAGCGTCATGCAGTGTGCATACCTATGTACATACAGTTGCGGTCAAAATAATAGTAGTACGCGTACAACGAAAAGAAAATTAAGAAAAAATAATCTGCTTTTCTTTACAAATATTTACTTTGTATTTTTTTTAACAAGTTATATGTGTTAACAATGCAATCATAAAAGAAAACTTAAGAATTAAACTCAGTTTGGTTTGATTTAAATTAAATGCGCCAAAAGCTCCAACATATGGACGGTCAAAAAAATAGTAGTTCGCTTTACTTTCATAAAAATGAAGCAAAAATTGTGTTTCATTTTTAAAGATTTAATGGTTAAATAGTAATAACGTAATTTTTCTTCAAATTAATATTTAGTTGCGTGACTGTTGTTCGCTATTACTGCAGCACAGAGCCGATGCATTGAATTAACCAAATTTTCATATCTTTCTCTAGGGGCGTGGTCTACTGCTTCTCAAAGTTGATTATTATTTAAAAGATTATTGTGAGCAACTGCTCTCTTCACGTCACACCACAAATTTTTAATTGTATTGAAGTCTGGTGATTGTGCGAGCCATTCCATAACCCTAATCCTGCTCTTGCGAAGCCCCTTTCGTGCGACCTTTCTTGTATGCTTTAGGTTATAATCCTGTTGGAAGACCCAAAGCATTGGCGTTTTTTCACGGACATACGGTAGCACGATTTCCTGCAAGATTCGTACACATACACATCGATCCATCGTTTTCTTGATCAAATAAATAGCGCCACCTCCATAAAACGTAAGACATGCATTTATTTATTCAGCATGTCTTACGTTTTATGGAGGTGGCGCTATTTATTTGATCAAGAAAACGATGGATCGATGTGTATGTGTACGAATCTTGCAGAAAATCGTGCTACCGTATTTCAAATAAATAGCGCCACCTCCATAAAACGTAAGGCATGCTGAATAAATAAATGCATGTCTTACGTTTTATGGAGGTGGCGCTATTTATTTGATCAAGAAAACGATGGATCGATGTGTATGTGTACGAATCTTACAGGAAATCGTGCTACCGTATGTCCGTGAAAAAACGCCAATGCTTTGGGTCTTCCAACAGGATTATAACCAAAAGCATACAAGAAAGGTCGCACGAAAGGGGCTTCGCAAAGCACAGGATTAGGGTTATGGAATGGCTCGCACAATCACCAGACTTCAATATAATTAAAAATTTGTGATGTGACGTGAAGAGAGCAGTTGCTCACAATAATCTATTAAATAATAATCAACTTTGAGAAGCAGTAGACCACGCCCCTAGAGAAAGATATGAAAATTTGGTTATTTCAATGCATCGGCTCTGTGCTGCAGTAATAGCCAAACAACAGTCACGCAACTAAATACTAATTTGAAGAAACATTACGTTATTACTATTTAACCACAAAATCTTTTAAAATGAAACACAATTGTTGCTTAATTTTTATGAAAGTAAAGCGAACTACTATTTTTTTGACCGTCCATATTTTGGAGCTTTTGACGCATTTAATTTAAATCAAACCAAACTGAGTTTAATTCTTAAGTTTTCTTTTATGATTGCATTGTTAGCACATATAACTTGTTAAAAAAAATACAAAATAAATATTTGTAAAAAAAGCAGATTATTTTTTCTTAATTTTCTTTTCGTTGTATGCGTACTACTATTATTTTGACCGCAGCTGTACTTACATATACATTTACTATATATTAGCAAAGGGTTTTCGTGAAAATTAGAGATATTACAGAGCCTATTGATATTTGTTTTAGCCTGAATATATAAAACTTCTTCGAACCGGTCGTCTTGAAATTTGTACAGCATAAGTATTACCACAGAACAAACAATATACAGAATGCGCATCTGGTTTAAAGAAAATTTTCTTTGCGGGTTCCAGCGGTAGGATCCGATTGTTGATGCGGGGGGAAGCAGTAAAGGGGACGAGAACGCACAAAGCGCGAGAGCGTAAACTGAGAAGCTGTGAGAGCGGTGTATGAAACCGTGACGCACCACACACTGTGATTGTTCTTGTTGGGCAACAAATCGGTGTGCCGCTTGCATGTTGGTGGTCAGTGCTGCCGTTTTCAAATTTTTTTCAGTAGTACAAATTACGATTTTTGGGTAGTATTTATGAACTTTGAGTAGTACATATGCATGTTTTCTTAACAGTGTAAAAACCGCAAGGATTCATCAACCACTAAATCAAATACTAAGTTTCAAAACACATTAACAATTTTATTTATACAAATGTGAAAGAGACAATGTAATTCAGTTAAAGAAATTCATATAAACAAATTTTATATGTTTTAATTATATACTTAAAGTAAGTTTTTTGGTGGATCCCTTTTTTCCGTAAAAGTTTCTCCTAATAAACTTTTCGAAGATAAATCGAGTGGGCAGTAGCGTTCAGTTAACATTTTCTTTTCTAGTCTTTAATTAAGTTTACTTCGGACTACTATGCGGAAACGCAATTACAGTACCAATAAACTGTCAAAGAAGCGGAAATTCATTAATATCGTGTTTTTTTCTAAAACATCCCCAAAATGGTTATAAACCAAGATTTTCGAAATTTGACTCAAGTTCCAATTTCGCAATGCCCTTTATTCCGCTTCTAGAACTTCAACATTCTGTTCTTCAATTAAATGTTTCAATTAGGGGAACTATGGTAGGAGATAAATTTATTGGATTTATCCTTTTCAAGCACCCTTAACTAAAGTCGACCTAAGCGACTAGCTAGTAGTAATATTTGCATTACTAGTAGTAGTAGCTTGATATTTGCATTACTAGAATATGTACAATTTCCCGCCTAAGTCAGTCCGATTTATAATTATTTGTCTACGGATATACTCTATAAACCCCATTTTGAAGATATTTCTATAAAAAATAAAAAAAAACAAACAAGAGAAACCAATCAACACCAAAACAAAACAACAAAGCACGACGAACAATATTTTTCATTTATATTTTCTTTAAAATGGCATAATTAAGAATGGGATAATTTTGAGCATACTTTGAATTGAATTTTTTAATTTAATAATTTTTTTTTTTTATTAACAATCCAACGGAATTTTCACTTTTATCAGCATATTCCAATGATTGCGAATTACACGTTTCAGCTCAGTTTAATTTTTTCTGACTTGTCGACGTCCCAACAACCACTTTATTGTATTTATCAAATTTTAAAAGATTCTTACAAGAATATTCAAAAATATTAAGTTATTTTGTATTTTTTTGTATAAATACAGTAATTTACTCTATTATTTCACGACGTTAATTTTTGGGTATCGCATCCGTTGCGCTGCTTAAAGTTTATCACTTTATCAAAAGCTTATGTGTATTATGTGATTACAACAATGTTAAGTGTTGTACGAACAGCATTTTGCAACGCGGTTAAAAAGGTGCAATTGTCACTTTAGTCGCACAACGGTAACTCTACAACGAGCTCAATTTCTTGATCGAAAAAATTCAGTAAAAAGTGAAACATACGAAAACACATGTGATACAGTTGCTCACAAACCAAGGATATTTGGTTAGAAATAAAAAACGGCAAGATTGGTCTAAACTTCGTGCTTCGGCAATGTTCAGTTCGGCAACATTTTTTTATATTCTTTTCTAATAGCCTTACCTAAAACATGAAAATTAAATAGCTAAAACTTATATTTCAGAACATAGTAGTACAATCGGCCTGTGGGTAGTACGGTAGTACAGATGATGAAATAGTAGTAAAATACTACTATAGTAGTACGTTCGGCAGCACTGTTGGTGGTGGCTCGTGCTTGCTCTCCGCTTGCTTTTTTACAGACAAGAACAAGAAGTGGACAGGAAAAGTTTGCATAGAAAAATTGATTGAGCGATCGCCAAGGCGCATAAATAAGGTGGTAGCACTACGGAAAAAAACAAAATTCAATGAATTTTATTAGTTCTTCCGGTCTGCTTGTAAAATAGAAGTTGTAAAAAGTACAAATAGCTGCAATGAAAATAAATATATGTGTAAAAATATTGGAACAACCAAGACGCATTAAGAAAGTAATAATAAGTGGAAAACTATTGCTACAATGTTGTGCTAATTATCAAAGAAAAAAGTTTAATCAGTTTTGGTGCTGCAACTACCTATTGAATTTTCCTTGGCAATCGATTTGCCAAATCAACCACCATTTCAATGTGCACGAGCAAAGCCAAGCTGGCTTGCTGCGGAAAGCAACAACATTGCGTGTTGTTGTCCAAATGAGAATAAAGCCCAAAACTATCGAATCTATGCGTGTACATCAATTCGCGCTTACTCTCTCGGTTCCCTTTGCATTTTCCTCACCTTTGTTTCTTCCCGCCCGCGTCTGAAATGAAATCGCAAAACTATTTCAGATGCGCCTTCTGTATACTGTTTATTCTGTGGTATTACTGTCTATTAGGCTCTATTTTCAAGAGCTGCAAAATATTTATAGCCAAAATAATTGTTCAACTGGGCGATAAATTTAACGAACTATCGCAGAATTCGAGGAAAACGGCTCGGTTGCTAATCCAGCAATCGTTGTACTCCGCCGAAAAACGCTATACTGAGGTATAGAAAAAATTATTTATTATAATTTATTTATTGTGGGGCAATCCGGGTGGAAATTGGTAAACGACACATGCAAATATTTTTGGTAAGACGAAGGTTAAGCATTAAAAAAACATAAAATGATCGCATTTTAACTGAACATTTGGCTATCAAAAAACCATAGCCATCTCATCGATAGGCGCTTGTGATTGATTTTTTGACTAAAAGTCGAATTTTAACCACCAACCACTCCTCGTTTTCAAATGATACGGTACCGTGTGACTTTCATCTTAAAAAAATGCATTTGCCGATGAAATAAAGCGTTTTGACGACGTAGAAGCCATCAAGAAGGCTTGTACCGACATCTTGAAGGACATCCCGCTCGCCGATCTAAGACACCCATTAGACATGCTTTTAGATCAAGCAAATAGCTTTATTGAGCCTGAAGGGGACTAATTAACCCAGAATGACTGTCAGGCTTATATGAGCTAAATTACTGAAAACATTTGTTTATAAAAGTACAAAAACTGTCTAAAAGGTTTAATTTATAAATGCAATATAATTCTAACATTCCATTAGAGGATGACATAAAATAATGGAATTGAAAATCCTTTGGATTTATCACCATTTGAAATCTTTAGTGAGACTGTGAGGCTCACTTCTGGGAATTAGGGTTAAAAAACCATATCTTTTTTACCAAAAGCATTTTTTGTTATAACTGTTTTAAATGATTAAACGTGAAAAGAACTTTAGTATAGTATTAATGAATAAAGTTAAAAGACTGCCGATTATTCTAAAATGTGAATTTTTCAAAAGATTTTTACTTGCCCTTCTTTTGGGGAAAAAATACAGTCGATGCGTTGAATAATCATACGAAGGCAATACTTTTGATCTTTATGACGAATATAATCGATATAAATAATTCATTAAGGTTTAGTATGAGAAATGTATTGAACTTTTTGGTATCAAAAAGTAGTAAATATTATTTTGAATTTCACAATTTTTGTAATCAAAAAACAACATCTCTTAATTTGAGATTTATGTAAGTTAAGTTGTGTCATACTAACCATTGTTTATGAAACGTCTCTAAACTTAACAATTTAATAAACTGAGAGAGGGATATGACTGATATCGATTAATATTGATTGTGGATCAAAGCAATACCATAATGTTTTGAAAATTATATCACATAAATGGCTTTCGCGGCTTCATTTATAGGACTTGATCAGAGAGGTCTAATTTCGTATGACCTTGTCGCATAAGTCGCGCTGGATCTCACGAATGGTTTGAACGTTGTTGTTATGCAGTTGCCTAAGCCCCAGGAAAAAAGTTAAGCGTTTAGTTGCATGGTCTTTGCTCTTCTGGAAATAACGTGTTTTGAAAACTTTACTTGCAACGAATGCAACGTTCGTTTCGGATTCGTCCCCAGCTGCTGTGGAGCCCAATGAATAACGGATGCATATCCCCAACTAATCGCGTTTTTCGGCGGAGTACAACGATTGCTGGAACGAACCGTTTTCCTCGAATTCTGCGATAGTTCGTTAAATTTATCGCCCAGTTGAACAGTTATTTTGGCTATAAATATTCTGCAGCTCTTGAAAATAGAGCCTAATAGACAGTAATACTTATGCTGTACAAATTTCAAGAAGACCGGTTCGAAGTAGTTTTATATATTCAGGCTAAAACAAATATCAATAGGCTCTGTAATATCTCTTATTTTCATGAAAACCCTTTGCTAATATATAGTAAATGTATATGTAAGTATGTACATAGGTATGCACACTGCACGACGCTCAACTGCATTGCACTTGAATTGTTTCTCTGAAAAAAATTGTGTTTGCATCTATTGAAGAAATGAAACGTTAATGTATTTCCCTCACGTAGTTATATCTTGAATGGCTCTTAAAATATTCTATTTTTATATGTAAAAAACTCTCACTTTTATAAGAAACACAAGTTAACATTTTGTATCGTTGTTTTATTTTTAGTATTTGCTCTTTGCAAATTAGTATCGAATTTTTGTACCAGTGACAAAACATACTTTTACTTTGGACGCAAAAATTTCGCTTACAGTGAACCAAATTTCATGAAATTATTAATGCACTATGTCACATATATGTGGTGGCACCACCAAAAAATGCTCTGTTTGAAAAGTGCGTTCACTTGAAAAAGCATGTAGTACTAAATTGGCAAAAAAACATTTTCTCAAAAACTCAACTATGGTAAACATATGTATGTAAGGCGATAAGGGTATCAAATCATTCAGCGTATCTCTGTTATAAGCACATGCTCTAGAGAATCGGCCACGCCCACTAAACTAGGAAAACGAAGTGACTGTACACGTCTGCAAATATTGATATCAAATGTTTCTGTGCTGTGTAAGGATTAACCGAGTTATATTATATTATTGATAGGCCTTCCTGTCACGCCACTATAAGCCTAAGCGTATACGGAGGCGCAGGACGCGCAGCGCAGCACAGATGAAACTTTGTACGTACACACTGTATACGTATCTTATATGATACTGCATTAGTTACAAAAAACTGCGCAGTGCTCAACTGTGTTGCCTGCGCGGCCTGCGTCTTCGTATACGCTTAGGCTAATGATTGAAATCAGTCATGGCATATTAGTGCATTGATATTACTTGATTCTGTTTTTCAAGGAGTAAACATAGGCTACGTAACATTAACCACGCCCACTTGATGCGCGTCACGCCCACCATAGGAACAGAAATCAGCTTTGGTATACTTTGTAAGATGAGATTGCATTTAATTGCTTGATTTTACAGGCAAAAATGTACTCTGTTTATGACGAGTACACTCGTCATTGCTAAAAAATAATTAAACAGTTAATGAGTTAAGCATATTTGTGCAGAAGAAAACTTGTATTTGGAGCTTGAAATGTTTTAAAAAAAACTAATGACTCTTTGAACCTTTTCATAATTGAAACAACATCTTCCTCTAATAACACTGAGCAACAGCCAAAATTTTTCCGAGTTCTAGTAAACCTTTTCCAAAGGATTTTTGGACGCTGATCACAACTGCGTACTTAGTTTTTTGATTGTTTGAGCGGTTTGTAAGTTATTGGTGGTTTTTGCTAGGAGGTGTTTTCCACGTTTTTTCATCTTTGAATTTTTATTGCATTTATAATATGTTGAAAAACACGATAATTTTTTTATGACACAATAACGAATCCTCAAGCTATAATTTTGATCACAGTCGATTTCGATTGGTCGAGGGTTAACATGGCTATGGCCCTTCAAAGTTCAATTTTCGCGAATTTTTCATAAAAATTCATTTAAAATCGGTGTTGCAATTTTCAAAAAGGAGTTAGTGTGCAATGTATAGTGTAAAGTTGTAACTTAAACTTATAGAACAGATTTTTTTTATTGTATGTGCCATTCTCTGCCAATCAATTAATTATGTGCCATTCTCGGCCTATGCTCATTACAGAGTAAATGCGACTTCATCTTCTGAACTCGTGATTGTATTGAAATCTCCTAATGCTTTTCGCGTCATTGACGAAAGAAGCTAAAGTATTTTCACAAGCCTTTGTCTTTTCAAAAGCATTAACAAAATTTGAATTGGTTCATTACTGTAGGAGCTATTCTAAAAAGAGTTGCATCACACAAGTAAAAATTTCAACCACACTGTTGCTGTTTTTCCATATTTCATTGCGACATATTTTTAGGGCTCAAAAAAATCAAAATTTAAAGCTGAAAATTTTATGAATTAAGGGCATTTGATGAATGTGAGCATTTTCATACCGCTGCCTAAAATTGTGCTCCGATATTATAGGTCAAAAGTAAATCCTTGCTTTTGTTGCTGAATTTATCAATGGAGAACTTACATATTTGTACACATACTCTATTACAAACATCGTATTTCAAAAATGTCTTTTTTAATTGAAAGCCCCAACATTCTTCTTTCACTATAGGATAATATATATTTTTTTTGTAAGAAAAATTCGTTTGTGTATTCGCAATCTTGCAAAGTAACTGAAAATTTGACTTTGCAAATGAATAATTCTTGCAAATTTGAACCGATTTAATGTTTTAAATTTTAAATACATAGTTAGAGTATTGTTAATCTATGTTAAAAAAATGGCATTTTAGACTTCCGGTTTTTAGGAGCTGCATGCGTATAATGGTCAAAAAACATGGAAAACGCCCTCCGAGGAAAACCATCAATATTTCCTAAGCCGCTCAAACAATCAAAAAACTAAGTATGCAGTTGTGATCAGCGTCCACAAATCCTTTAGAAAAGTATGGTTTGATTTCAGAAAAAAAAAATAATGTCGCTTTTGTTGCTCCGTGTAATGGACGACAATCAGTGTGTTCTGTTTATCAGGTTCGGTGCAAACTTACACGTATACGAGGCTGGAAAAACAAATATATCTAGGGTAGCGTTGATGGTGGAAGCCGATGAGGATATAATTGTGAAAATTAGAAGGAATCAGATATCCTACTTGGATTTCAATACAAACCTGAGTAAGCTTTGCCTCTTGACACGCTATACGAAGAACTGGTACAAATTAATGCAGGGTGGTGCAACAATGCGAAACGCACTAACTTTTCTTTCAATAATAACTATACAGTTAGAACAGCTTAACACATACATACACACACACACACAAACTCACTCACACATACCCATAAAACGTAGCTCTACGCTAATATTTTATTCGCCTTGTTCGTGAAGAAATACTTTACTGTGGTGCCATGAAGAGGGTTCCACGGACAGTGTATACAGGGGCTTTAAAGGCTTTCGATGTTTTCCCTACTGAAAAAAATACTCATAAAAAGTCAACACAATTCCCTAAAGAAATATTCGCTTATTATAGAATCAAATCCATAATGCGTTCAAATGGGTTCATGTCACATTAATTTAGTTGTTGCAAAAATCCATAGACTATATGCTAAACAATTTTACTTTTAGTTTGGTTTCCAAAAATATTCTGATATGATAACTTTACTAAAATTAGGCAGACCATACCCATTTTGAACCAGTTTTGAGTAGGAAGAGCAGCAGTATCCATACTAAATTGAATACCAAAACTTTAAAAGCATTCAAAAGTTACTAACTTAAGTAAACATTTGCTCTAGATTGACCATGTCGCTCACTGTGCGTCGCCAAACCGCAGAAACTAAAAAAGAGTTTTCAATCGAGTACAAGTAGAAACAAATCAAATTAACTCATTATTATATCTGCGAAAAAATGAGTTTTTGCGTTGAAAGCTTTATAGAAGCCAAGGCGGTTAAATGTATTTCATCCGTTTTGAAATTCCCATTTTGCTTCATTCGCTTTGGCAGCTCGATTTAAGCACACGTATTCATATGGAAGAGAATACAATGAACGTGTCAAATAAAGCAATATCTATATATATAAAAGAGAGTGGCAGTATGTGTGTGACCCAGATAGGGGGCTCAGACAGTTCTTGTAGTTATCGGCCTCTGTCGGTAACGCAGATCAACTTACAGCATTCCAAAGCCGCTACTGCACTTTTAAGTAGTCGGCTCTCCCGGCTGCACACACTACCCCACATAACAACAATTCAAGAGCCCTGGGTCTTTAGGGGCCGGGTCTGTGGCCTTGAGTCGTTGAAAGGGGCCACTGTACTGTATGATAGGAATTCGACTAGACCTAGAACCTGTCTTATAGTATCATCTCATCTTACGGTGACTAGTCTTGACCCTTTCTGCTGTCAGGACCTGGTTGCTGCTGAGGTGAGCTTCAAGGGTATGCACGGATGGTCGAGGTTCGTGATTGCGTCTGGGTACTTTCCTTACGATGCACTGGAAGCGCCACCACCTGGGAAGGTCGCTAGTCTCGTGAGGTTTTGTGAGCAGCGCAATCTCGGTATCATTTTATGTTGCGATGCTAATGCCCAGCACACAATCTGGGGCAGCAGCAAATGCAACAACCGAGGCTCTCGGCTGTTCGGGTATATTGCATCCTCCGGCCTGAATATTCACAACACTGGCAATCAGCCTACGTTTGTGACTACAAGAAGGCAGGACGTGATTGACATCACTCTATCTAATACTAGATTGGAGAGTCTTCAACGAAAATCGTGTTCGGACCACAGGTATATCGAGTTTCAGTGCGGCGAGGAGGCACAAATGCCACTGCCCTCTAGGAACCCGAAAAACGCAGACTGGCCGAAATTTCGGGAGGCATTGCGGAATAAATACGCGACGCCACCGAAAATTCGTAAGGAGCGGTGTATTGAGGCGGCTGTTGAGCATCTCAATACTGCCCTAACATCAAGCTTCGAGCTAGCCTGCCCAACTAGACCTCCCCTTGGCCGGACCCCTGTTCCGTGGTGGAATAGGGAGCTTCAGTTGCTAAGGCGTGAGTCTAGAAAACTTCTCAACCGGGCCCTCAAGACGAATCTTGACGAGGACTGGGAGCGCTACCGATGCACTCAGAAGAACTATAAGAGGCTTATTCGAGGTTCGAAGAAAGCCTCTTTTAGAGATTTCTGTAGTGGCATTGAATCCTTGAGCGACACAGCTAGGCTGGTAAAAGTTCTGAAAAAGGACCAAACCGCGAAGCTGGGGTCGCTTAGGAAACCTGATGGCTCCTACACGGAGAGGAAAAGTGAGACACTCAGTCTACTGATGGAGTCTCACTTTCCAGGAAATCAGGTCACTGTTGCCCAGCAGCATTCGTCCCTGGATGAAACTACTGTTAGGGCAATCACACCCTCTCGACATGACTGGTACGTCGCCAGAACTGTGGCGAATGAAGCTGGCATTCGATTTGCCATCAAGTCCTTTGACAGCTTCAAATCACCCGGTCCTGATGGCATTTATCCTATCGTGTCGAGGGAAGGTATAGAGTCAGTAGTCATGGCACTGAAGAAAATCTTCACGGCATGCCTGGCACTGGCCTATATACCACGCCCTTGGAGGATGGTGAGAGTCGCGTTCATTCCGAAAGTCGGAAAGGACGACTACACTAGCCCCAAGAGCTTTAGACCTATTAGCATGACTTCTTTTATGCTAAAAAGTCTCGAACGGCTGGTGGAGTTACGGATACGTAAGGAGTCGCTTAAGATGAATCCTCTGTCTCCATTTCAGCATGCCTACCAAAGTGGGAAGTCCTGCGAGTCGGCTCTGCAAAATCTGGTTGGTAGGGTAGAGCGAGCCATCGACAGGAAGGACTACGCGGTGGGAATCTTTGTGGATATAGAGGTTTTGACAGTATGTGTAACGCTGCTAGCCGACACGGCGTAGACCGGGCTTTGGTAAATTGGATACGTTCAATGCTAGCCCAAAAAATCATGACGGTGCGGGCAGAGGACGATCTACTGGTGTTATCCGGTGTAAATAGAGGCTGCCCTCAAGGTGGGGTGCTGTCTCCATTGCTCTGGTGCATGGTGATTGATCCCCTGCTCATCACTCTGAATGACTCTGGAGTCTACGCACAAGCATACGCACGATGTGGCCTGTCTCGTAACCGGCCCCTCCCTTATGCACATCTGCAGAAAGGTGCAGAAAACTCTGGATATGATTGACACCTGATGTAATGCGAACGGGCTATCTGCTAATCCCGCCAAAACTGGTATGGTTCTCTTTACCAGGAGGAGGAAGCTTGATAGAGTCGTTCTGCCCACACTCAAGGGGGTCACTATCCAGCTATCCAAGGAGATTAAATATCTGGGAGTCATCCTAGATGATAAACTCCTTTGGAAATCTCACGTGGAACTAAAGACATCGAAAGCACTGTCGGCTTTTTGGCAATGCAGAGGTGTATTTGGGAAAACGTGGGGTCTTTCCCCTTGCAAGATCCTCTGGATCTACAAAGCTATGATAAGATCCATCATCTCCTACGCATCGGTAGTCTGGATGAGCAGACTCTCTCTTGCAGGGGTCAAGAGAACCTTGTCCAGACTGCAGCGCACTGTGGCCATATGTTGTACTGGAGCCTTTCCAACTACTTCTGGCCCATCGCTAGATGCCCTGGTGAGCCTTCTTCCCCTTGATGTTTTCATCCAAGGAGAGGCCCTAAAGGCCATCCGAAGACTAAAACACAGTGGCCAGTGGTATGGCGCTTGTCCGGCACTGGATAATTGTGCTGGCACCGACATAGACCTCACAGTCATGTCCATGCCCCTCGACTCCATGCCTACAACTGTCATACTAAAAAAGCGGTACATGGTGTTGCTGCCTGAGGCTCACTCTTGGTTGTATCCTGAGGATGAGCCCGGTAAACACTGCTTCCGTATATTCACGGACGGCTCCAGAACGGAAGATGGTTCTGGCTCTGGGGTCTTCGTGGAATCCACGGGGACTAGACGGTTCTTTGCCCTAGGCTCGCACGCATCTGTGTTTCAGGCAGAGGTGCATGCGATACTTGAGGCGATGAACTTTGTCGCAGAGAGTAAGTGGAAAGGCAGGTCTATCTGTGTCTGTAGCGATAGCAAAGCTGCGCTTATGGCCTTAGACAGCCCTCCAACCACCTCTATGCTAGTCAGGTCCTGCAAATCCAGGCTTAATTATGTTGGAAAATACAATAGCCTGATGCTCACCTGGGTCCCGGAACACGCAGGAATTGTGGGTAACGAGACCTCGGATTCCCTAGCTAGAATGGGCTCTGAGGCTGATTTTGTCGGCCCTGAGCCTGTTCTGCCACTCCCATCTGCAGCCATCAAAGCCACAGTTAACGAATGGGTCACTATGACCCAAGAGCGAGCATGGCAGGCTGAGAGCGGCTGCAGGTGGACGAAACTTATGCTTCCCGCCATATCCGACAAATGCTCACAGTTTCTTTTGTCACTAGGCAGAAGAGACTGCAGGCAGATGGTCGGGTTAATGACGGGCCATTTCCTATGGGCGAAGCACATGGAAATGGTAGGCATATCTGACAGTGCCCTATGTCCTGCCTGTGGGGAGGACGTTGAGACGGCGGAACACTTCCTGTGTCTCTGCCCCGCGTTCGCTCGTATCAGGTTTGAGACGTTTGGCACTGATGTGCTAAGAAGCGACCACCTTGGCTCCTTGGCACCCCAGGATCTATCAAGGTTTCTTCGGAAATCGGGTAGATTTAAAGCATATTAACAGGGAACAACAAGTCGTAGTACAATGGACGTATAATTGTCTGAGTGCTGCGCTTGCTAGATCGTTCCGACAAAGGAAAAAAAAATGTGTGACCGTGAAAATTCCAGAAAATCTATTGGGAAACTCGGAAAATCCATGCCATCTTCGACCGTGAATTTTGCATATTTTCAGATAATAACTTTGGAACCATAAGTCAAACATCAATTAAATTCACTACGAACTTACTATTTAGTCATGTCCTACGGCAGAGGGAATGGGGCGGGTATTGGACGAGGGGGTATGGCACCACCCATACAAGCTAAATCTTAATAATGGAATATCTTTGAAATTGTAAGGCGCACAGCATTGAAATTTGGTATAGCGTCGACCCATAGATTAGTCATTCTACTGGTAAGATTTGATGGGCGTTGGTCAAGGGGCGTGGCACATTTTTTGTGATCCAAATATTTCGCTGAACTATAAGTCGCACAGCAATGAAATTAAGTACGAACCTACCATTTATTCAAATCTTTCGACAGAGGGGATGGTGCGGGTATTGAACAAGGGGGCATGACATCACCTATATAACTTAAATCTATATTCAAACGTGTCTGGGTATAGTGAACACCCTATGTAGTGAACACCCTATGTAGTGAACACTTCAATATAGTAAACGCCAATATTTTTACATGGAGTAGCATGGGCTGAGGACAACAGCACTGAATATGTTGGTATACAAGCGTAATCTACGAAAAAGCGGTTCAAAAGTAACTTTGTGAACGCAAGAAGCAAACGTCTATTCGCCATTTCTTTCAATAAGCATACATTAATATTTTCCTACTAATTTATTTCAATGATCTCCCGAATTTATACTCACAAATTTATTTTGAGCAAATAAAACGAGTTTTTGAACAAAAATTGTAACGTAGTGGTTGTTCCTATTCCTTAAGTTGGTTTTTTTCGTCAATTTGCATAGCCATAGATTCGCTATCTCGCGTATTTCATTATGAGAAAACAAAAAATTTCGTGCGGGATGAAGTTCGCCGGGTCAGCTAGTATTTCATAGTATAATCAAAACTCTCCCGCTCAAAGAAAACTAAATTTTTTGAAATTCAATTCAATTTTGATGTCTCAAATTTGTCAGTTCAAAAAATGTTCAACCACAGTCGCAACTTCATTCAAATAAAATCGTACTACCGCAAAAGGAAAATTCTTAGGTATATTTTAATACAACTTTGTTTACTTTGGTGATGACTTTTTTTACAATATTTGTCAATCAAAATAGAGGTACATTAGGGGTACTCTCATTGATTAGACTACTTTATTATTAAACTATGATATATTTGAACTTTTTAAATGCGCAAACGCATTGACACATGGCACAATAACAAGGTAGTGTTACGAGCGAGCGAATTTTATTTTTTTCTCGTCAGAGTTCGGTAGGCTGTCAAAAATTATTGTTGGTTTTGTTAACATTCGGCGAACAGCATTGCCAGCCAACTGTTTCTGTGGAATTTGAAGCAGTTTTGCAATAATGAAAGAAAATTATTTTTCCAATTTTCGTTAACTTTTATGAATTAATGCAAAATCGGCGAACTATGGACTTAGCACTTTTGCCCCTCATTGTAAAACAACAGATTAAAACAAAGAAGCTATGTACATTTGCTGTTAATTGGTATATTTTTACGTTTTCGAATAGACCAAGTGCTCTATTCGATGCTGGCAGAACTGTTGGCAAATGAACCGTCCCACAGTGCTTCGACTCCATACAAAATTGCGGCAAAAATAGAAGGAGTACGTTAAATTCGCTGAAAATTTGCAGTCTAAGTCATTTTGGGCTGCTGATTTCAAAATTTGTGTTTGTTTAAAAAAAAAATATATAGTTAAAAAAAATCGAATATATATGGTTATATATTATCTTGTCATCACAGAGCCCAAACCGCTGGAGCTATTATGATGAAATTTGGTCAAAAGTTGTATTTTAGAAAGTCAACCCTTAAAAAGAAGCGATTTCGAAAACGTCGACCTGGAAAGGGCGGAAAGGGGGTGGTGAAGCTTATATGGACAGACATTGTTTTTTGGTCGGATTGTTTAAAAATTATGTATATGTATACTAAAAAAGCAATAACAAAATACATATCTTAGGGTTTTTCTAAATTCGATATTTAAAGGGTAGAAAGAGGGCGGTAAAGTTGCTAAAGGCATATAGTTTTTGTTTATTTGATATTCGTAGAGCTTAACATGGAGGTGGGGCAGGTGAATATGCAATGCAGCTCAACCTATAACGGCGAGACTATTCTTCAAGACTTATTCTTCAAAATTGGACCTTCGTCAAAGTTATACATTCCTCCTTTTTTTTAGAATATATTAGCGTTAAATCACATTTTAGCTAACAAATTTTATAATAATGAAAAAATGTGGATTGTATGGCTCATAATGGATTAACGCATATTTAATAACCAAACCTATTTTCCATTCATAATTCGTTGCATTGCTTCAGTTAAACATTTTAATCGCAATTTTAACTCAAGCGATTTCTATACAAAAATCAACATTAGTAGTTTCGAAAAACTTGAATATTTTCCAAAGGCGCAAACAAACGCAAAATTTTTTTTACGGATTTAAGAGAAGAAAGTCCATCCAAAAAGGGCCATAAAAAGGATTTACGCCAGTTCACGCCATTCGATATTAATTGCCTTTCTAAATTTGGTTCTTTTTAATTTTCATGGGTTAAAAAACATTCATTTTTGAAAATTCGTACAAAAAAAATTATATATGTTAAATAAAAAAAACTGATCAGTGGTCTCGCTCCTATCAATTCAGTTTTAATATTACACGAAATTGGAAGCCTATCTACAACAACACATTTTCTACCATTTTTTTTATACAAGCACCTAAATTTCATTTTTCCCCTTCATACATTTTTGTAAAAATATATCCGACTTTGACAAGCTATATCTCCTAATCTCGACAATTTTTCGATAAAGTATTTCGGATCCAGCTTAATTAAACAATTACCTTTAACATGATACTACTTTTGTCAAAATCCGCGATAATTTTTTTTCTTATTTTTGTCCACTCTCGAAGCACTGTGCGTCCGTCCGATTTGACAATGAACCGAACAAAAACACTAACAGAATACACGTGAATTTCGTCGCTCTTTCCTGCCACTACCTTGTTATTGTGCCATGCATTGACAGTAGTTTCTCTATCGTTTCTCAGTCCATTACATCTTTAGTTTGATACAAATTTAAACAAAATATAAACAAAGGGAGATCATTTTGCCGCGTTTATTGTGTTTTAGAAGGTTTGACGCGACGAATTGGAGCGACGCGCTTAATGTGTTTTAGCCTTAAATCTTTTAAAACCACAATGCATTGGTCAGAACAACTTATGTGCACATAGTTTTCAAACTTATTTTCGGCCTAAGCTACGCTTTCATATGATCACAGAAATACTTTCATAAGTTACAAAAGGCTGACGAAACGAAAAACAAACTGATGAAAAATAAAAAACCGGTTGTTTGCTATGTATTTCTAATTTCCTATGTAATTACATCTATATATTTACCTATATATTGCGAGTTAGCCCGCAATCACACAAAAACCAATTAATCGATTTAGTCGAAATAGGTACCAAACGATGTCACGGCCGCCGCCGTTGCTTGGTTAGTGCGTTTGAGGACTGCGGCAGCAGAATAAGCAGAATATGACAGCCATGAATGTATAATTCTTATCTATTTAACAACCCACTTGTCGTTTTGAATCGACATAAAATGGAAGGTTCCTTCCTGTGTACAAACCACACACACAATACGGGAAGCTAGATCCTTACTCTCGTTATCAGGCTGTGGTGCCAATTACGTATGTAAAACTTCATATGTGTTTTGTACTTTGTATGTATTAGAAAAATTTAAAAGACGTTGGAAAAGTCATCTGGGTATAATAACGAATGCCTATAGGTTATGTGAATATAAATCCGTAAAGATTGCGATAACAGCCTACACAGACGTTCAATTTGTTCGAAGATTCCGATAACCCGACAAATTATCGCCTTTACAACGTGCTGTTTGAACTCGTTGTGACCTGCGACACTCATGAGACTTTGCACAGGGACTTTGAGCCACACCTGACATCACACCCAGGATAGAATAACGTCTCTGACCTTTTGGGTACTAATCGAGATTTTAGACGTTCGTCTTTCGAACTTTTTAACTTCAGAGTGTACTGGGTGCATCGTAATGGCAGGATATTTACAGTATCCAGCTTCTTGCTTACCCTGACGACATTGATGTTATCAGGCGAAACACGCCGAAATCTGCCTTAATAGATCTCGTCACAGATGAGTGTAGGCAGCGACTCGCAGCAGCAAGTCTCAGGTTGATGCCGGCAGCTTTGACTTTGTAGTTGTCAAGGAGTCGTAGAGACGTCTCTCTACCGCCAAAACTTGTTCTCTATAGAAGGCTTATTCGACCCGTGCTCCTGTATGACGCTGAATCATAGACTTTGAACTAAATACCTGAGCTGTTTAATGACACTGACGAGGAGGAAATGAGGAAACTCATTCATCTATACTATTATATAAAAGCAAGTGTGACGTTTTTTGAGCCACAATCAGGCAAAAACCACTGAACCGATTTAGATGAAATAAGCACCAAACATTTTTGTATCTGTGGGAATGGTACATAGGCTATATGATAATGACCACGCCCCCTTATTACGCCCACTATGGTAACAAAACTCATCTATGGTATGCTTTTGTAAGGCAATATGGGTATCAAACGATTCAGCGTATCATTGCGACAAACATAGGCTATAACATAATCGGCCACGCCCACTTTCCGTGCCCACTAAACTAACAAAACGAAGCTACGGTACATGGTGGTAAATCAGTATTAATACCAAATGATTCCGTGTTTCATTGATGTTGACATAGGATATATAAGATTGACCACGCTCACCTGATATGTCTTTTCACCATGCCCACTATAATAACAAATCAGCCATGGTATATTTGTGGTAGCAATATGGGTATCAAACGATTCAGCGTGTCATTGCGGCAAACATAGGCTATAATATAATCGGCCACGTCCACTTTCCGTGCCCTCTAAACTAACAGAACAAAGCTTCGTCGGTACATGTCGGTAAATCAGTATTAATACCAAATGATTCCGTGTTTCATTCATGTTAATATAGGATATTTCAGATTGACCACGCCCATCTGATATGCCTTTTCGCCACGCCCACTATAATAACAAATCAGCCATAGTATATTTGTCACAGCAATATGGGTATTAAACGATTCAGCGTGTCATTGCGGCAAACATAGGCTATAATATAATCGGCCACGCCCACTTTCCGTGCCCACTAAACTAACAAAACGAAGCTACGGTACATGTCGGTAAATCATTATTAATATCAAAAGATTCCGTGTTTCATTGATATTAACACAGGATATATAAGATTGACCAAGCCTACCTATTACGCCTTTTTCACCACGATCACTATAATAACAAATCAACCATGATATATTTGTCACAGCAACATGGGTGTCAAAAGATTTAGCGATTCGATAGGGGGAATGGGGTGGGTTTTTGACAAGGGGCGTGGCACCACCCATACAACTTAAATTTTCAATATGGAATATCTTCGGAAGGAGAAATCGGGCAGCATAAAAATTTGGTGCGGGGCCACCGTTTAGATGTGCCGTTTCACTGGTAAAACTTTGTGAGCGTTGGACAAGGGGCGTGGCACTTTTTAAGCAAATCAAATGTTTTGAATAACTTTGGAACAACAAATCACACATCAAAGAGATTTGACACAAACTTACGATTTAGATGTGCTCTTCGACATGGGGAATGGGGTGGGTATCGGACGAGGGGCCTGGCACTGCCCATACAACTGAAGTTTTTAATATGAAATATCTTCGGAATTATAAGTCGGCCAGCATTGAAATTTGATATAGCTCATGGCTTCATGGCTCATAGGATCATGGCTTAGACGTGTCGTTCAAGTGGTTAAATTGTATGTGCGTTTGACAAGGGGCGTGGCACTTTTAAGCGACCCTATTGTTTTCAATAACTTTAGAACTGAAAATCACACATCAAGATATTTGGCACATACTTACGATTTCGACGTGCCCTTCGACAAGGAGAGTAGAGTGGGTTTTGGACGAGGGACATGGCACCGCCCATAGAACCCAAATTTTTAATGTGGAATATCTTCGGAAAAATAAGTTGGAAAGCTTTGAAGTTTTGTATACCATCGTCCCATAGATGAGTCACTACTGGCAAAATTTTAAGGGCGTTGACAAGGGACGCGGTATATTTTTTGCGACTGACATTTTCCGCCTAACTTTGAAACTGAAAGTCACATATAAATGAAACCGGGTCAACCCCTTCGACCGGAGGAATTTATTGGGCATTACATAAAAGAGGCGTGGCATGGCCCATAGAGTGTAGTATGAAGAAACTTGATTTATTTGGCCCATTGACTTCAAGCTTGCGTGCAAAGCCGCAGGGCCCTACTAGTTTCTTTATAAGACCAAATTTTTAGTTTATTTTACTTCATGCAGTGTTACGAACACTCTCATGCATGGATCATTAAAAAAAGGCACAATATATATAGTGGGATGCAGTTATCAGTTCACAGAATCTCTATTAACCCTTTAAGACCAATTTTTTCTACACTGTAAATTATGCACTGTTCTCGAATCCTGCAATTTCATTAGATAAATTTGTTTTTCGATTAGTTTAAATGCTTAAAGAATTTTGAGAGAACGTAGTATTTAGTTATAACAGCCAGATAAGCCAAGCCGATATTATTATGTAATATTAATAATACTACCATATAGTAATTCTTTATTTAATAGTATAAATTATGTTTTTATCTTCTTGCCAATGATTGGCTTACGCTCATACCACAAATCCGACATCATAAAAGAAACTAACACAATAAACCCTTTTTCCAGCTACTATACCCAAATGTGGTGGATGTCATGAACTCATTTTGGATCGTTTTATTTTGAAAGTCCTGGAGCGCACGTGGCACGCGAAATGTCTTCAATGTAGCGAATGCCATACTCAATTAAATGACAAATGTTTTTCTCGCAATGGACAACTTTTCTGCAAAGAAGATTTTTTTAAGTAAGGAAATATCTTAATACTTTGAATATAGTTCTCGTAAAGTAATTAAAAAAGGGCTTTATTGAGAACTGGTCTTATAAATGTCCCACTGCTTGACAGACTTTGCCAATACCCAAACAGCATGTATATACTATAGTAATATAATATAGTACTATACTATACCTGCAAATCTGCAGCGATAATATAACAAATTTGATTAATAAAAACTATCTGATATTCCAATGTTTGGGTCTACCAGGCGATATGGAACAAAGTGTTCTGCATGTGATATGGGAATTCCTCCAACGCAAGTGGTGCGCAGAGCACAGGACAATGTATACCATTTGCAATGCTTCCTGTGCACAATGTGCTCCCGAACACTGAACACGGGCGATGAGTTCTACCTTATGGAGGACAGGAAGCTGGTCTGTAAACGTGATTACGAAGAAGCAAAGGCGAAAGGTAAGTGTAGATTTGAAATAACCATTTTACTTTAACTGTAATGCAGACCGTTTCGGTATAGGTCTTTACTTAGAGGGATCGTTAGACGGCGATCAACCCAATAAACGGCCACGCACAACCATAACGGCGAAGCAACTAGAAACCCTGAAAACAGCCTACAATAACAGCCCAAAACCTGCGCGCCATGTACGAGAACAGTTGTCACAAGACACCGGGCTAGACATGCGAGTTGTACAAGTGTGGTTCCAAAACAGGTATTATATTTCAAAAGTTCCATGCTTGGTTACATAACATATTGTTACGAAAATCCAAGTTCTCTGAGTTCGTTTTTGGATTGGGTTTGAAAATAAAACAACTTCAATTATTCAGCGCAAACGCCGTAAAACTAACAGTCACTTCGGTCGGGCATCACAATGGGCCTATGGGGCCTCCGAGTGTACTTGCTGAGAACCAGCAAGCCGCCTGTCTTACCTAACCTAACCCAACAGTCACTTTATTTACCAATTTACACTTGTTCTACTTTACACTACTACTATTGCATGTTTCCCCATTGCTTGCTCAACACCGACTCGACTCACTGCGCTGCACACTGCTGCTTTTATACCAGTTTTCTTATCGCGCCGAAGTTTCTTGCAACTTCCAATTGGAAAATGCTCGACCATTCTCGCACAGCCCATTTCTCGCGAACCTTGCCATATCGGACTATACCAAGCCAATTATACCAGTTTGCCGTACTTCACAGTGCATGTCTAAAAGTATGCTTGCAAAAGCGTTCATGCACAGCACAGAGTGCCTTTTCGTTTCACTGCCCATCACTTAGACTTATTCGTCCCGAACAAGTACCGAGCCTCCGCCGGAGTAAGACGCCAGGCGCTCCAAATGAACTACCTTCAGCCTGGCGTTTCTGCTGCAGCAGCGTTGAACCCTGTACACCACGTCTTTAATCCTGGTCGCGACCTTGTACGGCCCTTCCCATGACGTTTGAAGTTTCGGAGACAAACCTTTCCTCCGCTGCGGGTTGTAAAGCATTACCAGATCGCCTTCTTGGAACCCTTCTGGGTTAGCTCGTAGACCATAGCTCGCTATCAACCTGCTCTCAACTAGTTGAGTGCGGCTCCGTGATCTTCTCCTCGGCCCTTTCGCGGCCGCACACCGATCACAGCCTCTGATCCACTCAGCGACAGACTCCTGGCATCCTACCCAATAGAACCGCTTTCTTATCTGGCGACAGTTTTTGCGATACCTAGGTGCCCTCCACTGGAGTCGTTATGGTCTGCCTTGATGACATCGTCGACCCGGCTTTTTGGGACCACTATTAGGGATTTTCTGGTCCTGCCATCCCTGCTCTCCCACTCGCGGTATAGGCAGCCATCCTTCAGACTTAGGCTTTGCCACTGCGCCCAGTCAGCCTTCACGATCGGCTCTCACCAGCCATCTCCTGCCAGTCCGGCCGTAACCTCTGCGCTTTGCCTTTGATGATATTCGCGAGATCCGTATCCTCCGTAAGCCAATCTTCCTCTTGCAGAACTCTCACTGACCGAACATCCACAATTTGCGAATTATGCCTGCGCTCCGTTTTGCACGAATGGTGTGGCAGAGCGTCAGCCCTTCTTGGCGACGTCTGTTGTCCGGAACGCTTTTCTCGCAGATGGCAGTCTCGTGATATGTGTCTTTGCTTGCCACATCACCAGCAACTGACTCTAGATGACACTGCCCGCAGCCCCGGTGGTGCCTCCGAGCTCACTGTCTGGCATTGCGTGACACGTCCAGATTGGACTCCAGGCATCTCCGCAGATGGATGGCGAAAACTTCCCCTCCAGGCCGCCTCATACGTCAATGCGCTTGTCACCGTCTCACGGAACGTCGGCTTGCCCATCACCAATGCACTGCGTTGTGTCTCCGTGTCATGAAGGCCTTCAGGCCTTCAATAAACGCCTCAATCTTCATCCTCTCGAGATAATCAGCGCCGAATTTCGGGTAGCACAACTGTACGAGCCGCTCAATGTCCGCTGCATATGTCGGTAGCGCATCGTTTGCTCTTTGCCTGCGGTTTTTCAGCTCGCAATAATACAGCATTTTGTTGTGCTCGTCACTGTATCTGGCTGCCAGTGCACTTATGACGGTCTCGTAATCACCTCTCAAACCTTCCGGAACTGTTTTTATTACCTCAGCCGCCGGACCTCTTAGAGCCAGTATCAGCCTCCGACCTTTCCTAACATTGCTCCACTGACTCTCCAAAGCAGCCATCTCGAATTGTAGTTTGAATGTGTCAAACGACGTAGTACCGTCATAGGTAGGCACTTCTATGGCAAAACTTTTCTCAACTAACTGCACCCTTGCTCGAAGCTGTACCTCTCTAAGCCGCTCGTAGATTTTTCTGTTCATCGAATCTTCCATACCGTCAACTCGTTTGTCTAAATGTTCTACTCGCGTCTCCAGGTGCCCAACTTTCACATTAATCCTGTCTGAAATCTCTTCCACTTTCTACTCCAAGCTCGCAGAATTTTCCTGAAGCTTGCTGGACAACTCGCGATTCGCATTTTCAAATTTTTCCGCATTTTCCTGGAGATTTGTTTCCATTCGCTCTGCTACTTGCGCCGATATTTCATGGGTCGCCGTTTCCATTCGCGCCGAAATTTCCTGATTGCTAATTTCCAGTTTCGCTGCCATTTCTCGATTCGCCGTTTCGACTTTTGCCGAAATTTCCTGATTCGCAGTTTCCATTTTCGCTGCCATTTCTCGATTCGCCGTTTCGACTTTTGCCGAAATTTCCTGATTCGCAGTTTCCATTTTCCGGTTGGAAGCCTCAAACATGCCTTTCATTGCGACCATAAGCTGGCTTATGTCCATTGCTTGTGGTGGCGTAGCCGCTGCAGCCGTACTTTGCATCGACGCAGCACCAGCAGGCGATTCCTCCACTTTGGCCGACGCCTCTAGCTCCTGCGTTCCGAACTCGTGCGCAGTCCAATCGACGCCTCGTGCCTCACACGCCTCTCGCAAGCGCAGCTGCAACTCCACTTTACCGCCAGCAGTCGGCAAATTCCAGGTAGCCAGCTCCTTCTTCAGCTGGTCCACCTTCAGCAGCTCGAGTTTAACCATGTCTGCGTTTTTATAATTTTCGCTGTTGTTTACTCTCAGTGACCCAATCCCACTTCTGACACCAAATGTTACGAAAATCCAAGTTCTCTGAGTTCGTTTTTGGATTGGGTTTGAAAATAAAACAACTTCAATTATTCAGCGCAAACGCCGTAAAACTAACAGTCACTTCGGTCGGGCATCACAATGGGCCTATGGGGCCTCCGAGTGTACTTGCTGAGAACCAGCAAGCCGCCTGTCTTACCTAACCTAACCTAACAGTCACTTTATTTACCAATTTACACTTGTTCTACTTTACACTACTACTATTGCATGTTTCCCCATTGCTTGCTCAACACCGACTCGACTCACTGCGCTGCACACTGCTGCTTTTATACCAGTTTTCTTATCGCGCCGAAGTTTCTTGCAACTTCCAATTGGAAAATGCTCGACCACTCTCGCACAGCCCATTTCTCGCGACCCTTGCCATATCGGACTATACCAAGCGAATTATACCAGTTTGCCGTACTTCACAGTGCATGCCTAAAAAAAACTCGTTCTCGAACATTCTCGTCTCTGCGATAATTTTATAGAAATTACCAGGCACCTAAAAATATGGAATGCTGCTGCCGCTGATAAATGCCCGTTCAGTGTTGTCATGTTGTCTATGCTAGGGGCACGCAGTTGCGCAGAGCATTATCGTCACAATATTTTAATAGCAATAGAACAAGCAATGGCAAACGTGATTTCAAAGCATTACCGTGAATAAGCGCTCTAGAGAATGTTAGGTTTTGAAAGATTGCAGCCAAAGAGATTATAGGTAGGAGGTAGTAAGCATTATTAGCTTAATCTCTGACAAGGTGGCTTAAAAAAAACGTTCCAGCCAATTTTCTATGCGGTTGAAGCACAATTATGAAAACATTTGTTACCAAAAATCAAATTGAAGTAAATTTTAATGGTACACATTTAAATAATATACTAAAATCAATAATGTTCAATTACAAAACTAACACAAGCTTCCCGCAACCATCTGCGTTGTGTGTGTGACTGAATGCTGTACAGCTTAACGCTGGCTGTGGGCGGATTAATAATAATAATAATATTGAGGCTATTAGGCACTGCGACCAGTGTAGATCTTTTGTGCAAGCCTGGTTTAACCCTCTAAGTTGAGGCCTTTTATTAGTTTAAGCACTCTTTGGGGTTGTAGATTCCAGATCGTTTCCGGGGCTATGGTGATAGCCTCTAGCTGGAGAAATCTTTTTCTGCTGAGTGCAGGACAATCACAGAGAATGTGCATGGAGGTCTCTTTATCCTGAATGCATTTCCTGCAGACATCCGAAGAGGAAATTCCCAATTTGCTGAGATGATACCTTAGTGGGCAGTGGCCAGTTGGGTATCCAGTGAGGATGCGGAGGTCCTCCTTTTTTAGCATCTGGGGTTATAAACCGCTTTGCCTGGCGTTGTCCCGTGCTTTTGGTCCATTGCTCGGCAAAGTTTAGGTCTATCCATTTCCTTAGCCACTCTTGTATGTGTCCTTTTGAAAGTCCACAGAATGGTTCAGGGCCAACCAGTGAGCGCATTGCGCCTCTTTTGGCAAGGCGATCGACATTTTCGTTGCCTTTGTGGCCCTCGTGTCCTGGGATCCAGTGTAGCTCTATTGAGTTAAGACCACCCAGTTCATTTAGGAGAGCACGGCAATCCTTGACGAGTCTTGAGGAGACCGCATAGGCTTCTAAAGCCTTTAGGGCCGCTTGACTGTCGGATAGTATATATACTTGTGCACCAGATGTTTTCCTGCGTAGGCATTCTCTGGCGCATGCCTCAATGGCATGGACTTCAGCCTGGAATATGGTGGCTAGTTTCCCCATAGGGAAGGATTTATGATGGGCGGATTAATTTTCGAGTTATTTAGTCTTCAAAAATCCAATAAGCCTGTATTTATCGATTTTGTTGCGCGCACCAAAAATAATTACACTGTGCAAGTCAAAAAATCAGACATGGCGGGGACTTACAGCGCGAGTTTTTATAGGTATACTGAGTTAATATCCACCAGCCGTTTGGCTGGATTGGCTCTAGTTTAAGAGAAATCCGACTTTGAAGTTAGCTAATTTTCAAATGCTAATAGGTCATAAATCGTTCCGAATATCGCTATACTGTCTTAGGCAAGTTTGTAGATATTTTAACGACCAACAAATTTGCTTAAGACACCAATCCAAAACAAATACATTCAAACTGTGTAATTGCGATATGTGCATTTTTTTGTGCAGCGCAACGTGGCGTATGAGTGTCATTTAATTCTAATATAAATATAATAAGCGACGAACTCGACTGAAATGAGCAATGTAGGTCCCCTCCATGTCTGAATTTTTGAGGGTAAATTTCACGCACAGTGTTATTTCCTGGTTAACATTTTCAACTTACAAAATATGAAATAAGAGCCGGGATTTTTTGTTTTCTTTCTAAATCAAACTTTCTAAGTATGTTATAATTTTTACTACAAAAATGATAATATTTGGTGAGATAAATTTTTCTATACCATGATATTGATAGCTTACATCATATTAGGGTTAACATTCAAGTTTAACCCATTCCAGCCGGATGGGGTGAAATTTCACCCCCTGGAATGGTGATCCTTTTTTGGCCTCCCTGACTAAATGTGTTATGCGATTTAGCTGAAATTTTGTAGAATGAATTGGAATAGATGCAGGTTTATTTCGCTTTTAATAATTTTGAAGAATTGTGCCATTAAGTTACCCCGATCCGTGTTTAAAGTCGATTAACTTGTTTTGTGTACCTTATTGAGAAAATTGTTAAAAATAGAAAATATTGGAAATTCCAGCAGTTTTTTTCTGGAGTATGTTGTTCATTGAACTGCATATCTTCTGTGAATTGTTGGTATTGCTTGTACAATCTGCCTGTGTACAATGAATGATTTTCCAGAAAGGGGTGAAATTTCACCCATCCTGGTACCGGACTGGTAAAATTTAACCCCCTCTATATCTCAGGGGCTATGCCAGGTAGATACCTGAATTTTTGTGTGTAACTATTCTAAGCATCCCTTACCAACATATGTAAATTTAGACAAAAATTCGCTGCCCAGAACTATATGTAGGCAGTAATGGCTTAAGTTGAGTTGCAAACATAATGAAATGGTTGAAAACGGTTGTACTGCAAATTATAAATTGAATAATAAGTTGCACATTGCGATTCCTTAGTTTTTACTTACTTGCTAAAAAGGACACTTGCTACTTAAAGACATCCTGATATAAGTATCCAGGATCGTAACCAGAATTTTTTTCGAGAGGGTTCCTCAAAAATGTTTTCTTAAACTGAAGTGTAAATCAACGTAATTAAGATTGGCTTCATTTTATTAAAAACCTATACTTGCGCTTTTTTTACATATTTTATAGCGAATGGCAAATGTATTACTTTTTTATAACTTATTTTGTTTTATGACTACAACAATTTGTTGGGTGTTTATCGGCAATTCTTATTATGTTACAAGTCTGACTACTGCTGGTGTAAATTAAACATTTTGTCCTAGCTTTTGTTTAAAAACCCCTCATAAAAAGTATTGACGTCTCTTTTTGTTTTTAAATTGAAAAACGTACTTTAGTGTAACTCAGCATGCATAATTGTTACTCTTACTACGAAAATCTAAAAAGAGAAATAAATGAAATAAATAATTGCAGTGATTGGTGGGAATTGGTCAAAAAGATACGAGGGACAAATGAAGCCTTAGATTTGGAGATTCCACCGGAGGCGTTTTGACAATATTTTGAGGAACTGTTAAATCACGCTACTTCCGTGAATCAAATAGAATACGTAAGCTTATTAATAAAGGACGATTTAATAGATAAACCAATCTCGTCAGCAGAAATCTTACAAATGCTCCATAAGACTAAAACTGGGAAAGCGCCAGGCTTAGACAGGGTGTCTTACGAATTTTTCAAAAATGCTGACACTCTTTATCTTCATGAGCTGGCTAACACCTATTTTGCGTTATGTAATAGTGGGGAAGCAGATACGGCTTTTGAAACTAGTATAATATTTCCGCTTTTCAAAAAAGGCGATAGAACCTTAGCATCAAACTACAGAGGGATTTCTTTTATAAACTGTATTGCAAAGATTATGATGGGCATATTAAATGAAAGACTTAAAAATTGGTTAAAAAGTAAAAAAGCTGATTACCCAATATCAGGCAGGGTTCAGAAAACAACACGACAGATAACATTTATAATTTAACATCAATCATTCAAATTAGATTTGTAGAAAAAAGAAAGTGTACGCTTTTTTTGTAGACTTTAAAGCCGCCTTTGACACGGTTCCCAGAAAACTTCTGATCTATAAACTGCATAGCTTGGGACCAACCAAAATGGTAAATTTCATTGAAAATATGTAAGGGAGAGGGATGGGTTGTGAACCGATCTTTTTGGCTCTAACTTTTCTCAGAATAAAGATATCGAAAAATCGAAGATACCGTTGGAAAGATAAATATAAAACGCAACTTTTTTATGAAGACGGATTACTGTTTTGATTGATATTTAACTCTCTACGTACAATTTACTAAGGACGTGATTTTTCACTTTTCCAAAAAAGTGGCTGGGTTGTGAACCATCTGGAAAATCCCTATTAAAGTCGGAAAATACGAAGAAAACACCCATAATTTTTAAGTAAGTTGAGAATTTATTTAATCAGGAGGCTTCAAGAGGTAAAAAAAGATATAATGACGCCACTTAGGCCAAAAAATCGCAATGAATGAAAGTGCTAAATTTTTTTAATGTTTATCCTTATCGGTGTCGCAATGTTTGCATGTGAAATACGAACGCGTTCTCGCATTGGCCCACTTCAAGTGAACTCACCGAAATCGAGTGAAATTACATAAAATTACTTTATTTTAATATATCCGTCCATATTTGACAGTGTTAGAACAAATGTAGTACGAAAAATAGGTGGTTCATAACCCAGCCACCTCAGTGGTTCACAGCCCAACCACGATGGCATTTTGGAAACTTTAAAATAAATGACACTTCCAATCATAATTCGACATAAACAAATATTGCATCGTAAAATAGAATCAAAACACTAAATAAACATGTATTACATTGACCTTTTTGCAATAAGCTCAGTCACTTGGATAGCACTTTAAAAAAAGCAAACAAGTTTTCGCAGTCGATTTTCAAACACGATGTCTTTCAAACTCGATTGCTGCCACAAGCAATACGTGTTTGTACTTCGGTGTAACCACAAAAGTAGAGTCTATCAAAAGACAAACTTGACAGTTGAAAGATTGGCGATATGTCAATTAGGGAAAGAAAAAACGGTAATGGTTCACAACCCAGCCCTCTCCCTTACAACCATACGGATTCGATTATATGGACTGGCAGTGCAATATCATATAAATTTAATATTTCAACAGGCGTAAAGCAAGGATGTTTGATGTCACCTTTGTTGTTCTCTATTTACCTGATTGACTTACATGATAGTTTGGGAGGGGGAATTTGGATAGGAAATTTGAATGTGCGACTACTGTTGTATGCGGATGATATAGTCTTGATATCTGACAATGCAGAGGAGCTGCAGGGAATGATATTTAGGGCAGAAAATTATTGCAATGTTTGGAACATGCAAGTAAACCTTTCGAAATCGGCCATAATGGTTTTTCGACAAGGCGGCAAATTGGCGGATAGAGAAAAATGGGCATTTAAAGGCGAAAATATCCCTATAGTGTCAGAATACAATTACCTCGGTGTAAAATTAACGCCAAAATTAAGCTTTAAAAAACATGTTGAAAATATAAACTGTATGGCTAAAAACAGTATCAATGCAACATGGTGGTCCTTTCTAATCAAAAATAAGATAAAATTATCAGCTAAATACAAATTATTTTTAGCAGTAATTAGAGCTATACAAAGTTATGCTGCAGAAGTCTGGGGCTTTGAGTTGTTTGAATTGGTGGATAAAATCCAATTTTATTTCATAAAGAAAATTTTACATCTACCAAAAAACACACCCTCTTATTGTCTTATGTTAGAAACAGACATACCAAACTGTCATCTGTATACTTTACGGCTTCATGTTAAATATATTTCTAAAACTCTTTTGGGTAAAATCAATGCAAGTTTTAGGAGAAAAATGGAATATTAGTTGGAATCATGATACAATTATAAAGGTAGTGTATTCCGGGAGAAAGGCAGAATGACAATGCCTTATAAGACAAGATAAGTTATGGGCCTTTAGATGGACATACTGTGATTAAAAAAAAATAACACACATATATTACTATTTGCCCACGATTTATGGCACAGGGTGCAGCTTGATTTCGGCATTTTGTGAAAGATCTAGTTGAAACAAAATCTTGTTTCGTGTGCCTATCAATACATGTGCACCATGGCACAATAACAAGGTAATGGCAGGAAAGAGAGAAAAAATGCACGTGTATTTTGTTTGTGTTTTTGTTCGGTTCATTGTCAAATCGGACAGACGGTTCACTTGTCAACAGTATTGCCAGCATCGAATAGAGCACTTGGTCTATTCAAAAACGTAAAAATACACAAATTAACAGCAAAAGTACATAGCTTCTTTGTTTTAATCTGTTGTTTTACAATGAAGGGCAAAAGTGCTTAGTCCACAGTTCGCCGATTTTGCGTTAATTCATAAAAGTTAACGAAAATTGGAAAAATAATTTTCTTTCATCATTGCAAAAATGCTTAAAATTTCACAGAAAAAGAGTTGGCTGGCAATACTGTTCGCCGAATGTAAACAAAACAGACACACATTTTTGACAACCTACCGAACTCTGACGAGAAAAAAATAAAATTCGCTCGCCCGTAACACTACCTTGTTATTGTGCCATGATGTGCACGTAAGCAAACGAAAAAAAGCAACATTATTTTTCATTTCAAATTCAATAAGACATCGAATTGACAGCTTTTGTGAGAGCGCTTATCGGAAATACACTACCTTTATACAGTCTGTCCAGGAGAAGCGTGATCGCCGTAACTTGGAAACTATTTGTCCGATTCGTTTCAAACAAACTGCATTTTATGCGTTTATAATATTTATTGTACGCAATATATTTAATAACATGTATAGTTGCCGCCATTCGCTATTATGGCCTCAAACCTCCGACCCATACTTTGCGCTAAGATCTGAGCAAGTTGCCGAGGCAATCGACTTAAAATCAGCCGAATTTGCCTCGATAACGGTTTTGCTGTCAATATACTATTTCCTCTGAGTTTCTGCTTTACTATTTCCCATACATTTTCTATCGGGTTGACATCCTGCGACTGTGAGGGCGAATCTAACACCTCTACCCCATTTTGCTGTTTCCACTCAGCACACATTTGGCTGCGATGTTTGTGGTCGTTGCCTTCTTGTATAATTCAAGGGGGCCTCTTCTTCCGAACATCTTCGCAGCTGATGGTAATAAAGCTTTTTCATAAATTTTGTTCATCAAAACCGCGTTCAAGTTGATGGTAATAACGAAAAGTCGCTCAAATCCTTTTTCTGAGAAGTACCCCCAAACATGGACATGGACATGGACTGGGTCTTTAACAGTTCGTTGGAATAATCGGTTGATGGCGGCACACCAAGACCGATTTATGCTACTATTTGCCCAAAATTGGAATTCACCCGTAAATATTACATCATTCTAATTCTGATCTGAATTGGCATGAGCCCAGCCAAGCCGTTTTTGAACGTGTGATAATGAGAGCAAATGTTTGTTCAAAGAGCTCCGTTATTTAACGTCGTTAGATGTTAAATGTCCTCGAACCGTCTCTTTTGATATTTGAACATCAATTTTCTCTAAAACTGCTTTAGCTTTACGCAACGATAAGCCCGGCTTCGTCTCAAACAAATCAATGATCTTCTTGTCCTGTTTTGGGGAGGTATTTTTTTCAAGGCCCCGCCCAGCCAAATCGTCGAAATTTTTTGCTTTCACATACCGATTCGTCCACCTCGTTACGAATGACTTCGACTTCTTCATATATTTTGCTGCAGCTTAACGTGACATGTACGGCCTTCTAGGGTGTAGACAAAGGTATACGGCTTCAAGTCGCTTCTCTCACGCGGAGCTCATCTTGTTAAAACACCCTGTACTTTGTAATTGTTTCACGAAACTGACAATTTTTGCAGTGCGTATTACAAAAATGATGAGGCTACTTAGGTGCATTCACATTTTTTTGATAACGATACTCTAAGTGATAATTTGGTCGATCACGCTTTTACTGGCCAGACTGTAATTGTATCATGGTTGGAATTATTATGTTTTAAATAGAAGTTGGAATGAAAACATTGACACATTGTTATCCGTTCTGAACTCGACAAATAAACAAAAATCATGGGAAAGGGCTCTTAAAAGTTCACGTATATATAAAGACTTAGATCATATTATCGGTGAAAGCTACTTGAGTGACAATCTTGGAAAATATAGAATAATGTGGATTTTGAAGACCAGATGCGATTTGATACTTCTTGGAGGTCACAGAAATTTAAACTTCAGTCTTTGTAATTTGAACAAGTTAGAAAATATAACACATTTTCTGGGTAGGTGTCCAATTTTGAAAAGAACCAGATATCGATATTTTGGAAAGTTCTTTTTAACTCAAGATGAAATTGTAAACAAGCTAAATGGAATTGACGTAGGTGGATGGGATGGTCTTGTTTCGTATGTCACTGATGCTTTAACCCTTGTGTTAATACCCGGACACCCGGGTACCCACAACAGGATATTTTTGCATGTAGTTCGTTTAAAAATAAATATTTCCGTGCCAGCCCCCGGATCGTCGTTATTTACTTCAATTTAAAGCATTTAGGCTTTTGAAAATTAAACTTTTTTATTTATTAATCAAGAAAAAATGCATTCAAAATAAGGTCTGCCGTACCAACACCCGGGGTACCCAGGTACCTAATACTCTTTCGGTGCTGTTTTTTTTAGTTTTTTATATGTATGTTTTGTGAAAACAAATAAATAACGTCGAATATAAAAAATAAAGAACAAAAACTAAAACATTATTAATAGCAATGATTACATTTGGTGATATTTGTCGAGTGTTCGTCACAAATTGGTTGCTCACAATTGGCGTAGTTTGTCCGCCTTTTGCGCCTTTTTTTAATGTCTGATTATTACAAATAAAGCAGCAACCAGTGACTCTTCCTTCCTAAATTATCTCGGTTAACAGCCTACTGTTAACCGAGATAATTTAGGAAGGAATCATCTCCTAAGATGAGACCACATTCACAGGATTTTGTGCCGGCCGATAATGCTTTCTATATGCAGCTATCTTTGTGGTCCGCATTACTTGTGCATTTGTCATACGACGAAAAACATTGCTAAAGGCCATCGTAAGGTACGACGTTGTGTTGTATACCTTCTGGTCTTCTGATCCATGGTCTCAACACCAGCTTTATATCTATTAAAATAAGATATAAGATAGGGTTTCTTCTTCCCATCACCGTGCACAGCATTATCGCTATGTATAGTTGAGAGCATGATCACGGCTTTATTTTTTTTTTTGGCACGTATGAGCACATCGTAACTTTTTCATGGAAACCAAACACAGTAGAACATAATTCCCGTGACTTATTTGGAGCCTTTCCGCTTGGTATGTAAGGCTTATTCTTTTTTAAAGTACCAACAAGCGTCAAATTGCAAATGTCACGAAAGCAAATGTTTGGCGAGAGGCAGAGATGTGAAAAAATTGTCCATACAAATATTTCTGCCAGTGCCTTTGTAATAGCATAAGTGTAAGAAAAACATTTTAACTTGTAGTTCCCCAATTTATTCGGTCGATGTGCTAATTTTTGATGAATTATAAGCAGAATAATAGCTGTGTTGCATTCGATGCAGCTTTTGTGAATGTTATAATACAATTAGCAACTTGTTTTTGCTCACAGTAATTGCCTACAGTACATAAACATTGGCGGGTACCAGGGTACCCTGGGTGCTAGACAACGTAAGAAACCTTAATACCCAAGGTTTCACAAGGGTTAAAATATAGGAGCTTGATTGGAAATGAATTCTGTTAATATGTATGTATATCTTTATGTTAGAGTAATGTAATTTCTTTTTTTCCGACAGACGACTTAAAAGTCATTGTCGTAAATTCGTTAATATAACTGTTATCTATTGTTAATTAAATTATTTCTGTAATATTTGTTAAACAAATGAATCTATCTATCTATCTATCTATCTATCTATCTATCTATCTATTTATCTATCTATCTATCTATCTATCTATCTATCTATCTATCTATCTATCTATCTATCTATCTATCTATCTATCTATCTATCTATCTATCTATCTATCTATCTATCTATCTATCTATCTATCTATCTATCTATCTATCTATCTATCTATCTATCTATCTATCTATCTATCTATCTATTTATCTATTTATCTATCTATCTATCTATATATCTATATATCGATCTATCTATCTATCTATCTATCTATCTATATATCTATCTATCTATCTATCTATCTATCTATCTATCTATTTATCTATCTATCTATCTATCTATCTATCTATCTATCTATCTATCTATCTATCTATCTATCTATCTATCTATCTATCTATCTATCTATCTATCTATCTATCTATCTATCTATCTATCTATCTATCGATCTATCTATCTATCTATCTATCTATCTATCTATCTATCTATCTATCTATCTATCTATCTATCTATATTTTTTTTTTTTTTTATTGAGGGTGAAAGCATCGAAAGCCACCCAGTCAGTGTGAGGCTTTAACCCACTAAAACCCCCTCACTGTCCGACGGTTAATCCCCCCTGGGATACCGGTAGGTAATTACGTCAAGGAGGCCGTTTTGAGTATTGTATCTCAAGCGTCAGTCATGGACTTAATCATGTTTTCCCTAGTGTCTAGCCGATTTCATCTGGTACCTGCCTCTCCTCTGTCAGCAATATTGATGTTGAGATTGTTCTTCCTGTTCCCCCAGCTGTCGTTGTTGTCGCTGAACTCGCTTTCGCTCCCGCTCTATATCGCATAGCTTTAACATGACTCGAGCAGCAAATGTGCACGCAGCATTCCATTTTTCTGTCGTGTCACACATCTCCATAACGAAATTCTCCACCGTCGGAGAACTCCCGAATACTTGTGCAAGCTCCTTCCGCTCATGGTCAAAGCGTCCACAGTCTAAAAGGATATGTTTCGCGCTCTCTACCTCTGCCTGACAGTTTGAACAGGGAGTGTCCGCTAAATTAAACTTATGTAGGTAGTACAAAAAACACCCATGTGCACTCAGCAGCTGCGTTAGGTGGTAGTCTACGTCTCCATGCTTTCTCTGCATCCACGTCTTTATTCGGGGAATCAACTCGTATGTCCACCGACCTCTGCTTACTTGCTCCCATTTTAGTTGCCATTCGTTAAGCGATTTGTTCCGCTGCTCTAACTTCTGCTCTATTGTCGGTTTTATGCCCTGAGTTGTATCAAAGAATATAGAATATAAAGAATACGCATCTTCAAAAATTTGTCAAGCGTGTTTCTTGATGCGGGCGGGAAGAGATGAGCGGAGGCATAGCTTGCGGGAAATTTGCTCGCGCTCAACAGTTTGCGATCTTGTTCGTCGAAGCGCAAGCGAAGAGTAAACAACGAACCAAAGCATCGTCATCGTCGTTTCAACGAAGATGATTCGGAATTCGCTAATGTTTTTGGTGTTGTCGTTTATTGTGTGTATGCTTTTTTGTGTTTGTGATTCATTTTGCTGCAATGTCACCAGCAATCGAATGTTTGTGGTGTATGGCTTTTTGCTGGCCAATGCTTTGATTAATTTAAAAATTTGGTGGTTGATCCCAATTTAAATTGTTTGCAAATATTTTTACGTGGCGAGTTCGAAGTAAAATTATTTGTTTTATTTTCACATGCTTCATTACAATTTTGAGAATATGGGAAAACTACGAAAAAAAAAATGAACTGATAGGCATATTGACTTCAAAATTCGTGAAACACTTGAAATTAAAAATAATTAGATGCGTGTTTTAATTTTTTATCGAAATCTAACGGAGGGTTAGAAGATTGTATGGAAAAACATAATTTAATAGGTCTATTGACTTTCAATAGGGCGAAAGCACTACTAAAGCACTAAATAAAGAAATAATAAGACAAGTATTTTGTCATAAGAAAAGGCATAAGGCATGCCGTAGCCTACGTTTAAAAATAGTTTAAATGTTCTACACCTGAATGATTCCATGGCGAATGATGTGATCATAAATTTACAATATTAGATTTTCTTATTTTAGTTCTTTTAAACAAGCATATGTGGGCCGTAAGAAACGTTACAAAGAACGAGACGGAAAATTATTACGGGTAATAAAGACGTTTTCTTTTCTTTCCAATTCCATTTTTATTGATTACTTGTTATTTATTTTTTAATTGCATGTAGCGATCATCTAGGTCGCTGCCAGCCATATTTTATTTTCTTTTCTATGATTTTGCGCACACTACAGTCAGCAGTGAGTTCAGGAGCAATATGCGACGCCGTGCAGGCTTATAGAAGAAGAACAAAAGCCAGCCAGAAAATATAAATCGTTTTACAATTTCAGCTTTTAGCCAGCGCAACAACAAGAACAACAGCACATCGTCTTCCTCCTCTTCGGACAATTGAGCGAGAATGAACGAGTGAGCACAGACGCGGCATTCGTGTTTCTATGATTTGCGCTCAGTGCGCTCGTTTCAAGTGTTTCCTCTTGTTGTCTACCCCCCCGCATCCAGAAGACGGGTGGCGATATCAGCACCCGCATTCAAATTTTTGCTTGTATGAGATGCACACTCTTTATGTTTCATACTTTTTGGTTGTATACAGCTGCTGCAGCTCCCGTGCACGAATTTCAAAAGTTAATTTCCCCGCAATCACGCATACCGCCTCCTCAGATACCGTTCGGTGTGCGCAGGCCACCCTTAGAGCGCTTATCCTGTAAGCCTGCCTTGCCTCACGCATGTGTGGGTGCTTTGCGCCTGCCCATATCGGCGCTGCGTAAAAGACAATAGAATCCGTGACTGTGGAGAGCAGTCTCCTCCTGGCTCCTTGCGGTGAGGACGCCGTCATACATTGCGTTCCACAGGGTTGGACCCAGAACAGACCCCTGTGGGACGCCACCAGATACCGCATACTTTTTTGGCCCATCCTCCGTGTCGTACTCGAGTAGCCTATCGCAAAAGTAGCTGCGAATCACTCGCAGCAAGTATGCTGGGACGCCAAAGTTCTTTAAAGCCAACAGTATCTTTGTCCAGTTGGCTGAATTGAACGTATTTCGAATGTCCAAGGTGACGACAGCGCAGTATGGTGCCGGATGGTCCACCCGTTCCTCTCGTTGCTTCGCGGGCTATGCCTACCACCGTGCGTATGGCATCAACCGTAGACCGCCGTCGCCTAAAGCCGAACTGTTGATTGGAGAGAGCCCTTCCTTGCCTTCCAGGTACTCTTGAAGGCGGTCGCATATGATGCGCTCAAATATTTTTCCTACCGTGTCTAAAAGACATAATGGTCTGTAAGCCGACGATTCATCCGGTGACTTGCCAGGTTTCAGTAACAGTACCAGGCGCTGTCGCTTCCAACGTTTTGGGAAGGTCCCTTCCTTGATGCACGCGCTGTAGAGGTCCGCAAAGACATCGGGTCTTGTGCGCACGGCGGCTTTGAGTGCTGCGTTTGGCACCCCGTCCGGGCCGGGTGCTTTTCCATCGCTAATTCTCGAAAGCGTGGCTAACACCTCTTCTGGCGCTACTTCGTGCACTTCCGCCCAGTCATTCATTTTGTCTAAACCGACTTGGCCCATGCCTTCTTGTCGGGGAAAAAGTTCGCTCACCACCTTCTCTAATAGATCTGGGCATGTGGGTTGTGGAGCTCTTGGCCCCTTCACCTTCTTCATAACAGTTTTATACGACTGTCCCCACGGATCTGCGTTAGCGCTGTCACGGAGTTCCTTAAAGCAGCGATTTTTGCTGGCTGTTATTACTTTTTTTAGCGCTAATCTGCTTGCTCTAAAGTTAGCATGCAGGTTCCTAAAATTTGGTCTGCCCCTCGCCTTTTGAGCCTTTCTTCGTGCTTTTATGCAAGCTCTAAGCAACTCCGCAATTTCATCCGTCCACCAGTATGCGGGAGGTCTGTTAACTGTGGCATTTCGCCTTGGCATTGCCGCGTCACACGCATTTTCTAGTTGCTTGGACACCTGCATGGCTTTGGTTGTTGCTGTATCTCCGTTGTATGAAAATCCACTCCATGCTACTTGGTATGCCTCCACATCAAATGCGCTCCTCTTCCACGAGACTCGCTGGACCTTCTGCAAACACGTTGGACGCCTTTGTCCTTGGTCCACATCGATCGTAATGGTATTATGATCGCTGTGGGTGTACATTCCCGCAATGTGCCACCTTACGCGGTTTGCCGTAGCTCTGTCTGCGTGGGCCAAATCAATAATCGATCGCCTACTGCCAGTGTCAAACGTGTAGCGCCCAGGCTCGTTTAGCAAAACTAGATCCATTGTAGCAAATGCCTCCTCAACTATCCTTCCTCTTTGCTTAGTGCGGCTACTTCCCCATGTCATCGACCAGGCATTATAATCACCTGCAACTATAACGGGACGCTTACCTCGCAGTTCTGTTACCATTTTCCCCATCATCTGTTGAAACTCATCTCGTTGAAACTCATGGCATGCTCGGTTGTGCGAAGCAGCTAACTATGTAGAGCCCTTCGATTCGCACCCATGTAAATCCCTGGTTTGCCACCTTCGGACTGGCCTGTGGGGTTTTGTCGCCCAGGATCCAGATAGCGGCCTTATGTGATTGATCCGACGTGTAGTTGTACGAATCTATCGCAACGTACGGCTCCGCCAGTACGGCAATGTCTGCTCTCAGCTCCACCTGGCTCTGCCACAGCAAGTCTTGTGCAGCCGCGCAGTGGTTCAAGTTAATTTGAATAATTCTCATGCGCGTCTCTTGTTCTTTGCCTCCTGGTACCGCGGGCACAATGAGCTGCCCGCAGCGTGTGATCCTCCACAAAGTGCACATCTTTCCGGCTTTCTGCATGTGGTCGCTATGTGGCCACCCTCGCCACACCTTCTACAGAGTCCCGTTCGGGCCGTCTCTTTGCATGCTGCTGCCATGTGGCCATAGCCCCAGCACCTAAAGCATCTTGTTGGCGATGCGGTCTCAGACACGCGACAGCGGACCCACCCCACCCGTAGGTGCTTTAGGTCAACCACTCTCCTGGCGTCTTCCGCCGGAAGTGTAATAATGTATGCTGTCTGTTTTCCACCGTACGTGTTCCTCATACTCCTTATTGCAGATAAACCTGGCCGTTTGATTTTGGCCTGTTCCTCCAGAGCATCAAGGAGCTCCTCTTTGGTGCTGATGTCGGAGACCAGACCCTTACACTGTACCGTGATAATGTGTGTTCTCACTTGCACTACCGCCTCGTCCTTCAGAACACCCTCAATGGCCGCCTGGAATGTATTTGCGGTTGTATCATTCGCACGATTAAGCTCAAGGAGGAGGTCCCCTTTTTGTGTCCTTCGAACAGTGCGTACACCTTCGAACAGGGCCTTAAGTTCCGTGCTGGTCTTCCATAGGATGTTAGCATAAGACTCATTTCCTTTTGTGGTGATTATAATGGCGTCCGCCTTCGGTCGAATTGTCAGACTCTCCCGCTGCCTATTTTTCCTCCGGATCTTAGTCCAGGTTTCATTATTAGCTGGCGCCTCCGGTAACTTTGGTGTAACCATCGCATCCAGCGCTTTCTGCTTCTTCGCTGCGGGAGACTTGACTTTTCCAGGACCCTTAGGGCTAGCTGTTGCTCTCGCCCGCTAGGCAGAGTGTGTTCCACTTCGTGCGCCAGACGCATCCGTCTCTAACCCTGTTGCCGCGATTTGGTTTGTTCTCGCTCTTAACTGCTTCTGTTCCTTGTCCACCTGTATCATTGCCTCCGTATGCAAACGCCTGATGACGCTGCATCGTCTTAAAACATCCTTGCGCATATTTCTCTGTGCGTTGCAGTATCGCATAAGCTCATCTATCTCCCGACCTAGTGCAAGAATAGTGCTAGAATAGTGCTATCGTGATGAGCTGTCGGTATGTTTATATTACCCGATCCTTGCTTTTCTGGTCGAGTGGATTTTGCGATATCTCCTGGTGTTGAGACAATCGGGGTGGGTTTTGAACTGCCCAAAACAGCGCGCGGTGTAGCGTTGGGGTCTCTGGGTGCGACGACCCCTGGTTCTGGAGTTTCGTGGTCGATTTCTCCTTGGTCTCTGATTACCCTCGAGGCAATAACAGGGGAACGCCTAGTTCGTGTGCTGCCTTGAAAAGGCGGCGGTGTACTCTCATTGTCCTTTGTATTTGCCATATTCGTCATCAAATTTTGAGTACTCATTGCGGTTGGGTCCCCCCCGAGGCCGCTATCCCATTTCGAAAGTGCAGTCGCCTTAATGACCCCGTGGTTGTCTATGCCTAAGCAGGGAGGCCAGCGCTAGGGTTGACGCATGTCCCTATGGGTACCTGAATTCAGAGCCGGGTCAGCATGAATAGGGAGCAAGCTCAACCTAACCTGCACCACCAACCTAATGGCGACGGGCTGGGAACGTACCTCGAGGCCTGCCAAGGTTTTATCGGGACGGAGGCAACTGTAACAATATCTGGACCGCCATTTCAGTGGGATTTCACTCCACACTTACTAAGAGGCCAGTCACTACAGCCACCAGCCCATGTCAACTATTCCAACTTATTTCCAGTGCCATAATCGCCAAGGTCCTACTGGTCTCAGACCCTGGCGTCCGTGTCGTGGTTATGAAGTCCTCAGTGTACTCACTGCTATCGTTCACCTGTGCATCGTTGGGAACTTATTGCCATCGCGCACTTCGTTTGGCCTACGATCGACTGGTCCTGATCTAGTTGCGTCCCTTGTCAGCAACCAATGATATCAGATACTCTGTGCCATATTGGTCTGCCAACTCCTCATCAGAGAGCTCTGCTGAGGTCTCCCGCTCTCGTCAGCCCCGACTCCACGATCAATGCAGGTTGGTTACTGCATCTCACGGTGGGTTGCTCGGGGGCACCACGTGGAGGTGAGAGTCGGAACATTTGGGCCGTACAGTTCATGCTAGCCGCACATAACTGCACGTACCTTTGCCCCCCTATCTATCTATCTATCTATCTATCTATCTATCTATCTATCTATCTATCTATAGGGTGTTTTTTTTAGAGGTATAGAACTTCGAATTGAAATAAAACACAAGAAAATAGTTTTAATGTCCATCAATTTGGCTTTATTGGAAGGATCATTTTATGCCATTAATGTTTAAATATGATTTCGGGCATGTGGCCGCCGCGGCTGGCTCGAATAAAGCCAATTCTACAGGTCCAATTTTTAAAGTTGATGGACAAAGCTCCAATTGCTGTGCACGGTGGCGAATCGATTCATTCGGGTCCTCTTCAACATTTTGCTCTACAGCAGCAATTGTTTCTTCGGTGCGCACTGTTCGACGTCTCTGCGGATGCGTATTATCACATAGAGTAAACGTAGTGCGAAAACGACCCATGGTTAACCAATGGATGGACCGATTTTGCTCTGATGGACGATTATGTCGACCATAAAATGGACGGAGCTTGCGGTAAACTTCGCGAACTGAACCATTATTTTCGAAATAAATTTGCACGATTTGCAAGCGTTGTTCTTTTGTTAACCTGTTCATGATGACATGGCAAACCAAACTGAACATAAATGACATTCGAGTTGCCAGATTTGACCACAAAATGCCAGTTTTATCTCTATTCGAAAAACAAACCTCTAAAAAAAACACCCTATATCTATCTATCTATCTATCTATCTATCTTTTTTTTTTTTTTTTTTTTTTTTTGTTTTATTGAGGGGGAAAGCATCGAAAGCCACCCAGTCAGTGTGAGACTTTAACCCACTAAAACCCCCTCACTGTCCGACGGTTAATCCCCCCTGGGATACCGGTAGGTAATTACGTCAGGGAGGTCGTTATGAGCATTACTGCTCAAGCGTCTGTCAGTCTGTCAGTTTGTCAGTCAGTAGTCGTCGTTACCTGCTCGTGGCGGGCCCACCGTTCTTCTTTCTTCCTCTCTCGCTCTATGTCTCGGAGCCTCAACATAACGCATGTCGCAAACTTGCACGCTGCGTCCCATTTATGTTTCGATTCGCACATTTCGGTCACCAGCGTCGACGTTGTCGGCGGGCTGCTAAATGATCTTGCAAGTTCCGCTCGCGCATTTTCAAAGCGAATGCAGTGGAAGAGAACGTGTTCAGCATCCTCTTGCTCTCCATGGCAGATGGGGCAAAGTGGGGTATCCGCCAAACCGAATCGATGTAGGTAGTACAAAAAGCACCCATGTCCGCTCAGTAGTTGCGTCAGATGGAAGTCCAAGTCTCCATGCTTACGTTGCATCCATACCTCTACTTGGGGGATTAACTTGTATGTCCAGCGCCCCTTACTGGTTTGCTCCCATCTTTGTTGCCACTCGTTAAGTGAATGCCTTCGCTGCTCTAATCTCTCCTGTTGCGTCGGTTTTACACCTTGCCTTGTGTACAGTCGCTGCATCTCACAAGCACGGATGTCCAAGGGCATCTTACCCGCTAAGACACAGGTTGCCTCTTCGGACACAGTTCGGTATGCACAAGCCACTCGTAGCGCGCCAAGTCTGTATGCCTGTCTCGCTCCCCGTAGCTGGCTGCTTCGTATTCCTGCCCATATGGGTGCAGCATACAGAATAATTGAGTCCACGACTGTGGAGAGCAATTTCCTTCTGGCTCCCTGTGGGCCTCCAATATTAGGGAGTATACGAGTGAGCGCATTGTGTACAGCTCCGGCCTTAGTACTAACTGCCGTTAGGTGGTCTCGAAAGTTCATGCGTGAGTCGATGATGACACCAAGATATTTGATGGACGGCTTTGATTGGATGTCGTGTCCACCGACATTGACCGTCATGTGTTCCTTTCGTCTTCGCGCGCTCAGCAACACTGCCTCCGTCTTTTGTGCTGCCAGTTCTAATTCTGCGATGTTCAGCCAGCGCTGTATTCTAGCCACCGCGTCGTTGCATGTCAGCTCCACGTCCCTGATTTGCTTTCCTGTGACCACGAGTGCTATGTCATCAGCGTATCCGATTAAAGTGGCATCTGCTGGTAGATCTAGTTTCAGGACCCCGTCATACATGGCATTCCAGAGAGTTGGGCCCAACACGGAGCCTTGTGGGACACCACCAGTTACTTCGTACTTTTTTGGGCCGCTCTCCGTGTCATACTCCAACACTCTGTCACAGAAGTAGCTGCGGATCATGCGCCTCAGGTACAACGGGACGCCAAAGGTTTCTAATGCCATCAGGGTCCTCGCCCAATTGGCAGAATTGAAGGCATTCCTAATGTCCAAAGTAACGACGGCGCAATACCTCATGGTTCCAGAAGCGCCACCTGTTCCACATGTCGCTTTCTTAGCTATGCCCATCATCATGCTTATGGCATCCACCGTTGATCTCGCTCGCCTAAACCCAAATTGTTGGTCGGAGAGTCCTTCTGCTCCTTCTAGGTACTCCTGCAGACGATCACATACGATTTTTTCCAGAATCTTGCCTGTGGTATCCAAGAGACATAGTGGTCTGTATGCTGACGGTTCATCCGGCGCCTTACCGGGTTTCAGCAATAGCACCAACCGTTGCCGCTTCCAACGATTTGGAAAGATTCCCTCTCTGATGCACGAGCTATAGAGATCCGCGAATACATCAGGTCTCGAGCGAATCGCGGCCTTGAGTGCTGCGTTTGGCACCCCATCCGGTCCTGGGGCCTTTCTATCGCTGATCCTTCCAATGATGCTTAGTATTTCCTCCGCCGTTACATCGTTTGTCTCCGGTACATCGACACTGTTACTTACGCTAGCATTGCCCATTCTTTCCTGTTGTGGGAAGAGCGAAGTAACGACCTTCTTCAGTAAAATTGGGCATGTAGGTTGGGGAGCTCTTGGGCCTTTCACCTTACTCATCACCGTTTTGTAGGCTTGCCCCCATGGATCGACATCAGCACTGTCGCATAATTCCCTGAAGCATCGATTTTTACTGGCTTTTATTGCCTTTTTAAGCGCTAGCCTGCAAGCATGAAAGTTCGCTTGTTTCTCGCCGAAATCTTGTCTTCGTCGCGCTCTCTGAGCCTTTCTGCGCGCTTTTATGCAGTTTTTTCGTAGATCGGCTATTTCTTCGGTCCACCAGTACGCTGCTTGTCTGTTGACCTTGCCACTTCGCCTCGGCATCGCTGCATCGCACGCCTCTGTCAGCCTTTTCGCTATCTGTGTAGCTTTGGATTCTGCCGTACCGTCGTCAAACAAAGCCTCGCTCCAAACCACCTCAAAGGATTCTGCATCGAAAGCGCTCCTCTTCCATGAGATCTTCTGCACCTTATGTACATGCGTATTCCATTTTTGCCCTATAGCCACATCAATAATGATGGCGTGGTGATCACTATGTGTGTAAACCTTGGACACTTCCCACTTAGCATGCTTTGCTATCGATCTATCTGCATAAGTTAGGTCTATGATCGATCGTCCTCTCCCTGACTCAAATGTGTAGTGACCTGGTTCGTTAAGAAGCACTAGGTCAATCGAAGCGAAAGCCTCCTCGACTACCCTTCCTCGCGGGTTTGTGTGCCTACTTCCCCAAGTTTGCGACCAGGCATTAAAGTCACCTGCCACTATGATCGGGCGCAAGTCTTTTAGCTCCGTCGTCAATATTGACATCATCCTTGTGAACTCTTCTATAGGCATGCTCGGCGGTGCGTAGCAGCTAGCTATGTACATCCCCTCGATTTGGATCCAAGTAAAGCCTACATTTGACATTGTTGACCTACGTTGTGCAGTTTTGTCGCCCAGGGTCCAGATAGCAGCCTTATGCGACCTATCAGTAGACCAGTTGTGGGAGTCTATGTCAGCGTACGGCTCTGCCAACAGCGCGATGTCTGCCCGCAGCTCGCTCTGGCTATGCCACAATAGGTCTTGTGCCGCCGCACAGTGATTAAGGTTGAGTTGAATAATTCTCATGAACGCTTCTTACTTCTTGCCTCCTGATAGCGAGGACACTTTGTACTCCCTGCATCATGTGGCCCGTGGCAAAGAGAACACCTTTCTGCGTTTTTGCATGATGATGCGACGTGGCCCTTATCCCCACACCTTCTACACAACCCCGTTCGATCTGGTTCTTTACACGCTGCAGCCTTGTGGCCATAGCCCCAGCATCTGTAACATTTCGTTGGCGATAAGGCCTCCGACACCCGGCAACGGACCCATCCCACACGCAGGTGCTTTAAGTCCACTACTTTCTTAGCATCTACCGCTGGTAGCGTTATGTAAGCTGTCGGCGTTCCACCGTACGTGTTCCTTAAACGCCTTATTGCGGATTCTTCTGGTCTCCTGATTCTCGCCTGCTTCTCTAGAGCATCCAGCAACTCCTCTTTGGTACTAATATCGGATACCAGACCCTTGCATTGCACCGTAACCATGTGTGACTTAACTTGCACCGTCGCTTCCTCCTTAAGTACTTCCTCGATGGCCGTCTGGAGCAAGGTCGTACTCGTGTTCTTCGCCCGATTGAGTTCTAGTAGCAGCTCTCCTTTTTGTGTCCGCCGTATAGTGCGCACTTCTTCAAACAGCGTTTTAGTGGTGGAACAATTTTTAACAGTGCGGAGTATGTTCGCATAAGACAACTTTTCCCCTTTTGTCGCGATGATAATGGCGTCTGCCCTTGGCTTGATTGATTGCTGCTTCTGCTGCTGCCTATGCTTTGGCTGTACCTTCGTCCATCCGTCATTTGTGTTTGTCGCATAGGACCTTTTAGGAGTCAGATCTGCATTTAAGGCTCTCTGCTTTTTTGCAACCGGAGACTTGCTTTTTGGGCTAGTCATCGATCTAACCCGCTTAGCAGACTGTGCGGTGCTTAGTATCGCAACCTTGGACAAGCTGCTTTTCTCCGCTTCCGGGTTTATTCTAGGCCTCGACTGATTCTCCTTATCCAGCTGCATCATTGCCTCTGTATGGAGACGCTTAATGACGCTGCTTCGCCGTAAGACGTCCTTATGCCTATTTCTCTGCGAATTACAGTAGCGCATGAGGTCATCTATCTCCCGCCCTAGTGCCATCAGCGGTATTGCCATCGCCGTGTTGTACCGAGCTGCTGTTGTAGGTTCTTTCGCCATCGTGAATTCATCTGGCTTCTCCTTGTTTGTGTCTTCTTTCTGTTTCTCCTTACGCTTATGCTCTGCCTCTTCGGTAAGTACCGTGTGTAGTGGTGTACTACCATCTGCTACCGGTGTTCCCGATTTCGGAGTGTCCAGAATGACTTCGCTTCGAGGCCTAGCCACTCGTGTTGCGCTCACCGGAGACCGCATGATCCTAGAGCTCCTCTGGAAAGGTGTTGCCGTATCCTGATTTTCATTGTCCTTGTTCGTTGCTTTAGTCGTCGTCGATTTCACTGTATTCATGGCGGCGTGGTCCCCCCTCAAAGCCGCTATCCCAGTCCGGATGTGCAGTCGCCTTGGTGACCCCGTGGTTATCTGTGCTTAAGCAAGGAGGCCACGCGAGGGTTGATACAAGTCCTTATGGGAGCTTGCATTCAGAGCCGGGTCAGCGCAAATAGGGAGCAAGCTCAACCTAACCTGTACCACCAACCTAATGGCGACGGAGCGGGAACGTACTTTGAGGCCTGCCAAGGTTTTACCGGGACGGAGGCAGCCGCAGCAATATCTGAACCGCCGTTTCAATGGGATTTCACTCCACATTTACTAAGAGGCCAGTCACTACGGCCACCAGCTCAAGTCAATCTATTCAGAACGTAATTCCAGTGCCATTTATACCCGAGGTCCTACTGGGCTCAGACCTCGGTGCCCATTGTATTAGTCCGTCAAATCCTCATCATCATTGAAACTCTGATGAGGCCTCCCGCTCTCGTCAGCCCTGACCCACGATCCATGCAGGTTGGTTACTGCACCTCACAGTGGGTTCAGGTTACCAGGGGGCACCACGTGGAGGTGAGAGTCGGAAAACTAGTCCATACAGTTTATGCTAGCTGCATACGGCACATAACTGCACGAACCTTGCCCCCCGCAAGGTTCTATCTATCTATCTATCTATCTATCTATCTATCTATCTATCTACCTATCTTTTTTTTTTTTTTTTTGTTTTTTTTGATGAGGGGGAAAGCATCGAAAGCCACCCAGTCAGTGTGAGACTTTAACCCACTAAAACCCCCTCACTGTCCGACGGTTAATCCCCCCTGGGATACCGGTAGGTAATTACGTCAAGGAGGCCGTTTTGAGTATTGTATCTCAAGCGTCAGTCATGGTCTTTGTCATGTTTTCCCTAGTGTCTAGCCGATTTCATGTGGTACCTGGCTCTCCTCTGTCAGCAATAATGATATTGCAGATTGTTCTTCCTGTTCCCCCAGCTGTCGTTGTTGTCGCTGAACTCGCTTTCGCTCCCGCTCTATATCGCATAGCTTTAACATGACTCGAGCAGCAAATGTGCACGCAGCATTCCATTTTTCTGTCGTGTCACACATCTCCATAACGAAGTTCTCCACCGTCGGAGAACTCCCGAATAATTGTGCAAGCTCCTTCCGGTCATGGTCAAAGCGTCCGCAGTCTAAAAGGATATGTTTCGCGCTCTCTACCTCTCCCTGACAGTTTGGACAGAAGGGAGTGTCCGCTAAATTAAACTTATGTAGGTAGTACAAAAAACACCCATGTCCACTCAGCAGCTGCGTTAGGTGGTAGTCTACGTCTCCATGCTTTCTCTGCATCCACGTCTTTATCCGGGGAATCAACTCGTATGTCCACCGACCTTTGCTTACTTGCTCCCATCTTAGTTGCCATTCGTTAAGCGATTTTTCCCGCTGCTCTAACTTCTGCTCTATTGTCGGTTTTATGCCCTGAGTTGTATACAGCTGCTGCAGCTCCCGTGCACGAATTTCGAAAGGTAATTTCCCCGCAATCACGCATACCGCCTCCTCAGATACCGTTCGGTATGCGCAGGCCACCCTTAGAGCGCTTATCCTGTAAGCCTGCCTTGCCTCACGCATGTGTGTGTGCTTTGCGCCTGCCCATATCGGCGCTGCGTAAAAGACAATAGAATCCGTGACTGTGGAGAGCAGTCTCCTCCTGGCTCCTTGCGGTCCCCCTATGTTGGGGAGTATGCGGAAGAGCGCCCCGTTTACTGCTGCCACCTTTTTGCCGACTGATGTTAGGTGCTCCTTGAATGTTAATCGTGAGTCTATCAATACTCCTAGGTATTTGATAGCTGGCTTGGATCGTATGTCGTGGCCTCCAACATTCACCACCATTTGTTCTCTTCTTCTTCTCGCGCTCACTAGTACTACCTCCGTTTTGTGGGCGGCCAAGTCAAGCTCTGCATTGTTTAGCCAGCGCTGAATTCTGGAGACTGCGTCATTACACGTTAGCTCAACGTCCAGTATCTGCTTGCCTACTGCTACTAGCGCAATGTCGTCCGCATACCCGACTAATGTAGTGTTTGCGGGGAGATACAGTTTGAGGACGCCGTCATACATTGCGTTCCACAGGGTTGGACCCAGAACAGACCCCTGTGGGACGCCACCAGATACCGCATACTTTTTCGGCCCATCCTCTGTGTCGTACTCAAGTAGCCTTTCGCAAAAGTAGCTGCGAATCACTCGCAGCAAGTATGTTGGGACGCCAAAGTTCTTTAAAGCCAACAGTATCTTCGTCCAGTTGGCTGAATTGAACGCATTTCGAATGTCCAAGGTGACGACAGCGCAGTATTTCATGGTGCCGGATGGTCCACCCGTTCCTCTCGTTGCTTCGCGGGCTATGCCTACCACCGTGCGTATGGCATCAACCGTAGACCGCCGTCGCCTAAAGCCGAACTGTTGATTGGAGAGCCCTTCCTTTCCTTCCAGGTACTCTTGAAGGCGGTCGCATATGATGCGCTCAAATATTTTTCCTACCGTGTCTAAAAGACATAATGGTCTGTAAGCCGACGATTCATCCGGTGACTTGCCAGGTTTCAGCAACAGTACCAGGCGCTGTCGCTTCCAACGTTTTGGGAAGGTCCCTTCCTTAATGCACGCGCTGTAGAGGTCCGCAAAGACATCGGGTCTTGTGCGCACGGCGGCTTTGAGTGCTGCGTTTGGCACCCCGTCCGGGCCGGGTGCTTTTCCATCGCTAATTCTCGAAAGCGTGGCTAACACCTCTTCTGGCGCTACTTCGTGCACTTCCGCCCAGTCATTCATTTTGTCTAAGCCGACTTGGCCCATGCCTTCTTGTCGGGGAAAAAGTTCGCTCACCACCTTCTCTAAAAGATCTGGGCATGTGGGTTGTGGAGCTCTTGGCCCTTTCACCTTCTTCATAACAGTTTTATACGCCTGCCCCCACGGATCTGCGTCAGCGCTGTCACGGAGTTCCTTAAAGCAGCGATTTTTGCTGGCTGTTATTACTTTTTTTAGCGCTAATCTGCTTGCTCTGAAGTTAGCATGCAGGTTCCTAAAATTTGGTCTGCCCCTCGCCCTTTGAGCCTTTCTTCGTGCTTTTATGCAAGCTCTACGCAACTCCGCAATTTCATCTGTCCACCAGTATGCGGGAGGTCGGTTAACTGTGGCATTTCGCCTTGGCATTGCCGCGTCACACGCATTTTCTAGTTGCCTGGACACCTGCATGGCTTTGGTTGTTGCTGTATCTCCGTTGTATGAAAATCCACTCCATGCTACTTGGAATGCCTCCACATCAAATGTGCTCCTCTTCCACGAGACTCGCTGGACCTTCTGCAAACACGTTGGACGCCTTTGTCCTTGGTCCACATCGATCGTAATGGCATTATGATCGCTGTGGGTGTACATTCCCGCAATTTGCCACCTTACGCGGTTTGCCGTAGCTCTGTCTGCGTGGGCCAAATCAATAATCGATCGCCTACTGCCAGTGTCAAACGTGTAGCGCCCAGGCTCGTTTAGCAAAACTAGATCCATTGTAGCAAATGCCTCCTCAACAATCCTTCCTCTTTGGTTAGTGCGGCTACTTCCCCATGTCATCGACCAGGCATTATAATCACCTGCAACAATAACGGGACGCTTACCTCGCAATTCCGTTACCATTTTTCCCATCATCTGTTGAAACTCATCTATTGGCATGCTCGGTTGTGCGTAGCAGCTAACTATGTAGAGCCCTTCGATTCGCACCCATGTAAATCCCTGGTTTGCCACCTTCGGGCTGGCCTGTGGGGTTTTGTCGCCAAGGATCCAGATAGCGGCCTTATGTGATTGATCCGACGTGTAGTTGTACGAATCTATCGCAACGTACGGCTCCGCTAGTACGGCAACGTCTGCTCTCAGCTCCACCTGGCTCTGCCACAGCAAGTCTTGTGCAGCCGCGCAGTGGTTCAAGTTAATTTGAATAATTCTCATGCGCGTCTCTTATTCTTTGCCTCCTGGTACCGCGGGCACAATGAGCTCCCCGCAGCGTGTGATCCTCCACAAAGTGCACATCTTTCCAGCTTTCTGCATGTGGTCGCTATGTGGCCACCCTCGCCACACCTTCTACAAAGTCCCGTTCGGTCCGTCTCTTTGCAAGCTGCTGCCATGTGACCATAGCCCCAGCACCTAAAGCATCTTGTTGGCGATGCGGTCTCAGACACGCGACAGCGGACCCACCCCACCCGTAGGTGCTTTAGGTCAACCACTCTCCTAGCGTCTTCCGCCGGAAGTGTAATGTATGCTGTCTGTGTTCCACCGTACGTGTTCCTCATACTCCTTATTGCAGATAAACCTGGCCGTTTGATTTTGGCCTGTTCCTCCAGAGCATCAGAGCTCCTCTTTGGTGCTGATGTCGAAGACCAGACCCTTACACTGTACCGTGATAATGTGTGTTCTCACTTGCACTACCGCCTCGTCCTTGAGAACACCCTCAATGGCCGCCTGGAATGTATTTGCGGTTGTATCATTCGCACGATTAAGCTCAAGGAGGAGGTCCCCTTTTTGTGTCCTTCGAACAGTGCGTACCCCTTCGAACAGGGCCTTAAGTTCCGTGCTGGTCTTCCGTAGGATGTTAGCATAAGACTCGTTTCCTTTTGTGGTGATTATGATGGCGTCCGCCTTCGGTCGAATTGTCAGACTCTCCCGCTGCCTATTTTTCCTCCGGATCTTAGTCCAGGTTTCATTATTAGCTGGCGCCTCCGGTAACTTTGGTGTAACCATCGCATCCAGCGCTTTCTGCTTCTTCGCTGCGGGAGACTTGACTTTTCCAGGACCCTTAGGGCTAGCTGTTGCTCTCGCCCGCTTGGCAGAGTGTGTTCCACTTCGTGTGCCAGCCGCATCCGACTCAAACCCTGTTGCCGCGATTTGGTTTGTTCTCGCTCTTAACTGCTTCTGTTCCTTGTCCACCTGTATCATTGCCTCCGTATGCAAACGCCTGATGACGCTGCATCGTCTTAAAACATCCTTGTGCATATTTCTCTTTGCGTTGCAGTATCGCATAAGCTCATCTATCTCCCGACCTAGTGCAACCATCGGTGCTAGAATAGTGCTACCTTGATGAGCTGCCGGTATGTTTATATTACCCGATCCTTGCTTTTCTGGTCGAGTGGATTTTGCGATATCTCCTGGTGTTGAGACAATCGGGGTGGGTTTTGAAGGTCCCAAAACAGCGCGCGGTGTAGTGTTGGGGTCTCTGGGTGCGACGACCCCTGGTTCTGGGGTTTCGTGGTCGATTTCTCCTTGGCCTCTGATTACCCTCGAGGCAATAACAGGGGAACGCCTAGTTCGTGTGCTGCCTTGAAAAGGCGGCGGTGTACTCTCATTGTCCTTTGCATTTGCCATATTCGTCATCAAATTTTGGGTACTCATTGCGGTTGGGTCCCCCGTCGAGGCCGCTATCCCATTTCGAAAGTGCAGTCGCCTTAATGACCCCGTGGTTGTCTATGCCTAAGCAGGGAGGCCAGCGCTAGGGTTGACGCATGTCCTTATGGGTACCTGCGTTCAGAGCCGGGTCAGCATGAATAGGGAGCATGCTCAACCTAACCTGCACCGCCAACCTAATGGCGACGGGCTGGGAACGTACCTCGAGGCCTGCCAAGGTTTTATCGGGACGGAGGCAACTGTAACAATATCTGGACCGCCATTTCAGTGGGATTTCACTCCACACTTACTAAGAGGCCAGTCACTACAGCCACCAGCCCATGTCAACTATTCCAACTTATTTCCAGTGCCATAATCGCCAAGGTCCTACTGGTCTCAGACCCTGGCGTCCGTGTCGTGGTTATGAATTCCTCTGTGTATTCACGGCTATCGTTCACCTGTGCATCGTTGGGCGCTTCGTTTGGCCTACGATCGACTGGTCCTAATCTAGTCGCGTCCCATGTCAGCAACCGATGATATCAGATACTCCGTGCCATATTGTTCTGCCAAATTCTCATCAGAGAGCTCTGCTGAGGTCTCCCGCTCTCGTCAGCCCCGACTCCACGATCAATGCAGGTTAGTTACTGCATCTCACGGTGGGTTGCTCGGGTTACCAGGGGGCACCACGTCTATCTACCTATCTATCTCTCTATCTCTCTATCTATCTATCTATCTATCTATCTATCTATCTATCTATCTATCTATCTATCTGTCTGGGTACCCTGTCACAGTTTACACGTCGGTTTTTGTGCGCTAAAGTTTTACTTAAAAATAAATGTTATCACGAAAAGTTTTATCATATCGGGCACACCACAGTGATATTATCTCACCGCACTTTCATCTGAGCATGAAGTTCAGCAGAATCAGCTCCTGATTTCATTTAATCACTGTAAGCAAATATTTCAATTACATATCAGCAGTGAGACTCCTAAGGGCGGCTGACAGTTGATCCCCTGTGAAATCTATCCACATTTATCCGCTTAAAAGGCATAACAACAACTCACGACTGTCAGTTTACCCAATACGCAAACATGAAACTAGCTGACTTGGCATTAACAATACACACAACAACAATTCCTGACTGTAATTTCACCCAATACCCAAACCAACCACTCACGGATTTAGTATTAACAACATACACAACAACCATCCTGGACTGTCAATTACCCATCACGCAAACCTTTCGCTAGCTGACATAGATTAATTTGACAGCCGCGGATAAGGCGTAGGTATCAGCTGATCGGCACTAATTCGAAGGCAGCTGATTAGAGAACGGTCCAGTTGGTTCTGCTTACACTCATAAGCTATGAAAACAAATTTTAAAAATCATGACGTCTCCTAGAGGCATTATTGATACTATCAGTGCCATTTGCACGAATTCTGGCAACATTAAGCGTGATATTAAAAATGCGATCAACGAACAAGTAGTAAAGCTAGCTTCGCTTATACCATTAATTGAAGCCCTCAGAGCACCAACTAGTTCAGAAACGGTCTCAGATCCTACCGACAACTTGCGAATGATTCTAAAAGAAAAGTTAGCAATTCTCAAGGAAAGTCTGCCGAGCCTAGTGCGCCCAAGGCAAGTTATGCCAGCATTGTTAAAGCAAACACCACGCCACAAGAAGCAGTCTCCAAGCCAGCCATTATAATTAGCGCTGCTGTGTGCACAGACGCGAAACATTCCGTGGTCATAAAAACTTTTCGCAGCGGCGTTTCCTTTAGAGATACCAACTTTGCGCCCTCCAAACTAGTGCCGGTATCAAATAATAAGGTACGAATTGAATTCGACAATAACGAGCAATGCAGTATCACAATGAACAAATTAGCAAACGTATCAGTACTCAAAGCTGAGAACGCTAGGCAAAAGCAACCGTTGGTAATCATTAGGGATCGGATTTATATGCAAATGCATATTTTTTTGGAGCTTCCGATTTGAGCGGGACCAAGACAGAAAATATTTTTATTGAAAAATATTAAGAATGAACTAACATATGCACTGTATATTTGCATATGTTTGCACTGTATATTTGCATATGTTTGCATATTTTGCGTATTTTTGCATTTTTTGCATAGTTTTTGTAGGGTGTCCCAAAGGAGGTTGACTCTGATGAACTTATCAGCGTTGTAAAAAGCCAAAATCCAAGCGTCGATGCGGAAATAAAAGGCGGAAATGACATGGTTTAAACCAAATCTCTTTCAATGTCTCCGCTAAAGCTGCACCTATTGTAAAAACTCTGAACTTCTTGTAAGCCGTTAGCAACAAAAGCTTTCGTCCTCTTGTTGCGCGGCAATTCCAGCCTCGGCCCTTTTCTTTTTTTCTTTGCTTCGTTACTTCTGTGGCCGTAAGGAATAACAGCCAAAGTCGAGTTAGGACAAAATTGAGTTATTACCACCATTGCATTCGTCGTATTCAAATGTACTACTACACAAAATTCTATGGCTTTTGCTCATAAAATGAATGTTTTACGCCCAAAAATCTAAAATGTATCTAGTGTAATCTAAAGCAAATTCAAAAATTAAAAGTTCTCTCCTGAAAACTTCATAAAATCGACTTTTGCTGTTATTCCTTACGGCCACAGACTTGATTATCAGACGGCAACTAGACAGCATCACCGCCAATAAAACAGCATCCGCAGAGCATCGTACGTCGTGTCTTTTTCTTTTTTTCCTTTTTGCTCATGGTTGGTTCCGAACCGCTCACGTAAGTATCGAGCCGCAATATCAGTTTATATTGTTATTGGAAGTTTTCTAACTTAATTTCAAATTTTCGCCTCTCGTTTGAATATCTTGCCGACGATCCCAACAGACATTAAGTTGCGTTTTAAACGACAGAACCGCAAAAACCCTGAGCACTTTTACAATGCAGTGCATGAAGTCACCCCTTGCATTCGCAATGCAATGATTGCCCTCGAACGCCTCAACATCGACTTCATGCGACCAAATGTTTCTGATTTTAGCGCATTTGTTCAATGTTTTAAGTGTCTGCAGTTCGGCCACACCCAAATCAAATGCAGTGCACCAATATCAGTATGCTCGCACTGTACCAGCAAAGAACACACGTTCGCTAACTGTCCCGATAAGGAAACCGCGAAAAATTGAAATGCTTCAATTGCGCCGCGAAAAATATGAAAACGAACTCAAAAATTGATGAAACTGATTCAGCAACTAGCGCTAAACATTGTGCGCAAATCAAACATATGCAGCAATTGATTAACTCTCGCACTCATTATGGCTGCTAAACCAATAAGCTCTGTCACTGTCACACAGCACATAACGAGTTTCTGCAGTTCTTTATGTCAAACGCAATTGACATCGCCCTGATATCGAAACCATACACCAGAAACATCAAAAAAGTGCGCTCTATCACAGGCGTCTCAATTTTTCAATTTGAAGCAGCTGACAGAACAATTAAGGCATGCATCTTTATTAAAGAAACTCTAGGCGCTGCACTAGGTGTTTCGCAACTTTCTACACCCAATCTTGCTATAGCAAAACGTTGCATGGATCAAAGAACAATGTATATAGATAGCATCTATGTTGAGCCAGGTGTGGATAAATTCAACACCTTCCACGCTATCAATACATTTCTCGTGGCAACTTCCTCATCATTTCAAATCGTTGGCGGCGACCTCAATGGACGCCATTCGTTATGGGGGTCCAACATTGAAAACGGTCATGGACGTGCTATAGCTGATATTATAGCCGCTAATCGCATGACTGTGTGTAATCAAGGCAACACACCCACATTTAGTGCAATACGACATGGAATTACGGCTAGTTCTATAGTGGATATTACCTTATCCTCGGATAGCCTTGCCGACCACATCATTGATTGGTGTGTTAATGTCGATGCAATTCAAAACTCTGATCACAGCGCAATAACTTTTAAAATAAAAAATACGCAAATATAGCCCATCAAAACAAAAATCGACGTATCTGTTTAATAACAAAACAGCCAAATGGCACATCTTCAAAGAAAGTCTCGAACAATGTCTTCAGCAGCTCGGCGTATTAAGCGTGGATCTGTCTACAATTACCACGAACGGCTTAGACAATGTAGTAATGAACGTAACAGAAGCCATCACTCACGCTTGCACAAAGTCCATGAGGATCTGCCAAGCCCTGCAATCCTTGGTGGAATGCAGACCTACAGGTTTTAAAAAACCAATGCATTAAGCTCCATCATAAGCTCAATCGCCTGCGCAAAGCCAAAACCAATAATTTTTACCCTGACGACACTCCTGACACAACAGATCATCATCGCTTTATACGGGAAAATTATGTTGGCGCATTGGACACGGTGAGAGATTTAGATTTTTCGGAGGACGAGGTAATGGAGGCTTTGACTACGATGAGTCCTAATCGTGTATCTGGCATCGATCATTTGACATCAGACATATGCCTCGCATTTGCTAAAGAAAATTTAACGTTTTTGACGGCCCTATACAACACTTGCCTTAGACTAGGTCATTTTCCAAAATCATGGAAAGAAGCCTACGTTAAAATTCCTCCAAAAGCCAATAAGCAGGACATGAGCGATTTGTCATCGTATCGTCCTACTGGACTTCTTCCTGTGCTGGGTAAACTTCTGGAAAAACTAAAAAAAAATAAAACTTCTCACCTATTACACAGAAAGGCATCAAATATGGTCGTCGTTGCAATACGGATTCAAGGAGCAAATATCAACATTCGATGCGCTTCACAATGCAATAAAGCACATCGAAAGCAAAAAACGTCAAAAACAACAAGTCATCTGCATATCGTTGGATATAAAATCTGCCTTTGACAATGCATGGTGGCCTTGTCTGCTGCACCAGCTTGCACGTCATCGAGTGCCTTCAAACATTTATGGACTCATCTGCAGTTACCTGGACCAAAGAACGGTTAGAATCGATTATGCGGAAGCTACCGCTATGAAAACAATGACGAAGGGCTGCATTCAAGGTTTGGTGTGTGGGCCAACATTTTGGAACATAATTTTAGATGAATTGCTGTCGCAACATTTGCCTAGTGGGTGCGTCATACAAGCTTTCGCGGATGACGTCCTTCTCACAGTCAGCGCCAAAACCACTGATATATTGAAACGTAAGCTTACGCTGCTTTGCAATTGATATACAATTGGGAAGTCAATGCTAAGCTAACATTCGGTGAAGCGAAAACGCAGATTATGGCCTTTACCTCCACTGCGAAATCCGCTGAAATTCAAATGAACGGCACTTCTTTACAATTTGTGAGCGAAATCAAGTTATTGGGAGTAGTTATTGACGAATGTGTCAAATTCACAGCTTACGCACGCTACGTTCTTAGTAAGGTTCAGCGTATCTTTACCACCCTCTGCAAATTTGTTAGGCCGACATGGGGAGTGCATGCAGAAAATGTGTCCATCATATACAAGCAAGTTATCGAGCCAACAGATACTTACGCTGCAGGAATTTGGGGCAAGGCAGTCAAATTTTATTATATCAGGCGGTTACTTCGCTCCTTTCAAAGATGTTTTGCCATTCGAGCAATCAAAGCATTTCGCACTGTGTCCATCACTTCAGCTCTAGCGCTTGCTGGATTTACTCCACTACACCTCAAAGTAACCGAGGCAATGAAAATAGACGAGGTAAAGTCCAGCGGCACACTCCCAGTGCTACCCACGGATATTACACTGCAGCAACGAACTCGGACGCATGATCAACTGCATCCAGCAAAACGGCAAACAATCGAATACACAGCAGTGCAGACGCAGGAGCAAGTAAACATTCACTCTAGGCGGAATGCGATTCAGATTTTTAGCGATGGAAGCAAACACGAATCGGGCGAATGTGGAGCGGAATTTACAGTACGCCATCTGAGTGGGAGCTGGGAAAACCAAAAGTTTAAGCTACATGACTCATGCGATAGATGCAGCCCTGGCATGGGCTCAAACTCTTTCCACAACAGAGAGCATACAATTGTTCAGCGACAGCCAATCAAGCCTTGAAGCCATAAAGAACCGAAGCAATGATATGCCACTCATAGTCTCAATTCATGAACGGCTCCATCTCCATCACAATCGCTCTGTCGACTTCTTCTGGGTTAAGGCACACGTTGGGATTGAAGGCAACGAGCTCGCTGATCAACTAGCAAAAGAAGCATCAACCCAAGACTCCAGTTCAGCATTTACGCAGTTTCCTCTAAGTTATGTGAAACGACTTATTCGCTCAGAGACAGCAGCAGCATGGCAGCAAAAATATCTTTCTGAAACAACAGGTGCAGCATACGCTGAGTGTTTCGGCATATCTTTCGAAATGGCGCAAATTTTAACAATGGCCACGGCCATGGCTTTTATAAAGTTTATTTGAAACGTTTTAAAATAATTTTTTTTTTTACGAGCCAACGCGCAGGGGATGACCCCTATAAATGCGAGGCATTGCGCTGGTTCAGGAGGGATATATAGGTTGGGAGAGAGGAAGTTGGGTGAAGAATTGATGGACTCTTGCCTTGAATCCATCAAGATCATAGGTGCTGGGGAAAACATCTGCAGGGAGACCATTCCACAATCGCGCTGTACGGGCCAGGAACGTACCTTCTCTGTAGTGCGTAGTGCGCTGGAACATCGTGTCGACGTGGAATGCATGGGCGCCAGTGTTCAAACGGGTTGCCCGTGGGAATACCCGGAGTGATGGCATCAAGCTGCTCATGTCCACTGAGCAATTACCGAAAAAGTATCGGTAAAATAACACCACACATGTCACGTTTCGACGATGCTCCACGGAGTCATTAGAGCTGGATGCCCACTGTCCGCTATAAGTTTAATCGCACGGTTTTGCATCCGATCCAGGAGCTCCTAATGGGGTTTTAAAGCCCCTGGCCATAGGTGCGAGTTAAACTCCATTTTAGGTCGGATATAGGTGGTATAAATAATGCGGAGATCGGACGGGGCGAAATATTTTTTGCACCGCTTCAAGAAGCCGAGGCACTTGGCTGTTTCTTTCGACACGCCAAAAATATGATCGTTCCGACGAAGATCGTTCTTAATGGACATGCCCAGAACATCAAGAGCTGCCCATTCCGTAATACTCACACCATCCATAACCAGGGATGTGTAGGGATGGTGGGAGACGATGCTTGTCCCTGCGACCACAACACCCCACAAACTTTGGATCACCTGCTGATGGACTGCCCGCGGTACGATAAGGCGAGGCATCGTCATCTGATTTGCTGCAAGGACCTACTTTTATCACCCTATGATCTCAAAGCCATAATCAAACACAAACTAACAATAAAGTCGTTCAAAAAATTTGTGTCGTACTTAATACAAACCCTTAAAAATTTCAATGAATAACCTATAATTTGAAGAAAGAACGGATTTATACTTATATAATAACGTATTATCACCAGCCCCTATCCATTCGCGGGCCGTATTATTTCATTCACAAAACTGCAATTTATTTTTCACATATTGAACACAAGAAATTTATATGTATTCAAATGTAAAAGAAAAAGTAAATGAAATATACATTCTCAAAGCGCAGATAGCGTGGAGCGGCTAAAGGAAAAAAATCTATCTATCTATCTATCTATCTATCTATCTATCTATCTATCTATCTATCTATCTATCTATCTATCTATCTATCTATCTATCTATCTATCTATCTATCTATCTATCTATCTATCTATCTATCTATCTATCTATCTATCTATCTATCTATCTATCTATCTATATATCTATCTATCTATCTATCTATCTGTCTATCTATCTTTTTTTTTTTTTTTTTTTTTATTGAGGGGGAAAGCATCGAAAGCCACCCAGTCAGTGTGAGACTTTAACCCACTAAAACCCCCTCACTGTCCGACGGTTAATCCCCCCTGGGATACCGGTAGGTAATTACGTCAGGGAGGTCGTTATGAGCATTACTGCTCAAGCGTCTGTCAGTCTGTCAGTTTGTCAGTCAGTAGTCGTCGTTACCTGCTCGTGGCGGGCCCACCGTTCTTCTTTCTTCCTCTCTCGCTCTATGTCTCGGAGCCTCAACATAACGCATGTCGCAAACTTGCACGCTGCGTCCCATTTATGTTTCGATTCGCACATTTCGGTCACCAGCGTCGACGTTGTCGGCGGGCTGCTAAATGATCTTGCAAATTCCGCTCGCGCATTTTCAAAGCGAATGCAGTGGAAGAGAACGTGTTCAGCATCCTCTTGCTCTCCATGGCAGATGGGGCAAAGTGGGGTATCCGCCAAACCGAATCGATGTAGGTAGTACAAAAAGCACCCATGTCCGCTCAGTAGTTGCGTCAGATGGAAGTCCAAGTCTCCATGCTTACGTTGCATCCATACCTCTACTTGGGGGATTAACTTGTATGTCCAGCGCCCCTTACTGGTTTGCTCCCATCTTTGTTGCCACTCGTTAAGTGAGTCTGTCTATCTATCTGTCTATCTATCTATCTATCTATCTATCTATCTATCTATCTATCTATCTATCTATCTATCTATCTATCTATCTATCTATCTATCTAATTGTTACTCTTATAGTTTTAAAAAATTGTGTTTTTGTGTACCAGTGTTAAATAAATTTTATGCAACCTGTAATAAATAATTGCAAGAAGTAACAATGTAAACTGATTACGATGAGCACTCTCTGAAATTTTTATTTTACGGACCCCAATTGGAATGATATCCAAAGTTTGTGCTTTATTAAAGCGACATGACTACATTTTTCTAATAAAAGACATTTCTTGCAATTGTTTTGAGTTTGCCTCCAAAAATTAGACAGTAAATAAGTCACACATGGATACATATAAAAAGCACTTAAAATGATTCAAACCTATTTACGAATAGATGTAATCTCTTGTAACGATGAGGCACTCTGTCGCTGTGCTATTAGTATAAAGAGAATCAAATCGTCGGCCGATTTTTACGCACCGAACGTACGCTGTCAAAATTAAAACTCATAGCAGTGCATGTGATTGCCCACAACGACGACGACTGCGATATTCGGCCAACGACCGGTCGTCCGACGATAGAACCAATTCTAAGTTTGTCGCAGCCGTCGTGCGAACCAATCAGCTGTGCAGCTGTCAGAGGTGAAAATCGAAAATGTAAACAAACGAAAAATTCTGCAAAAATTTTGTGATTTGTGCTACTTTAAGGTTGCAAAGTTGTAAGTGCTTCAAATTTTAATAAAAAATTGTGCCAAAAAATCAATTTTGTCTTTCCCTTTCGTATGTTTTAGAAAATGGGCAAGACGGAGCTGCTCGTTGAGAAAGTTGCCCCTTCGACCTATCGTGTATTTGCAGGAATAATGTTTGTAAACAGCTGATGCGAATTTCGCACCCATTATGTTTCACTGTGCGTTATTAACGACGACTAACGCACTGCGTCATTTTTCAGTGCGTATAAATTCGGCCGACGATTTGGTTCTGTTTATACTATATGCATGAATGTTTTTACGGGAATACTTTTAGGCACGTACTTTAGAGTACAGCAGACTTGCTATAATTTCGATATGGCAAGGATGGCTCCCGATGGTAATGGGATGTGCGAGAACGATCGAGAGATGGTCCAACTGGAATATGCGAGAACAATCGGCGCGATAATCAGACAAGTATAAAAGGCAGCCGCATACAGCGAAGAGAGTCGAGTCTGAATTGAGTAAGCAAAGGGGAAACATGCAATAGTCCAATAAGTAGTAGCAAGTGTAAAGACAAACAAGTGTGAATTTGTAAATAAAGTGATTGCTGGTTTCTGACTGCGTTTGTGCTGAATAAGACTGCACAACAAAATCAAATTTTTTTTAAATAACAAGGTTCTGACAACGGATTCTAGTAGAGGGGACCAAACAAAAATATACGTGTATCGGCGTTTTGAAAGTACATCTGAATATTTTTTTAGGGGGTCAAAGTTTTCCCCCTTTTGCACATTCTTATGGTGTATCGGCATACGAAAACCATGTAACCTTAAATTTTAGGTATATGATGTGTTCAGCAATTTGATGTAAAATACTACGCATTTTAACCCTGTAGCTACTATTTTTATGGGTAAATTTGACCCTTTTTTTCTAAAATGCCAAAAATGTCCTGTAAAACAGGACTTTTTAAGAAAAAAATTTAGCACGAAAATATTCGCCATAAAATTCTACTATGGGTCTCTAAATACATCAAAGCTCAGAAATTAACTTTAACGCCATTACTTTAGGAAGTGCACTACGACCTAAAAGATATAATTGCTTTCCAAATTTTTTCCATACACACTTTTATTCAAAAATGAAATTTTGAATAAATAAGGGAGAAGGCTGTGTTGTGAACCGGGTTTTGTTTTTTGGCTCGATATCGACAAATTGAAGACACCGTTGGAAAGGTAAATATAAAACGCAACTTTTTTATGATTACTGGATTACTGTTTTGATTGATATTTAACTCTCTACGTTCAATTTTCTAAGGACTCAAAAATGTGGCTGGGTTGTGAACCATCTGGAAAATCCCTATTAAAGTCGGAAAATACGAAGAAAACACCTTGCTCTGCAGTAAAACTATTAACATAGTGTGTAGCAGTGACGGACACAGAATTTCATTTTGGGGGATTCGTACACAACTCCTGATCTTATTACCATTTGAATAAATATTTGGGATTGAGAAAATAAATAAAATTTGACAAACAAGGAAGCTTCTTCATTCTTTTCATTCAAAGCAGACCTCTTCACTACCTTCCACACTCCCTAACATGTATTCTATTGACTTTAAAATTTGTCTGGAACAAGCATTGCTTTTACATTTAAAAAATATTTTTTGTAACCATTTTACCAAAAACAAAATTTTAAGACTATTTCACTTACAGCTAGAACAGAATGATCTGTAGGTGAAGCACAAACTAAGAATTATTCAACCTTTCAAAATAACTCATTGACAGAAGAAAAAAGAAAAGTTATGCACCATGTTAAATTAGATATGTACATACCTATGTACCTCAACTTACTTCGTATTACTTAATTTGTATTTTGTAAACGTGAAATAAGCATAATCTATAAATTAGTAAATACGTTTTAAATTGAGATCTTGAGACGTTTTTGAAGGAACATGCTAGCATGTTCAACTTATGTCTTAACCCTGCTGTTAGGTTAAGCCCATTTGGTCCAATTTTTTGCTTGTTTCCTTTGTAACTTTTGACTAACTATTTAACTATTAACTATTTTTTACATCAGTTATGTTGAGTAAAGAATGAATGAACCAAAATAAATAAAAAAAATTTGAATAAATTGTTGTTTGGTACGAAAATTGCAGTGTAGACCCAATGGTCCCTTTTCTAACCTAACAGCAGGGTTAAGTAGATTGAAGCGTTTATCGTTTTTGACCAGAGAATTGTTTATCACCACTTCTTTTGACAAAAAGAAACAAATTGATGGTAGATGGACATTATTGGAAAATTGAAACTAATGTGGATATGATGCACTAACGAATGCCTTTTTCCTATTTCCAGAAGAGCAAAGGAGAAACGACTAAAGAAGGACGCTGGGCGAACACGCTGGAGTCAATATTTTAGATCAATGAAAGGAAGTTGTTCTCCTCGCACCGAAAAATTTCTAGATAAGGATGAACTGAAAGTCGACTATGACAGCTTCAGCCATCATGGTGAGTGAAAACATTGCATGTGTATTAACAATTAATGGACCATCGGTGTGGACATTAAAAAGTAAATATTAGTATCCGACCGACCCCACTAAACCGAAATCGAAACTTTCTAGTTGAAATAAAAATCACCATGTCAAGCATTTTTTTTCAACAAACGAATTTTACTTTAAGTTAATAAAGAACAAACAAACAAACAAACGTAACATAAATTAACACCTATTAATAAAAACAATTCATTAATTAAAAAAAAAACACTTTTTCGTTCCTTACTCGCTAATATTAAAAATTATATAATTTATCACGCATCCGTCGTTAACAAAAAGTTACGCAAGAGTCGTTTGTGTGTCAATTTGACACAACATCAAAAAATATCAATGCAACGTAGTAACTAAAAGGAAAAGGGAGGGGAAGTTTATTTTTGTTTGTTTTGCCTGACACAATATATGCAAAAAGAAATAGACGTACCCAACCGGAGCCCTTTCGGAGCGCTCCTTAGTCAGCAGTGAGCGCTCCCCCGTTACTTATGGCCTTCTTTGTGTTTTATCATTGCATGTCATTGGAGCGAAGCGCTCCCTTAGAAGCACTCGGTGAGCACTCTATGCATAAGGAACGATCAACGCTCTCCTTGTGCTCCGATTAAAGCGCTCGATAAGCGCTCCATACTATAGTTTCATTTGTTTTTTAGTATGTTTTAATCATGGTGAAATCAGTAAAGTGTACCAGGTAGATGACGTACACTTTGTTCTCTGAGTAGCAATTGTCAATGTGTCAATTTATTTGTGTTAGTTCGATTAACCTTTATTTTTTTTGTCCCTAAAATAATACAACATTAAAAATTTACTTTCAGTACTCCAGAAATATATATTTATATGCGTGTATATGGTAGAAACATTTGTATAAATCAAAATAAACCCTTTTCACCATACCGACTTATTACCTTTTTAAAAACATTTTTAAGGCAAATAAATTGCGTGTCTATAAAAAACATAGTTGAATGCAAAATGTAGAAAAAACCTCATTGCGCTTGACATGTTTCCCATATAATGAAACGGTGCTCCGGACAAACTTTCTTTTTGCATTTGTCACATTTAACGGAATAAATATAAACATTCCTCGCGCGCTTCTTTGAAGGCGTATGATGCGCCAAGCCGTGCAGCGATGGCCCAGGTGTTTCCGGAATCTGTTGTGATAGTGACACCACGAATTTTATTTACCACCGACATGGCGGACTCACTTCTGGGTGTGCGTTCTCCCTGCTCCACCTGTTGTACCACAAGCGTATGGCTCCGTTCGTGCAAAAACAGGCGTCTACGAAAGTTCTTTTTGGCATAATTCCATAGTGGATTCAAATCGATGAATAGCACAAAAGCATTCAACGCTGAGATGTCGAGTATGTTACAAAAGACTGCAACGGGCCATCGATTTATTTTGCGCTTGCGGCAATAGGTCCCACCATCTCGTCCATGATGTCCACGCCACATTTCGTTGCATTATATAAATTTATTATATTTGGTTTCTTTTGAACGTCGTTCTCAGCCACTTACTTTCCCTTGTGCATAGTGCTCAGCAAAGTTACGAATCGACGTCTCTTTGTGACCTAAGAAACCAAAATGGAACCAAGATCGTCATTGAATGAAAATTTCGGATGTTAAAATGGTTGCGTTTTCATGTCGAGTAATAATGGAGGTAGTTCTCATTTGCCGTTGGTTAAATTTCACTGCAAGACCATGAGATGTGAAGAAATTGTCGTAAGTCACATTTCTTCCATTCAGCCCGTCTGTGAGTTGCAAAACAACCCGTTCAGCCTACGGAGCGCAATTATGGTTTCGACCAATGTAAACCTCTATAGCATAAATATATTATGTTGCAGCATCAGAGCACCCAATGTTTTATGCCATATTTGCAAGGCTTCGAAGGTATTGAGTGAATGGACAGCGACCACGGTAAGACAACAAGTGCTCATAGACCGTCACATATGTTTATATACCAATTTTAGCCGGTTAGCCCATTTTTTAAATATGGCATGAATCGGAGCTAATTTATCGCGGGCACGCGAATTCCCTCTTTCTTCGCGATCGTCAAAGCGTTAACAGCGAGTGATTTCTTTGTAGCTGCGAATATTGGTCGTCCAGTTTTTGAGTTCCACAACTCAGTCACACATTCACCATGTGACCGGTATACACCAACAAGCAGCAGTATCCCATCAACCTTCCATATTTACGTGAGCCTTATAAGTTGGTAAAATCAACAACAGTTTGCTCAATGGGCTCTTTGAACAAAAGAAATACAGACAAATGCAGACAAACGCTATTCGATTTTACAACTATAAGAAACGCGCTAGAAGGCAATGTAAAAAATTTCCGAAAACTTTCTGAATACACGAAATACAACTGACGCGTAAACAAATTGTGGGTGTTTTTTTCATGTGTCAAATTGACGCACTAGCGACTCTTTCGTAACTTTTTTGCTGGCACGCCCCTAAGCATGTAAACACTTCGGACATATGATTTTTCGAAATTTCGTCGAAAATTAGTCAGTGAGCCAAAATCGTATTCAGTTTCGTGAAAAAATAAAGGCGCAATGACAGTTAGAATTCGAAATTTGTAAAATTGACACAAACGACGGATGCGTGTTAATATTATATGCCAAAAAAAAAAGTTTGTAGTGAAGAAGAAGTGAAGAAGTGGGTATAAGTGACGTCGCATAGAAGTGGAGATACAACCCCAATAATATATGTATATTTCCAAACGACTTTCCGGACTTAAATAACATGATTGGTGGTGAGCAGCAAAGTTCATATTGCATAGCTACACGCTAAGTGTTGAAGAGGGGTGGTAAATATGTTAATATGTAACAGCTCTAGTTTTCGCAAAAAATGGGCGTGTCACTTTTTCGAATTTTCTTCGGCTTTTTTCTCGTTTTCAACTGTAATTTCTGAACCAATAATCCTATCGACATGATTTTTATATAGTTGCACTAACAACATATCACGTCATTTTTTCTGACATTAATCACTTTTTGCGTTGTAATACGGTTTCAAAATAGGAAAATATTGAATTTCAAGGCGTTTTTTCTGATGGCGAAAATTGTACAGATGTTTCATAAATCAAGTTACGAAGTATATGAATATCTTCGGCTTCGATAGTCCAGCGGGTAGCGCGCTGGCTTCTCATACCAAAGGCTCCAGGCTCGATTCCTGGCTCGGACTGGTGAACAACTCGTCTACTTCTATCGCTATCCACATGAAGGGAATGAGAATTACAAGAATCGCACAAGTGCGCTCTTGGCAGGCAATGGCAAAACCTCCATTGAAGTGTGAACGGCGTTAAACTGTATGTCCCCTCCCCCTCCCTTTCCCCATCCGCTTAGAATGTGTGCTGTAACATATGTTGGAAAGACTGAGACTGAGACTGAGATATTACTCTTACGGTCCTTCCATATCCCCCATGGGTATAGTACAATGGTCTGAAATGGACTGAGTGCTATGGAAGGCTTGTAGTTTTCCTGCCCACCCCACATCACACATCACATCACAGACATATGAATATCTTAAGAAGAAACATCAAGCAATACAACGCAGCCAAATTATTTGGCGGAATACACATTCGCATCGAAATAATAGCAAAAATATACCATAGCCATTTTCATCACTTTTCACACTTTTTCCTTAAAAAATTAGGGGCCTAAAAATATGCAAAGTTTTTAATTTTTTTTTGTTTCGAGCAATTTAAAATCTCTTTGTTTTTTGCTTGTGTCTCAGACTATAAATGTGACATAAAAAAGAGCATATTTTGAGGCTCCTAATTTTTTAAGGAAAAAATATGAAAAATTATGAAAATGACTATGGTACATTTCTGGTATTATTTCGATGCTAATGTGTGTTCCGCCAAATAATTTGGCTGTGTTGTACTACATGGGCTGAAAAGTCTTTGGCCTGACATAGAGATGGCGCCAAAAATTAAGAATTATTGTGTTGTACATGGAAAACCATCCTTAACTTAGATTCTGTCAAAGTTTCATGACATTTGGTTGACTCGTTTTCAAGTTATTGCTTTCGAAGTGACGCTACCTCTGAATTTTTGTAAACAATGGAAAAAAGTGAATTTCGTGTTTTGATAAAACATTGCTATTTGATGGGCAAAAATACAGTGGAAACAAAAGCATGGCTTGATAAATGTTATAATACATCTGTATTTTTGCCCATCAAATAGCAATGTTTTATCAAAACACGAAATTCACTTTTTTCCATTGTTTACAAAAATTCAGAGGTAGCGTCACTTCGAAAGCAATAACTTGAAAACGAGTCAACCAAATGTCATGAAACTTTGACAGAATCTAAGTTAAGGATGGTTTTCCATGTATAACACAATAATTCTTAATTTTTTGCGCCATCTCTATGTCAGGCCAAAGACTTTTCAGCCCATGTAGTAATGCTTGATGTGTCGGCTTTCATCATACACCTAACTCATTAATTGATTTACAAAAATTATGTATGTTTTTGGCCATCAAAGAAAACGCCTTAAAATTCCATATTTTCCGACTTTAAGGTCCAATTACCGCGGCATCGGAAAAGAAGCCGTGTGGTGTTGTTAATGCGATAAGATGACAGTCATGTCAATCGGTTTTTTTGGCTTAGAAATTACGATAAAAAATATGGAAAAAGTAGAGAAAAAACTGAAAAAATTACACGGTTCCTATATCTCACTAACAAGAGCTGCTAGAAAAAATCTGAGGGTAGATTCGAAATCAGGGCACCCAAATTAGTAAGAAACAGTAGAAAAACTCCACGCAACAGAAAAAAAATGTTTTTTGTTGTGCTGTGTTATTCTTTCAACTCTCTAGCAGCTAACTTGTGAATAGCTGCGTTGTAGTTTCAAAAGTTTCCAACAAATATTTTAAACTTTGAACCTGTGCGACGCCACTTACCCTCACTTCACCTTCCCATCCTTTTTTGGCTCCACTTTTTCTTATCAAACCTTTCAAAATGAAGTGTTCCGGTATAGTTCAAACTTATTATATGATAAACCCAAACAAGAAAAGATTACTTACTGTCGTTCACATTGACATGCATGTGTAACATACATCCTTTTCGTCGAGTTGCCGTGAACATTGCAGAATGGCAGAACAGTTAGTCTCGCCTTAAAGTGGAAACAAATAATTTTAAAAAATATGGCTGAAGAAAATGTCAACACTTTCGCGCACAAATCTGATTAACCCTTTCCTTCCCATGGTAGCCATATGGCTACCAAATTCAAATTTGGAATTTCGATGTATAATTTTCGATTTTTCTCCATTCTATGAATTGTATCGCTTAAAAGAAACATTGTTCTGAGATTTTTCAGCAAAATATGTAGTTTGTTTTTATGGGAACATTGGAAATTGTTAACATTTTTGCAACGGTTCCCGCTCGACAGGGCAGCAGAATTAAATGGCAAAAATTTAATATTGCTGTATGTTTAACAAAGGACACCAAATAACTCTAAAATTCTAACAAATAACTCAAAAAACTTGTAAATAAGGGACATTTTGTTTTCATATAAAATATGTTTTAATTTTGCTTCATAAAAGCCCAGTGTAGTCTAGTGTAGTATGGCTACCTCCTCCTCGCACCCCCCACTGGAAAGTCGAAACCATTTTAAATATGATGCAAAATACTTTTAAATAGTTCTCTCGCTTCAAATAACCAACTTCCAATTTGTTTCTATGGCTATTTCATAATTCGGGAAGGAAAGGGTTAAAGATCTATAATTGCTTCTCAGTGAATTACTTTGTATTTACAATTTCAATAGAAGCGTTTAGCCCGATTTCTTTTAATTTAAGTACTTTCAAAACTCCATAAACTTTATAATGGTTTCTCAATTCAAATAGAATTTAGGCATGGAGTATGTTGCCGTAGCATTTATAATCGCACACATGTGTGTCATACCGACCAAAATATCAAAAAATGGTTGATTTGCGCATACATGCCGGACATGGTAAGCGTGCCCTGAAGGACACTAGAGCCTAATGCTCTACCGCGTCCGGTTAGTCTTACGAATATCAGAATTTTTTTTGCTGCACAATTTCCGTCAGCTGCTTCAACAAATAAAGGTCACGAAGCGTCAGATGTACACAAATTCGTGAACTGGTGATACTAAAACTACACTGATTAATACCTTTGTTTTTATATCTCAATGCAGATTTAAGTAATGACAGCTACAGTACAGTGAACTTAGGATTAGACGAAGGTGCTTCACCCCATAGCATTAGAGGATCGTACATGCACGGTAGTTCCAGTCCACCGCAATACCCTACAAGCCGTTCACCGCCACCTGTGGGGCAAAATCACTCATTTGGTTCATATCCCGACAATATCGTATACACTAACATAGGTTAGTATTCTTTCTGTGGCGGCTTTAATAATTTCAATATGCATCTGCATCTCAACTCTTCGGCATTTTTAGATCATAACGTCTCAACGAATAACATACCCGCTTCAAAATCGCATCGGCTACATGGCAGTGCAGTGTCGGATTTGAGCAATGACTCGAGTCCAGAGCAAGGGTATCCAGATTTTCCCCCCAGTCCTGACTCTTGGCTGGGTGACTCAGGGAATACATCGAATCCGAATTCGACAACGCCAGGTGTTCATTACTGATACTCGAACATACTACTCAAATACTTTCAAATGCAGTCGCGTTACTATTGGCACGCGAGAAATAGTGAACACCGCCTGCAGCTGGACTACGACGACTCATAGCACTGCTTTTCCAGACACTGAATCTTAAGTTCTACGTGTTCGAAGGTGCACCCTAATATTGACCCACTCACCTCCTATAACGGCTATGGGATGCTTTCACAAATGCCAGTGCGCGCAAAAAGTATGCACATTTCGCAGGCATATCTACACTTGTATGTATTTAAGTTATGAAACAAAACGAAATGTTGCTCAAAAGTACCAACCTGCGTGCTAAATTAAAGAAACGAAAATTATCCTATGTTCATTCTTTTACGATGTATTCGTATATTTATAAAATTGTAATTAACTCAAACCAAACTATGTGAATAATGTATATATTTGTGTAACATATAGAGACGTTTAAATTGAATAAGAATAGACAAATTATTTATTAAACATATGCTTTATACAATTTAGTAAATATCAATTACGAGCAAAGTGATGTCACGTTTTTATCTACATAACTACGTAAAAACACTATTTGACACATAAGAATTTAATAAAAACTGTTAAGGAATAATAGCCTTTTAATTGAAGTAACGACAATCAATGGAACGATAACGCTGCTCATTCAGGTCAGTTATTAGTTCATAATGACGAACTCAAAGGTTTTTTTGCTTTTCAGTCAGAATGTTGTCGCATGATTATAAGTCTTCTGCACAAACGTTGACGAAAAAATAAGCACAGAAAATTAATTCTGTGCTTTAATTTAAAAATTCGTTACTTGGAAAATCACTCATGTGACTCCAATCATATGATTTTCTTGTCTGCTGAAAGGTAAAAACAAAAATTTTTCCAGGAAAATTTTGCAAGTTCCTTTTCCCTTTTTTTGGCGCACGCAAACCATCGCGTTCAAATGTCAAATTTCAAGTTCCTCCGACATTACCTAACACCCGACGACAATTATATCCACGAACCTAGTGTACTTGTTAATGTTTATATCAACATTTCGGGATGAAGTTTCAAAGTTCCGTCGTTGCTACACCCCAGTACTTTTGCATGCGATTTTCATGTTCGCTGTAGTTTTCTTCCCCTTCATCGTCTTTTAAAATGGTCCGATCATGTGTTACAGAGAAATCATATTCCAAATTATAGGGTCTGAGCCTCTGCAACGAACCAAAATATGCTGCGTTTGGACCACCGCAAATTTTCGAATAAGGTCCTATGTTCACTGAATTACGGCTTTTCGACGCAAAGAGGCTATATCCGGGAGATGCCTGAAAAGACCTGCTACTACCGAAATGCTTCGATAAAAACGATACCTGTAGCTGATTTTGTTGCTGCTCTATCTGCTCCTGGTGTTCTTTTTCTCGTTGATAATAGTTGTGTGTTGGCTTCTTCACTTCGTTATAAAGCAAATGTGGCGAACTGGTGGATATAAACTTGCTATTGAAGCTTTTTATTAGCTTATTAGTTTTGCATTCGAACTTCTCCGGCGTGCAATTGAACTCTTTGTGCTCAACATTACGATTTTTTGCAAACGATTTAGATATCGTATTTAATTCTTTATCAAAAAGCAGTTGCGTATTTTGCTCCAACATATACTCCCAGCATTTGAATTGTTCCTCCGACAAAGCTGAGTCCGTTTCGTCTAGCATTTCCATCTCATCCTCCTCTTCCAGAACTTGAGCGTGCGCCAATACATATTCTTCACCATCCTTATTTAATAGATTTAACACTTGATCACTCTGCCCGCTGGGAGAGGAACGATCACTCCTAGTTCCGACCATCAAATGCTGCTGTGATGACGATCGCTCCATTAAGCGGTGGTGGCAGGTGCTGCTGTGATTACAACACGAGAACTGTCCCGAAGACACTATATTGCGCACAATTGGCTGCTTACGCACAGTTTGTTTCAATTCCTTGATTAAATGGTCCACATCTGTGCCAATGTGATTGAATCGTATCACAATTACACTCAAATTCTTGTCACAGCCAAAACTTTGCGCAATATCTTGCACCCGTTTGGCTGCCAGAACTGCGTTCTCTTCTTTTCTTACTTCCCGGGCAACTCGGTCGATATCCATCACCGCCCACACGTTGGCATTACATATAACTAGATATTCATCGCTATTTTTCAATATGACTTCGACAATATCTGGATCGGGAATTGTTAAACGCTTTTCACCTCTGCGCGCTGCTCTCATAACACCACGCGACCGCTCCGAAACAGTATTTACAAGACAAACATTACACGTTTTTCGCACCAGGTAAGCACCAATATTTCCAACACTTGCTACCCGCAAAATATACCGCTTTGTTTTTTGTGCTTTCACATAGTCCTTGAAACACGTGTTCTCTCTCGCAACATGACACAATGTAGCAGCCACGTCATGACAGCCTTCATCGTTTTTAAGGCGTTCATAAACTGCCAATAACGTGTATTTCATGTACTCGTGCATGGTCTCTTTGGCATCTCGTTGTTTCTGCAAAGCAGGTGGAACCAAGGACGCGAGCTTCCCGGCGAAGGAACTTGATTCCTCACCTTCAAACATTCCAAAAAGGCCTTCGTCAGCCTGAAAATTGCACAAGCGCAACTGGCTTACGAAAAGCTTTCTCCATTTACCCACAGTCTCGGAGAAACCCAAGACCCACGGTAATTTCTGAGTGTTATTTTCTTTGGCATTCTCCATCTTGGCTGTGGGTAAGCGTGAACGATTCTTTCCAGAGACGTCGACGAGACTCCATTTCTTTTTGGTTTGACATACTTTCACTTGCTGCTCATCTACTTGTAGCTGCAGGTTGCACGACAAATCTAAGTACTTTAAATTTTTTGGCATAATACTCAGCAAATTAATATGATCGAGATGATTGTGTGCTACATCCAGCACTTTAAGATTCGGCAAGTCCGACAGTATGGGCATTGACAGCAGCAGGTTAGAATGAACTCGCAGTACATCCAACTTCAATAACATGCCTATGTTATTTGGCAGATTTTGAAGCATATTTCCCGATAGCATTAACACCTCCAAATTCACCCAACGGCGCATACAAATCTCCGGCAATTCGCTGATCTTGTTATGTCCCACGAAAAGCACACGTAACTTTCGTGCTTCTGCTAACGCATCAAAAATTACTTCATTCAAATTATTATTTGAAAGAAACAGTTCTTCCAGACACCATGTGCCATTGCTCACATGACTGGGCAGTGATATCAACTTATTGCACGACGCATTAAAAACCCTCAATTTTTTACTTGTGACTGTGAAAAGGTTATCTGGTAGTTTCTGCAGCTCATTGCTCTGCATATACAAATGCATCACTGATCCAAAACTATCCGGCAATACGTTAAGAGTGCGTATATTGTTGCACCCAATATTCAAAGTGTGCAAAGCATTAATTTTGTAGTTCGAAAAAAATTCGGCTACTGTCCATAATCGATTATTTTCGGCATTCAGGCTCCTCAAATTGCTGCATGATGCGGTCCAGCTTGGTAGTTCCAAGAAGTTGTTATAAGATATATCCAAGTAAACAAGTTGTAGAGGCGTTGGAGAAATAGTCATGGTGTGTAAATCTGAAAAATATTAAATTTTTAATGGGTTAACTGTTTTTTTATACACATGCATAATGGTGCTTCAAAACACTAAATAAATTTATGCACTGAATTCTTTTAGGAATCCTGCAATCTTGAACGTATTGTGTTTGGCTTCAGAGTATCGCTCTTGTCAAGTGATCTACCTCTGCACATTCTCATTAACTTGTTTATTTGGGATCATTAATGGAATTTGAGCTCAAGAGTATCGTATCAAACATCAGCATAAGAGTGTAAGTTAGTACTATATTACAGCAAATTGTATACATTTTTTTCCAAGCTCCCAATTAAGTGAAAGGCCAATTTAATAAATTTTTTATTAATAAACAGTTTAAAAGTTTTATTCGAAACTAAAATGTATATTAACTTCTATATTAACACATGAAATTAACTTCTAATTTAAGCAAGAAACATATACAGTACAATCTCCATAATTCGGATCCTCGCTAATACGGAAAACGGGGTAATCCGGACACCCAATTGCTTTCTATTGTTTACTCTGTAATCCGGACACCACACATTTTATTTACCTCATAAAATCGGGTACTCATTTTGATCTGCTTTTATAAATTATAAAAGCTTAATCTAACTGTGTAAACTAAATCAAATATCAACAATGGTACCTATGGAACAAATTTCTAAACAAATTAAGTCCAGGAAAGTCACTTTGTCTCCTGGCAGTGAAGTACAAATCTAGAATGCCTAAAAAACAAAATGAAACAAAACTTCGCCTAGTGAAAATTAAAAATGTCTTTCAAAATCACCAAAAATGTTCATAACATATTAAGAATTAAATTTTTAAGCGAACATTTTTTTTCAATAGAAAATACGTTTCATTGGTGTTCAGTTGTATTTTTATCGATTTTTTCGTAATCTTGGTAATCCAGACCATGGCACAAAAACAAGGTAATAGCATCCCCGCAACACCAAAAACCACATGTATTTTGTTGGTAGGATCGTTTATCGCTACTGTCAAATTCAGCTGTCATTTTCCAACGAAAGAGGGAGAAACTGAAAACAGACAAAAGTGATTGTTGCCAGACGGTGCTGTATTTGAGTGAAAAAACGGGAAAAGTGCTCAAGTCAGTTGTTTTCAGTCAGGTATTTTCATTTCAACCGATGCGGCAACACCGCACCACTGCTGACACCGACGATTTTGACAGAAGCGATAAACGATCAGCCGGTGGCTTGCTACAACCTTGTAGCAATGACTACATGACGCGAAACTGAGAGGAGTCACGGTTGCAAATTCGGTCAAACCAGGCCCCAGAGTCGCAAATTCGGTCAAACCAGGCCCCAGAGTTGATTCGTACAGCAAATTCGCCATACAAAAGTCAGGGCAAGGGCTGCTGGTGAGTTCGAAGTTTTTTTGCAAATGAAATAATTGTTTTTTTTTCTTTTATTCTGTATATTTATTTATAGGAAATTGATTGCAAAAAAAATTTTGTTGCTGAAAAACGTCATAAGTATGTTCCAACGTGTTTTAATATGATTTAACTTCAGTTTTTGCTGATTGCCCTCAAAGCCTTTACGTTTGAATTGCTTGTGTTGCAGCTCTGCGTTTGAAAAGAGTTCAACTTGCCATCACTGTTTCTTGCTACACTAGAAACGGCAAACTCAATGAGACATGAACTGAATGAAAAAGCAACCGAATATCTGCTGAGTTTACCGTCTGAATTAATTTATTTATGCTTTCTGTTGGTACGGGTAACAATCAAAATGATTTCGACCAGTAAAACAAGGTTTTTCGCAACGTTATACTTACAGTAAATAAGAAAAGTTATCACTTTAAGATGCATACAATTGACTGGTAACCGGTGCTGTGCGAATGTTTGAGTTAAAATACCCGTACGCTATCGGACGATTGTAAAAAGCAAAAAATGGTCTGAAAATCATTTCCCCTGCCAGTTTCGCGTCATGTAGTCATTGCCTTGTAGTTCAGCCATGATCCAGACATCGATATTTTGGACAGTGCCTGGTTTTTAAATGTCCAGATTATCGAGATTATACTTAAAGTAGATTCTTCTCAAGGTATATTAACAAAGTATGCTACGTATGGAAAGACGTCTGTCAATGTCTCTCTTGGCACCCTTATTTGTGAATTGATGTCTTTTTTCGTAGGAAAAAGTACTAAATGTCAGTATTGATATTGTTGGTACAACCACCTTTTTTTGTACATTTTGGAATAGCATTGAAATAAACATATTTGATGGGTAATATAATTAATAGATCCTAAACATGTGGGCATCTCCCTGTAGCACGGACGCGACATTCGCATGCTTTCAATTACATCAAAAAGAAGAAAGAAACATAAAAAGTCGAAATGTTTTCTTAGTGTTCTAACGCGCTGAAATAGTGCTACAGTTTAGAAATATATTGGAAAGATTTAGTACAAATTAGTACAAAATTATAAGCAATTTTGCAATGAAATGGACACGACAAAAAATAGATGTTTTTTGAAGCTCTTATAGAAATATGCAAAATTTAGCAATTTTTAGGAACTTTCTTTTTTGTAGTATTTAATGGTACGGTGGCATCACCCGAGCAGTGGCACTGTTCAGTGTGCATTGGCAACACTCGAGCTATGGCACTACTCGCGGCATGATGGCTGACGTTGCCGCCAAAAGCCAAAGTAGCAAGTGAAAAACGCGCGAAAGACACAGGGAGACGAATAAGTGACAGCAAGACACCAGTTACCTCATACAACCGATCCCAGTGTTGCCAAATTTACTTTCGAGCATGTTGACGTCGGCGGAGCGGTAGGAAAGAAAACGCGGTTTATATCGGGTTATGGGTGTTTTCGGGTCTTTATTGACGGACGTTCGAATAACGAGTGTACAAAAGAATACATGAAACATTGAACGAGACAAACGGCCGAAGCCGGGGAGCAGAAAATAGGGGGGAAATATGAGCACAAAAGGAGAAGGAAAGGAAGGGATTAGAGGTGGGATCGACAGATCACTTGAGACAGCACTCATTTAGCCATCGCGGCCGCCATTGCATATTGCAATTTAAAAATGCCACGGGCCAGTCGGGCGAGGATGTGATGCAGGTGCGGGGGTGCCGTCCATCGACGTCTCGTCCTCGGAGGAGTGCTGCTGCAGCGGTTTAGGGGTAGTTACCGACCTGCAAATAGAGTAAGATGTCAGTTTTTTGGACATACAATTTTTGAGGCTGACGTCATGGGTATGGGAAAGCGCGGCTAAGCTACGGGGTTCGCTTAAGCTAAAGCCGGGGAATATGGGAAAATACATATATAAATTGGCTGCATTGCCAAAGGGCTTAAAAGCTGTTTAAAAAATAAGCCAATTCAGCTCGGGATAGTTGGGTGCACGTAGGGCTCGAGAGAAGCAGGAGAACCGAACGAGAATGTCGGTTTGCTCTTCGAGAGGGTGGTGGCCGGCTCTTGGTTCCGAAGTTGGAGCTGTGTGAGCATGGGCATTGCTGGAGCCGTTCCACCTGGAGTTTATACCCGATCACTCCGACGGCTGCGGGATTTGGAGCGAGTCGCACTGGAGTGGCAACTGTCCTCTTTTCGGACCCGGGATGGTGTCGGTGCAATGAAGAATTGCGGGGGAATGCAATTTCCGTCAGTTGCTGTGAATGTGGACCGAGTGGCGTCAAGCCAACGCTCTTGTCGAACCCTTTTTCTCTGTTTCATTAGAGGCGAAAGCCATCCTGCGGGGCCGAAACGTTTGGCAACGAGGGGGGGAATTTGCCGGTTTGGGAATGAGTTTGCAGGAGTGGTGGGTTCAGAATGATTTTCCATTAATTCCTGGGGTGGAAACCCTACGGGATTGAGGGCGGCAATCACTTGCGAAACGGCTTTCTTTAGGGCGGGAAGATTATTTCGAAGGGCGGGTCCAGTATGCATATGGCGACTTGGTACCTCTGTGGCACATGTCAAATGCGAAGAAGGGGGTACTGGACCGCTTAATACCCAACCGAATACTGTATGCTGAGCAAGTAAGCTGCCACATACATTCCGGTGGATACCTTCGAGCATGATCTGCGGGATGAGATCACTGCCAATCACTATATCAATCTGCGCTGTCTCGAAGGGATTTGGATCAGCGAGTTCTAGCATGGCGAAATGTTTCATATTGGGAGCGTTTATGTGGGAAGATGGGAGCGAATTCGTAAGCTCTTGGAGCACGATTGCTTGCACGGGGAGTTTCGTGCTCGATTGGGGGACTGCCAATGTAAAGAAGCATGTATGATTGGCATTTTGCACAATCTGACCGCCCATGCCCGAGATTTGGAAGGGAGTTTTCTCGATTGGCAATTTGAGGCGTTGCTGGACCTTCGAGGAAATGAAGGTACGCTGAGAGGCTTGGTCGATCAACGCTCGAACTTTAAACAACTTTCCTGCGTGCTCGATAGACACCAGTGCCGTAGGCAGAAGGGATTGGGTGCCATTATTGGAATGTAAGGCTAGTACTTTGGGCGTACTTTGACTTGAAGATGTGCGGGGTTGCGCATCCGAAAGGAGGGAATGAGTAGCGGAGCTGTTGTGCGTTCGTTTTGGAGCTGTTGCGACCTGTGATCGGTACGAATGTGACCGATTGGGCGATTGAGAGGGTTGCGCATTGCCTTTGGGGAAATGAAGCATGGAATGGTGCTTCATTTGACAATATACGCACGTAAAATTGCTTGTACAATTTTCAACAAGGTGAGATGTCGCAAGACAATTTACGCAGAGATTGTGCTTCTTAACGTATTTAAGTCGACTCTGGGGGTTGAGTCTTTTGAAGCTCTGGCAAGTCCGTATGGGATGATTTGCGTTGCAGAGTTTGCACGCGAAGTCCCTTTTCACTTGAGTGTGATAATTTAGGGATTTGTGTGGCCGATTTGGGAGGACATTGGAAGTCGAAGGTTGAGACGGTTTCGGCTTAGAAGGGCGAATACTTTGCTGCCGTTCAAGTACCTCATATCTGCCAGTCAGGAACTCATCCATTTGCGACCAGAGTGGCAGATCCTTCCGGGATGTCAATGATTGCTCCCATAGAGCAAGTGTCTCTTAGGGCAATTTGGTACAACATATGTAAACCAATAGCGGACCCCAATTGTCAGTGTCTACGGCCTGAGAATTGAGAACAGACAGACAATTGTTTATAGTGTTTTGGATCCGCTGTAGCGCCTCACTATTTTCAGTGTGGGCAGGAGCGATATTTAAAAGGGATCTGATTTGTGTATCAATGAGCATGCGTTTATTTTCATAACGGGATTTTAGGGCATCCCACGCGAGTCCGAAATTCTCATCGGTTAATGCGTATTGTTTAACAATCGCACCGGCTTTACCTTGCGTTTTGTATCGCAGGTGATACAATTTTTGGGCTGGAGTGAGCAGGGGGTGGTTGATGTAAACCGCGGTAAACATATCCCGAAAGGACGGCCACTGCTCATAGCCCCCGAAAAAGGTTTCGGTATCACAAGGCGGAACTTGTAGGCAAATGTAAGGGGTATTTGCTGGTTCTAGGGGTCGAACCGGTTCCATATGCGCAGCGGGCTGGGGGGACTGAATTTGGAGCATCTCAATGATGTCCGACATCTGAGCCATGCACAACTCGTACTGGTCTGTGCAGGCGTCGATTTTTTGCCTAGCCGACTCTTTGAAACCGTCGGGCTGGCTGTTGTCTTCAGCAATAAAGACTGCCTCATGTGCGCACATAAGCCTCTCCCATTGAGCTTGCAAATTTTTTTGCTTAATTTGGACCAGGGATTTGGTCAAATCCTCAATGGGGACCGATGAAAATTGTGTGCATAATAGCACGAGCCTTTCGTACTCGAAGGTGAATTTTGCAACACTGGGATCGGTTACTTTGGGAGTGGAAAGTTTGGAGCGCGTGTTTGGTGGCTCCCGAGTGACAGGAACTGTCAAACGTGCATTGGATAACTTTGTGTGTCTGGAGGAAGGAGTCTCCATTGTGACAAGTTGTCGTTTAGGTGATCGCTCAACAGGCATTTTGTACAAAAACGGCTCGACAAAGGGTAAAAAGATTGAATAAATATATGTGTATGTAAAGGTAGGGTACTGGAGTAATAGACGTGTAGTCTAACCGCGTCCGCGCGAACGATTAGTGAGTATGGGAAGAGTTGGGAATGGATAAATTCGTTAAAACGAATTTGAATATTTGTCGAGCAAAATAAATAATCAAATAAATAAATAAATAGTTTACACCTGTGTGTGTAAATTTGTGTATAGGTATGTGTATTGGGAATATATGTATATGGGGAACAAATAAATTTTTTGTAATTGTAAATAGGTAATAAATAGATATTTGTATATGGGAATTGGGAATGTATGTAAAAATTATTATAATATAAATATAATTTAAAAGTGTAGTCAAATGTGTATGAAAATTTGTCTTTATTTGTGAAAAAGTGATTTTTTTGTATGGGATGTGAGTGTGAATATACACGTATGTATGTGTATTTGTAAAAATATGTGTGTGTATAAATATGTGTATGTGTATATATATATTTGTATATATATGTATCTGTGTATGTGATGATTTGTATTATTGTGTCAGTGAACGTAAAAAAGTGTGAGAATAATTTTGTGTGCAAATAATTTTTGTGTGCAAAAGGGGTAATTTGTCCCACTGTATGCACTTGGGGTGGCAGCAGATGTGCAGTGTATGAGTATATGCAGCACTATTGAGAATTTTCTAAGTCCTAGAAAATTGTTCAATGTGCTGCAGAAAAAATGCGACTCGTCCCACTGTGCTTGAGTTTATTTACTTCTGCTAGCGAAGGAGGGGAATTGCTTAGGCAGAAGTATGAAAATTTGAGTGCACTGGGAGGCAGCAGCGGGAGTGCGTGCTGCTGGTGCTTGCGTATATCGCACAAAGCGAAACGCGAAAATGTGCGCAAGTGGGAGAGTGCGAGATCAGCAGCTGGAGTGGTCGCTGCTGATCTGCGATATGCACAAACAAAATTTGGGGAAATGTTCAAATTAGAAAAGGAGTGAAAAGCAGGCTGCAGCGCAAAAAGGGAATGTGCAAACAAATATCGCAAAATTATGTGCAGTAGCGGGAATGCTTACTGCACTGCGTTAATTTGTATGTGTACAGAAAAATGTACACGAAAAGCGGACAGCGGGCGGGGTACCAGTGTATAATATTTGAACTGGATTTTAGGGAATGGAAATATATATATATTTTTTAAATATATGTTTTTGTGTTAGTGTATGTGATTGTGGAGATATTTGTTAAATTTTAATAAAAATTTTGTGCTTATCTTAAGGGTCACAATGCCCGAGAATGGGGATTGCCTCTACGTCGTTTGTGTCCGCCGTTTGTGCTGCTTGCTGTTGTTGCTGCTTTCTTCGTTCGCTCTGTGATGTGGGTGTGTGTTTTTTGAGTGTGTTTGTTGTTGCTGCCCTTTTTGTCTGCTTTGTGTGGTGCTGTGTGTTGTGTTTGTTGAGTGTGTTTGTTGTTGTTACGTGTTCTGCTGTAGTCCGTGTTTTTGTGTACAACACTGCACTTCGTTTGAAATAATTTGTTTTAGTTTGTGTATTCTAAATATTTTTCGCTCTGTTTTCGATTTGTTTGTCACTTCCTTTTTGTGTTCACTGCGTTTTTTAATTGCTGCACTGTGTATTTGATTTGTGATGATCGTTTGATGTGTTGTTCACTTAGTTTTTGTTCACTGTTTTGTTTGTCACATAGATTTTATTTGTTCGTTTATATATGTTTTCTGTTTTCACCGTCGCGGGTTCGCGGTGGCTCGAAGGACCATGTTGACGTCGGCGGAGCGGTAGGAAAGAAAACGCGGTTTATATCGGGTTATGGGTGTTATCGGGTCTTTATTGACGGACGTTCGAATAACGAGTGTACAAAAGAATACATGAAACATTGAACGAGACAAACGGCCGAAGCCGGGGAGCAGAAAATAGGGGGGAAATATGAGCACAAAAGGAGAAGGAAAGGAAGGGATTAGAGGTGGGATCGACAGATCACTTGAGACAGCACTCATTTAGCCAATTGTTTTTCCAATCCTTTGTATTACACACTTCTATTAAATAAAGCAAGTAAGCTGAAAGTTACAAAAAATAAGCTTACTACATTTTATATACACCTAATTCTGTTTTTACACGGTTTTGATTTAACACGGTTTGAAAATTAAAAACATTTTTAATTTTTTTACACGATTTTATTCTATTTAGCACGAAAAATTAAAAATTTTTAATTTTCAAACCGCGTTAAATCAAAACCGTGTAAAAAAGACCGTGTAAAAACAGAATTAGGTGTATATACATGCAAATGAAGGTCAAAGGATAACTTTTCTTCGTAGACTTATGAAATATGAGAATTTTTCACTTCAAATTTTAGTAAAAATAACACATAACAAGTTAAATTCAAATTACAGCAATCAAAATATGGAAAAAAAAGTTAAAAGTTCTTAGTGTGGTTTATTTTAATTTTCTTGAGGACCCTGTTGGAATTAGATCTTGTTTAATATCGATGCTCTTATGGCCAAACTCCATAAAGCGCGTTTCAGGCGTTCGGGGTTTGTCGTGTTATGGCGTTTCTCGCGTTATTCGCGTTGCAAATGGTCAAACTAGATAAAGCGCGTTTCACGCGTCAGCTTGTTCTTCTTACGTCAACTGATGCTAATTTTTAATTGGCAAACTGGTGATTGATTTCGTTGTGAATTGTGAAAAACAACGAAATGAAATTGCTATACGACGTTAAAGACTTTATAGAATTTACTGATTTCATTTTAAACACAATAAATGCATATCGAACATTGCAAAAAATAAAAAAAAAATTCAGTTGAATTCAATTTGTAGCAATTTATTTCACAGGGATGAGCAAAATTCGATCGACAACGAATAAGCTATCGAATTTACAATACAGCGAAGACTAAGTTTCGTCTGTCAAAGAATTATACTAATTTTTAGGAATTTTTCCACATTTTATGTTAAAATATTGAATTTCAAATGTTTCTTAAATGTATTTAATAGCTTTCGTTTAAAATAAATGCATTCGATTTTTGCGAAAACACAAGTTTGTTATCGGCATTACCATTTAACCACATAATGTATGACATCTTTAGGAGCTCTGTCAGCTGTTTGAAGTCGTTAAGCGAGAAACGCCAGAGAAAGTTGAAAATAGTTGAACTTTTGCCGCGTTTCGGGCGTAGTCATGGAGTTTGCTTCATACAAATCATCATACAAAAATAGAAGGTAGAGCCGTTGCTTCTTCTCAGCCGCCATGTTGCACATCTGACACTAAAGGTCTTTTTGACGTTCTTCTTTGAAAATGTGCTACCGTACTGTTGTTAGAAAATCCCTTGAACATTTTCTTACGTCAACAAAATTGAAATGTATTGTTTAGGCGTCTGGTGTCTGGCGGCGATGAAAATTATACATACGTTAATCTCCTTTCAGAGGGGGGGTTCCTGCAGATTTTACAAATTTTAAATACCATTTTCACCAACATTAACGGTGAAAGTTTGGTGGAAACACCAAACTACATGGAACAGTTATTAACTAACAGTCAAAACTGCACGGTTTTAGAGCAACGTGTTGCGAAACGTTTTTTTAGGCCGAACATTTTTTAGGATACGGTTTTTAAACAGCAATTAGAAAACACAAAAAAAATGAATATTAGTAAGAAATTAAAAAAAACAATTACATAATAATTTACCTTTGTGGCTAAATGAGTGCTGTCCTTAGTGATCGATCGATCCCACCTCTAATCCCTTCCTTTTCCTTTTCCTTTTGTACGAATATTTCCCCCTATTTTCTGCTCCCCGGCTTAGGCCAGTACGACACTCGTCTTTTGAACGTCAAACATTAAAGACACCCATAAACCCGAAAATAACCCGCGTTTTCTTTCCTACCGCTCCGCCGACGTCAACATGGTCCTTCGAGCCAACCGCGAACTCGCGCCGCGGAAATACAAACACTAACAAAACATTAAAATAATAACCCTTTTAAAACAAAAATTTCAAACAATATACAAAAAGTTACACAAAAACACAGTGAAAAGTGAAAGAAGACACAAAAAGCGAATACATAGTGACCAAAAAACTAAACTACAAATCAACAAACAGTGGAACAATTTAAACACCAACACCATAGTGAAACAAACCAATAAGTGTGATAACAATAACTAAACAGTGCACAAATTTCAAAAATTTTGTTTGTTCCCATATATACATATTTATACATGTATATTTCCCTACACGTTTGCACATACACGGGTGTAACCTCTTTTGCTCGACTAGAAATACAAATTCGTTTTAACGAATTGCCCCATTCTCAACTCTTCCCATTTTCAAATATCGTTCGCGTGGACGCGGTAAGGCTACACGTCTATTTCCCCAATACCCTACACACATATATTTATTTAAACTTTTTATCCTTTGTCGAGCTTTTAAAACAAAATGCCTGTTGAACGATCACCCAAACGACAACTTGTCACAATGGAGACTCCTTCCTCCAGATCTGCAAAGTCAGCCAATGCACGTTTGACAGTTCCTGTCACTCGGGAGCCACCAAACACGCGCTCCAAACTCTCTAGTCCGAAAGCAACCGATCCCAGTGTTGCCAAATTTACTTTCGAGTACGATAGACTCGTGCTATTATGCACACAATTTTCATCGGTTCCCATTGAGGATTTGACCAAATCCCTGGTCCAAATTAAGCAAAAAAATTTGCAAGCCCAATGGGAGAGGCTTATGTGCGCACATGAGGCAGTCTTCATTACTGAAGACAACAGCCAGCCCGACGGTTTCAAAGAGTCGGCTAGGCAAAAAATCGACGCCTGCACGGACCAGTACGAGTTGTGCATGGCTCATTGAGATGCTCCAAATTCAGTCCCCCCAGCCCGCTGCGCATATGGAACCGGTTCGACCACTAGGACCAGCAAATACCCCTTACATTTGCCTACAAGTTCCACCTTGTGATACCGAAACCTTTTTCGGGGGCTATGAGCAGTGGCCGTCCTTTCAGGACATGTTTACGGCAGTTTACATTAACCACCCCCAGCTCACTCCAGCCCAAAAATTGTATCACCTCCGATACAAGACGCAAGGTAAAGCCGGTGCTATTGTTAAGCAATATGCATTAACCGATGAGAATTTCGGACTCGCGTGGGAAGCCCTAAGATCCCGCTTCGAAAATAAACGCATACTCGTTGACACTCAAATCAGATCCCTCCTAAATATCGCTCCTGCCCACACTGAAGATAGTGAGGCACTTCAGCGGATCCAAAACACAATAAACAATTGTCTGTCTGTTCTCAATACTCAGGCCGTAGACACTGACAATTGGGATCCGCTATTGGTTTACATATGTTGTACCAAATTGCCCCAAGAGACACTTGCTCTATGGGAGCAATCATTGACATCCCGGAAGGATCTGCCAGCCTGGTCGCAAATGGATGAGTTCCTGACCGGCAGATATGAGGTACTTGAACGGCTGCATAGCATTCGCCCTGCTAAGCCGAAACCGTCTCAACCTTCGACTTCCAATGTCCTCCCAAATCGGCCACACAAATCCCTAAATTATCACACTCAAGTGAAAAGGGACTTCGCGTGCAAACTCTGCAACGCAAATCATCCCATACGGACTTGCCAGAGCTTCAAAAGACTCACCCCCCAGAGTCGACTTAAATACGTTAAGAAGCACAATCTTTGCGTGAATTGTCTTGCGACATCTCACCTTGTTGAAAATTGTACAAGCAATTTTACGTGCGTATATTGTCAAATGAAGCACCATTCCATGCTTCATTTCCCCAAAGGCAATGCGCAACCCTCTCAATCGCCCAATCGGTCACATTCGTACCGATCACAGGTCGCAACAGCTCCAAAACGAACGCACAACAGCTCCGCTACTCATTCCCTCCTTTCGGATGCGCAACCCCGCACATCTTCAAGGCAAAGTACGCCCAAAGTACTAGCCTTACATTCCAATAATGGCACCCAATCCCTTCTGCCTACGGCACTGGTGTCTATCGAGCACGCAGGAAAGTTGTTTAAAGTTCGAGCGTTGATCGACCAAGCCTCTCAGCGTACCTTCATTTCCTCGAAGGTCCAGCAACGCCTCAAATTGCCAATCGAGAAAACTCCCTTCCAAATCTCGGGCATGGGCGGTCAGATTGTGCAAAATGCCAATCATACATGCTTCTTTACATTGGCAGTCCCCCAATCGAGCACGAAACTCCCCGTGCAAGCAATCGTGCTCCAAGAGCTTACGAATTCGCTCCCATCTTCCCACACAAACGCTCCCAATATGAAACATTTCGCCATGCTAGAACTCGCTGATCCAAATCCCTTCGAGACAGCGCAGATTGATATAGTGATTGGCAGTGATCTCATCCCGCAGATCATGCTCGAAGGTATCCACCGGAATGTATGTGGCAGCTTACTTGCTCAGCATACAGTATTCGGTTGGGTATTAAGCGGTCCAGTACCCCCTTCTTCGCATTTGACATGTGCCACAGAGGTACCAAGTCGCCATATGCATACTGGACCCGCCCTTCGAAATAATCTTCCCGCCCTAAAGAAAGCCGTTTCGCAAGTGATTGCCGCCCTCAATCCCGTAGGGTTTCCACCCCAGGAATTAATGGAAAATCATTCTGAACCCACCACTCCTGCAAACTCATTCCCAAACCGGCAAATTCCCCCCCTCGTTGCCAAACGTTTCGGCCCCGCAGGATGGCTTGCGCCTCTAATGAAACAGAGAAAAAGGGTTCGACAAGAGCGTTGGCTTGACGCCACTCGATCCACATTCACAGCAACTGACGGAAATTGCATTTCCCCGCAGTTCCGCATTGCACCACCTCCATCCCGGGTCCGAAAAGAGGACAGTTGCCACTCCAGTGCGACTCGCTCCAAGCGCTGCAAATCCCGCAGACGTCGGACTGATCGGGTATAAGCTCCAAGATCTACAAGATCTCACTCTCAGGCGGACCGGCCCTACAAACATATTTAATTATAACGTACAAAATAATAACCCTCTCGAAGTTCTCACTTTCCCTAATAAATGGCAACTCGTCCAAATTTATATATTTCCATATTCCCCCGGCTTTAGCTTAAGCGAACCCCGCAGCTTAGCCGCGATTTCTCATTCCCACGATGTCAACCTCAATATTATTATTGTAAGTAAATGACATCTCATATTTTGCAGATCAGTCGACTATGACAGCAGGTGCTTCCCAGACCGCACGGCCGGACCGGCCATGCCATTCCGCAGAGAGGTCAGCGGCGCATCCTTAAGCGCACCCACAGCCAGGCAACTGTTAGCCGCGCCACCACCACTCAGCCACCCTCCACCCGGACACAACATATATTGCAATATGCAATGGCGGCCGCGATGGCTAAATGAGTGCTGTCCTTAGTGATCGGTCGATATCACCTCTAATCCCTTCCTTTTCCTTTTCCTTTTGTACGAATATTTCCCCCTATTTTCTGCTCCCCGGCTTAGGCCGTTTGTCTCGTTCAATGTTTAATGTATTCTTTGTACGACACTCGTCTTTTGAACGTCAAACATTAAAGACACCCATAAACCCGAAAATAACCCGCGTTTTCTTTCCTACCGCTCCGCCGACGTCAACACTTTGTATTATTTATTGCGTTGTTGCAATGTGACTAGTACAAAATGTACTAGTCACATTGAAATGTTCGTGTTTATTTTAAAAAAGATCTAAAAATCCTTAGAACCTTAAATAGCCCTAATTTAGTATTACAACGAAGTGGCATCACGACCCAAGCTTTTGACAAATACGAGAAACGTCAATAAGCACGTTTAGTGGCAAAACAAATTACAGCGGTTCTACTTTCTATACATGGTTCAACTAACAAGGTTGTAGCAAGCCACCGGCTGATCGTTTATCGCTTCTGTCAAAATCGTCGGTGTCAGCAGTGGTGCGGTGTTGCCGCATCGGTTGAAATGAAAATACCTGACTGAAAACAACTGACCTGAGCACTTTTCCCGTTTTTTCACTCAAATACAGCACCGTCTGGCAACAATCACTTTTGTCTGTTTTCAGTTTCTCCCTCTTTCGTTGGAAATTGACAGCTGAATTTGACAGTAGCGATAAACGATCCTACCAACAAAATACATGTGGTTTTTAGTGTTGCGGGGATGCTATTACCTTGTTTATTGTGCCATGCTTCTATATTTGTATCATGATACAAGTACACTGATTCAACTTTTTCTCGAAACACGAGAAACGCGAAAAACCACGATACGCCTGAAACGCACTTTATGGGGTTTGGCCATAACAATTATTAGCAATGCACCTTTCATTCATCACATCGCAGCGAACTGGTTCTAGAAATAACTTAAAATTAAATTAAATTAATTAAATAAATTAAATTAAATTAATTAATTAGCTGAACATATTTGTACAGTATTTTTCATTAACCCTTTCCGGAAATTTGTACGATATATCGTACAATTTTTTTTTAAGGATTTTTTATTTGACAGCGAACGTATTTTTTATGAAACGGCTTTTTAATTGTTGTATTGTATTAAGTAGGTTGTGTTGTACCATTCTATTTAAAAATATAAATCACAATAGCCGTGGCTACACAGTGTGAGTGCGTTTTGTAAGCAGCTCTTTACAAGAACTTGGCGATGCGATGCTTCTGCGGAGGAATTTTTTAAATATGTAATACTTTTTAGTAGCAAAAAGCCAAACAATTTCAAAGTTTGAATCTCAGTTGATTTATAAAACTTATTAAATTTAAAATTTTTTGCTTCTAAAGAATTCTTTCCTTTAAAGAATTTTACGATATATCGTACAAATGACCACAAGGGTTGCAAAGCTTTGTACGTTATATCGTACAAATGGAAGGCAAAGGCTGCAAGTGATGTTTGCATTTTTTTTTAAGTTATGGGTTTGGTAAAAGAATTTTTCTGTTTGCTTGAATGCCACTAAATCGTATGACTAATAAAATTCGACTGTTCGACTGTTTCTATTCAGAAATAACAATTACTAGACGATTTTGTGTTTTACTGGGCAGACAAAGACTATGTAATCTTAGACATGAGTACTTGCCACTCCCACTACGTTAATAAGAATCGGCTATATTCGGTATCTTTCTACAAAGCTATATGGTGTTTAGTTGATTCTGTGTTTTATTGAGGGGAAAAGGGCTTTGCAAGAGCAATAACGGTTTTATAAGGCCTGATAAATGTGACTCAATTATTTATATATATAATTTATATAGGTTTCGATCAAAATGACATCATTTTGATTTTTTGTTGTTATAATTTATGTTTTGTCATCAATACAACCAATGAATTGTTCCTAAAACTTAAAAAAACAAAAAAAAGTTTGATGCAGTTTTACTCCTTTGCGGGCCATTGTGCCATTGATATATCGTACAAATTTGATTAAGCTGTAATTCACAACCTAAATTATATTTTTGATATTTTGTTTTATTTTATTGCTAAAATGTTCAATGAGAGTCAATAGTTTGAAAGAAAAATTTGTATCTCAAGAAATGCGGAAATTTACCGGAAATCGAAAAAGAATCCTATATTCAGAGCTTCCGGTTACGGACGCGACAAATTTCAAACATCCATAAATTTTTTTTCCGATTTTTCCGGGAACCAATTATTATATTTTCCTAACGAGAAGAATGCGCCTATTTAAAAACTGACAGCTACTTCCATTCGAAAAGTTTGTCCACTAATGACAACAATAAATAATTATTTTTTGAACACGGACGCGACTTTAGGATGCAGGAAGAAGCAAACTCAAAAAACTTCCGTTCTTCGAACTCTACTTTCTCTCGCTTTCTCTAATACATAAGACTGTTGTTAGTAGAAAACTTTTACATTACAAGAAAAATATAATATTACTTGAATAAGCTAAACACAAAGAAAAAAAGTGCATATAATTCGTCAAAAGGCTCAGAATTTTGGTTTTTTTTACAGTAGTATATTTCGGCCAAAAACTTTAAAAAATTAAAAATTCTTTTACATTAATCAAATATAGATATTTAAGCTTTATTATTGGCTAATAAAAAGTTTTTCTGATCAGTTTGAATTTTTCACTCGCGGTGGTCCTTTTTGCATATGAATACCTATGCATATGAATACCTATTTGTCGTTATTTTCATTGTTTTCTTTATCATAAAAGTAGGTTAAAAGATGTTTTAACTTTTATTTTACAATGAAAGGTGGGCATATTTTCTGTTGAGGTGGACTATGGTATGTGGTGGAAGTCTCAAGCAATATTCTAAGTTGTGCGAAAAGCATTTTAAATTAGCCAATTTCAAAGAAGATGTTATAGTGCGTTTGAGACTGAAGCCATATACCATTCCTTCATTGCATTTGCATTGCCTCAACCAAGACAAGAGGTACATGTTACATCATGAGTGATATAAATTTCAATATCAAATTAGGAGTGATTATAGTTTACTGTTTACAGAGCAATTCAGAGGATTCTTCCAACAGGTTCGGGTGTCTCGGAAATGCAATGTAACGACAATCTGGTCACGAATCGAAATGGTCATAAGAACATCTTGTTTGGCGGGATTTATTATTAGAAAATTAAATTTAAACAGCTTTCAAACAAACTAAAAGTGAGATTTGGACTTGGGTAAACCAAGTATCCCAGAGTGGGAAAATTTTCAATAATAAAAAAAATTTCAAAAACTGATTTATAAATTTACTTTCTATTTTCATTTCTATTTGATTACATTGAATTAAAAATATAACTGCTGAAACAAGCATTTTTCTAATAGCCCGTTCTGACTATGTCATATATGGTGTCATATTCACTGGCGACAAACACTGTCATATAAGGTGTTTTTTTTAGAGGTATAGAACTTCGAATTGAAATAAAACACAAGAAAATCGTTTTAATGTCCATCAATTTGGCTTTATTGGAAGGATAATTTTATGCCATTAATGTTTAAGGGGTTACGCCACTGTAACCGCTCAAAAAATAGGGTTTTTTTGGATTTTTTTCCTCGCTTTCAAAAAGTTTGTAGAAGAAATTATTCACAGGTGTTATTGGACACATATTAGACTTTATTTTGGAATTTTTTGACACAGCAATATCAACATATATAGGTGGCTCCACTGCATCCTCCTAGGCTATGTTTTCCCTGCAGGGCTTCACGGCACGCAGCACTGAAGGTGCAATTTTGAATCTGCGACAAAATAAAAAATTCCTGTTAATCTAGAGGCTTTTTGCTAGAGAAGATCGGGTGGATTTTTAAAAATATTGATTTTTAAAATTTTGGCGGGAGTTTAAAAAAATTTTTTGATTTTTTAGGTAAAAAATGACATGTCTTTTGTTAATTAAAAATCAACAAATCGAGTTATCAAAAATTCCACACGATCTTCTCTAGATAATGTTATTGTTAAGATCCAGTCAAAATTTTAAGTCAAAATATTGAAAATTGTTCGAGTTGTGCCGCGTGCCATTTTGAAAAATCGTGTTTCGAGAAAAACGCGTTCAAAGTTTTGGGAATGGTTTTCTATGGGCATAACTGAAAAATTCGAGATGCAAAAATTGTTTACCATTAGTCGGCAATGCCAGGACCATAGAGCTGGCCTTCAAGGTTCAAAAATGCCTCATTCGCCTCCTTCCTGACTGATTTATTGAGCGAGCGCGCCTCTTTCGCCGCGTCGCTCAAAGCGGAAAAGTTCGCGGAAGCGAGAACGTCGCATACACCCGCTTCGGCATACGCGTGACGCGCTTGGCGGTAACCTCGTATTTCGCATAAAAATTTTTTATTTTATGCACAAAATGTTTTGTTTCTTATTCTATAGGGTTCAAACTATTTTTTAAGCCAATAAAAAAAATATGGATTTTTTTAAAACTTTAGTGGCGTAACCCCTTAAATATGATTTCGGGCATGTGGCCGCCGCGGCTGGCTCGAATAAAGCCAATTCTACAGGTCCAATTTTCAACCACTTTTTCGAGCATTTGGGGCCGTATGTCGGCAATAACGCCACGAATGTTGGCTTCCAAGTCCCCTAACGTTTCTGGTTTGTTGGCGTAGACGAGCGACTTCACATATCCCCAAAGAAAATAATCCAATGGTGTCAAATCACACGATCTTGGTGGCCAATTGACAGGTCCATTCCGCGAAATTATGCGCTCATCGAATGTTTCCTTCAATAAAATGGACGGAGCTTGCGGTAAACTTCGCGAACTTAACCATTATTTTCGAAATAAATTTGCACGATTTGCAAGCGTTGTTCTTTTGTCAACCTGTTCATGATGAAATGGCAAACCAAACTGAACATAAATGACATTAGAGTTGCCAGATTTGACCACAAAATGCCAGTTTTATCTCTATTCGAAAAACAAACCTCTAAAAAAACACCCTATACTATGACATGGGTATCCAATGAAAGAATTTGTGATGAAAAAAATTACGAAGAATAAAATGATGCAAAAATATCGGGGCGATAAAATATTCGAACGGCAAAATATCCGGACGACAAAATATCCGGTCGACAAAATATACGGACGACAAAATATCCGGACGGAAAAATGTCCGAGCGACAAAATATCTGGATGAAAAATTATACAGATGACAAAATATCCTGCCAAAAATATCCGGACGATAAAATATCCCAAATACTTATTTAACAGGGCTATTCTGGCAACTATCTTTCAAATCACCTCAATCTTTCGAAGCACAAAAATCTTTCGAAAGACAATTTGCTATTCTAGCAACTATCTTGAAAGCTTTTTTCCGTAACATGAAAGACAGTTTGAAAGATGTGCTTTTGTGGTCGTCTTTCAGCTTGAAAAAAGTACGTGCGTTGTGTTTGTGAAAAGAAACGATGATTTCTTAAGCCATTAATTGAAATTCTTGAAATTATGTTTGAATTTTTCATTTCAAGACGGACGGTTCATTTGCCAACAGTATTGCCAGCATCGAATAGAGCACTTGGTTTACAAATGTGAGATTTTGATGAAGGATGAAAGAAATCGTAAAAATACACCAATTAACAGCAAAAGTACATAATATAAATCGGCTGAAAGTGTTTGTTATATGGTACATCTTCATATGCTGTTCATTACATTAAGGTTAAATCTGATAACATCATTAATATATAAGGGAGAGGGCTGGGGTGTGAACCGGGTTTTGTTTTTTGGCTCTAACTTTTCACAGAATAAAGATATTGAAAAATCGAAGACACCGTTGGAAAGGTAAATATAAAGCGCAAATTTGTTTTGAAGACGGATTACCGTTTTGATTAACATTTAACTCTCTACGTCCAATTTTCTAAGGACGTAATTTTTCGCTTTTCCAAAAAAGTGGCTGGGTTGTGAACCATCTGGCAAATCGCAATTAAAGTCGGACAATACGAAGAAAAACCCCATAATTGTGAAATAAGTTGAAAATTTATTTAATCAGGATGGCCCAAGAGGTGAAAAAAAGGTTATAATGACGCCACTTGGGCCAAAAAATCGCAATGAATGCAAGTGCTCAATTTTTGTTTTTTTTTTTCATTCTAATCGGTGTCGCAATGTTTGCATGTGAAATACGAACGCGTTCTCGCATTGGCCCACTTCAAGTGAACTCACCGAAATCGAGTGACATTACATAAAAATACTTTATTTTAATAAATCCGGCGATATTTGACTGTCCTAGTGCAAATGTAATTCGAAAACCAGGTGGTTCATAACCCAGCCCCCACAGTGGTTCACAGCCCAACCACGATGCCATTTTGGAAACTTTTAAAATAACGACACTTCCAATCATAATTCGACATAAACAATTACTTACTTACTTAACTGGCCATAACAACCCGTTATCGGGTTACGGCCTGCCGCAAAACTTCTCTCCAGGCGCCTCTGCTTTGCGCGCGCCTTCTCCAGTTAGTAACACCAAGAGATGACAGGGCCTCTTCAACTTGGTCCTTCCACCGGAGACACGGCCTCCCTCTTCGTCGTCGACCTCCAACCATCGCATCGAACACCTTTTTCGCCGGAGATTTGTCGTCCATGCGGCAGACATGACCGAGCCAGCGTAGCCGCTGGATGTTTATTCGCTGCGCTACGTCCATGTCCTTATACAGCTCGTTATTGGTTCGTATACGATAGTCGTCACCAACACGAACAGGGCCGAAGATTTTGCGAAGTACCTTCCTCTCGAACACTCCAAGGGCCGCTATGTCGTTTCGTGTCATTGTCCATGCTTCAGCGCCATAGAGGAGCACGGGCAAGATAAGCGTCCTATAGAGTGCAAGTTTTGTCGGTCGAGAGAGGTCTCTACTTCTCAATTGCCTACCGAGACCGTAGTAGCACCTGTTGGCAAGAGTTATCCTTCGCTTTACCTCCAGGCTGACATCATTGCTGCTGTTGATGGCGGTGCCAAGGTAGACGAATTCCTTGACAACTTCAAAAGTATACCTGTCACCCTCGACGTGAGACCCTAGCCGCTGCGAGTCCCTGCATGTAGACAGCATATACTTCGTCTTGCCCTCATTTACCACCAGACCCATTTTGGCAGATTCTCTTTTGATAGCCGCAAAGGCAGCGGTGACATCTCGCTTGTTACGTCCGATGACATCAATGTCATCAGCGTAGGCGAGGAGCTGGACACTTTTGTTGAAAATTGTGCCATTACGATGTACACCGGCCTTGCGCAGAACACTCTCCATGGTGAAGTTGAAGAGATCGCAGGACAAAGGATCACCCTGTCTGAAACCTCGAACGGTATCAAAGGGGTCGGAGAGGTCACTTCCAACCTTGACGGAGCTGCGCGTATTGCTCAACGTCGCTCTGCAAAGTCTCACGAGCTTTGCAGGGATACCAAGTTCAGACAATGCGGCATATAGGCGATCCCTTATCGGGCTATCGAATGCTGCCTTGTAATCGATGAAGAGATGGTGTGTATCGATTTGATTCTCATGGGTCTTCTCCAGGATTTGGCGTAAAGTGAATATCTGGTCGATGGTGGACTTACCAGGTCTAAAGCCGCACTGATAAGGTCCAATCAGCGCCTTGGCGAGTGGCTTTAATCTTTCACATAGTACGCTCGTCCTTGTATGCAATGGGAAGTAGGCTTATACCCCTGTAGTTGGCGCATATTGTTGGGTCGCCTTTCTTCAGCACAGGACAAAGGGCACTGAGGTTCCAATCGTTGGGCATTCGTTCCTCCAGCCATATTTTGCAAATGAGCTGATGCATGCACCCAATCAGCTCACCGCCGCCGGCCTTGAACAATTCAGCTGGTAGACCATCCGGCCCTGCAGCTTTATTGTTCTTGAGTCGCTGGATAGCGACCCGGACCTCGTCATGGCTGGGCGGTGGCACATCCACACCGTCGTCGTCGATTGGTGCCATCTGGAAATCTTCACCACTGGCGGTATTGTTCCCTTCGTCGCCTGCGAGCAGCTTGGTGAAGTGCTCCTTCCACAACCTCAGCACACCCTGCGCATCCGTAACCAGATCCCTGTTTTCGTCTCTGCAAGAAGATGCCCCAGGCTTAAATCCTTTCGTAAGACGCTTAACTTTTTGGAAGAATTTTCGGGCGTCATTCCTGCTGCTGCACTCCTCGATTTCCTCACGCTCGCGCCTTTCTTGCTCCCGTTTCTTGCGTCTAAAAAGGCACCTCTCTTTCCTCCTCTCCTCCCGGTATTTTTCTGTCACGGCTCGCATAAACAATTATTGTATCGTAAAATAAGATCAAAACACTAAATAAACATGTATTACACTGACCTTTTTGCAATAAGCTCAGTCACTTGGATAGCACTTTAAAAAAAGCAAAAAAGTTTTCGCAGTCGATTTTCAAACAGGATGTCTGTAGCTGCCACAAGCAATGCGTGGTTACACTTCGGTGTAATCACAAAAGCAGAGTTATATCAAAAGACAAACTTGACAGTTGAAAGATTGGCGATATGTCAATTAGGGAAAGAAAAAACGGTAATGGTTCACAAAACAGCCCGGTTCACAACCCAGCCCTCCCCCTTAACAATTAAAACAATTAATTTTAATTCATATTTTAACACCAGTTTTTGTCTTTTCTAAAAAGAAATACGTAACTGCAAAATAATTCTGATAAACACATCTGTAATTAAAAAGAAAACCATAACGAAAATTGGAAAAATAATTTTCTAATTATTGCAAAAATGCTTAAAATTTCAGAGAAAAAGAGTTGGCTGGCAATGCTGTTCGCCAAATGTAAACAAAACTGACAAAAGACAAAGAAAAAACAGAGAGAAAACAGCTTTTCAACTCAAGTGTTGAAACTCAAAATGGACGCATTGATGACACAAGTTATACGCTCACAGCCAATTTAAAAAGATAAATACTCTCAGGTATAAAACAATACCATTTTGCGGAACGCCCAGCGTAGCGGGCGGGTACGGCTAGTTACATATTGTTACGAATACTAGTTCCAATGGGCTATTACGTATCACTGGATTGTGCAATTTGAAAATGAAACAACTTTGTTTATTCGAACGCAGCCAATTAAAAACCAACAGTCACTTTATTATTCACAGTTTACACTTTACTGTTCGTACACTTAAGTATTTGCTTAATTACTCCGTGTGGCAACTTCACTTGTCAAAACCAGACTGACTCGCTGCGCCGCACCCGGCTGCCTTTTATACCTGTCCGGCCATCGCGCAGATCGTTCTCGCACATTCCCGAGTGGACTAAAGGTTTCCATAATGAACGCGACCATCGTTGCCAGATTGGACTACAAGTTATTATCGCGGCCGTCGTTGCCAGATTGAATTATAGCACGGCACGTAGCGGCAGGGGTGCTTTGCATAGCGACAGACTGTCTTCGTTACACTGCCCACCACTTAGACTTGTTCGTCCCGAACAAGTGCCGAGGCTCCGCTGTGATGAGGTGCCAAGCGCTCCAAATGGACTACCTTCAGCTTAGCGCCTCTGTTGCTGCAACGTTGAATCCTGTATACCACGTCGTTTATCCTAGTCACGACTTCGTACGGTCCTTCCCATGTCGCTTGAAGTTTCGGAGACAAACCTTTCCTCCGCTGCGGGTTGTAGAGCATTACCAACTCGCCTTCTTGGAACCCTGCTGAGTTGGCCCGTAGATCGTATCTGACTTATCGCTGACCAGTTTGGTGCGGCCCCTTATAAACTGGTGAATTTCCTCCAGTTCCGCCCGCTGATTGACCACGTAGTCCGTCTTAGCGCCTCCCGTTGTGCTGACTACCCCGAACTTCAAGTCAGCGGGTAACCGCAACTCTGTACCGAACACTGCTCGGGCTAGAGTGAGTGATGTCGTGTCGTGCGGGGCTGACCTATACGCCATCAGGAACAGGGGGATATGCGTGTCCCAATCCTTTTGATTCCTGCCTACCACTTTCCGCAGGTATTCCTCCAGTGTCCGGTTAAAGCGTTTCACCATGCCGTCGGACTGTGGGTGCAAAGGAGTGGTACGCGTTTTCTTTATCCCCAGCAGCTCACACACTTCCTTGAATACCGCAGACTCGAAATTCCGGCCTTGATCTGAGTGCAACTCCAACGGAACTCCAAACCTGGCTACCCAGTTGTTTACCAGCTTTTCCGAGATCGTAGTGGCCTCCTGGTTAGGAATAGGGTATACTTCGGGCCATTTGCTGAAGTAAACCATTACCACCAGCACATATTTATTGCCTTGACTGCTAGTTGGGAATGGGCCGGCGACGTCCATAGCAATCCGCTCGAAGGGCGCTCCCACGTTGTACTGTTGCATGCGGCCTCGAGATTTTCTTGTCGGCCGTTTCGCGGCTGAACATTGGTCGCAGCTCTTAATCCACTCGGCTACAGACTACTGACATCCTACCCAGTAGAATCGTCTTTTTATTTTGGCGACGGTTTTGGTGATACCCAGGTGCCCTCCACTGGAGTCTTTATGGTATGCCTCGATGACCTCGTTGATTCTGCATTTCGGCACCACCATTAGGGAGTTGCTGGTCCGACCATCCGCGCTCTCCCATTCGCGGTACAGGCATCCTTCTTTCAGCCGCAGACTTTTCCACTGTGCCCAGTAAGCCTTAGCGATCGGGGTTTCACCGGCCATCTCCTGCCAGTCTGGACGTGCGCCTTGCTCCTTGCCTTCGACGATTTTCGCAAGATCCGCATCCTCACGCTGGTCTTTTTGCAGCCTCTCCGCAGACCACTCTTCCTCTGGCATAACGCTTATCGACCGAACATCCACAATTTGTCCCTCGCTCTTGGCTCGCGAGTTATGCCTGCACTCGGTTTTGCACAAATGGTGTGAAAGAGCGGCAGCCCTTCTTGGCGACGTCTGTTGTCCGGAACACTTTTCTCGCAGATGGCAGTCCCGTGATATGTGGCCTTGCTTGCCACATCGCCAGCAACTGACTCTCGATGACACTGCCCGCAGCCCCGCTGGTGCCTCCGAGCTCACTGTCTGGCTTTGGGTGACACGTCCAGATTGGGCTCGACGCTCTTCAGCAGATGAATGTCGAAAACTTCCTCTCCAGGCCGCCTCATACGTCATCGTGCTGGCCACCTTCTCCTTAAATGTCGGCTTGCCCATCATCAACGCACTGCGACGTGTCTCTGGGTCATGAAGACCTTCAATAAATGACTCAATCTTCATCCTCTCGAGATCATCAGCACCAAATTTTGGGTAGCACAACTGTACGAGCCGCTCAATGTCTGCTGCATATGTCTGCAGCGCCTCGTTGGCTCTTTGCTTGCGGTTCTTCAGCTCACAGTAGTATAGCGCATGGTTGTGCTCGTCGCTATATTTCGCTGCTAACGCTCTCATGATGGCACCGTAATCACTTCTTAAACATTCTTGAACTGATTTGATGACCTCAGCCGCAGGACGTTTCAGCGCCAGTGCCAACCTCCGACCTTTCCTGATATCTGTCCACTGATTTTCCAAAGCAGCCAAGTCGAATTGCAATTTAAATGTATCGAACGGCGCAGCACCATCATAAGTAGGCACTTCTGTTCTGGCAGCAAACCCGTCCTGAACCGGTGGCAAACATTCTCGTGGCTGTACCTCTCGAAGCCGTTCGTCTATCTTTCTGTGCATCGAATCTTCCAGACTGTCAACTCGTTTGTTCAAGGACTCATCCAGGTTGTCAACTCGTCTGTTCAGGGATTCACCCATTTCGTCAACTCGTTTGTCCCAATTGTCTATTCGCGTCTCGAGATGCTCAACTTTCACATTCAGCCTATTGGAAATTTCCTCCACCTTCTGCTCTATGCGCGCAGAATTTTCCGCCATTTCTCGATTTGCTGTCTCGACTTTTGCCGAAATTTCGAGATTCGTAGTTTCCAGCTTCGCTGTCATCTCTTGATTCGCAGTTTCCATTTTCGCTGCCATCTGCGCCGACATTTCACGATTTTCACGATTGGAAGTCTCGAACATGCCTTTTATTGCAATCATTAGCTGGTTCATGTCTAATGCTTGTAGTGGTGCAGCCGTACTTTGGATCGACGCAGCACCCGCGATTCCTCCACTTTGGCTGACGCCTCCTGCTCCTGCGTTCCGAACTCGTGTGCAGCCCAATCGATGCCTCGTGATTCACACGACTCTCGCAAGCGCAGCTGCAACTCCACTTTTCTGCCAGCAGTCGGCAAATTCCAGGCAGCCAGCTCCTTCTTCAGCTGGTCTACCTTCAGCAGCTCCAGTTTAACCATGTCCGTGCTTTTATAATTTTATTTATTTAGTTATTTCAATTTTCCACAATCCCACTTCTGACACCAAATGTTACGAATACTACGTCTAGTGGGCTGGTACGTATCACTGGATTGTGCAATTTGAAAATGAAACAGCTTTGTTTATTCGAACGCAGCCAATTAAAAACCAACAGTCACTTTATTATTCACAGTTTACACTTTACTGTTCGTACACTTAAGTATTTGCTTATTGCTATTTGTCGAAACCAGACTGATTCGCTGCGCCGCACCCGGCTGCCTTTTATACCTGTCCGGCCATCGCGCAGATCGTTCTCGCACATTCCCGAGTGGACTAAAGGTTTCCATGATGATCGCGACCATCGTTGCCAGATTGGACTAAAAGTTATTATCGCGGCCGTCGTTGCCAGATTGAATTATAGCACGGCGCGTAGCGGCAGGGTTGCTTTGCACAGCGACAGACTGTCTTCGTTACAATATAAACCAGCCAAAGCAGCAACGCAAATAGATAATAATTTCGGCCTAAATCATATTTTCGTATTGAGTTGATAACCGATTATTAGAGCTATGTATACCCATTAAATTCGTTATTAAATAGTACACAAAAACCTTAGATTCGATTTTGTGCACACAGAAAAATGAAAGCAGGTCGACAGCAGCGTGAAAACACCGCGTCATGGGAATGGTTGTGTTTGCAAATTAAATCTTAGGAAAACACGTGTTTTGCTGTTGTGGAACATGATATAATAATCAATGTTTTCTAAAAATAAATCTTAATATGACATGCCCAAATAATTGCTGAATCATCGGGAGTTCCACAAAAATAAGTTTTTACTGAGGAAATTTATTAATAAAAATGAGTTCTTACTTTTATATACTCACAGTTATATTTGGCTGTTACCGTTATTAAATTCTTTCCGTTAATAATTAACTCTTTTAAGTCATTTCCATTACATGTTAAGATCTCTAAATGTTCTAGAGAACTCAGGTCAAGAACTTCCATTTCATTCTCGCAAACCTCCAAGTCTTTAAGATACTGAAATAATATACATAAACAGTAAGTACACAGCAATTTCCGTTTTTTATAATAGTAAAAATAAAAACAGTAAACGTAAAATCTTGTTGGGAAATATTATTTGTACTTAAAGCTTTTACCAAACCAGCTGTTTTGACACTTATGCATATTATTCAATGCCGTGTGACATTAAATTTCCAAGCTATAGTTAAGCTTATACGAAAAGGCTGAAAAATAATATTACAAAATGCTACTTGCAAAATGCAACCGTGCTCGTTAGAAGACCCAAATTGTTGCTGTCATTCAACTTGGCGCATCGTTGGCGTACGTAAAGAAAAACTTTTGGAGAAAGTTTTTCGTACTTATTTTATCATGATTTTTACTCTACACTAACAAAATACACAGATATACATTTGCTATAACCTTGTAAATATGCAACACTTGGCACCCATTATTTATATTTACTATTCAAATGCAAATGCAACAAAATGCAAATACTACAAAAAATGCTAGGCCTTAGTCTCGCGTAAGCGAGCTGTCGTGCCAATCAATTATTATTATTCAAATGCAATATCGAACAGCAAAACTGCAGCTGTTTGAAAGCGAAACAAAAGGCGAACAACAAAACAAAAGGCAGAGAAAGAAATAAAGAAATAACTAATCGGGATGACCAAATAAAAAGTATAGGACCAAGTTAAAGAGGCCCTATCCCTACCCCTTGGTGTGACCAACTGTAGGAGGCGCCTGGAGAGAGCTTTTGCGGCAAAAATTCACCACAATTTTAAAAGTTTTTAAAACAGCCCTGTCGGACCTGTGACAACTGGTTCCCAAAATTTATTGGTTTTTTAACTGGTTTTTTGTAAATCAAATGGACAACTAGTTGTCCAAGTATGTTAGTTAAGTCAGTCAGTTAAGATTAAGTTACAGACCATCCAGTATATGCGTTATGCATTGAATGCAGTACTTGCGGTACATGCATTTCGTACATTGAAGTTACACATCGTGCATTTTGTGCGACTTGTTTATGTTTCTAATCAGTTGATTGAAGTTTGAATTGAAATTTTTCCTTTCGATTTGTGATTTTGTTGAGTGAGAAAAATAAAAAATTTTGAAAAATGGAGGAAGAAATCGAACCACCCTTGCTAGTATCAATCAGCAGATCTGTTTGTGCGACGGACGTAATGCAAACAAAAGTAGAAAGTTGCTCAATTTTTTCCATCGTATCCGACAATCCATCATATGCGATGCGCTAAGTAACTTGTTTCATACAGCTGCACTGGTTCTACTTTTTTGACAAATACACAGAATGGAATAACGTATATACTGGATGGTCTGTAACTTCACCTTTAGCGTTTAATTGTACACGTTCTGTGTGCGCGTTCATAGGGGAGAACAGCACATGAAAATAAGAAAGACGAAACACTGTTTTATTTTCCTCCATAAAACTCAACTAGTTGAAAAACTAACCCAGAATAAATTGATTCTCAATTTACTTGCTTCGCAACTGGTTTAGAAACTGTTTTACTTAGGACTGCAAATGGATGCAGACGGGGACATTTTACTGCCGCCTACGACATCGCCGTGTTAAAATGTAATTTTTGCTCCAAGGAAATGAATCGGTTCTAAAGTCAGCTATGATTGATAAACAACCAGTTGAAAGACTACTTTTGAACAGTCTGAATTCCCACAGGGGAGGTTGTACAGCCAAGACCCGTTTCTGCCAATTCCTATTTGTTTCCTCAAAACGGACCAAATCGAAAAAGAAAACGGACCAAACAAAAAAATTTATTAACTTTGGTTCAAAAGCATCCAAGTGAAAAGGTGTCATTTTGTGCTCTACTCCACTCGTCGCCTCAGAAAGCAGACGTGCGTCTTAGAGGTAGCTCACAAATTTTGACTAATTGGTAAGCTTGGTTACCACTGTTATATACAGTGAATCAAAAAAGTTTACATACACTTTAATTTTCTACTTAAAACATTCAACAATTCTTTTCAATTTGTGCTCTCCAACATTGTTTTCTGCGAATGGGTTAGATAAATATTCTGTTCGTCGCTATATATGCTTTATTTCGCGTTATTGTTGATAAGAACGATGTGAGGGAAGGCAAAGGGAAAACTGTACTGATAAAATGATCAAAAAAGTTTACGTACAACTTAGGCAATGTGCTTTGTTTTTGGCAATGTAATGGCAATTACTTTTTATTTTCTACTTTTGTTGATTGCCTACTATACTTGTAAGTAATATCAATGTGCTTTTTGAGTTCATTGTCATTTGAATTCAGTGTCATTTTGTTCAAAGTGAAAAAAGTGAGTCGTTATGGGTCGCGGTCTGGAAATTACATTGGAAATGCGGAAAATAATTTTGAAATTATATTTGGAAAATAAATCTTTACGCGAAATTGGTAAAACAATTGGAAAATCTCATTCTAGTGTACAAACAGTAATTAATTCGTACATAAAAAACGGCGATTTACACACAAAGCCACGATCAGGCAGGCCAAAAGTGTTAACGCCACGAGAAGAACGGAATATCGTCTCTGCTGTGAAGGAAAATGCAAAAATATCTGCAGTGAAATTGACCCAAAACATATGTAATGCGACTCAGAAAAACATAAATCCTCAAACAATAAGGAACACCTTGTATAAGGCTGGGTATCATGGACGAGTTGCTCGTCGTAAACCGTTCATATCGAAAGTAAACAAGAAGAAGCGGTTAGAATTTGCTAAAAAGCACGTAGAAAAGCCAGACTCGTTTTGGGAAAATGTTGTATTCAGCGACGAATCAAAATTTAATGTATTTGGGTCGGATGGTACAGGAAAAGTGTGGAGAAAAGTCAACGAAGAGCTAAAGGAGAACAATTTAATACCTACAGTTAAGCATGGCGGTGGAAATGTAATGATTTGGGGGAGTATGGCTGCATCTGGAGTTGGAGAATTAGTTTTTATAACTGATACTATGAACAAGCAGACATATTTAAACATTTTAAAAAATAATTTGCTTCCAAGTGTGGACAAACTGGGTGTGGACAAACAAGAATGGCTCATATATCATTGTAAGCAACTTTATACACCTCCACAGTCACCGGATATCAACCCAATTGAACACATATGGGACCTTTTAGAAAAACGTATCCGGAAGCGCAATATTACTTCCAAGGAAACCCTTGCAGCTGCACTAACGGCTGAGTGGGTCAAAATAACAGAAAGCGATACCAAAGTACTAGTTAAAAGTATGCGTCGGCGCCTGGAAGCAATTATTGTAGCCAAAGGAGGGCCAACAAAATACTGAACCCATAGTCAACGTCTTTTTTCCTGTTGTAAACTTGAAGATCTCATCGATGTACGTAAACTTTTTTGATATGAATATCTTCCATTTTTTTGTTTTGGCTTTGTTTTCCACAATAATTTGTTGTAAAATGTAACTATTTTTAGTTGTACGTGTTAATAAATGTTCACTGTTTGAAATAAACCGAAGATGTTTACAATTTTTATTCATTTTGGAACAATTAACAAGGCTTTAATGCTGGAGTATTCGATGTACGTAAACTTTTTTGATTCACTGTATGTACATATGCAAAGGTTTGCACAACATACGTATTAAATCAAAATAACAAAACCAATCAATTTTAACATCAAACGGTTGTCATTTCTTGCTGAGTAGGCTGCCACCAAACCTTGGATTAAGCGTTCACTCAGACCAAAAATGTTGGAAATTTTCGACATTATTAAAAATAAATACATTTTGTTTTGTTATTAAAAGTTCACATCTACCAAAAACCGCGTCCCCTATGCATACATACAACAAATGTATGTACGAACGTACTCTGTGCTAGTAGCACAGACGACTTACATCATAATTACCAATGAGAATACTTCCACACAACTGGTTTCCGCTCAAACCGAACTTTTTAAGCGGCGCATTTGCATCACTTGTTTCGAAAGTGTCCGAATTCATTTTAATTTTTAATTTTGAGCCACTCATTTCCAGGGAGGCCTTTTTTTGACTGGCTTGATTCATTTTATTCGTTGAGTGCTTCGTTTATTGGTTTTACGCGGAGAAGCCACTGTAAGTGCACATATGCACTTAAGCAGTGGCCGACAAAATGTATGCACAGGACGGAGTATGAACACAAGTATGCATCAGGATTGGTATCCTAATTTTACCACTACGGAAATAATTGTATTTTAAGTGAAATTTTAGTTACTTTTGCGCAATTTCGAAACTTTTTCTAGTTTTCCTTCAAGTCTCAGTTTTCCTTCCAAGTGTTTCGACAGATTTTACTAAACTAAGCAATTCAAGATGTAAACTGTTACGCCTGAGAAAACATAAACATACACTTGTCTTGCTAAACCGTCTCAAATGAGTATTTTGCGGTGGAAAGAAGAACTACTTGCTAACCACTTAAATGCATTACACTCAGAGAAATTACCACTCAAATTCCCCTTATCTAGAGAGTGAACGCTTCAAAGATATAAAAATAATGGAAAATAACCAGAGGATTATTATTGATTGAAGAATATATATTATTTAAAAGGATCACCACTCCGTGGGATACAAATTAAATAACAAATTTTACTAGCCATTAATATTTGCATTGTTCATTTTGCTTTTACCTTTGTGATAAAAAAACCAAATCGTAAATTGTTGACGTCTGGCATCGACGCTTTATGCTGACATAAAGCTCTTTCCGGAAACGAAAGCTGCGAATCATGGTTCAATACTAAGGTTATAGCATCCCCGCAACACCAAAAACCACATGTATTTTTTTGATAGGATCGTTTATCAGCTGATATTTTCCGACGAAAGAGGGAGAAACTGAAAACATGCAAAACTGATTGTTGCCAGACGGTGCTGTGTGAGTTGTTTTCAGTCAGGTATTTTCATTTCAACCGATGCGGCAACACAGCACACCAACGATTTTGACAAAAGCGATAAACCGGTGGCCGGTGGCTTGCTACAACCTGCTAGTTGAACCATGCTGCGAATTGTTGCAAAAGTTCTTCATATAAAACAAAAAAATATCCTTTCAGGTGTTTAGCGAGGACTACCACACACAGAGAAATAAAGTGTGCGTCAAGGCAACTTGGTAAAACAGTTCAACGACTACAATAAAACCAACAAAATGGGATTTGATTAATGTTTTATTCCAAGAAAGCAAGTCCCTATAGAATATCTCTTGGGATTTACGAGAGTATATTTCATTCTCTCCAGGTATGTTTTATCCATAGTATAATAATAAAGTAGTCTAATCAAAGAGTACCCCTAATGTACCTCTATTTTTTAATTGACAAATATCGTCAAAAAAGCCATCAGCACAGTAAACAGCGCTGTATTAAAATATACCTAAGCATTCTCCTTATGTTTTTAGTAATTTGAATGAAGTTCCAACTGTGGTTGAACATTTTTTGAACTGAAACATTTCAGACATCAAAATTGCCGTCATTTCAAAAAAAAATTTTGTTTTCTTTGAGCGCGAGAGTTTTTATTAGACTACTTTATTATTATACTATGTGTTTTACTGGCAACAACTTCACAGAGGAATTGATGGTACCCTCTTCCAATCGTGACCTTAATGCCCCGAACACATAGAGAACGGAATCAGAACATTCGTATGGGAAAGATTACTTTGACGACAGAACGATAACATGAACACCGAACACAGATGACGTTGTCGCCAAGCTTGCATACTTTGCTCAGCTGCCGCCATCATTATAATCACGTCACCAACTACACCGCGACCATGGAAGCCGACGCCATCTTGCGGTCGCTGCCGTCGTCTAACGCATAGACGACGGAGCATAAGTGGTGATACTACAAGAACTTATTTAGTAAAATCTTAACTCAATTTTTCAAACGTAACGGTTCAATAGTACATGTGTATCAACTGAAAGAGGAAGAATTTGAACAAAAAGATTTAAACACTGTCCTTTTAAAATTCCGTTCTTCCTCGAAGATTGCCAGACTTCCAATGAATTAAAGTAAAGCCTTCTGCATACACATGCGATTTTGCCGCACCGGCAAAATCTTTCCAAATGCAACGCAGTGTTTTACTAAAAGGTGCCGGTGTGATTTCACAACTGAGGAAGAAGTTAAAATATTCAACACGGAGAAGTAAATGATGCAAAAATATCTATCATCATGAAGAAAGAGGAAATAAAGGTTTGAATAATGACTTATATTAAGATTCTGACAACGACGCACAGTGTCCCGAGTCGCGAGGCCAAAAGTACAAAAAGTCGATGTTGCAAACATGATATTTTTTACATAAATGGTGAGATAATACTCCCAATAAAACAAATCCAAAATATTTCTTAAAACAAATAATAAATGTAAGCAGGAGCCATCCACAAAGTTGAGCCTTTTCTTGGAAAGCATTTTTGCCAGAGCAACTCACTATTTTTATGCTAAATGTAAGTAGCATTTTTAGCTTACAGGTACTACGTATGGATACAAATTACATACGTAAGAAAAATATAGAGTTTGGGAAAATAGGTGCTACTTTTTTGTTTTGTTTTGATCAGCATATGCGAAGTTACGTTGCTTTAAAAAAAACCCGGCCTGGCTCACGAAATGTAAGAAAAATTGCTAACTTTGGGAGACGATAAAAAGAAAACATCTCAATGCATTTCTGCAGTGATTAGTGCAAAACAAAGCCACAAGTATGACCTTTCAAATAAAAAAAAAAATTAGCTGCGTCGACCTGCGTCCCCACCTAAAACTTTACTTCTTGTAGTGGCACCTACAGTAAAAAATTGTGATTTTTCGAAGTGTGGCTTGGGACGCACAATGAAAACTACGGCAAAACATGATGAAATAAACAAGGTGAAGCGAGTAGATGACATACCCTTATTTTGACAAGAGAGCTTTTGAAAAACTGACGTTTTCAAAATAAATTCTCTGAAAACATGAAAGTCTTCTTCTTTCTTCGCATTAACCCACTTAAGCCTGGTGTATCAAAAAATCAATTTCATTATTATTGTAGTGCGTTGTAGGTAAGATTATGCCGATTCGTTGCCGTGGGGGCAGGTCCCCACGCTGCATAATTATTGGTATTGAATAATAAAGAAATATGAAACCAAAAATAAATATGTATGTCGTAGCACAACGTAACATGCTTTACTAAAAAACGATTAACATTTATGTAAAACATGTAAAAAAACATAACAATATGTGAAACAAATTCATTTACAGAAAGAAAATTAAAACTCTTGACTCTCTTACTTTAGAAGAAGAAGTTAAACGCGTATTTTACAAATGAAAATTTTTAAACACAATATTTTCGATTTTACGTTTTGATTGGGGTTAAAAATCTTCTCTCAATGTCAAAGCAAAATTGGTTGTCAATTGCTATGTTTCAAAATAAGGGTATGGGTTGACAAAACTGTCAGCTACTCGCTTCAACTTGTTTATTTCATCATGCGGCAAAACAGCTGTTACAATGGTGAGCTATATAAAAGACAAGGTGGGAACTTTGTTCGTATCTTCAAAAGTAGGCAGAATGTCACGCCCACTTTAAAAATTTAAACATGTATACCAAAATATAAATAAGAAATTTAAATTGTTATCTAGTCTGTAAGGTTGTTAAACCATAGACTCAATAAATAAATAAAATAAATAAATAAATAAAAAATATGGTATCACAAGCTGAAAAAAAATACACAAATTCATGAAGGAAAAGTTTTGGCCACTTAATAAATATTCTCCAGCTGCCACGCCCACTTTTAAGGTTTAAGAAAGCTTAAAAATTAAAATCATATCGTAGAACGGTGTTATAAACAGCCTTTTAAAAATACAGTTGTAGTTGTAGTAAAATGCGAATATTTTTGAAAGTGGGCGTGGTAGACCGCCCATTTTTAGTGTGAGCTTTTATGTCATTATTTCAAACAAAAATACAAAATTTCATAATTCTATCACTAATATTAAGCAAGTTAGTTCAGTATTACAGTTCCTATCGTAAGGGGTGGGCGTGGCAGTGGTGCAAATTTCTTAATTTTGATCCCGAAAACGATCTCACCAAGTTCCATCGAGATAGGACAACGCTAAGTATTTTCGGCCACAGCTTATATGGGATCGCGACACTGTGCGACGTTCCGAAATCGCAGTTAAATCGTTGCGGCAAAATCGCATGATTTAGCGTGGATCTAATTTTTGTTTTTCATTTTTAACTATGTAGCTTTTTTGTAGTCAACGATCTAGCTATAACTTTCAATTTCTGGCAGCACTAGAGAACAGTGCCAAAATAAAATCGTATGCTGTGTTAGCAGCTGTTAGGCAAGATTGTTGTGCACCGAAGTGCACAAATAGAAAGTATGTATACCATACATGAGGTCGGTATGCAGCTCTCAAGAAAAGCGAAAACTTCATATAAAAAAAGCTCAAGAAATGCTCAAGGAAGAAGAAATGCTCACCTCACAAGAAAACTGATTCGGTTTTTTAATACTTTTTTTCATTGAAAAGTGAAATGACAACACTGATTTCGGCAAGAAACATATGTGTACCTATTTATTTCTAAAAGAAAAAGTGACAACTGCCTGCCTTCCATGCCGACCATGAAAATACCGCAGTCCAACGTGAGCAATAGGTCGTCCCTTAAATATCTCAAGACATGTAATAAAAGCGTAATCGGTTGAAATGTATTAAAAACTTACCAATCGTCGTCCATTTAGATAGAACTGAATTTTGTTATTAAAATTACAAATTTTCCAGTAGAATGCAAGCAACTTGTCAAAATTTCTTTCAAACGTCAAATTTACTTGATTCCTACTTTTTAACGCTCAAGAAACATTTGCTTGTTTTTTCTTGAGCGTTTTCTTGAGAGCTGCATACCGACTTATAATAAGAAAAAGCACTAAGGCAATACTCATAGCCCAATAAACAAGGTAGTGGCAGGAAGGAGCGAAAAAATTCACGTGTATTTTGTTAGTGTTTTTGTTCGGTTCATTGTCAAATCGGACGGACGGTTCTCTTCCCAACAGTATTGCCAGCATCGAATAGACCACTTGGTCTATTCGAAAACGTAAAAATACACCAATTAACAGCAAAAGTACATAGCTTCTTTGTTTTAATCTGTTGTTTTACAATTAGGGGCAAAAGTGCTAAGTCCATAGTTCGCCGATTTTGCGTTAATTGATAAAAGTTAACGAAAATTGGAAAAATAATATTCTTTCGTCATTGCAGAAATGCTTAACATTTCACAGAAAAAGAGTTGACTGGCAATGCTGTTCGCCGAATGTAAACAAAACAGATACAAATTTCTGACAGCCTACCGAACTCTGACGGGAAAAAAATAAAATTCGCTCCTTCCTGCCACTACCTTGTTTATTGTGCCATGGCAATACTGTTTCAGCTAGTCTAGACCAGCGTTGCCACAAGCAACAAAAATTTATAACCAGGAAAAAAATTAAAAGTAGCCAAAATGGAACAAAAATAACCAAAATGTTGATTCCACATAACCAAACTAAAAAAAACACTCATACATAAAGTTCAAGATTTAAGGAACATTTCAAAAAGGCTTTTAACACATATGTATGTGTGACATCAAATATGTGTGACATCAAAATGAGCTGCAAAAATAGACAGGATATTCCTTTTAACTATTCGCGAAGCACTGCGAATGTGTTGTTGACTCTTTTTAAAACGTAGTTATCGATTTAAACGATGCTGCTTAGTTGCCAGTAAATAATATTGTGCTATATTTAAGGTATTTTTTATCAGTGTGCAATATTTCAAAAAATAACCAAATGGGATCAAAATTCACCAAATAACCAAAACCTATTGTAACGATAAGACAGTCTGTCGCTGTGCAAAGCAACCCTGCTGCTACGTGCCGTGCTATAATCCAATCTGGCAACGACGGCCGCGATAGTAACTTTTAGTCCAATCTGGCAGCGACGGCCGCGATAATAACTTTTAGTCCAACCTGGCAATGATGGAAACTTTTAGTCCATTCCGGAATGTGCGGGAACGATCTGCGCGATGGCCTGACAGGTATAAAAGGCAGCCGGATGCGGCGCAGCGAGTCCAATGACTACATGACGCGAAACTGAGAGGATTCACGGTTGCTAATTCGGTCAAACCAGGCCCCAGAGTCGCAAATTCGGTCAAACCAGGCCCCAGAGTTGATTAGGGTTCGTACAGCAAATTCGCCATACAAAAGTCAGGGCAAGGGCTGCTGGTGCGTTCGGAGTTTATTTGCAAATAAAGTAATTGTTTTTTTTCTTTCATTCTGTAGTACGTTTATAGGAAATTGATTTCCAAAAAAATGTTGTTGCTGAAAAACGTCATAAGTATGTTCCAACGTGTTTTAATATGATTTTACTTCAGTTTTTGCTGATTGCCCTCAAAGCCTTAACGTTTGAATTGCTTGTGTTGCAGCTCTGCGTTTGAAATGAGTTCAACTTGCCATCACTGTTCCTTGCTGCACTAGAAACGGCAAACTCAATGAGACATGAACTGAAGGAAAAAGCAACCGAATATCTGCTGACTTTAGCGTATGAAATAATTTATTTCTGCTTTTTGTTGGTACGGGTAACAATCAAAATTACTTAGACCAGGAAAACAAGATTGTTCGCAACGTTATATTTACAGCAAATAAGAAAAGTTATCACTTTAAGATGCAAACAATTGACTGGTAACCGGTGCTGTGCGAATGTTTGGGTAAAAAAACCCGTACACTGTCGGACGATTGGAAAAAGCAAAAAATGGTCTGAAAATCATTTCTCCTCTCAGTTTCGCGTCACGTAGTCACTGGCGAGTCAGTCTGGTTTTGAGAAGTGAAGTTGCCACACGGAGTAATTAAGCAAATACCTAAGTGTACGAACAGTACAGTGTAAAAGTGTGAATAATAAAGTGACTGTTGGTTTATTGTATTGCCTGCGTTTAAGAAACTGACTGTGTTTTATTTTCAAATTACACAATCCAGAGATACGTAACAGCCCATTAGAACTAGTATTCGTAACACTATTCTAAAGAATAAAGATAACCATTTCTGGTTAAACATAACCAAAACGGCAACGCTAATGATGACCCTTTCCAATGCGCAACAATTGCCGAATTTGTGCATGGTTTTTATTTGTGTTGCTCAGTTTCCAAATCATTATTTGTAATGATTTTTCTAATATAATTCAAATGCGCCCAGTTGTAAATGAGGTCACCAAGGTCTTATCATAGTCTATAATTTCTTAAAATTAAAAATATGAATTATTTTCAATTTAACATTTAGTAATTTATACCATAAATGTGCACTTCTTCATTCGCAAATGAGAGTAAAATACGTCGTCCTGCATACTTTCAATGGTTTTGCAAAACTTGGACGTTTTGGGAATTTTTCTTCTTCGATTGCGCTCAATTGCCAGTGCGATACGTCGACGCTTTCTTTTATTTAAAAAGTTTTTAATTAATGTGGTGTTGCTGCCTTTTTTCGCTTCAGCCACTTCTAAAGCGGTTTTCAACACAAAAGCGCAGGGTTGCTGCAGATTCATTTCACAGAAAACAACGAAACACACGACAAAGCAAAGGTTTGAAAATGTCATTGCATTATTTGACAGCACAGTGTTGCAATGCAGTATTGCTTTGCCTTGTAAGCGCAACTGTTTGCAGTGTTGCTTTGCAACCTGCGCAATGACTAGATGACGCGAAAGTGAGAGAGGAACACGACAAACACGGTTGCTAATTCGGTCAAACCAGGCCCCAGAGTCGCAAATTCGGTCAAACCAGGCCCCAGAGTTGATTAAGGTTCGTACAACAAATTCGCCATACAAACGCCAGGGCACGGGTTGCTGTTGCGTTCGATGTTTATTTGCAAATAAAATAATTGTTTCTTTTTGCGTTCATTCTGTAGTACGTTTATAGGAAATTGATTGCAAAAAAAAGTTGTTGCTGAAAAACGTCATAAGTATGTTGCAACGTGTTTTAATATGATTTTACTTCAGTTTTTGCTGACTGCCCTTAAAGCCTTAACGTTTGAATTGTATGAGTTGCTGATCTGCGTTTGAAAAGAGTTCAACTTGCCATCACTGTTTCTCGCTACGCTAGAAACGGCAAACTCAATGAGACATGAAATTAAAGAAAAAGCAACCGAATATCTGCTGACTTTAGCGTATGAAATAATTTATTTCTGCTTTTTGTTGGTACGGGTAACAATCAAAATTACTTAGACCAGTAAGACAAGGTGGTTTGCAACGGTATATTTACAGCGAATAAGAAAAGTTATCCCTTTAAGATGCAAGCAATTGACTGGTAACCGGTGCTGTGCGAATGCTTGGGTAAAAAACCCGTACACTATCGGACGATTGGAAAAAGCAAAAAATGGTCTGAAAATCATTTCCCCGCTCAGTTTCGCGTCACGTAGTCACTGACCTGCGTTTATGAAGTCAGCCAGTGGTCTTCGAGGATAGTGTCAGCAAAATAAATATAACAAAAATCACAGAAAAGTGTTGAACAAATATCTAAAAAATATATATGATATACTGTTACGAATACTAAGTCTAGGGGGCTGTCACGTATCTCTGGATTGTGTGATTTGAAAATAAAACACAGTCAGTTTCTTAAACGCAGACAATAAAATACAACAACAGTCACTTTATTATTCACAGTTTACACTCTACTGTTCGTACACTTAAGTATTTGCTTAATTATTCCGTGTGGCAACTTCACTTGTCAAAACCAGACTGACTCGTTGCCCGCATCCGGCCACCTTTTATACTCTGTCCGGCCATCGCGCAGATCGTTCCCGCACATTCCGGAGTGGACTAAATGCTTCCCTGATGATCGCGACCATTGTTGCCAGATTGGACTAAAAGTTATTATCGCGGCCGTCGTTGCCACATTCAATTATGGCACGGCGCGAAGCGGCAGGGTTGCTTTGCACAGCGACAGCCTGTCTTATCGTTACACTGCCCACCACTTAGACTTGTTCGTCCCGAACAAGTGCCGAGGCTCTGCTGTGATGAGGCGCCAGACGCTCCAAATGGACTACCTTCAGCTTAGCGCCTCTATTGCTGCAACGTTGAATCCGGTATACCACGTCGTTAATCCTAGTCACGACTTCGTACGGTCCTTCCCATGACGCTTGAAGTTTCGGAGACAAACCTTTCCTCCGCTGCGGGTTGTAGAGCATTACCAACTCGCCTTCTTGGAACCCTGCTGAGTTGGCCCGTAGATCGTATCTGGCTTTCGCCTTATCGCTGACCAGTTTGGTGCGGCCCCTTATAAATTGGTGAATTTCCTCCAGTTCCGCCCGCTTATTGGCCACGTAGTCCGTTTTAGCGCCTCCCGTCGTGCTGACTACCCCGAACTTCAAGTCAGCGGGTAACCGCAACTCTGTTCCGAACACTGCTCGGGCTGGAGTGAGTGATGTCGTGTCGTGCGGGGCTGACCTATACGCCATCAGGAACAGGGGGATATGCGTGTCCCAATCCTTTTGATTCCTGCCTACCACTTTCCGCAGGTATTCCTCCAGTGTGCGGTTAAAGCGTTCCACCATGCCGTCGGACTGTGGGTGCAAAGGAGTGGTACGTGTTTTCTTTATCCCCAGCAGCTCACACACTTCCTTGAATACCGCAGACTCGAAATTCCGGCCTTGATCTGAGTGCAACTCCAACGGAACTCCGAACCTGGCTACCCAGTTGTTTACCAGCTTTTCCGAGATCGTGGTGGCCTCCTGGTTAGGAATAGGGTACACTTCGGGCCATTTGCTGAAGTAATCCATTACAACCAGCACATATTTGTTGCCTTGAGTGCTAGTTGGGAATGGGCCGGCGACTTCCATAGCAATCCGCTCGAAGGGCGCTCCCACGTTGTACTGCTGCATGCGGCCTCGAGATTTTCTTGTCGGCCCTTTCGCGGCTGAACATCGGTCGCAGCTCTTAATCCACTCGGCTACAGACTCCTGACATCCTACCCAGTAGAATCGTCTTTTTATTTTAGCGACGGTTTTGGTGATGCCTAGGTGCCCTCCACTGGAGTCGTTATGGTATGCCTCGATGACCTCGTTGATTCTGCTTTTCGGCACTACCATTAGGGGGTTGCTGGTACGACCATCCGCGCTCTCCCATTCGCGGTACAGGCAGCCTTCCTTCAGCCGCAGACTTTTCCACTGTGCCCAGTAAGCCTTAGCGATCGGGCTTTCACCAGCCATCTCCTGCCAGTCTGGACGTGCGCCTTGCTCCTTGCCTTCGACGATCTTTGCAAGATCCGCATCCTCATGCTGGTCTTTTTGTAGCCTCTCCGCAGACCACTCTTCCTCTGGCATGACGCTGACCAACCGGACGTCCACTATCTGTTCTTTGCTTTCGGCTCGCGAGCATTGCCTGCATTCGACTTTGCACGGACGGCGGGACAAGGCATCGGCATTTCCATGGCTACTGCCCTTGCGATGCTCTATCGTGTAGTCGTAGCTCTGCAGTCGCTCGATCCACCGCGCCAATTGCCCTTCAGGATCTTTAAAGTTCAGGAGCCATCTCAATGCCGCATGATCTGTGCGCAGGCGAAACTTTTGTCGATACAGATATTTGTGGAAGTGTTTCACGCAGTCCAATACCGCCAGCAGTTCTCTCCGGGTCACACAGTAATTGCGTTCCGGTTTCGATAAAACCCTACTGTAGTACGCTATCACTTGTTCCTGGCGGTCTATTATCTGTGATAGCGCACCGCCAATACTACTCCCGCTTGCATCTGTATCCAGCACAAACATCTCCCCAGGCACGGGGAAGGCCAGAATTGGAGCACTGCACAGTTTTTCCTTCAGACGTGCAAAAGCCTGTTCCTGCTCCTCGTTCCACTCGAAAGCTTGGCCCTTTTTCGTCAGTTTGTGCAGGCTGCTGGCTATGTTCGCGAATCCCGGAACAAATCGTTGGTAGTATGTGCACAGGCCCAGGAAACTGCGGAGTTCGTGTAGATTGCGTGGCCGGGGCCACTCCTTCACCGCCGTGATTTTGCCTTCATCCGTATGTACTCCGCGGGCGGAAACCGTATGACCCAGATACTTGACCTCCTTTTGGAACAGCGAGCACTTCTTTGGGTTGAGTTTAAGCCCGGCTTTTTGTATCCGCCCAAATACCTCCTTCAGCTTTCCCATGTGGTCGTCGAGGCTTTTACCCATTACGATTATGTCGTCGACGTACACCAGACACGTCCGCCAATGCAGCCCTTTTAGCACGCGTTCCATTAGCCGCTCGAATGTTGCTGGTGCGTTGCAGAGTCCAAACGGCATGACGGTGAACTGCCACAAACCATCGCCAACACTGAAAGCCGTTTTCTCCTTGTCCTTGTCTGCAAGCTCTACCTGCCAATAGCCGCTGCGTAAGTCGAGCGTGGAGAACCACTGCGTGCCTGACAGTATGTCCAGGGTGTCATCGATCCGAGGTAGTGGATAACTGTCCTTCTTGGTCACATCATTGAGCTTCCGATAGTCCACACAAAACCGGGTACTGCCATCTTTTTTCTTGACTAGCACGACCGGCGAGCACCAGGGGCCCGAAGAAGGCTCTATGACCTTGTCTTTCCGCATGTTCTCGATCAAATTGGTGACCTCCTCCCTCTTGGCCAGAGGAACTCGTCTTGGCGGTTAGCGAATCGGTTTTGCACTCCCGGTGTCGATGTTGTGCTTCACTATGGCTGTTCTTCCGCCTGCTTCTGCCGCAAAAATTGACCCATAGTGCTGCAGGAGTGACCTCGCCTTCTGTTTCTGCTTGGCCGTCAACTCGCTGCTCCACTGGTTCTCCTGCGGTATGGCGTCCATGTTAAAACCGCTCTTCTTATTACCTCCAGGTGGGCTACTCTCGCAATTGACCACTGCTACAGCTTCCTTACACTCGCCGATTACCTCATCTTTCCTGACATATCTGGGTGCATTCAGGGGGTTCAGTATTCTGACTGGTATTCTGCCATTTTTAGGTTCCACTAATGTACGTCCGATGATGATGTTGTCGTGTCCTTGTTTCGGTGCTTCTACTACCCACAGCCGACTCGTCCCATCGTCCTCGTCCACCTTTGCCCACACAATCGCCTCAGAACTCGCTGGTATGCTCCTGTGTTGACACGATACAACCTTCCGTACCGCCACGCTTCGCTCATAGCCGGTGTGCAGCGGGAATTCAACGTTGGCATATCTCAGCACATTTTCCTTCAGGTCCAGCGTAAAGCCGTGCCTAATCATGAAATCCACGCCGATAATCACGTCGTCCATTATATCCGCGACGATGAACTCATGTTCCAGGCTGCTGGTGCCGATAGCAATCGTTTTTGTAACTTTCCCTCTCACCGGCGCGCGTTCGCCAGTCGCAGTCCGCAGCTGTATGCCATGCAGCGGTTCCCAGTTCTTCAGCAGCTTCCTTTTTATGATCGAATATGACGCTCCAGTATCCAGTGTCAACACGAACAACTTTCCATCTATCCTTCCTTCAATTGTCAAGCTGCTGGGCTGTCGTTTCAGCTGTGAGACAAGGATGGTGGGGCGGCAGATTGTGGGGATCAGCTCACGCCCCTTTGGGCTGACCCGTTTTAGTTTAACGGCTCCTCGTCCTCAGCCCTGCGCTTGTTGGCTGAGCCTCGATTGTCAGTATTCCTCGCTCCAGGCGATTGCGATCGAGAACGGGAACGCCTCTTTCGTTGGCGGCAGTCTCGTGATATGTGGCCCTGCTTACCACATATCCAGCAAACAACTTTAGAGGAGACCACCCGTGGCCTGTCCGGTATCTCCGAGCTTATGGCCTGGATCGGAATGTCGTTGTCCGCCTGAATCTGGCGTATCCTTGCAGGTGCATACCGAGTGCTCCCAATCCATGCCGCTTCATATGTCATCGCGCTGGTCACCGCTTCCTTAAATGTTGGCTTGCCCATCATCAACGCAATGCGAGGTGTTTCTGGATCATGAAGACCTTCAACAAACGACTCAATCTTCATCCTCTCGAGATCATCAGCACCAAATTTTGAGACAGTGCCAACCTCCGACCTTTCCTGATATCTGTCTACTGATTTTCCAAAGCAGCCAAGTCGAATTGCAATTTAAATGTGTCGAACGGCGCAGCACCATCATAAGTAGGCACTTCTGTTCTGGCAGCAAACCCGTCCTGAACCGGTGGCAAACATTCTCGTGGCTGTACCTCTCGAAACCGTTCGTCTATCTTTCTGTGCATCGAATCTTCCATACTGTCAACTCGTTTGTTCAAGGACTCATCCAGGTTGTCAACTCGTCTGTTCAGGGATTCACCCATTTCGTCAACTCGTTTGTCCCAATTGTCTATTCGCGTCTCGAGATGCTCAACTTTCACATTCAGGCTATTGGAAATTTCCTCCACCTTCTGCTCTATGCGCGCAGAATTTTCCGCCATTTCTCGATTTGCAGTCTCGACTCTTGCCGAAATTTCGAGATTCGTAGTTTCCAGCTTCGCTGACATTTCTCGATTTGCTGTCTCGACTTTTGCCGAAATTTCGAGATTCGTAGTTTCCAGCTTCGCTGCCATCTCTTGATTCGCAGTTTCCATTTTCGCTGCCATTTCACGGTTGGAAGTCTCGAACATGCCTTTAAGTGCAACCATTAGCTGGGTCATGTCCATTGCTTGTGGCGGCGCAGCCGCTGCAGTCGTACTTTGCATCGACGCCGCACCTGCATGCGATTCCTCCATTTTGGCCGACGCCTCTTGTTCTTGCGCTCCGAACTCGTGCACAGTCCAATCGACGCCTTGTTCCTCACATGCTTCTCGCAAGCGGAACTGCAACTCCACCTTTCCGCCAGCAGTCGGCAAATTCCAGGCAGCCAGCTCCTTCTTCAGCTGGTCCACCTTCAGCAGCTCGAATTTCACCATGTCCGTGCTTTTATAATTTTATTTCTTTAGTTTTTTTTTTTATCTTCAATTTTCCACAATCCCACTTCTGACACCAAATGTTACGAATACTAAGTCTAGTGGGCTGTCACGTATCTCTGGATTGTGTGATTTGAAAATAAAACACAGTCAGTTTCTTAAACGCAGACAATAAAATACACCAACAGTCACTTTATTACTCACAGTTTACACTCTACTGTTCGTACACTTAAGTATTTGCTTAATTATTCCGTGTGGCAACTTCACTTGTCAAAACCAGACTGACTCGTTGCCCGCATCCGGCCACCTTTTATACTCTGTCCGGCCATCGCGCAGATCGTTCCCGCACATTCCGGAGTGGACTAAATGCTTCCCTGATGATCGCGACCATTGTTGCCAGATTGGACTAAAAGTTATTATCGCGGCCGTCGTTGCCACATTCAATTATGGCACGGCGCGAAGCGGCAGGGTTGCTTTGCACAGCGACAGACTGTCTTATCGTTACAATACATTACATATATATATTGTAACGATGAGACAGTCTGTCTGTCAGCCGCCGTGGCTCAGTTGGTTAGTGCGCGGTCCAAGCGAGTCGCATGCAGAGCGACGCTAGTTCGAATTCTGCATGTAGTAACACCTAAAAAAAATAACGGGAAACTCGTTTTCTCTTTCGGTGGCTGTCCTCTCAGCTGGAAATGGCAAACCTCTGAGAGTAAAAATTGCCTATGAAAAAGCTCCCAACCTGCCGTTCGGAACCGGCATAAAACTGTAGGTCCCTTCCACCCGCGTACAAAATTCACACGCACAACACGGGTGGTTGCGGGAAGCTAGGCCTTAGTCTCGCGTAAGCGGGCTGTCGTGCCAATCAATTATTAAAATTAATTATTATGAGACAGTCTGTCGCTGTGCAAAGCAACCCTGCCGCTACGTGCCGTGCTATAATCCAATCTGGCAACGACGGCCGCGATAGTAACTTTTAGTCCAATCTGGCAGCGACGGCCGCGATAATAACTTTTAGTCCAACCTGGCAATGATGGAAACTTTTAGTCCACTCCGGAATGTGCGGGAACGATCTGCGCGATGGCCTGAGAGGTATAAAAGGCAGCCGGATGCGGCGCAGCGAGTCAGTCTGGTTTTGACAAGTGAAGTTGCCACGCGGAGTAATTAAGCAAATACTGAAGTGTACGAACAGTAAAGTGCGAATAATAAAGTGACTGCTGGTTTATTTTATTGTCTGCGTTTAAGAAACTGACTGTGTTTTATTTTCAAATTACACAATCCAGAGATACGTAACAGCCCACTAGACTTAGTATTCGTAACATTTGGTGTCAGAAGTGGGATTGTGGAAAATTAAAAATAAACCAAAAAAATAAATAAATAAAATTCAAGAAGCACGGACATGGTTAAACTGGAGCTGCTGAAGGTAGACCAGCTGAAGAAGGAGCTGGCTGCCTGGAATTTGCCGACTGCTGGCGGAAAGGTGCAGTTGCAGTTGCGCTTGCGGGAAGCATGTGAGGCACGAGGCGTCGATTGGACTGTGCACGAGTTCGGAGCGCAAGAACTAGAGGCGTCGGCCAAGGTGGAGGAATCGCCTGCTGCTGCTGCGTCGCTGCAAAGTACGGCTGTAGCGGCTGCGCCACTACAAGCATTGGACATGAGCCAGCTAATGGTTGCACTTAAAGGCATGTTCGAGACCTCCAACCATGAAATGGCAGCGAAGCTGGAAACTACGAATCTCGAAATTTCGGCGAAAATCGAGACTGCAAATCGTGAAATGTCGGCGCAGATGGCAGCGAAAATGGAAACGGCGACACATGAAATATCGGCGCAAGTGTCAGAGCGAATGGAAGTCAAGCTTCAGGAAAACTCTGCGCGCTTGGAGCAGAAAGTGGAGGAAATCTCAGACAGGATCAATGGGAAAGTCGAGCACCTGGAGACGCGAGTAGAGCACTTGGATAAACGAGTCGACGACCTGGATGATTCCCTGAACAAACAAGTTGATAGTCTGGAAGATTCGATGCACAGAAAGATAGACGAACGGCTTCGAGAGGTACAGCCACGAGAATGTTTGCCACCGGTTCAGGACGGTTTTGCTGCCAGAACAGAAGTGCCTACTTATGATGGTGCTGCACCGTTCGCTACATTTAAATTGCAATTCGACTTGGCTGCTTTGGAAAATCAGTGGACAGATATCAGGAAAGGTCGGAGGTTGGCACTGGCGTTGAAAGGTCCTGCGGCCGAGGTGATCAAATCGGTTCCAGAATGTTTAAGAAGTGATTACGGTGCCATCATGAGAGCGTTGGCAGCGAAGTATAGCAACGAGCACAACCATGCGCTATACTACTGTGAGCTGAAGAACCGCAAGCAACGAGCCAACGAGGCGCTGCAGACATATGCAACAGACATTGAGCGGCTCGTACAGTTGTGCTACCCAAAATTTGGTGCTAATGATCTCGAGAGGATGAAGATTGAGTCGTTTGTTGAAGGTCTTCATGATCCAGAAACACCTCGCAGTGCATTAATGATGGGCAAGCCGACATTTAAGGAGACGGTGACCAGCGCGAGGACATATGAAGCGGCATGGATTGGGAGCACTCGGTACGCACCTGCAAGGATACGCCAGATTCAGGCGGACAACGACATTCCGATCCAGGCCATAAGCTCTGAGATACCGGGCAGGCCACGAGTCGTCTCCTCTAAAGTTGTTTGCTGGGTATGTGGCAAGCAGGGCCATATATCACGAGACTGCCGCCAACGGAAGAGGCGTTCCCGTTCTCGATCGCAATCGCCTGAAGCGAGGAATACTGACAATCGAGGCTCAGCCAACAATCGCAAGGCTGAGGACGAGGAGCCGTTAAACTGAAACGGGTCAGCCCAAAGGGGCGTGAACTGATCCCCACAATCTGCCGCCCCACCATCCTTGTCTCACAGCTGAAACGACAGCCCAGCAGCTTGACAATTGAAGGAAGGATAGATGGAAAGTTGTTCGTGTTGACACTGGATACTGGAGCGTCATATTCGATCATAAAAAGGAAGCTGCTGAAGAACTGGGAACCGCTGCATGGCATACAGCTGCGGACTGCGACTGGCGAGCGCACGTCGGTGAGAGGAAAAGTTACAAAAACGATTGCTATCGGCACCAGCAGCCTGGAACATGAGTTCATCGTCGCGGATATAATGGACGACGTGATTATCGGCGTGGATTTCATGATTAGGCACGGCTTTACGCTGGACCTGAAGGAAAATGTGCTGAGATATGCCAACGTTGAATTCCCGCTGCACACCGGCTATTAGCGAAGCGTGGCGGTAAGGAAGGTTGTATCGTGTCAACACAGGAGCATACCAGCGAGTTCTGAGGCGATTGTGTGGGCAAAGGTGGACGAGGACGATGGGACGAGTCGGCTGTGGGTAGTAGAAGCACCGAAACAAGGACACGACAACATCATCATCGGACGTACATTAGTGGAACCTAAAAATGGCAGAATACCAGTCAGAATACTGAACCCCCTGAATGCACCCAGATATGTCAGGAAAGATGAGGTAATTGGCGAGTGTAAGGAAGCTGTAGCAGTGGTCAATTGCGAGAGTAGCCCGCCTGGAGGTAATAAGAAGAGCGGTTTTAACATGGACGCAATACCGCAGGAGGACCAGTGGAGCAGCGAGTTGACGGCCAAGCAGAAACAGAAGGCGAGGTCACTCCTGCAGCACTATGGGTCAATATTTGCGGCGGAAGCAGGCGGAAGAACAGCCATAGTGAAGCACAATATCGACACCGGAAGTGCAAAACCGATTCGCTAACCGCCAAGACGAGTTCCTTTGGCCAAGAGGGAGGAGGTCACCAATTTGATCGAGAACATGCGGAAAGACAAGGTCATAGAGCCTTCTTCGGGCCCCTGGTGCTCTCCGGTCGTACTAGTCAAGAAAAAGGATGGCAGTACCCGGTTTTGTGTGGACTATCGGAAGCTCAATGATGTGACCAAGAAGGACAGTTATCCACTACCTCGGACCGATGACACCCCGGACACACTGTCAGGCACGCAGTGGTTCTCCACGCTCGACTTACGCAGCGGCTATTGGCAGGTAGAGCTTGCAGACAAGGACAAGGAGAAAACGGCTTTCAGTGTTGGCGATGGTTTGTGGCAGTTCACCGTCATGCCGTTTGGACTCTGCAACGCACCAGCAACATTCGAGCGGCTAATGGAACGCGTGCTAAGAGGACTGCATTGGCGGACGTGTCTGGTGTACGTCGACGACATCATCGTGATGGGTAAAAACTTCAACGACCACCTGGGAAAGCTAAAGGAGGTATTCGAGCGGATACGAGAAGCTGGGCTTAGACTCAACCCAAAGCCGATCATATCGAGCTACTTCAACAACAGGCTGCTGCTGTACGACACGGACGATGGCGTACAGCAGTATGCGGTGTCCGGTGGCGTTCCACAGGGCTCAGTGCTCGGCCCAACACTGTGGAACGTCATGTATGACGGCATCCTCCGCCTTGATCTGCCGGAGGATGTGAAAATTATTGGTTACGCTGATGATATCGCGATAGTTGCTGTGGCGAAACATACCGAGACGCTACAACGAAGATGCAACGACACTATAGTCCGCGTGAAACAGTGGTTGACTGACGCAAAGCTGGAGCTGGCGGCACACAAAACTGAAGCAGTGCTGCTCAGCACTAGAAAGCAGAGGGAGGTGCTCACCATCACAGTAGGAGAGCACGAAATCTTGTCCCAGCCCTATCTTCGATACCTTGGGCTCGTCGTTGACACGAAATTGACGTTCAAGGAGCACCTCAAAACTGTATGCGAGAAGGCTGCACACGTAAACACACAGTATGGGCGGACGCGACGAAAACGAGAGAATACACGAAAGGCATCAGGGCGACTTACCGATTAAGTGCAATACGGGTTGCCAGCGCCTTTCGCACAGTGTCGGACGACGCCATAGGAGTCATAGCGAGCATGCCGCCCATTGACCTGCTGGCGTGCGAAATGCAACGCTTATATAATGCTGCCACCAAGCCGACGAGCGTTGCTAAAGCTGCGGAAAGATGCGCCACTATTAGAGACTGGCAGCACAGATGGGATCAATCCAGCAAGGGACGTTGGACTTGTGCACTAATCCCGGATATCGCACGGTGGGTTGAGCGTAAGCATGGTGAGTTAGACCACAGCATAACGCAGCTACTGAGTGGGCACGGCTGCTTCAAGCAATACAGGTTCAAACATGAGGACGACCCTTCCTGCCCGCAGTGCCCATTGAAGCACGAGACCGCAGAGCATGTCCTGTTCGAGTGCCCGCGGTTTAAGTCCGTCCGAAGGGAATTAGCAGTAGCTCTTGGGGAGCATCCGTCCGTCTTAAACCTGACCGCACACATGTGTGACACCCCACGCAAGTGGGAAGCTGTATGCTCGGCAGCAGCCAGCATTATGAAAACACTGTGCGTTTTAGAACGCCAACGTAGGGAAAACAGGTAGTCCGAGGTGGTGCGCACGGTGCCGCACCCTACTGATACCAGGAAGTAATTCCTCGCAGGACGTTCCCTGATATCAGTGTAGGAGATAGAAGGGTTTTTAGTGGGTGAAAGTCTAACACTTCGGCTTTCAATTCTTTTCCCTTCTTTAAAATAAAAAAAAAAAAGACTCAACCCAAAGAAGTGCTCGCTGTTCCAAAAGGAGGTCAAGTATCTGGGTCATACGGTTTCCGCCCGCGGAGTACATACGGATGAAGGCAAAATCACGGCGGTGAAGGAGTGGCCCCGGCCACGCAATCTACACGAACTCCGCAGTTTCTTGGGCCTGTGCACATACTACCGCCGATTTGTTGCGGGAATCGCGAACATAGCCAGCAGCCTGCACAAACTGACGAAAAAGGGTCAAGCTTTCGAGTGGAACGAGGAGCAGGAACAGGCTTTTGCACGTCTGAAGGAAAAACGGTACTAATACTACCGCCGATTTGTTGCGGGAATCGCGAACATAGCCAGCAGCCTGCACAAACTGACGAAAAAGGGCCAAGCTTTCGAGTGGAACGAGGAGCAGGAACAGGCTTTTGCACGTCTGAAGGAAAAACTGTGCAGTGCTCCAATTCTGGCCTTCCCCGTGCCTGGGGAGATGTTTGTGCTGGATACAGATGCAAGCGGGAATAGTATTGGCGGTGTGCTATCACAGATAATAGAAGGCCAGGAACAAGTGATAGCGTACTACAGTAGGGTTCTATCGAAACCGGAACGCAATTACTGTGTGACACGGAGAGAACTGCTGGCGGTATTGGACTGCGTAAAACACTTCCACAAATATCTGTATGGACAAAGGTTTCGCCTGCGCACAGATCATGCGGCATTGAGATGGCTCCTGAACTTTAAAGATCCTGAAGGGCTATTGGCGCGGTGGATCGAGCGACTGCAGAGTTACGACTACACGATAAAGCATCGCAAGGGCAGTAGCCATGGAAATGCCGATGCCTTGTCACGCCGTCTGTGCAAAGTCGAATGCAGGCCGTGCTCGCGAGCCGAAAGCAAAGAACAGATAGTGGACGTCCGGTTGGTAAGCGTTATGCCAGAGGAAGAGTGCTCTGCGGAGAGGCTGCAAAAGGACCAGCGTGAGGATGCGGATCTTGCATCCAGACTGGCAGGAGATGGCCGGTGAAAGCCCGATCGCTAAGGCTTACTGGGCACAGTGGAAAAGTCTGCGGCTGAAAGAAGGATGCCTGTACCGCGAATGGTAGAGCGCGGATGGTCGGACCAGCAACTCCCTAATGGTAGTGCCGAAATGCAGAATCAACGAGGTCATCGAGGCATACCATAACGACTCCAGTGGAGGGCACCTGGGCATCACCAAAACCGTCGCCAAAATAAAAAGACGATTCTACTGGGTAGGATGTCAGGAGTCTGTAGCCGAGTGGATTAAGAGCTGCGACCGATGTTCAGCCGCGAAAGGGTCGACAAGAAAATCTCGAGGCCGCATGCAGCAGTACAACGTGGGAGCGCCCTTCGAGCGGATTGCTATAGACGTCGCCGGCCCATTCCCAACTAGCACTCAAGGCAGCAAATATGCGCTGGTTGTAATGGATTACTTCAACAAATGGCCCGAAGTGTACCCTATTCCTAACCAGGAGGCCACTACTATCTCGGAAAAGCTGGTAAACAACTGGGTAGCCAGGTTCGGAGTTCCGTTGGAGTTGCACTCCGATCAAGGCCGGAATTTCGAGTCTGCGGTATTCAAGGAAGTGTGTGAGCTGCTGGGCATAAAGAAAACGCGTACCACTCCTTTGCACCCACAGTCAGACGGCATGGTGGAACGCTTTAACCGGACACTAGAGGAATACCTGCGGAAAGTGGTAGGCAGGAATCAAAAGGATTGGGACACGCATATCCCCCTGTTCCTGATGGCGTATAGGTCAGCCCCGCATGACACGACATTACTCACTCCAGCCCGAGCAGTGTTCGGAACAGAGTTGCGGTTACCCGCTGACTTGAAGTTCGGGGTAGTCAGCATGACGGGAGGCGCTAAGACGGACTACGTGGCCAATCAGCGGGCGGAACTGGAGGAAATTCACCAGTTTATAAGGGGCCGCACCAAACTGGTCAGCGATAAGGCGAAAGCCCGATATGATCTACGGGCCAACTCAGCAGGGTTCCAAGAAGGCGATTTGGTAATGCTCTACAACCCGCAGCGGAGGAAAGGTTTGCCTCCGAAACTTCAAGCGACATGGGAAGGACCGTACGAAGTCGTGACTAGGATTAACGACGTGGTATACAGGATTCAACGTTGCAGCAATAGAGGCGCTAAGCTGAAGGTAGTCCATTTGGAGCGCCTGGCGCCTCATCAGGACGAACAACTCTAAGTGGTGGGCAGTGTAACGATGAGACAGTCTGTCGCTGTGCAAAGCAACCCTGCCGCTACGTGCCGTGCTATAATCCAATCTGGCAACGACGGCCGAGATAGTAACTTTTAGTCCAATCTGGCAGCGACGGCCGCGATAATAACTTTTAGTCCAACCTGGCAATGATGGAAACTTTTAGTCCCCTCCGCAATGTGCGGGAACGATCTGCGCGATGGCCTGAGTGGTATAAAAGGCAGCCGGATGCGGCGCAGCGAGTCAGTCTGGTTTTGGCAAGTGAAGTTGCCACACGGAGTAATTAAGCAAATACTGAATTGTACGAACAGTAAAGTGTGAATAATAAAGTGACTGTTGGTTTATTTTATTGTCTGCGTTTAAGAAACTGACTGTGTTTTATTTTCAAATTACACAATCCAGAGATACGTAACAGCCCACTAGACTTAGTATTCGTAACAATATATATAAAATAATATATAAAAATTAAATAAATAATTTATAATCACTTATATATGTAATATAACAATGATAACAAAAGTAATGATATTTGTAAGTTACAAAGCAACAACATTGACATGATTATGGTGAAATATGCTCATATATCAAGTAGAAATGGTTGTTTACGTACGCCAATTTGAATAACAGCAATAATTTACGTCTCCTAAAGAGCATGGTTCCACTTAGTAGTAGTAGCCTCTTCGTTAGCATTTAAAACAAAATAGGAAAACAACAAAACTATTGCGAACGATGTTCTATTAAAAAAAATACAAACATGACTACACCTATACCTCGCTATACGGCCGCTCTTTATACGGCATTTCGCTATAACGGCCCTCTTCAATTAAGGCACGTTTTGGATTTACGGCCTAAAATGTTTCGCTACAACGGCAAACAAACTTTTTTTCGAACGTAGGACAATTTTTGTAAGCCAGGCCCATCTTTACCAGCGAAAAATGATGACGACAGTGATCTGCAGATTACGATTTCTTCATCTTCAGATCAAAGCCATTTTAAAAAGATTATGTAAAATATGTGTATGTACATATTCACATACACATATTTTATGTAACATGAACTTGTTTCATTTTTGTTTATACATTATTGTTGGTTTTATGTTTATGTTTATGTTTATTCAGTCTAGAGTATTCGCAACCTTACAGACTATGAAACAATTGTAAATAAATAAATTTAAATCACTTAAAACTAGATAAAAATATTACAAAGAAATAACTTAAATTGAGCCCTACTTAAGTTAAAATCAAAATGATGATTAGCACAAAGAAGGTTAAAATCAGAAAGCGCTTTATTGATTGGCTCATTAAGTGCATAATTGACTTTATGACCCTCAGTCCAAAATATATGATGTCGTCGCAGCGTCTTAGCTGGGACATGGAAGTTAATTAGACCGAGCAAATCAGGGCAATCGATGAATCCAGAAACAATATCATATATAAAACAAAGGGCCCAGATTCTTCTGCGCAACTCGAGTGACTGCAGATTTATTAATTTACAACACGAAATATAGGGGGGAAGTGGTAGATCGAAGTTAAGAGAGTTAAGAGCAAACTTAACAAATTTACGCTGAACCCGCTCAAGACGATAGATATGTACATCATAGTGTGGGTTCCAAATAAAAGACCCATATTCCAATTTCGATCTGACGAACGCATTAAAGAGCAATTTACGCGTATATGGATCCTTGAAACCCACACTATGCCGTTTAACAAAGGCAAGAGAGGAAAAAGCCTGAGGAATGATACGGTTCAAATGGCTGACAAACGTGAAACCCGAATCAAACACAACACCAAGATCCAACACCTCATCTAGGGACTTTAGCACACAATTAGAGATAGAGTAGGAGGTAAGACGAATATTACGGGATTTAGAAAAGGAAATAGAATTACATTTATTTATATTAACAGAAAGATTATTACGACAACACCAATCAAAAAAGTTGTTAACTTCGCATTGGAGAAGATAAGAGTCAGACTGATTATGGACTTTAGAAAATATTTTTAAATCATCAGCATAAAGAAGAAAACAGGAACTACTAAAACAACTACTAACATCATTCATAAACAGCACAAAGAATAGAGGTCCCAGTATACTACCCTGAGGGACGCCAGACGAAGCCACATAAGATTTTGAGCAAACACCATCAACACGAACAACGTTTACCCTATTAAACAAATAAGATCTAATCCAACTCAACACATTAGAGTAAAAACCCATCTTCTCCAACTTCGATAACAAAGCCGAATGCGAAACCCTATCGAAAGCTTTAGTAATATCCGTATAAATAACATCAACCTGACCACCACCAACAAAAGAAGAAATACAATAGTTAGTGAAGACAGCCAGATTAGTAACAGTAGAACGACCAGGGACGAAACCATGCTGGGATGGCGAGATATAACGCTTAACAACAAAAGACAATTTGGACATAACAACTTTCTCAAACAACTTAGAAATATTAGGGAGTTTAGAAATTGGCCTATAGCAGGACACGTCATTCTATTTGCCACTTTTAAACACCGGAGTAATATACGTGATTTTCCAAGCATCAATGAAGACTCCAGAGCTCAAAGACATATTAAATAAAAGCAACAAGGGACCAACAATGGACGACATACAATTTTTCAGCAAAAATGGTGAGATCCCATGCACATCAGCCTGCTGAGAATTCTTCAGATTATTTATCCCAACCAAAATGTCCTCTTCAGAAAGTACTAAGGACCCAAAATCAATATTTGAATTAATATTGTTGAGGGAGTCCTGGTCATGCCATGGACTATCTGCAACAAAATTGGCCTCAAAAAACTCCGCAAAAAAGTTTGCAGTCTGTAATGCAGAATTAGAAACCCTACCTGAAGGACATCGCCACTGGAAATGTCGAGGAGGACCGCTTGGACTGGATAAAAGTCCAAAACGACTTGGGATTAGATTTAATATTAGCTTCAAACCTAAGGAGATACTGCTTATAAAGAAACTTATCAAGGAAATTAAAATTCTTCAAGTAATACAAATATTTGTCTCGGAAGTCAGGATTACCCGTAGATTTAAAGCGCTTATAGAACTTATTCCGCAAGTTTTTTAACCGTTTTAAGCCCTTGGTATACCAAGGCAATCTATAAGATTTCATAGGATGACGAGGAACATTCTTACTGATAATATATTGCAGCTTGGACACAAAACGTGCAAAACACTCGTCCAAACTAAGGGTCGCAAATAATGAGTGCCAATCAATATCGCCAATTAGATTATTTAAATTACTAAAATCACATAAGTTATAATTAAAATTAAAACAATTATTTTGCGTCTTAAGAGCAGGGTAGTCATAAAATTCAAGATTTAAAACTAATGGTACATGATGCATATCAGTAGAACAGATCGGGGAATCACAGGAAAGAAGATTAAAATTCAGATTACTACTGATAAAAATTAGATCCAGGATTCTATCAAGCTTATTAACATATGTATTAATTTGAGAAAGCCCTATACCAAAGAAACCATCAATAAGATTAATTTCATGAGAGTGATTAACATTGCCTGGTATGAAGAAACCATCAACAGGCGAGCAGTTCCACACAAGCTTATTAAGATTGTAATCACCGAGTATGCAAAGTTGAGTGCTATCATTCACCGGCGGCAAGTGCAAGACATTAGTGACATGCATCGCATAGAGAGTATCCGGGCTATTAGGGGGAATATATGACACACAAACGTAAAGCACGTGATTAACACCAGATATACAGACACACAGCTGGTCCATTGATGGTTCTATATTACGAACAAAAGCGAAATTTGCTATTCGATATAACGAATATTTATGTTGCTTATCACCCTTCGGATTGTTTTTGTTTGAGCATTCACATTCTTTACAATAACAATGAATGTTCATAAGAGTAAGCTTTGCCAACCGCTGCTTTAAAACTTTAAAATTTACGTCAAGTTACCAACATTCTATTTGTGTGCATTGCCGATAATTTGTTTTGCGTTCGGTTGGCTTTTTTCTTTTAAAAATTAAAATTTCAATAAGCAATCAAGAGAAATTCCCATAGAGAAAAGATTACTTGCGGTAAAGAGGCAATCGCGCATCGAAGACTTTTTCACTGTACAGACATATAGTATAAACACAACCAAGTCGTCGTGCGATTTTTACGCAGCGAACGTACGCTGTCAAAATTAAAACACACAGCAGTAAATGTGATTGCCCACAACGACGACGACTGCGATATTCGACCGACGACCGGTCGTCCGACGATAGAACAAATTCTAATTTGCTCGCAGTCGTCGTGCGAACCAATCAGCTGTGCAACTATCAGCGGTGAAAAACGAAAACACAAACAAACGAAAAATTGTGGTAAAATTTTGTGATTTGTGGTTTTTTGAGGTTGCAAAGTTGTAAGTGGTTCAAATTTTAATAAAAAATTGTGCCAAATAATCTATTTTGTCTTTCCCTTTCGTATGTTTTAGAAAATGGACAAGACGGAGCTCCTAATTGACCGAGCAGCGAAAGAAATCGTGCCCGCACTGGCAGTTGCGCTTCTGATTAGAGTTGCAGCTGGAAACGGTTTTGTACTGCCGTGAAGGAATTTGGCTAATATTGCTGCCCCGAAAGTAGCAAAAGTCGTCGCCTGGACAAATCAAGTTTGCGCATATGACAATACGCCCGGTAGTGTTTGCCGTCGAGCGCCTGGCAGAGCGGGTGCGCTCCGAGGGACTGGAGGTGGTGTGCGTGCCTACTAGCTTTCAGGCGCATCAGCCGATTGTCGAGCATCAGCTGCAGCTGGGCGATCTGGACCGGCATACAAAGCTGGCCGTGGCCATCGATGGCGCCGACGAGGTCGATAGCGACATGGTACTGGTCAAGGGCGGCGGCGGGTGTCTGCTTCAGGAGAAAATAGTGGCCGCCTGCGCGAAGCAGCTTATTGTCATAGCGGACTACACCAAGAACTCCCAGCGCCTGGGCGAACAGTACAAGAAGGGGATTCTGATCGAGGTGGTGCCCATGGCATATGTGCCAATAAGGCAGCGCATTGCGGCCATGCATGGCGGTAGCCAAGGCGGGGCCGTGCGTCACGGACAATGGCAACTTCATACTTGACTGGCACTTTGAGCCGACAACGGTTTACGACTGGAAGGCGGTGAATGAAGATTTGCTGCTCATACCGGGCGTGGTCGAGACAGGTTTGTTCGTGGACATGGCAACGAAGGCGTATTTTGGTATCTGTGGTGGTCTGTATTCGAATCTCATGTTTGTTTTGTAAACACGCTGCTTATTAAAAAAAAATAATAATAAATAAATCCTTAGCCAGGTATGTGTCTTAATACAAATTGCTTTTAATCGCGCGGTCCAATGAATCTCGCCAGCGGTTCTCGAGCGAGTAAGTGTTGCATTGCACCTTCAGAAGGACTTCTTGCTGCGCGTCGGCAGCAGACTTTCCTTGGCGTAATTGAATAATGACAGCAGACCCTGTTTCTTGCCGCGCGAGAAATAGTTTGTGACCACATGGTAATTGTCTGTAACCTATATACACATTCTATTTGACTATTAATAAATAATAATAATAAATTAACCGCCCTCAAAGGACAACAATAACGACGTACCCATATGCTCGTTTTCTCGACTTATCGAATTCATGTTGATTTCATTCACTCAAAATAAAAGGCAATTGTGTGTTTGCCGTGTTTGCAGAAATAATAGCTGATGCGAATGTCGCATCATTCTGTTTTACTGTGCGTATTTTCACGACGACGACGCACTGCGTAATTTTTCGGTGCGTATAAATTCCCACGACGACTTGGTTGTGTTTATACTGTTACGAAATTCCCCAGTTAGTTATCGACGGTTCGTTTTTGATTGTATTTGAAAATAAAACAACTTCAATTAGTCAGCAAAAATCAACAATCACTTTATTTACAGTTTTACACTTCGCTTGTATCTACACTTGTTACCACTTTGCTGGCTCAACACAGACTCGACCCATTGCGCTGCACACTGCTGCTTTTATACCAGTTTTCTTATCGCGCCGAAGTTTCTTGCAACTTCCAATTGGAAAGCGCTCGACCATTCTCGCACAGCCATATCGGACTATACCAAGCGAATTATACCAAATTTGTCGTACTTCAAAGTGCATGCCTAAAAGTATGCATTCCTGTACAGTGCGGCACGGAATTTCTCATCGTATCAATACTAATAGTCATATCTGGGGTCGAATCGAGCGATCCGTGAACGCACAACTCGTCACGTAAAAGTTGTGATTTCGTATTACGCCATACGTGAACGAGTACTCGCTAACGTAATTCAGTATGATGCCTTCCGAAAGTGCGTACGTTAACGAGTATTTTCGTACGAACTGTCATTCGATCAAACAATTGTGTTCGTAAACGACAAGAACAAAATAATGTAAATAATTTTTGAAAAAACTTATAAAAAACCAATTTTGTTACTAAAATGATTATTTTAGGACAAATACAAATAAAATAAATGCGGCACAAAAGGAATGAATGTTGATAGCCACCACTTGCAAGAAGAGCAAGGGCTGCTGCTAGTTGCAGCGCTGGTGGAGCCGCTGTAGACTGTTGCCGATTAAACCGTAACTTCTCCAAGACATATTTGAATGCTTCTTTAGTTAACCGAAATCTTTTAACGAATCTGTAAGAGAACTTTGTACAGTCTAAGTTTCTTCCAATATTTTTTATTTAACTTACGCCGCGCTTGGTAGATCTAATGGGTTGCTTTGGTCCCTTAATCGCCTTCGCACAATCCTTTCGTCACAATCACTTTCGTCGGATGATAAAAAAAGAGCAAGGCAGCGTCCATACTCTATTTGCTACAACTTTTGTTCAACAGTTTCTCAAAATAATGGAAATTCTTATGCCATTCGCTTTCGTATGCCATCATCCCATTTATTTCACACGATTAACATATCACGGAATTTTCTTTCGTACGATTGCCGATACGTTCACGGATCGCTTGATTCGACCCCTGTATTTTGAAAATGCTGGAATAAAACAACATATTTTTCAACCTTCTTCTTCTTCCGTCTGTCCTTTGCTCAAAATTGCGGTCGCTGTCCTTTGGGGTCAGGATGACCCCAATCAAACGGTTATGTAATTTACTGACAAAACATGAAGAAATGTTGCACAAAAACCACAAAAGAAAGGGTTTTTCTCGATTTGTTTTTGGGTTCGCCTGAGGTCAAATAGACCCTAAGAGACAGGCAGAAGGCTAAAACCTGAATGTGTGAGACTTATTTCTTTAAGGATGGTTTAAAACAAAAAAAATTTCGATCGATTTAACGAATTTTTCGATCTAACAAATTGGGAGTACATGAGATTCGTTATATTGGACGTCCACTGTACTTATGTATGTACTTGTTATGTATGTATTTTTGATTTGAATGAAATAAAAAGATAAAATGCATTTTGAATGATAAACCATGTTACATATTCAACAAAATCGGAACCGATCCCATTGATTTTGTATGAAATTGTATTAGAATAATTGTACGGCTTTTCGCTTTACGGCCAAGTTTCGTGGAACGTATCTAGGCCGTAAAGCGAGGTATGGGTGTATATGAAATTTTCGCTTTAAATCTTGATGCATGTGACACCCTTGCGATCTTCTTTCTCTTCCTAAATTTGAACTGCAGCGCTTCACATCCTGTTCAATGAGAACATTTGCCGATAACTGCTATTTCTCGTACGCCCACTTTCGTGGTTCTCCGTACTTAGTCTACCTTGTTAATTGTATCTTGGTCACAGGTAGATGACTCTGTAAGTATACCTGCCATTCAGTTTACCCATCGAAATTCTATTTCAAGCACGTGAATCATGCCCAAGTTTAAGATGTATTTGCGTACGGTATCCCAGACACATATCGCATAAAAAAATGTAATGAGAGCAACATCGTCTGGCATATCAATTGTTCAGTTATAATCATGACACTAGAAAATTGTTGATTTACCTATAGGTAAATATCTTAACAAATTGTCGCAGAGAAACAGAAACGATGTAAAAATAATTTATACAAAGAACTCATTCGCTTTACTGAAGTTTCTGAAACAATTTATTTCAATAAAACATAATACATGTTTAGTTTAAGGTTTAATATTTTTAATCTTATGTACATACAATTTAATAATAAAGTAGGTGTTTGTGAAATGAAATTAATCATTCTAAAATGTCACAAGTAGGAAATAATTTTATTTTAAACAAAATGGTCAAGCATATTTAGAAGCCTTTCTCACTTTAGCAGCGAAATGGTTTACATGTAGATATATTTATTTATATGAATACAAGACGGGTGTTCTGCAAAGACTGAATGTAAATACGAATATAGATGCAGTCATGCTTGCGACGAGGCTAGAATGCTTCTTCCGCAAACGTAAGTCCAGTCACGCCCGTGTTTACGCCTACGATATGCGCGGATCGTGAGGAAAGCGTGAATTTGTCCTAGATCGAACTCCAGACAACATCACTATCGAATACATTGCATGTTTAAGCACCAACGACACCGCCATTATATCATGCCCATTTACATGCTGTAATGATTTTCCTTAAAAAAATTGAACTAAACATCGTGCGGCATGAAATTATGCACTACTACCGCAACGTTCAATGTGTACAGATGTAGCGTTCTCCCCGAGCAATGGTTTCTCAGTAGATCGTATTATATATATTCGTTACATTTAAATACATTTATATCTGGCCAACACATGTGTACATCATACTTACATTTATTATTTCTTTATTATAAATATTCAATTTATTACGTGTATATATGCATACGAATCCTTATTTTTGTCTATTTCATTTTCTCTTGCTCCTACACTTCTCATTCAACTTCCGCGTGGTTGTTTCCTATTAGTCGTGTCTCATTTTGGTAACAATAATTTTAATTTTTTACTTAAATATATGCTACATAAAGAGTGTGACTATAGTAAAAACACAAATTATTAGTTCCTAATTTGATTCTACCTTGAATTTATGTTATGTATGTTCTGGTGACGATTTTACTCTTATCGGCAAAGGTTGCACGGATGCGTTGCGAATTTATAGCTCTACGCCATATCAATGTGAACCTTTACGCATAGTATGGGCAGCAACAGAAAGTTGATGCTTGTTGCTCTATTATGAGACTTGTGTGACTGTTTGTATGCGTGTAACTACGTCAGTGTGTTTTTGTGCATCTACAGATTCCATAGATGGTATTTAGAAATGAGTACACTCAGGTGCAAAAATTACATATTTTTTCGATCGGATGTTGGTTGGTTTGGTTGGCTATTTAAGTCTTTGAAACATTGAAATACGATTTAATCCTGGTTATTAAAAAGTTTCACTAATTTTAAATCTTAAACCCTAACGAAAGCGTGAAATTTGATTTCCGCTAATTGTAATAGTATAAATCTCTGCAGAGCTTGCCAATGTAACGGCATGCAATAAAAAAGTCGTGCACACGTACATCACGGCACCAAAGCGCCTCGCTGTCAGCAAACCTCAACGGGATAGGACACTGTTTACATCTAAGCATCAAACGTCATTCTCAGCGTCCAATGATTTCATTTTGAATTTAACGCACTTACAGGTGCTGCGGATTGAAGCGCAGTCACTGCTGATGGCGTCGAAACCAAATTCGTCCCGCCAGCATCTATGTTGTGCTGTTTCTGGTGGTGCTGTTGCGTTTGTAACGTGTCGGCGGTGTTGCAAATGATGGCGCCCTGTCCGACGGCTGGCGTTGTATTCGAAGCAACTGAGTAATCCAATTTATAGATCGCACTGCGCGTCACGTCGTCCATTGACGCTTCCTGACACTCGCGTCCGTTATGGCTTTGTGAACCACAATTGTAGCAGGAAATCGGTTTGTTAACACTAGCAGTTACCGCTTGCGCGCTATATGGGGACGTTGCCAGTATTGCTGCGTTGGGAACCGCTGTCGGCGCTACTTGTTGTTGTGGTGCCTGCTGCTGCTGTAGTTGAGACACACCCGATGACACGTTGGTATTAGCTGGAGCTGCATTTGATGAACGCAGCGTCACCGACGGTGGTGTGGGCCCAGATAAAAAAGCCATGTTGGGCGGCGCTTGGTGGTACGCTTGATACAGGATATCGCAGTTTTGTACTATCCGAAATGGGGTTTGTGTTAAAGGAGGCGTATGAGGCATAAGCGGCGGTCGTGATGCTGTAGCATGATGTTGTGACGCTATGTGGTAGTTGTACGGAACATACTGTTGCGATGTCAGGAGACCCGGGTTAGCAGTCAGCATTACGCCCGTAGATACTATGTTGTTATTGCTTGACGCCGTGTTTGAGCTTGTGTTCGCGACAGCAATGCTGTTGCCAGCAGCGCTGTTGTTGTTTGCCAGCGATGTTTGTATCAGATTGGCAGCTCCAGCGTTTCCACCTGGTGCCAATATAATATCACCGCCGAAAAGCGGCTGTGACTGCTGCTGGGGCAAGGGCTGGTGCGTGTTCGCCAACACTTGCGACTGAACATATACAAGATTGGGACTCGCATTAACGTTGTTTCCGCCAAGTGGGCTGCTGGAGGACAAAATTTTCTCGGATCTGCCGTTCAGGCGGACGTGTGCAATTTGTTTGCTATAGTTCAAATGTTGCTGCTGATGGTGTTTCTGTTGTTGCGCCTGGTGTTGCTCAGAGTTAAGTCGCAGGCCTCCAACATTCGTTGTAGTATTTGATAGAGTGGGAGTATCGGGCGGAGTCGCTTCGCCGGATGATCCGTGTGAGCTACCCGAATCGCTACCGGCACTCTTATTTGAGTTTATTACGCTGCCCAATAGACCGGCGTCCATGACGTGTGTGCTTCCACCGCCCCCGCCGTCCACTATCGACATACTTTGCATTGAATAGGCAAGGGGCGGGTTAACTGAAAAATTTGGTATCGTTGGAAAATGCTGATTCACTGGCGACTGTTGCTGATGCTGCTGTTGATGTGGAGATATAAAATTGTTCGCTTTATGTCGCGAATGGTGCACCTGTTTATATGGATCCTGCTTGTACCCATTTCTAATCAAATTTTGAAGTTCATTCCCAGATCTCTCACTATTTGTGGCCACCTGAAAATAATCGAATTTTTCATATTCAAATTCATTTGTTTCAATATTTACAAACAAAACATTAGTAACAGAAACAGTTGCATACTTATATTCAAAAATTATATTATCTCTCTCTTCCAAGATTTTTAGTCTTAAGAAATATTGTTGAATTTTTTTAATTTTAACATTATTATTTTGTAATATTACAGTTTTCAGTTGGTCTGTTAAAATATACTTTTGACTGAATTATAAATAAATAAAATACCAACGCACTCTCCGCTCCCCTCTTTTTTCGGGTTGCCACACCTATCAGCAATATCCCCTTCAAAGACCATAGCCGGACAAGATAGAGTATATTTCCTAGGCCAATGTCGAATGTTATATTTTTGGTATAAGTAAAGGACAGTGAACGTTCAGCTAAAAAATACTTGATATGTGGGCAAGGTGAGTCCCTTTTAGCAGATTTTTAGGGGTATACAAAATTGTTGGTGCAAATGTACATATCTGTGGCATTTGGACAAAACAACCTAAGCCTAAATTTTAAAAAGTTCAGGAGAGCGTAAAACTCATGAGGTGCAGACCAAATCTCATACAAAACTCGAGAAAAGTTGAAATTATACACGTCATATTTCTGTAACTAAATGTCATAGAAACAAACCGATTACACCAAAAGAAGTGTCTTTACATTGTTTCTTTATGATTAAAAAAATTGGAAATTTGACTTAAGTCGACTTAAGTGCTTTTGTCAAAATTCCACAGATATATTATAGGGGTCAAAGGACAAAATTTGGAAAAACTCAAAAACCTATATTTTCTCAAATAGAGGTATTTTATTTTTAATGTTAATTTTCGCAAAAACTACCCATTTTTCATAAATACGCAGATAACAAGAAATGACACTTAATACCCTTTACAATGGTGTCCTTCTTTTTTTAGTCCTTCATATTTTAGAAAATACGAGGGTTGCCTTTTATATTTTTTCAAAAAGTATGAAAATGCTTTTCATTATTAGCGAAAATGGTTGCTTTGGTATTCTCCTTGAAGATTTATACACTTTTTAATGTCGAAGCACTTTTTCCACTCCAATTAAGACACCTCCAAAACATGGTTTTTGAATGCTTCAGCAGCATCTTCTGGCGATGAAAATCGTTGACCATGCAATTTTTTTTTTTTTGTGCGGGAATTAAAAGAATTCATTGGGTGCCAGGTCACAGTTGTATGGCGGATGACCCATTAAATCGGTACTTTGGTCGATAAAATAGGCGGTTGTTTGAGCCGATGTGTGAGAGCGCGGATTGTCCTGGTGAAGAATGATTCGGCATCGACGGTGCCTATGAAAAAGCTCCCAACCTGCCGTTCGGAACCGGCATAAAACTGTAGGTCCCTTCCACCCGCGTACAAAATTCACACGCACAACACGGGTGGCTGCGGGAAGCTAGGCCTTAGTCTCGCGTAAGCGGGCTGTCGTGCCAATCAATTATTATTATTACGTGGCACAGTAGCCACATGATCAGTGTTGCCGAAGAAACAGGCGACCATTTTCTTCGATGTGCTGCGTGCCCGAACAACTTTTGTTGAATTTGACTCGTCTTGGAAGACCCACACGGTCGATTGCTGTTTTGTTTCGGGCTCATACGCATATACCCATGATTCGTCACCTGTCACGATCTCATAAACGTCTTTCGAAGTACCGTGATCGAATTTTTCCATAATTTCTTTGCACCAATCGACACGAGCCGTTTTTTGAGCAATTGCCAAATTATGCGGGATCCAACGAGAACAAATCTTTCTGACAGCTAAATGCTCATGCAATATCGAATGCACGGCCGTGGAACTAATGCTCAAGAATGCCTCTATCTCACGGTATGTCACATGACGATCTTTCATTATCAGTTCACTCACAGCATTGGTGGTTTCTGGCACAATGACCGATTTTGGACGACCTTTACGAAATTCGTCCTGGAGCGAACGGCGACCACGCTTGGATTCGTTAAATTAGTTATAAATTGTCTTGAGGGTTGGTGCTACAACACCAAGTGCCGAATGAAGGCGATCGAAGCACTGTTGTTGAGATAATTCATTTCGGAAATGGTTACAAATTATTGCTTGAAAATGTTCACGAGTTCAATCCATTTTTTGACAGAGATATATATTTCAGGTCAGTGTAAACAACGCAAAAGCGGTTGAACATCAAAATGGCACGTTTATGGTAACAAATCACAAACTTTTCCATGGCAATCTCATATTTTTCGAAAACTTACTAGACTATCCCTATTGAAAAAATATAAAAGGCAGCCTACGTATAGACTTTTGAATTAGTTTTTAGTCAGTAAAAAGGGACGGACCATACAAACATTTCAAATATTCACTCTTGTTGTTCCATATTTATATACATATATATATCTATACATATACAGTCTGTCCAGCAGAAGCGTGATCGGCGTAACTTGGAAACTACTTGTCCGATTCGTTTCAAATAAACCGCATTTTATGCGTTTATAATATTCATTGTACGCAATATTTTTGATAACAGGTATATTCGCCGCCATTCGCTATTATGGCCCCAAACCTCCGTCCCATACTTTGCGCTAAGTTCTGAGCAAGTTGCCGAGGCAATCGACTCCAAATCAGTCGAATTTGTCTCGATAATGATTTTGCTGTCTATATAGTTTTTCCTCCGAGTGTCTGCTTTACTATTCCGTACACATTTTCTATCAGGTTGGCATCAGGCGAGTGTGAGGGCCAATCTAACACCTCTACCCGATTTTGCTGTTTCCACTCAGCACACATTCGGCTGCGATGTTTGGGGTCGTCGTCTTCTTGTATAATCCAAGAGAGTCCTCTTCTCCTGAACTTTTTCGCAGCTGATGGTAATAAAGCTTTTTTCATAAATTTTATTCATCTAAACCGCGTTCAAGTTGGTGGTTATAACGAAAAGTCGCCCAAATCTTTTTTCTGAGAAACAGCCCCAAACATGGACCTTTAATGGGTCCTTAACAGTTCGTTGGATCAATCGGTTGTTAGCGGTACACCAAGATCGATTTATGCTACTGTTTACCCAAAATTAGGATTCATCCGTGAATATTACATTATTTCAATTCCGATCTGAATTGGCATAAGCCCAGGCAAGCCGTTTTTGAACGTGTGATGATGAGAGCAACAGTTTTTTCAAAGAGCTCCGGTATTTAACGCCGTTAGATCTTAAATGTAGCAATATATATATGTATGTATGTTTTAATGTTAAACCCCGTAATGTAATATTCGTAGCGATATAAGTGTTCGTTCCTAATGTTAAACCTTGCAATGTAATAAGGTTAAGAGCTGATGAGAAAATAGCATAACACCTAAGGGTTAATATAACTTGCCCGCTAGATTTAAGTCTAACCGTTATTTTATATTCATTTCTCCTACTCATGTTTTGTTGTTGTTTTACTCGTGTCATGTCATTTCGTTCGGATGTAAGCGTTCATGTTAATTTACTGGTGGAAATAAAATCATTCAAGTTGGTGACGTTGCACAGGACGGAAGCGTTTCATTTTTGCTGCTACAAATTTTTCAGAAGTTAAATAAAAATTTAATGGCGCGCCTTTAAACTGAAGAAAGAGTGCTGAAGAGACAAATAAAAACGGTTGTAAAAATTATAAAAGTCAGCAAAAAGAGTGTACTTTAACCTTCACACTGTCACTATTAACATATGTTAATATTTCAATTTTGAATTTGCTATAACTTTTTGGGTTTAAGTCCGATTTTCATGCGGCTTCGGCTCAGTGGCCTCTTTCTATATATGTAATCAGAAAACTAAAAATTTAATTTTTTCCATCTTTTTTTTACAAATGAAAATTTTTACCCCTATTTTGGTTACATATTAACATATGTTAATATTTTTCTTCTCATCCGTTTTATAAAGACAACTTTCATTTTTTGAGCTAAGTTGGTAAGCAGAAACATAAAATGGACTGTGCTAAAGAGATTTTAGGTTCACATGTGGAAGGGGGAAAAGGGATGAATGGGGTTTCAGCCCCTACAAAGTGGGCGAATTTGTTGCTTTTTTAAAAGAAATGCCATAAATTCTTTTTCAAATATATTCTCATCCACTTTCGTATTTAAGACTTTTAGGTAATACTACATCACATATCCAAATTTGAACGAGATCGGCCAACTATATCATATAGCTACCATAGAAACGATCGCTCGAAAATGTGTTGCATTGCGATTTGTATTTCTTAAAAAAAAAGCAACAAATTCGCCCACATTGTAGGGGCTGAAACCCCGTTCATCCCTTTTTCCCCTTCCACACGTGAACCTAAAATCTCTTTAGCACAGTCCATTTTATGTTTTTGCTTACCAACTTAGCTCAAAAAATGAAAACTGTCTTTATAAAACGGATGAGAAGAAAAATATTAACATATGTTAATAGTGACGGTTTCCGTATATAAAAATTGGTGACAGTGTGAAGGTTAAAAGGATTGTTACCAGGCAAACAGTATAAAAGAGTGCTAAAAAGAATAGAAAACGAAAGAAAGAAACTGTGCAAATTTTAAAAGTCAGCAAAAAGAGTGTACTTGAAAAGGATTGTTACAAGGCAAACAGTATAAAAGAGTGCTATCAGGTGTACAACTTTGCTTCCGCCGTTTTCCGATAGGTGGCTGTACCGGCTGAGGCTGGTTGAAATACATAGATGGTAATGCCTTTAAAGTGAGTGTGGACAGTGCCTAACGAATTGTCATCGCCGTTTTTTTTTTTTTTTTTAAACAGGAACAAACGCGCAGGGGATGACCCCTATTAATGCGAAGCATTGCGTTGGTTCAGGAAGGATATAAAGGTTAGGAGATAGGGTTATGAGTGAAGTGGTTATGGACTCTTGCCTTGAACCCATCGAGATCATAAGTGCTGGGGAAAATATCCGCAGGGAGACCATTCCACAGCCGCGCTGTGCGGGCCAGAAACGAACTTTCCCTGTAGTGCGTAGTGCGCTGGAACATCGTTTCGACGTGGAATGCATGGGCGCCAGTGTTCAAACGGGTTGCCCGGGGGAATACCCGAAGTGATGGCATCAAGCTGCCCATCTCCACTGAGCAGTTGCCGAAAAAGTATCGGTAAAATAACACCACACATGCCACGTTTCGACGATGCTCCAGGGAGTCAATAGAGCTGGATGCCCTACTGTCCCCTATAAGTTTAATCGCACGGTTTTGCACCCGATCGAGGAACTCCAAATGGGTTTTTGAAGCCCCCGCCCAGAGGTGCGAGTTAAACTCCATTTTAGGTCGGATATAGGTAGTGTAAATAATGCGGAGATCAGACGGAGTGAAATATTTTTTGCACCGCTTTAGGAAGCCGAGGCACTTGGCTGCTTCTTTCGACACGCCAAAAATATGATCGTTCCAACGAAGATCGTTCTTAATGGACATGCCTAGAACATCAAGAGCTGCCGATTCCGCAATATCCACACCACCCATAACCAGGGATGTGTTGGGATGTGGGGAGACTCGTTTGTGGGATAACAGGCAACATTGGGTCTTGCGGGGATTAAAATCGACCCTGTTCGCTTGACCCCACTTGGAGATTGTTTGTAGGTCGCTATTAAGTGTGTCATTCATACGGCGCCGTTCTCTCTCAATCTCCACAGAGCTGGGACGCTTTGTGAAAGAGTATGAATGACAAATGGTGCTGTCATCCGCAAACGAGTAGATGGGATTCTTCGTCGCCGACAACAGGTCGTTGATGAAGATCAGGAAAAGGGTTGGAGAAAGGACCGAACCCTGCGGCACTCCCGCGCTAAGGGAATGCTTTTCCGAGGCTATGCCGTCTATTACAACACGAATAGAGCGATCATAGAGGAAGCTCGTTATCCACCGAGAGAAGATACTACCGACACCATATGCAATCAATTTTGACACGAGTGCTTTATGCCACACCCGGTCAAAGGCCTTGGAAATATCTAATGCAACAACCTTGCTTTCACCGAGGTTTAGAATGCTATGGTTCCATTTCTCGGTGAGTACCGCCATAAGGTCTCCCGTCGATCGTTGTCTTCGGAAGCCGTATTGGCGGTCACTTAGCAGTCTATTGTGCTCCAGATATTTCACAAGGTTGAAGTTTACAATGCTTTCCATTACTTTGGAAAGCACCGAACAGATTGCTATAGGTCGATAGTTCGCAGGGTCAGTAGTCTTGCCTTTTTTAGGAACTGGTTGAACATTTGCTACCTTCCAACATGTCGGAAATACACCTGTGGTGTATGACATGTTGAAAAGTTTGCGTAATGGACAAGCCAGTGAGGTAGCGCACTTTTGCAAAACAAGGGCTGGAATGCCGTCCGGCCCTGAAGCCTTATTTACATCGAGATTTGCAAGCACTCTTTTAACTACCCGCGTTCGAAAATGAATTTCTGGCATGGAGCAAGATACGTTCTCGACTACGGGTAGTGGTTGATCGCTGGGGGGCAGAGAGGAATTCTCTGCGAAAATTTTAGCCAACAAATTAGCTTTATCAACCGAGTGAGTGATGATTTGATCATTGTTAAGGAGAGTTGGAATTGAAGACGATGTTTGATTCTTCACCTTCTTAACGAATGACCAAAAGTTCTTACTACCACGCTGGCATTGAAGAACTTTTTTCCTTTGGCGCTGTTCGTGCAGAAACTTTTGGCGCTTTTGGATGGCATTGCATCGATTTCTAGCCTGTTTACGCAGCTGTTCAGTGGTGGCATTTTTATTTGCCTGCCATGTTCTGAAAGCTTCCTCTTTGGACCTGACAGCAATTCTGCATGTCTCATTAAACCAGATATTGTCCTTGGGTTTAATGCAAATTGTCTTATTAGGGATGAAGGACCGCATTCCCAATAATATTATTTCTTCAACCATTTTGGCTGCGGCATTTATGTTTCTATCAAGAAAACACAATTTCCAATTGAAGTGGGCGAAAAAATCGTTAAGTCCACTCCAGTTAGCTTTATCATACATCCACATTAAGCGCTTCGGGGCTAAGGGCGAAGCATTGCGGATAGAAGAGTATGAGAAAGACGCCAAAATGGTGCAATGGTCCGAGTTTCCAAGAGGTGCGTGCATTTCAACATCATATTTTTCATGATGTGAAGTGAGAAAAAGGTCTAGAGTATTGAGAGCTTGCCCCTCAACGCAGGGGATATGCGTTGGTTCATGCACTATTTGAGTCAAGTTATTAGACTCGGCAAAGAGCTCGACAGTGACAGTTGTTCTTGTTTTCGTATTATTCACGCTCGAAAATGTCCGTTTATGTGCCCAATTCTCGCCATTTGCGGGAAGTTTTACTTTTCTGTTACAATTCGAAAAAAAATGCAGCTGAAGCGCATCGAATGCTCTCAGAAACTTACGGTGATGCTGCTCTGAGTGAAAGAACGAGTCGGGAGTGGTTTCAACGTTTTAAAAATGGTGATTTCGTGGTGAGTGAAAATGGTGAGTCATCCTCCAACACGACAATGCTCGGCCTCACGTCGCAAAAGTGGTCAAAAAGTACCTGGAAACGCTGAAATGGGAAGTCTTGCCCCACCCGCCGTATTCCCCAGATGTCGCCCCTTCTGACTTCCACCTATTCCGTTCGATGGCACACGGCCTGGCAGATCAACATTTTCAATCCTTCGAAGAATTGGAAAAATGGATTGCTTCATGGATAGCGTCAAAAGAGGACTCCTTTTTTCGAGCCGGGATCCGAAAATTGCCGGAAAGATGGGAGAAAGTTGTCGCTAGCGACGGACAATACTTTGAATAATACATCTGTAAGCACTTTTTCGCAATAAAGCTTTTAATTTTGGAAAAAAAAAACGGCGGAAGCAAAGTTGTACACCTGATAAAAAGAATAGAAAACGAAAGAAAGAAACTGTGCAAATTATAAAAGTCAGCAAAAAGAGTGTACTTTAAAAGAAAAAGGTTTGGAACGAAGACAAAGAAAAAGGATAGAAAACGAGTGTAAAAATCACAAAAGTTAGCAAACAAAACTGTACTTGAAAAAACGAACAATATGGATATGGCGCTTGGCTGCGTAAGCTTGGGCTGCGCAGCAGCGGCACGAAAGGTGAGTTCGCTTTACGCATAAGCGAAGTTCCTTTGAACGAGCGCGGCGAGTGCCCTGATGCAGGAGAAAGCGTTGAAGCATTTCCAGCAGGGGAAAATGAAAACGACGACGAAGAGAGTGAGCATTGTGGTGCGGTTGCGTCGGACGTCGTGGTTGATGCTTCACATATCTACAAACGCGAGCGCGACATGCTGCAGCGCGAACGAGAGCTGCTACAGCGCGAACGAGACCTACTTCGTCGCGAAAACGAGATGCTGAAGAGCGCAGGTGGTTTACCGAAGGGTGATTCGACCGACTTTAATATGTTAAAAGAGATCATCGCAGAGTATGACGGTGAAGGATGCTCGGATGCGTGGGTGCGACAAGTTAACCCTTTACGGCTCAAGATCACCAAACTTAATGACACCTGGTTGGATTGAAAGCTTTTTGTAAATAAAAAAAACATTTGTTCCACGAGTTTTCAAATTTTTATTATAAAGTGGATAAGTGGAGAAAAAAGCGGTTTGTGACATTTATGTCACATTGAGCTATAAAGAGTACAAAACTTAAATCTTCATTAAAATTTCAAAAAACTCTATTTTAGCTTAAAAGTTTTAATGTTTTATGAAGTGTGGAAAATTTTAAAGCAATTATTTTGTTTGTTATAACATAAGTCTACTCTACACTTTTCAGATAAAGTTTTCGAGACTCCTACGCATCCAGGGAGCTTGCACCGAATCCTTTTTTCTGTCCATACCGGCCAATGTCTGATTTGATCATGTCTTATCGCTATCGGTGGAGTACTCTGCGCTGGCCATTTATGTTTTTTAGCTTGGAGCTCGCGTTCAAGACTTTGTCGCTTTATGGGGCTAGTTGCGCCCATCTTACAGAGAACCGTTGCGACTTCCATCCTGAAATCCGCTGATGATAGCTGACCATCTTTTTGACCATTTACTTTTAGAACTCTCTTATACTAAATCCATGCATTAGACATCGTGAGGTCAAGGAAATGGTAGAACATCCTAACTTGCCATCGCTTACTTCTCAGCAATAAATTGCTGTATACAAATTTTGGAAGCACGAAATTTGTTTTCAGGATCTTTTTGAACTACATATAAACTAGTTTGTTCTGCAATGTGCTCCATCAACTCTTCTGGAAACACTTGTAGGAAAAATTGAAAGGGTGTCTCTAAATTCAAAATCTCAGGGTCCAAGGAATCATGGCCCGTAAAACGAAGGGTTTCTTCACTTAATTGAAGATTTTGCTTCTTCCATAAAATGGTTGGCTGGCTGATAGACCTTGAGTATCGCGCTTTCTTAGTCTGTGAAGTCGATGGGATGTTGTCGTCGCTTTCCAAGTCGTCGATAATATTCTCAATATTTACGCCATCTTCCTCATCATGTAAGGAGAACTCCATATCCTCAACTAAATCATTATCGTTTCCGGTTCCCAAAACAAGGTTTTCCAGTGCATCATCATCATCCTCATCTTCGAACCCGTCCTCACTTTCTTCATAACTTCTAAAAACTGCTTCATTTAGTTCATCAATTTTTCTGTTGCGGTGAGCCATTGTGATAACTATAAACCATGAAAAATCACCACGAAGAAATTGAATAAAACATTCCTTAGATCTGCATTCATTGCATTGTTTTGTATTCATTTTTTCTGATCATTATAACGGTTTGTAACAGAAATGTCACATTGCGCGGTACACAGCAAAAGTTGCCTTTGTTCCGCAATGTGACAGAAATGTTACAAATAGTAATTTCTGGATTTCATAAAAACCATAAAATGTTTTTATGAATTCGACCACATTATTTAAAGAGAAAGTATTCACCTGTTATTTTGCACAAAAAAAGTAATTAAAAATCGCTTTGATAAATTTTTTTAATAAATTAAAAATTCACGACAATGCACTGTTATAACACTCACGATTTCTGAACACTAAATGAAAAATTGTACATTTTAACTTAACGATTGCTATGTAGTACTTTTATATTACATGCACTACCGTATATAAGAAGTAAAGAAAAAACAAAAACAGAGATTACTTGTTAACATTGCATTTTATTGCTATTTTAGTGGTTTGTTACAGATATGTCACACGGTGCCGTAAAGGGTTAAGAACATATGCGGCGTCTAAAATGTTGAGGAGAACGCGCTGCGTGCATTGCTCCTAAGCAAACTGAAGGGGAAGGCGCAGGTATGGCTGCATTCACGACCGAATTTTGCTACCGAAAAAATTGAGAGTGTGCTGAGCGATATGGTGGGTGTTTTCGGGTCAGTCGAAGGCAAAATGTTGCTGCGCCGGCGTTTTGAACTTCGGAAATGGCGAACAAACGAAGCGTTCGCTGACTACTACAATGAAAAATTAGCCCTGGCCAGCAAGCTGAACTTCGACGAGGGAGAAATGGTCGACTACATGATTGACGGGATCCCGGACGGACAGTTGCGCATACAGGCGTACATGCAGTGCTACGACAGTGCGGCGAAGTTTTTGCAGGCGTTTGCCAAAATAAATTTGAAGGCCAACACTGGTGCACGAGCGTCGAACCCAGCAGACAAAAGGGACGTGCGTTGCTTTAATTGTAACAGCGTGGGACACTTCGCCGCAGAGTGTAAGAAGCCAAAGCGCGATGTTGGTGCATGTTACGGGTGCGGAAGCAAGGAGCACCGGGTTGCTGTATGCCCGGAAAGAAAGACAGCGGTGCATGTGGTCGAGGAACAGGGATATGTAAGGTATTTACGGTTTATAATAAGATGCAAAACTAGTTTTTCTGTTTTTCTAGAATGCTTATTAGACTCTGGAAGCCCGATCAGTTTAGTGAGGAAGTCATGTTTACTAAATAAAATAAATGTAAATGAGTTTTCATGTGTCAATACTTCGTACTTCAGAGTTAATAAAAGTAAATTAAAGTGTTTGGGAAAATTTCGTGCGTTATTTATTTTGAAGAAAAAGAAATTGAAATTGATTTGATCGTGGTTACTGATGAGTCTATGGGATTCAATGCAATTCTTGGCCGAGATTTTTTGAATGCAAGCAAACTGATTTTAGTTTCTGAAGACAAAATGTTTCTGAAGAATAAATGTTATAATGAAAATGTTGTGAAAAATGAGTGTACGAATTTAGGAACAATTAAAAGTAAATATGATAAAAATGTTGCTGAAAATGAGTGTAAGAATTTAGAAAAAATGGAAAGTATAAACTCTGATGAAAATGTTACTGAAAATGAGTGTAAGAATTTAGAAAAAATGGAAAGTATAAACTCTGATGAAAATGTTACTGAAAATGAGTGTAAGAATTTAGAAAAAATTAAAAGTAAAAACTTAGATGAAGATGCTGCTGAAAGTTTAAACAAAAGGTTGAGTCAAGGGAATACTAATGATGGTAAGGTTATAGAAGTTAGTTGCGAAAAAGATGATTTTCACACAAATGATAGGGAGTTAAAAGGAATTGATAAACTATCGCAGCCGCCGTGGCTCAGTTGGTTAGTGCGCGGTCGAACGAGTCGCATGCAGAGCGACGCAAGATCGAATACTGCATGTAGTAACACCTAAAAAAAAATAACGGGAAACTCGTTTTCTCTTTCGGTGGCTGTCCTCTCAGCTGGAAATGGCAAACCTCTGAGAGTAAAAATTGCCTATGAAAAAGCTCCCAACCTGCCGTTCAGAACCGGCATAAAACTGTAGGTCCCTTCCACCCGTGTACAAAATTCACACGCACAACACGGGTGGCTGCGGGAAGCTAGGCCTTAGTCTCGCGTAAGCGGGCTGTCGTGCCAATCAATTAATTAATTAAATTAATAGTTTTAAAAATATTTTGATCCAATGTGAGGAAAACTATATAGGTGGTCATAAAAATATTGAGAATGAGAACAACGGTCTTTGCGATAATGCAAGTGAGTTCCAAACATGGTTAATGGCGATTGAACATAGTAATAGTGACAAAGTAAACTTAATTGTGGGGGGAAAATATTTGTTACAAAGATAGCGAGAAACTTTATGAGATGTTTGAGCAAAAATATTTACAAGCTGATCGTCGTTCAGAGCCGGAAGTTAGGTGTGAAATGAAACTAACGCTTAATGATGCCAAACCATTTCATTGCCCACCTAGACGTTTGTCATACGCGGAGAAATCAAAGTTGCAAGCTTTGATTGACGAATATTTGACGAAAAATTACATTCGGCCAAGTGAGTCAGAATTCGTATCCCCTATTGTATTGGTTTGCAAAAAAACAGGTGATTTGAGAATGTGTGTTGATTACAGGACGTTAAACAAAGTGACAGCTAAAGACAATTATCCCATACCTCTCATTGATGATTTACTAGACAGATTGGTTCAAAAGAAACTATTTACGAAACTAGATTTGAAGAATGGGTTTTTTCATGTGTTTATGCACCCAGAGACTGTAAAATACACATCCTTTACCACACCGTTAGGACAATATGAATTTTTGAGAATGCCGTTTGGGTTGAGAAATGCTCCCTCTACATTTCAAAGATTTATTAATAAAATTTTCGCCGATATAAGATAGATTGACTGTCTACTTAGACGACATAATGATAGCAACGGAAACTGTCAAGGAACACTTTGAAATCTTAGAAGAAGTACCACAAAGAATAGTTGACAATAACTTAGAGTTGAGGATAGACAAGTGTGAGTTCTTGCGGTCGGAAGTCAAATATTTAGGTTACACGGTTACAGGTGACGGAATAAAAGCTGATGATAAGGGTTTGTTAGCAATAAAAAATTTCCCTATACCTACAAAAGTACAAGCAGTGCAAAGTTTCTTAGGTCTTGGTAAAAAACTTTTCGATTATAGCTAAGCCCTTATACGACATGACGAAAAAAGATAGAAAATTTAGTTTTGGTCCGGACGAGTTAGAATCCTTTGAAAACCTAAAGAAAAAATTACTTGAATCTCCCATACAAGCTTTGTACGATCCAAAAGATGATACAGAATTGCATTGTGACGCGAGTGCAGTTGGTTTCGGGGCCATTCTCTTGCAACGAAAAGCAGATGGAAAAATGCATCCGGTGTTTTATTTTTCAAAAAGAACAACAGAGGTAGAGTCCAGATACCATAGTTTCGAGTTAGAAACGTTAGCTATAGTAAACGCGTTGAAACGTTTTCGAGTGTACTTGCAAGGCAAACATTTCAAAATAGTAACTGACTGTAATTCTCTGGCATTAACTCTTAAAAAGAAAGACTTGAATCCTCGAATAGCGAGGTGGGGACTAGAATTACAAAACTATGACTATACGTTGGAACATAGGTCTGGGACACGGATGCAACATGTTGATGCGCTCAGTCGTTATAATAACATTTTAGTATTAGAACACTTTTGAAGACAATCTAATAATATGCCAGAAGAGGGACGGAAAACTGAAGGATTTGAAATGCGTATTACAAGAGAGTGAGCACCGTTTATATGAAATGCGGAATGGTGTTTTGTATAGGAAGAAAGAAGACGGTACTATTTTATTTTGTGTTCCCGAGGAGATGGAAAGCCATGTTCTATATAAGTATCATGATGAGATGGGCCACGTAGGCATTGATAAAACGGTAGATTTGATTTCGAAGAGTTATTGGTTTCCTAAAATGAGAGAAAAAGTAGCTACTCATATAAAAAATTGTTTAAAATGCATAGTTTACTCAGCGAAAAATGGGCGAGAAGAGGAATTTCTACATAGTATCCCTAAGAGTAATAGGCCTTTCGAAGTCATTCATATCGATCATTACGGTCCGGTAGATCAAGGGAGAGCGAAAAAACACATACTAGTAATAGTAGACGCCTGTAGCAAGTTCGTACGATTGTACCTAACGAAGACAACAAATACGAAAGAAGTAGTGGTCGCACTTATAGATTACTTTCGAGCTTATAGTAAACCCAGATGTATAGTATCCGATCGGGGTAGCTGCTTCACATCCAAAGAGTTTCAGGAATTTTTAGAAAACAAAAGTGTACAACATGTGAAAATAGCAACTGGGTCCCCACAGGCTAATGGACAAGTGGAGAGGGTAAATAGGAGCTTGGGGCCAATGATAGCAAAGTTAGTAGATCCAGAAAATGGTATTTACTGGGATCAAGTAATAGAAACTGTGGAGTTTGCACTAAATAATACAAAACATAGAACAATCTCAGAGCACCCCAGTGTTATGTTGTCTAGCATTAGGCAGAGAGGCAACGTCGAAGATCTGTTAAGGGATGAGCTAATTGAAATTGAGGGCTACAACAACAGAACCATGTAAGTGTACGAGAACGAGCAACTACGAACTAAGACCGTCTCCAGACTTATAATAAAAAGTGTAACGAGAACCCTGACACACTCCGAGCTCGCGTGCAACCATGCGAGCAGGCTGCGGAGTAAACGACAGTTGCGTCGTGAAAGTGAAGCGGACGGGTGTGCGAGTGACCGCGGTCCTTTAATTTATTTTTGTAAACCATACCACAACACCATTTTTCAATAAAGAAAGTTTAACCATTTAGAGAAAAGACGAGTCGCAAGTTATTTTGAAAGGAAAACGAATTTATAGACGAAGGCCATCCTACAGTTCAGAAGTGGAATAAAGAATTCCTGCCGCCGGTTAAGCAGGTGAATACGTGTTTTGTATCGCGCGAGAACTGTAGGTGCGAAGCGTTGAGAATGGTGGGTTTACAAAGGTTCGCGCACATTCGCGAAAACATTCGTCGCGGTCGCAAAGCGCACATAACGGCGCTTCACCGCTTCATTTTCGAATTCGAAGGCGACAGGCATAATCGCCAGCGACTCCGCGAATTTGAGGGATTCGCGTACGACGAAAACTCGGAGGAGTACGCGGCAAAAGCTGCATACGTTGAGCAGCATTTGTCAGCAACGAGTGTGAACGCGGTCTGCAACTTACTGGGGCTAAATTGCAGGGTGGAGAATGCGACGCGTTACATTTTTCGGAATTTGCGCCGAGGAAGTTTGCTGTGCGCAGACGCAACTGACGATGAAGGAAGCGATGCGGAAGACGAAGACGACGATGAATACGACGAGCAAGGCGAGCACAACGACGGCGAGCGCAATGACGGCGAGCACAACGACGACGAGCACAACGACGACGAGCGCAACGACGACGAGCACACGACGACGTGCAAAATCATGGCGCTGCGAGGAGTACACAAAACGCGCAACAACAAAGACGACGAAACGACGATATGGCGGCGCGTAACCGCAGTGATGATCGGTTTTTATCATTTGATAACAACAATTCGACTCCCGTGCGCAGTTCGCGATTTGCTTTAAATTTTCGAGACATCGAAGATTCGATACGTGTGTTTGACGGGTCTGATAATCTGCCAGTCGAGGTGTGGCTGAGCGATTTTGAAGACACAGCGGAGCTCATGCAATGGGACGAACTTCAAAAATTTCTATTTGCGAAAAAGTCTCTTCGTGGCCTGGCAAAGCTGTTTGTACAAAGCGAAAGAGGGGTAACTTCCTGGGGAAAGTTGAAGAAAATTTTGTTAGAAGAGTTTGAAACGACGGTGAACAGCGCGCAATTGCACAAGCAATTGAGTGAGCGAAAAATTAAAAAAGACGAAAGCACGATGGAATATTTTTTGAGTGTAAAAGAGATGGCATCGCGGGGAAATATAGAAGACAGTGCGCTTATGCAGTACGTGATAGATGGCATCTCTGATACGGGTGCGAATAAGACAGTGTTATACGGAAGCAAAAATTTGAAAGACTTTAAGGAGAAATTGAAAGTGTATGAAATAGTGCGAGGCAAGCGTAAGCCAACTGCGGAAATAGAAAGATTCGAGAAAAACAGTGAAACAGCTAACGACAAAAGAAGCAACAACCACAACAATGAACAGAAAGTGCAAAGATGTTTCAACTGTGGCGAAAAAGGGCACAAAAGTGACGCGTGCAAACATAAGGACAAAGTGTTTCAATTGCGGTGTGTAGTGGTACCGTGTAACCACTTATGCCAACCCTGACAAGTCATGCTGCACTCAAGCACAAATGTGTCAAAGTGTCAAATAGCAACGCGCGCACGACACAAGCGACACTCAAGTGGCTAAGCCAGCGGCGTGCCATCCGACACGACTGACCGCAGTGCAGTGTCCCACATATGGAACATGCACTGATCGGCACTCTGTGTGATGTCACCTACCGCAGGGCAATGGCACTTGAGGAAAAGTGCTGAACTGACCGAAAGGGTCCCGTGACGCTGATTGGTCACACTTCCGCGACACTGGAAAATCGGGCGGAGCATTGGAAATGCTCAGCCGTATAACAGTTTCTAAATTTTGTATTTAAGACACGGAAATTGAAAAATAAAATCAGCTTCTTGAGAATAGACAAACCGTGCGTTTCTCTTGGTTGCTCACACACATAGGCACTTTGGCCATAAAATAATTGGCGTGACCCGCCGCTTCAAATAGGTCAACCCGAACGCTACTGACGTCGGACAAACCAAAAGCGGTCACAACAAACTTTATACCCGACCTCTGTTCTACCACACCCGACTCCTGTTCCACCACATGGCGATCCTGCCACTTGCGACCAAATCTGGAACACCCACCAATAAATGAAAACCCACAGTAACACCGGTCCTGCCAGACCATAACTATCGACCACTACATTTGAAAATTTAAAAAGGCAAACCCACCGTTCACATCCACAAACTCCATCATTCACCCAGGAATGACAACGCAAGAAGAAATCGACGCAGTATTCGAAAAGTGGGTCCGAGCCGTACAGCAGCAAGAATACGTCCCAGAGAGCGTCATACCGACAACATCGACGCCACCCGTATATACGCCCACACCAAAATCAGCCGGTCCGAGGGCCATCACAATCGAAGAGTACAAGGCGAGGAACTGCAAAACAAAACCCCAAACAGCAGAGGCCCCAACGACAGCAAAGAAACGACGCGCCAGAGGCGGAAAAAAGGTTGCAGCAAGAAGAGAGAAAGCAATATTATACAAACTGATCCCCGTAACAACAGACCGGGACCTTAAACGCAACTTAATTGATAAATTGAAAACCCTGCACTAATGGGCACGAAACCAAGCAAGGAAGAGATTATTGTTGCAAACAATAATGCAGCGAGCGCAGCACAATCAACAGCAGCGACAAACAATACAAATTTAACATATATTTTAAGTATCATAGTATTAATACTAGTATTCATTCAAATCAACGCACATTATAAGAATTACATTAAGAAACACACAAAAACCATACATGTAACTCAGGTTTAAATAAATATAAATGATTTAGAAACAAATATCTCACTATGCAAAATCTACACATAAGCTCGTAATCTTACAATATAGAAAGCATGGACAGGAAAAACAGACAACATAGGTACGAAAATATTTCGACACAAGGAAATATAGTATTAGAAATTGAAGAAATAGACGAACATAAACAGTTAGAATATTTGGAAAAACTTTGGAGGACAATAGAAATGCCACGGACACCAACACTAGAGGAGGAGACAGTACGTATGCTCAACATGTTCAATCTTCGGTTTTAAAAAAAAAAAAAAAAAAAAAAAAAAAAGAGAGAAAAAAAAAATGAGCGACATGTAAATGGAGGACATTTTCGACGAACTAAATAGAACCCTAACAAACTTGAGAAAAACACCAAAAAGAACATACACGCAGGAGACATTAACGACAAAACAACAAGCCGTAGTCGTTTTAAAACAACGCTTTGAAGAACTAATAATTGAACACACAGATAAAGACTACATAGCTGGCATAAAAATTGCTTTCAACAAAACGTACGAAAACACCATACAAATACTACAACAGAAACTAACGGATAACAATACAAAGGAAAAACATCCGCCAATCACAATGGCAGCATTTAATATCGAAACGGCTATGAAAGCCATCCCGAACTTCACAGGGAATTTCAAAGAGCTGGATACTTTCACGAAGATAACAGAACTAATATACAAAAAATTGGATGCTACTGGCAAAACAGAACTGCTAGAATTCGTATTCTACGCAAAACTGAGCCTCACAACTAGAACGGCAATCGGCCATAACATACCAAAAACGCTTGAAGAACTGACCATACTTCTGAACGAACGATACAAGAGTACGAACACGATACCCCAGCTCCAGAACCAACTATCATACCTCGTCCAAGGAGGTCTAGACATAAATACGTACAAGAACAAGATCCTTAACCTAATAGCAGAGCTAAACAAATTACAAACAGATCAAGCCGGCTCCGAACTAACCACTATAGAACGAAATATAATTACAAAACTCAACGAGCAATACAGTCTCACCGTATTTAAAAATGGACTAAACGACGAATACAAGCAAACCATTTTCGCAGCCATGCCAACAAATTTTAATAAAGCAGTCGAATTAGCCCTAGAACTAGAAAAGGACAACAAACAAACACGGGCAAGAGTGATGTTCATTAACAGGAACAGCAACAATCGAAACAACAACCAAAACAGAGCAAACCACAGAAATTTTAACCAACAAGACAACAACAGATATCAAAACAACAACAATGCTAGAAACAACAACAACTACAGGAACAACAGCCAACAAGCTAACTACAACCCCAGAAACAATCAGAACAACAGCAACTATCAAACAAATTCTCGCAACGCATCCAACAACGGCAGACCAAACAGTCACACTGCTAACACGAATTTCAATTACAGAAATCAGAACCAAAGGAACTATAACCAAAACAACAGAAACTTCAACCAAAACTCAAGATACAACAACAATGCAAACAGAAACCAAAATTTCAACAACCATGGTCGCCCTACACACATCAATTATATTCAGGAAAACCCGGGCGACCCGGAGGAAGACAACCACATTCCTCCGGGGGAGCAATAACAAATGAACGAAGAATTTACCTAATATCAGAGAATCTAACAAACTATGTCACACTGAAATGCCACCAATTTAATAAACCGTTAACATTCCTCATTGATACCGGAGCAGACATATCACTGTGTAAAACAAACAACGATGACAGCCTTGAGATCAACACAGAAAACACATGTAAACTAACAGGAATATCCACACATAAAATAGACTCACTGGGAACATTAAAACTGACATTCCCACTACGAAAAACAAAAACAGAATTGAATTTCCACATAGTCAATGAAGAATTCCCAATCGTAACTAATGGAATCATAGGAAGAGACTTTTTGCTCAAATACATGTGCAAAATAGACTACGAAACCCTCACACTAACAATGATAATAAATGAAGAAGAACACATATTTCCTATAACAACCAAACCACCGCCACACACCTCACACACAATACCGCCAAGATGTGAAGTAATACTACCTATCAGCATGAATATTCAAGAAGACAGTGTAATACTAAACCAAGAACTTGCAAACGGAGTATTTTTGGCAAATTCCATCGCACCAGCAAAAGGCAAATGCCACGTAAAAATAATCAATACAACAGATAAAACAATAACAGTAAAAAACATCCGACCAGAAACAGAAAACTTGTCTAATTACACAATAATGAAAACAAACTACAACACCAACAGTCCAAACAATGAACGATTCAGAAATCTAATATCAACACTCAAACTAGACAACCTAGACGAACAAACAGAAGCAGAGCTTAAAACCATCTTTCGAAAATATCAATCAGTTTTCCACCTGGAGGGAGAAGAAATTACAACAAATAATTTCTACACTCAACAACTTAACCTAGAAGACTCCACACCGGTATATATAAAAAACTACAGATTACCGCAAACACAGCAGGAAGAGATAAAGAACCAAGTACAAAAATTAATAGACAGCGATATCATAGAACCATCAACTAGCCCATACAACGCACCTCTACTACTAGTACCAAAGAAAAGCGAAGATAATACGAAAAAATGGCGATTGGTCGTAGACTACAGAAAACTGAACGACAAAATAATAAATGATAAATTCCCGTTAACACGCCTAGAAGATGTTCTTGACATACTTGGCAGAGCAAAATACTTTTCAACATTAGACATGACCAGCTCCTTCCACCAAATACCATTGGACCAAGATTCACGACCACCCACCGCATTTTCAACACAAGATGGACACTACCAATTCAAAAGACTACCGTTTGGCCTCAAGATATCTTCGAACAGTTTTCAGCGCATGCTAACCCTAGCACTAAGTGGATTAAGCTCAGAAGCATTCCTCTATGTTGATGATATAATCGTATTTGGTTGTTCATTAAAACACCACAACGAAAATTTGATTAAAGTTTTTGACCGACTACAACAGTACAACTTGAAATTAAATGCAAGCAAATGCCAATTTCTAAAACCAGAAGTAATCTACCTAGGACATTTAATCACAGACAAAGGCATCAGAACAGATCCAACAAAATGCGAAGCAGTACTAAAGTATCCAACACCAGCGAATGCTGATGAAGTCCGTCGATTTGTAGCATTTTGCAACTACTACAGACGCTTCATACCAGAATTCGCATCAATAGTAAAATGTCTTAACTCTCTCCTTAAGAAAGGTACACCTTTCATTTGGACAGACGAGTGCAAGACAGCTTTCGAAACATTAAAGCAGAAGTTAACAAACACACCAATATTACAATATCCAGATTTCAACAAAACCTTCATATTAACAACAGACGCTTCAGACTTCGCCCTAGGAGCAGTATTATCCCAAGGAGAAATTGGACATGACCTTCCCATTTCATATGCAAGCAAATCACTACAGAAACACGATATCAATAAACCAATAATAGAAAAGGAACTTTTAGCAATACATTGGGGAATAAACTACTTTAGACCGTACCTCTACGGAAGAAAATTCATCGTAGTCACAGACCACAGACCACTGGTATCTCTGTTCTCACACAAAAATCCATCATCAAAAATGACAAGAATCAGACTAGACTTATCTGATTACGACTTTGAAATCATATACAAACAAGGAAAAATCAACACAAATGCAGATGCTTTATCACGCATAAAAATCGACAGCGACACACTAAAAGCAATGATTCCAACACATGAAGATAACGTAAATGACGGCAAACAAAAGGAAATTTTAGCGATTACAAGGAGCAAGGCAGCAACATTAAGAGCAAAAGAAAATTCTACAATACATGAAGATATTATGCACAATGAAAAAAATGAGAATATTTATGAAGACTATGGTACCAGAACACGCGACAATAGGAAGGACATATCTCCAGAGCCTGCGCAACTCTACATATGGGAATGTACCTCTATGAACGACGTGAAGAATATGAAGAAATTGAAATTTGAAATAAAAGAAAAGCATCGGCCGATGATACATATTGATAACTATGAAGTGCACGTGACTTGTAGCGATGACCCTTTGAATCTAGATTCAATGTTGGAGAAACTACACAGTTCACTAAAGAACCTGCATATAAAGGAGCTAGCCCTTTGCAGAGAAAATTTTAAATTTGAAAATATTACAATGAATGCATTCAAAAAGAAATACAATGAATTAAATAAAGATAAATGCTCGCCTATAAAAATACTAATATACAACGCTCCACGACATATTCAAAGTAAACTACAACAATATAAACTAATAGACGAATATCATAACGCTAGCACAGCCGGACATTTAGGAATCAGAAAAACAATTTTAAAATTAAAACAACGCTATGCATGGAAAAACATGCGACAAATGGTAAAAGAATTTGTAAACAATTGCTTGACCTGCTGCAAGAATAAAACAATTAAGCACACAAAAGAAGAAATGGTCAAAACAGACACGCCAGCAACAAGTTTCGAAACCATTACCATTGACACAGTCGGACCATTAAGAATATCAAATGGATTCCGCTACATACTCACAATGCAATGCGATTTAACAAAATTTATTATTGCACACCCGATGGAAACCAAGGACGCACGCTCGACAGCAAAAACGCTTGTAGAACAGTTCATTCTCAAGTACGGTTGTTTTAAAACATTGAAATCCGACCGAGGCACCGAGTTTACGAACGAGCTAATGCACAACATATGCCAATTACTCAACATACGACAAATTTTTTCGACACCCTACCACCACCAAACAATAGGGGCACTTGAAAGAAATCACAGAACACTACACGAGTACCTACTGGCATTCACAGACGAACATGAATGGGATAGGTGGGTACCATACTATACATTCGCATACAATACGACACCACATGTTGAAACGCTCTACTCACCGTACGAGTTAGTTTTCGGCAAATTACCGTCATTACCGAGTGACATAACAAACAAACACGACAAGATTTATGACTTTGACAACTACGCCAACGAACTAAAAGTTAGGCTGAAAACATCCATAGATAAGGCTAGGAATATGATAGAAATAGCTAAACATAAGAGACAAACTAATTATAATAAAAATATCAATAATACACAGTTAAGGATAGGAGATCTAGTTTTTGTTAAATTAGAATCAAGTAAGAAGTTACAAAGTCCTTACCACGGACCGTACAAGATTATAGATAGAAATGGAGTAAACTCCACCCTAGATATAAATGGTAAGCATAAGACATTACATAACAATAATCTTAAGAAATTTTTAGGAAATAATGACATAGCAAGTAACAACTAAAATTGTACAGACCAAAAACATAAAATATATACATTTATTGCCCTAAGAATTGAAAAAAGCATAGAAACACAACATACATATCCAAAACACACCAAAATTATCATAAATAATGTAAGCTAAGCATTTCCAAATCCACCTCCGAAAACCCCGACCGCTATCTTAAAAAATTATTCCAAGTAATAATTTTTCGCTTAAGGGCAATGGTGTAGTGGTACCGTGTAACCACTTATGCCAACCCTGACAAGTCATGCTGCACTCAAGCACAAATGTGTCAAAGTGTCAAATAGCAACGCGCGCACGACACAAGCGACACTCAAGTGGCTAAGCCAGCGGCGTGCCATCCGACACGACTGACCGCAGTGCAGTGTCCCACATATGGAACATGCACTGATCGGCACTCTGTGTGATGTCACCTACCGCAGGGCAATGGCACTTGAGGAAAAGTGCTGAACTGACCGAAAGGGTCCCGTGACGCTGATTGGTCACACTTCCGCGACACTGGAAAATCGGGCGGAGCATTGGAAATGCTCAGCCGTATAACAGTTTCTAAATTTTGTATTTAAGACACGGAAATTGAAAAATAAAATCAGCTTCTTGAGAATAGACAAACCGTGCGTTTCTCTTGGTTGCTCACACACATAGGCACTTTGGCCATAAAATAATTGGCGTGACCCGCCGCTTCAAATAGGTCAACCCGAACGCTACTGACGTCGGACAAACCAAAAGCGGTCACAACAAACTTTATACCCGACCTCTGTTCTACCACACCCGACTCCTGTTCCACCACAGGTGACTTCGGACATATTTCTCGGAAGTGTAACAAAAAGGGACACAGTGAAAACGAATGCAAAGGGAGTGCATCCAAAGCCCAATGCAATACAATCGCTGAGGTGTCGCAAGAAATTATTTACAAAACAATTGACGTGAATGGTGTGGTGACTAACGCGTTCGTGGATTCGGGAAGTTCACGGTCACTCATTCGGAAAACATTTGCTGCACAATTCGGTCCTGCAGAGAAGTGCTACGTTCGTTTAAATGGTTTCGGTGGCGGACCACATGAATGTTTTGAAAAATTAAAAGTCGATGTATTGATTGATAGTGTAGACGACAGTGAGATTACGTGCGATGTATTGGTCGGTAGAGATGTACTATGTGCCGGAGGTAAACGATTTGTAATCGAAGGCGAAAAGTGTTGGATTCAACCAAAATGTGTTAATGTTATCTCAACGATTTTACCGCAAAGTGAATGTGCGAAGCTCAACAAAATGTTAAAAGAGTATGAAGATCGATTTGGCAGCGACACAGCCAACATCGGTAAATCAAATATTTTGAAAATGAACATAAAACTTTCGACGGACATCCCGATAAACATAAAACCGTATAGGCTACCCTTCGTGCGTCGACCTATCGCAGATGCAATCGTTCAAGACTTGTTGAAAAATGACATTATTCGCGTATCGGATTCAGCCTATGCGTCGCCGATAGTACTTGTTGAGAAGAAAAATAAAGAGTTTCGAATGTGCGTGGATTACCGACGGTTAAATCGAGTTACCGAAAAGTTGCAATTTCCGATGCCCATAATGGATGAGCTTTTCGCAGTACTCGCCGGGAATGTATACTTCACCACGCTCGATTTCAAGATGGGCTACCATCAAATTGAACTTGAAGAACAATCAAAGCAATACACCGCGTTCGTGACAAGCAATGGGCACTACGAGTATAATAGAATGCCATTCGGGTTGGTAAACGCGCCGGCAGTGTTCCAACAGATGATGAACAAACTGACCGAAAAAATGAAGCCGTGTGTTGCTATCGCGTATTTGGACGACGTAATTATTCCCAGCCGCACCGTGAAGGAAGGGTTAACCGCGCTTGACCGGTTTTTAACTCTATTGAGAGAGAGCGGATTGACATTGCGCCTCGACAAGTGTCAGTTCTTGGCGGAGGAAATTGATTTTTTGGGTCATCGAATTAATAAGAGCGGTATAACGCCGGGTGCTGCGAAGGTCAGTGCAATTACAGATTTTAAAACGCCGACAAACGCCACTGAGGTCAGACGATTTTTGGGATTAACAGGGTTTTTCCGGAAATTTGTCAAGCAGTACTCACTGATTGCGAAGCCGTTAACCCAACTGACAACGAACGCGGCTGCCCAAAACTTTGTGTGGGAGGATGCCCAAAAGGATGCATACAATACTTTGATAACGGCGTTGTGCAGCGAACCAGTCCTGACCTTATTCAACTTTAATGCCCGACACGAGGTGCATACCGACGCCAGTAGTGTAGGCCTGGCAGCGGTGCTTCTACAATCGACGAACGACGGGAAGACGTGCCAAGCGGTGATGTATTTTAGCAGGAGCTGCACGGAAGTTGAATCGCGCTACCACAGTTACGAGCTTGAGGTGATGGCGGTGGTCGAAGCTCTTCGTCGGTTTCGTATTTACCTCTTGGGAAAACCGTTCAAGGTTGTAACGGACTGCTCAGCAATAACCAGCGTAAAGGACAAATCACAATTAATTCCACGAATAGCCCGATGGTGGATGCTGTTGGAGTATGATTTTGAATGCGTGCATCGACCGGGCACACGCATGAGTCACGTTGATGCCCTCAGTCACGCCCCTGCTGAACCCGTACCGGTGCAGATATCACAGGTATTTACAAACGACAGCGACTGGCTACTGACGATGCAACTACAAGACGATCACATCCGTGGTGTAATCGAAATACTCAATGGAGTGCGAAAATCAGAACAAACCAAACAGTTCAAAAGGGACTATACGATGCAAAACAACAGATTGTATCGGTGCTACAACGGCAAGTTTTTGTATGTGGTACCGAAAGCAATCCGATGGCGGGTTGTTAAATATTGCCACGGCGACATGGGCCATTTTGGTATAGAGAAAACGGTGCAGCGAGTTCTGGAACATTTTTGGTTCTCGCGGATGCGCAAATATGTGAAAGACGACATCTCTGCATGCATCGAATGTTGCTACAGCAAATGCAAGGGTGGCAAGCCTGAAGGGACGTTGTATATCGACGCTATGGAGCCGATCCCGTTTCAACTCGTGCACATTGATCACTTGGGCCCCTTTGTTAAAAGCAAAAAGGGCCACATGTACATTCTCGCTATCAGTGACGCCTTCACGAAGTATTTGATAGTGAAACCGACACGCAACACGAAGACACAACCGGTGATTCAGGCGCTATCCGACATCAGTAGCTATTTTGGGCTACCCAGAGGAATCGTGACGGACAGGGGTACCGCCTTTACGTCCAAACAATTTACGACGTATTGTGAGCAGAGTGATATACAACATATCAAAACCGCGGTGCGAACTCCTCGGGCGAATGGCCAAGTGGAGCGAGCCAATCGTACCATCCTCGACTTTTTACGAACATCAGGTTCTCACGCGAAAGCATGGGACGAACAGCTTCTCGATTTGCAGTGGAGCATCAATTCGCAGAAAAACAGCACGACGGGATTCAGTCCGAATCAGTTGCTCTTCGATTTCAAGTTGCGTGATGTTATCCGCAATAGACTACTAGCAGCCACAATTGATGATAACGACGACACAACGATGGAGGAAAAGCGTTCCTTAGCACTACATAACACTCAAGAACAGCGCGAGAAATGGAAGCAGCAGTATGAAAAACGTCACAAGCAACCTGTGGAATACCGCGTGGACGATTTAGTCGTGATCCAAAACGATTTCCAAGCAACCGGCGAATCCAGAAAACTTGAGCCGCGATATCGTGGGCCCTATGTTGTAACTAAGGTGCTGGGCAAGGATCGATATCTCCTTGAGGACATCCAGGGTATGCAGGTAAAGCAGAAGCGGTTTTGTTCGGTCTACTCATCTGATCGAATGAAGCCATGGTGTGCACTACCGCCAGATTTGGACGCGTTCGACAGCGGCGACGAAGACGAGCAAGAAGCCATCGGGACGATGCCAGAGCAGGATGGGCCGAGCTGTAACGAGAACCCTGACACACTCCGAGCTCGCGTGCAACCATGCGAGCAGGCTGCGGAGTAAACGACAGTTGCGTCGTGAAAGTGAAGCGGACGGGTGTGCGAGTGACCGCGGTCCTTTAATTTATTTTTGTAAACCATACCACAACACCATTTTTCAATAAAGAAAGTTTAACCATTTAGAGAAAAGACGAGTCGCAAGTTATTTTGAAAGGAAAACGAATTTATAGACGAAGGCCATCCTACAAAAGTATGTCGACAAAAAAAGGCAGGAACCGAACAAATACAATGAAGGTGATTATGTCATGGTGAAAAATTTTGACTCACACACAGGAGTGTCCAAAAAATTAATTCCAAAGTTTAAGGGACCGTATAAAGTCATAAAGGTATTACGTCATGATAGATACATGTTGGAAGACGTAGAGGGTTTTCAGCTATCACGGACTCCATATAAAGGCGTGTGGGCAGTGAATAACATTAAGCCTTGGTACAAAGTAAACGATGTAATAAATAACAAGCGTAAGGCAATCAATAACACATGAGATCGGGAGATCTCATTGGTCAGAATGGCCGAATTGTAGCAATATATATATATATGTATGTATGTTTTAATGTTAAACCCCGTAATGTAATATTCGTAGCGATATAAGTGTTCGTTCCTAATGTTAAACCTTGCAATGTAATAAGGTTAAGAGCTGATGAGAAAATAGCATAACACCTAAGGGTTAATATAACTTGCCCGCTAGATTAAAGTCTAACCGTTATTTTCGACGGAGACTGCCCTATACCAGCTCACGAGTCTGATTCAAAATGCTTTTACGAATAAAGAGACTGTGTTGTGCGCTTTCTTGGACATCGAAGGAGCCTTCGATAATACCTCCCATGAGGCAATAGAAAGATCACTTAACCGAAGAGGGGTAGAAACCACTCTCAGCCGCTGGGTAAAAGCTATGCTACCCACCAGAACGGCAGTAACGAAGGTGGGCTCAACCACCAGGAGTGTACTGACGACCAGAGGTTGCCCTCAGGGTGGTGTATTATCACCACTACTGTGGAGCCTGGTTGTAGACGAGCTCCTTGATATACTGACAAGCAGTGGCATAATCTGTCAAGGTTATGCCGATGACATTGTCATTGTTGCCAGAGGAAAGTTCGAAGACACTCTGTGCGACATAATTCAGAGAGGGTTAAAATTAACCCAAGAATGGTGTGCCCGGGTAGGCTTACGAATAAACCCGGATAAAACCACCATAGTACCATTTACACTAAAAAGGAAACTGCAGCACATGCGGGCGATACGCTTGCTTGGCAAGAGCATCGCGAAGTATCGTAAAGTATCTAGGTGTAACACTAGATTCGAAGTTACTCTGGAATAAACATGCTTAGGCAGTTATCGGCAAAGCAACGAAAGCAGTCATGGTGTGTAGATCATTAGCAGGTAGAACCTGGGGCTGTAAACCAGGTATACTGAGATGGTTGTACATCATGATAGTGAGGCCAGTACTCACATATGCAGCAGTGGCATGGGCCTCAAGAACCAAACTCACTACAGTGAGGAATCGGTTAAATAAGGTCCAGCGACTGGCGTGCACGTGCATTACAGGGGCTATGAGAACCTGTCCCACGGTGGCACTGGAGGTGATACTCAATATATCACCATTGCACACAGCAATTGAAATGGCGGCCAAGCGCACTATCATTGGGCTGGCCAGAACCAGTAAAGGGGGGGATCACGTTCTAAGTCGCAGAGATTTGGACGTGTTATCTGTAAGTAACCCCTATGTATTGTACCCAATGGATACAATAGCGAAAACGTATAACTACGAGAAAAACGTCGTAGTAGGTATGAGTAACAAAGTGGACTGGGACTGGGAAGCACACCAGTCCCATTTCAAACCACATACTATTACGTGGTTCACAGATGGCTCCAAAACGCACGAAGGAACAGGGGCGGGGGTATTTGGACCTCGCTTCAAGCACTACGAGCCCATGGGGAACACACCCAGCATATTTCAAGCAGAGTTATATGCCATCAGGCTCTGTGTACAGATTAACCTCGAGCGTTTGTACAGGGGGCAAGACATAGTCATTTGTTCTGACAGTCAAGCAGCCATCAAAGCACTAATCTCGTATGAGATTACCTCAGGGTTGGTGCTGGAATGCATAGAAGCATTGAATAAACTGGGCACAGATAACCAGGTTAAAATCCTCTGGGTCCCAGGACATAGAGGATTAGAGGGAAATGAGGAGGCTGATAGTCTTGCTAGAACTGGGGCAGCTATAATCCCCCTTGCACCGGAACCTTTCATTGGGCTGGGCAAAAGCACTCTAGCAGAGTCACTAAGACTTGAGGAAAGAACCAGGAACTCAGAACACTGGTCAAATGCCACAGGTCTTAGGCAATCGAAAATCTTCATTAAAGGTTATAACTCCAGATGGAGTGAAGAATGCCTCAGACTGGGAAAAACCCAGCTTAGACTGGTCACCGGGCTGTTAACCGGGCACTGCAGGATGAGGAAACATATGCAAACAATCAGGATAGAACAGGTAAGCGTCTGCAGACTCTGTGGAACAGCGGAGGAAACCCCCGAGCACGTCATACTGTACTGCGATGCGGTATGCCGTAGTAGGAGACAGCACCTGGGCCAGTACTGGCTTGCAGAAGAAAACGTCAAACACCTTCTCCCACGTAAGTTACTAAGCTTTATTAGGTCGTTGGGACTGGGGGACGTTCTCTAAAGTTGTAAGGGGCACAATAGATCAGCTTTGGTCTCAGTGCATATTCCCCCTTCAAATCTAATCTAATCTAACCGTTATTTTATATTCATTTCTCCTACTCATGTTTTGTTGTTGTTTTACTCGTGTCATGTCATTTCGTTCGGATGTAAGCGTTCATGTTAATTTTCTGAAAATAAAATCATTCAAGTTGGTGACGTTGCACAGGACGGAAGCGTTTCATTTTTGCTGCTACATAAACGACCTCGAATCGTCTCTTTTGATATTTAAAGCTACTTCACATCCAACGAGTTTCAGGAATTTTTAGAAAACAAAAGTGTACAACATGTGAAAATAGCAACTGGGTCCCCACAGGCTAATGGACAAGTGGAGAGGGTAAATAGGAGCTTGGGGCCAATGATAGCAAAGTTAGTAGATCCAGAAAATGGTATTTACTGGGATCAAGTAATAGAAACTGTGGAGTTTGCACAAAATAATACAAAACATAGAACAATCTCAGAGCACCCCAGTGTTATGTTGTTTAGCATTAGGCAGAGAGGCAACGTCGAAGATCTGTTAAGCGAAGAGCTAATTGAAATTGAACAAGGGCTACAACAACAGAACCATGTGAGTGTACGAGAACGAGCAACTACGAACCAAGACCGTCTCCAGACTTATAATAAAAAGTATGTCGACAAAAAAAGGCAGGAACCGAACAAATACAATGAAGGTTATTATGGCATGGTGAAAAATTTTGACTCACACACAGGAGTGTCCAAAAAATTAAATCCAAAGTTTAAGGGACCGTATAAAGTCATAAAGGTATTACGTCATGATAGATACATGTTGGAAGACGTAGAGGGTTTTCAGCTATCACGGACTCCATATAAAGGCGTGTGGGCAGTGAATAACATTAAGCCTTGGTACAAAGTAAACGATGTAATAAATAACAAGCGTAAGGCAATCAATAACACATGAGATCGTGAGATCTCATTGGTCAGAGTGGCCGAATTGTAGCAATATATATATATATGTATGTTTTAATGTTAAACCCCGTAATGTAATATTCGTAGCGATATAAGTGTTCGTTCCTAATGTTAAACCTTGCAATGTAATAAGGTTAACAGCTGATGAGAAAATAGCATAACACTTAAGGGTTAATATAACTTGCCCGCTAGATTTAAGTCTAACCGTTATTTTATATTCATTTCTCCTACTCATGTTTTGTTGTTGTTTTACTCGTGTCATGTCATTTCGTTCGGCTGTAAGCGTTCACGTTAATTTTCTGGTGGAAATAGTCATTCAAGTTGGTGACGTTGCACAGGACGGAAGCGTTTCATTTTTGCTGCTACATAAACGACCTGCTTTAGCTTTACGTAACAATAAGCTCGGCTTCGTCGTAAACAAATCAATGATTTTCTTGTCCTATTTTGGAGAGGTCTTTTTTTCAAGGTCCCGCCCAGCCAAATCGTCGACATTTTTTGCTTCCACATACCGATTCGTCCAACTCGTTACGAATGATTTCGACTTCATATATTTTTCTGCAGCTAAACTTGACATTTACGGCCCTCTAGGGTGTAAACAAAGTAATATGGTTTCAAGTGCCTCCTCTCACGTGGAACTCATCTTGTTAAAACACCGTGTAGTTTGTAATTGTTTCACGAAACTGACAATTTTTGCAGTGCGTATTACAAAAATGATGAGGCTACTTAGGTGCACTTTTTTGATAACGGTACTCTAAGCGAAAATTTGGTCGTTCACGCTTCTACTGGACAGACTGTACATATTTATGGTATTCACAGTTTGCGGGAAAATTTATTTCGGGCAACTTTTCCTAAAAATTATCAATTTAACTGTGATCACCCCATTGTATATCTTTCAAACAATTGTGGAAAATTTTTCAAAATAAAAATGCCTCGCTCAAATGGCAAACAAACGTTGAACATCAAATAAAGAAATCGTCCCGATAGTGGCATAAAGTACTCAAAAAAATTCGCCCCGTAGATTGTGTCAGCAAATTAATTTGACTTTATTTTTTGCCTATTTCAATAAACATGCTCGGCAGTGCGGCAAATTTTGAAACTACCGGTATCTATGTTTTTCATACAAAACAAATACAATTGAAATACCATATGGGAAAATTCGGGAATATTGCCAAGTGGGAAATTTAACATGCTAGATACCGCTGAACTGTGAACACCATAATTGTTACGAAAATTCAAGTTTGTTTTCCAAGGTTCGTTTGATTGTGTTTGAAAATAGAACAACTTTCAAGTACTCAGCGCAAAAACGCAGTCAGAAATCAACAATCACTTTATTTACAGATTTACACTTTCTTGTATCTAAACTTGTTACCACTTTGCTTGCTCAACACAGACTCGACCCATTGCGCTGCCACTGCTGCTTTTATACCAGTTTTCTTATCGCGCCGAAGTTTCTTGCAACTTCCAATTGAAAAGCGCTCGACCATTCTCGCACAGCCCATTTCGTCGAGAACCATCCTTGCCATATCGGACTATCCAAGCGAATTATACCAATTTGCCATACTTCAAAGTGCATGCCTAAAAGTATGCTTGGAAAAGCGTTCATCCACAGCACAGAGTGCCTCTTCGTTTCACTGCCCATCACTTAGACTTGTTCGTCCCGAACAAGTACCGAGGCTCCGCCGGAGTAAAACGCCAGGCGCTCCAAATGAACTACTTTCAACCTGGCGTTTCTGTTGCCGCAGCGTTGAACCCTGTACACCACGTCATTAATCCTTGTCACGACCTTGTACGGTCCTTCCCATGACGTTTGAAGCTTTGGAGACAAACCTTTCCTCCGCTGCGGGTTGTAAAGCATTACTAGATCGCCTTCTTGGAACACCGCTGTGTTAGCTCGTAGATCAGTGACTGACCAGTTGGATACGATCCCTTATAAACTGGTAGATTTCTTCCAGCTCCGATCGCTTATTAACTACGTAATCAGTCTTAGCGCCTTCCGTCGTGCTGACCACTCCGAACTTCAAGTCAGCAGGCAACCTCAGCTCCGTGCCGAACACTGCTCGGGCTGGAGTGAGTGATGTATCGTGCGGGGCTGACCTATACGCCATCAAGAACAGCGGAATATGCGTGTCCCAATCCTTTTGATTTCTGCCTACTACTTTCCGCAGATATTCTTCCAGCGTCCGATTGAATCGTTCCACCATGCCGTCGGACTGGGATGCAAAGGAAAGGTGCGAGGTTTCCTTATTCCTAGTAGCTCACACACTTCCTTCAATACCAGAGACTCGAAATTCCGGCCTTGATCCGAGTGTAACTCCAGTGGAACTCCAAATCTGGCCACCCAGTTGTTTACCAGCATTTCCGCGACCGTGGGGGCCTCCTGGTTAGGAATAGGATACACTTCGGGCCATTTGCTGAAATAGTTCATTACCACCAGCACATATTTGTTGCCTTGAGTGCTAAGTGGGAATGGCTCGGCGACGTCCATGGCAATTCGCTCAAAGGGCGCTCCCATGTTGTACTGCTGCATGCGGCCCCGAGATCTTCTTGTTGGCCCTTTCGCAGCCGAACATCGATCACAGCTCTTAATCCAATCGGTTACAGACTCCTGGCATCCTACCCAGTAGAATCGCCTTTTTATTTTGGCGACAGTTTTTGTGATGCCTAGGTGCCCTCCGCTGGAGTCGTTATGGTATGCATCGATCACCTCATTGATCCTGCATTTCGGGACTACAATTGGGGAATTTCTGGTCCGGCCATCCTCACTCTCCCACTCGCGGTATAGGCAACCATCAGACAGGCGCAGACTTTGCCACTGCGCCCAGTAAGACTTTGCGATCGGGCTCTCACCGGTCATCTCCTGCCAGTCAGGACGTGCGCCTTGCTCCTTGCCTTCAATGATTTTTTTAAGATCCGTATCCTCGCGCTGGTCCTTTTGTATCCTCTCCGCAGACCACTCTTCCTCTGGCATAACGCTGACCAATCGTACGTCCACTATCTGCTCTTTGCTTTCGGCTCGCGAACAATGCCTGCATTCGGTTTTGCACGGACGGCGTGACAAGGCATCGGCATTTCCATGGCTGCTACCCTTGCGATCCTCTACCGTGTAGTCGTAGCTCTGCAGGCGCGCGATCCACCGCGCCATTTCAATGCCGCATGATCTGTGCGCAGGCGAAACTTTTGCCCATACAGGTATTTATGGAAGTGTTTCACGCATTCCAATACTGCGAGCAACTCCCGTCGGGTCACATAGTAGTTGCGTTCAGGCTTTGACAAAATGTTGCTCTAGTATGCCATCACAATGCCATGCAATGAGGTGGTCCGGGATGACCTACAGGTTGCACTCATTGACGCAAAATCAAACAGCGGCAAGAAGGTGTTGGAAAAATGGGGGGGAGATTGAACCCAGGCTGGCGGAAATGGTGATGGACCACCTTCTCTCCAACCCGGATGCGTCCCCGCCTGGCTACGACTCTTCTGAGGTTCTTCGCGGCTGCAGGGTGTTCAGGTGCGACGATCGGCCGTCCGCGAATTTTCTGGGCGAATGCATTGCCAAGATAAGCGGTGCATGGGAGGGCCTTAGGCTTAGGCTTATCCCAGCTCGTGAGATTCCTAGACGGCCGAGAGCCCGTATCTGGCTGCCTGTTATGAAGCTGGAGCACGGGAAGGTCCTTCAGCTTCTGCAGCGGCAGAATCCCGCTGTTCCGATGCAGGACTGGAGCGTCATGAAAGACGAAGGCCCACAAAAGAACAGCATGTCCCTTCTCCTTTCCATAGACGAGGAATCGGCTAAGGTCCTGGATGGCATGGACTGTAAGATGCGGTTTGGCGTGAGGTACGCCAAACTAAAAATATTCCGGCCGTCAGAAAACGACTGCGAGGCAGAACAGCCGGACGCAGCTAATCTGGACGTGGACGACAAGCGTCGGGGTGATGCTCAAAGCACACCACAAAAAACAGATACCCCTGATGAAGATCGTGCAGATTAACCTTCAGCATTCTAAGAATGCCTCGGATAATCTTGCCGTCTTTCTCGGGGAAGAGGACGTAGACATCGTCGCCATACAGGAGCCGTGGGTCAGAGGATCTGACGTGATGGGGCTCAGGATTAAAAATTACAGGACTCTATACGCTAGAAATGCCGGCAGGGTGAGATCGTGCATTCCGGCTAAAAACAAAATTAATACTTTCCTCTGTCCCCAATTTAGCACAGGCGATCTAACAGCGGTTAGGATCGAGGCGCCGAGTGGACCAGACCTGATAATAGCATCGGCATACATGGCACATGATAGGAATGCACCACCGGAAGAGGTTGCGTCACTATTGGCCAGTTTGGACGCACGGGGAACCGCTTTGCTCCTCTGCTGCGACGCAAATGCGAGGCACACCATATGGGGCAGTTCTGAGGACAACGCCAGGGGTGAGTCACTTTTTGATTTTATCAGTAGATATAATCTCACTATCTGTAACAGGGGTAATACACCCACTTTCACTTTCCCCAGCTCGGCGAGCTGCGCCGGGTGGGAAGAAGTCCTAGATCTCACCCTCCTGTCAGGAAACTCAAATTTTCGGGTTGAAAATTGGAGGGTGTCCAACAAAAAGTCCTTTTCGGACCACAGTTGGTTAATCTTCAACATCAATATAGCAGATAAGACCCCTGATCCTTTCAGAAATCCGAAAAGGACAAATTGGCGGATCTTTTCTCTGATAGCTAAGGCAAAACTTAAGGCAGTAAGTACGGCCCACTTAGACTCTCCTACGGAACTGGACAAGCAACTAGGAAAACTTAAGGTAGCTTTTAGCACAGCTTACAAGAGATCCTGTCCAGTGAGTAGAAGTGGTAAATCTCTTCCACCATGGTGGAACGAAGAACTCTCGGCTCTTAGAGAGGAAACTCGTAGGGCTTTTAACCAGTGTTACAGGGATAAAACCTGGAGCAAATACAAAGATTGCCTCAGGACCTACAAAAGAGCGATCAAGAAAGCCAAAAGGGATGGCTGGAGAAACTTTTGTCAGTCTATTGTGTCAACGGTAGTTTCTTCAAGACTCAGCAAGGCACTTTCCAAAGAAAGGAGCAATCCATCATACCTGAAGAGGGAAGACGGCACCTGGACGGAAACATCCGCTGAGACACTCGACCTCATAAGACACACTTCCCGGGCTGTAAGGAGAGGGCAGCGGTTACCCCCTCCTCATCAGCTTCTCGATATACGAGTTTTTATGAATCTGTCTTCACGGAAGATAAGGTCAGGTATTCTATCAACAGTTTTTTCCCTTACAAGTCACCAGGTCTAGATGGTATTGTCCCAATCATGTTACAGAAAGTACAGGATATGGTGATTCCACAGTTGGTGACGATCTATAGGGCGTGCGTTAAACTGAATTATGTACCCCTTAGCTGGAGAAGGGTCAAAGTAGTTTTCATACCTAAGGCGGGAAAAATCGGTCACGAGACGGCCAAAGATTTTAGACCGATTAGCCTCACTTCTTTTCTGCTTAAGACTATGGAAAGGGTAATGGAAATACACCTAAGATCTTTAGCTGACCACTATCAAATTTCCAGATGCCAACATGCTTATCTCAAGGGCAGATCCACAGAGACGGCTCTACACGAGGTTATTCGCACTGTTGAAAAATCAATCCACTTCAAACAATTTTCGATGGCAGCCTTCCTGGATATTGAAGGAGCCTTCAACAATGTGAGCATTAGGGCAATCCAAGATTCCCTTACCACGGTGGGTTTAGAAGGGGATTTAAGGAACTGGATAGTGACGATGCTCAAATCAAGGACTATTTTTGCAGAGCTAGGCAACATATCTCTGGTAAAACACGTCAGTAGAGGAACACCACAAGGAGGGGTGATTTCACCATTACTGTGGTTGCTGGTCATGGACAGCATACTCAAGGCGTTGGAAAAAACGGGGGTAAAAGTGGTAGCGTATGCGGACGACGTGGTGATAATAGTATCAGGGATGTTTCCGAGCACAATCAGTGATATTATGCAAGGGGCTCTGGATAAAATCCATACGTGGGCCACAGGATGTGGACTTAGTGTGAATCCGGGCAAAACCGAACTGGTACTGTTCACCACTAAGACCAAAATTCCACTTTTTAACCTTCCATCGCTTAACGGGCAGCAGCTGAAGCTATCAGCTAAAGCCAAATATCTAGGGGTTCTGCTGGACGCAAAGCTAAACTGGAGACCAAACATTGAGCTCCAGTTTAGGAAGGCCTACGTGGCTTTTTACTCCTGTAACAGGCTGTTTGGGAAAAGATGGGGCGTTAAACCCCACATCACCCACTGGATGTACACGGCCATAGTGCGCCCAATCCTGACCTATGGATCACTGGTTTGGTGGCCAGCTCTAAGCAAGAGCTATCTGGTCCAGAAGCTCAGCAGGGTTCAGCGATCGGCATGTGTTGGCATCACGGGGGCACTACGCACATGCCCCACGGATGCCCTGAACGTGCTTTTACACATTCTTCCCATCGACTTACACATAATGCATATCACTCTCAACTCCGCAGCAAGGCTCAAGGCGATTGGCTGCTGGGCGGAACGTTGCTATGGGCACAGCAAAGTGCTAAGCACATTACCAAACGTTAAGTTTAGTGGGATAACCGATTATATCGTGCCGTACCTAAGTTTTCAAACGGATTTCGCGGCGAAATTCCCTACGAGGGCCGAATGGGAAAGAACCAGTCTTTTCAACGAATACGACATACACATCTTTACGGATGGATCCAAAATGGCGTGCGGGGTGGGTGCGGGGGTATACTCACAGCACGTGGGGATAAATGAAGCCATACGTCTACCCAATGATGCCACGGTCTTTCAGGCAGAGGTCTTGGCGGTCAGGGAGGCCTGCCGACTGGTAGAGAGACACATCATTGATAGGTGTAAGGTTGCAATATTCATTGACAGTCAGGCAGCAATAAAGGCTCTACATTCTACCACGGTCCAGTCAAGGTTGGTAGAGGAGTGTAGGACGGCTCTGGGCTCGCTAAATCGCTGCGCTGATATCACCCTCATCTGGGTTCCCGGCCATAGGAACATTGAAGGGAATGAGAGAGCGGACGAATTGGCGCGCTCGGGAGCCTCGCTTGACGTATCACTGGGTGTCTCGGTTCCGACGCCTTTGGGAGTCGTCAAGAGGGGCTGCTATCTGCACTACCTCGGCCTTGCCAATCGGAGGTGGAAGTCACTGCCTTCCTGCCGTACCTCGCGAGAGATGTGGCCCTCCTACAACGAGCCGAGATCTCGCGAGCTTATTAACAAACCACGCACAGACGTCGCTAGGCTTACGGCGATCATAACAGGCCACTGGACTATAGGTCCACATGCGGAGAGGCTAAACATCCCCTTCAATACCCACTGCAGGAGCTGTGGGAATTTAGAAGAGAAAGAAACACCAAATCACTTCCTCTGTCAGTGCCCAGCTCTGGCAAGGGCAAGATTTAAGTTTCTAGGGAAACACTTTTTCACTTGTATGACCGATTGCTCGACAGTTAGTCTGGGGAATCTTCTCGGATACCTAAACTCTACCAGGTGGATTTAGTCATACAACTAACCAGTTTTAGTTTTCGGTGAGCATGTCGTACCAAAACGGCGTCTATGCGCTAATTGTGACTTGCAGGGGGACTGCGAGTCAGCCACTTCAACCAACCAACCAATGCCATCACTTGTTCTTGGCCATCTATTATCTGTGACAGCACACCGCCAATACTATGCCCACTTGCATCTGCATCCAGAACAAACATCTCTCCAGGCACGGGGAAGGCCAGAATTGGAGCAGTGCACAGTTTTTCCTTCAGTCGTGCAAAAGCCTGTTCCTGCTTTCAGAAGTCAGTTTGTGCAAGCTGCCAGCTATGTTCGCAAATCCTGGAACGAATCTTCGGTAGTATGTGCACAGGCCCAGGAAACTGCGGAGTTCGTGGAGATTGCGTGGTCGGGGCCACTCCTTCACCGCCGTGATCTTGCCTTCGTCCGTATGTACTCTGCGAGCGGAAACCGTGTGACCCGGATACTTGACCTCTTTTTGGAACAGCGAGCACTTCTTTGGGTTGAGTTTAAGGCCGGCGTTTTGTATTCGCCCAAATACCTCCTTCAGCTTTTCCAGGTGGTCGTCGAAGCTTTTGCCCATCACGATTATGTCGTCGAGGTATACCAGACACGTCCGCCAATGCAGCCCTTTAAGCACACGTTCCATTAGCCGCTCGAATGTTGCTGGTGCGTTGCAGAGTCCAAACGGCATGACGGTGAACTGCCACAAACCATCGCCAACACTAAAAGCTGTTTTCTCCTTGTCTTGGTCTGCAAGCTCCATCTGCCAATAGAAGCTGCGTAAGTCGAGTGTGGAAAACCACTGTGTGCCTGACAGTGTGTCCAGGTCATCGATCCGAGGTAGCGGATAGGTAGTGTCCTTCTTGGTCACGTCATTGAGCTTTCGATAGTCCACACAAAATCGGGTACTGCCATCCTTTTTCTTGACTAGCATGACCGGCGAGCACCAAGGACCTGACGAAGGCTCTATGACCTTTTCTTTATGCATGTTTTCAATCAAATTCGTGACCTCTTCCCTCTTGGCCAGAGGAACTCGTCTTGGCGGTTAGCGGATTGGTTTCGTACTTCCGGTGTCGATGTTGTGCTTCACTATGGCTGTTCTTCCGCCTGCTTCCGTTGCAAATATGGACCCTTAGTGCTGCAAGAGTGACCGTGCCTTCTGTTTCTGCTCGGCTGTCAATTCGCTGCTCCACTGGTTCTGCGGTATGGCGTCCATGTTAGAACCGCTTTTCTTACTTCCTCTGGGTGGACTGCTCTTGCAATTGACAACTGTTTCAGCCTCTCTACACTCGCCAATGACCACATATCGGGTGTGTTCAGTGGGTTGAGTATCCTGACTGGTATTTTGCCATTTTTGGGTTCCACTAATGTACGTCCGATTATTATGTTGTCGTATCCTTGTTTTGGCGCTTCTACAACCCACAGCCGGCTTGTCCCATCGTCCTCGTCCACCTTTGCCCACACAATCGCCTCGGAATTCGCTGGTATCTTCTGGTGTTGACACGAGACAACTTTCCTTACCGCCACGCTTCGTTCATAGCCAGTGTGCAGGGGGAATTCAACGTTGGCATACCTCAGCACATTTTCTTTCAGGTCCAGCGTAAAACCGTGCCTAATCATGAAATCCACGCCGATAATCACGTCGTCCATTATATCCGCGACGATGAACTCATGTTCCAGGCTGCTGGTGCCGATAGCAATTGTTTTTGTTACTTTTCCTCTTACCGGCGCACGCTCGCCAGTCGCAGTCCTCAGTGGTTCCCAGTACTTCAGAAGCTTCCATTTTATTATCGAATATGACGCTCCAGTATCCAGTGTCAACACGAACAACTTTCCATCTATCTTTCCTTCAATCGTCAAGCTGCTGCGTTGTCGTTTCAACTGCGAGACAAGGACGGTGGGGCAGCGGGTTGTGGGGATCAGCTCACGCCCCTTTGGGCTGACCCGTTTTAGTTTAACGACTCCTCGTCCTCAGCCCTGCGCTTGTTGGCTGAGCCTCGATTGTCAGTATTCCTCGCTCCAGGCGATTGCGATCGAGAACGGGAACGCCTCTTTCGTTGGCGGCAGTCTCGTGCTATGTGACCCTGCTTGCCACATGTCCAGCAAACAACTTTAGAGGAGACAACTCGTGGCCTGCCCGGTGTCTCAGAGCTTATGGCCTGGATCGAAATTTCGCTGTCTGGCTGGATTTGGCGTATCCTTGCAGGTGTATACCGTGTGCCTCCAATCCATGTCGCCTCATATGTCATCGCGCTGGTCACCGTCTCCTTAAATGTCGGCTTGCCCATCATCAACGCACTGCGACGTGTCTCGGGATCATGAAGACCTTCAATGAAGGACTCAATCTTTATCCTTTCGAGATCATCAGCGCTGAATTTTGGGTAGCACAACTGTACGAGCCGCTCAATGTCTGCTGCATATGTCTGCAGCGCCTCGCTGGCTCGTTGCCTGCGGTTCTTCAGCTCACAGTAGTACAGCGTATGGTTGTGCTCGTTGCTGTACTTCGCTGCCAACGCTCTCATGACGCCCTCATAATCACTTCTCGAACATTACGGAACTGATTTCATTACCTCAGCCGCAGGACCTTTCAGCGCCAGTGCCAATCTCCGACCCTTCCTGATATCGGTCCACTGATTTTCCAAAGCAGCTAAGTCGAATTGCAGTTTGAATGTATCGAACGGCGTAGCACCATCATAGGTAGGCACTTCTGTTCGGGTGGCGAAACTTTCCGGAACCGGCGGCAAACATTCTCGTGGCTGTACCTCTCTAAGCCGCTCGTCGATTTTTCTGTTTACCGAATCCTCCAGACTGTCAACTCGTTTGTCTAAATGCTCCAAGTGCTCAACTTTCACATTAATCCTGTCTGAAATCTCTTCCACTTTCTGCTCCAAGCACGCAGAATTTTCCTGAAGCTTGCTGGACAACTCGCGATTCGCATTTTCAAATTTTTCCGCATTTTCCTGGAGTTTTGTTTCCATTCGCTCTGCTATTTGCGCCGAAAGTTCCTGATTCGTGGTTTCCAGTTTCGCTGCCATTTGCGCCGACATTTCACGATTGGAAGTCTCGAACATGCCTTTCATTGCAACCATAAGCTGGCTCATGTCCATTGTTTGTAGTGGCGCAGCCGCTGCCGTCGTACTTTGCAATGACGCAGCACCAGCAGGCGATTCCTCCACCTTGGCCGACGCCTCTTGTTCCTGCGTTCCGAACTCGTGTGCAGCCCAATCGATGCCTCGTGATTCACACGCCTCTCGCAAGCGCAGTTGCAACTCCACCTTTCCGCCAGCAGTCGGCAAATTCCAGGCAGCCAGCTCCTTCTTCAGCTGGTCCACCTTCAGCGTTCCCCCTTCGAGTTTAACCATGTCTGCGTTTTTATAATTTTATTTTACTTTCAGTAATACAATCCCACTTCTGACACCAAATGTTACGAAATTCCACAGTTCGTTATCGACGGTTTGTTTTGATTGTGTTTGAAAATAAAACAACTTCAATCATTCAGCGCAAAAGGCCCAAAGACCAACAATCCTTTATTTACAGAATTTACACTTCGCTTGTATCTACACTTGTTACCACTTTGCTTGCTTAACACAGACTCGACCCATTGCGCTGCACACTGCTGCTTTTATACCAGTTTTCTTATCGCGCCGAAGTTTCTTGCAACTTCCAATTGGAAAGCGCTCGACCATTCTCGCACAGCCTATTTCTTCGAGAACCATCCTTGCCATATCGGACTATACCGAATTATACCGAATTTGCCGTACTTCAAAGTGCATGCCTAAAAGTATGCTTGGAAAACATTCGTGCGGAGAAAAGCATTCCTATACATACGGCACGGAATATCTCATTGTATCAATATATACAGTTACGGCAAATATAATAGCACCGGTAAACCAATATAACTATTTCCTATATGAAAAAATTACGTGTCGCTATATTTTCGTTTATTTCTGTAAAATACCGTTATACGTACTACTCCCTTTATATAAGTAAGTTTCCGTTTCTTAAAAGTTTGACACCTTTTTTATATGAAGCAGTTTCATAAGCAGAGTGCAGCTCAGTGCGGCAAAAATAATAACACCATTCATACAACAAACGTATGAAATGTGTTGTAAACGATTTTTGAAACAAAAAAAATTAGTCGATTGGAGCTTTTAGTTTTAAACTACTGTTAAAGTAGATGAAATTTTTGAAAAATATAAACATTTTGTTTCCTTGTAAATTACAAAGCTCATCTTTTATTAACTTTTTGCAGTTATGACAGTCAAATTTTTCAATAGTTTGCATCAATATGAAACCAGAGAAATAACGAAGGGAACCATCACTCATATGTTCATTTTTTATAATCCCTAAGGCATTTGAAGAATTCGCTTTCTCTGCATCAAATATATCCTTTGATAAGCAAAATTCTTCACCGAACTCTTCATTTATAGCATTTTGAGTTTCATTGTCAATTTCAAACAAACTGGTATTATTGTCAATTGTTATAAATGAACCTTCGGCAGTTGGTTCACAATTGAAAGTTCCTGCCTTAAATGTTATTATTTTCATTCAGATCATTATCGCAAGAATATGGTCAAGCTCAAAAAGTGAAGGATTCTTATTTGTAACTCCTCTTTTTCTTACCAAATAAAAAAGATTTTCAAGCGGGTCTTGATTAAGTCGTGATAACAAACGAAAATAGGATTTTTCCGCCCAGATATCTTGTGAAACAGACAAAACGGAAGTAATTGATAAAACTATACCATTTCAACAGTATACAGTTTTAGGATACTGACAACTTTTGACATAGTTTTTCATTTCCTTCAAATAATTTTGGATATTGTTGTTCTCACGAAGAGCTGATCGGAAAGGATTTTTATCAAAAAGAACATGGCTATTCAAACAATCAAAAAGTCTGTTTATTTTTTCAATAAATATAGCTGCGGACACAGCTTTTTCTTTGCAATCATTATAACAGCCATTTTCAACCAAAGATTTTATGGCTGCGGATACAGTATTGCTAAATATTTGAGTTGCGTATTTAACCTTCATTTTTTCATATGCATTAGGATGAATATGCTTTGTTGTCAATTTGGGACAAAGGCGGGTTTAATTGTTTTTCTCCAATTCATATAACCTGCAAATAATCGAGCAAGAAATATGTCCATCAGGCGAAGTTTCATCATCAGCAAATTTGTTGAAGCGAAAGCGATCGTCAACGAAAAAAGGTATACACACAAAAATAAACGCGAATAAGTGAAATTGTGTTGTTGCTTTTGTTGGCTTTTTTGGTGGTTGATTATTTCATTGTGTGTTAAGGCAACGCACACAATTTTGCGAATATTTTCGACTAGCCGAAGTACGTATGGGACCTGCTGCGCTGAAAGCAAGGCGCATAACAGCAGCAGTAACATCATCACAGCGCACAGTTGATGTGCGACTGAAAACATCAACATAAAGCAAATTATGAAAGCTGACTTCGAATTGAGAAGTTTGCCGAAATCATCGCGAGTATGTTCGAATCAGGGCTGCCGAACGTACTACTATAGTAGTATTTTACTACTATTTCATCATCTGTACTACCGTACTACCCACAGGCCTATTGTACTACTATTTTCGAAATATAAGTTTTAGCAGTTGAATTTTCATATTTTAAGTAAGGCTAAGTTTAAGTTACCAAACTGAACATTGCCGAAGCACGAAATTCCAACCAATGTTGCTGTTTTTTATTTCTAACCAAATATCTTTGGTTCGTGGGCAGCCCTACCACATGTGTTTCCGTATGTTTCACTTTTTGATGGACTTTTTTCAATCAAGCAAATGAGCTCGTCGTAGAGTTACCGTTGTGCGACTAAAGTGACAATTGCACCTTTTTGAAACGCGTTGCCAAATGCTGTTCGTATAATAGTTCACATTATTCTAATCATATGATATAAGATGTTGATAGTCATAATTGTTGTTGATTTATGACTCATAAACTTTGAAAACAACGCAGCAGATGCGATACCCAAAAATGAACATCGTGAAATAATAGAGTAATATTACTGTATTTAAATACAAATTAACTTATACATTTTTGTATATTCTTGTAGGAACTTTTTAAAATTTGATAAAGACAATAAAGTGGTTGCTAGGACGTCGACGAGTCAGAAAAATTAAACTAAGGTGAAACTCGTAATCATTAGAATATCCTGATATAAGTGTATAAAATCGTTCGATTTCTCTTGGGGTTGACATTTTTTTAATCATATTCGCTAACGATATTTGATATTAATAAAAAAATTTTAAAATACTTAGTTTTATTATGGAATTTTCAACTTATAAAACAAATTACGGGAACATTTTTGTTGAATCATTTTTTTTACATTGTTTAGGAAATATGCATGTGTACTACTCAAAGTCCATAAATACTACCCAAAATCATAATTTGTACTACTGAAGAAAAATTGAAAACGGCAGCACTGGTTCGAATAGCCGAAGTGCGTATGGGACCTACTGCGCTGGTACGCAAATTTGTGCGAGTTGACACCTCTATGTGTTTATTTGCTTAGTGGTTGTAGTTATTGTCTCTCTTGCCTCCATAAGCTTCCTTTTTTAGTAAATGACGCATAGTCCTGAATTGACATTTTCGACCTTCCTTTTGCCGCCTTTTATGTCGATGGTTGGTCATCCCTTATGTTACTGCTTATCTCCTGCATCGAAGTAAATAGTATTTTTCAACCACTCCTCATTATTCTGGACAACCTAACCTAACCTAAGTACTGGATATCTTCTCGTTAGTCGTAGATATGTTGGCTGCAGGCAAACTTCCTTCGACGTAACCACTTTCTTTAGTGACACCCAGAACAAACTTCTCCTTTGTCTTCGAAATAGTAAATATTTCAAACAGCTTCGAATTTTTCAAAAACATCTTTGTGCTTCTTCTTCGGTTTAGTTGCAGTGGCGGAGTTGAAGTGATGTTTAGTTCAAATTAAATTCGAAACTAACTTTACTTACTCCAAACTCCTTTATTTATAAGTAGGATTTGCATATGCGTTTAAATAGCAGGTACCTAAACAGTTGTTAGGTTTTCCCGCGTTGTGGTATTTTTGAACAGCCCAGACACATAAGTGGGGTTTAGACAGTGCACATAGATATGTCTGCTTTTTGTTTATCAATAACTAATTGTTTCATTGGCGCGGTTCAACTCAAAGACTAATGGCGACTGACTGAGTTTTGCTCAAATTAAAAAAAAAATGTTATGCCATGCACAGTGTTAGTATTGTAGCAGTGTAGGATATGACCGAATGTAGCAGTGTATGATATGACGCTCATGGCGTCAAGCATTCAATAATTCCTTAGAATATGAAATTCACGCGATCTATTTCTTAGAATCGATACCAATGTATGTTTGTAATATATGTCACGTTTCTATTTACCTATGTTCCAAATGTGTGTATATTAGCATGTAAGCGTAGCAATGTGTAGCACGATCAAATGTAAACCACCACCGTTTGTCACGTGATATGTGCCATTTTTGGCGTCACACCATATGTATGTATATGTATGTAAATGTAAGCATCATTTTGTATGGCCATAAGCTTTTGTGTTTCAAATCGATTATGGAGAATTAAAGTGAGTGTCGGAGATAGTGATGAGCAAAACGGCGATTTTCAAATCACAGTGTGATTTGCGATTGATGTGAAAATCACTGTGATTGAAAACTGCGATTTTGAATCACTGTGATTTTCAATCACAGTTCTATTGCAAGAATCTATCTATCGCACGCGGCAGCTCGCGGACTTGTTTGAATGCGAAAAAATGAACATTGGTTTTCCATTCAAATGTTGTTCGGAAGAAAATGTCTAATATTAAGGAAGTTACACATCCAGTTCTTAGCAATTTACATCCAAAAAACTTTAACTTTATGACTTTATGTTGCTACAGTTACAGAGCAACTTTCCATACAAATTTCACTTTGATGATGGAGTTGTAATTCGTGGTGGAAACGACAGCCATTATTGTAAAACAGTGATTTACAATCGCTGTTTTCGTTGCCAGTTAACCCTTTCAGTCACAATGTCCAATATATTGGACTAAAGCCCATACAATTCATACAGCCCGGCATTATCTTCATGTCGGAAAGGGTTAAGGTGCGATTCGCTTCTCATTTGTTCACAGCGATTTTGCCAAAACTGTGATTTTCAATCGCTGTTTTCGTTGCAGGGAAGGTGCGATTCGCTTCTCATTTGTTCACAGCGATTTTGCCAAAACTGTGATTTTCAATCGCTGTTTTCGTTGCAGAAAACGTGCGTTTCGCTTCTCATTTGTTCACAGCGATTTTGGCAAAACAGTGATTTTCAATCGCTGTTTTCGTTGCCAGTCAAGGTGCGATTCGCTTCGCATTTGTTCACAGCGATTTTGGCAAAACAGTGATTTGGAAAATAGTGATTTACAATCGCTGTTTTCGTTGCCAGTCAATCGCAATGTGACACTGTGATTACAAAATCACAGTGAAAAAATCACCGGTTGCGATTTTTTGCTCAACACTAGTCGGAGAAGACGGACGTGTTTGACGTGATTGATTTTGGGTGCTGTGTTTATTGATTTTCAACAACTGCTACAGTATTTTGTTAAAAACAAAAACATTACATCAAAGGATACATGATAGCTGATTGCCGGAAATAAAAGCCAACTTGATTTTCGTACGTGCTAACTCCGCATCTAGCAAAAGTACTCTTTACTTCGAGCTTACAGCAACATACGCAAAAAAAAGTCGACTTAATATGGAGTTGCAAGCTTGTATCACATCTGAAATTAAGCCCTGGTAACGATTATAATCGCGTGTAATTGATTCACTATCAAAATCTTGACAAACTTGCAAAATCGGGCACGATCTCTTCAGGGCAGTACTCACAGAAGACTAGTGAACAATTTTCCCGAAGACGAAACTGTGGCAAGTATGGCCTTGTTTTTTTAAAGTCTATCGAAAGTTCAAAAAGTGTGATAAAAACAGTGCTTCAAGTGTGTGCCTATGAAAAGACAACAACAACCAACTTTTTTTTTCTATATAATTATTTACTACAAATACCTTCTTTTACGATGCTGGTGCAAAAAGTTTCAATTAACTTGCTCCTTTCCGTATTTTAAAACATCAGCTTTAGTTTAAGCTTTTTAGTTAAGGTTTTCGGATTTCTTAGGTCCAAGCATTTATCTATCGGACAAGTATAACAGTTTCCCCCAAATCGAACATGACAAAATGGATTTTGGCAACCTGCGTCGGCAGAATCAGCCGCTGTGCGGCGTTGGGCACATACATTGGATTAAAACTACTATGGATCAGAATGTTTATGTGGAAATACTAAAAAATGTGATGCTACCTTATGCGAGAGAGTAAAAGCCGTTACTATGGGTGTACCAACAGGACAACGACCCTAAACATACCTCAAAGAAAGCTAAAAAGTGGTTCAAACGCAACTCGGTTACTGTCATGGATTGGCCTGCACAATCGCCGGACCTCAATCCGATTGAAAACTTATGGACCGATGTGAAGAAAGCAGTTTCTAAGCGAAATCCAACAAACAATGAAGCTCTTTGGATTGCTACTAAAGAATCCTGGGATGCGATTCCCGTCGCGCGGTGCCAAAATTTGGTTAACTCCATGCCAAGACGTTGTGCTGCTGTTATTGCCAACAATGGCCACGCAACAAAATATTAATTAATTATAATTTTATCGTCGACTTTATGCTACAAAGAAATAAATTCCTTCCTTTAGTATTTTTTGATATTCATGCACAAAGAAATAAAAGTGCGATTTTTTTTCGTGTCCTATTATATAATTTTGCTAAAAATTTAAAAAATTTCTGAAAATAAAAACTTTTTGTAACATTTTGGCTTTTGAAAAGTTGACTACTGTTGTAACGGTATTTTGAACTATAATATAACATAAATAAAATGAATTGGTTAGGCCTTTTTATTGAATATAATTTCGTTTCTTGTGGTGGTGTTGTTCTAAATGCCGCAGCTGTATATATATATATATTGATACGATGAGAGATTCTGTGCCGCACTGTACAGGAATGCCTTTCTCCGCACGAATAGTTTCCAAGCATACTTTTAGGCATGCACTGTGAAGTACAGCAAAACTGTTATAAATTCGCTTGGTATAGTCCGATATGGCAAGGATGGTTCTCGAAATGGGCTGTGCGAGAATAGTCGAGCGTTTTCCAATTAGAAGTGCAAGAAACTTCGGCGCGATAAGAAAACTGGTATAAAAGCCGCAGTGGCAGCGCAAGGGGTCGAGTCTGTGTTGAGCAAGCAATGGGGAAACATGCAATAGTAGTAGTGTAAAGTAGAACAAGTGCAAATTTGTAAATAAAGCGATTGTTAGTTTTGACTACGTTGCGCTGGGTAACTGAAGTTGTTTTATTTTCAAAACCAATCCAAACGAACCTGTGAAGTAATTTTCGTAACATTTGGTGTCAGAAAGTCAGGATTGTATTACTGAAAGTAAAATAAAATTATAAAAACGCAGACATGGTTAAACTCGAGCTGCTGAAGGTTGACCAGCTGAAGAAGGAGCTGGCTGCCTGGAATTTGCCGACTGCTGGCGGAAAGGTGGAGTTGCAACTGCGCTTGCGAGAGGCGTGCGAATCACGAGGCATCGATTGGGCTGCACATGAGTTCGGAACGCAGGAACAAGAGGCGTCGGCCAAGGTGGAGGAATCGTCTGTTGGTGCTGCGTCATTGCAAAGTACGACTGCAGCGGCTGCGCCACTACAAGCAATGGACATGAGCCAGCTTATGGTTGCATTTAAAGGCATGTTTGAGACTTCCAACCGTGAAATGGCAGCCAAAATGGAAAATGAAAATCGTGAAATGTCGGCGCAAATTGCGAAACTAGAAAGTACGAATCAAGAAATAGTGAAAATGGAATCGGCGAACCGAGAAGTAGCGGAGCGAATGGAAACGAAGCTTCAGGAAAATTCTGCGCGCTTGGAGCAGAAAGTGGAAGAAGTCTCAAACAAGCTTGATGTGAGGGTGGAGCACCTGGGAGCGCAAGAGGAACACTTAGATAGACGAGTTGATGGCCTGGATGATTCTCTGAACAGACGAGTTAAGGGGGCCGATACATGTAAAATGAAGTACTTTTGGAAATTTTGTTTTTCTCGGGAATATGTTCTACAAAGCCTTTTCAATGTATGGCTAAGAGCGTTTTCCAAAATTCTAATCCCTTCCCAGACAAAACACAGGTAGAAGCGGCGGCGTCAGGTATAAGCCTGTCGCTTACTCAATCTTTGAGCCCGTTTATCTCGGAACCATGTTTTTCGGTATGGGCTGCGCGATTGCATGAGAACCGCTTAACCGATCGCGATGAAATTTTAACCACACCTTCGGAAGACTCATCCCTTCGATGTGAACCTACTTGTTTTTACAAATCTGCAAAAATCTCATGTTGGTGCTTGCAAATTCATCAAAACAGCTGCCCCAAAAATTCAATTTTCTGCCGTTTCCAGAAAAATCACAATTTCTTTACTAAACCAGGTTCACATCGAAGCCACAACTGTTTTTTAATTGATTTCCTTTCATTTTTCATTTCAGCCCCATACGAGCAGGGCAATCGCGCAGCGCATCAGATTGGAGGGGGTTTTTTGATCCCACGCGCCGCCGCCATCTTGGATTCTCGGGTCAAAAAAAAAATGGAAAAAGAACCTTTAATTAGTTAATAAAAGATTAAAAACAAAAGAAAATCAATTGCCAAATTCCTTATCCCCCAGAAAAATTCTCAAAAAATACACTATTTACATGTATCGGCCCCCTTAATGACTTGGATGATTCCTTGAACAAACGAGTTGACAGTCTGGAGGATTCAGTAAACAGGAAAATCGACGAGCGGCTTAGAGAGGTACAGCCACGAGAATGTTTGCCGCCGGAAAGTTTTGCCATAGAAGTGCCTACGTATGACGGTACTACGTCGTTTGACACATTCAAACTACAATTCGAGATGGCTGCTTTGGAGAGTCAGTGGACCAATGTTAGGAAAGGTCGGAGGCTGATACTGGCTCTAAGAGGTCGTGCGGCTGAGGTAATACAAACAGTTTCGGAAGGTTTGAGAGGTGATTACGAGACCGTCATGAGGGCATTGGCAGCCAGATACAGTGACGAGCACAACAAAATGCTGTATTATTGCGAGCTGAAGAACCGCTGGCAAAGAGCAGACGAGGCGCTGCAAACGTATGCAGCAGACATTGAGCGGCTCGTACAGTTGTGCTACCCGAAATTCGGCGCTGATTATCTCGAGAGGATGAAGATTGAGGCGTTTATTGAAGGTCTTCATGACCCGGAGACACGACGCAGTGCATTGATGATGGGCAAGCCGACTTTCCGTGAGACGGTGACAAGCGCATTGACGTATGAGGCGGCCTGGAGGGGAAGTTTTCGACATTCATCTGCGGAGATGCATGGGGTCCAATCTGGACGTGTCACGCAAAGCCAGACAGTGAGCTCGGAGGCACCAGCGGGGCTGCGGGCAGTATCATCTCGAGTCAGTTGCTGGCGATGTGGCAAGCAAGGCCACATATCACGAGACTGCCATCTGCGAGAAAAGCGTTCCGGACAAAAGACGTTGCCAAGAAGGGATGACGCTCTGCCACACCATTCGTGCGAGACCGAACGCAGGCATAATTCGCAGGCCGAAAACGAGGGACAAATTGTGGATGTTCGGTCGGTAAGAGTTCTGCAAGAGGAAGATTGGCTTGCGGAAAGGCTACAGAAGGACCAGCGCAAGGATACGGATCTCGCGAAGATCATCAAAGGCAAAGCGCAGAGATTACGGCCGGCCTGGCAGGAGATGGCTGGTGAGAGCCCGATCGCGAAGGCTTACTGGGCACAGTGGCAAAGTCTACGTCTGCAGGATGGCTGCCTATACCGCGAGTGGGAGAGCAGGGATGGCAGGACCAGAAAATCCCTAATAGTGGTCCCGAGAGGCCGGATCGACGATGTCATTGAGGAAAACCATAACGACTCCAGTGGAGGGCACCTAGGCATCGCAAAAACTGTCGCCAAGATAAGAAGGCGGTTCTATTGGGTAGGATGCCAGGAGTCTGTCGCTGAGTGGATCAGAGGCTGTAATCGGTGTTCGGCTGCGAAAGGGCCGAGGAGAAGATCGCGGAGCCGCACTCAACTAGTTGAAAGCAGGTTGACAGCGAGCTATGGTCTACGGGCTAACCCAGAGGGGTTCCAAGAAGGCAATCTGGTAATGCTTTACAACCCGCAGCGGAGGAAAGGTTTGTCTCCACAGCTTCAAACGTCATGGGAAGGACCGTACAAGGTCGTGACCAGGATTAATGACGTGGTGTACAGGGTGCAACGCTGCGGCAACAGAAACGCCAGGTTGAAAGTAGTCCATTTGGAGCGCCTGGCGTCTTACTCCGGCGGAGCCTCGGTACTTGTTCGGGACGAACAAGTCTAAGTGATGGGCAGTGATACGATGAGAGATTCTGTGCCGCACTGTACAGGAATGCCTTTCTCCGCACGAATGTTTTCCAAGCATACTTTTAGGCATGCACTGTGAAGTATAGCAAAACTGTTATAAATTCGCTTGGTATAGTCCGATATGGCAAGGATGGTTCTCGAAATGGGCTGTGCGAGAATAGTCGAGCGTTTTCCAATTAGAAGTGCAAGAAACTTCGGCGCGATAAGAAAACTGGTATAAAAGCAGCAGTGGCAGCGCAAGGGGTCGAGTCGGTGTTGAGCAAGCAATGGGGAAACATGCAATAGTAGTAGTGTAAAGTAGAACAAGTGCAAATTTGTAAATAAAGCGATTGCTAGTTTTGACTACGTTGCGCTGGATAACTGAAGTTGTTTTATTTTCAAATACAATCAAAACGAACCGTCGATAACGAACTGGGGAATTTCGTAACAATATATTGTGCATTGTGTTCATGCACAGCACAGAGTGCCTCTTGTGCTCTGCATGAACGCTTTTCCAAGCATACTTTTAGGCATGCACTTTGAAGTACGGCCAATTTGGTATAATTCGCTTGGTATAGTCCGATATGGCAAGGACGGTTCTCGAAGAAATGGGCTGTGCGAGAATGGTCGAGCACTTTCCAATTGGAAGTTGCAAGAAACTTCGGCGCGATAAGAAAACTGGTATAAAAGCAGCAGTGGCAGCGCAAGGGGTCGAGTCGGTGTTGAGCAAGCAATGGGGAAACATGCAATAGTAGTAGTGTAAAGTAGAACAAGTGCAAATTTGTAAATAAAGCGATTGCTAGTTTTGACTACGTTGCGCTGGATAACTGAAGTTGTTTTATTTTCAAATACAATCAAAACGAACCGTCGATAACGAACTGGGGAATTTCGTAACAATATATTGTGCATTGTGTTCATGCACAGCACAGAGTGCCTCTTGTGCTCTGCATGAACGCTTTTCCAAGCATACTTTTAGGCATGCACTTTGAAGTACGGCCAATTTGGTATAATTCGCTTGGTATAGTCCGATATGGCAAGGACGGTTCTCGAAGAAATGGGCTGTGCGAGAATGGTCGAGCACTTTCCAATTGGAAGTTGCAAGAAACTTCGGCGCGATAAGAAAACTGGTATAAAAGCAGCAGTGTGCAGCGCAAGGAGTCGAGTCTGTGTTGAGCAAGCAATGGGGAAACATGCAATAGTAGTAGTCTAAAGTAGAACAAGTGTAAATTTGTAAATAAAGCGATTGTTAGTTTTGACTGCGTTTGCGCTGAATAATTGAAGTTGTTTTATTTTCCAACACAATCAAAACGAACCTTGGAATTTTCGTAACAATATATGTACACAGTTGCGGTCAAAATAATAGTAGTACACGTACAACGAAAATAAAATTAAGAAAAAATAATCTGCTTTTCTTTACAAATATTTACTTTGTATTTTTTTTAACAAGTTATATGTGTTAACAATGCAATCATAAAAGAAAACTTAAGAATTAAACTCAGTTTGGTTTGATTTAAATTAAATGCGCCAAAAGCTCCAAAATATGGACGGTCAAAAAAAATAGTAGTTCGCTTTACTTTCATAAAAATGAAGCAAAAATTGTGTTTCATTTTAAAAAATTTAGTGGTTAAATAGTAATAACGTAATTTTTCTTCAAATTAATATTTAGTTGCGTGACTGTTGTTCGCTATTACTGCAGCACAGAGCTGATGCATTGAATTAACCAAATTTTCATATCTTTCTCTAGGGGCGTGGTCTACTGCTTCTGAAAGTTGATTATTATTTAAAGGATTATTGTGAGCAACTGCTCTCTTCACGTCACACCACAAATTTTTAATTGTATTGAAGTCTGGTGATTGTGCGAGCCATTCCATAACCCTAATCCTGGTCTTGCGAAGCCCCTTTCGTGCGACCTTGCTTATATGCTTTAGGTTATAATCCTGTTGGAAGACCCAAAGCATTGGCGTTTTTTCACGGACATACGGTAGCACGATTTCCTGAAAGATTCGTACACATACATATCGATCCATCGTTTTCTTGATCATATAAATAGCGCCACCTCCATAAAACGTAAGACATGCTCAATAAATAAATGCATGTCTTACGTTTCTTACAACATTCCAGTTGTACTTTCTATCTCGATTGTTCTAGCAAAGTTCATTACCTTTCGCGAACCATCCTTGCCATATCGGACTATCCAAGCGAATTATACCAAATTTGCCATACTTCAAAGTGCATGCCTAAAAGTATGCTTGGAAAAGCATTCGGCACAGAGTGCTTTATCGTTTCAATATATATATGTATACACAGTTGCGGTCAAAATAATAGTAGTACGCGTACAACGAAAAGAAAATTAAGAAAAAATAATCTGCTTTTCTTTACAAATATTTACTTTGTATTTTTTTTAACAAATTATATGTGTTAACAATGCAATCATAAAAGAAAACTTAAGAATTAAACTCAGTTTGGTTTGATTTAAATTAAATGCACCAAAAGCTCCAAAATATGGACGGTCAAAAAAATAGAAGTTCGCTTTACTTTCATAAAAATGAAGCAAAAATTGTGTTTCATTTTAAAAGATTTAGTGGTTAAATAGTAATAACGTAATTTTTCTTCAAATTAATATTTAGTTGCGTGACTGTTGTTCGCTATTACTGCAGCACAGAGCCGATGCATTGAATTAACCAAATTTTCATATCTTTCTCTAGGGGCGTGGTCTACTGCTTCTGAAAGTTGATTATTATTTAAAGGATTATTGTGAGCAACTGCTCTCTTCACGTCACACCACAAATTTTTAATTGTATTGAAGTCTGGTGATTGTGCGAGCCATTCCATAACCCTAATCCTGGTCTTGCGAAGCCCCTTTCGTGCGACCTTGCTTGTATGCTTTAGGTTATAATCCTGTTGGAAGACCCAAAGCATTGGCGTTTTTCACGGACATACGGTAGCACGATTTCCTGCAACATTCGTTCACATACACATCAATCCATCGTTTTCTTGATCAAATAAAGAGCGCCACCTCCATAAAACGTAGGACATGCATTTATTTATTCAGCATGTCTACAAGCCACCATAATATATCTTCGAAATTGTAAGTTATACAACACCGAAATTTAGTACAGTCGTCCTATAGATGAGTCACTCTACTGGTAGGATTTGATGGGCGTTGGACAAGGGGCGTGGCACATTATTTGTGACCCAAATATGCCGCTGAACTATAGGTCGCACAGCAATGACATTAAGAACGAACCTATCATTTATTCAAATCTTTCAATAGAGGGGATGGTGCGGGTATTGAACAAGGGGACGTGGCACCGCCCATAAAAGCCAAATGTTTAGTAGAGTATCTTTGAAATTGTTAGTCGTACAACACTAAAATTTAGTACTCCGTCGTCCCATAGATGAGTCATTCTACTGGTAGGATTTGATGGGCGTTGTACAAGGGGCGTGGCACATTTTTGGTGACCCAAATATTCCGCTGAACTATAAGTCGCACAACAATGAAACTAAGTACGAACCTGCCATTTTCCCTTTCGACAGAGGGAATTGAACAAGAGGGCGTGGCACAGCCCATACAAGCTAAATTTTTAATAGAGAATATCTTCGAAATTGTATGTCGTACAACACTGAAATTTAGTACTCCATCGTCCCATAGATGAGGTATTCTACTGGTAAGATTTGATGAGCGTTTTTTGTGACCCAAATATTCCGCTGAACTATAGGTCGCACAGCAATGAAATTAAGTACCTACCATTTCTTCAAATCTTTCGACAGAGGGGATGGTGCGGGTATTGAACAAGGGGGCGTGGCACCCCCTTTGACTTTTCTATCACGCTTCGATCCATCTTTCAATGAGGATGTTCTCACTGTTTTAACCGCATAAAAAGTAGCATTAGAAGTACGAGATAACTTTTGTCAGTGATGAATTCGATGGAGAACTCGGACCAAAATCTATATTTAATGAGGAAAATGGAGCCAAGATCCACCCGTAACAACTCACATATATACTGGAAGCCCAGTTAGAAAAAAATCAGACATTGTTCCCTGTGTAAAATAAAAGAAACCGACAAAAACTGGCTAAAATAATTGCTAAATTATGTCAGTTCACTTCACTTTCATTTTGTTTATTAAGGAACATAATAAACGATTAGAAATATTTTGTTATAATAAATATCGTTAGTAAAAATCGAAAATCAGTATTTGTATCTATAACTTTTCATATAAAATTATAAGACTTTGTATGGGGTCTGGCCAGATGTTACGAATGTCTGGTATTACGAATGTGACAAATCACTTTGGTGTGAACATACTTGAAAGAGTTAAAAACGACTTTATCACATGTGCCATTGCAATAATTCAATCGCTTAAAAAACTTGCTATTTGTAAATGACACAACTTTTAAATCATTTCTGCATTGATTAAATCAAATTATCAGAAATATAGGGTGTTTTTTTTAGAGGTTTGTTTTTCGAATAGAGATAAAACTGGCATTTTGTGGTCAAATCTGGGAACTCTAATGTTATTTATGTTCAGTTTGGTTTGCCATTTCATCATGAACAGGTTGACAAAAGAACAACGCTTGCAAATCGTGCAAATTTATTTCGAAAATAATGGTTCAGTTCGCGAAGTTTACCGCAAGCTCCGTCCATTTTATGGTCGACATCGTCCATCAGAGCAATTCGGTTAACCATGGGTCGTTTTCGCACTACGTTTACTCTTTGTGATAATACGCATCCGCAGGGACGTCGAACAGTGCGCACCGAAGAAACAATTGCCGCTGTAGAGCAAAATGTTGAAGAGGACCGGAATGAATCGATTCGCCACCGTGCACAGCAATTGGAGCTGGTTGAAAATTGGACCTGTAGAATTGGCTTTATTCGAGCCAGCCGCGGCGGCCACATGCCCGAAATCATATTTAAACATTAATGGCATAAAATTAACCTTCCAATAAATCCAAATTGATGGACATTAAAACGATTTTCTTGTGTTTTATTTCAATTCGAAGTTCTATACCTCTAAAAAAAACACCCTATATAAACAGATTATTCTGCAACACAGCCACGGCCCCAGGGAAGTATCCAAGGAGGGTTTTGAGTGTCAGAAGCTTATCATTAATCAACATTTTTAATCACTATGCATGTACAATGCCACACTAGCAAAAAGGTCATTTTACCTTTAAATAATTAAAAAAAATTAGTAACACATTCTTGTTGACAAATTATATTTGTTTTATTTAAAATAGTCCCCTTTAGACTCTAAACAGCGATTTTCACGGTCTAAAAACATGAGTGTTTTAGATCGTCGGCCGGGATGTCCTTTAGGAAGTGGGCACAAGCCATTTGAATGGCTTTTACGTCGGCAAATGCATTTTCCCAAAAAGATGAAAGTCGTTCGGTGCCCAAAAGGCGAATAGGCAGGGAGTGATTGATGGTTAAATGCTTAAAACCTGTGTAGAACAAACTGTGTACACACCTTTTAATTGCCAAATGTTCAGTTAAAATACTAGATAGGTTAAATATAGATTCATGTTATTGAAATCCTTAGATCCAATTTCAAAATTTCAATAAAGATGTAGGCTGATCTTTGGTGAATTTACTCACAGTTTTAAAAGAATCTGCGGCAATCGCGGTTTTAAATCGCGTATATGACTTATGATCTCTGACAGCGGGAAAATAATCATCCATAATATAAGTTCATCCTTTGAAATGTGTCAGTAAAAGTTTTACTAAGTTTCGAGCCATGTTGAAGCACATGACTTTTTAATTTTAAACAAGGGTTTCACACGTACACATTGGTGCACACAGGATCTCATTTGGGGGCGGGAAGTTCTGTACACAACTTTTGAGCCTAATACCATTTGAAACAACATTTGCCAGCCACAATTTTTTTAAACACACATACTCAAATATCGTAATAGTCGCCAAACATGGTTGCTCGTGTTAGAATATGTTTGGTTTAACCGCTTACATACACTTTACGTACATTTGTCATACATTTACGAACGGAGCTCATCAGCCCCAGTAGGTCCACCAATATACATAAATTGGTCATGCTTGTTCTACGAAATCGATACAAATCAACTTTTGTCGGTTTTGTTAAATTAAAAAAAAATGGGCAGTCGCACAGCCTAGGATTAATCTAATTAAAAAAAAAAAGAACTTTATTTTTGCACTTTATTTTGAACCAGTTCAACAAATAACGAAGAGATAACAGAAACATTTTTTTAAACTTTGAAGAAAACTTCGACACACAGGTTTTAAAGGAACCAACCAATTGGGAATAAAAACATACATAGATACATTACAAATGAAAGAAAGAGATTTCTGAAGGCAAAGAAAAAATATATATCAAGAAATTATTGGCTCACTTTCACACCCCAGGGTTGTCCAGATATATCATGTACTGTCTGCATTTTACCAGAATCTACGAAAGCAACACTGGTGTGTCCTAGTGTTCGATTCAAGTTATTCGATTTCAAGTTATGCGATATTCCAAATCACGTAAAGCGCATTTAAAGTACGTAGAACTTGCGGAGCAGTAACTTTTTCCTACTAAAAGCAACTGGTTACGGAACGCCGGAACAGTTCATTCGATAAGCAGTTCAGAATAACCAATTACTATTCAAATACCTTTACACAGCTAAAATGCCAGCTGATGTTTTACTAACTCACTTTGTGGAACTAAACTTAACATCTTATATATAATACTAGCAGAGCCCCGCGGCTTTGTGCGCAAGTTTGAAGTCAATGGGGTCCAATAAATAAAGTTTCTTCATACAACACTTTACCCATGTTTTGCCCCCCCAAGACCCCCCAATTCCAAAAAATCCTTTTCTTAGCGGAAGTTTATTTTTGTAAATGTTCCTGCAGTTCAAATATCATGTTTATAGCTTAGCGGTTTGAGCTGGGCGGTGATGAACCAATAGGTGAATAAGTCAGTCAGTGAGAGCAAACAATTATATGTCTGTTGTACGGGCGGTGCCACGCCCTTTGGATGCAAAGTCCAACCCAGTCATCCGGTCAAAGGGTGCGTCTAAATCGTAAAGTCAGTGCCACTGATGTGTGACCTATAGTTCTAAAGTTACTCAAAACATTTGGGTCGCTTGAAAAGTGCCACGCCCCTTGTCCAACGCACATAAAATATTACTGTACCAAATTTCAGTGCTTTCCGACTTATAATTCCGAAGCTATTCCACATTACAAATTTGTATTATAGGCGACACGCCTACCTGTCGTGTCGTATTCGCACTATGTGGTTTACTGAGATTTAGTCAAGACGAACATTCCGTGGCTTTCTTCTCGTATGAAAGCAAAAATATTCCTTATATACAGTTCCTGTTCATCGAATTATGAGCGATGAACAAATTTCGAAATTTCTACTTCCATCATCGATAAAACAAAAACTAATCAATTGAAAATAACAAATGAGGAATCAATTTATTCATTGGAAAGTTTTTCTTCAAATCCTGTTGAAGGAAACTCATTATGGTATATGAAAAATATGTCGTTGCCGGTAAACTCATGGCAACAAGGAAAAGCGTCAAAATTTCCAACTGTCGGTGTCATCATAACTTTGATTTCAATGCCTAATTGCATGTAATGTCTAACAAACAAAAATCATTTATGAAATTACGTATTAAAGACCAAGAAGTAAGTAAGTACAATATATCATTATGTTTGCTTAATACTATATAAAATCCGTGTTGGATCTATTGAAGGGTAGAAAGCGTGACCTAACAGTGGAAAAAAATGTTTCAAATTGTGGCTTTGGTGAAGGAGGGCAAGTGCAGCTACTCTCAAATAGCTGAAAAAATTCAAGTTTCGCACCGTGGTCAATCTTGCTGAAAAGAGCCGAAATACTGAGGACTTGCCTTCAGTTTGTAAAACTAATAGGAAACACTGCCGCGGTATTCGCAAAACTACACCCAGAACCGACGTAAGAATCGTGCAAACAGTTTTGGAGAACCGAATCGCTCCATGTAGGGTAATTTTAGAAGACCTAAAGGGTTATGGTGTCACAGTGTCGCTGATGACGGTGCGTAGTCGCTTATACGAAAATGGTTGATATGCAGGTGTCCAGCAAAAAAGCCAAAGTTAACCACAGTAGTGCGTTAGCGGCGGTTAAATTGGGCACAGTTGCATAAGGCATTTAGACAAAACTACTGGACCAAGGTAAATCCATTAAATTTGCTCTATCCTGCGATTTTTAACAATAATTCCTATTAACCACTTTTTTGCGAAATTCTTGTCATTTTTAGGTTATCTTTAGCGCTGAATATCGCTTGAAAGTGGTTACTGAAGAAAAGCAATTTGTGAGAAGGAGGCAGGGGGAACGATATTCGGACGAATGCATCGTTCCCTGCATTAAACATCCGCCAGCAGTAATGGTTTGCAGCTGCATTATATCAGAAGATCCTGGTCCAATTCATTTCGTTGAAGGAACCATGCGCTCTGCCCAATATATAAACGTATATCAAGGTGTTTTAGCGCCGTATATCGATACCCTGCAGCAGCCCAGAGAGGAATACATCTTCATGCAATATGGTGCTCCTTGCCACACAGCGCGAACAAGCATAGCCGCTATTAATACATTAAATTTAGATGACATTGATGTCATCGGGCGTAACGAGCGAGATTTCACCGCTGCATTTGCGGCTATCGAAAGAGAATCTGCCAAAATGGGTCTGGTGGTAAATGAGGGCAAAACGAAGTATATGCTGTATACACGCAGGGACTCGCAGCGGCTAGGGTCTCACGTCGAGGCCGACAGGTATACCTTAGAAGTTGTCAAGGAATTCGTCTACCTTGGCACCGCCATCAACAGCAGCAATGATGTCAGTCTGGAGATAAAGCGAAGGATTACTCTTGCCAACAGGTGCTACTACGGTCTCGGTAGGCAATTGAGAAGTAGAGACCTCTCTCGACCGACAAAACTTGCACTCTATAAGACGCTCATCTTGCCCGTGCTCCTCTATGGCACTGAAGCATGGACAATGATACGGAACGACATAGCGGCCCTTGGAGTGTTCGAGAGGAAGGTAATTCGCAAAATCTTCGGCCCTGTTTGTGTTGGTGACGACTATCGCATACGAACCAATAACAAGCTGTATGAGCTGTATAAGGACATGGACGTAGCGCAGCAAATTAACATTCAGCGGCTACGCTGGCTCGGTCATGTCAGCCGCATGGACGACGAAGCTCTGGCGAAAAAGGTGTTCGATGCGATGGTTGGAGGTCGATGGCGAAGAGGGAGGCCGTGTCTCCGGTGGAAGGACCAAGTGGAAGCGGCCCTGGTATCTCTTGGTGTGACCAACTGGAGAAGGCGCGCGCGAAGCAGAGGCGCCTGAAGAGAAGTTTTCCGGCAGGCCGATAACGGGTTGTTATGGGCAGTTAAGTAAGTAAGTAAGTTTTCTTTTGAATTTTGCGATACCATATTTTAAGCGATTTAACATGAAGCATAATTGAAAAATTACATTCTTTGAGTGCATGTTTAGTGTGACCATATAGAGTCGTACCCTCCATTTTTATCGTAAGAGCCAAAACCAAATTTTAGAGGAGACATTTTTTAGACTTCTCTGCATTGACGTAATATAACTTTATTTATTTTTACTTGGTATAAGTAATTTCAATGACTTCAGCAAAGCGTTACGACGTACGACAATTTCGACATACTATAATTTGTACTTACTATATTTGTATTTTTATATTTGTATAGACAGCCGCCGTGGCTCAGTTGGTTAGTGCGTTGGACAAAGAGTCGAATGCAGAGCGACGCAAGTTCGAATACTGCATGTAGTAACACCTAAAAAAAATAACGGGAAACTCGTTTTTTCTTTCGGTGGCTGTTCTCTCAGCTGGAAATGGCAAACCTCTGAGAGTAAAAATTGCCTATGAAAAGCTCCCAACCTGCCGTTCGGAACCGGCATAAAATTGTAGGTCCCTTCCACCCGCGTACAAATTCACACGCACAACACGGGTGGTTGCGGGAAGCTAGGCCTTAGTCTCGCGTAAGCGGGCTGTCGTGCCAGTCAATTATTAAAAATTATTATAATTTGTACGGGCATCGTTATAAGCTATTACAGTATTGCAGTGGCACATACGATAAAATCAATTTTCAGTTTTAGTATTATATTTTTTATAAGAAATCTTTCTAACAGTTTTTTATGTTCTTGAGTTAAATGCTCAAATTAAATTTAACATGTTCTACCCGGCGTGGACCACTGGTGGGCCACGGGCACTGCGCTTATCTGGCGGCGCGGACCACCGGTGGTCCATAGGCAAATTCATTTATCTGGCGGCGCGGATCGGATCGGTGGTCCACAAATGTTTATAATTTTATTTCGAAAACTAACTAACTAACATTCTGCTATCTGCCAACAAGAACGAAAACAATCGCGCAGTAAAAAAGTGCCGCTATACGAACAACTTGTCATCTCGTGCACGCAATTCGTAGAACATCGAAAAAATGCGCCGGGTAGAACGTGTTAAAGTATTGTAACGATAAGACAGTCGCTGCGCAAAGCAACCCTGTCGCTACGCGCCGTGCCATAATTCAACCTGGCAATGATGACCGCGATAATGGGAACTTTTAGTCCAACCTGGCAATGATGGCCGCGATAATGGAAACTTTTAGTCCCAGCTTGCAATGATGGTCGCGATCATCATGGAAACCTTTAGTCCACTCTGGAATGTGCGATAACGATCTGCGCGATGGCCGGACAGGTATAAAAGGCAGCCGGGTGTGGCGCAGCGAGTCAGTCTGATTTTGACTAGTGAAGGTGCCACACGGAGTAATTAAGCAAATAATTAAGTGTAAAGACAGTGAAGTGTAAATCTGCGAAATAAAGTGATTGTTGGTTTATTGTATTGACTGCGTTTGAGTAACTAAGTGTGTTTTATTTTCAAATTACGCAATCCAGAGATACGTACTAGCCCACTAGAACTAGCATTCGTAACAGTATATTAGTTTACGACAGAAATAATTCGAAAATATCAAAACCAGTTAATTTCAGTAAATTTTTTTCGATTTTTGCGCATTTACATAAGGAACAGTAGCTGTTTTGCTTCTAACTGGTATTTTAGTATAACATCGATGCAATTCATCTGCATCAATCGTAACTGCTGCTGTAGCCTGCTGGATAGGTCTGCACACACACCAAGCAGCAATGAACGGGTGCAGACGAGGGGCAGAGGGGGTAAGCGTGCGGGAACCCACCAGGGTGCGGAGAACGATCAAAATACGATCTTTCTCACGAATAATCGCAACCAAAAACTGAGTGTTGCGAAAAGTAGGCGACCAAGTGGGCAACCCAGCAGCTGTCACTAACTTTCTTTGCCTGTCTGACGACGTGGTAACGTCGTCAATGAAAATGACTAAATTTAACAAAGGGGCAACACGGCGGCCGCCATCTGCTTTCTCCTCCTTTCTGACTGGCGACGTGCAACCGATCGGGTGTGGGAGATATTGTAAATCGACGAACATCGGGAAAACGGACAAAGTATATGTAATTTAATAGTAAGAAAAACATTGTACACTAACTCCTTATTTCATTGTCATAGATATTTGAACACAACTCATTCACATCTCACATCACAACCCAACCTTATATTTAACATCAGTTCATAATAAAGATACGTTTTGATTAAACCCCTGCGAGGGGCACCGTTACAAATATTGGCCTATTTCTCAACATCTTCAAATATTTTTTCACGAAATGACGTCGGCACCGGGTCGGAGTTGCAAGAATTGTGAAGAGGATGATGATTCGCAAATGGTGTGTTGTGACACCTGCAACCAGTGGTTCCATTTTCGCTGTGTGGGAGTGACGGCCGCGATCGAGCATGAGGACTTGAGCTGCGCCGGCTGCACCGCACCGCTTGTCTGCACAACTGGAGCACCGGCACAAGCTGAAGCGAGCGCCGCGGACAGACAAACAGCACCGGCTGAAACACGTAGCAACAATGCGCTACGATCGATGGCGGCCGCTGAAGGTTCTGCGTCCGTTCATTGTGCTGATCGCAGAAAATCAACCACGACGCGTCGCCTACAAGCAGAGAAGCAGCTTCTCGACGAGGAGGAGCAACTGCTGCGCCAGAAAGAAGCGCTGTTAAAGCGGCGTAGGGACCTTCTTCTGCAAACAGCTGAATATTCAGACACAGAAGCCGATCTCGACGAGGTAGCAGTGGCTGCAGGGCACAGAAAGTGTGGTAGCTCATGACGCGGTGTCACGCGAGGTGGAGCACAACGCTCACCCCAGCCCTCCTGCAACGTCAACGGAAAACCTCTGCGTACAACAGCGGATCACATCAGTTCTTGGTAGATTGGAGATTCTTGGGCAACAGGCCAAGCGTAAAACAGCCTCGCCGCCCACTGGCTTATGGTTGCCAAGTGGCCGTCCGGGCTGCCCGATGAGCGGGGCTACGCCTATGCGCACCGAATCTATCACCAAACAACTGACCACTGGCTCATGGTTGCCAAGTGGTCGCCAGGACTGTCCGCCAACTAGCGGGGCCGCACCGACATGCAACGGAGTTGCGTCTCATCCACTGACCACTGGCTTATGGTTGCCAGGTGGTCGCCAGGACTGCCCGCCGACTAGCGGGGCCGCTCCGACTTGCAACGGAGTCGCATCTCATCCACTGACCACTGGCTTATGGTTGCCAGGTGATCGCCAGGACTGCCCGCCGACTAGCGGGGCCGCTCCAAATTGCGACGGATTTGCGTCTCATCTACCGACCACTGGCTCATGGTTGCCGAGTGGTTTCCAAGGAGGCCCACCGACTTGTGCGACCGCAAACCGCCCGCCGCTCTCCGGCTCAAAGTTGCCCGACTGCCTTACGGGCTGCCTGCCGGATTGTGGCTCAGCACAGACAATGGATCCTGGGCCCGGTACATTGCTCACGGCCCGTCGTCTCACAAGTGATCAACTCGCCGCTCGTAGTAGCATCACCAAGGAACTTCCGAACTTTGATGGCCAGCCTGAAGAGTGGCCCTTATTCCTAGCCACTTACGAACAAACAACAGAGATGTGCGGATTTTCTGAAGGCGAAAATCTGGCGCGCTTACGTCAAGCATTGACGGGGGCGGCACGCCATGCTGTGAAAAATCTGCTGCTGCATTCATCTTGTGTTCCGCAAGTAATGGAAACTCTGCGAATGAAGTTCGGCCGACCAGAGCTGATAATCAGTGTGCTCCTGGATCGGATCCGGGGTCTTCCAACTATAAAGGAAAACCGACTAGAGACTCTAGTCGACTTCGCTGTGGAAGTGCAAACCATCTGCGCCACCATTAAGGCGTCCAACATGACGAACTATCTCAACAACCCAGAGCTAGAACAGCAGCTGGTCGGCAAATTACCAGGCCTACTTGCTGCGTTCTGGGGTATGCACAAATTGCAGCTGCCGTCACATAACTTGGAGAACTTTGGACTGTGGTTGTTCCAGCTTGCCAAAGGGGCCAACAACGTGCTCATACCTGGAGCAAGCGCCAAGCCCGCGCCAAAGCGGGGTGTCCTGAATGCGCACACCAGCCCTTCTCATGAAGGAGGAGGCCAGTGCGTCATCTGTAATGGACAATGCGTCGCTGTTGCCAGCTGCAACGACTTCAGAGTCGTCGACCGGAAGGCTAGATGGAAGTTGGTGAAGAAGCATCATCTGTGTCGTTGCTGTTTAAAGCCGAACCCGTGCACCACGAAATCGGTTTGTGGAATCCAGGGTTGTACTGCCAATCATCACCCCTTGCTGCATAAATGGGGTTCAGCTGAGACTAACCCGCCTAGGCCCGACGTACTATGCAGTACACGCTCTAACGGCGCCGACTCTATCCTGTTCCGGGTATTGCCTGTTACTCTGTATGGAAATGGAACTCGGCTAGATACGTACGCCTTTTTCGATGATGGCTCCTCACTCACGCTGATGGACGTTGAACTACAAGAGAGCCTTAAGTTGAAGGGTGTGAAACAGCCGCTGTGCCTGAAGTGGACTGCCAATACTCATCGGTATGAAGATGACTCGCAGATACTGGACTTGAGAATTTCGGGAGATAATCCCAACAAGCGTTTCGCCTTGAGGAACGTACGCACGGTTAGCAAGCTTGATTTGCCCTCACAGACGCTGGACGTTCATGAGCTTAAAACAAGGTACGCGCATTTGAGAGGCCTGCCGCTTACTTCCTACACAGATGCCACGCCTAGATTGCTGATCGGCCTCAACAACAGTCGACTCGGTCTAGCTCTACGTTCAAAGGAGGGGGAACAGGACGCGCCCGTAGCTGAGAAGACACGCCTAGGTTGGACCATCAAAGGTTTGCTCAACCAGGGACAACGCTTGAATTCTGGATATCTAACTTATCACGCCTGCGACTGTGACGCCGCTCCGCACGATGAGCTTCTTAGAATCGTGAAGGAGCACATCTGTCTCGACAAATCGGACGTCGAACGTAAAGCTAATGCCCTGCTATCTACCGATGATCGGCATGCGATAGAACAGCTAAAAGGCATGACGAAACGCGTTAACGGCCACTTCGAAACTGGTTTACTCTGGAGATGTCTGCAGCCTACACACCCCAATAGTTTGCCGCTCGCCCTGCATAGGGCCAGGTGCTTGCAGCAAAAATTAGTGCGGGATCCGGAGCTTGCAGAAATCTTGACGAATAAAATTGACAGCTACATCAGCAAAGGCTACGCTAAACGCCTTGATGCCGTATCGTTAGCAGAGGAGAGATGCTTGTACCTGCCGATCTTCCCGGTTCACAACCCACATAAACCAGGCAAATTTCGACTTGTGTGGGACGCCGCAGCCAAAACCGATGGCGTTTCCTTGAACTCCATGCTGCTAAAAGGGCCCGACCAGTTAACGTCTCTGGTGTCCATCTTGCGCAGATTTCGGCAGCGAGCGGTAGCAGTGAGCGGAGACATAGAAGAGATGTTTCATCAAGTCCGCATACGCAGTGAGGATCAAGACTACCAAAGGTTTGTGTGGTTCGAGCGTGGAACAACGACACCTGCTTTGTTTGCTATGACCGTGATGACGTTTGGCGCTACCTGTTCACCTAGTTGTGCGCAATATGTAAAGAACCTGAACGCATCGGAGTTCCGCACTCGGTATCCTAGAGCTGCCGTCTGTATCATAGACAATCATTATGTCGACGATATGCTAGACAGCGTGGACACTGAGGAGGAGGCTATTCGCCTCGCCACTGAGGTAAAGTTTATCCATGCGAAGGGCGGATTTCATATCCGGAACTGGCGTTCAAATTCTAACAACGTACTGAAAGCTTTGGGTGCCACCACAACTGACAAGGAGGTAAGCTTCTGCCCGGAAGACAACGCGACTAAAGTATTGGGCCTCTGGTGGCTCACCCAAGATGATTGTTTTACCTTCCGAGTAGCCACGCATCACAAGAATAACGAATTGCTGCAAGGCCTCCGCCATCCTACAAAGAGGGAACTACTGAGCGTGATGATGTCAATCTTCGATCCATTGGGGCTTCTTGATTTCTACATCATCTACGCAAAAATCATCCTGCAAGAAGTTTGGCGTTCCGGCTGCGATTGGAACGAGCAGATTCACGATGAGCAGCACCGCAATTGGGTCAGATGGGTACAACTTCTCCCAGAAATAGAAACGATAAGAGTACCCCGCTGCTATTTCACCAAATTGGGAGCCGATTCCGAGCTAGAAATCCACACCTTCGTAGACGCGAGCGAAAACGCGTACGCTGCCGTGAGCTATGTCCGCTACACCGCTGAAGGGAACGTCGACTGTATACTTCTTGGCAGCAAGGCCAAAGTGGCGCCGCTCAAGATGCTTTCTATACCGCGCCTCGAGCTTCAAGCAGCCCTTATAGGTGCAAGATTGGCTACCAGCATCATGTCATCACTCACCTTACCCATAAAGAGGCGTACGTTTTGGACAGATTCCCGTACCGTGCTAGCCTGGATTCGCTCCGATCACCGGCGCTACTCGCAGTTCGTAGCCTTTAGGGTCAGCGAAATCGTGGAGTTGACTGAAGCTTCCGAGTGGCGATGGGTTCCTTCGGCGGAAAACGTGGCTGACGACGCTACTAAATGGCAGCCATCCCCGGATCTATCCAATCGAAGCCGATGGTTCCATGGCCCCCCATTCCTGAAGAAGGACCGCACGGAGTGGCCCAGCGAACCTGAGGGAACCAACTCCACCAGAGCAGAGCTTAAAGCGCAGTATCTAGGCCTCCATCATGAAGCCCAGCAGACACTGCTTACCACCACACTCGAACGGTTCTCATCGTGGAGACGTTTGCTTCGTGTAGTCGTTATGGTGGTTCATGCTGCAAGCTATTGGAAGTCGTTTCGCCAAGATGCGAGAATGGCTCGTGGGCTGCCGAGCCAAGAGCATTTCCAACACGCCGAAAAACTCATATGGAGAGAACCTCAACGCGCTGTGTTCGCCGATGAAATCGCCACATTAGCGAGAGGGAAGCCGATTAGCCGTTCAAGCCCCATCTACACGCTCACGCCATATCTAGACAACGACTCTATATTGCGGCTCGGAGGAAGAGTACAATTAAAAGGCGCTCGAGACTTAATCATATTGCCGAAGAATCACCACGTAACTCGGCTGATCGTCTTGGACTACCATAGCCGGCTCTGCCATGGCTATTCTGAAGCTGTGGTGAATCAATTGCGCCGAGTATTTTGGATTCCTAATCTTCGAGCAGTCGTCAACAAAACGCGCCGTGAGTGTCAGGTCTGCCTCAACCGCAACGCGCAGCCTCGACCACCAAGGATGGCTGCCCTACCGTCGTTTAGAATAACACCTTTTCTACGGCCATTTTCCTATGTGGGCGTAGACTACTTTGGACCCATTCTGGTGGCGGTCCGCAGAAGTTCAGATAAAAGATATGGCGTCCTCCTGACCTGTCTTACCACAAGAGCGGTACATCTAGAAGTAGCTTATTCGCTGTCTGCCGACTCGTGCATTTTGGCTATTCGCGGGTTTATGGCCAGGAGAGGCGTCCCATTAGAATTCTGGAGTGACAACGGAACCAACTTTCGAGCCACGGAGCGTGAACTAAGAGAAGCCTTCGACGTCATGGACCGGAATAAGATAATAAGTACATTTACCAGTTCGACAATGAAGTGGCGGTTTATACCCCCCGCCTCGCCGCATATGGGCGGCTCATGGGAACGGCTGGTGCGTTCGGTAAAAGATGTGCTGTATAAGATACTGCCGTCTCAACGACCTTCAGATGAACTACTTCGCGGGGCCCTTATGGAGGTGGAGGCCACAATTAACTCACGGCCACTGACCTATGTTCCGGTTGGTAAGGAAGACAACGAAGCGCTCACGCCAAACCACTTTTTGCTAGGCAGCTCCAGCGGTTTGAAGCCGTTAATCGAGTTCGTTGATGGAGCCGTGCAACTACGCCAAAGCTGGAGAAGTGCGCAACAACTGGCCGACGCCTTCTGGCGTCGTTGGACGCAGGAGTACTTACCGACTATTACGCGTCGCTCCAAGTGGTTCGAAAAGGTAAAGCCGATAGATATTGGGGACATTGTATATATCGTGGACCCTGATGGACCAAGGAATTGCTGGCCGAAGGGTAGAGTAGTGGCAGTCCGGAAGGCCCAGGACGGGCAAGTCAGAAGCGCTATCGTGAAGACCAGCGCCGGAGAACTTGAAAGACCTGCCGCGAGGCTCGCCGTACTTTCCGTAGGTGAGGTGCTGTAATAGGTAGGCCTAGACGGCATACCGAGGAGGAGTGTTGCGAAAAGTAGGCGACCAAGTGGGCAACCCAGCAGCTGTCACTAACTTTCTTTGCCTGTCTGACGACGTGGCAACGTCGTCAATGAAAATGACTAAATTTAACAAAGGGGCAACACGGCGGCCGCCATCTGCTTTCTCCTCCTTTCTGACTGGCGACGTGCAACCGATCGGGTGTGGGAGATATTGTAAATCGACGAACATCGGGAAAACGGACAAAGTATATGTAATTTAATAGTAAGAAAAACATTGTACACTAACTCCTTATTTCATTGTCATAGATATTTGAACACAACTCATTCACATCTCACATCACAACCCAACCTTATATTTAACATCAGTTCCTAATAAAGATACGTTTTGATTAAACCCCTGCGAGGGGCACCGTTACAAATATTGGCCTATTTCTCAACACTGAGTGCTTCTAATTTCTCGCGAGCGATAAAGTTGCGCTGCGAGCAAAAGCATTTACGATCTCTCACGAGAAATCTAAATGTTCGGAAAAATCGCGAATGAGAAAATGTCGCTGCAAGCGTCGTCAGTTCGATCTCTCGCGATCGTTCGTTTGTTGCGAGCGCTTGTTGTAAAACTCAATCAGTAACTCGTATTGTGAAGATTGAATCTTTGAACGATCGCGATCGTTCGTCTGGGCAATAAATAATGTATATAGGAGTTTGAGCAGTTTGCTATTATACTCGGCTGCTACTGACTGCAGTTTATTTCCTAAAGGAAACTTATGTATAGAAGTTTGTAGATTTTAAAGACCTTTTGTTAGGAAAATTATAACAAAAAAATAGAAAACTTTGTGTTATGTTTGTATATGGTCTCGTAATGCCTTTTAGTGTTTCCTTATATGTATCCTTTAAGTTGTTTTCCACACAAAATGCACTTTGAAAAATCTGTGTCTTTATTATATGTAACAAGTTTCGTCTTGTCAATATTTGACACTTTGCCCATATTGATATAAAAAATGCAAACGCACAAGAAAATAATTTCACAAATCGTCCTTCGTCCGTATATATCGCAAAATAGACTAAATTCAATGATTGTTTGCAGCCACGCTCTACCGACGAACCTTACAAAAATTCGTTCGCGATCGATCAAACATTCGCTCGCGAACGATCGATCAAACATTCGCTCGCGAACGCTCGTTTTGGGATTGTATTTTATCGCGAGAAATACTTGAGCAAACGAGCGGTTGCGAATGATTTTCTGCATCAGCGTTCTTCCCACGACCGATCGCTTTCGTACGCTCGTTCGTTTGAAATGTGTATACATAAACTCGCTGCATACGATCTCTCACGAACGAATACGTAGGCAATGCATTCGCAACCGCTCGTTTGCTCAAGTATTTCTCGCGATAAAATACAATCGCAAAACGAGCCAATATGAGAAGATCGAATTTTCGATCGTTCGCGAGCGAATTTTTCCGCACCCTGGAACCCACACGAAGGGACCAAAGGCGTAACTATGGAGATTGTACAAGTCAATCTCCATAGAGCGTCGGCAGCCTTGGCTGTCCTAACTAGGACCCTCAACACCTTGGGTCCTAGTATAGCCCTGGTGCAGGAACCATGGACCAGCACCAACGGTCAAATCAGAGGGCTATCTCAGACAGGTAAAGTATTATGTTGTCAATCAACCACAACCAGAGCCAGGACCTGCATCGTGTTTAATAACATATCTTTCTTCTCGTTAATAGATTTCGTTACGCCGGATCTATGCGCGGGTAAGATTACCTGGAACTCCAGGGAAATCATTATTGCCTTCGTATACTTCCCTGGAGACGACGACCACTGTCCACCCCGAATAGCAGAACAGCTAATTGCCTATGCTAGGGGCAACCACACGGAGCTCGTAATGGGCTGTGATGCGAACGCCCATCACACCATGTGGGGAAGCACGGACATTAATCCTAGATGTGAGTCACTATTTAACTATATACTCTCCTTAGACCTAAGTATTTGCAATATTGGGAACAGTCCCACATTTGTAACTAGAGTCAGAGAGGAAGTCTTGGATATGACCTTGACAACCTCGATGACAAAAGACCTTGTCAGCAATTGGCGGGTGTCTGACGAGCCGTCGTGCTCAGATCATAGGCAGATAAGATTCACGCTAGGGAATCAGACGCCAACCGTGGTGACATTCAGACCAAAACGAGTGGAACAGCTATTGCTTCCAGTTAGGACAGGACGTCCCAACTCAAATCGAGAATAGGATAGATACCATAGACAGACTGGAAAGGGCCTCTACAATTTTTAGAGATTCCGTTCCGAATGCCTATGAAGAAAACTGCCCCCTCAAGACCAAAACATGTAGAAAACAGACACCGTGGTGGAGTAGTCATCTTAACAAACTGAGAAGGGAGGTAAGGAAGCTATTTAATAGAGCCAAGCGAAACAACGACTGGCAGACCTACTCCCAGACTCTCACAAAATACAACCAAGAAATCAGGAAGGCCAAGAGGGAATCCTTCAGGCGGTTCTGTGAGGACGTATCAGATCTGTCCTCTAGCTACAGGCTTCATAAGGTTCTCTCGATGGAAAAATCCTGTCCGAAGGAACACTAGTGGATGGAGATGGGACAGCCACAAAATGTGAAAAGGAAACACTTGTCCTACTCACCAATACCCACTCCCCGGGGTCAGTACACACAAATGATCCTCTGATAGGCAGTACTGGACAGGTGCATCGTCCAGGTAGGGAACACTGGAAAACTGCCGAAGCTGTGTGTAATGCACCGGTAGTAAAATGGGCGCTGGAATAATTCTCTCCCTACAAGGCGCCGGGAAAAGATGGTATTTTCCCAGCGCTCTTACAGAAGGGAATGGCAATACTAACGCCCATTTTAACCAAAATCTACGTATGTAGTTTAGCTTTTGGGTTCATTCCAGAAGCTTGGAGAATAGTTAACGTGATCTATCTCCCGAAACCTGGAAGAGCTGATAAGAAGGACCCAAAATCCTTCAGGTCAATAAGCCTGATGTCTTTTGTGCTTAAAGGCTTGGAAAAGGTCGTTGACCGGTATCTGAGGGAGGAAATACTCACTGAGCATCCCCTGAGCACGAACCAACATGCCTACCAGAAAGGTAAATCCACGGAAACGACCCTATCCGCACTGGTAGGCAAGATAGAGAAGTCCCTGGCGGAAAAGGAAATCTGTCTAGTAGGTTTCCTGGACATAGAAGGGGCTTTCAACTACACAACCTTCAAAGCGATAGAAACGGCGCAAGAGGGACTACAAGCGCCTGCCACCCTTATAAGATGGATATCATCAATGCTGGAGAGCAGGGTGATTCAGTCCAACTTAGGGGAGGCAGAGCTGTCAGCAAGCACAGCGCGATTTGATTTGGTCTGATTTTGTTTACTAACCACACCAGCAGATGTACATGTGGTAAACCACGTTTCTGCCACTCTAGTGTACATATGACAGCGCGGCGGACAGGAGTTTCTGTACCTTTAAATGTCCATATATACTTAATGTCCATATATACTATATATGTATATACGTATATCGTTTCTTTTCACAACACAACCACAACGCACGTACTTTTTTCAAGCTGAAAGACGACCCCAAAAGCACATCTTTCAAACTGTCTTTTATGTTACGGAAAAAAGCTTTCAAGATAGTTGCTAGAATAGCAAATTGTCTTTCGAAAGATTTTTGTACTTCGAAAGATTGACGTGACTTGAAAGATAGTTGCCAGAATAGCCCTGTTAAATAATTATTTGGGATATTTTATCGTCCGGATATTTTTGGCAGGATATTTTGTCATCTGTATAATTTTTCATCCAGATATTTTGTCGCTCGGACATTTTTCCGTCCGGATATTTTGTCGTCCGTATATTTTGTCGACCGGATATTTTGTCGACCGGATATTTTGCCGTCCGAATATTTTATCGCCCCGATATTTTTGCATCATTTTATTCTTCGTAATTTTTTTCTTCACAAATTCTTTCATTGGATACCCATGTCATAGTAGTACATGAAAATTTACTGATCCGCTATCTTGGTGCAGCCGCCATATTGAATTTCGAGTGACGTCATTTTAATTTCTGTATTCTTTTCCCCGAACCCTTTCATTTGATACCCACCCCGCCCCGGCTTTGCACGGATGCAATGCTGATACTAAATATACCTACCTACTACAGAATGTCCTCATAAACAATGTTTACCTCTAAATTTATCAGTGTTTCTCTACAATATTATGCATGTATTATACATATAAATCTTTCTCTTGAATCACTCTATCCATTAAAAAAAAACGCTTAACAAACCGTTGCGTAGTTTTAAAGATTTAAGCATACATAGGGACAGACAGCGACAGCAACTTTGCTTTATACTATGTAGTGATGAATTTTAATGTAAAAACAAAAATGCATTATTTTACGTGTTGTGTGTGAAAGCATGAGCAGAAAGCGGCGAGACGAAATTTACTATGGTCATGAGTAATAGCTTCACTTTTGAAATATTTGCCAAAACTATACTTTTTTACATTCAAAAACATAAATAAATGTTGTTTTAATGCTTTCAATAAAAAATTCCTTCAGATTCAACCGATTTCGTTAAAAGAGCAGGTATGAAGCCAAACCCGGTACTCCTAGTGTTAAGAATTAATCTTTCTAATATCATTTACATTTCTCCTTCCTTTCCTCCAAATTATCTTCACACACAAAAAATAGAGGAAAAATTCGAATTGCACATACAATAAAATTTTCTTTTGTCAAATTTCGTACAGATTCATCGTAGAGTTGTAAGCTTTTAAGGAATGATGACTAGTTTGTACTATCGTTATTGTTGAAAAAAAGTGTATTAATATATATTTATATATTAGTATATAAAGTGGGACGAAAATTTTGCTGTCGATTTCGCAAAAGTGCTAAAAAAAGACTTAAATATACAATTTGGCGCTAAGACTGTCCAAAGAACATTTAACAACAGCATATATGTATGTGGCCAGGACAAACTGATCGTCATCGAAAGCTCAACTTAACCATTAAGGGCCAATTTTTCAGTGCGAGTTTAAACCCAGTTCAAACGTAGTCTGCTTGAACTTGGTTCACATTTAAACATAGTTTAAACGACAAAGCAGTTTTTCAGTGCTAGTTTAACTGGAGCAAATTTTTGTCATTTGAGTGTGGCAATACTTTAAATATTTTTATCTAGATAATACATTTTCTTTGTTTTGATTGTCATTCGTAAATAAATTCTTGGCGCTCAAAAAGTCAATCAATAAAATTAAAAATAAGCAAATGTAGCGCAAATTTTCCGTCTTGGGAAAAGGAAAGGCTTCTTGTACTTATGGGGGAAAATACAAAAGTGTAGGATGAGGACCGATGAGCTGTAAATATTATAAACTGAAGCTTTGCTCATGCACAAGCGATCGTAAAAGTCCTTGTGGCCCAAATAAATGGAAGTGATCCGGCCGCATTCTCAAAATTTCTAATCTCATCAAGATTAGAATGACACATCAAACATTTCTGCATAGAAGAACCACTCATTGCTATTTTTGGTCGAATTTTTTTTTTTTTATACCGAATTATAATTATTTGTGCGCTTTTAAAATTTCCTAAATAAATGAACTGTGAGACGCTGTTGGCAGTTTAAACTTAGTTTAACCGTGCAGGTTTGGGCGTTTAAACTGAGTTTAATCCTCTACTTCCCAAGAAGGCCTGTAGACATCCTAAGCTTAAAAAAATTATGTAAATTACACCTTATGATTTTTCTAGCTGGTTTATAAAATAAATGTAGTCAGATAACGCTGCCACATGCACAACGGCAGTAATTGTAAGACATAGTTGAAGTTTCGTGAGAAGGTAAGCAAATAATTATTTTTGAAATTGAGAGAAAAACAAAATTTTTTAAATAAATTGAGAGCCTCAATAAAACTAAAAAAACGATTGGTGGGAAAATAAAAGAAAATTATGAAAAAAAAGTTGTTTCACTCCTCTTACCAAACCCAAACCCTAGAGCAGTGATGGGCACTAACACAACCAAGCATTTTGGCAATGTATGCGTAGAAAACACTGAACAAAATTTGGGTCTCAATTAATTAGTTTCAATGCATTGACTTGAAAAAATTATCTTCGCAACATTTTATATGTAGCAAGATTTCAAAATGTTTGTGTGATAAGAGTTAATGGTGTTTCGATTTCATACATTTTGTAAAGAAAAAACAAAAAAAATTACTCAGTGTGCAAAAACGCTCAACAAACGAGCGCAATGTTAGTCGGATGAAGTCTGAAACCAATGATAACATGATGTGAAACTGAGAGGATTGACGAAATTTTGTCGTTTTTTTTGGTCACACGAACACAATCCGTGTGAGCTGAAAAGAAAATCGTCAACCCTGCCAGCTTTCTCTCTTTGTGGAACAATTCGTATTGTAGCAAGCAACTGACAAGCGAATTTGTTCCTAACGCGGGGTTGTATTTTTGATGTACTTGTAAAAAAGTATGTTCGCAGTCTTATTGTACGAAGCAGTGTAAAATAAGGAACAAATATATGAAATTATCAAAATTATTTAATTTAAATGAAAATGTTAGGGAAAAGTTGTAATATGCAGAGATATAAAGATGTAACAAAGAAATCCTTATCTCTTTGTGCATATGTAAAAACTAATAATAACTAATTTGCATTTCCCGAACCACCACTGAAGCAATACGGCGCGTTACCGATTTTTTTTTTTACGATTTTGTAACATTTTAACAATTTTTTTAACAATGATTTCAGAGAGGAACAAATAAAAAAAATGTATTTAATGCGTTTGTTTCCCAATTCGAAAAAAACACGGACTAAACGGACCACAAAAACCAGAAGTAGCAGAAACTTATAAATGTCGGACAGTAAACAATTTATGTTTATAAGTATAGTCTGCTACTTCGCGATTATAAAATCGTATCAGAAAACATATGTATATATATGCATATATCTATATTATATTATAATTGCGACAGCCATATTTTGCTATCCCTTTTTATACGGGTGCGCATATCATATATACATATATTATATATACATATACACCTAAGTCTGTTTTTACACGGTAGATTGGTTCCAGAAGAAGCCGTGTAAAAAAAAACCGTGTAAAAAAAGACATTGATCGTATACAAAAATGGGTGATTTGTTCCTAATCTCTAAAACCTATTAAAATTTCTTTACCAAACACGTCTTATTGCATTGACAGTTCACAAAATATTAACACGTTTCAATTGCTCTGACCAGTAAATTTTATTGTATGCACATAAAGGGAATTCCCCTAAATTAGTGCTATTCACATTTGCTTTGACCAGTAAAAATTGCTTGTACGCGCTAAAAGGGAATTCACTTAAATCTTTAAGCTAGTGTTCGCAAACTATCGATAGCACTATCGATACTATCGATGGTTTCAGACTTTTTTCTTTCATAAATACTTTTTTGTGATATGAACATACTTCGCAAAAATTAAATTTGACAAAAAAAATTTAAGTACATAAAATTTCAAATCGTGCTAAATGGAATAAAATCGTGTAAAAAAATAAAAATATTCAATTTTCAAACCGTGTTATATCAAAACCGTGTAAAAAAAGACCGTGTAAAAACAGACTTAGGTGTACATATATATATATATATATGTATATATAATATGCGCACCCGTATAAAAAGGGATAGCAAAATATGGCTGTCGCAATTATCGCAAAAACTCCTCTGGAGCTTTCATCAAATTCACATTTCATTCAAATTTCACGAATAAAATTCAAGAGTTCAAATTAGAGTTGTAAGCTTTTAAGGAATGATGACTAGTTTGTACTATCGTTATTGTTGAAAAAAAGTGTATTAATATATATTTATATATTAGTATATAAAGTGGGACGAAAATTTTGCTGTCGATTTCGCAAAAGTGCTAAAAAAAGACTTAAATATACAATTTGGCGCTAAGACTGTCCAAAGAACATTTAACAACAGCATATATGTATGTGGCCAGGACAAACTGATCGTCATCGAAAGCTCAACTTAACCATTAAGGGCCAATTTTTCAGTGCGAGTTTAAACCCAGTTCAAACGTAGTCTGCTTGAACTTGGTTCACATTTAAACATAGTTTAAACGACAAAGCAGTTTTTCAGTGCTAGTTTAACTGGAGCAAATTTTTGTCATTTGAGTGTGGCAATACTTTAAATATTTTTATCTAGATAATACATTTTCTTTGTTTTGATTGTCATTCGTAAATAAATTCTTGGCGCTCAAAAAGTCAATCAATAAAATTAAAAATAAGCAAATGTAGCGCAAATTTTCCGTCTTGGGAAAAGGAAAGGCTTCTTGTACTTATGGGGGAAAATACAAAAGTGTAGGATGAGGACCGATGAGCTGTAAATATTATAAACTGAAGCTTTGCTCATGCACAAGCGATCGTAAAAGTCCTTGTGGCCCAAATAAATGGAAGTGATCCGGCCGCATTCTCAAAATTTCTAATCTCATCAAGATTAGAATGACACATCAAACATTTCTGCATAGAAGAACCACTCATTGCTATTTTTGGTCGAATTTTTTTTTTTTTATACCGAATTATAATTATTTGTGCGCTTTTAAAATTTCCTAAATAAATGAACTGTGAGACGCTGTTGGCAGTTTAAACTTAGTTTAACCGTGCAGGTTTGGGCGTTTAAACTGAGTTTAATCCTCTACTTCCCAAGAAGGCCTGTAGACATCCTAAGCTTAAAAAAATTATGTAAATTACACCTTATGATTTTTCTAGCTGGTTTATAAAATAAATGTAGTCAGATAACGCTGCCACATGCACAACGGCAGTAATTGTAAGACATAGTTGAAGTTTCGTGAGAAGGTAAGCAAATAATTATTTTTGAAATTGAGAGAAAAACAAAATTTTTTAAATAAATTGAGAGCCTCAATAAAACTAAAAAAACGATTGGTGGGAAAATAAAAGAAAATTATGAAAAAAAAGTTGTTTCACTCCTCTTACCAAACCCAAACCCTAGAGCAGTGATGGGCACTAACACAACCAAGCATTTTGGCAATGTATGCGTAGAAAACACTGAACAAAATTTGGGTCTCAATTAATTAGTTTCAATGCATTGACTTGAAAAAATTATCTTCGCAACATTTTATATGTAGCAAGATTTCAAAATGTTTGTGTGATAAGAGTTAATGGTGTTTCGATTTCATACATTTTGTAAAGAAAAAACAAAAAAAATTACTCAGTGTGCAAAAACGCTCAACAAACGAGCGCAATGTTAGTCGGATGAAGTCTGAAACCAATGATAACATGATGTGAAACTGAGAGGATTGACGAAATTTTGTCGTTTTTTTTGGTCACACGAACACAATCCGTGTGAGCTGAAAAGAAAATCGTCAACCCTGCCAGCTTTCTCTCTTTGTGGAACAATTCGTATTGTAGCAAGCAACTGACAAGCGAATTTGTTCCTAACGCGGGGTTGTATTTTTGATGTACTTGTAAAAAAGTATGTTCGCAGTCTTATTGTACGAAGCAGTGTAAAATAAGGAACAAATATATGAAATTATCAAAATTATTTAATTTAAATGAAAATGTTAGGGAAAAGTTGTAATATGCAGAGATATAAAGATGTAACAAAGAAATCCTTATCTCTTTGTGCATATGTAAAAACTAATAATAACTAATTTGCATTTCCCGAACCACCACTGAAGCAATACGGCGCGTTACCGATTTTTTTTTTTACGATTTTGTAACATTTTAACAATTTTTTTAACAATGATTTCAGAGAGGAACAAATAAAAAAAATGTATTTAATGCGTTTGTTTCCCAATTCGAAAAAAACACGGACTAAACGGACCACAAAAACCAGAAGTAGCAGAAACTTATAAATGTCGGACAGTAAACAATTTATGTTTATAAGTATAGTCTGCTACTTCGCGATTATAAAATCGTATCAGAAAACATATGTATATATATGCATATATCTATATTATATTATAATTGCGACAGCCATATTTTGCTATCCCTTTTTATACGGGTGCGCATATCATATATACATATATTATATATACATATACACCTAAGTCTGTTTTTACACGGTAGATTGGTTCCAGAAGAAGCCGTGTAAAAAAAAACCGTGTAAAAAAAGACATTGATCGTATACAAAAATGGGTGATTTGTTCCTAATCTCTAAAACCTATTAAAATTTCTTTACCAAACACGTCTTATTGCATTGACAGTTCACAAAATATTAACACGTTTCAATTGCTCTGACCAGTAAATTTTATTGTATGCACATAAAGGGAATTCCCCTAAATTAGTGCTATTCACATTTGCTTTGACCAGTAAAAATTGCTTGTACGCGCTAAAAGGGAATTCACTTAAATCTTTAAGCTAGTGTTCGCAAACTATCGATAGCACTATCGATACTATCGATGGTTTCAGACTTTTTTCTTTCATAAATACTTTTTTGTGATATGAACATACTTCGCAAAAATTAAATTTGACAAAAAAAATTTAAGTACATAAAATTTCAAATCGTGCTAAATGGAATAAAATCGTGTAAAAAAATAAAAATATTCAATTTTCAAACCGTGTTATATCAAAACCGTGTAAAAAAAGACCGTGTAAAAACAGACTTAGGTGTACATATATATATATATATATGTATATATAATATGCGCACCCGTATAAAAAGGGATAGCAAAATATGGCTGTCGCAATTATCGCAAAAACTCCTCTGGAGCTTTCATCAAATTCACATTTCATTCAAATTTCACGAATAAAATTCAATAAAAGCTGAATAAAAAATGTGTTAAACACGTATTAACCCTTTCAGACCTGACGCTAAACTACTGGGAATTTTTTCATAATTTTTGGAATATATGGTCTCTATATCGTATGAAAATATAATCAATGTTTAGGTTTTACCTTTTTTATATCCTTCAAGGATTTTTAGGACACGCACAATTGATGCATCTCGGTCTAATTTCATTTTAAAATAACCAAAACCCCATATGATAACTTTTTTAAAACTATTTTTATTTTTTAGTATGATACAGCCTGAAAAAATTATTTTTTTGCTGAAACATAAAAATACATCGCATTTGGTGCATCGTGTGCGTGTATGCGACTTACAGTCTTTGCGACGGCACATACGGACTGATTTTAAATCGAGTTCTACTGGCCAGTGATTGAAGCCATCCAACCATCCATGGCTGGTCCGCTGGGCGATATCGTTTTGATTTTTGAACAGTTTCAACCTCGTTCGTTTCGGATTCAGAGCTCCACTCCACGTTGTTAGTTTTTTGAGTGGGCACCAATGCTTCAGCTAACGCAAGTCGAAAACTTAGCAAATCGTGCAATCTTTTGGTAGTATTTCGATTTCCCGACAAGTATTTCGGTACTCCATCCAAGCATTGCAGCATGCCGAATCTATGAAATGTATGATTACTTTCAATGACCATTTTTGGGTTTTGAAAAAGGTCCGATATATGTATGTACTTCCATTTGTTGGTCGCAAATGTCCACACCACCCATTGACTCATTGTACTGCTGGACTTTATTTGGACATGAGACTTCGATAAATGTTTTCTCTTTTTTGCACCAATGACGAACATAATTAACGGGACTGCATCCAAATGCAGATGACGCCAATAAAACCGACTTTGAGTCTTTCCATTGCACAATGGCAACTGTATCCTCAGGGGAACAGAATTTCTCCACATCTCCTCTTGTCTTCTTTTTTTCATCACTCAAGTTAACGCCTTTTATATGACTTTTCATTAGCGTTCCCGCCCCATAAAGTCTTTCTTGTAGAAGCTTATCCAATAGGGGCTATGAGGTAAAGTATTTGTCAAAAAATACTTTGGATCCTTTAGATAATGTTTGTACAAGACGCATAACGAATGCAGGGCCAAGTCCAAAATTTTCCTTCGGAAGAGGCGTGGTCTTGCCTTGATAAATTTAGAACTAAATCGAGAAACTATAGAAACTAGATAAATCGAGAACTAGTCCGTCTGATGTGGTAAATACCTCATTTTTTTAAACCAACACCTCTTGGTTTGTTGGACAAACTTTGGCGTACTGGACAGCGGCCTGTGAACAGTAAAATTTATAATTGTTTTAGCGAAAATATGCCCACTTCACTATTTGTTAACGATTAGTACTCTTGTAATTGAAATCACAACTTACTTCTGCGGCTCAGTTTGACAAAACTGAAATGTGACGCAAGAATTCCGCAATAATTGAAGTAATGGTAAAGAGAACAGCTCAATAATGTGAGAAACAAACATAAAGAAAAAGCAGGGAAATCGATGCATGCCGGTCTATTTGACATCGGTCAGATAGAAGCGAAAATATTAAAATCGAAAACCACCCGCACAATCGATGCATCACGGTCTGAAAGGGTTAAAACACTTTTGACTGGTTTTCGGGAAATATTGTAATTTTTTAATCACTTTTCTTCCAAAAGATTACATAGTTACAAAGAAATTAAAATTGATTTTCCTATGTTTAAAAAATTGAAAGTAAACGCAACCCTCGCCATGGCCCTTGTATGGGAAATCAACAGTACGTTCCTGTGCAACCTCAGGGTCTGATGTTTGGCAAAATCAACCCTGGGGTCTGATGTTATCGGTGTATTAGTGCGGATTTTGAGTATGTATTGTGGTCGAGCGTTCTCAGTTTCGCATCATGTTATCATTGTCTGAAACGACACTGAAGCTGCGGTCGGAACTTCGCTGCTTTGTATTCGTACACGCGAATAGGCGTCGCACAATGGGGTAAACATGCCGAAAACCCGCGCATTACGGCTAATCTTAAAGTTACGGGCCTAACTTTTTTTTTGGGATTTTTTGTAATCTACACGCATGTAGCAGTTAGAAAACGCTTGCATGTAATTGGACCAAAACTGGCTGCTATATAGCCATTCAAAGTTGGGTGTTTTTATACTGAATTTCATTTTGTCGACGTAACTTTTTTGATGTGTGTTTGATGATGCAATAAAATCGTTGTTTATAAATATAATCAAATAATTTTTAGCGCACATAATAATATTCCTACAATTAATTTGACATATAATTCTTTTACATGGTACATTTTCTTGTAAAGATATAAGTTCTCAAAGTTTGGGCAAAACCGACGATTTTTTAGGAAAATGTCTTACTTTCGTGGTGTATAACTTTTATGGTTCATCATGGATCATCGAAAATCTTTAAGGAAGATAAGTGGGAACCTTCATAAAAAAAATGGTACCCAACTTGTCTGCGGAAATGTTAGATTTTTGGACTTTTATTCACGTCTCTTAGTAAGAAAACAAATGTAAAGTGCTTTTCATAATTATAGCACCACCAACTTTTTTGCGATTCTGACAAGCAATGTTAGAGTTTCAGTGTATTAGACGAAAATGTTGAGAAAGGTAAGTAAAGAAGAAATAACGGTAAACATTCATAGTTGTTAGTGCAAATAACTTTGCTAGAACAAAAAATGCGTTTTTTGCGTTTTTCATAATTATAGCACCACCAGTTGTGCAGAGGTATTTGGTGAGTGTGTTCGAGGTTTACTAATATTTCGGGTTTTATTAAGTGAAGTTTGTAATAATGCCGCGTGGAAAATTGCTTAACGAGATGCAAAAAGGACAAATTGTAGTCCTTTAAGAGGAAGGACTCTCAATACGGGCAATTGCCAAAAAGCTTAAGAGATCGCATAAAGTGGTAATAAATTTTCTTAAAAATCCTTCGGAATATGGTAAAGCCAAACGTCCAGGGCGTCCTAGGAAGCTTTCCGATTGGAATGAACGCAGAATTACACAGGAAATTGCGAATACATCGAAGAGTTGCCTCGAAATCGGTAGCATTATCGACCAAAACGTCAGCATTACCACTATTTGGCGAGCAGTAAACCGCAATCAGATCAGATCGAGGTTGAAAGTTGCCCCACGTTTACTGCCTCGCCACATAAGTGCCAGATACGAATTCGCTAGGGTAAACATGGATAGAGATTGGCGCAATGTAAGAAAAACTTTATTTAATTATTACAGGTACTGAAACTTGAAATTTTGTTTTAAGATCATATTTTCCGATGAAAAAAAAATGGAATATAGATGGACCAGATGGACACCGATACTATTGGCGGGATCTTAGAAAGGAACCGATGTACTTCTCAAAAAGGAATTTCGGTGGAGGAAGCTTATTGGTTTGGGGAGCAATTTCTGCAAGTGGTTACTTAGAACTCCAATTTCCTTCTACACGAATGAACAGTGAAGAATACATAACTGTTCTTTACGACGAAACCCTTTTTACGACGAAACTACGAAGATAGATTTGTATTCCAATAAGATAATACCAGAATCGATGTCAGTAAACAAAGTATGACATGGTTTAATGATCATTTCATTGATGTTCTACCTTGGCCAGCTTGCAGTCCCGAGATGAACCCCATAGAAAATGTTTGGGGATTTCTCGTTAAAAGAGTTTACGCCAGGCAGTTACAGGCAGTTTGATAATGTAGAACAATTGAAGTCTCAAATTATTGAAGAGTGGGAGCAAATAGACAGCGTGTTGTTAAATAATCTGTACAACAGTATGAGAGATCGAATTTTTAGTCTAATAAGCACTCGACGTGGAATGACTAAATATTAATTGTTATTGTTTGATTGTTTTTTTAACTCGTTTTTTACTAAAAAAAAAATGTTTTGTCCCGTTTAGGGACACTTTATATGAACTGAAAACTTTTTAACGCGCGTATGGGTCGGTACGTTTATAACACTTGGTACATATATGTAATATTAAAAAAAATAAATAAATAAAAATTGATGTGATTTATCACCTGAATTAATAAATATGCTAAAACAAAATATTTTTTATCAATTTTTTTGGCTGGTACGCAGGATGGTTCTTGAAAAAGGCAATATATTTCAATAAAACTTTGTAATGAATTTAGAAGTGGCCTAACTAAACTCTGACGTAAAAATGGGCATGGTACGCCTACTTTTACGTAGGGTTGCCATATAAGCATACTTTGTTAGATTGGGAAAATTTATTATATTTATATACTAACCAACGTCATCTGCACTTTTGTGGTTATTAATAACGGTAAGTGGGCGTGGTACTCTCCATTAACCCGTTATGAGCCGTATCAACCCGTATCAAATGGTTTTTGTTTAAATACGAGTTACCCTATATGATTGTATTTTATGTGGGTATTTTATGAAAGGAGGCGAAAAATCGGGGCGTGGCTACAATCTAGAGTATTCATTTGTCAGTTTGGGTTGATTTAAATACTATAACTTTGGTTTTGTTTTCACTAATGACGATTTTAAAAATGCCTAATTGCCGGCTGTAGGGTGGCGGTGGGCCAATCTCTGAAGAGTTTTGAAGGAGGTTTCCAAATTTGAGGTATTTATCTTTAACCGTTTAGATACTACAGCATAAAATAGGCAATGCGCGTGTTTTTGGCATGTTTACCCCATTGTGCGTCGCTGCTACTCGCGAGTAGCAGCGTGCCCTTCTATGCCCTAGAGTGTCTGTAGGCCTGCTTGGGATGAAAAGCGTAAATAATTAACGGTCCACGTTTTTTCGTTATTTAAGCATTATTTATCGATTTGAACCGAAATTTTGATACACCATAATGTAAAACAGATCATGTTACTGCAAAAATTTATACTTAGGCGTAGTCCGCGGGGGTAGATGAGAGAACTAGTCTCCCCTAGTCCTTTATTTCATGGAGTATATTTGTCGACATCTGTGTGAAAAGATAACAAGGAATTAAAAAAATAAGAACCGCCGTATATACAGTGGTGAGCAAAATAATAAGAACAATACTTTTACTATTATGTTGGTATATATTTCAAGCAAACAGTATTGTTACAAAAACTTTTGATATACCCACATTGTCTTAGCTGTAATTATCACACAAATTTTACTGTTTTACAAAAAATCGTATGACAACATTGTCCGACACCCGCTTTTTTTATCGATTTGAAAATAATTTTACTGTGCAAAAAAATAAGAACACGTTGTCAAACCTGTTCTAAAAGCAAAATTTTCGCAAATTTCACTTAACGTAACGGTAAGTTATTGTATAAAAATATAAAAACTTGCATAGTACATGCTTAAAAAAAAATCTGTTCACTAACCATAGAAATGGGTCGCGGAAAAACTTGCACAAATGTAGAAAGACAAATGATCAGGGTGATGGTAGAAGAACGAAAAACATATCGCGAAATATCCACGATATTTAAGATATCGCTCTGCAAAATCCATAATGCCGTAAATTGGATGCCAAAACCAGAAACTCGAGGCCGAAAAAAGAAAACGAGCGAAAAAATTGATAGGCGCTATATAAAAGCGGCAAAAGACGACCCATTCAAGTCCTCAAAAGTAATTGGACTTGAATGTGGTGCAGAAGTTAGCAGCTCTACCATTCGCAGAAGGCTACGGGAGACCAATTTATACGGCCGGGTGGTGCGCAAGGTGCTGATGTTGCTGCCAAAAATTTTTAAAAGAACAACTTCAGTTTGCCAGAAAGCACTTAGCTGGCAGAAACCAATCGAAGTGGCGCAGCGTACTTTTTAGTGATAAAACAAAGGTAAACCTAGTTGGATCGGATGGCAGGAAGTATGTTCGCCGCCTTGTCACCCGTGCGTATGACACCAAATACACGCAGAAGACTGTCAAGAATGAAGGTGGAAGCATTATGTTATGGGACTGCTTTGGATGGCACTGTGTGGGGCCCATACATCTCATAAAAGGCAACCTGGAGAGCCAAAAATACATTGACATACTGTCCACTGAAATGCTTCCCTATGCACAACAAGTTATGGGCCCTGGAGTCATTTTCCAACAGGATAATGACCCCAAACACACATCTCGCTTCGCCAAAGATTGGTTTGCAGCGCAAAATGTTATTCTTATGGAATGGCCCGCGCAAAGTCCTCACCTAAACCCAATTGAACATTAATTGGCGGACTTAAAACGCGCCATTGGTACTAAAATATTTAACAATACGGACGAATTATGGGCTGCAGCACAAATTTCATGGAATGCAATCCTTGTACAACGATGTCGAGACCTTATTGACTCCATGAATAGGCGGTGCATTGCAGTGGAGTTCAGCAAGGGCTACAACACAAAATATTAAAAATAAGAATGGATTTGGTCTGTTAAATAGCAAAAATAATATTAACATTTAACTTGTTCTTATTATTTTGAACAACTTGTTTTCTATTTTTTTGTTAATTACATTCTTTTCTTGGGCTGTAAATAATCTTGAAAATAAAACCATGCTTAGCCACTGTTAACAAACCTATAAATAAAATGGTCTGCAAATTTATATGGTTATTTTTTAATTGGGTTAATTTTTGTGCGAAGTTTAAGTGTATACATATTCCTGTTCTTATTATTTTGCTCACCACTGTATATATACAGCCATGGCCAAAATAATAGAAACACCGCCTTTGGTACTAAGTACATAATGAAATAAAAGTTATAGTGTATATAGCCGTTAAGAGTATAAGTTCAGTGGTAAAATGTACTTTGGACCGATGAGACGAAGATAAATTTGTTCGGCATGGATGGCAAATCCTTTGTTCCTCGTCCCCCAGGCCAGGCTTACAATCCAAGGTATACAAAACCTACTTTAAAGCATGGAGGTGGCAGCCTGATGCTATTTGGTTGCTTTTCCTGGTATGGAGTAGGACACCTTTTTCGTATTGAAGGAATTAAGCGATAGGAGACTTATTTAGATATTTTGCAAAATACTATGCTACCATGGGCTAAGGAAAATATGCCACTAAAATCGCGTTTTCAACAGGATATCGATCCAAAGCACACAGCTAAGTATACGAAAAATTGGTTTAAAAGACAAAAACTCGACGTTTTGGAGTGGCCGTCTCAATCCCCGGACTTAAATCCGATTGAGAACTTGTGGCATGATGACCTGAAGGTGGAAGTTGGAAAGCATAACCCATGAAATCTCGAAGAATTGTGGCGAATCATTCAGGAAGCATGGTACTCCATTCCGATCGCAAAATGTCAAAAACTTGTGGACTCTATGCCGAAAATATTGAGCGAGGTTATTAAAAATAAAGGCTTTGCAATAAATTATTGATGACATTGATGAATTTTAATTAAAAGCAACAATACTTTCTTTTAAAACGCAGTGTTTCTATTTTTTTGTCCAACTAAATGTGTGTGACATGGTAAATAACGGTTATAGTAGACAATACCAACAACTGTAAGTAATAATTTTTTATGGAATAGATAGTGTATTGCTCCAGTGTTGTAAAACAGCCATATGAATCAAATCGAGCTATATACACTATAACTTTTATTCCATTATGTAGTACCAAAGGCGATGTTTCTATTATTTTGGCCATAGCTGTATCTATACCGATTTTTTTAGTTTTCCTAGTTTATACACCCCCAAAAGCAGTTATAAACTACCCCACGACACATTACCCCTCGCCTTACCCCACTCTTTTTTATTTATGGTCTCTTACATGTATGAACTGAAACTGAAAAACTGAAAAAAATAAAAATTTAAATTTATGTTAAAAAAAATTTGCATATGGGATTTTATTTGACTTTGTTTCCCAAGCAGACCTGTAGGCCTTCTACTTTCTACACCCTCTATCACGCCTCCTATGGACATGACATTTTTTCCCCCGAACAAACATTACTTCTCCACCCCAAAACTATCACTGGTAATTTTTTTAACAAAATTAAAACCTTGGGAACTAGAGGGTTAAATTCCAGTCAAATATGACTGAAAAATTCGATTTTGCGTTTAAACTAGAAACTGAGTTAAACTCGCACTGAAAAATTGGCCCTAGGTATGCAAAGTGACTGTTGATAACTGACCAGTGGCGTCCCCGAGGGGGGAATAATTAAACAAAAATAATAATTGAACCTCCCATGATATGCCCAGACAGAAGGATATCGTCACTGGAATAATGAAATAGTGTAACATGAAAAGTATAGTTTTGAGAAAAACGTATTGGAAGTTTTTATAATCCAGTCGATCTACTTTGAACTTTAATTGTCCGCGTCTTATTAAAAACATCTTAAATACACAATACTTTTCACTGATACCTTAGCTGTTAATCCACCAAAAAAATGTAATCATTTTTACTTAGAAATACCATTGAAGCCCATTTTTCTGAAAGCATCTGCTTATACATTATTTTATCTTTGAACATTTTTTATGAAATCATTATACACTATTTTATTTGTATGGGATACATCATTTCATTTCCGATTATATACTACAGTAGCGACTCGGTAAAAGCAACCGATTAATGACAGGGGCAGTTGCAACTACCGAGTTTGTTGCAATTATCGAGTCTAAATTTTTGAATGAAAATTTGCAAATTTAAGTTTTAAAATTTAGTTTTATAAGGGTTTCATTAGAATTCATTATTTTTTTATTCATATTTTGCAGTTGCTTTTACTGAGTCTATAATGTATAAAATTTGGTTGCGATAATCGAGGAGTTGCGCAAATCGAGGGTTGCTTTTACCGAGTCGCTACTGTATTTTATTATTTTAATTCAAAGTAAAAACAGAAAAAAAAACAGCGTAAATGACCTTATGTTATGGTTACAGAATGAATAGAGAGAATAGATGCCCGCGGTTCGAATGATGCCCGATTGCGAATGATTTATTATAAGTATGAATTTACATGAAGTAAATACACACATAAAGGTAAGACAAATAAAAGAATAATAAAGGTAAACAGGTGTGTGTGCGAATAACCAAAAATAAGGTAAGAAGTTACTCCATGAGGTAGATATGTAAATTTAGGTAATAAGGAATAGAAACATGATTTGGTTTAACATATTTAATTAATTTAACCATCGCTTTCATCATCTTCCAAAATGTCTGGTTCCGGTAAGCAATCCCTTACCAATTGTGAGGTCTGTAAGTTCTCAAAAACAATTCAGCTGCTTTATTCAGCAATCCTTGAGCAAATAGTTTTAATAAGTCCCGCTGTTTGGCTGCAGATACCGGAAGATGTGAGTATTTTTTTAGCTTGACTTTTTTGAAGTCCATGTTTTTCGAACAATCTTTGGTGGATTTACTGGTATACTGTTGAACTGCTCCGCTTCCCAATCCGTTTGAAAGAAAAGTTGGGAGCTATCGTGCTTGCAAGCCTTAATTACTTTTATGTATAATAAAAAGAACTGACTTGTGAACAAATTACAAATTTGTATTGACTGAATTTTTATAAACAATTTTGTGCAAGCATCTTTTTTTTGGCTGATGAAAAGCGTTGTTATATTCGTTGTAAAGATTTGTTTATATTTGTGATACTTAATCATAGAATTGAGATGCAATCCCTTAAAGAACTCAAAAATCCGAGTAATATTTAAGTTGAGAGATAGGTATAATCGCGTTGAACTTTTTCGTACGTAATGAGCCTCAACGCAGAGAAATGAAGTATTATGTGACCTAACGTAGCTTAACACTAATACATCATTTTTTTATTATTGCGCTGGATTCCACGACTGTCTAATGTGAAATCTTTTCCCGAACTTTTCTTTTTTTAAACCATGACAGTTCCATTAGACACATTCAGCGTTTTGAGATAAAATTTGCTTGCAAACTTTTTATTCACGTAGCCTAACTCAAAACTTTTTTGTCGCCTGTTTTAGCTCACTGTCATCCTTTTGCCCGGTCTGGTTAGGATGGTATTATTTTTAAATTGCGCTTGCTTGGCAAAGTTGGCTAAACGCCAAAACTCTTCATTTATTTCAATCCGATCCTGTTCAGAAAACAATTCATTGCATTTGTACTTGCACTGCACTTGGCACTTTTGCCGGTATAATGTGAAGGTATTTTTCATCATATATGCAATATACAAGCAAATTGATAAGAATTGTATAATTATATAGGCTCTATTCCTTATAAGTAATATAGTATAATATAGTTTTTATACGCCATAAAACAGTGTATAATACATTCTTAAAATTAAAACAGTGTATATAACAAATTGAAATGATGTATAGGCTTATACACCGTTTTGTTTGTTCGAAGGCTTCAAGGAATTGATAAAATTTAAAGAAATAAAATAGTGTACTACACGGATACACTATTTCATTTCAAATTTTGTTTGCATATTTTTGCCTGCAAAAGTTTTCAGCAATATAATGAAGTAAAATACTTTACGTTATTTTAATATTTTAAGAATATTGTTGGGATTTATTTAAAAATAATGTAAGTGCACCATACACTATTTGTAAACAATTGTGGTACTTACACTATTATTATACAAATACGTTTTTCGCGAATAAATTGGTGAGCCAAAAAGATATTTAAGAAAACTAAAGATTTTTCTAAAAGATTAAAGGATTGTCTATCCAATGGTGCAACTATCGAATAATAGTGTATGTGGCACTTACACTGTTTCTTTATTCCAGCGACGATATAAAATAACTAGAAAGTTTGAACACAATGATTTCTTTTGCTTGCCTACATTATTTTTGCGTAAAACGGTGAAAATATACTAGAATTATTAAGTAAATAGCGAGTTTCAACTTCAATGAGTTCATTTTTAAATTTAAAAAATACGGCAGTAAAGCAAGAAAATAAAAAAAGTTATAAATGTAAAATACGTTATTTATGGATCTACTTCAACTGCTCAACCAATGCAATTATTTCAACGATATAATGCAGTATCATGACTAAATCACATTGAGATTTTACATTCGACACATACAAATCGCGTTTTGATACATCAATGTATTTCTGGATTCTTTGCACTGTTAATAATTTTGATTCTGCTTTGCCAAAGAAAAATATGCAAAACATGCTCTACATGTTATTGTTCATGCTGAACTGGCCGGATATCGTTTTCCCTGTCGCCTTCGTCGTCGCTATCTTCACATTGAACTATCTAAACGAAAATTTTTTCTATCAGAAGCTTCGTTTTGTTCAGGGCCAAATGAAAGCGTGAAATTGGCAGCACCGTTATTATTACCTCTAGCAGCCAATTATTTAATATCATAAATTCATTGCTCTAAAGTACTGATAGGCACGCTGCTACTCGAGAGTCGCAGCGACGCCTACTTGCGTATACGAATGCAAAGCAGCGAAGTTCCGAGCGCAGCTTCAGTGTCGTCAGAGTCTATACTAGTCTTGAAACTTCGCTCAAACGGCCAATCTGTCAAAAAATTTTGAACATATGGTTATCTTTGCGCATTTAGATAATAAAAGTGAGAGAGCAGCCAAAGCAGCTGTTCGCTATTTGCCCGCTGAAATGAATTTGTCGTACAACTGATTTCCACTAAAAAGGATTAGTAAATACAATTTTCTGCGCATAAATCAATTTCAAATTGTTAACTATTTGATTCGCATGGAATGCGACCTCTTGCATTTTTCTTGGGGTTTCGCAAAATTCTTTGGTAATTTTTCATACAAATTTAATTTTGCTCTGTCTATGAAAAAGTGGTGAATAAGTACACAGCTGTTTTTGCAGATACATTTCCGCGCCAAAAATTTATCTTTTAGACGTGGCAGCTCGCGGACTTCTGAAAATGCAAAATAATGAACATTGGTTTTTCATTTATATATGACCCGGAAGGAAGTTTTTACTACTGAGGAAGTTCCACAGCAAGTTATTAGCAATTTGCAATCAATAAATATTGTTCATTTTAGTTTATGTCGCTACAGTCGTGCATTATATACGAGCAAATTTTCATATAAATTTCCTTTTGATGATCCTGCTGAAATCCTAGGTGAAAAACAATCAGCTGTTAATTGTTCGCGAATTTGCCAGCATCACCGCCTTTGCCAAACAATATTATTTTATATGAAAAATTACCCCGGAACAAGGATTTATGTGTGTTTTTTTATTTTTTTTAACTGAATATTTAAATGGTTTGTTATCATAAAATCATATTTGCAGTTGCTTTTGTTGATACTTTTCTGGCATTATTTTGCCGTCTCTTTCTATGTAATTGTTGTACGGCTAATAAAAAGAAATCGTGGTGAACCTATATCAGCTGTTTCTTTGTTTCGAAAATTTCCGCGATTGGAAGTTGGACCACACATTTAACTTTCATGCTGAAATTTATTCGGAAGATTATTACATGTTATTTTGCACACCTACAGGAAAATGCAGGAAGGTTTGCATCGTTAAAGTTTGTTCGTGGCTTTTGATACTGCTGCATTTTTGCATTCTTCCGACGGTGTTTCTCATACATATTTTGTGCTGTCAATAAGTAAAAGCCATGGTTAGTAAATATCTGCTTATTTGTTTATTCGTCGTCCACCTGCTTGTTGCTCGGGGTAAATTAAAAATAGCTCAACTTAATAACAATGAAGTCTGATATTATATAAGTAAATATTGTTATATGTCAAAAAGTCTAAAAGTTTTTCTAAACATCAGACAAGTCCACATATTCAGCCCTGTTCCAGAATCCGAATCGGATCGGAAATGGATTTGATTCCGACCGTCGCACTATGGCCCAACGGTCGGTAAAACGTTGCAAAAATCAAAAATTTCATGAAAAAAGGTAGAGCCGCTCAAAGTTGACAATTTTTCCACATCGAGAAAAATGTGTATTTTTGGGGTTTTTTTTCCTCTTTAACCCTTTGCAGCACGGTGGGAAGACGTATATCCCACCTAGAATACTACCACTTATCTTGAAAAGTTTTTAACAGATTGATACAAAAATTGGTGTCCAGGGGTTTTCGGGGTCGCTGATCACGAATTTATTATCAGATTACCAAAATTCAAAATGGCGGATCCAATATGGCGGACCGAATTAGTGAAACTTATTCACATCTGTATGAAAATTGGTATACGGAGGTTTTCGAGGTTGCTGATTACGAATTTGATATCAGATTACCGAAATTCAAAATGGCGGATCCAATATGGCGGACCGAATTAGTTACACTTATTCATATCAATATGAAAATTGGTATACGGAGGTTTTCGGTTTTTTCACTAATTCTGTCGGCCATATTGGATCCGCTATTTTGGTAATCTGATATCAAATTCGTAATCAGCAACCTCGAAAACCTCCGTATACCAATTTTCATACAGATGTGAATAAGTTTCACTAATTCGGTCCGCCATATTGGATCCGCCATATTGGATTGCTGAATTTCAAAAATTTGATTACATATTCGTGATCAGCGACCCCGAAAACCCCCAGGGCGACTATTTTCATTGAAAAAAAGTTATCTGAAAAATGTATGCTTCAAAGGGTTAAGATTGATTTGTATGTAAATGAAGCGACCAATCGGTAACTTGTTAGTTTTTTCTAAAACAAACGTTAATTGTTAATATAATAAAAATAAAAAATTTTTATTTTGTTTTAAAAGTTGTTCGATCTACCGATTGCTCGAAAAGTCTATATTTCGACCTTTTTTTCAGCTTTGATCGAAAATAAAAAAAAAGACCAAAAAATACCTCCGCGAAATTGAGGGAGGTTATTTGCTACTTAATTATTTACCTAACTTCCAAAACTCAGCTGCCGCTTTTTGCCGCTTTACTTTCCAGAGTAATAAAAGTGAAGCAATCTCGGGTCGAAAAACACGCAGGTATACGAAAAATCACGCACATTTAGTTCGGTCAAAAGCCCATTTTGTGTTGCTGGCATTTGTATATAAAGTTATTTTTTTTGGTTACGAATGGCATAATACATTTGCTATCCATGTTTTGCTTATTTTATTTAGAAAAGTGTTTCCTAACAAGCAGTTGTGAATTTTTTCGCAATATTTGGGTGGCGCTCCGTATACTGAAGGAAGATTTGTTCCTAGGCAGAGTTTCCTCTGAAATTCCACGTCCCATGGTTTTTCCAGCTTAAAACAATATTTTTCCCATCATAATACTTACATTTTCACGAACAGCTTAGTCATATTCAATATTTGAACAAAAAACGCTGAAACAACGGAAAATTCTCTTAGATGCAGCTAATAATTAATAATAATTGATTGGCACGACAGCCCGCTTACGCGAGACTAAGGCCTAGCTTCCAGCAACCACCCGTGTTGTTCGTGTGAATTTTGTACGCGAGTGGAAGGGACCTACAGTTTTATGCCGGTTCCGAACGGCAGGTTGGGAGCTATTTTTGGCAATTTTTACTCTCAGAGGTTTGCCATTTCCAGCTGAGAGGACAGCCATCGAAAGAGAAAACGAGTTTCCCGTTATTTTTTTTAGGTGTTACTACATGCAGTATTCGATCTTGCGTCGCTCTGCATGCGACTCGGTGGACCGCGCACTAACCAACTGAGCCACGGCTGCTTAGATGCAGCTACCTGCGTCAAATCGTTAAAGGGAAATCCCATCACGTTTTCAGTGCGAATTGTTTCCGAAAACTATTTGTAAAAAATTTATTTTAAAAAAAAATTTGTATTGAGTCATACGAGTGTAAAGCTTATCGCAAGTATTCTGAAGCTTGAATTAGCCGTGAATAGTATTTTCAAATTTACAGTGCGTTTCGTTTATAACGAACCCGCTTAAAACGAACCAATTTCAAGTACGCGCTTTATGTTTGTTGTTTTTATGTTTTTATGTTTTTCTTTATGTTTTCGCTTATTGCGGACCCCTTTTGAAGCGTACTTTTGGTTAAAACAAACCATTTTGCCCAGTCCCTCGAAGTTCGCTTTAAGTGAAAAGTTATGTAATTCGCAGTAAATCTTATTGAGTGATACGAGTGTACATTACGAGTGTAATGTCTCTAGCAAATTCCAAATTATTTGAGGTGTTTAGAGCTTCACAAACTGATCAAGACTTCGTTGCGGCTATTTTGAAAGAATTAAGTACTAAAATACATAACATAGAAGAATACGAGGACATGACAAGCCAACTTCATTTTATTTACATCAAAACTAAAAGCAATTGGCAAGCCGCGAATCGTTGCGCGAAAACATTTGAAAAAAAGTATGAAAAGTGGCTAACAGATGTTAGTAGATTTGACGAAGAGCAGCCCCATACATCAACCGACCGAACTAGAGGGAGACCAACAAAAACTATAGCCGAGTGTTCGACTTTCACAAGGAAAAGGAAGTTGTTAGATGCTACTCAAGATACCGCCACGGGTCATCTTTCTGAAGCATTGTCCATGAAATACAAAAAGGACGAAGTAAAGATTAAGGCTCATATAACAGAAGCAGTTGGGTTAGCAAGTCCAAAGCGAATCATGAGGATAAAAAATAGTATTCCCACTCCTCAAAATGCATTGAATCGACAATTCACTTCTGAGGAGGCTTTGGCGCTGTTTATGGATCTTGGATTGTCGAAGGGAAATATATAATGCTGCGTGAGTCTTTATTACAACATAATGCCAATCTTCTTCCTGGATACGGACACATAAGTCAAGCCAAGAAGGAAGCAGTACCTCTTAATTTCAAAATTACCGAAGTATCAGCCGAAGTGAACCTCAAAGACCTGATGGAACATACTTCTAGACGACTCTTGGAGACTTTCTCTGAAGACAAGTTGAAATCTCTTCCAGAAAGCATAACATTGGTTAGCAAGTGGGGCTGTGATGGATCATCAGGACAGAGCGCCTATAAACAAACAATAAATACGGACGATACAACTGTTACAGATGCTAATATGTTTATGGCTTCTGTTGTTCCCCTACGACTTAAAGGTGAGGCTTCAGAATATTGGAAAAACCCACGGCCTTCATCAGTTAAATTGTGCCGTCCGATATTGTTTAAATATTCGAAGGAGTCTTCGGAACTCATAAAAGCCACAGTCAGTGTTGCCGAATTGAAACCAACAGTACTTGAAATCGACGAAGGGAAATCTATTACTATAAAGTATGATTTTCTCCTGACTATGATCGACGGGAAAGTTTTAAATCAATTAATTAATAATTCATCGACAATGAAATGTGCAATCTGTAAAAAAAATCAAAAAGACTTCCAAAAATTGGATGAATCAACAAGTGACGAACATAATTATGAGTATGGAATATCTCCTTTGCATGCACGGATAAGATGTATGGAATTTGTCTTGAAGTTGGCGTATATGCTACCACGACATGTGGAAGTTTTCGAGGACAACGCAACACCCAAAAAAAAGCAGAATATCAGGAAAAAAATAATTCAAGATGTATTCTTCTGAAAGTAGACTCTCCAAAGTATGGGTATGGGAATACAAATGATGGCAACTCTTCACGCAGGTTTTTTGAAAACGATGAAGTGACTGCTCGAATAACTGGAGTTGATAAAGATATTGTGCGAAGATTGGGAGTAATTTTGAATATTTTGAATTGCAAGGAAATGGTTAATGGACCTAAATTTGGTGAATATGCATCCAAAACTGCCGAACTGCTGCTTCAGAAGTATCCTGAGAAGAAACTTACTCCTACGGTACATACAATTTTAGCACATGGAACGGATTTAATAGAATACCAGTGCTTACCAATAGGGGAATTGTCTGAAGAAGCTCAAGAATGCAAAAATAAGGACTACAAAAGGTATGGATGTATGAACACTTGCAAAGCATCACGAACTAGACAAAATGAAGACCTTTTCAATATGTTAGCAGTCTCTTCTGATCCAGTTATTTCATCTATGAGATCTGTAAGATGAGCCGGCCTCGATAGTCAAGCGGGTAGCGCGCTGGCTTCTCATACCAAAGGCTCCAGGTTCGATTCCTGGCTCGGGCTGGTGAACAACTCATCTACTTCTATCGCTATCCACATGAAGGGAATGAGAATTACAAGAATCGCACAAGTGCGCTCTTGGCAGGCAATGGCAAAACCTCCAAGTGTGAACGAAAAACTGCCAATCGCCGTTCGGATTCGGCGTTAAACTGTAGGTCCCCTTCCCCCCTTTCCCAATCCGCTTGAAATGTGTGCTGTAACATATGTTGGCAAAACAGTGTTGCATACACAGTTCAAAAACGGGTGAAATATGTGGTATCACAATGGGCCTTTCGGGCCTCCGTGTGTGTCTCTCATAGAGGCAGCCACCGCAACCTAACCTAACCTACTTATAGCTTAGAAATGATTTCATTATTAGACATTCCTTCCAGCGTAGATAGCGATTTTGAAAAAATCTAACCTTCAAAAAAATTTTTTTTTGTAAAAAATTACGTATGAATCAATAAATTATATTAACTTATTAGAAAAAATATATAAAAAAATAATTTTTTAATGCAAACAAATAAGTAATTTCATTGTAGTATGAAGTTTTACTAAATCTCAACTTTGGCAACGAATTTTAAAGCCCCGTGTTACTGTGGCACCCTGCCCATTTTGCCCATTTTAAAGCTTAGATATTACACTTTCAGATGCAGTTTAAATTTTTTAAATATCTTTATTGGTTCAGAAGTTATGATTTTTGCAACGAAAAATGGAAAACCGGGCCATAGTGCGTCGGTGTTCTGCATTCCGATTATCGGAAATTTTTGTCGAAAATAATCCGTTAAACAAAAAGCTGGTGGAATTGAAATCGGAAAGCAGCAAAACGAAAACAAATAACTAAAATGTAAGCAAATAAATGAAACATCGCACAGTGATTCGACTCCATACAACTGCGGGACAAAATTAGGAGTGGTCCGTTCTTCATAAAATTTGGTATACTAGTTAAACACGGTCTGCTGAATTGAAATCTCCATTTGGTTTTTCTTAAACTGTTGTAGTTTAGCAATGCCTGAGACTTTAATTTGCAATTTTCGTCATTTTTGGTGAGCTATAGCACCAAGTGTGTTGGCTAGATTTTTCAGATTTTACATTTAATCGCTAACGTCAACATGGATTATTCCAAAGAGTAACAGAAATTGTCTTAGGACCCTCTGGATTTGCAATAAAAACGATAATAATAGATGTATGTTTTGAATTTTTGCAGATTTTATCATTTTTCGTGCTGATTGCATACTTTTAGGCATAAATTAAAAAAATTTTGTCGAAAAATACGTGTTTAGACCACTTTTAAAATTGAATTATTTTCTGAGATCGGAAGATATCGGAGGATGTAATTACATTATCCGACGAAGAAAGTATGCTTCTTAAAATAAAAAAAATCCAGGAACATACTTTCACATACTTTTTAGATATTTTCCTCTAAGTTTTGCCAATTTTCAGATTTTTAATTTGGAAAAATATTTTTAACTAAAAGAGAAGTAAAAGCCTACGTTTTGCAAATTTTGAGAAAACATTAAAAGCGAAAATGGTCACATCATTTCTTATTCTATATTGAAAATTTAAGCAACTTCTTGGTAACCATGTATTTTTAAAATTTTGTTTACTCAATAGACTAAAAAACAGAAAATATGTGTTTACATTTTTTTGTGAAAAAAGTTTCAACTTTGAGCCGCTTTTGCACACACACTAAATAATTTGTAGCACCGATTTTTTTGGGTTTACTTAGTTTGACTTTTACCTTTCAAATGACATTAAAATCGTTAAATTCTGAGAACATACATTTTTTGAATTTTGTCTATGGAACGAATCACTGTGCATCGTGTTAAATAAAACGAATAAACAAATTTTTAATCACGGGAAAGCATAAGACTGCTGACCAGAGCAAAATGGTCTTGGATTTTATGAAGGAGAATGCGGACACCGCGAAAGGTTTCTGCAAAGGTGACAAAGTCGATTTTGAAAATAAATGGAAGCATTTAAGCAAAGAATATAGAATATAAAGAATACGCATCTTCAAAAATTTGTCAAGCGTGTTTCTTGATGCGGGCGGGAAGAGATGAGCGGAGGCATAGGTTGCGGGAAATTTGCTCGCGCTCAACAGTTTGCGATCTTGTTCGTCGAAGCGCAAGCGAAGAGTAAACAACGAACCAAAGCTTCGTTTCAACGAAGATGATTCCGGATTCGCTAATGTTTTTGGTGTTGTCGTTTATTGTGTGTATGCTTTTTTGTGTTGTGATTGCTGAAAAAATTGCTGCAATGTCACCATCAATCGAATCTTTGTGGTATATGGCTTTTTGCTGGCCAATGCTTTGATTAATTTAAAAATTTGGTGGTTGATCCCAATTTAAAATGTTTGCAAATATTTTTACGTGGCGAGTTCGAAGTAAAATTATTTGTTTATATTTTCACATGCTTAATTACAATTTTAAGAATATGGGAAAACTACGAAAAAAAAATGAACTGATAGGCATATTGACTTCAAAATTCGTGAAACACTTGAAATTAAAAATAATTAGATGCGTGTTTTAATTTTTTTTTTTTAATCGAAATCTAACGGAGGGTTAGAAGATTGTATGGAAAAAAATAATTTAATAGGTCTATTGACTTTCAATAGGGCGAAAGCACTACTAAAGCACTAAATAAAGAAATAATAAGACAAGTATTTTGTCATAAGAAAATGGTATTACGGCATGCCTACGTTTAAAAATAGTTTAAATGTTCTACACCTGAATGATTCCATGGCGAATGATGTGATCATAAATTTACAATATTAGATTTTCTTATTTTAGTTCTTTTAAACAAGCATTATATGTGGGCCGTAAGAAACGTTACAAAGAACGAGACGGAAAATTATTACGGGTAATAAAGACGTTTTCTTTTCTTTCCAATTCCATTTTTATTTAATTGTCTTTGTTGATTACTTATTATTTTTTAATTGCCTGTAGCGATCATATAGGTCGCCATGCCAGCCATATTATATTTTCTTTTCTATGATTTTTCGCACACTACAGTCAGCAGTGAGTTCAGGAGCAATATGCGACGCCGTGCAGGCTTATAGAAGAAGAACAAAAGCCAGCCAGAAAATAGAAATCGTTTTACAATTTCAGCTTTTCGCCAGCGCAACAACAAGAACAACAGCACATCGTCTTCCTCCTCGTCGCACAATTGAGCGAGAATGAACGAGTGAGCGCAGACGCGGCATTCGTGTTTCTATGATTTGCGCTCAGAGCATTGTGCTGTCGTTTCAAGTGTTTCCTCTTGTTGTCTACCCCCCGCATCTAGAAGACGGGTGGCGATATCAGCACCCGCATTCAAATTTTTGCTTGTATGAGATGCACACTCTTTGTTACATACTTTTTGATTTAAGGCAGTCGCTGAACGGGCAAGGACCACCAACAAAAAGTGTAACGGGGTGAAAAAAGGTGAAAAGTAAATTAAATCAATTAATTTTATAAAATTGTCTTCAATCACAGAGTTGAGTTGATTGGAAAAGTGAAGTAAGAAGGAAGCTAGCGCATAATAGAAGAGAAGCGGTGGACCGGCGGTGGACCTTTTAAGAAGCACACACTTTCCGAAATGGAAGAGGCGGTTGCCTTTGCTACCGATCGTTGATAGCCTCCTTCGGCAAGAAATTTCAAAGCCGTCGCCAATTTCAATTCTGGCGGAATGGAGCATTGCCGAAGGAAAGGTTTCACTTCGGTCAAGATCATGTTGAATGCTGCTTTGTTTAGGCGGTACTGTGTAATAAACCTTAAATAGGAAATTTTGAACATAACTTGTACTAGTTACGACGAATCTGGCAATTCCATGGGATTGCTATGGTCTCGCAAAATTCTGCGCTTTACTTTTTCAACGGCGGACTGCTCGTTCTCAAGCAATACTGCCAATAAAATAACCCAACTCATTAAATAAAATAAAAAATCTTACACAATTTTACAATTGCCTTTTTCACTTGAACATTAAAAGCAAACAGCTGATTGAAGCTTTGTTTAATTTGCTAACAATCGGATTCGAAATAAACTTCGAATGTGACAATTCCGCTCGGATTGCAGAACACCTCTTCAAATCGGAATCGGATTTCATTCCGATTCCGACTCGGATTCTGGAACAGGGCTGATTGTTTGATTCTATGACTGAATCAATTTCAAGAGTTTTTTACCTATAATCTATATCTTATGTGCAGAATCACAAATGGTTTTTTATTCAGTTCTTAGGTAAAAGACAATATTTGGCATAAGAACACCTCTTTTTCTTACAAAGAACATTCATCGGATGCAATATGAGTGCGAACATAACATGCGCAAGATTACAAATAAGACAACACCGCAAAACGCAATTCCGTTCGCAATAAATTTCTGAAATAAACACAATTTTTATGTACTTGTGCAAACAAGAAATTTCTTCAAATATACTCCTAAAGCGAATATTAATCAAAAAGCATTTTGATACTTTAATTTTCTTGATTTAAATCTATTTTTGTGCTATAACAAACAAAAACCTATAAAATCAGTTTCACCATGCAATTTTTCGGACTTCAGGAAACAAAGTTGTATGTTCTATTGACTTTTCGAGAACATTCGACAAAATCTTTCTCAGACAACGTTATCTGCGCAGTATCTTTCGTGGTGGGAAGCATGTTGCCGGTGACAGTCCTGATGTGAAAACCAAAAGTCTTGATGTGACAGTTCGATATGAGTGCTGCCAATTAATTTTACAGGAGTTTCAAGACTAGTATAGACCCTGGTGTCGTGTCAGACTTCATGCAAGTAGGTTCACGCTAGTTTGCGACTCGCATACTGCGAATATTTACGTTTTTGTGTACACTCAGTATTCACGCAAATCAGAAAATGTTTAAGGTTGAATATGAGATACACATTTTTTTCTTGAAACGCTTCTAATAAAGCGCAATGCTTATTTTACTGGCGTACGATTGCAGGTAATCGGTTTTTTTTTTTAAATTTTCAAAGACATTACAAAACATGGCAAGGGGAATTTTAAAAGTATCAGGGAAATTGAATCTTGAATCTTTACTTCGAATAAAATGCTGCAAAGAAGAAATTAATATGAACGATTTAATCAAACAAACTAACTTAATGTGATTTCTACTTGCGAGCTTGCCTGCTTGTCTGTTTAACCACTTATGACTTGTCTGTTTGTCAGTTCAACCACTTATTCATCTAGTTCCTGTTATACCTGTCCGTTATTTGTCCGTCCGGCTTTGATATTTTAACGCTAGCAATATTTTTCAAGTTAAAATATTAAAGCTAGAAAATTTACGCCCTAATTTTGTGCAGTGTTTTTCACGCACACATTGCCATAATGCGTGGTTGTTTTAGTGCCCATCACTACTCTAAAGCATTAGTTTCCGCTATTACTTTTTTTTAGAGAAATTTTCCTCTCTGATTTAACTCCAGCGTCGAAGTTCAAAAACAATGTCCACCTGATCCTCAAAATCGCATTCCCTTCCTTTCATCTCTGCCACAGAAAAACCCCAATCGAATTGATAAAAAACCAGACATGACAAGACAACAAATACTTTCTTCTCTTCAGGATTGTAATTGAATTGACACGGACATACCATAACCATGCAATGGATAAATATTAATTTTGCATATGTTCCAACAAAAATTATAATTTATTAACCCAAAGAAAATAAAAGCCAAGGCGAATGAAAAACACTTGGACCAGGTACATTTTGCGCCAGCTAATTTATGTCACTATTAACGGGATGGCACGAAAACAGTGCTTCAAATCGGGTCAGACGGAAAAGCCTAGTTGAAAATATATATAAATATAAAAAAAATATTTATAAACAATTCTGACAATAACTATGTCGAAAATAACAACAAAAAAAACTGAAAATAACTGGCAAATTTGTATAAAAAATTTGACTCGGGAAAACATATCCATATGTCTCCTGAATAACTGAAAAAAAATTGCTCGAATTCGATTAATATTTCTTGAAGAAGTCTTACCAACAAGTTTGAAAAAAGCGCAACCTCAAGGTCGTTCTAAAGTCGCGAGTGTGATGACTTTTAATTTACAAAATTTTATCCTACAAGATAAAGCATGTATCAATAAAACAAAAATAAAATTACTGGATTATCTCAAGTAGTTCCTTCACAATTTACTCCGAAAAATAGACTTAAATTTTCAGCTCGTAACCAGAAGACCCCCTTAATGCGCCTAAATCTATTTGTTATAAACTTTGTAGGCAGTAGAAATAATTTTAACATGAAATCCTGTGTGTGCCAGTTGTGTCTATGTTCGTTCAAGAAATTAAAATGTTTAGAAGCGTTGCTCTTATGGCTGAACGGTTATTGTGGTAGTAAAAAGTTAATTCTGGTCTGTCTTATAGCCTATTTCCACTGGGCCTTAACTGCAGTTTACGCTTAACTGCAGTTTGACATCGCATTTAAATGCTCAAATTCCCATACAATTGTTTTTGTATCAAAGTACGTGAAGTCACTTTCAAAACTGAGTTAACTCAATTTTGCCATTTACAGACGTCTAACAGAAAATGCTATGTTAAAATAGGGGGGCAATACTCACAAATGTACAAATTTTGATAGCATGCTTTCAGGTGCTGCAAGAGCCGTACGAACACAAACGAAAGAAGGGATTTTAATTGCGTTCGGTGTGGTAGATTTTTTGCCAAGACAATTACTTTTAACTGCATTTTTCGCAAAAATATATATTGTTTGTCATAATCAAAGTCAAAACTTATATTATTTGCCAATAATAAATGCTGAAAAAGAAAATAAAAAACGTGGAACTTCTCATGAACCCTCTTGACATTAAAAATTCAGACAGCTCTGATATCAATCAGCTGACAATTGTCACAAATGAAATAAACATTGAGAAATGAAGTAAATTTTCATAAATGAAATACATTTTCACAAATATGAAACATTCATATTTACAGACATTCCTAGACTGTTGAGAAGGAAAGCGGAGTGGTTTTCATGCAGTAAAGGGGCTACAAGAAACCATATAAACGTATACAAGGAGAAGGCGGCGATGGGTAAGCTGTGGCTGCCCAGAAATAAATGCATAATTTGGCTTGACAAAATAAAAATGTAAACAAAAAACAGCTGTTGCATTTAACTCGATTCCGGTGGAAACGCTTGACAGTTCTCGAATTTAACAGAGCCCTTCACTGCAGTTAAGCGCTCAGTGGAAATAGACATATGTACGTACATTGTTCTTCTTAATAGCCTTACGGATTTCACGAAAGGACAATAACATGGTAACGTGTTAAAAGTCATGCTAAATTGTATAAACATTATTATAAAACCTTGCAAACTGCCAGGCGCGGCTTCAGAAAAATATTTCGGGGGGGATTTCAGAAAGCAATTCTTTAATATTCGTAAAAGGTCTTTTAATTTGTAAGTAGTTTTATAGGCGATCCGAATATTTCGGGGGGGGGTTTCAACCCCCCAAAACACCCCCTGAATACGCCACTGCAAACTGCAGATGACATAAACCGATTGGCTTTTGGTGCGATGGAAGTTCACAGCACTTTTTTTTACTTTATTCACTTTTATGATATTTGTTTTACTGATAAACAGTTATTACAGGTAAAAACAATTATTGAATTTCCTTGTCGAAGTGAATTGTCATCTGTATCAAACATCTCTAAATTAGTATTTCAAAACAAAATCACTTCGTTACAAAAGAATTTAAATTGTACTAAACATCCACATGTATATGCACCTCCAGCACGCCGTTTTTGTTTAAGCTTTTGCGACGAGAAAATAATGAACAAAAATGTTATGCAATGAAATTATTGGTTTTGATCTTCTTTTTACATACGAAATCAAATTAAAACTTAAGCCACGGTCTTGCGAGGCCATTTTCAGATAATGAGATTAAGGCACGAAGTAAACCATGCAACTATGTTACTTCTTGTATATAATATTACTCAATATTAAATTTTTCAATAATGTTCCATTTTAATTTTTTCTCTCTGTAACAGTTAAGTAAACTTACATCTTCCATGTGCTTTACGCTTGACGCCATGATAGTATCATGTTGCATCATCGACTGATGTTGCTGGCCCATTGGTGGTGGTGTAGTCTCTGCCGACGGACGTCGGACATTTTTAAGGGAAACACCAATTCTTTGCGGCATATTTCGCGTTGCTTGCTGCTGAGTTTGTATACTCTGCGACATCATGTTGGTCGAGTTGCGGTTGGGACTGGTATTTCGACTGCTTGATGGTGAAGACTGCTGACTAGGCGACGCTGGCTGCTGTGGGTGCTATAATTTATTAATCACAGTATGTGTATTGTTCATGTATTTAAGCAATTCAATAAATTATTACCTCGTGCGACGCGATCGTCGGTGGATACGGCCGACACCAAGTCGGATGCCCGATGGGATTCGAATCTGGAATGATATTTGCAGAAATCATGTGCTGATCCATGGCTAAGCCTTGATGAAATGGCACCGGGATGGGCATCTGAATGTTGGGATGGGTAGTGGCAGCTGTTAATAACTGTGAATGCGGCTGTTGCGCGAGATGCATGGCATGTGGGACCTGTTGTTGTAAGAACTCTTGGTGGGACGGCTGTAAATGCTGGCGAAGATCCTGATGGTGCAACTGGTTGTGGGACAACACCTGCTCGATGTATGACGGCATGGATTGCTGCTCATTGACCAATTTGTTCTCCTTGATCTTGCCGAAAATTTCGGTGCATTTAAGTTTCTGCTCAACTGAAAAAACCGGGTGGTTGGCTGCCATCGTGTAAACCAGGAGCAGCTCTTGCAGCGTGTCGGGGTCAGTGATGCTTAAGAAGTCCCGCTCACCCCACCCATCGAGAGTTCGATAAATTTCCGTTACACAGGTGCGATTGCAGGCCCGGATCAGCGCCAAATAGAGCGCCATTTTGCGTCTGATTTTCTTGTCCGTCGGTTCGCCCTTCTGGCAGGCTACCATGTCAGTTGCTAGGTCTTGCGGATTGTTCACGCGTAACTCCATGCCGCGCAACTGCGAGTCACGACGTCCCAACTCCTCCAAGCAAGTACCCAAGAAGCGCAACTCAAACGGCAGACATATGTTAAGCAAGTTGCACATAGTGTCAATCCTCTTGTAGCTCTCAAGTTTCTGAAACCAATCTATGACATCCTTTTTACAAATCATTTCCGCTGATGCATCGACAGTGCAGTACCAACAGTGAAAATGTGTTTCTTTTATCTGCGGTCCGCTTCGCGGCTCCGGCGTTACCTAGTGTCTTCGTACGTCGAAAAGCAACTCCTCTTTTATGTTTGTGTAAACGCAACAGTGAGCAATAATCGACTCATTACATCTCTTGAACGACAAAAAGTTCAAAACAACAATCAGGAATGTCTCTCTTAATATCCCGCTGCTTCAGTTTCCTTTCCAAAATCAAATATTTTGGCTGACGATAGCCCGAGGCCAGAAGGTCGCACCACACATTGGCACTAATTCTACAGTGGCAACTGGCAACTCGCTACTCGCTGCGCTGCCCTGCACTGCGCCGCACTCGCTACTTAGCACTATCGTCCGTGGCCAGCCTGCTTACGCTGTTGACTTGGGGTCCGTGCTACTATTCTGATTTTTGTTATATCTGTTCGTTATTTGCTTCTACTTTTCTCTTCACAATTTTCCTTTGCAAACTTCTGTCGTCAGCGGGGCTTTTGCTCGTCACACTCACTCTTATTTGCCAATGGAATACCGCTTCACGTTTCTAAATTCCAGTTTCCAAATATCCTTTGTAACAATTTTTTTTTAATAAATTAATCCTAATTTTTCAACAGCCTTATAAATCGTAAAAATCCATTCACGACAAGTACGCCAGTGTTGCCGATTTCAGAGCTGCATGTCGCGCAGCCAATGGTGCCAATTCCCATAAATTTCCAATTGTGAGATACAAAGCTTAACCCAAGGTGTATTAATAAGGTGACGGCACTACGATTCCCATGTATTTTGTTAGTGCTTTTGGGCATCCTGCTTGTCAAAATCAAATCAAAAGACAAGCAACACAAAAACAATTTTACCAATTTTTGACAATTAGGATGCCCATTCGCGAAAAGCCAAAAGAAAATCAGAAGAAATCAAAAGAAAATCAGAAGAAAAAAGTTTAAGCAGCTGTGTTGCCACCACTATCTTATTACATGTGCCTTGGCTTAACCCAAGGAAAATTTATAAGATAGTGGTAGCACCACAGCTGATTAAACTTTTTTCTTTTGATTATTCACGAGTGATCATGCTAATTGTCAAAATGGCCGCCCCCTTGCTGTGGGTTCTGATTTGAATTTGACAATGAGCATGCCCAAAAGCACTAACATAATACATGGGGATTTTTTGCTGCCATAGTGCTATAACCTTATTAATACACCTTGGCTTAACGCGATACTCTGAGAACGCGGTTTCCATATAACGCGGAGCATGATACAAAAATATACAGGTAGATTCAATCGAGCAAAATTAAAAGTCATTTGCTTTTTTGACAAATAAAAATAAAATTTTAAAGGTGCAAAAACAAGTAAAAAATACAGAAACTGAATGATATACTACATAAAATGATTGTGTGGAATTGCAGCTCTGTAGAAAAAATTAAAATAGTAGTACAAAATTTGTAAACAAATGTTTTTTTCCAATTGACAATTTTATTTTTATCTGTCGCATTGAAACTACCTGTATATTTTTGTATCATGACGCGGAGCTGAAAACAATGACTAGATGACGCAAAAGTGAGAGGGGAACGCGGCAAACACGGTTGCTAATTTGGTCAAACCAGGCCCCAGAGTCGCAAATTCGGTCAAACTAGACCCCAGAGTTGATTAGGGTTCGTACAACAAATTCTCCATACAAAAGCCAGGGCAAGGGCTGCTGGTGCGTTCGATGTTTATTTGCAAATAACATAATTGTTTTTTTTTCTTCCATTCTGTAGTACGTTCATAGGAAATTGATTGCAAAAAACCGTTGTTGCTGAAAAACGTCATAAGTATGTTCCAACGTGTTTTAATATGATTTAACTTCAGTTTTTGCTGATTGCCCTCAAAGCCTTTACGTTTGAATTGCTTGTGTTGCAGCTCTGCGTTTGAAAAGAGTTCAACTTGCCATCACTGTTTCTTGCTACACTAGAAACGGCAAACTCAATGAGACATGAACTAAAGGAAAACGCAACCGAATATCTGCTGACTTTAGCGTATGAAATAATTTATTTCTGCTTACATTCCCGTACAAACAGGGTTACAATCAAAATTTTGTAGACCAATAAAAACAAGGTGGTTCGCAACGCTATATTTACAGTAAATAAGAAAAGTTATCACTTTAAGATGCAAGCAATTGACTGGTAACCGGCGCTGTGCGAATGCTTGGGTAAAAAAACCCGTACACTATCGGACGATTGGAAAAAGCAAAAAATGGTCTGAAAATCATTTCCCCGCTCAGTTTCGCGTCATGTAGTCACTGGCTGAAAATGCGACAGCCCTGCTATAACGCGGTACTCTTACAGCGCGGTTTCCGTTCAACAACGTCCCATCAGTTCTTTCTATGCACCCAATGAATGGTTTTAACTGGATATGTTTATATAAACATTCAAGCTTATCTCTTAGTTTACGGCTTCGTCTCAGAGCTCTTTCACAGTACGAGAAAGGATGGTTTGAAAAAAAAAGGTACACATTGCACAATATTAAGTTTCAAGGAGAACAGGCCTCAACAGATGCTAAGGCTGCTGAAAATTATAAGCTGTAGCTAGCTGGAGTTATCAATGAAGGAGGTTATTCACCTGATCAGATTTTTAACGCCGATGAGACGGCATTATATTGGAAAAAACCACCAGCTAGGTCCTTCATTTCGAAAAATCAAAGGCGTTCTCAGGGGTTTAAACCTTCAAAAGAACGTTCAATAAAAAGAAAAGATGAATTCAATAAAAATAATTTTTAATTTATCTTGTCTTTTGTATTCATTGTCTTTCACAGTCTTTCCGGCTCCCGGATTACTGCAGCATTTTCCAAGCAGAGGTATTCGCTGCCACAAGAGCGGCGCAACTAGCAATGGAGCGCACTCCTCTTAACTCTCGAATTAACATCTATATTGACAGTCAAGCAGCCATAAAAGCGGCAGCTGGGGTAATGTCAAACTCGACATGCGTACGGAACTGCAGAACTAAATTAAAGGAACTCTGCAGCAACAGAGTAGTTACTATTTATTGGGTACCGGGTCACAAAGGAGTTGAGGGAAATGAGAAGGTTGATGCGCTCGCCAAAGCCGGGGCACGGCTGCCTGCGGTTAGCGTGCCAGACATCCATCCACCCCTCTTCACGCTCAAGATGGAAATTGAAAAGAAAATGATTCGTGAGGCGGCGTCCATGTGGGAGAGATCTACATCTCACAGGACAGCAAAAATCATGCTTCGCGCGTATAATGACAAAAACACAGAGTTTGTACTATCACTCCAAAGAGAGGACTGCAAACTACTAGTTGGGGTACTCACGGGACATTGTCTCACCCCGTCCCACGCTGCCAAACTTGGCTTGGCACCAAGTGATGCATGCACAAGATGTAGTGAAGACAATGCCAAAGGCACCCTGGAGCACTTGCTATGCCACTGTCCCGCTCTCTACAGATCACGGGTTAGCTGCCTCGGATCCGCGTCGTTCCCTTCATTGGAAAGAATTGCGGAGCAAAAAAGCGGCGACTTACTTAGATTTGCCGAAACGTTCTTGAAAAACTATTTATAGGTCTGGGACTCCAGCATCTCTGGTACCACTATGGACCATTACTTGGTCTATGTGAGACCCCTTCGTGGGTCGGCCAGCCTAACCTAACCTAACCTTGTATTCATTGGTCTCCATATAACGCGGTACGAATGATGTGATTTGTACTAATTCTGAGTTTCTTATAGCGCAGTTTCCATATGTGGTACGCACTCACCGCGTTATAGGAGGGTTGGCTGTACTCATTAAAACCTTTTTGTATTAAAAAATTACATTTCCGGGACTTTCCGCAATTTTTCGGGACTCGGGACTGCATGTACTTTTTAAGCAGAACATTATAAACATTTTTGCACGTTGCACGAAAACCTCAAAACATGAAGACAAAATGTTGAAATATTATTGAATTTATACAGTTATTTCGGACAAAAATTTGTAGAATTATTACAAGATTGCAAGAGAAGAAATAGTATATATTTTTGCCGTATGCCATATTTTGTTTAATATTCATTATATATTGTTATGCTGATAATAACGGGCACCAGCGTAATGAAAAATACATCGTGTTCAGGTTTTTTTTTTGGTTTTTTGTTTACATTAATTTGCTATCTATTTTTCATCTTTGTATATTTTTAATACTACGTTTACATTGAGCCCAAATGCGTGATTTGGGCAAAAATTCTCAAATGCGAAGCCAAATCACGCATTTCCCCATACAAATTCAAATCGACGAAATAACTCATTTCAACAAAACGATGAAGCAAATGCGATAAAACATGACCAATTTTATCGAACGCATCACAAAATGAAAGCTCTTTCAAAAGCTTTTGTTCTTTTTGACAGTTCAAAATCAAAACAAACGAAAATGATCAAAATGGAAATTTTGAATGGAAATTTTCGTCTGCTTCAAATATGTAGAATATGCTTAACATGTTAGTTATGTAATATATTTGTATTCAAATATGGCAGTGTGTGGAACATAGAGGCAGCAAAAAAACAACAAAGTCTTTAGTCAGTAGCCGGAGAAGCGCTGATCTATGTGCTGCGGCAAGAGGACATCAGCATTGAGCATTTGACATTAGCTGCCAAACAAAATGCAAATGCAATGCGAATGAGGCAATGTAAACACTTTGAAATGACTCATCTCAAACTACGCATTTGGGCTCCATGTAAACGTAGTATAAGACAGCATTTATCAGCAATCAAACACCTTATAGCTTAATACTACGTTTGCATTGAGCCCAAAGCGTGATTCGGGCAAAAATTCTCAAATGCGAAGCCAAATCACTAATTTCGCCACACATATTCAAATCTACGAAATGACCCATTTCAACAAAACGACGAAGCAATTGCGATAAAACATGACCAATTTTATCGAACGCATCACAAAATGAAAGCGCTTTCAAAAGCTTTTGCTTCTTTTAGTCAGTTAAAAACCAAATCAAATAAAAATTATCAAAATGGAAATTTTCGTCTGCTTCAAATATGTAGAATATTCTTAGCACGTAAGGTATGAAATATACATGAATTCAAATATTGCAGTGTGTAGAACATAGAGGCAGCAAAAAAGAAAGAAATGATTTAGTTAAAAGCCGGAGAAGAGCTGATCTATGAGCTGCGGCAAGAGGACATGAGCATTGAGCATTTGACATTAGCTGTTAAACAAAATCCAAATGCAATGGAAATGAGGCAATGTAAACATTTTGAAATGACTCATTTGAAACTACGCATTTGGGTTCAATGTAAACTTAGTATAAGTTACTTTTCTTAATGACTGTTTTGGCATAACAGTTTAATGGGCCAGTTACTCATGACATAACTTAGTTTTACTTGTCAGCTAGCACGACCTGGCATACCCGAAAGCTGTACAACTGGTTACCCGAGACATAGAACATAAACTTAGAACTTAACCGTAAACTTAGAAATCTGTTTCGTTTTGGTTTCTAAGTTTATGTTTACGGAAAACGCAAAAAATGTTGCCACTCTCTTCGGAATGAATTGAAAAGTAAACAAATTAAAATAATTTGTAAAATATACAAAATGGATTGCAATTTTTACTAGTTTCGTAAATGTATTAATAATTTTAGTCGTTGGATGCTCAAACATTTAATAATAGCAAGTAAAAAAAATTCGCGAAAAGTTTGAATTTGATTGTTCACGAGATGGAGAAATCGAAGTGGCAATATTGTCGCTCAGCTGATTTTTAGGTTTATGTTTACGGAAATAAAGTTTTGAGTAATCGCTCAAATTTTCTAAGTTTATGTTTATGGTTAAGTTTATGTTTTGTGTCATGAGTAACTGGCCCATAACTCATAACTCAAGTTCACTTCTCCTATTCAACTTTTGAAGTTTGAAATAAACGCCTAACTCAATTTAAGGTTACAACAATTAGAATTGTTATTTTTCGTTATGGCCTAGTTGATTTCAACACACTTAAAGTGGTCTTTCCCCTGCAAGACGGCGGTGACGGAAACTTCAACACATGCATACAATTTTTGTCTTAACTAATACATGGACAGTTCCCTACAAGAACAGTGACGGTCATATGACCGACATGCCTGACCGAAGTTTCGGTCAGCTCTCCGAACAAAGTTTCTATCATTTTTGTACAGGCGGTGTGAAAAAACTGACCGAAACTCTCGTGTACGTGTGATTTTTTGTTTCACTCTAACACACACCTTTTGCGTATTAAGAAAACTGTGTTTGCTCTGCTCTAACGCATACGTATTCCAACCTCCAAATATTTAGTTTTTAATGGCTATTTCAGCGCCGCCGCCGTAGCTCAGCGGCTAGTGCGTTGGCCGCGAGTCAAGACTCCGCGAGTTCAAATCACCGTTGCAGCAAACTTTTTTTTTTCGGTGTTGCAGCAAACACCGAAAAAAATGGAAATGCCAATCAGTTGACCGGTCATGTGCCGAAGGTTAGGTTAGGTAGGGAAGGGTGTGTGCGTCCCAAGGGCAGCACTTCCACTTGGAGGCCAAAATGGCCCATTGTGAATCCCTTCATGGAAGATTCCGGAGCTAACCAGTGGCTCTCAGTTCGGGGCAAACCAATTCGACCTCTTGATGAAGGAGAGTAGATCCGATATTTCAACTACTGCTGCGCAGGCCAAGTCTACCAGGAACCTTGACCCCAAGGTACGGAGTCGGCGTTCCTGCAGAGCCGGGCAGTGGCACAGGTAATGTTGGATCGTTTCCACTTCTTCCTCATCTCCGCAGCTTCTGCAGACATCACTGGACGAGAGGCACCATTTGACCAGCATAGATCCAATGGCTCAGTGTCCAGTAATGACTCCAACGAGCTGCCTAATAGAGGTTCGACTCAGGGACAGTACAAATCGTGTTTTCCTCACGGAATGGGAAGGCCATATTGCCCGGCAGGTACTGCAATCAGTTCTGCTCCGCCATGAGGACTCGATGTAAGTTTTGCTCAACCTGTCAATACGCAAATACAGGGCAGATATCGGAGGGAGCACAGAGTTATCCACTTCGGTGAGAGGCAGGGCGACCCCCTTTCTTGCCATCTCATCCGCTGCCTCGTTTCCTGCCACTCCAGAGTGGCCCGGAACCCAGCAGAGAGTGACTCGATGATGTCCAATGCCGCGACTTTCGATGATGTGCCGAAAGTACTGACTGAAATGCTGATGCAAATATCTGTCACAATGTGGTGAGGTCATTCATGACCAATACTCAATATTGCAAAAATGCAGGTTTTTATTGAAATTCTTTGGAAAAACCGTTTGCTTTTACTTCTGTCTGAATTTATTTTAAATTAATTTAAGTAAAATAATATAAAAAAAAATTGAATTTAAAAAAAATTCATTTGCGGTCCTGCTTGGATGACCCTATATTGTCGCAATCGAAGGCGTTTGCTTAGCGCGAGATCATTGGCATCGGCTTCCTTGGTCTTGCGCTTTGGTACTTGTTATGGCCCAATATTGAAGTTACTGAAAAGTGCAGAGTTATTTAAATATTCAAATAATATTATTTAAATTAAATTTCAATTCGGTTTCTTCCTTCTTTCTGTTTTTCTTTTTTTCGGCGTTTGAAACAACGGAGTTTGAACATGGGCTCGCGCGTCGTATTTGACTCGCGGCGCGCGATTTATGTCGATTTTTATCTCACTTCAATAATATTTAATGGATTTTTTTTCTCTCATTGAAAACACAACACAATTTTGATTTATTCTTTATTTGGATCCTTTCGCTTTTAACTCCGATTCACAACTAACTACTTAAAATTAATTTTTGTCTTCTCTCATTCTATTGTCTTTTGGGTGAGTTACGAAAAGTGCAAGGTTAGCAAAATGTATGACTGTGGGAATGGAATTCGAAAGCTTATAATTATTGGTGTTACAATTTTTTGGTTTGTTGTTTTGTAGTGTCTAATTTCTTTAATTTTTTCTATATTTTTCATTTCCTGGAAGATTATATCTTCGAAAGTTGGTGTTAGCGTTGCATTTTGTATGTCTATTTTTGATGGAATTACAAAGTTTTGCTTGAATTTTTTTATTCATATTAAAAAAAGTTTCATCATTTATTAGAATGTTGCAATCGTAGAATGACATTAGATAATTATTTTCTAATTCTATTTCTCTATCATCGCAATTACTTTTTACAGTGGTTTTCTCAATATTTCTTAATACTAATAGTCCTGGTTCTATTTCTATTATCTCTGGTTTAAGGTTTTTTATTTTATTACAATTGTTTCTAAAAATACATATTTTACTTTTTTTCAGTTTATTTGTATTTAATTCGTAATTATAGTCGTAGGTAATGTTATTTATATATATTATTTCCTGTGGATTGAAGTTTAGTTGAGTATGGTTTTACGTTTAGCTTCTAGCTTCTTTAGCTTCTTCTTTAGCTTTTATTGTTGAGTTTTCTATTTTTCCTTCAGCTATATCGATAGGCCTTTCTTTTGTTGTCGAATGAATGGATTTATTATAGTATTCAATACATTTGAACACTCTCTCTTTTGTTGACAGTGTGGAATTTTCTGTTTCCAACACTCTGAATTTTTCGGATAGTGTGCTATGGAGTCTTTCCACATCGGCGTTGCCGGTGTGATTGTCTGGCTTTGTAAAATTGACTTCGATCTCTTCTTCTCTTAAAAAGTCCTTCACGTTTACCGAATTAAATTCATTATCCGTAATAATGTGGGATGGTTTTGTCCTTGTTGACAGGAATTGTCTTAACTTTTCAACTATTGTGATACTGTTTCTATCCTCTAAATGATATGCAGTGGCAAATTTGGAAAATTTATCAATGAAAGTGATGAAGCTATGCTTCTTTATTGTGTAGACATCTAAGTGAATAGTTTCATGTGGGTGGTTTGGTGTTTCTGTAATTAGTAATTTTGCTCTAACGGGATTCCTATCATACTTGGCCCTACTACAAATGTCGGAGTTATTTATATATTTTTGTATTAGTAGTTTTAAATTTTTGAAATATATTAACTTTTTTAAACTTTCGTAATTTTCATTAATGCCTCCATGTCCGGATTCTTTTCTATGAAATTTTTCAATTTGTCTGAACGTTTCATTTTCATCTTTCATGTCTCTGGCATGGTGGCTGCATTTGAGACATTTTATTTTTGTTCCGTAAATGCTGATAAGTTTTAATTGTACTTTGTTGTATGATATATATAATCTGAAAGTTCGCAATATATTCCTACTGTGCCAATTTTTATGTGTCGTCTAAAAATATCTGTCATAAAGTGAGAAGTAATGTCATCGGTGTTTATGTAAATTTTCATTTTGTTATTGATAATTTCTGTTTCCACGATTTTATTGTCAGTAATTATTATTTGTGTTTGAAATCTGTTGACTACTGTTTCCAATATGGGAAAGTGGTCATTCTGCTCTTCTCGTTGGGAGTGTGTTGTTGCGTCTGTGCTTATGTTGTCTTCGTCAATGTTTAATATTTCGCCTGATTCTGGGTTAACTCTGCTTAGAAAGTCGGCTATTATATTTTCTTTTTCTTTTATGTAGTTTATATCTATATTGTACTCTCCAAGATTTTGAGCCATCTCTGCAATCTTGGGTTTATATCTTTTCCTTTGTGTTTATTAAGCAACCAAACTAGGGGTTGATGATCTGTATGTAGTTCGAATTGTCTGCCATATATGTATGGTCGGTAATACGCTACTGCCCAGACTATCGCTAGGAGTTCTTTTTCTACTGTAGCATAGTGTTTTTCATGTTCATTTAAAGTTCTGCTTGAATAACTAATAGGGTGATCTCCTTGCATTAGGATGGCACCTAGGGTGTGGTCACTTGCGTCTGTTACTAATTTGAATTTTCTTGAATAGTCAGGGTATTTTAGGATAGGTGCGTTTGTTAACAGTCTTTTGAGTTTTTGGAAAGAGTCTATATATAATGGGTCCTTTACATTGACTTTCGCTCCCTTCTTTGGGTACTTTGTCATATTGGATGCTACTTTAGCGTAATCCTTGACAAATTTTCTAAAGTATCCTGTTGTTCCTAAGAACGATTTTATTTGGTGTTGTGTTTCGGGCAGTTTTAGTTCCTGTATAATTTTTATCTTTTGGGGGTTAGGCTTTACGCCTTCGGTTGTGAGTATATGCCCTAGATACTCTGTTTCCTTACAGAAGAATTTGCATTTGTTTATCTGTATTTTGAGGTTGTGTTCCCTCAGTTTCTCGAAGACTTTCTGGATATTAGCTACGTGTTCTTTCAGGCTCGTGCTGAATATCAAGATGTCGTCCAGGTATACGACACATATTTTGTTTATTAACTCTCTCAGAACGGAATTCATGAGTCGTTGGAACGTCGATGGGGCGTTCTTCAACCCAAACGGCATTCTCACGAACTCGTAGTGCCCTAACGGGGTTGAGAAAGCGGTTTTTTCTCTATCTACTTCCTTAACTAGCACTTGGTGGAAGCCTTTGGCTAGATCAAGTGTAGTGAAGTATTGAGCCTTTCCTAGTTTGTCTAGGATTGACTCGATGTTTGGGACTGGAAATTTGTCTTCGACCGTAATTTCATTCAACTTACGGTAGTCGACCACCAATCGCGACTTTTTCTTCCCTGAATTGTCCATTTTTTTGGCACAATCCAGAGGGGGGAATTATAAGCGGAAGTGCTTTCTTTGATTATGTTTTGCTGAAGCATTTCTTTTATCTGTTTGTTAATTTCGGTTTCATGCACTTGAGGGTACCTGTATATTTTCGAATATACAGGTTTATTTGTTTTGGTTACAATCTCATGTTGGATTTGGTGGGTGTGACTTAGTGCCTGCCCTTCTAAGAAAAATAGATCGCTATTGGATTCTATAATTTTTTCTGTTTCTTTCTTTTCCTCTTCATTCATATCATTTCTAATGAGTTTATTTGGAATTTCTTTTATTTCTTCTAATGCGTGAATATTTTCGTAACTGTAAGGGCATTGATAATTGCTCCTACCCTCTTTAGAATATTCTGTCCGATAAGTCCGCTAAAATTTTTATCTTTAAATGTCGTTATTTTCCATGCCATTAAGTTAGGGTCATGAAATTTTTTTGGCGTTTCTGTAATTATTTCGTATTCTATTTGGCTTTGTCCATTTAAGGTATTGAGTTTTAATGGTTTGTTAAGTCTGCTCCTCTTATAGTTTGGTAAGGTGTCCTCATCTAATAGTGTCGTCGAAGACCCTGTATCGATTAGGCATTTAATTGTTTTATTCCCAATTGTTAATTCAACTATCGGTAAATTTCCTGGGCTACCAATTGAAAATTTACTTCTTCTTGTGTTACATGGTCTATTTCCATTGGTTCGTGGTGATTTTCCCCATGTTGCCTGTATTGTCCACTGTTTTGTCGGAACTGTCCAATGTTTTGTCGATACTGTCCACTTTTTTGTGGGTACTGTCCAATGTTTTGTCGATACTGTCCACTGTTTTGTGGGTACTGACCATTGTTTTGTCGATACTGTCCACTGTTTTGTGGGTACTGTCCACTGTTTTGTGGGTATTGACCATTGTTTTGTTGGTACTGTGTGTTTTGTTGATATTGTTCGATTTGGCTTTTTGGGTTCATGGTATAATTATTTTCGTATTTTTTCTTTTTTATTAATCCAGTTTCTTCTAGTGTATGGTATGCTTCTCTTATATTATTAATATTCCTACTATATACTATGGACGCTAAATGTGGAGGTATGTTATTTAGGAACGTTTTTAGGATCATTGATTCGTTTGTAGTTGGGGAAAATTCTGTAGGTTGATAATTATCTTGCTCGTATTTTGTGTTTAGTTTGTCTAAGATACTTTTTAGGTATTCATAATATTGACTTACATTATTTCTAATTTTTGCGTTTAGTGCTTTGAAGTACAGTTGATGATATGTTTCTCTCACTCCAAAATTTTTTATTAGTTCCTCTTTTATTTGTATCCATGTCGGTTTCGGTCCTAGTGTTCTGATTGTATGGAGGGCATTTCCCTGCAGCTTGTTGATTATACACCTCTGGAATACATATTCCTTCATCTGCGTGTTTTCGAATATCGGTAAGAAAATTTCTACTTCCCGTATAAAGGAGGTTAGGTCATAATCTTTTTCGCCTCTATATTCCTTAATTCTGCCTGTCTCTTTTAATAACTCCGAAACTGCTATCGGCATGTTAGGAATTGTGTCCGTCCTTGGTTGCGGTTGTTTGTATTGTTGGGTGTTACGGTAGTGTTATTTGTGTTGGCTGTTGGTTCTCCATCGTGGGATATGGTGTTGCTTTTCTCTCTTTTTCCTTATTGGTTATTTTCGGCATATAATTTCTGTTTTGGTAGTTGTTGATTCCTTTTTTTTTGTGTGTGTGTTCAAATATGAATATTATTATTTGTGTTTAGCGTTCTGTCAATTTTGTTTAACGTTTTACACTTTGATGTGTTTTTTTTTTTACTTTATATTTATATTTATATATAAATATATTTATATTCAGCGTTTTGTTCTTCTCTGTGTATCTTTGGATTCGTAGTTATCCGACTGCGCCATTTATGTGGATTTTTATCTCACTTCAATAATATTTACGTGAATTTTTTTTCTCTCATTGAAAACACAACACAATTTTGATTTATTCTTTTTTTGGATCCTTTCGCTTTTAACTCCGATTCACAACTAACTACTTAAAATTAATTTTTGTCTTCTCTCATTCTATTGTCTTTTGGGTGAGTTACGAAAAGTGCAAGGTTAGCAAAATGTATGACTGTGGGAATGGAATTCGAAATTTCAGGAGCAATGTGAAGGTTTCTGTGGAGTAAGCGGGAATTGTGTATTTATTTGGTGTAATCTACGGGTATGTTAGTTGGCGGAGTTGGTTGGTTTGGTGGAGGTAACGTAATTCGCGCGTTAGCCAGCTGAGCTACGTAGCTATGGCAGCCGACGGCTCTTAATCATTTATATTAACTCCGATGCGAGTTCTTGTCAGCAGTTGTTTCTATTGTTGTCTCATTCTTACACATGAGTGTATAAGCAATTAATGTTTCTATGGTTGTCAAATGGTTTGTTTCAGTTTAAATGAAAGACAAATTGCAGCGATATGTTGTCTCATATGGGTCAAATTTCATGCAAATGTTGCGAATGTAGTGGAGTTTCGGTCAGTCGCGTCTTGTAGGGTTGCTTTCTACCCTACAAGAACAGTGACGGTCATATGACCGACATGCTTGACCGAAGTTTCGGTCAGCTCTCCGAACGAAGTTTCTATCATTTTTGTACAGGCGGTGTGAAAAAACTGACCGAAACTCTCGTGTACGTGTGATTTCTTGTTTCACTCTTACACACACCTTTTGCATATTAAGAAAAGTGTATTTGCTCTGCTCTAACGCATACGTATTCCAACCTCCAAATATTTAGTTTTTAATGGCTATTTCAGCGCCGCCGCCGTAGCTCAGCAGCTAGTGCGTTGGCCGCGAGTCAAGACTCCGCGAGTTCAAATCACCGTTGCAGCAAACTTTTTTTTTCGGTGTTGCAGCAAACACCGAAAAAAATGGAAATGCCAGTCAGTTGACCGGTCATGTGCCGAAAGTACTGACTGAAATGCTGATGCAAATATCGGTCACAATGTGATGTATAAATCGGTCATTCATGACCAATACTCAATATTGAAAAAATTCAGGTTTTTATTGAAATTCTTTGGAAAACCCGTTTGTTTTTACTTCTGCCTGAATTTATTTTAAATTAATTTAAATAAAATAATATAAAAAAATTGCATTAAAAAAATGCATTTGCGGTCCTGCTTGGATCATCCCATATTGTCGCAATCGAAGGGTGTTGCTTAAAAGCTCAACTCTATATTTTGTCGGCATCAATGGTATCGGCTCCTTGGTCTTGCGCTTCGGTACCTGCGTTATGGCCCAATAATGAAGTGACTGAAAGTGCAGAATTATTTAAATATTCAAATAAATATTATTTAAATTAAAATTTCAATTCCAATTCTTACCTTCTTTCTGTTTTTCTTTTTTTCGGCGTTTGAAACAACGGAGTTTAAACATGGGATCGCGCGTCGTACTTGTCTCGCGTCCGCTCGAGTTACGTCACAGGCAATGTCCAGCGATAAGATTCGATCCTCGACATTGCCAGCTCCTGAACAAACAGATAACGTGGCAATAAATTGGGCAACATAAATAAATGTAACCCGAGCAGTCCAGATGTTCTAAACCATCCAAGCAATCCTAAACCAACTGATAAGAATTGTTTGGATGAGTCGTAAAAGAAGGGACCGCATTAAATAGAGATAAGAAAAATATGTTAAGATAAACAAAAATGTAAACTAGTACCTAAGAGGATATTTTTGAAAAATAAAGTAGAACATATTTAGACTCTGAAGAGTTCAGTTGTTTCGCATTTAAAAACGTAATTGGCGCAGTCGGGAAACCAATATTAAGTCTTAAGACTAATATTGCAAATCGCTCTCAAAAGCATTTCGATAAATTAAATATAAACTGTACTTAGTCATAAGACAAGTCAGTATTAATCGGAACAATTAATTAAATAAATTGTGATTACAATAAAACTGTCCGAAGACAGAAAAAAAAATAAATAAAATAACATTTTATTGAAAAAGTGAAGTTCGGAGCAACAAACGACGAACTTATGCCCAAAGCAACAAGAAGGGCCAACGAAAATAAATCGCCGTATAAGACTACATCAGACCGTGAGTCAACGTTATTTCACACAGAGGAAAAAACCAGAATGGCAGTCACTATCCCAGCATCGGAGCTACTGAAGGAAGCCTCCAGGATACGAGAGTTTAACGGTAGCGGAGACTACGATCTATCATCGTTTATAAGGGAAGTGGACCAAATTCTTCCCTTATTTGAAGGCAACCCAACGATGAGGGAATTCGCCCTACGGAGGTACGTCGCACAATGGGGTAAACATGCCGAAAACCCGCGCATTACGGCTAATCTTAAAGTTACGGGCCTAACTTTTTTTTGAGATTTTTTGTAATCTACATGCATGTAGCAGTTAGAAAACGCTTTTTGCATGTAAATTGGACCAAAACTGGCTTCTATATAGCCATTCAAAGTTGGGTGTTTTTATACTCAATTTCATTTTGTCGACGTAACTTTTTTGATGGGTGTGCAAAAATCTCAATAAAATCGTTGTTTATTAATATAATCAAATAATTTTTAGCACACATAATAAGCATATTCCTACAATTAATTTGACATATAATATATCTATCATATCTGTTACATGGCACATTTTCTTGTAAAGATATAAGTTCTCAAAGTTTGGGCAAAACCGACGATTTTTTAGGAAAATGTCTTACTTTCGTGGTGTATAACTTTTATGGTTCATCATGGATCATCGAAAATCTTTAGGGAAGGTAAGTAGGAACCTTAATACAAAAAATGATACCCAACTTGTCTGCGGAAAGCTGCGGAATGGTTAGATTTTTGGACTTTTATTCACGTCTCTTAGTAAGAAAACAAATATATATGAACTGAAAACTTTTTAACGCGCGTATGGGTCGGTACGTTGATAACACTTGGTGCATATATGTAGTATTAAAAAAAATAAATAAATAAAAATTGATGTGATTTATCACCTGAATTAATAAATATGCTAAAACAAAATATTTTTTATCAATTCTTTTGGCTGGTACGCAGGATGATTCTTGAAAAAGGCAATATATTTCAATAAAACTTTGTAAGGAATTTACAAGTGGCTTAACTAAACTCTGACGTAAAAATGGCCATGGTACGCCTACTTTTACGTAGGGTTGCCATATAAGCATAGTTTGTTAAATTGGGAAAATTTATAATATTTATATACTAACCAACGTCATCTGCACTTTTGTGGTTATTAATAACGGTAAGTGGGCGTGGTACTCCCCATTAACCCGTTATGAGTCGTATCAACCCGTATCAAATGGTTTTTGTTTAAATACGAGTTACCCTATATGATTGTATTTTATGTGGGTATTTTATGAAAGGAGGCGAAAAATCGGGGCGTGGCTACAATCTAGAGTATTCATTAGTCAGTTTGGGTTGATTTAAATACTATAACTTTGGTTTTGTTTTCACTAATGACGATTTTAAAAATGCCTAATTGCCGACTGTAGCGTGGCGGTGCACGGTACAATAAATAAAAAAAAATTATAGTGGGCCAATCTCTGAAGAGTTTGAAGGAGGTGTCCAAATTTGAGGTATTTATCTTTAACCGTTTAGATACTACAACATAAAATAGGCAATGCGCGGGTTTTTGGCATGTTTACCCCATTGTGCGTCGTCACGAAGATCCAAGGAGCAGCCCTCAACGTAATACGACCACTAGGAGCAGAAGCGGACTGGATGACCATCAAGGACGAGCTTGTGCGAAACTTTGGAGTGAAGGAAGGGTACCACACCTTGTACCACCAGGCGATAAACCTAAGGAATCACAATGTAAGTGACTATTTTAATAAATTAAGAGACATATTAGATAAGCTTAATATTAAGTACGAGTTCGATAGAAATAAGCCTTTAGAATTCTCACCGATCTCAAACGAATCGGTTATACTTAAAACATTTTTAAATGGTATTAACCCTAATTTGGCTAGTATCATTCACAGTAGGCAAATAACAAAGTTAAGAGAAGCTTATTACTTACTTCAATACACAGGTATGCTAAGGGCATATGACGTGCAATAATAGTAAACGAACGAACACCAACAATAACAGTAACTTTGGAAATAGAAATACAAACCAATTCCAACCTAGGTACGAGCAATTTACACAAATGTATACTCCTCCTCCAGTACAAAACTTTCGACTAAATTTCTCCGGACAATTCCGACAAAACCCCCGAAACTCTGGAAACTTTAGACATAACTCACAACAGTTCAGGTGGAATCAGTCCAATCAAAGCCGATTCCAACCTCCAACGCCCATGGAAGTTGATCACATCGAGGGAAGGAATGAGGATAACTTTTCAGTATCAGGCCCACAATATGACTTACCGATAGTAGAATAAACAGTAGGAAATAAAAAAATTAAATGTTTGATAGACACAGGATCGTCGACGTCACTGTTAGACAAAAATCTACTAACACAATACAGACGAACCAAACTAAGACAACCAATAACTTTTAGAACGCTTAATGGAATCGTTTATATAAATGAAGAGATAGTAACACCATTGCCAATTGAATTTAACGAAAAGAATAACATGTGTTGGAAGTTAACAACATTTAAAAACAAAAGTTTTGATGGCTTAATTGGACAAAATCTACTGAAACCATTAGCCGCAAACATTAACATGAAAGAGAATTATATTAAAATTAATGGAATTAAGACAAAATTTATAAATTCATGTTCATATAAATATCATGAAATCCAGGCCTTAGAAGCACCGGATGAAAATGTAATTTATGAAAGATTACAACAAGAAGAAGAAGGCGATGACCACTTCCAAATTTTAGATACTGCTATATCGCTATATCTCCAAGTACCACAACAACGAAACTGGACATGCCGGGATAAACGAAAATTACCTCGGACTTAAAAAGATAATTTTTATTAAAAATTTGAAAGAATTAATACAAAAGTTTATTAATAACTGTGACGTATGCAATAAAGCAAAATATGACAGAAACCCGATTAAACCGAAACTGAATTATACAGAAACACCGAACAACACTAATGAGATTGTTCACATTGACACGTTCACTATTTCAAAACATGGTTGGTTGGTTGGTTGGTTCAAGTGGCGATGTTCCATCATCCAATTAGCGCGTTGGCGCCGTTTTGTTACCACTATTCCCGGTAGGTACACTAGGGTATGCTGTGCGGTGTCTTCTGGACTGTATGTTTATGTATATCCATATATATATATATATCCTCTATATCCAGTCCGAGAGGTTAATGAAAGAGAGTAGCGAGCTTACACTGCACTTTGCTATCTCCTCGAAATTCTGGAATGTCGGTTTTCCCAGCGTTTTCCATCTCCTTCTTGATAGCGCCGGGCAGTCGCAGAGGAAGTGGTGTACGGTTTCCTTCTCGTCCTGGTTTTCACAGCTGTGACAGCTGGTATTGTATGGGATCCCCATTTTTGCCGCGTGCTCGCCAATAGGCCAGTGACCAGTGATAACTGCCGTTAGTCTTGCCACATCCCGGCGGCCCTTGTTCAAGAGCTCCGCGGTCTTTTTCTTGTCGTATGTTGGCCAAAGTAGTCTGCTGGTTTTACAGGATTCCGTCCTCTGCCATCTAGTGTCGGCTTTGGCGAAGAAGTCCTTCGAGACCTCGCTCTTGATGAAGCCCAGTGGGGCGTGAACCGTCAACGCCTCGCTTTCATCAAGAGCGGAGCCTCTCCGAGCTAGCTCATCAGCTCTTTCGTTCCCTTCAATGTTCTTGTGCCCTGGCACCCATATCAGGGTAACTCTGAACCTATGAGCCAGCTCTGTGAGGAGCTTCCTACACTCCTGCACTAGTTTTGACGACAGAATCGGCGATCCCAGTGCCTTGATCGTAGATAGGCTGTCGGAAAGTATAGTGATGTGGCTTTTGTAGGATGTGTCTGCCATAATATTTCAAATTTCATTTCAAAACATAACTTCATTACTTTCATAGATAAATTTTCAAAATTTGAAAAATCAAGAAAAACCAAGAAAAATCATCGCGGACAATGAATTTAATTGCACAAACGTGAATCATTTTCTAAGCTCAGAAAATATTGAAATCTATTTCACCAAACCCAATAGCCACACTGGTAATTCGGATATAGAAAGATTCCACAATACAATAGGAGAAAGAATGAGAATTGCTAACCTTGAAGATAAAGAATTATCAACACAGGAGAAAATGTACAAAAATATAGAATATTATAATAAATCATTTCATTCAACACTTAGAGCTAGACCAATAGATGTTGCAAACGGTAAAGTAGAAAAGGATGTTATATATGATAGGCTAAAATGCGCAAAAGAAAGAACAATAAATAGAATTAACATAAATCGGGAAGAATATAGAGACAATCGCAAGGAAGGCTACGTAAAAAATTACAAAGCACTACGGCATAAAACCGAACCTAGATTTAGAAAACTTAGCCTAGAAAATGTACACCCAGTCAACATTAAAAGACCAACAAAATTTTTAGATGAAATGGATATTGCTGGGTCTAACAATGGCTCTGCTCCTTCCAGTAGAAATTAGAAATAATAGAAATAATATCACAGAGAGAAATAATATAATAGATATTATATCACAGAGGTTGCAGTAATTGATGAAGAAACACTCTTGCTAAAAAACTTTAAAGATGTCAAGTTATATCAAAATTGTGATAACAGACAAATAATATTAAGCGGTAATTACTTAATTCACTACCATAACTGTTCAATGAAAATAATGGAATATTCATACTCAAATACGAAGAGTTTCTTTCAACAGAGATTTTATTTTCCAAATGTCGAAATACACAATTTTTCACAAAAAGTAACATTTGATGATACAGTGCGTTAAGAAATGATAGCACCATTGACCTTTTGTATCATAACTTCCATACTAATGATCGAAGATTGGAAAAACTTGGTCGAAATATCCATTGCATATATTTAAATAATGTCCCGCACCCAAAATTTCGAAATGTTCGATACAAAGGACCAAATATGAATTCACATAAAAAAGTCACTTTCACAAGCGTTAAGAAATGATAGCACCACTTACAAAGTTTAAAGTTTAATATGAAATGGGGGTTCCTCTACTCTTAAATGTTAAATTAATTCTCTTTGACATGGACTCGATCAAATTTTGCAGAAGATTATGATGTAATCCTTCCCAGACCCAGACAATTTCTTTTTGGAGCTGTGTCACATCCTCGAACTGCCGACAATCGTCGTAAACTTGCCGTACCATGATGCCCCATAGGTTCTCTACTGGGTTCAGATCCGGCGATCTTGCTGGCCATTCGAAGATAGGAATATTACGCGATTGTTACCATTCTTTTCTACTTCTCGATGCGTGCACTGCTGCGTTATCCTGCATGAACGTAAAATCCACGGCGGGAAACTTGTCGATATATGAAAGATGTTCCTAAAGGAGCTCTTGATACCGCGCAGAGTTCAAGCGTGTATCAGTAAATGCCAGAGATGCTTTTCCATGAGCTGAAAGGCTGTCCAAACCATCAATGATCCACCACTGAAAACACTTTTTTAGAAAACCCTCGGTTCCTTGCGCAGATCATGCCAGTAATGTTGAAATCAATGTGGTCCATCTAGATTGAATTTTTTTCGTCAGACTAGACGATCTGGACGGGTAAGTCAGGCTTGAATTTGATTTTCTAGGCTTAGTTTTGTTTCTTCTGCTTACCGATGCCCACTCGCTGCACCATGTTTGGCTCGCATCTGCAAATTCGGCTCGTTTGTCGATATGTGTACGTTTTAGAGCAGGAGCTTTGGTAATTTTTTTATATTCTAGGAATTTAGTATCCTTTATTGCCTTCCAAACTGTAACATGGGACACATGTGGTGAAAATTCGCTTCTCAAATGACGAGTGCCCTTTGTTGAATTATAAGCAGCTCTACAAATTATACGTCTATCCGCTTCGGAGAGACCGCATGAACGACCTGGGCTTCTCTTACTTGCATAAGCTGTGGGATTGCGCAAAAATTTGCCAACTTCCGTGTGACAACGGCTAATCCGACGTCCAATTTCGCGGTTTGTTAGACCTTCGTCTTAAGAGCGCTTATGACGGCTTTTTTCTCTTGTTTCAGTTCCGCCTTTCTGCCCATTGCGTTCATTTCTTCTTCACTTCTTTAGTTTTGACAATAGAAGTTTGACAAAAAGTCAAAGGCCGTACAAAAATAAAATATTGTAAGTGGTGCATTTCTTAACGCTTGTGAAAGTGACTTTTTGATGTAAATTCATATTTGGTCCTTTGTATCGAACATTTCGGAATTTTGGGTGCGGGACATTATTTAAATATATGCAATGGATATTTCGACCAAGTTTTTCCAATCTTCGATCATTAGTGAAGTTATGGAAGTTATGATACAAAAGGTCAATGGTGCTATCATTTCTTAACGCAGTGTATTGTACAGGGTAGGCCATTTAAAGTGGAAGCATCTGGTAGGTTAGGTTAGGTTGCGGTGGCTGCCTCTATGAGAGGCACACTCGGAGGCCTGAAAGGCCCATTGTGATACCAAATATTTCACCCGTTTTTGAACTGTGTATGCAACACTGTTTTGCCAACATATTGTTACGAATATTAAGCCTAGTGGGCTGTCACGTATCTCTGGATTGTGTGATTTGAAAATAAAACACAGTCAGTTTCTTAAACGCAGACAATAAAATACACCAACAGTCACTTTATTATTCACAGTTTACACTTTACTGTTCGTACACTTAAGTATTTGCTTGATTATTCCGTGTGGCAACTTCACTTGTCAAAACCAGACTGACTCGCTGTACCGCATCTGGCCACCTTTTATACTCTGTCCGGCCGTCGCGCAGATCGTTCTCGTACGTTGCCAGATTGGACTAGAAGTTTCCCTGATGACCGCGACCATCGTTGCCAGGTTGGGCTAAAAGTTACTATCGCGGCCGTCGTTGCCAGATTGGGTTAAAAATTACTATCGCGGCCGTCGTTGCCAGATTGGGTTATGGCACGGCACGTAGCGGCAGGGTTGCTTTGCACCGCGACAGACTGGCTCATCGTTACACTGCCCACCACTTAGACTTGTTCGTCCCGAACAAGTGCCGAGGCTCCGCTGTGATGAGGCGCCAGGCGCTCCAAATGGACTACCTTCAGCTTAGCGCCTCTATTGCTGCAACGTTGAATCCGGTATACCACGTCGTTAATCCTAGTCACGACTTCGTAAGGTCCTTCCCATGACGCTTGGAGTTTCGGAGACAAACCTTTCCTCCGCTGCGGGTTGTAGAGCATTACCAAATCGCCTTCTTGGAACCCTGCTGAGTTGGCCCGTAGATCGTATCTGGCTTTCACCTTATCGCTGACCAGTTTGGTGCGGCTCCTTATAAACTGGTGAATTTCCTCCAGTTCCGCCCGCTTATTGGCCACGTAGTCCGTCTTAGCGCCTCCCGTCGTGCTGACTACCCCGAACTTCAAGTCAGCGGGTAACCGCAACTCTGTGCCGAACACTGCCCGGGCTGGAGTGAGTGATGTCGTGTCGTGCGGGGCTGACCTATACGCCATCAGGAACAGGGGGATGTGCGTGTCCCAATCCTTTTGATTCCTGCCTAACACTTTCCGCAGGTATTCCTCCAGTGTCCGGTTAAAGCGTTCCACCATGCCGTCGGACTGTGGGTGCAAAGGAGTGGTACGCGTTTTCTTTATCCCCAGCAGCTCACACACTTCCTTGAATACCGCAGACTCAAAATTCCGGCCTTGATCTGAGTGCAACTCCAACGGAACTCCGAACCTGGCTACCCAGTTGTTTACCAGCTTTTCCGAGATCGTGGTGGCCTCCTGGTTAGGAATAGGGTACACTTCGGGCCATTTGCTGAAGTAATCCATTACGACCAGCACATATTTGTTGCCTTGGGTGCTAGTTGGGAATGGGCCGGCGACGTCCATAGCAATCCGTTCGAAGGGCGCTCCCACGTTCTACTGCTGCATGCGGCCTCGAGATTTTCTTGTCGGCCCTTTCGCGGCTGAACATCGGTCGCAGCTCTTAATCCACTCGGCTACAGACTCCTGACATCCTACCCAGTAGAATCGTCTTTTTATTTTGGCGACGGTTTTGGTGATGCCTAGGTGCCCTCCACTGGAGTCGTTATGGTATGCCTCGATGACCTCGTTGATTCTGGTTTTCGGCACTACCATTAGAGGGTTGCTGGTACGACCATCCGCGCTCTCCCATTCGCGGTACAGGCAGCCTTCCTTCAGCCGCAGACTTTTCCACTGTGCCCAGTAAGCCTTAGCGATCGGGCTTTCACCAGCCATCTCCTGCCAGTCTGGACGTGCGCCTTGCTCCTTGCCTTCGACGATTTTTGCAAGATCCGCATCCACGCGCTGGTCCTTTTGTAGCCTCTCCGCAGACCACTCTTCCTCTGGCATAACGCTTATCAACCGGACGTCCACTATCTGCTCTTTGCTCTCGGCTCGTGAGCACTGCCTGCATTCGACTTGGCACGGACGGCGTGACAAAGCATCGGCATTTCCATGGCTACTGCCCTTGCGATGTTCTATCGTGTAGTCGTAGCTCTGCAGTCGCTCGATCCACCGCGCCAATTGCCCTTCAGGATCTTTAAAGTTCAGGAGCCATCTCAATGCCGCATGATCTGTGCGCAGGCGAAACCTTTGTCCATACAGATATTTGTGGAAGTGTTTTACGCAGTCCAATACCGCCAGCAGTTCTCTCCGTGTCACACAGTAGTTGCGTTCCGGTTTCGATAGAACCCTACTGTAGTACGCTATCACTTGTTCCTGGCCGTCTATTATCTGTGATAGCACACCGCCAATACTATTCCCGCTTGCATCTGTATCCAGCACAAACATCTCCCCAGGCACGGGGAAGGCCAGAATTGGAGCACTGCACAGTTTTTCCTTCAGACGTGCAAAAGCCTGTTCCTGCTCCTCGCTCCACTCGAAAGCTTGGCTCTTTTTCGTCAGTTTGTGTAAGCTGCTGGCTATGTTCGCGAATCCCGGAACAAATCGGCGGTAGTATGTACACAGGCCCAGGAAACTGCGGAGTTCGTGTAGATTGCGTGGTCGGGGCCACTCCTTCACCGCCGTGATTTTGCCTTCATCCATATGCACTCCGCGGGCGGAAACCGTATGGCCCAGATACTTGACCTCCTTTTGGAACAGCGAGCACTTCTTTGGGTTGAGTTTAAGCCCGGCTTTTTGTATCCGCTCAAATACCTCCTTCAGCTTTCCCAGGTGGTCGTCGAAGCTTTTACCCATTACGATTATGTCGTCGAGGTACACCAGACACGTCCGCCAATGCAGCCCTTTTAGCACGCGTTCCATTAGCCGCTCGAATGTTGCTGGTGCGTTGCAGAGTCCAAACGGCATGACGGTGAACTGCCACAAACCATCGCCAACACTGAAAGCCGTTTTCTCCTTGTCCTTGTCTGCAAGCTCTACCTGCCAATAGCCGCTGCGTAAGTCGAGCGTGGAGAACCACTGAGTGCCTGACAGTGTATCCAGGGTGTCATCGATCCGAGGTAGTGGATAACTGTCCTTCTTGGTCACATCATTGAGCTTCCGATAGTCCACACAAAACCGGGTACTGCCATCTTTTTTCTTGACTAGCACGACCGGCGAGCACCAGGGGCCCGAAGAAGGCTCTATGACCTTGTCTTTCTGCATGTTTTCGATCAAATTTGCGACCTCTTCCCTCTTGGCCAGAGGAACTCGTCTTGGCGGTTGGCGAATCGGTTTTGCACTTCCGGTGTCGATGTTGTGCTTCACTATGGCTGTTCTTCCGCCTGCTTCTGCCGCAAATATTGACCCATAGTGCTGCAGGAGTGACCTCGCCTTCTGTTTCTGCTTGGCCGACAACTCGCTGCTCCACTGGTTCTCCTGCGGTATGGCGTCCATGTTAAACCCGCTCTTCTCATTACCTCCAGGCGGGCTACTCTCGCAATTGACCACTGCTACAGCTTCCTTACACTCGCCAATTACCTCATCTTTTCCGACATATCTGGGTGCATTCAGGGGGTTCAGTATTCTGACTGGTATCCTTCCATTTTTAGGTTCCACTAATGTACGTCCGATGATGATGTTGTCGTGTCCTTGCTTCGGTGCTTCTACTACCCACAGCCGACTCGTCCCATCGTCCTCGTCCACCTTTGCCCACACAATCGCCTCAGAATTCGCTGGTATCCTCCTGTGTTGACACGATAAAACCTTCCTTACCGCCACGCTTCGCTCATAGCCGGTGTGCAGCGGGAATTCAACGTTGGCATATCTCAGCACATTTTCCTTCAGGTCCAGCGTAAAACCGTGTCTAATCATGAAATCCACGCCGATAATCACGTCGTCCATTATATCCGCGACGATGAACTCATGTTCCAGGCTGCTGGTGCCGATAGCAATCGTTTTTGTAACTTTCCCTCTTACCGGCGCGCGCTCGCCAGTCGCAGTCCGCAGCTGTATGCCATGCAGCGGTTCCCAGTTCTTCAGCAGCTTCCTCTTTATGATCGAGTATGACGCTCCAGTATCCAGTGTCAACACGAACAACTTTCCATCCATCCTTCCTTCAATTGTCAAGCTGCTGGGCTGTCGTTTCAGCTGTGAGACAAGGACGGTGGGGCGGCAGATTGTGGGGATCAGCTCACGCCCCTTTGGGCTGACCCGTTTTAGTTTAACGACTCGCCGTCCTCAGCCCTGCGCTTGTTGGCTGGGCCTCGATTGTCAGCATTCCTTGCTTCAGGCGATTGCGATCGGGAACGGGAACGCCTCTTTCGTTGGCGGCAGTCTCGTGATATGTGGCCCTGCTTGCCACATACCCAGCAAACAACTTTAGAGGAGACCACCCGTGGCCTGTCCGGTATCTCAGAGCTTATGGCCTGGATCGGAATGTCGTTGTCCGCCTGAATCTGGCGTATCCTTGCAGGTGCATACCGAGTGCTCCCAATCCATGCCGCTTCATATGTCATCGCGCTGGTTACCGTCTCCTTAAATGTCGGCTTGCCCATCATCAACGCACTGCGACGTGTTTCTGGATCATGAAGACCTTCAATAAACGACTCGATCTTCATCCTCTCGAGATCATCAGCACCAAATTTCGGGTAGCACAACTGTACGAGCCGCTCAATGTCTGCTGCATATGTCTGCAGCGCCTCGTTGGCCCTTTGCTTGCGGTTCTTCAGCTCACAGTAGTATAGCGCATGGTTGTGCTCGTTGCTATACTTCGCTGCCAACGCTCTCATGATGGCACCGTAATCACTTCTTAAACATTCTGGAACTGATTTGATCACCTCGGCCGCAGGACCTTTCAGCGCCAGTGCCAACCTCCGACCTTTCCTGATATCTGTCCACTGATTTTCCAAAGCAGCCAAGTCGAATTGCAATTTAAATGTATCGAACGGCGCAGCACCATCATAAGTAGGCACTTCTGTTCTGCCAGCAAAACCGTCCTGAACCGGTGGCAAACATTCTCGTGGCTGTACCTCTCGAAGTCGTTCGTCTATCTTTCTATGCATCGAATCTTCCAGACTGTCAACTCGTTTGTTCAAGGACTCATCCAGGTTGTCAACTCGTTTGTCCCAATTGTCCATGCGCGTCTCAAGATGCTCAACTTTCCCGTTCAGCCTATTGGAGATTTCCTCTACCTTCTGCTCCAAGCGCACAGAGCTTTCCTGAAGCTTGACTTCCATTCGCTCCGACACTTGCGCCGATATTTCATGGGTCGCCGTTTCCATTTTCGCTGCCATCTCTTGATTTGCAGTTTCCATTTTCGCTGCCATCTCTTGATTTGCAGTTTCCATTTTCGCTGCCATCTGCGCCGACATTTCCCGATTTTCACGATTGGAAGTCTCGAACATGCCTTTTATTGCACTCATTAGCTGGCTCATGTCTAATGCTTGTAGTGGTCCAGCCGGTGCAGCCGTACTTTGGATCGACGCAGCACCCGCAGGCGATTCCTCCACTTTGGCCGACGCCTCTTGTTCCTGCGTTCCGAACTCGTGTGCAGCCCAATCGATGCCTCGTGATTCACACGCCTCTCGCAAGCGCAGCTGCAACTCCACTTTCCCGCCAGCAGTCGGCAAATTCCAGGCAGCCAGCTCCTTCTTCAGCTGGTCCACCTTCAGCAGCTCGAGTTTAACCATGTCCGTGCTGTTATACTTTTATTTATTTATTTAGTTTTTTTTTTTGTTTTGTTACTTTTCGTTTATTTTCAATTTTCTACAATCCCACTTCTGACACCAAATGTTACGAATATTAAGCCTAGTGGGCTGTCACGTATCTCTGGATTATGTGATTTGAAAATAAAACACAGTCAGTTTCTTAAACGCAGACAATAAAATACACCAACAGTCACTTTATTATTCACAGTTTACACTTTACTGTTCGTACACTTAAGTATTTGCTTGATTATTCCGTGTGGCAACTTCACTTGTCAAAACCAGACTGACTCACTGTACCGCATCTGGCCACCTTTTATACTCTGTCCGGCCGTCGCGCAGATCGTTCTCGTACGTTGCCAGATTGGACTAGAAGTTTCCCTGATGACCGCGACCATCGTTGCCAGGTTGGGCTAAAAGTTACTATCGCGGCCGTCGTTGCCAGATTGGGTTAAAAATTACTATCGCGGCCGTCGTTGCCAGATTGGGTTATGGCACGGCACGTAGCGGCAGGGTTGCTTTGCACCGCGACAGACTGGCTCATCGTTACACTGCCCACCACTTAGACTTGTTCGTCCCGAACAAGTGCCGAGGCTCCGCTGTGATGAGGCGCCAGGCGCTCCAAATGGACTACCTTCAGCTTAGCGCCTCTATTGCTGCAACGTTGAATCCGGTATACCACGTCGTTAATCCTAGTCACGACTTCGTAAGGTCCTTCCCATGACGCTTGGAGTTTCGGAGACAAACCTTTCCTCCGCTGCGGGTTGTAGAGCATTACCAAATCGCCTTCTTGGAACCCTGCTGAGTTGGCCCGTAGATCGTATCTGGCTTTCACCTTATCGCTGACCAGTTTGGTGCGGCTCCTTATAAACTGGTGAATTTCCTCCAGTTCCGCCCGCTTATTGGCCACGTAGTCCGTCTTAGCGCCTCCCGTCGTGCTGACTACCCCGAACTTCAAGTCAGCGGGTAACCGCAACTCTGTGCCGAACACTGCCCGGGCTGGAGTGAGTGATGTCGTGTCGTGCGGGGCTGACCTATACGCCATCAGGAACAGGGGGATGTGCGTGTCCCAATCCTTTTGATTCCTGCCTAACACTTTCCGCAGGTATTCCTCCAGTGTCCGGTTAAAGCGTTCCACCATGCCGTCGGACTGTGGGTGCAAAGGAGTGGTACGCGTTTTCTTTATCCCCAGCAGCTCACACACTTCCTTGAATACCGCAGACTCAAAATTCCGGCCTTGATCTGAGTGCAACTCCAACGGAACTCCGAACCTGGCTACCCAGTTGTTTACCAGCTTTTCCGAGATCGTGGTGGCCTCCTGGTTAGGAATAGGGTACACTTCGGGCCATTTGCTGAAGTAATCCATTACGACCAGCACATATTTGTTGCCTTGGGTGCTAGTTGGGAATGGGCCGGCGACGTCCATAGCAATCCGTTCGAAGGGCGCTCCCACGTTCTACTGCTGCATGCGGCCTCGAGATTTTCTTGTCGGCCCTTTCGCGGCTGAACATCGGTCGCAGCTCTTAATCCACTCGGCTACAGACTCCTGACATCCTACCCAGTAGAATCGTCTTTTTATTTTGGCGACGGTTTTGGTGATGCCTAGGTGCCCTCCACTGGAGTCGTTATGGTATGCCTCGATGACCTCGTTGATTCTGGTTTTCGGCACTACCATTAGAGGGTTGCTGGTACGACCATCCGCGCTCTCCCATTCGCGGTACAGGCAGCCTTCCTTCAGCCGCAGACTTTTCCACTGTGCCCAGTAAGCCTTAGCGATCGGGCTTTCACCAGCCATCTCCTGCCAGTCTGGACGTGCGCCTTGCTCCGATTGCGGACGATTTTTGCAAGATCCGCATCCACGCGCTGGTCCTTTTGTAGCCTCTCCGCAGACCACTCTTCCTCTGGCATAACGCTTATCAACCGGACGTCCACTATCTGCTCTTTGCTCTCGGCTCGTGAGCACTGCCTGCATTCGACTTGGCACGGACGGCGTGACAAAGCATCGGCATTTCCATGGCTACTGCCCTTGCGATGTTCTATCGTGTAGTCGTAGCTCTGCAGTCGCTCGATCCACCGCGCCAATTGCCCTTCAGGATCTTTAAAGTTCAGGAGCCATCTCAATGCCGCATGATCTGTGCGCAGGCGAAACCTTTGTCCATACAGATATTTGTGGAAGTGTTTTACGCAGTCCAATACCGCCAGCAGTTCTCTCCGTGTCACACAGTAGTTGCGTTCCGGTTTCGATAGAACCCTACTGTAGTACGCTATCACTTGTTCCTGGCCGTCTATTATCTGTGATAGCACACCGCCAATACTATTCCCGCTTGCATCTGTATCCAGCACAAACATCTCCCCAGGCACGGGGAAGGCCAGAATTGGAGCACTGCACAGTTTTTCCTTCAGACGTGCAAAAGCCTGTTCCTGCTCCTCGCTCCACTCGAAAGCTTGGCTCTTTTTCGTCAGTTTGTGTAAGCTGCTGGCTATGTTCGCGAATCCCGGAACAAATCGGCGGTAGTATGTACACAGGCCCAGGAAACTGCGGAGTTCGTGTAGATTGCGTGGTCGGGGCCACTCCTTCACCGCCGTGATTTTGCCTTCATCCATATGCACTCCGCGGGCGGAAACCGTATGGCCCAGATACTTGACCTCCTTTTGGAACAGCGAGCACTTCTTTGGGTTGAGTTTAAGCCCGGCTTTTTGTATCCGCTCAAATACCTCCTTCAGCTTTCCCAGGTGGTCGTCGAAGCTTTTACCCATTACGATTATGTCGTCGAGGTACACCAGACACGTCCGCCAATGCAGCCCTTTTAGCACGCGTTCCATTAGCCGCTTGAATGTTGCTGGTGCGTTGCAGAGTCCAAACGGCATGACGGTGAACTGCCACAAACCATCGCCAACACTGAAAGCCGTTTTCTCCTTGTCCTTGTCTGCAAGCTCTACCTGCCAATAGCCGCTGCGTAAGTCGAGCGTGGAGAACCACTGAGTGCCTGACAGTGTATCCAGGGTGTCATCGATCCGAGGTAGTGGATAACTGTCCTTCTTGGTCACATCATTGAGCTTCCGATAGTCCACACAAAACCGGGTACTGCCATCTTTTTTCTTGACTAGCACGACCGGCGAGCACCAGGGGCCCGAAGAAGGCTCTATGACCTTGTCTTTCTGCATGTTTTCGATCAAATTTGCGACCTCTTCCCTCTTGGACAGAGGAACTCGTCTTGGCGGTTGGCGAATCGGTTTTGCACTTCCGGTGTCGATGTTGTGCTTCACTATGGCTGTTCTTCCGCCTGCTTCTGCCGCAAATATTGACCCATAGTGCTGCAGGAGTGACCTCGCCTTCTGTTTCTGCTTGGCCGACAACTCGCTGCTCCACTGGTTCTCCTGCGGTATGGCGTCCATGTTAAACCCGCTCTTCTCATTACCTCCAGGCGGGCTACTCTCGCAATTGACCACTGCTACAGCTTCCTTACACTCGCCAATTACCTCATCTTTTCCGACATATCTGGGTGCATTCAGGGGGTTCAGTATTCTGACTGGTATCCTTCCATTTTTAGGTTCCACTAATGTACGTCCGATGATGATGTTGTCGTGTCCTTGCTTCGGTGCTTCTACTACCCACAGCCGACTCGTCCCATCGTCCTCGTCCACCTTTGCCCACACAATCGCCTCAGAATTCGCTGGTATCCTCCTGTGTTGACACGATAAAACCTTCCTTACCGCCACGCTTCGCTCATAGCCGGTGTGCAGCGGGAATTCAACGTTGGCATATCTCAGCACATTTTCCTTCAGGTCCAGCGTAAAACCGTGTCTAATCATGAAATCCACGCCGATAATCACGTCGTCCATTATATCCGCGACGATGAACTCATGTTCCAGGCTGCTGGTGCCGATAGCAATCGTTTTTGTAACTTTCCCTCTCACCGGCGCGCGCTCGCCAGTCGCAGTCCGCAGCTGTATGCCATGCAGCGGTTCCCAGTTCTTCAGCAGCTTCCTTTTTATGATCGAATATGACGCTCCAGTATCCAGTGTCAACACGAACAACTTTCCATCTATCCTTCCTTCAATTGTCAAGCTGCTGGGCTGTCGTTTCAGCTGTGAGACAAGGGCGGTGGGGCGGCAGATTGTGGGGATCAGCTCACGCCCCTTTGGGCTGACCCGTTTTAGTTTAACGACTCGCCGTCCTCTGCCCTGCGCTTGTTGGCTGGGCCTCGATTGTCAGCATTCCTTGCTTCAGGCGATTGCGATCGAGAACGGGAACGCCTCTTTCGTTGGCGGCAGTCTCGTGATATGTGGCCCTGCTTGCCACATACCCAGCAAACAACTTTAGAGGAGACCACCCGTGGCCTGTCCGGTATCTCAGAGCTTATGGCCTGGATCGGAATGTCGTTGTCCGCCTGAATCTGGCGTATCCTTGCAGGTGCATACCGAGTGCTCCCAATCCATGCCGCTTCATATGTCATCGCGCTGGTTACCGTCTCCTTAAATGTCGGCTTGCCCATCATCAACGCACTGCGACGTGTTTCTGGATCATGAAGACCTTCAATAAACGACTCGATCTTCATCCTCTCGAGATCATCAGCACCAAATTTCGGGTAGCACAACTGTACGAGCCGCTCAATGTCTGCTGCATATGTCTGCAGCGCCTCGTTGGCCCTTTGCTTGCGGTTCTTCAGCTCACAGTAGTATAGCGCATGGTTGTGCTCGTTGCTATACTTCGCTGCCAACGCTCTCATGATGGCACCGTAATCACTTCTTAAACATTCTGGAACTGATTTGATCACCTCGGCCGCAGGACCTTTCAGCGCCAGTGCCAACCTCCGACCTTTCCTGATATCTGTCCACTGATTTTCCAAAGCAGCCAAGTCGAATTGCAATTTAAATGTATCGAACGGCGCAGCACCATCATAAGTAGGCACTTCTGTTCTGCCAGCAAAACCGTCCTGAACCGGTGGCAAACATTCTCGTGGCTGTACCTCTCGAAGTCGTTCGTCTATCTTTCTATGCATCGAATCTTCCAGACTGTCAACTCGTTTGTTCAAGGACTCATCCAGGTTGTCAACTCGTTTGTCCCAATTGTCCATGCGCGTCTCAAGATGCTCAACTTTCCCGTTCAGCCTATTGGAGATTTCCTCTACCTTCTGCTCCAAGCGCACAGAGCTTTCCTGAAGCTTGACTTCCATTCGCTCCGACACTTGCGCCGATATTTCATGGGTCGCCGTTTCCATTTTCGCTGCCATCTCTTGATTTGCAGTTTCCATTTTCGCTGCCACCTCTTGATTTGCAGTTTCCATTTTCGCTGCCATCTCTTGATTTGCAGTTTCCATTTTCGCTGCCATCTGCGCCGACATTCCCCGATTTTCACGATTGGAAGTCTCGAACATGCCTTTTATTGCACTCATTAGCTGGCTCATGTCTAATGCTTGTAGTGGTCCAGCCGGTGCAGCCGTACTTTGGATCGACGCAGCACCCGCAGGCGATTCCTCCACTTTGGCCGACGCCTCTTGTTCCTGCGTTCCGAACTCGTGTGCAGCCCAATCGATGCCTCGTGATTCACACGCCTCTCGCAAGCGCAGCTGCAACTCCACTTTCCCGCCAGCAGTCGGCAAATTCCAGGCAGCCAGCTCCTTCTTCAGCTGGTCCACCTTCAGCAGCTCGAGTTTAACCATGTCCGTGCTGTTATACTTTTATTTATTTATTTAGTTTTTTTTTTGTTTTGTTACTTTTCGTTTATTTTCAATTTTCTACAATCCCACTTCTGACACCAAATGTTACGAATATTAAGCCTAGTGGGCTGTCACGTATCTCTGGATTGTGTGATTTGAAAATAAAACACAGTCAGTTTCTTAAACGCAGACAATAAAATACACCAACAGTCACTTTATTATTCACAGTTTACACTTTACTGTTCGTACACTTAAGTATTTGCTTGATTATTCCGTGTGGCAACTTCACTTGTCAAAACCAGACTGACTCACTGTACCGCATCTGGCCACCTTTTATACTCTGTCCGGCCGTCGCGCAGATCGTTCTCGTACGTTGCCAGATTGGACTAGAAGTTTCCCTGATGACCGCGACCATCGTTGCCAGGTTGGGCTAAAAGTTACTATCGCGGCCGTCGTTGCCAGATTGGGTTAAAAATTACTATCGCGGCCGTCGTTGCCAGATTGGGTTATGGCACGGCACGTAGCGGCAGGGTTGCTTTGCACCGCGACAGACTGGCTCATCGTTACAATATGTTACAGCACACATTTCAAGCGGATGGGGAAAGGGGGAGGGGACCTACAGTTTAACGCCGAATCCGAACGGCGATTGGCAGTTTTTCGTTCACACTTGGAGGTTTTGCCATTGCCTGCCAAGAGCGCACTTGTGCGATTCTTGTAATTCTCATTCCCTTCATGTGGATAGCGATAGAAGTAGATGAGTTGTTCACCAGCCCGAGCCAGGAATCGAACCTGGAGCCTTTGGTATGAGAAGCCAGCGCGCTACCCGCTTGACTATCGAGGCCGGCAAAAAAATTCATCCAAGATCATTCATCAAAATCCAAGCATCTGGTAACCCTATAACTTTTGACAGAGCTGTCAGATCGACTAATGACATAGCGCGTTGGAAGCGTAATTCCAAGACAATTTATACCAAGGAACAGTACACTCCAAAAGAACGTGCTGAAATTCTCGATTGTGAAAACCAAACGGCGATTATGAGTGGCCACCGAGATCACCCGATTTGACGCCGCCAGACTTTTTTTATGGGGCTACTTGAAGTCCAAGGTATACACCAACAAGCCAAGGACACTAGCTCAACTCAGAGCCAACATACGCCGCGAAATAAGAGCCATATCGGCCGATACACTGGCAAAAGTGATGGAAAATACCGAAAAAAGGGCACATTTTGCGGCCAAAGCTAATGGTGGCCATTTACGCGATATCATTTTTAAAAACTAACTAGAAAATTTCTCCTTGGACCAAAATAAATGAATATCGAGATGAAAACAAAAAAAACAATTTTTTTTCCTCTTTTTTTTCAAAAACAAGAATGGCCTTCCACTTTAAATGGCCTACCCTGTACTTAGAAACATCGAAAACCTTAAAGAGATCAAAGAGTTGCAATACCACAAAAAAGTTTTATATTCATTTTCAACACTTATGATAATGTTAATCACTGTTGCCATCATAACAATAATACTTTTGTTGAAGAAACAAAACAAAATGAAAATTGAATTTGTAAACAAAACCCGGGAGTGTTTTGAGGCAATGTCCAGCGATAAGATTTGATCCTCGACATTGTCAGCTGCTAAACAAACAGATAACGTGGCAATAAATTGGGCAACATAAATAAATGTAACCCGAGCAGTCCAGATGTTCTAAACCATCCAAGCAATCCTAAACCAACTGATAAGAATTGTTTGGATGAGTCGTAAAAGAAGGGACCGCATTAAATAGAGATAAGAAAAATATGTTAAGATAAACAAAAATGTAAACTAGTACTTAAGAGGATATTTTTGAAAAATAAAGTAGAACATATTTAGACTCTGAAGAGTTCAGTTGTTTCTCATTTAAAAACGTAATTCGCGTGTTAGCCAGCTGAGCCACGTAGCTACGGCAGCCGACTGCTCTTAATCATTTATATTAACTCCAATGCGAGTTCTTGTCAGCAGTTGTTTCTATTGTTGTCTCATTCTTACACATGCGTGTATAAGCAATTAATGTTTCTATGGTTGTCAAATCGTTTGTTTCAGTTTAAACGAAAGACAAATTGCAGCGATATGTTGTCTCATATGGGCCAAATTTCATGCGTGTATTGGTAAATTCAAAAAATGTTGCGAATGTAGTGGAGTTTCGGTCAGTCACGTCTTGTAGGGTAATAGTACTTAGAGTCCGACCGATTAATCGGCATCGGCTAGTATCGGCCAATAAAATTGGTATCGGCTAGTATCGGCATCGGCCAACAAAAAAAAGAATCGGCATCGGCTTCAGCCTTTTTTGACCGATGCCACATCGGCTTTTTTTGACCGATGCCACATCGGTTTTTTTGGTCGATTTTCCTGCTTTCATTTTTTGTTTGTTTTTATTTGCAGCTGAATCGCACTGTCTTTCTTTTTCATATCTCGCTTTGTATATTTATTACATTTTTATTATACGTTACAACCCAGTGTTGCCTGATTAAGGGGTTTCTCCTTAGATTTGTTTGGATTTTATGACAAATATTTAAGGGGACAATATTTTACAGATATTTTTAATCTATTTTTGCTACATCAACACCTTGTTCAGCTATATTGGCTATTGGGTCTTTTGTTAATGGCTTGTGCCAAATAGAATGAGCAATTTTCATGAAATATTAATTTTATGTGTTATAAATTTGGGGGAACTTTTAGTTTAATGTATTTAAATTCTGAATTTTCTTGTAAGTTTATTTAGTTTTTAGTTGTTTATTTTCTCGTTTTTGTTTGTTAATTTGTGATGAATGTGATGAAATGTACTATATATGTAATAGTTCCTTTTGTTGTTTTATAAAATAAGCTGTGTTTTTGATTGAATTCATTCGTGTTTTTTTCCTATAGCGGCCTTTAGACGGTCGCACATGTCCGCAATCATGTGCGGCGCGATGAGAAGAATGACCGTGTAAACGCAAGAAATTCGTGTCGTCGGACATGTGCGACGGTTTTCAAAATTTTTTGATTTCTCTGTCGGCGCGACGCACATGTGCGACCGTGTAAACGGCTGTGTGACACACATAGTGCATTTTTTCATTCGATCGGTGGACAGCGAGCAGTGAGGATGGCGTCGCAAAAAAATGAAATATTGTGGAAGGAGTTCTTTGAGGTGTATAGATACAATCCCGAACTGTGAGAAGTAAAAGGTGAAGATTATAAAAATAAAAATTAAAAGAAACGCAGCATAGAGGTGCTTTTATGCAAATTTACAGAAATTGATGCGAAAACGCATACCATGTTGCTTCGTTGGCAGCAGCGAGACAACTGAAGTGTGCGCACATGTGTGACCGTGTAAACGCTCATCGTACATTTCCCCCATCGCACATGATTGCAAACAGGTGCGACCGTCTAAAGGCCGCTATAAAGAGTGTGCATCTCATACAAGCAAAAATTTGAATGCGGGTGCTGATATCGCCACCCGTCTTCTTGATGCGGGGGGTAGACAACAAGAGGAAACACTTGAAATGACAGCACAATGCTCTGAGCGCAAATCATAGAAACACGAATGCCGCGTCTGTGCTCACTCGTTCATTCTCGCTCAATTGTCCGAAGAGGAGGAAGACGATGTGCTGTTGTTCTTGATGTTGCGCTGGCGAAAAGCTGAAATTGTAAAACGATTTATATTTTCTGGCTGGCTTTTGTTCTTTTTCTATAAGCCTGCACTGCGTCGCATATTGCTCCTGAACTCACTGCCGACTGTAGTCTGCGCAAAATCGTAGAAAAGAAAATAAAATATGGCTGGCATGGCGACCTATATGATCGCTACAGGCAATTAAAAAATAAATAATAAGTAATCATAAAAAATGGAATTGGAAAGAAAAGAAAACGTTTTTATTACCCTTAATAATTTTCCGTCTCGTTCTTTGGAACTTTTCTTATGGCCCACATATAATGCTTAATTAAAAGAACTAAAATAAGAAAATCTAATATTGTAAATTTATGATCACATCATTCGCCATGGAATCATTCAGGTGTAGAACATTTCGTCGCTGGAATAATCAAATAGTGTAACATGAAAAGTATAGTTTTGAGAAAAACGTATTGGAAGTTTTTATAATCCAGTCGATCTACTTTGAACTTTAATTGTCCGCGTCTTATTAAAAATATTTACATCTTAAATACACAATACTTTTCACTGATACCTTAGCTGTCAATCCACCAAAAAAAATGTAATCATGTTTACTTAGAAATACCATTGAAGCCCATTTTTCTGAAAGCATCTGCTTATACACTATTTTATCTTTGAACATTTTTATATGAAATTATTATACACTATTTTATTTGTATGGGATACATCATTTCATTTTCCATTATATACTATTTTATTATTTTAATTCAAAGTAAAAACAGAACAAAAAACAGCCTAAATGACCTTATGTTATGGTCACAGAATGAATAGAGAGAATAGATGCCCGCGGTTCGAATGATGCCCGATTGCGAATGATTTATTATAAGTATGAATTTACATGAAGTAAATACACACATAAAGGTAATACTACGTTTACATTGAGCCCAAATGCGTGATTTGGGCAAAAATTCTCAAATGCGAAGCCAAATCACGCATTTCCCCATACAAATTCAAATCGACGAATTGACTCATTTCAACAAAACGACGAAGCAAATGCGATAAAACATGACCAATTTTATCGAACGCATCACAAAATGAAAGCTCTTTCAAAAGCTTTTGTTCTTTTTGACAGTTCAAAATCAGCTTTCATCATCTTCCAAAATGTCTGGTTCCGGTAAGCAATCCCTTACCAAATGTGAGGTCTGTAAGTTCTCAAAAAACAATTCAGCTGCTTTATTCAGCAATCCTTGAGCAAATAGTTTTAATAAGTCCCGCTGTTTGGCTGCAGATACCGGAAGATGTGAGGAGTATTTTTTTAGCTTGACTTTTTTGAAGTCCATGTTTTTCGAACAATCTTTGGTGGATTTACTGGTATACTGTTGAACTGCTCCGCTTCCCAATCCGTTTGAAAGAAAATTTGGGAGCTATCGTGCTTGCAAGCCTTAATTACTTTTATGTATAATAAAAAGAACTGACTTGTGAACAAATTACAAATTTTTATTGACTGCATTCTTATAAACAAACAATTTTGTGCCAGTATCTTTTTTTTGGCTGATGAAAAGCGTTGTTATATTCGTTGTAAAGATTTGTTTATATTTGTGATACTTAATCATAGAATTGAGATGCAATCCCTTAAAAAACTCAAAAATCCGTGTAACAATTGAGTGGGGAGATAGGTATAATCGCATTGAAATTTTTCGTACGTAATGAGCCTCAACGCAGAGAAATGAAGTATTATGTGACCCAACGTAGCTTAACACTAATACATCATTTTTTTATTATTTCGCTGGGTTCCACGACTGTCTAATGTGAAATCTTTTCCCGAACTTTTCTTTTTTTAAACCATGACAGTTCCATTAGACACATTCAGCGTTTTGAGATAAAATTTGCTTGCAAACTTTTTATTCACGTAGCCTAACTCAAAACTTTTTTGTCGCCTGTTTTAGCTCACTGTCATCCTTTTGCCCGGTCTGGTTAGGATGGTATTATTTTTAAATTGCGCTTGCTTGGCCAAGTTGGCTAAACTCCAAAACTCTTCATTTATTTCAATCCGATCCTGTTCAGAAAACCATTCACTGCATTTGTACTTGCACTGCACTTGGCACTTTCGCCGGTATAATGTGAAGGTATTTTTAATCATATATGCAATATACAAGCAAATTGATAAGAATTGTGTAATTATATAGGCTCTATTCCTTATAACTAATATAGTATAATATAGTTTTTATTCGGTATAAAACAGTGTATAATACTTTCTTAAAATTAAAACAGTGTATATAAAGATTTGAAATTATTTATCCCTTTCGGTACTTATTTTTTGTTTTTAACTTTTCAAATCATTCTTTCCCATTTTATTACTGTTTAAGCCTACATAATGAATAATCAAAAGTCATTTTTTAAAATATTGTTCGAAAAAGTGGTTTTTGGGCATCATGAAATATGGCATAGTAAAAAATAAAAACAATCGTACAGCCTTAGTGAACTATATTTGGGTTCTAACTTTTTTTACACTTACTAAAGCAATAAATACCTACTAGATTACTTACATAAACCTATAAAATAAATTGATTTTTGTAATAGAATAAATAAAAGTACAAAGTGACCTCTTTTTGTAAAATACGCAGCTCGATAGGACTGCGCACTTTCTGAACCCTTACAAGTTACTTGGTACACTAATCACAATATTTGTTTCATGATTTGGTATAAAAATCTTCAGAGAAAAATACAAAAATTGAAAAATATAGTATCCACAAGTTTTTGACCTAAAACAGGCACTGAAAAGAGACTATGCCATATGGCATAGAATAACCGAAAGGGTTATACGCTTATACACCGTTTTGTTTGTTCGAAGGCTTCAAGGAATTGATAAAATTTAAAGAAATAAAGTAGTGTACTACACGGATACACTATTTCATTTCAAATTTTGTTTGCATATTTAGAAAAATGAATTGATGTATGTCGATGTTACACTATTTTATTATTCACATTTTTAAGCTGCCTGCAAAAGTTTTCAGCGGTCTGCTGCCTACTCTTCAGTCACTGCTAGCTAGGATGTCCAGCTGGCAGGGGTTGAAGGGCTGGCGGAATGTGACTAGACCTCCTCGTGGTGGCCGCTGGAAACAGCCACCGGGGTATGGTCTTGTCTTACCCTGTGTGGCTGGCTAACTAGTCACTTCCTATATCCAACTGCCTATACCTGGTATCCTCTCTGCCCCACATCCCCTCCCCCCCTAATCCAGGGTGTTATGCGACCCGTGCCCATTGGATGGTTTGCAGCCAGGGGGTACACCGGCTGTAATATCACGGAGCCTACCCGATACCTGTCCACCTCGGGTAGTATTTCTGGACTTCCCATGGCATGGGGCTCTGTCATGGGCGACCTCCTTTCCCCACAACTTGAAAAGGCCACCGAAAAGCCTCGTCGGAGTAGGTGGCCGAACGAACCAGATGATGAGCTCTCAAACACGCGCCTCGGATGGTAAGGACGTCGGACAGACTGACTCCACTGATCAGCACATTGCTGAACTAACAGTAAGCGGTTGGATAGACCGACCGACAAGAAGAAGTAGGGGGAACAGCGAATGCTCCCATACGAGTGTGACAACCATGTCAACCATCGCAGTTGAGGAGGCACCCTCGCTTGGCGTACCCGCGCTAGTAGAAGCCACCGAGGCCATCTCTCTTAAGAGAAAGCGGCTGACGACTTCTCAAAAGAAGTGGCTGAGGAGACTAATGGCGTCGGGTAAATCATACGATGATGCACTCAAGACTGTGCTGGAAGAGCCGACAAAGACGGACGAAACTGGTGGCAGCAGCAGAGCGGATACGGCTCAACCCGTACCAAAAAGGACGAAGTTTAGTCCGTCCTTTGCTGAGGCTGCTGCGGCCATCAAAGTTGGAATTCTACCGGACGAATTCCCGGCTGTCCATCTGGGTTTGGAGGAGCAGAGGACGATCGAAGGGCTGATCAAAGAGGAGCTGCGTAAGCTCCCCGTGGATGGGCCTCAGATCAGGTTCCAAGGATGCTCGTTCAAGCCAGGATGGATTATTGTAAACTGCGCCGACGAGGCATCGAGGAACTGGCTAAGGGAGGTCATGACAAAATCCCAGCTGCCGGGAATGAAGGTGAAACTGGTGGAGGGAAAAGACATTCCCAAACCCAGTGTGGCCACCGCATTCTTTCCTGGCTGCTCCCTCCCGGCTGAAGATATTCTTCGAATGCTTCGTACGCAGAACCGTTCACTACCGACAGGAAACTGGAAGGTACTGAATAGATCTGTCGCGGCGCAGGGAACAACGTTGACGTTGGCCATCGACGACACCTCAGTAGGTCGGCTCTCTGAGCTGAAGGACCTTCCCTTCTTCGAGTTGGGGAGAGTTTAGTTCAGGGTGCGGACTGATCAGGGGATGAAGTCGTCGGTGACCAGCCGGGGCGGCACGGAGACGAGGACGCCGAAGACAGTGGTGGAAGAGAACAGACCCTCCACCAGCAAGCAAGCACTGGCGAAGGCATGCGAGGACTGTCCACCTACAAGTGGACGGACGCAAGCCGTCACTCGGACCGAACGGATCAGTGACAAGACGCCAGGACAGACATCGGTTGGGCCCGTAAAGCCTACCTCATCTAAGCCAGTCCGGCAGACTCGGCTGACTGGGTTGGCGAATCCATCCAGACGACTGAGCCTGCTGGATAGGTCTGCACACACACCGAGCAGCAATGAACGGGTGCAGACGAGGGGCAGAGGGGGTAAGCGTGCGGGAACCCACACGAAGGGACCAAAGGCGTAACTATGGAGATTGTACAAGTCAATCTCCATAGAGCGTCGGCAGCCTCGGCTGTCCTAACTAGGACTATGAACACCTTGGGTCCTAGTATAGCCCTGGTGCAGGAACCATGGACCAGCACCAACGGTCAAGTCAGAGGGCTATCCCAGGCAGGTAAGGTATTATGTTGTCAATCAACCACAACCAGAGCCAGGACCTGCATCGTGTTTAATAACATATCTTTCTTCCCGTTAACAGATTTCGTTACGCCGGATCTATGCGCGGGTACGATTACCTGGAACTCCAGGGAAATCATTATTGCCTCCGCATACTTCCCTGGAGACGACGACCACTGTCCACCCCGAATAGCAGAACAGCTCATGGCCTATGCTAGGGGCAACCACATGGAGCTCGTAATGGGCTGTGATGCGAACGCCCATCACACCATGTGGGGGAGCACGGACATAAATCCTAGAGGTGAGTCACTATTTAATTATATACTTTCCTTAGACCTAAGTATTTGCAATATTGGGAACAGCCCCACATTTGTAACTAGAGTCAGAGAGGAAGTCTTGGATATGACCTTGACAACCTCGATGACAAAAGACCTTGTCAGCAATTGGCGGGTGTCTGACGAGCCGTCGTGCTCAGATCATAGGCAGATAAGATTCACGCTAGGGAATCAGATGCCAACCGTGGTGACATTCAGACCAAAACGACAGACTGACTGGAACAGCTATTGCTTCCAGTTAGGACAGGACGTCCCAACTTAAATCGAGAGTAGGATAGATACCGTAGACAGACTAGAAAGGGCCTCTACAATTTTCAGAGATTCCGTTCTGAATGCCTATGAAGAAAACTGTCCCCTCAAGACCAAAACTTGTAGGAAACAGACACCGTGGTGGAGTAGTCATCTTAACAAACTGAGAAGGGAAGTAAGGAAACTATTTAATAGAGCCAAGCGAAACAACGACTGGCAGACCTACTCCCAGTCTTTCACCAAATACAACCAAGAAATCAGGAAGGCCAAGAGGGAATCCTTCAAGCGGTTCTGTGAGGACGTATCAGATCTGTCCTCCAGCTACAGGCTTCATAAGGTTCTCTCGATGGAAAAATCCTGTCCGATAGGAACACTAGTGGATGGAAATGGGTCAGCCACAAAATGTGAAAAGGAAACACTTGTCCTACTCACCAATACCCACTTCCCGGGGTCAGTATACACAAATGATCCTCTGACAGGCAGTACTGGACAGGTGCATCGTCCAGGTAGGGAAGACTGGAAAACTGCCAAAGCTGTGTGTAATGCACCGGTAGTAAAATGGGCGCTGGAATCATTCTCTCCCTACAAGGCGCCGGAAAAAGATGGTATTTTCCCAGCGCTCTTACAGAAGGGAATGGCAATACTAACGCCCATTTTAACCAAAATCTACGTTTGTAGTTTAGCCTTTGGGTACATTCCAGAAGCCTGGAAAATAGTTAACGTGATCTATCTCCCGAAACCTGGAAGAGCTGATAAAAAGGACCCAAAATCTTTCAGGCCAATAAGTCTGATGTCTTTTGTGCTTAAAGGCTTGGAAAAGGTCGTTGACCGGTATCTGAGGGAGGAAATACTCACTCAGCATCCCCTGAGCACGAACCAACATGCCTACCAGAAAGGTAAATCCACGGAAACGGCCCTATCGGCACTGGTAGGCAAGATAGAGAAGTCCCTGGTGGAAAAGGAAATCTGTCTAGTAGGTTTCCTGGACATAGAAGGGGCTTTCAACTACACAACCTTCGAAGCGATAGAAACGGCGCTAGAAGGACTACAGGTGCCTGCCACCCTTATAAGATGGATATCATCAATGCTGGAGAGCAGGGTGATTCAGTCCAACTTAGGGGAGGCAGAGCTGTCAGCAAGCACAGCGCGAGGATGTCCTCAAGGGGGAGTACTATCCCCCCTGCTGTGGTCTGTAGTCGTTGACGGACTAATCCGCTCTCTTGAAGAGCAGGGACATGAAGTCATCGCATATGCAGACGATTTAGTCATTGTGGTCAGAGGCAGAGACGGACATACCGTCTCAGACTTGCTTCAGAGCGCGCTGAGGATAGTCGAGCACTGGTGTATTAGACAGAAACTGTCTGTGAATCCAGACAAGACAATCATAGTCCCTTTTACACATAAAAGGAAGATCGACCTTAGACAGATTATGATCTTTGGAAAAGAACTGAACTTCTCGAGGGAAGTTAAGTATTTAGGGGTAATCCTGGACAGCAAATTGAACTGGAAACCTCATGTTGATCGCATCATAAAGAGGGCAGGCAATGCTCTCTGGAGTTGCAAAAGAATCTGTGGCAAAAATTGGGGACTGAGACCGAAGTGGCTTCAGAGTTTATACTCCCTAATAGTTCTGCCGACTATCACCTACGGGGCAATAGTGTGGTGGAGAAAAACCACGGAAATAACAACTGTGACTAAGCTGGGAAAACTTCAAAGACTAGCGAATACCTGTATAACGGGATGTCTCAGTACTACACCAACGGCAGCCCTAAATGTTATATTGGGGATTCTGCCGCTGGAACTAAATGTGCAAATGGCTGCAACCATCAGCGCACACAGACTAATGCATAGTGGATCCATACATAGGGATGCACATGCAATCGGTCACCTATCCCTGTTGAAGGATAGGAGGCGAGATGGAGGCTTCTGGATGCCTCTGGATCTGATGCCACCAAGACACCTCTTCAGGAAGAACTACGTTACGTACATACCGCATAGGGAAGACTGGGCTGCCAATAGAATCAGTCTCACGTGTGATGACATTGTCTGGTACACCGATGGCTCAAAGATGGAAGGCGGAACGGGAGCTGGATTATTTAATACTAGCTCCCAATCAGCACTCAGTCTGGGAGACACGGCCACAATCTTCCAGGCTGAGGTCTTTGCCATAAACGAGTGTGCCAGAAAGATACTGACCCTCAATGTCAGGAGAAAGAGGATAATCATAATGTCCGACAGCCAGGCTGCAATAAAAGCTCTGAGCTCGACGACGTTTGACTCCAAACTAGTCTGGGAGACAGCAAATGTTCTCCAAGACATTTCAAAGGATAACCGGGTGATAATACACTGGGTTCCTGCGCACTGTGGGCACGATGGAAATGAGGAAGCGGACAGATTGGCAAAGGAAGGGGCGGCAAAACGACCCTATGGACCTGAGCCAATCATAGGTGTTAGCAGAGCTCATTTCAGGCATTGTGTCAAACAGGAATTCAAAAATCGGGCCAACCAGAAATGGTCCAATACGGTGGGACAGCCTATTCGGAAGGAAAATCGAAATACCTATTGGACCTAAGCAGAAAGGAGCTTAAGTTCATGACGGGAATCCTGAGTGGGCACTGCCTGCTAAATATGCATAAAGCGCGACTGGGATTGACAGATAGCGAACTATGCAGATTCTGCATGGAAGATGATGAAACATCCGTGCACATCATAACAGAGTGTCCCGCTCTCTTACACGCAAGGAAGCGTATACTGGGAAGGGAACTAATTCAGACAAGAGAGCTGTCTGGAACCAATCTGGGAAAAATCAAGGAGTTCCTGGATAGTATGGGGGAGATGAACTCCTCCAATAAAGAATAAGGGATACGACACAATAGTTCTCTTTGGACGCAGTGTCTCGGGCAGTTGATGCTCGGCTCCCGTATCTATTCTATTCTAATATAATGAAGTAAAATACTTTACGTTATTTTAATATTTTAAGAATTTTGTTGGGATTTACTTAAAAATAATGTAAGTGCACCATACACTATTTGTAAACAGTTGTGGTACTTACACTATTATTATACAAATACGTTTTTCGCGAATAAATTGGTGAGCCAAAAAGATGTTTAAGAAAACTAAAGATTTTTCTAATAGATTAAAGGATTGTCTATCCAATGGTTCAATTATCGAATAATAGTGTATGTGGCACTGACACTGTTTCTTTATTCCAGCGAAGATTTAAACTATTTTTAAACGTAGGCATGCCGTAATACAATTTTCTTATGACAAAATACTTGTCTTATTATTTCTTTATTTAGTGCTTTAGTAGTGCTTTCGCCCTATTGAAAGTCAATAGACCTATTAAATTATGTTTTTCCATACAATCTTCTAACCCTCCGTTAGATTTCGATAAAAAAAAAATTAAAACACGCATCTAATTATTTTTAATTTCAAGTGTTTCACGAATTTTGCAGTCCACATGCCTATCAGTTCATTTTTTTTCGTAGTTTTCCCATATTCTCAAAATTGTAATCAAGCATGTGGAAATATAAACAAATAATTTTACTTCGAACTCGCCACGTAAAAATATTTGCAAACATTTTAAATTGGGATCAACCACCAAATTTTTAAATTAATCAAAGCATTGGCCAGCAAAAAGCCATACACCACAAAGATTCGATTGTTGGTGACATTGCAGCTATTTTTTCAGCAGAAGCAATCACAACACAAAAAAGCATACACACAATAAACGACAACACCAAAAACATTAGCGAATCCCGAATCATCTTCGTTGAAACGACGATGACGATGCTTTGGTTCGTTGTTTACTCTTCGCTTGCGCTTCGACGAACAAGATCGCAAACTGTTGAGCGCTAGCAAATTTCCCGCAACCTATGCCTCCGCTCATCTCTTCCCACCCGCGTCAAGAAACACGCTTGCCAAATTTGTGAAGATGCGTATTCTTTATATTGTATATTCTTTGGTGTTATGCAACCATTTTCATGTAACCCAATCCATAGTTGTCAACATTAATTGCAAAAAAAGAAAATAATAGTAAAAAACTCCCAAAAAAGTAGTACACACACACTGATGACAACATCTACCGTTACGCGCGCATTTCAATTTCGGTCATTGACTACTCGCAAGAGTGAAAGAACTCCTTTCATTCATCCATTTGTGAGAGTGAAACAAATATATACGTCACAGTCACCTGTCATCATGAAAATGTCAGATTTGTGAATTTTGTGCGTTTTGGTGAAATTTGAAGCTGCTGGACAAGAACCTGAAAAAATATTTGCAAAATACAGCGCGGAGAAACCACAAAATTCAAGAAGATAAGTATAAGCGTGTTAATTATTTTATTTTTTTTTAATTATAAACAAATAGTGTGCGAATAACGAATAGGATATAAGCAAAAACATAAATAAAAAAACGTTTGCAAACAACATGAGTAGGGGAAAAAGAAATTTCGAAGCCAATGTTAGGAAGTTTAGGAAATTAGACAATAAAATAGAGGAAGATTGTGCTGCGAGCACTTCTAGTGATGTATGTTAAGTGAGAAAGAGGCTAGCAGCGAACATTTTGCTGATGGGGGCGAACACATTGTCCAGGACAAATGTTTTGAGGTTAAGTCAAGGGCAATTCGCCACAAAATCAGTCAAATTGCTTTCGATGATTTATTAAAAACTTTGCACAAGGTAGGAGTGACAGAATTACCATCGTAAAAGTTGTTCTTACAAGTATTTACTTATCATTATGTACATAATTTGTGTTCTCTCTTTTAGATGCATTCAAGGCCCAAGGTCAAATGGCGTTTGAGAAGCGGATGAAAAACGTGGTAGAACGCTGCCACACTCGGGTCAAACAAAACAAATATATAGGCAAAAATGCGCCAAAATAATAAAATTATAATAACGCATTTTGAAAAAACAAATCACTTAGTTATTTTATTGGTAACGGTACCGGTTATTTAACCGAAAGCAATGGCTAAAAGATTTAGTAGAGATAACTAGTTTATATGTTACCTATAACCGATATTTACGTTACTGTTTTAGGAAAACTTTCGGGTATTTTACCGGTAATATACCCAGTAGTGTAGTAGGGGATCAGGGTTTGGATCCACAAGGCAAAGCACCTAACTGCACGGATGTAGACGTGGTCCACATCTTCGGCTGCGATCCTTGTGGGTACCAGGCCAAGTGGACTCAACGCCTTCACGAAGGTTGCTTCTGGTGACCGGGCGGTCCCCGGGCGGCTGTTGAAGCTTGTCTTCTCAGCTGGCGAAATTTGAGATGCGGAAATCCAGGAGCTTCTGACCCACAGTGGGCGGCTCCCTGGTCAGCGTCTGATCTCCATGTTAGGAGCGGCTGTTTTCTTATCATCTTTTGGTGGCGTGATAGATGTCAAAGAAACGCCACAGGGGAAGGCAACCCCCTTCATCAAAACCATTCTGGAGGGCTCCCATAAGGACTCTTTTACGGTGCAGGGAGTCGGATCCCCAGTACCGGCGGTAGACAGTGGGCGAGCGGGCTGTCTGGCGTCGTTATCCAATGACCGCTTAGGTTGCGCAGCGGGACCCCAGGCTGCGCGGTCTACTAACGCTACTGGGAAGCAGGAGGCGCCCAAACCTGCCTTAAGCAGGCAAGGAGCTCAGGACACCACCGCTCAGGCCAGTCCCTCAATTTCCAGGGTGGTGCCTCAGTTTCAGGGTCTTCGGCTCGACGTTGCTATAGAAGAGGGATCGACGATTCTCTCGCAAAATAGCGGCGTCGAGTCTGCTGACTCTGACATGGAGGCGGCACTCCTAGAGGAGACGGACGAACCTGCGGCCACCGGTTCCACTCCTGGAACGTCCTTGGCGGGGGAAAGTAAGGCGAGCAGTGCTGCGAAAAAAGCCAGAAATGGCTACCGGCGCTCACTTGCTTTCCTTCGCAAAGTGAACAAAGGTTCAGTACCCTTGTCTGACAAGGAGAAAGACCTAGTTAAGAAGCACCAGAAAATCGTTGCAAAATACGAAAAGAAGCAGGCGGCGATTTCTGGTGCTACGACATCGACTACTGCAGCAACGCCTGGAGACAGCGCCACTGCTGCACAGTCGACTAGTGGTACAGCAACGGCGGCAAAGCCTGGTATTAGGGCCACGGCCGCTACAGCTGTACGACCGGACAGAGGAGGGGCGGCGAAGCCTGGAAACAGTGCCACGGCTGCCTCGTCAGTACGGAAGGCTGATCAGAAGCCATCCACCTCGACAAAGCCCACTTCCACCGCAGTGGAAAAGGCGGTCAAACGGGTTAGATCGGGGGACGATCAGCCTACAGGGGAGGGGAAAAGGCTGAAACCCTCAGCGAGCTTCTCCTCTCCACAGGAGCTACAGATTGCCGTAGTGGACCGGAGCGATCCCGATGGGAAAATTCGTCCGGAAAACTGGCTCTCTGTTGAGGCGCGCATTCTGCGAGCGATGCTCGGGGCGGCGGACGACGACATCGACTTCGACGGCGTTGGCTGTCAGAGGGGCGTAAAGATCGTCGGTTGTGGCAACAGGCAGTCACTTGACTTCCTGGTGCGCACGATCGGCGGTCTTGAGCCTCTCTGGCAGGGGGAAAAACTCGAGGTTATACCTCGCGACCGATTGCCTCTCCGACCTATCGTAACACTGTGGGTCCCCCCTCCAGTCATGGAGGATGCCGACACGTTGAAGCTGATAGGTCGGCAGAACAGCGGCCTTAACACTGGAGAGTGGAGAGTAATTTCCTCCACTACTAGCAAAAACGAGACGGGTAAGGACCTCGTGGTCGCTGTTGATCAACCGTCCTTTAGTCATCTACGAGACTCCTCTGGTATTGTCAAGTTCGGTTTGGGTTCCTTGAAAGCTCGTTTCCCCAATAAGGAGCGTGCCACACAGGGAAAGGCTGAAGGTAGTGCAGATAAACCTGCACCACTCTAAGGCCGCCACCCACGATCTTATGCAATTCCTGGAGGAGGAGGAGGTTGACTTGGCCTTAATCCAGGAACCCTGGCTCGTCAGAGACAGTGTTTGTGGATTGGGGTCAAGTCAATTCAGAGTACTTCATTCGCGTGGTGAAGGTAAGATACGAGCCTGCATTGTTTATAGAAAGTACATTAATATGTTTCTCTTGTCTCAATACAGTACTGGTGACCTGTGTGTGGCTGCATGTGAGCGAATGGAGGGGCATGACCTTATCCTCTCGTCCGCATACATGCCATTCGAAGGAGAGGAACCACCGCCAAAGGAGGTCCGGCACCTTGTTGCGCACGCCCGATCACGGAGACTTGATCTCATCATCGGGTGTGACGCCAACGCGCATCACGTTCAGTGGGGAAGTTCCGGCACCAACAGCAGGGGTGAGTCCATTTTTGAGTTTCTTCTTAATTCTAACCGTATGCTATGTAATAGGGGCAATACGCCAACCTTCCATAACAGGGTTAGGGAATAAGTTATAGATATAACCTTGGTTACCGACTCTAGTACCATCTCTGTGGTCGACTGGAAAGTACTGACGGAATGTTCGTTTTCGGACCACAACCGGATAGTCTTTTCCGTGGCCATGAAGGTGGGGAGTCCACCAGCCTATAGGAATCCGAGAAAGACTAACTGGCCTAGATTCAGTGCAATAGTTTCCGAAAAACTGGCGTCGCGCAAGGCGACAGCTACCTTTGAAAGAAACAACATTGACAGGTCAGTTAGTCTTTTAACGAAGGTTCTTAATACATCTTTCAAGAAATCGTGTCCAAAAAGTCGAGCTCTCTTCAATAAGGCTAAGCTTAGTCAAACTGAAGAAGACTGGGGAGCCTACAAGGCTAGCTTTAATAAGTTTAAGAAAACTATTAGGGCGGCCAAGCGGGATGATTGGAGGAATTACTGTGAATCCCTCGACAATGTTAACGAGGCCGCCAGACTCCGTAAGGTGCTAGCCGGGGTTTCACACACCCCTGGCAGCATCAGGAAATCTGATGGATCATGGACGGAGTCGAGGGAGGAACTTCTTGAGATCCTCATGAACACTCACTTTCCTGGATGCACGGATGTTGCTGAGGCGACCACGTCGCATAGGCAACAAACACCGCAACCGGATGGTCTAGTTCAGAGGATAATTAGCGAAGCCAAGGTGGCATGGGCAATTGACTCCTTCAGCCCGTATCAATCCCCGGGCCCTAATGGTGTCATTCCTACTATGCTACAATGGTCTAAGGAGGCGGTGGTTAAGGTCCTGACGAGAATCTTTCGTGGATCTCTCCAACAAGGATATGTCCCACGTGCCTTGAAGGAGGTTAGGGTGGTGTTCATTCCCAAAGCAGGGAAAGTGAACCACTTAATAGCAAAAAATTACTGACCGATTAGCCTTTCATCGTTCTTACTTAAGACTCTTGAACGGCTGGTAGACGTCTATATTAGAGAAGTGGCACAGTCCAGAGGACTCAGCAAGGCGCAACATGCGTATTCCAGGGGAAAATCTGTCGACAGCGCCCTGCATAAGGTCGTTAAGACGATCGAAAGATCGCTGAACTCTAAGGAGTACACGTTAGCCGCTTTCCTTGATATCGAGGGAGCCTTTAATAACGTTACCTTGGAGGCTATAATCAACGCACTTAGAAAGTTCGAAGTTCATGAGAAGGTGGTAAAGTGGACCAGTGACATGCTCAGTAGCAGAAGGGTCCACTCTAACCTAGGCCTGTGCTCAGTGAGGAAACTTACTACAAGGGGCACACCACAAGGGGGTGTTCTTTCGCCTCTGCTGTGGCTGCTTGTAGTAAATAGCATCCTCGAGATCTTCGAAACCAGGAGGCTACGAGTAGTAGCATATGCAGACGACGTCACTATCCTGATCCCTGGAAGATTCCTGTCCACAATCAGTGATCTCATGGAGTCTGCTCTAAAGGAACTTTCCAGGTGGGCAGAGCTTAACGGTCTAGGGGTTAATCCCTCTAAGACTGTTTTGGTACTGTTCACCCGGAAATACAAAATACCGAAGTTTGAGCTGCCTAAACTTGGCGGCACTACTCTCACCCTATCACCCGGGGCTAAATACCTTGGCACCATACTTGACTCCAAGCTCTCTTGGGGGCGCAATGTGGAAGAGCGGGTGAAAAAGAGCCTGAATGCATTTTACATTTGTAAGAGGACTTTCGGGAAAAAGTGGGGATTGCAGCCGACTATCGTTCATTGGATGTACACTGCGATTATACGGCCGATCCTAAGTTACGGAGCCATTGTCTGGTGGCCGGCTACGGGCACCAAGACCCTGGTAACGAAACTGACGAAGGTGCAGAGACTAGCGGCTATGGGAATAGCAGGCACTGTCAAAAGCACCCCCCAGGCCGGGCTGGAGGGGATCTTGCACCTCCACCCCATTGAGCAGTTCATTAAGTGTTGCGCTGCTAAAGGCGCTCTCAGATTGAGGGAAGCCAACTTGTGGAGGCAACACGCTTATGGGCACTCTGGAATTCTAAAGTCTTTCGCGAAGCCGGATTTCGGTTATCAGGTGGATTCCTGCACGGACTACCTGATCCCATACCTGGATTTCGACACGTGAGCACTAGCCTCATATCCCACAAGGGAGGAATGGGAGGTGACAGGTGCGATGAGAGACGCTTCTATCACCGTTTTCACCGACGGCTCCAAAATGGAGGAAGGTACTGGAGCTGGTCTCTACTCCGATGTACTGCAGACACGCATGTCATTCAGACTGCCGGACCTCTGCAGTATTTTCCAAGCAGAGATCTATGCAATTTGGAAGGCTGCCGAACTTATCCGTGACAGTGGGTTACCACCCACAGATGTCACAATTTTCGTGGATAGTCAGGCGGCGCTTAGGGCGCTGTAATCAGTTATTGTGAAATCAAAGGTAGTGCAGAGGTGTCGTACCGCACTTCAAGGCATTGGGCACCACCAGGTCACTCTCTGTTGGGTTCCGGGCCACTCAGGAGTGGCAGGGAACGTACATGTACATGTATATTGACAGGTTGACCAAAAAGGAAATTGAGTCGTCATGGCGTACCAGGACCGACTGCGGCACCTGCCGGGCACTGTGGCCCTCCCTCTCTTTGACGAAAACACGATTCGTACTGTCCCTGAGTCGTACCTCTATTCGACAGCTCGTTGGAGTCATCACCGGACACTGCGCTATTGGATCTATGCTTACCAAATGGCGCCTCTCGTCCGGTGATGTCTGCCGTAGCTGTGGAGATGAAGAAGAAGTAGAAACGATACAACACTTCCTGTGCCACTGCCCGGCTCTGCAGGAACGCCGACTCCGCACCTTGGGGTCAAGGTTCCTGACAGACCTGGCTTGCGCAGCGAAAGTCGAAATCTTGAATCTGCTCTCCTTCATTAAGAGGTCGAACTGGTTTCCCCTTTGACTGAGACTATTGGTTGGCTCCAGAACACCATAAGAAGGGATTCACAATGGGCCATTGTGGCCTCCGAGTGGAAGTGCGGTCCTGCCGCACACACCCTTCCCTACCTAACCTAACCTACCCAGTAGTGTTAAAAGAGTGACTGGTTTATATGTTACCTATAACCGATACTTACGTTACTCATTTGAGAAAACTTTCGGGTATTTTACCGGTAATATACCCAGTACTGCTAACGAGAGTGAGCGAGATAAGCATATGTCTGAAATATGTTGGCAAACAAATGTGTGAGAATGGAATAGAAGGTCACATGTATACATGAGTTTCAGTCATTTTTTTCCCATCGCCCTTAAGAAAGTGATAGAAACTCCAGAACAAGCGATAACTGAAACTTTCACAGTACTACCAGTTAGATGACTGGTAATCTAACCGGTACCTGTCTTGCAGGGTCATGACCCGACTTTACCTTTTGAGTTTTTTTTTCGCTCAACAAGTCATAAATCCCTAAGTGTCTTTTCGCAAGTAATATCTTTTGACTACAAAATAAAAGAACTAAAATCTGTTAAAAAGTAAAAGAATACTTTTCCTTACAAGCTGTCAGAACAACAAAAATAAAGCTACACCTGATTTACAGCCATCAAGCCACACACAACCAACCAACCATAAACAAAAATTTTGACAATCTAGATTTTTTTCAAAAATAAAAAGGAAATCAGTCTATTCAACGAAGTCACCTGTTTGAATTCGCCTTGGATTAAAGTTAACAGTTGGTTAACGAACCACTATGAAATCAGACCTTAGATGGTTATACTAAGACCTGACATTGGGTTAGGTTAGAGTGGCAGCTAAGGAGCTCGCATAGGCGCTTTCTTCCGCCCATGACCTGTTTGCCAGGCGTGGATAAGCCTGCTTGATACTCATTTTGACCGACGCTAACGAAGCACCTATAGGTTTAATTACGCCAGGCTGCGTGGTGCCAATTCTGGCCAGCTCATCTGCTTAGCAATTATCAGTGATACCAAAGAAAATAAACATACAGAATGAGCATGTCATACAAGCAAAAATTTTGTATGGCGGGTTCTAACATTGGAACCCGCGCTCTGCTCGCACAGATCACGTATGTGGTGAAAGCGTTGCTTTACAAGCGATAACGTAGTTTTATGTGTTGCGCTCTTTGGTTGCGCTCACTGCAGCGAGTCTGCGTTAACACTCTGCTGCGGCGTGGGATGATTGGGAGCATGGTTGCCACTCGCGTAAAATTTGTTCTACCAAAATCTTTTATAAAAAGTTACCAAAAGTTACCAATTTTTTTTATTGACAAAGCAATGCATTTCATAACAAAGGTACAAGAAATAGTTCACTTTACTAATAAACTCATCACATGTACACCTAATAATTTTTAATTTAATAATAATAATTGACTGGCATGACAGCCCGCTTACGCGAGACTAAGGTTAGCTTCGCGCAACCACCCGTGTTGTGCGTGTGAATTTGTACACGGCTGGAAGGGATCTACCGTTTTATGCTGGTTTCGAACGGCAGGTTGGGAGCTCTTTCATAAGCAATTTTTTACTCTCAGAGGTTTGCCATTTCCAGCTGAGAGGACAACCACCGAAAGAGAAAACGAGTTTTCCCGTTATTTTGTTTAGGTGTTACTACATGCAGTATTCGAACTTGCGTCGCTCTGCATTCGACTCGCTGGACTGCGCACTAACCGACTGAGCCACAGCGGCTTCTCTTTTAAATATAGGGTGTTTTTTTTTGAGGTTTGTTTTTCGAATAGAGATAAAACTGGCATTTTGTGGTCAAATCTGTCAACTCTAATGTCATTTATGTTCAGTTTGGTTTGCCATTTCATCATGAACAGGTTGACAAAAGAACAACGCTTGCAAATCGTGCAAATTTATTTCGAAAATAATGGTTCAGTTCGCGAAGTTTACCGCAAGCTCCGTCCATTTTATGGTCGACATAATCGTCCAGCAGAGCAAAATCGGTCCATCCATCGGTTAACCATGGGTCGTTTTCGCACTACGTTTACTCTATGTGATAATACGCATCCGCAGAGACGTCGAACAGTGCGCACCGAAGAAACAATTGCCGCTATAGAGCAAAATTTTGAAGAGGACCCGAATGAATCGATTCGCCACCGTGCACAGCAATTGGAGCTTTGTCCATCAACTTTATGGAAGATTTTGCGCAAAGATCTTGGCTTGCGACCTTACAAGATCCAGCTTGTGCAAGAATTAAAGCCGCGAGACCATGCAATGCGTCGTGATTTTGGTGTATGGGCCGAAAATGAGATTGATCTCGATGCTGATTTTCATCGCAAAATTTTGTTCAGTGATGAGGCTCATTTTTGATTGAATGGCTACGTCAACAAGTAAAATTGCCGCATTTGGAGTGAAGAGAATCCACATGAGACCCTTGAGACGCCATTACATCCACAAAAACTGACTGTTTGGTGTGCTCTATGGGCTGGTGGAGTCATTGGGCCATACTTCTTCCGAAATAATGCTGGAGTCAGTTACCGTTAATGGAGACCGGTATAGAGCCATGATAACCGACTATTTTGTTCCCGAATTGGATGGCATGAATGTGGATGAGTTGTGGTTCCAACAAGACGGCGCTACATGCCACACAGCGCACGTCACAATCGATTTATTGAAGGAAACATTCGATGAGCGCATAATTTCGCGGAATGGACCTGTCAATTGGCCACCAAGATCGTGTGATTTGACACCATTGGATTATTTTCTTTGGGGATATGTGAAGTCGCTCGTCTACGCCAACAAACCAGAAACGTTAGGGGATTTGGAAGCCAACATTCGTGGCGTTATTGCCGACATACGGCCCCAAATGCTCGAAAAAGTGGTTGGACCTGTAGAATTGGCTTTATTCGAGCCAGCCGCGGCGGCCACATGCCCGAAATCATATTTAAACATTAATGGCATAAAATTATCCTTCCAATAAAGCCAAATTGATGGACATTAAAACGATTTTCTTGTGTTTTATTTCAATTCGAAGTTCTATACATCTAAAAAAAACACCCTATATATACCGTCCGTTTATGGATATTTTTGTCCCCTTATGATACATGATAAGTCATTATTTTAACTTTAAGTGAGCAAAGATTTAATTAATAATTTTTTGGTTGTGCGCGTAAATTTGTACACGGATGGAAGGGACCTACAGTTTTATGCCAATTCCGAACGGCGAGTTGAAAGCTTTTTCATAGGCAATTTTACTCTCAGAGAATTTCCATTTCCTGCTGAGAGGACAGCCGCCGAAAGAAAAATTGTTGTTTTTCTTTTTTTTTCGGTACTTACGCAACGGAGTATTGAACCTGGGTTCGTGCGTCGCGTTTGACTCGCGGCCCAATGCACTAGCCAGCTGAGCTACGGCGGTCAATTAACTTTTTCAGTTCTATATATAAGTAAATGAATAGTTTAGAAATTGTAAATTTTTTTAAGAGTTTGCCTATTTTTGTAAAAGTGGGCTAAGTGTCACATAATTCAATTCTAATAATAATTAATAATTCGTTGTCTAAAGAGGATTTGAATGCATGATACTAAAATTTGAGCCTATTTTAATATTGTTTAAAATAAAGTCTGTGTGGCGTGTGGGCGCAGCCGTGGGCGGATTTTTTTCATTTTTGGAACAAATTATCTTCTACTTATGGGAAACCATTATGCAAAACTTCGATCTTATATCTTTATTATTTTTGAAGTTGTAACATGTTTTGTTGTATGGACAAACCTTCAGAAACCATAAACCGTGTGCTGAGAAAAAGTGCTCAAATTAAAAAACGCTAAAACACGTGTAACTTTATTTTTGGTCTATTATGAGAATCAGTTATCAAAACATTGATTTATGTTTTTTTTGCTTCTGATTATGCATATTTCTAAAACTCTTAACTTCCCACTGTAGGGTACCAGCTTCTTGTAAGGGAAATTGAAAAAAATTACACCCTACAATTCTTTAAGGTATTCTGAAGATAATAGCGAGATTTTAGTTCTCTAGTGCGAAAACTATAGATTATAAAGTTCAAAACAAGTGATTCGAGCGTTTTTGCCTGTTTTTTCCCAATGTGCGACGCAGGAGCAACTAAAGCATTTTTTGCAGTTTGCCAAGGCGCATTTGAACACAAAATTTGAATTTAACCCTGGAATACTCATTTTCAACTGTATCACAAAACGTTCGCAATGTTGGTCGATGTTAGTTAATCGAATAGTTGAAGTGTGCCAACAATGCTGCCATTGAACCGGGCTGAAGGCACTTTTACCAGTACTGCGTATTGAATGTATATAACAAGATGTGATATAAATTTATAAATAAAAAAACAAATTTTCTTGTCTATTACTTCAAATAAATTTTTGATTGCAAAAGTTACCAAAATGAAAATAAAGTTACCAAGTTACCAAACAGTTTAAAAGTTACCAATTTTGGTAGAAAGTTAACAATTGCAGCAACCGTGATTGGGAGATGAAGACGATGTGTTGTTGTTGTTGTTGCGCAACTGAAATTGTAAAACGATTTCTATTTACTGGCTGCCTTTTGTTCTTTTTCTATTTGCTTGCACGGCGTCGCATATTGCTCCTGAACTCACTGCCAACTTTAGTGTGCGCAAAATCATAGAAACGAAAATAAAATATGGTTGGCATGGCGACTTATATGATCGCTATAGACAAAGTTCCTAAAGAATTTATCAAAAAAGTAGACCTAATATTTGATTGCATGAATAGGGCAATCGGATAATTGCTTTAGATCGGCTTTACAATTGAATAATGAGTCGTACAAATTTATAAAGATTTTTGTAATTATTTGAAAGATGTTAAATGTATGGATGATTAAAGTTTTATTTTTAAAACTAAAATCCGTTTTTCTGATAAAATTAAGCAGTAAATGTTTTATAACAAAAACGTTTTTTAACCAAGATAAACTAGAAAATACTTTTGCAATTTTGGGACAAAATTCAAGTAGTATTCGGTCAAGTGTAATAACTAATTTCGAAGATACACAGGATTCTATGAATCAAATCCTACTATAGTACATGCTGAGACAGACGAAACTGTATGTTTTATTATTTTATTTCAGCAGTAATAACAACAATTATTACAACAAACTATTTTGTAGATAAAAACTTTGACGATCGAGTAAAAATTAACATGGATAATAATTGTGACATATGTTTCCAAAAACTAAGAAATGATGACCTTTTCACTGCGCTAAGTGAAACATTTTCCATAAAAATTATCAGTCGGTTACAGACTTTTGCTACCTATTTGCTCCTTCAGATTTCCTGATGAATGCTGTGACAGTAAATTAAAAAAAGGATGTTCCAAACGATGCAAAACATAAACAATAAAAAAACAACAAAAGAAGAGCTGTTTACATTTTTCTCGAGGTATGTCACAGAAGCAATCGTCAATACAAAAAAAGCATACACACAAAAACTACAACAACAAAAAACAATAGCGTAGTTGAAACGACGATCATTGCGCTGGCTGGTGTCGCTGTGAGAAATTTGCACAAAAAATTATTGAGTGATCAAAACAACCACCAACGCCTCAAAGTACACAGGAGAAGCGGTACTTTCACTTCATGTGTGTTTGTTGTAGCGCGTGCTTCAGTTCACACAGTCAATGAGCGTAAACTGAAGCGCTTGCTCTCCTGCTGGCACCACTCTTTCCCTTTTGTGGCTTCCCCCCGCTCTATGAAGCTCGCAAACAAAAATTTGAATTTTTGAGCTCAGATGCGCCTTCTATACACTTCATATTCTTTGGTGATACACATGTGACCAGGGACCTATTGTAAGTGAATCTTTTTGTATTCCAAAAGGTTGCTGAGAGCGGTACGGCACCTGGCGACCAGTTTTGAGGTGGTGTAAGCACCCGCAAGTGACTTGATCGCCGCCTGGCTATCTGAAAAAAATTTAGATACAGGAGGAAGCGAAACTAAGCCCATAGCCATAGTTTCCGCTTGAAAGACGTTACAGTGGTTGGGCTGCTATCCTAATGCCGAGATCCTCACACCACCAAGACACCACAGACGACTTTATTGTCCAGTTTCGGGCCGTCGGTGAAGACTTCCACTGAATTTGGGACCGAGCATCGGCCCTCTTGCCAGTCCTCCCTACTGGGAATTTTCGTGGAAAACCCATGTGTCACATTAACCCATTTCCTTCCTCTGTTGCGTATATGCAACGTTACTATTTAAAAAATTCGTATGTGCAGTGTGTGTGAGGTATTGCGATAGATTGTTTTTTGTTCGGAAGATATATCCTTAGGCTTCTTTCCCCTCCATATCTCAACCACCTACAAAACACACACTGACACACACACTTGTATATGTAGACACATGTTTTTCAGACAAATTTTGAATCGCACACTAAAAATTGTCAAACGTTAACTCTTTTTTTGGTCGACATGAAAATACGTTCACATAAAGGCAAGGAAAAATTATAATTGGTTTGTGAATTATCTGGGTGTCATTATGCGTGTTCTAGATAAGTCTCGAATCTGTGTTGCGTGTACGCAACGTTGGCGCGTTGATCGACAAATGAATTTAAATTAAAATGAAAATATACAAAATACGTTTTTTAAGGGGGCCGATACATGTAAAATGAAGTATTTTTGGAAATTGTTTTTTTCTCGGGAATATGTTCTACAAAGCCTTTTCAATGTATGGCTAAGAGCGTTTTCCAAAATTCTAATCCCTTCCCAGACAAAACACAGGTAGAAGCGGCGGTGTCAGGTATAAGCTTGTCCGCTTACTCAATCTTTGAGCCCGTTTATCTCGGAACCATGTTTTTCGGAATGGGCTGCGCGATTGCATGAGAACCGCTCAACCGATCGCGATGAAATTTTAACCACACCTTCGGAAGACTCATCTCTTCGATGTGAACCTACTTGTTTTTACAAATCTGCAAAAATCTCATGTTGGTACTTGCAAATTCATCAAAACAGCTGCCCCAAAAATTCAATTTTCTGCCGTTTTCAAAAAAATCACAATTTCTTTACTAAACCAGGTTCACATCGAAGCCACAACTGTTTTTTAATTGATATCCTTTCATTTTTCATTTCAGCCCCATACGAGCAGCGCAATCGCGCAGCGCATCAGATTGGAGGGGGTTTTTTGATCCCACGCTCCGCCGCCATCTTGGATTCTCGGGTCAAAAAAAAAATGGAAAAAGAACCTTTAATTAGTTAATAAAAGATTAAAAAAAAAATCAATTGCCAAATTCCTTATCCCCCAAAAAAATTCTCAAAAAATACACTATTTACATGTATCGGCCCCCTTAAGAATAACTGATAACATATATATCGATTTTACTTGAATAATAATTTTTTCGCAAAAACGGCGAAAATGGGTTAAGGGTATAGACTGCATAATCAATGTATGAGGAGGAGAATAGTGGAATGACCTATGTTGATCCCAAACCATTTGGATATGGCGTTTAAACGGACAGCAGCCATCTTAGCTAACTGTCTGATCAGAAGGTAAGATGGGATCCAGTTTAAGAGAGTGTTAAGCTCCCTTGTAGGTGTGGAGCAAGGTTTGTTGAATATAAGGTTACGACATCCGAGACAGATAATTTGACAGCGGCACTCATGACGTCACTGAAATTATGCTAACATGTCAAATTTTTTGTAGGAACAGTGGGACGAACAACACACCAAAAAATTAAAATTCGTGTAATTGCTGTTTTTTATATATTTATATTTTGTTTATATCTTATCAAAAAGTATGGAACATAAAGAGTGTGCATCACGTACAAGCAAACATTTGAATGCGGGTGCTGATATCGCCACCCGTCTTCTTGATGCGGGGGGTAGACAACAAGAGGAAACACTTGAAATGACAGCACAATGCTGTGAGCGAAAATCATAGAAACACGAATGCCGCGTCTCTGCTCACTCGTTCATTCTCGCTCAATTGTGCGAAGAGGAGGAAGACGATGTGCTGTTGTTCTTGTTGTTGCGCTGGTGAAAACCTGAAATTGTAAAACGATTTCTATTTTCTGGCTGGCTTTTGTTCTTCTTCTATAAGCCTGCACTGCGTCGCATATTGCTCCTGAACTCACTGCCGACTGTAGTCTGCGCAAAATCATAGAAAAGAAAATAAAATATGGCTGGCATGGCGACCTATAGGGTTTTCCAACAAGGGGTGTTATTTTGAATCACTTTGAAGCTTTTATTCTTTGACATTTGACAAGTAGAAACTACGCCATTACTAAAAATGGAACGATACACGCTTCAACAACGCATTGAAATTATTAAAATTCACTACAAAAATGGTGAAAATCTTGCAGTCACAGTTCGCAAAACTAAAGCATTTTTGGGTCGTCGTGAAGCACCTTGTCGGACCGCAATTCAGAAATTGGTGGGAAAATTCGAGCTATTGGGACAAGTTAGTGATGTGAAGAATAAAACCCGTGCACGTCGCTCAAGAACAACTGAGAATATTGCTGCTGTAGCCCAAAGTGTTGAAGAAAACCCAGGTTTGTCAATTCCTCGTCGTTCTTTGGAATTGGGCATTCCAAAAACGTCATTACACCGTATTTTGCATAAAGACTTGGGTCTTAAGGCTTATAAAGTTCAGTTAACACAAGAACTCAAGCCGACCGATCATCAACAACGTCGTGTCTTTGCTGATTGGGTCCTTGAAATGCATGAAAATGATCCGGAATTCCATCGAAAATCATCTTGACTGATGAGACCCATTTCCACCTCGGTGACTACGTCAACAAGCAAAATGGTCGCATTTGGAGCTCGGAAAACCCAAGAGTTATTGTTGAGAAGCCTCTCCATCCTCAACGTGTGACTGTTTGGTGCGGTTTATAGTCCGGCGGGGTCATTGGACCTTACTTTTTCGAAAATGAGGTTGGATCAACAGTTACGGTGAATGGATTGCGCTATCGAGAGATGATTAATGATTTTTTATGGTTGGAGTTGGATGGTATTGATCTGGACAACGTTTACTTTCAACAAGACGACGCTACGTGCCACACAAGCAACGAAACCATTGCTCTTTTACGGGAAAACTTTCCGGACCGTGTTATCTCTGGAAGAGGTGATCACAATTGGCCACCGAGATCTTGTGATTTAACACCTTGCGACTTCTTCCTTTGGGGCCGCGTGAAAGATAAGGTGTACGCCAACAGCCCAGCGTCGATTCAAGCCCTCAAAGATAGAATTCGTGAGGCTATTGATATTGGAAGTTGATTGTGGAATCGGAAGAAAAACTAAAGTGTTGAGATCCTCTCTCTTATCCAACAATCGAGGACATAGGGCAGCCACTTTGCGATTTGGTTATGGAAAATTTCATGAAAAGGATATGGTCCTGTAAGCGTGGTCGTGGTGGCCATTTGGCTGATGTTGTTTTTCATTATTAACGGCATACCTTCCTCTTTATTATGAAATAAACATCCGATCATTTATCTCCAAAAATTGAATTTTTCTTTGAATACCAGAATACCTCTTGTTGGAAAACCCTGTATATGATCGCTACAGGCAATTAAAAAATAAATACAGTTGAACCTCGATTATCCGGGTTGCTCGGGGCCGGGCTCATCACGGATAATCGAAAATACCGGTTAAAAGAGGTATATGTGTGATATGGAAAAAACAAACACAAGTACATGTGCTTTACGGATAATAGCGGTAAATCACGTTTAATAGAGGTAAAACAATCCACGGTTAATAGAAGTATAAAATCAACCACTCAGGATCCCGGTTAATGGAGGCCCGGATAATCGAGGTTCAACTGTAATAAGTAATCAACAAAGACAATTAAAAAAAATGGAGTTGGAAAAAAAAGAAAACGTTTTTATTAGCCCGTAAAAATTTTCCGTCCCGTTCTTTCGAACTTTTCTTACGGCCCACATATAATGCTTGCTTAAAAGAACTAAAATAAGAAAATCTTATATTGCAAATTTATGGTCACATAATTCGCCATGGAACCATTCAGGTGTAGAATATTTATACTAATTTTAAACGTAGGCATTCCTAAATCAAATTTTTCTTATGACAAAATACTTGTCTTATTATTTATTTCTTTATTTAGGGAACAAGTGCAGAATACCACACCCTCTTAAAAAAAAAAATTTTTTTTGGCCGGAAAGAGGGGCATTTTTATAGTCTAATAAACTTAAAATTTTGCTGCGGAAACAATTACAGAGGGCGTGGTCCGCCCCCAAAGTTTCAGTTATATATCCGAATTTCTCAATAATAAACCAACCGATCCTAACAATATAGGTGTCATATGAAAGGTATTTTTTCCCCCTTTCGATTGATGTATAACATTAGATATGTTATATCGACCAACAATGAGTTATAAGCGAAAATTGGTTTTTTTACATAAATTAAAAAAAAAGTGATTTTTTTCTCGAAAAAATACGTTATTAAGCTATTATAAGTTTGTTACCATATTATAGCCTGTGAAATTCCCTTTACAATGAAATATAAAAATGCACCGTTTTATGTTTTTAAGTATTTTTTTTTTATTTTTTGTAACTTGACTCTTGGTCTTTTCTTGGCAATAACTTTTTCCCAGCTGGGCCATAGCTTCTTAAAGCCATAGTTTTCTTGGCATTAAGTTTTTCCCAGGTGGCCGGCCTTCGGCCGGGCGCCAAAAAAATAACCCTCATGGGAGTTACCACCACATGAGGCAACAGTAAGATGTGCACAGTATTTTTTGTTCAAATCCTTTCATTGCAGAATATCGCTCTTAAGCAAAACCTTCATAAGCGCCATATCAATACGGTAAACAGGTGCTTTTACCTCAACTTAAATTAAAATATAAAAGCGAAATAACATAGTTTTTGAATGTTTTATATTTCACTGTAAAGGGAATTTCACAGGCTTTAATATGGTAACAAACTCATAATAGCTTAATAACGTATCTTTTCGAGAAAAAAATAAGTTTTTTTTTAATTTATGTAAAAAAAACAAATTTTCGCTTTTAACTCATTGTTGGTAGATATAACATACCTAATGTTATACATCAATCGAAAGGGGGAAAATATACCTTTCATATGACACCTATATTGTTAGGATCGGTTGGTTATTTATTGAGAAATTCGGATATATAACTGGGACTTTGGGGGCGGACCACGCCCTCTGTGAATGTTTCCGCAGCAAAATTTTAAATTTGTTAGACTAAGAAAATACTTAGATTAAGAAAAAATATTTTTTTTAAGAGGGTGTGGTATTCTGCATTTAAGTCTTATTTAGTGCTAAGTGCACTACTAAGCTTTCGACATATTGAAAGTCAATAGACCTATTAAATTATGTTTTCCCATACAATCTTTTAACCTTCGGTAAGTCCGTTAGATTTCGATTAAAAAAGAAATTAAAACACGTATCTAATAATTTTTGATTTCAAGTGTTTCACGAATTTTGAAGTCAATAAGCCTCAGTTAATTTTTTTCGTAGTTTTCCCATATTCTCAAAATTGTAATCAACCATGTGAAAATATAAACAAATCATTTTACTTCGAACTCGCCACATAAAAATATTTGTAAACATTTAAAATTGGGATCAACCACCAAATTTTTAAATCAATCAAAGCATTGGCCAGCAAAAAGCCATACATCACAAAGATTCGATTGTTCAGCAAAACCAATCGGCAACACAAAAAAGCATACACACAATAAACGACAACACCAAAAACCATGACTGAACTACAAGGTTGTAGCAAGCTACCGGCTGATGGTTTATCGCTTTTGTCAAAATCGTTGGCGCCAGCAGTGGTGCGGTGTTACCGCATCGGTTGAAATGAAAATACCTGACTGAAAACAACTGACCTGAGCACTTTTCCCGTTTTTTCACTCAAATACAGCACCGTCTGGCAACAATCAGTTTTGTCTGTTTTCAGTTTCTCCCTCTTTCGTCGGAAAATATCAGCTGATTTTGACAGTAGCGATAAACAATCCTACCAACAAAATACATGTGATTTTTGGTGTTGCGGGGATGATATTCAGTGTTGCCGCTGGCAAATTTTAAAAAGTCGCAAAAAAGTGTCACAGTCGAAAAAAAGTGTTATCAAGTGATCCAATTTTGTATACCATATATATATATATATATACTTTGATTATTTTACCTTTCGAAACTCATTATTTTTAATAAATTTCTAAAGGAGATAATTTTCTGTGAAAAACAAACTGTTTTCCCCTTAAATTAATGGATGAGGGATATACTTATTAAAAAGTCCCAATGTGCATTTTTTGTATTTATTATGAATACATTTGCATTTCAAAGCATATGCGTGATATACTTACTTATTTATCCAGTGGGAGCCATCAAAATTAACTAAGCACAAATAACTTAGGCAATGCCAAAAAAAAGCCCGTTAATTCAGATTAGTTTGCGGGAAAACTTTGACATAATAAAAGGGTTGCAAGTAGTTTAAATGTTGCCAAAGATGTATTTTTTTTACTTAACCTTCACTCTGTGCATGGTTTTTACACCCTAATCCCGTGCAATGGGGAACTGAGTTCCCCATTTTTGAACCAATTTTTTGGGAAATAATTATATTATCATTATAGTATGAAATATTATTAATGTTGTTGTTGTTTGTTTTTTTGTATTAGTATTTTTATTTTATTTATTTGTTTACCGTCTTTGAATCTGTTATTCCACCGGTGAGTGTGCTTGAGATTTAGAACTTGAGTGGTTCAGAACTTGGATAAGTTTTGCATACAAAATGTATTGGTATAAATAACGGGGTATTTATTCCCCATAGCACAACAAACAGTTTGTGTGCTTTTTTTGGCTATATCTGCCTTATCATACTTTAAATGAGATATCTGTTTATGCTTTTAGAATCCTCTCATCAATACCTTTCCAACGATATAAGTATAAATATATCGTTTAGAATTAAAAACCTTCACAATTTAATGTTTTATGTCGTCGTGGGGAACTGTATACCCAAGCACACTAAAAGGAAGGCATATTTTAAGTATTTTTAAACACGCAAAAATAAAAAGATTAACATTACGAAACAAATTTTCATAATGTAGGGGAATTCTTTGCTCGATTTCGACGTTCCAGCAATCCAAGAAAAAAATGCCTATTATCATTTAAGTTATATATGTCAACATCAATTTTAATGTGGTTTTTGAGGGAACATACGCAATAACGTGGTCTAGGTAAATAAAAGTGTAAAACTTGGTTATGAAAAAACATAAAAATTAAAAATGAAGGTTTTTCTTGCGGTGAAAAAGTAACCAAAAACTTATAAAAAACTAAGGTAAATATCAGTGTTGGACCTAATTTTTAATGGTTTTTAATAATCCGAAATGATATCCGAGCATATCGTAAAAGGAACAAATTTATAGAATGATTTCCAAAATGGCATAAAAATGTAAAGTGCCACCTTTTTTTCTTTGTAAGGTGCCACCCTCCTTTTTTCATTGTTTTGTGATCCTATATCGGTAAAATGACTTTTTATTGCTCGGAATCGTCATTACAATGAATTTAAAGTGTTCTAAGACAATTTTGCTCTAATCCTATCATGAGGAATGAGTTAGTTCAGTTTTGTTTATTAATTTCCATACAATTATTCGTTTTATTCGTTACCATTAAATTTGCATTTTGCTTTCGGTCATTTTCTATTCAATTCAAATTAAATTCAATAATCTTTCGTAAATTTTCTAAATCATGCATTTTTACTTGAGATTTTTACGTTTTAGCGGTGTTTTTAGGGGGTGACACTTTACTTACTTAACTGGCCATAACAACCCGTTATCGGGTTACGGCCTGCCGCAAAACTTCTCTCCAGGCGCCTCTGCTTCGCGCGCGCCTTCTCCAGTTGGTCACACCAAGAGATACCAGGGCCTCTTCCACTTGGTCCTTCCACCGGAGACACGGCCTCCCTCTTCGCCGTCGACCTCCAACCATCGCATCGAATACCTTTTTCGCCGGAGCTTCGTCGTCCATGCGGCAGACATGACCGAGCCAGCGTAGCCGCTGGATGTTAATTCGCTGCGCTACGTCCATGTCCTTATACAGCTCATACAGCTCGTTATTGGTTCGTATGCGATAGTCGTCACCAACCCGAACAGGGCCGAAGATTTTGCGAAGCACCTTCCTCTCGAACACTCCAAGGGCCGCTATGTCGTTTCGTGTCATTGTCCATGCTTCAGCGCCATAGAGGAGCACGGGCAAGATAAGCGTCCTATAGAGTGAAAGTTTTGTCGGTCGAGAGAGGTCTCTACTTCTCAATTGCCTACCGAGACCGTAGTAGCACCTGTTGGCAAGAGTTATCCTTCGCTTTATCTCCAGACTGACATCATTGCTGCTGTTGATGGCGGTGCCAAGGTAGACGAATTCCTTGACAACTTCAAAAGCATACCTGTCGGCCTCGACGTGAGACCCTAGCCGCTGCGAGTCCCAGCGTGTAGACAGCATATACTTCGTCTTGCCCTAATTTACCACCAGACCCATTTTGGCAGATTCTCTTTCGATAGCCGCAAAGGCAGCGGTGACATCTCGCTTGTTACGTCCGATGACATCAATATCATCAGCGTAAGCAAGGAGCTGGACACTTTTGTTGAAAATTGTGCCATTAAGATGTACACCGGCCTTGCGCAGAACACTCTCCATGGTGAAGTTGAAGAGGTCGCAGGACAAAGGATCGCCCTGTCTGAAACCTCGAACGGTATCAAAGGGGTCGGAGAGGTCACTTCCAACCTTGACGGAGCTGCGCGTATTGCTCAACGTCGCTCTGCAAAGTCTAACGAGCTTTGCAGGGATACCAAGTTCAGACAATGCGGCATATAGGCGATCCCTTATCGGGCTATCGAAATCTGCCTTGTAATCGATGAAGAGATGGTGTGTATCGATTTGGTTCTCATGGGTCTTCTCCAGGATTTGGCGTAGAGTGAATATCTGGTCGATGGTGGACTTACCAGGTCTGAAGCCGCACTGATAAGGTCCAATCAGCGCCTTGGCGAGTGGCTTTAGTCTTTCACATAATACACTCGTCAGGACCTTGTATGCAATGGGAAGTAGGCTGATACCCCTGTGGTTGGCGCATATTGTTGGGTCGCCTTTCTTCAGCCCAGGACAAAGGGCACTGAGCTTCCAATCGTTGGGCATTCGTTCCTCCAGCCATATTTTGCAAATGAGCTGATGCATGCACCCAATCAGCTCACCGCCGCCGGCCTTGAACAATTCAGCTGGTAGCCCATCCGGCCCTGCAGCTTTGTTGTTCTTGAGTCGCTGAATAGCGACCCGGACCTCGTCATGGCTGGGCGGTGGCACATCCACACCGTCGTCGTCGATTGGTTCCTTTCGTCGCCTGCGAGCAGCTTGGTGAAGTGCTCCTTCCACAACCTCAGCACACCCTGCGCATCCGTAACCAGATCCCCGTTTTCGTCTCTGCAAGAAGATGCCCCAGGCTTAAATCCTTCCGTAAGACGCTTAACTTTTTGGAAGAATTTTCGGGCGTCATTCCTGCTCCTGCACTCTTCGATTTGCTCACGCTCGCGCCTTTCTTGCTCCCGTTTCTTGCGTCTAAAAAGGCACCTCTCTTTCTTCCTCTCCTCCCGGTATTTTTCTGTCATGGCTCGCGTGGCGGCCGACTGCAGGGTCTTCTTGTATGCAGCATTCTTCACTGCAGTGGCTGCGCGACACTCTTCATCGTACCATTGGTTTTTTAGTGGTGGGCGTCGAAAACCAAGGACATTTTCTGCGGCGGCGCGCATAGAGTGGGATAAGTGAGCCCATAATCCGCCGATGTCATCAGGTGGAGAGGGGGAGCGACCGAGCTGGTTGGAGAGTTGAGCGGAGTAGGCTTCGGCTACCCCTTGTGATCGCAGCTTACTGATGTCCAGCTTTCTTCGCAAACTAGGTTGTGCGGTCTTCGCTGCGCAAAGACGCATGCGTACCTTGGCTGCAACAAGGTAGCGGTCCGAGTCGATGTTGGGTCCTCGGAACGTGCGCACATCTAGAATGCTAGAAGCATGCCTTCCATCAATCACAATGTGATCAATCTGGTTGCGGGTGGATTGATCGGGGGATAACCAGGTGGCCTTGTGGATATCGAGGTGCTGGAATCTGGTGCTACTAACTACCATGTTTCGTGCCGCGGCGAAATCGATCAGCCTCAGACCGTTGTTCGAAGTGGTCCCATGGAGGCTGAACTGCCCGACTGTGGGGCCAAAGATGCCTTCTCGCCCGACCTTTGCGTTGAAGTCCCCGAGGACAATTTTGACGTCATGGGCCGGGCACTGTGACACTTTACATTAAAAAATTTTAGGGTGTCGATTTTGAACACTTTGGGAAATTGGCTGTAAAATTAGTATTTACGAAAAATTCAAATAAAGTGTTACCTTGGATCATAGCTCTTTAAATCCTCTTTCCAACGGTATATTAAAATTGGCGATACGTCAATTTTTTTGAACACTTTGGGAAATTGGCTGTAAAATTAGTATTTACGAAAAATTCAAATAAAGTGTTACCTTGGATCATAGCTCTTTAAATCCTCTTTCCAACGGTATATTAAAATTGGCGATACGTCAATTTTTTAACGAGTTTTGCGCAAAAAAGCTATGGGGTGGCACCTTACAAAGAATTCCCCTACATAAACAAAAGGAGCAAAAGTCGCGTGATTTTGAAGAAAAGTGTCAAAATAAGCCAATTTTTAAAAAGTCGGTGTCAGGTGGCATCGGTCTCCAAAAAGGGTCAATTTGACACTTTAGTCGCACAACGGCAACACTGATGCTATTACCTTATTCTTGTGCCATGGATTTGTGTGACCGAAAAATTTTGTACTGCGTGGTACCTCCAAAGTAAATCCTAAGTAGCGCCACTTATTTTTGGTCGGACACCAAAGGCAGTGTTGCCGCACAAACAGTGTTAGCCCATAACGATTTTCTGTTGGTTTTGGGAGTAAATTTGATGCCTATTTTTTTGACTGCTCTTTCCAATCAAGAAAAAAAGAAATGTTTGAAAGATTAAATATCTTAACGAAACTGTAAAATTATTGGAGAAATACAATAGTTATTATCACAATTGATTAAAATATACAAGATTTTAATACAAATTTCAATTTTGCTTTCGCACAAATAATGTCATGATGAAAACACAAAACATTCCGAATCAATATCAAGGTAATTTCGTTATCGTACAAGGTAAAATGCAAACGACAAAGTTTCTTGTAGATAATTATTTTAAAATGTGTGTGTTATAGTAAGGTCGTGCATCTTTAGAACCCTTAATACGTACTAAATATATGTTTTTATTCATTTTGATTGTTAATACAAACTCACAACACGATAATTGAATTAAAAGATGATGAATATGTTCAGAAAAACATTTTCGTATTCATTATTAATATCTCTGATGCGACTGAGCTGAGTGATAACACTTCACCATCGATAACAAAAATTTCAACCCTGTCTTATAATAATTTGACCACTTTCACCACAAAATGTGCAAATTTCACCATCAAGGCAAAAATGAAATGTCATTTTTGATTAAATTACTCAAAAAGAAACATTTTTAGCAACGATACAAATATATTAGAATTGCATCCATCAGGTTTGCTACATCGAGTTTATACTTTTATCGTGGCACATCGTTGACATGATAATTTTTTGCTGCAGGAACTTTCGGAAGCACGGAATATGACCGATGACGATGCGGCACTAACCCCCTTTCAGAACACTGTCGCAGGGGACGCCCGACAACGAGGAGAACTTCTATGAGCACCTGCTGAAGGTGCCCGGCATCGTAGTACTCTACCTGCACGGAAATACCGGGGTCGCGCTGCGCCGGCCATCGCGTCGACATGTTCTGCTGCCACGTGCTCTCGCCGGATTATCGCGGCTATGGCGACTCGGATCAGGCCTCGCCCACCGAGAAGGGTGTTGTGCGCGATGCCATCGCCGTCTACAAGTGCATAATCTCAGTGACTTTGAATCCGGTGTTCATTTGGGCCATTCGCTGGGCACCGGTGTGGCGGGTAACTTGTGTGCGCTACTACTACGCGGGTTTGCTTTCTTGTACTCATTTTCCCATTGATTATGGCAAACTATTGCAAGTGTATTTTGTTTCGTGTATCTGCAGCCGTTCAAAGATCTTCCCTGGTTGGATTTAATCATTGCACGACCCATGTACGCCAAACATTGGTGGGTTTAAGCAGCCGGTGATGATTCTCCATGCCGAGGATGCGGTGCAGTATGATAATAAGTAGCCTTACTGTAATGATGTGGACTGGATTTTGTGCTTGGATTTTTCCTAAAGGGCTTAATACATATTTACAGCCCAATTCTGTACACTTGATAAATTCACCATATTGACTATTTGTCAAGTTTTTATTATTTGTCAAGAATCGGTATTCTATTCCCAAAAATAAAAGCTCTTTTCTTCATGATACAAAAATATACAGGTAGATTCAATCGAGCAAAATTAAAAGTCATTTGCTTTTTTGGCAAATAAAAATAAAATTTTAAGGGTGCAAAAACAAGTAACAAATAGAGAAACTGAATGATATACTACATAACTGATTGTGTGGAATTGCAGCTCTGTAGCAAAAATAAAAATAGTAGTACAAAATTTGTAAACAAATATTTTTTTCCAATTGTCAATTTTATTTTTATCTGTCGCATTGAAACTACTTGTATATTTTTGTATCATGCTTTTCTTGATAAATTGTCAAAAGTGTGAATGCTATTGACAATAGCATACAAATTGAAATTTTGCCTATTGAAAATGGAAGAAATGTGCATGTGTACACTTTTACATCAGAGAAAATAAAAAAAAATTCCGTTACCTCCCACAAATTATTTTTTGTATGCAAAAAGCGTCTATTGTGAAACTATTGAAAAAAAAACGCACGAACTTATTTCCAGCCCAGCCAGGATTCGAACCTGGGGCGCTCGGTATGAGAAGCCAGCGCGCTACCCGCTGGGCTATCAAGACCGGTTTTTTTTGCAAAACTTTACTTAAACTTTTTGTCTTATTTTTTGACAATTTGACAGCTGTCGCATATTCACCTTATGTTGAATTAAATGAGCTTTTTACTTTATCAATGTTGCATCAGAATACCAGCAAAGCTTTTGCTTGACAAAATTCCTTGATAAAAAATTTGTCAAGAATACACAGAATCAGGCTGTTAGTAAATACACAAAATGATTAAATCGTGCTTATTGTGAATGTAAATGTATAGATTTATGTGTGATATTTGTAATTTTTCAATTAAAACCAATTTTCCCGTTTGATGATAAAATTATACATACTGATTTTGTTTATAATTAGTTTTTACATTTATTTTGCTAGTCTAATGCTAGTAGTATAGACTGTTGGCAAATACCAATGTTTTACAGTTTCAATTAACCGTGAGGGATCAGCAGTACTTATGGTCCCTTCATTTAGCAATAGGTTACGAATAGGTTGATGTGGTACTTCAACATATAATCATTCGCCAATATATTCAGAAAATATCATTTGAATTTCATTTGCAGCTGACAATGACTTGTGGTGGATATATGTATCAAAGGCAGAGTTGCTCTTGAATAAAAAACGAAACAATTTAAATTTGTTCATAAATTTTGCTAAAAAACCAACTAATTTATGAGAATTTTATTTAGCTTTCTTTTCTTTGGCTGTACCAACATAAAAAGTCAGCCTTTATAAAAACGTCTTAAATTACGTTTAAGAAATTCATTAAAACCGCAATTTTTTCAGTATTTTTCACGTACACGCAATACTGTCTTTGGTGTTCGGTCACCGTGTTGAGTTCAGTTTTACACATGAACAACAACAATTTGAAGGTTCTTGTCATACAGAATCGACGCCTGGTTGTCAAAGAGTGGCGCTACTTAGGTTTTACTTTGGTACCTCTATGTGTTTATTTGCTTAGTGTCAGTACTATAAATTCACAGTTTATTCAAGATTTTTTTCTGAATGGTATAATTCAAAACAATGAGTGTGAAGGGCAACGTTGCATCTCTTACATAAATAAGAACTAGGTTTATGGCAAGCCTTGCATCTCCATTTCTTATTACTTTCTATTTTTATAATGAGATGTTGCCCCTTTATTCGGGAAAGGCTTTTTGGTTGGGTCTCCTTTGGAGACCCTGATGGAGCCTCAAATAAACTTCTTTCGTCGATATCATGAAATAATTCTCCTTCACCCGGGGTCATTATGAGGGAATAAGCAATATCCACCCGAAAATCTTTTTGATGAAGAATGTTTTTCTTATGATAACGACGATTGAAGCAATCAAGTTTCCATGCGTTAACAATGGCTGAATTTAAAACAGATATAAAAACTCGCCTTTTTTTAATTGCTTTCCAGTTCTTAGTTGAGCGCCTCCAATTCGGTTTGCTCTTACAGTGCCTGTTGCGCGTAATCCTTTTTCAGATAACAAACATAGGAGGTAATAAGATGTAAAATAATTATCAAAATAAATCATGTGACGACTTGGGCAATCAACATTTTCTAATAGGCGAAGAACTACATCAGCTCCTAATCCAAGTTGCTTATCATAGTTGTCCATTAATCCAGCATATGGTTACAATTATAAAGATAACCAGTCGCTGAACAAAGACACCACAATTTTTAGCCGAAGCGAATGGGTTTACCACGGATGAACATTTTGCAAGGATGTCGTCCAAAATATGGAACCATTTGTTCATCAACAGAAAGCTTTTGTTTCCAGATACCGAATTGTGAAAATTTTTTGTTTATTAATTCAAACAATGGACGGACCTAGTTTAACAGAAATGTAATGTAAGCAGTTAATCCCATAACAAATTCTTGTAAAATATTACCCTAGCTATTTTATCTGTCGTGTCCAACTTGTAATTGTTGTTAAAGTGGATGAATTTTTTTATTTCACAAAACCGGTTTCTGGGCATGCATAACTTTACACCTAAAGTTGGGTGACTTGACCAATAGTCACGAATTGTCGATAGAGTATGGTATCCTGATAATATTAAAATACCAAGAAATCGCTTCAAATTGGTAATGGTAAGGCGGAAAGATAAGTTTTTTGGCTGTGCATAACGATTTGTTTCTTCGGTAATGATTTCAAATACCTCGTTATCAAAAAATAGTGCAAATAACTCATAAGGTGTTTTATCTTTGATGCTATCAGCCAACTTGTTTTGAATATGGTCGAGTGATTCCGCTAGCGGGACAGTATCATATTCAAATAGCCCTTCCTGATTTCCTCTGTGCACCCATTTTGGTTTACTAAAAGCTGACAAAGGCTTATAGTTATTCGTTGACTTTTGTAGTGATTCAACTCGTTGCTTTTTTGTAGAATGTTCTAATGAAGATGATGTTGATGCTGGTATAAATTCAATATCCCCAACTTCGCTTTCCACATGAACACCAGTACTTTTTTCAACCGCATCTATCTCAAAAGTTCCAGCACAATCGACGATAGCCTCAGGCTATTTTATTAAAAATGTTGGTTTATCATATACAATATGTATGGTATATACACTTACTTCATTCATTGGTATTATATCATCATCAAAATCTTCTTCATCAGTGTTTTCATCCACTTTTTGGTGGTACAATGGCAACAGTAGCAATTTCTGTTTCATCATCACTCCATTCTTCAATGATAGCCACCATTTCCGCTTTTGTAAGAGCACGGCGACAAAATTTTTTAACACTTGGTGTTTCCATTTTTAACTCACTATTGCTCCGACTACACAATTTCACTTCGCCACGAATAATACATAAATGAGACAAAGGACGGTTCAATGTTCACTTTAAAACTTTTGCTAGGCAACCAGGTTACTGCGACTAAGGTATTTCAAAAAAATTCATTGATAGGCTTTAATCGTTGCTTTAAAACTGTTGCTAGGCAACCAGGTTACTGTGACTAAGGTATTTCAAATAAAATCGCTTGATTTAAATTAAAAAAAAAGTGCCAATTAACGCCCAGCGTTCGATTAATCGAACACCTGACTATAAATATATATTCTGACTATAATATAGGTTTTATGCGAAAAGTGCAAATATGTTTTTAACAGTTTGATCAATTTTTAACAAGACTGCACACTTACTTTTTTAAATATTATTCTTTTTTTTTGTTTTTCGATACTTTTAAAATTATGTCAAAAATATCCTTTTGTTTGGGGAATCCTTACAACAGGAAAGAGTTGTGAGAAATGGATATATTTATTTCGTATTTTACAAAATACATCACACCATCATATCATGCAAAAAGTTCGCGTTTAAAGTTAAAAAAACAGCCTAAAAAAATTTATTGAAAATGCCAACATTTACTGTTCGATTAATCGAACATTGGGCCGATACGGGTTAAGACAACTGGAGGCTCATTTCGGTTTTACCAATACCTAGGTTAGGTTAGGTTGCGGTGGCTGCCTCTATAAGAGACACACCCGGAGGCCTGAAAGTCCCATTGTGATACCACATATTTCACCCGTTTTTGAACTGTGTATGTAACACTGTTTTTCCAACATATGTTACAGCACAAATTTGAAGCGAATGGGGAAAGGGGGAGGAGACCTACAGTTTAACGCCGAATCCGAACGGCGATTGGCAGTTTTTCGTTCACACTTGGAGGTTTTGCCATTGCCTGCCAAGAGCGCACTTGTGCGATTCTTGTAATTCTCATTCCCTTCATGTGGATAGCGATAGAAGAAGATGAGTTGTTCACCAGCCCGATCCAGGAATCGAACCTGGAGCCTTTGGTATGAGAAGCCAGCGCGCTACCCGCTGGACTTTCGAGGCCGGCTACCAATACCTGAGGCCATATATGTAATACTTCTATATTGGCAGCAACCATAGTATAATTATAAAGTAGTCTAACCTGAACTCTCCCCTCTTTTGAGTACAAATTCTTTTTAAATTCTTTCACAATATTTAATTTTGATGTACAAAATTTGTCAACAGAAAACATAGACGGATATTGATTTAAAAACAAAATATTTTCAAAACTCTATTCATAAAATTTTCTGTCAATTTTTGTAAACAAAATAGAAATACATTAAAAATACTCTCTCAGGTTAGACTACTTTTTTATTATACTATGGCAGCAACCTATCTTCACAATGTGTTTTCATTCGGAAATCAAAGGGAATCAAGCTATAGGACAGAAAAAACGAAATTTTGTGAATGTATTTCTATGCGTGTATACATGAGCACTTCTACACATGAACAACTGTCAAATTGCTCCAGGGGCGGTTGAAGAAATTTCAGTTAATTTTTATTTTTTTCCAGTCAATTTTTTTCCTGCTTGAACGCACCTGACTTTTTGCCACTTTTGATAACTGTCAAGGTAACACTTCGTTCAATATGTTAATGTGTGTGACTGACACATAGATGGCGGCACTAATACTAAATCAATATTTTTTTTCGAAATTGTGAACCTTTTTAGGCTTAATTAATTTAATTAATTGATTGGCACGACAGCCCGCTTACGAGAGACTAAGGCCTAGCTTCCCGCAACCACCCGTGTTGTGCGTGTGAATTTTGTACGCGGGTGGAAGGGACCTACAGTTTTATGCCGGTTCCGAACGGCAGGTTGGGAGCTTTTTCATAGGCAAGTTTTACTCTCAGAGGTTTGCCATTTCCAGCTGAGAGGACAGCCACCGAAAGAGAAAACGAGTTTCCCGTTATTTTTTTTTAGGTGTTACTACATGCAGTATTCGATCTTGCGTCGCTCTGCATGCGACTCGTTGGACCGCGCACTAACCAACTGAGCCACGGCGGCTGCTTTTAGGCTTACTGTCAAAATTATATGTCAATCCGACAGTTAGTTTACAAGTTACAGTGCTTTAAGTGACACTACTTTTGAGTTTTCAAAAAAAATCAATTCAAAGCAATTCCGTGTGCTGATTTATCATTGTTTTTTAATGAAAAAAAATACTGTTCAATGCCAGGAATGGCTTGAAAAACATTATTCGGACTCTGCTCCATCAAAAAGAACCATTTGTTATTGGTATGCCGAATTCAAACGTGGTCGTACAGACACCGATGACATTCCATCTACTGGACGGCCAAATGACGCTGTTATTCCGGAAAACGTTGAAAAAACACTGAAAATCATTATGTCCGACCGTAAAGTGAAAGTGGGGGAGATTGCTGACATTCTAAAGATATCAGCAGGCAGTATACACACCATAATACACGAACATTTGGTTATGAAAAAGGTGTTTTCGAAATGGGTACCGCGTTTGCTCACACCGGAGCAAAAACAACAACGAATCGATGATTCAAAGAGCTGTTTGGACATGTTTACGCGCAACAAGTCGGAGTTTTTGCGTCGGTACATCACAATGGATGAAACATGGATCCATCATTTCACTCCAGAGTCAAATCGGCAGTCTGCTGAGTGGCATGCAACCGGTGAAAGCCGCCCAAAGCGTCCAAAGGCACAAACATCGGCTGGCAAGGTTATGGCGTCAGTATTTTGGGATGTGTACGGAATAATATTCATCGACTATCTTGAGAAAGGGAAAACAATCAATAGCGGCTATTATATAGCGTTATTGGAACGTTTGAAAGAAGAAATCGCGATTAAGCGGCCCCATATGAAGAAGAAAAAAGTGTTGTTTTACCAAGACAATGCATCGTTGGAATGATTGTATCCCCCTAAAAGGGGACTATGTTGATGAATAAAAACGAATTTTGGCAAAAAATGTGTTTTAATTAGTTAGTCACACACATTATTGAACGAAGTGTTATATTCGTTTATACGCTTTCTCGCTCATATTTCAATATTGCTGTACTGTGATCTTGGCGAATGTACCTTGAGCTTACTGCCAATATGGAAGTATTACACATTCCACATTATTTTATCATTCTTGGTATTACATATATGCCTAAGGCCAACTGTATTCAAAATTATAGGCCAATATCTCTGATTTCGGTGTTGGTAAAAAGTGTCAACATGGTGGTGAAAAACTGGTTGTCTAACTTTTGTAGAGGATATGAATATAATAAGACCTAGATGCTTTGCACATCGAAAAAACAAATCGGTGGCGATGTGCATGAACGAAGTGCTTAACACAATAGATGTTGCTAAGCACAGGAAAAAAATTTTTCGTATGTTTGCTTGATGTAACAGATGCGTACAATTGTGTGGACATCGTGGTACTTCACCGTTTGATGGTTCTGCCCACTATTTACAAATGGATTTATAATTTTCTCCACAAGAGAAGTTAGGGAATTCCTACAGGGAAGCTGTCTATCCCACTTGCGTTTTAATATTAGGTCTGTCTGGCCAGATTTCCAGTAAAAATTATCCAGTAAAAAATATCAGGAGAGTAAGCCAGCGTACGCTCCCTAAAATCAAACTATCCAAAAAAGTAAACAACCAGCAATTTGTAAGAATTTGCAGGTTTTAACTCTTGGTTACACCAGTGGTACTTCGCACACCCACAATACACAGTAATATCGCGTTCAAACTGACTCATTTAAACTAGTTTAAGTGAAACGAGCTTTTTGTTGAACACAACCGTCCAGACTGCTCAATGCGGTTTAATTTGACAAACAGCTGTTTACAAAAGAAATATCAAAATTTTGTGCAATTTGCTGTGAAAATAAATCGAGTGCGAAATATCGTCCTAATTATCAGTCTGATAAACAACATTTTCAACTTTGTTGAAATGTTAGACAGTTTTTACTCGGATGCAGTCAGAAGGCGAAGAAAGGAGCGGTATCAGTGTATGGAGCGCATAAAAATTGCTAGACAGAAGCACATGATACTGCTCACCAGCTGCATTATTCATAGGCTTTGGAAACAAGTTAGTTTACAATAATTACATAATGTCGTGCTTACTCATAATATTACATGCTTCGAAAAGGAAAGAGCCGGCGACTTTTGGGAAGTCGCTTACCGCGTCAACGATGACAAATTCTTTAAAGAAAATTTTCGCGTGGACAGACAGAGCTTCACCACATTATGCTCAGAACTACGTATTTTGGAGAAGCAGGAAACCAACTGCAGGCAAAGCATCGCCTTAGAAAACAGAATTGCTATTGCGCTGTATGCTCTGGGATCATCTAGTGAATATAGATCGATAGCAAATCTTTTTGGTGTTGGGAAGTCATCTGTGGGATCTATATTAATAGAGTTTTGTGGAGCAGTGTGGAATATCCTAGCGCCAAAATATCTGAATACTCTCCCATTAACGAGGAAAACCATTAAAGAATCAGTGGCAGGGTTCGAAATATTGGGATTTCCACAGTGCTTGGGTGCAGTTGGTATGTATTCATTGTTCATTTATTTTGAACTGCTAACATAATTGCACAATTTCCAGATGGGTGTCACATTGAAGTTCATTCTTCTGCAGCAGACGCGGTGGACTACTATAATTATAAGGGATGGTATTTCACAATTTTGCTCGCTCTTGTTGATTATAGGTAATATAAAATAATGTTAGTATCTCTTTTACGGCTATTTGATTTTAACATTTGCAACTAAAGATATCGCTTCCTATACATCAATATTGGCTGCCCCGGGCGCTGCAACGACTCTTTGGTTTATGAAAAATCAAAACTAAAGACGCAGTTAGACAACTGCCGTCTCCTAAATGAAATGGCACGGCCAATGGGAGCAGTTCAAGTACTAGTCGTAATAATTGGAGATTCTGCATTTCGACTTTCAAACAGGTAATATATTTATTATTGCACGTTTACATATGTATATTGCAAACAACTAAAGTAATTCCTTTTTAGACTCATGAAACCTTTTCCTTTTTCTCTCGAAGCCAATGAAGAGCTTCGAAACTATAACTATATGCTGTCAAAAAGTCGAAGGGTGGTTGAAAATGCCTTTGGACATTTGAAAGCCAGATTCCGAAGGATTGGAAAAGGCATCGACAACCACATGAAAAATGTAAATCTTGTTGTTAAAGCATGCTGCGTGTTGCACAATTTTTGCAACCACAACAACGACAACATTTCAAAAAATGGTTTCATGTGCACCAGCAAGCAGAAACGCTACAAATGTCAACACCTGAATGTGTTTTGGGAAATGAAGATTGCAACGCCGATGATATACGACGAGCAATTGCATCATTTTTAGGTGCTTCAAAAAGAAATGTTTATTGGTGTAAAGATGGACTTGCAGACTTCAAACTTATCAAATTGGAGAAGGAATAAACAGCGATTGTACAAACATATTTGAATGAGTTCAATGATTGGACAAGTTCTTTTGTAAATTTGTTGGTGTTTCTTAAAAACATTACATTCTGTCCAAAAAATTTACAAAGGAAGTTTTTAAATCTTTAAATTCTTTCAAATATTCTTTCATCAACGCGGTTTTTTCTTTTTCCAACTCGATTAGTTCTTTGTCTGCCCGTTCCATTCTTTCACCTTGTTCTTTAATTTCCATTTCAAGTTGGTCAAATTTTTTGAGAATTTGTTTTTGAAATGAAAATTTGTTATTTATAGCAAGATCTCCCCGCGATGGAGATGGTGCAGCACTCGGTGGAGATGGTTCTGCGCTGGGTGTAAGGGTGTAAACAGGAGGGTTAAAGAAAGCAACAGCTGATCTAAAAGTTTCATTTGAGGCTTGAAGCGGTAGGGAAAATTAAGTTAAATCATACGTTTAATGCAAAGGCAAACAGTTCGTTGCGCTCAATCTGCGATTCTTTCCTTTCAGCTTCAGCGGATTAAGCTGAGCAAGACGGTTGTGGGTCAGCAGACTTGCGAACGCACAAGTTCTTTGCAGGTTCCATTTGCCTCCAAAAGTTTGCAAAAATTATTTCGATCATATGTCCGCCAGTCATATGTTTTTCTTGTTCTTCTTCTTACTGGCTAAAAGTTACTGGACAAAATTTCTCCAGTAAAAACTTGCAAGTTCTCACGAAACGAACTGTCACTTTACGCTCTCAGTAACTCTCTCGTTACTGGAGATTTGCCGTCAACAAACAGGATCCAGTAAAAATTTGTACAAATTATTCTCTGCCAAACAGACCTATTTACACTGCTGTTTTGCACGACATGTCTGACAGCAAAAAGCACTTGTACCAATTCGCCGACGATTTTCTGATTATATCTGCTGATACCACGGCGGAAAGTAGCTTACTAAACTTACAAAATAAGACATATATTTTTGTGGAGCAATGCAGGGCCAAATTCCAAGACCAAATTCATGAAGATGGCCAGGGGGTGTAAAAAGGCATTCCGACTCTCGATCATGTCATGTCATGACACAGTGGATCAGGTGACACATATAAAATTCTGTGGAGGGTAATCAGCGCCAATTCCACCATGAAGGAGGACATTATCAGGACGTGAAGGACATTATCAAGATCAAACAAGAAATAGTTCCTGCCTAAAACCTTATTACCAGGCTAACCACGATCAAGGCCGCCTTGAACTTATACAGATCTTTCGTAAGAGCCAAACTGGAATACGGAAGCACAACCTTTGCTAATGCGCCGGCCGGATACAACAAAAAACTACAAACTATAGTCAACGACACTATCAGACGGTGCATCGGAGTCCCCTCTAGTACGGCAACCCATTCCAGGTACGCTCTTGCTGGAGAGCTGCCCCCATGCACAGGGCTATGTGGTTGACGTGTAAGGAGTTAATTACACAATGGTTTACAAATAATAATTAATAATAATAATAAATTGATTGGCACGACAGCCCGCTTACGCGAAACTAAGGCCTAGCTTCCCGCAACCACCCGTGTTGTGCGTGTGAATTTTGTACGCGGGTGGAAGGGACCTACAGTTTTATGCCGGTTCCGAACGGCAGGTTGGGAGCTTTTTCATAGGCAATTTTTACTCTCAGAGGTTTGCCATTTCCAGCTGAGAGGACAGCCTCCGAAAGAGAAAACAAGTTTACCGTTATTTTTTTTTTTTTTAGGTGTTACTACATGCAGTATTCGATTTTGCGTCGCTCTGCATGCGACTCGCTGGGCCGCGCACTAACCAACTGAGCCACGGCGGCTGCCATGGTTTACAAATGTTACCTTAAAAGATCAATTACAGCAGGTGAACCCTCTGAACACGAGTTACGGAACAGTCTTTTTGAATAACAAGGAGATTTTCGACCGTATTAACACTCACACAGAATGATGCCACGGTCTACCCAATGATGCCACGGTCTTTCAGGCAGAAGTCTTGGCGGTCAGGGAGGCCTGCCGACTGGTAGAGAGACACATCAATGATAGGTGTAAGGTTGCAATATTCATTGACAGTCAGGCAGCAATAAAGACTCTACATTCTACCACGCTCCAGTCAATGTTGGTCGAGGAGTGTAGGACGGCTCTGGGCGCGCTAAGTCGCTGCGCTGATATCACCCTCATCTGGGTTCCCGGCCATAGGAACATTGAAGGGAATGAGAGAGCGGACGAATTGGCGTTCGGGGGCCTCGCTTGACGCATCACTGGGTGTCTCGGTTCCGACGCCTTTGGGAGTCGTCAGGAGGAGCTGCTATCTACACTATCTCACCCTTGCCAATCGGAGGTGGAAGTCGCTGTCTTCCTGCCGTACCTCGCGGGAGATGTGGCCCTCCTACAACGAGCCGAGATCCCGCGAGCTTATTAACAAACCACGCACGGACGTCGCTAGGCTTACGGCGATCATCACAGGCCACTGGACTATAGGTCCACATGCGGAGAGGCTAAACATCCCTTCAATACCCATTGCAGGAGTTGTGGGAATTTAGAAGAGAAAGAAACACCAAATCACTTCCTCTGTCACTGCCCAGGTTTGGCAAGGGCAAGATTTAAGTTTCTAGGGAAAAATTGTTCACTTGTTTGACCGATTGCTCGACAGTTAGTCTGGGGAATCTTCTTGTATACCTAACTTCTACCAGGTGGATTTAGTCATACAACTAACCAGGTATAGTTTTCGGTGAGCATGTGGTACCAAAACGGCGTCTATGCGCTAATTGTGACTTGCAGGGGGACTGTGAGTCAGCCACCTCAACCAACCAACACTCACACAGAATTTGAAAGGCATCCGAGATTGGAGATGGGAATGTCAAATATCGAAGGGTCCAAGAGAAATTGTGCAAAGGCAAAATTAATCGCGAAAAAATTGCAAATTAAGGCAGGAGGATTTTTTTCATTCTAGCCACGGACGTTTCGGTAGTGGAGAGTTCTGTAGGCTGTGCTGTGTACAATGAGCAGAATAATTGTTCTCTTCTGTTCAAGCTCGAAGAGAAGTACACTTTCATGACAGGAGAATTGGTTGCAATCCAGCAGGCGAACGCCATAGCCGCAGATAACAGAATCGCAAAACTTGCGATCCTTATGGACAGCCTGTCAGCCTTACAAATCTTGGCTATGGACAAAACCAACAATTATTTGGTGGCTGAGATACACAACTACTTGTATGCTATGAGGAACATAATACACGAGATTCGTTTAATATGGGTGCCAAGTCATGTGAAAAATGAAAAAGCTGATCAGGCTGCCAACCATACATGGCCGCTGTCTTAATATTGACTTCATACGAAGCCTTGATCCGATTGGCAAACAAGATTTGGGAAAATTGGAACAGGGAGTTCAAAGCAATAAGTACGATCAAGGGAAAGGTACTAACGGACATAATGGTGGATGTAAAGAGGAAGCCGTGGTACAAAAACCGAAACTGTAAAATGACGGCGCATGAAACGAAACTGCTAAATAGACTTCTGACGGGACACACATACTGTAAAGCTTAATTTATTCAATTTCAGCGACCTCTGCACCCGTTGTGGCTCGCCGGAAACCCCAAATCATTTAGTCTTTGATTGCCAGGCCCTAAACCTGGTAAGAAACGAGTTTGAATTCTTTAAAAAATATGACAATCTCATGGAGCTACTGAAATCAGAAAACCTTATGGGATACAAAGCCCTATTACAATACATAAAAGCAGCAGATCCAGAAAATTCCTTGTAACTTGTACACTGTCAACACCATCATTGATAGTGGTAGCGGGCACAAAGCACGGCACGTTCAAGCAACGTCTTAAGTTAAGCGTTGTACGCCCCCTTCGCATCAACAACATCTCACACCCTAGAGGTGCCTTCGACAAGCAAGCGCACTTGCAAAAACAGCGCAATTGATAATAAGAATCAGATATACCTTTTCATCGTATGAAGGAACATTTTGAGCAGAGCATATATATAACACTGGATGGTTACATCTACTCGACTAGTTGAAAGATAAACTGGCATTATAAGGGCCCATATAGGTTCCTTGCCATCAAGCACTGTCATCTTGGTGCTATCGATAGTAAAAAAAAAAAATATTCTTTGGGGTAACCAAATAATTTGGTTAAATCTAATATACTTTAAACAAGTAATTGTGTTTGGCGGGATTAAGTTTTGCGAATACAGTAACTCACATGCTTTTTAAATTCAAATTTATTAAATACATATACAAGTGCGAAAAAATTTAGAAATATGAATATGTTGATTCGCAACCTGTCGATTAATTATTAATTAAAATCCATCTTCATCATCCTCTGCCATTTCCTTAGCTAGTTCCAAGTCCTGCTGCTCACGCTCTCTGCGCTCTTCGGCACTTTCTAAATCCTTGCCATACGATTTCGGTGGATAACGCATCGCCTTGACACTTTGGTTGTGAAGATCCAAACAGAAGGAAATGCGCTCGTGAAACGCTAGTTGCGGCTCGCGTGTGCTGTATATGTCTGTACTCTCCTTGCTTCGCATGTAGTTTTGTTCGGGATCAAGAGTGGCTTCAATGACGCCATCTCGAATAGCCTTCGCCACGATAAACTCAGCATCCTCTGCGGAATCGAGCATCAACCGCTTGGCAATATCATTCGGGGAAATCCGCGAGTATGAGAGACCAATAGAACGGATTGCGGTTTTAATCACATTGTGACGTAGACGGATAATTAGCGTGTATGTGTGGTCTTGCTGAAACTTTGGACCAAAGTTTTGTACAACTTCACCGAAGCGCTTTAAGTTACCTAAGCGAACGGCCTGTGTCAACTGGAAATATGGACCTAATGATTTGCGTAAAGCTGCTTGACGGAAAATTTGTCGCTCTGGTATGTTGCCTAGGAGCAGCTCTACAACAATGATCAGTTTCTGTACAGTCTGGCGGAAACCCACGGCTGCGTTCTGGGGAGCCTTACGCAGAGCCTGCACCAAATGTTTGTGGGCGTCGCTGTACTCCAATTTTGCGGCTTTTATACGGCCCAAGTAATATAAAAATCGCGCCCATTCATTATTGCTCGCAGAAACTGGAAATATAGACTTCTTAACCAGTTTGTCCGCCTGGTCATAAAGCGAATAGTGAAGATAGTTGCGCAATAGGCAGTTTATTAGCACGGCTTGTCCCTCAAAGTCATTTCGGAGTGTAGCCGTGCGCAGCCTGGCGTGTAAAAAAGCTCGAATAGTTTCCAGGCAATTGTTCAACTCCGTTACACGAGAGTAGTAAAAGTACGATTTGGCGCCGATCAAGTCCAAAGTTCGCCGATTCTGCCCAACGATTTTATCCATTAGCGCTTCAGCGCAGCTTGACGCACGCTTTAGATCGTTATCATCGATCAGTTTCACAAGGAGCAGTAAATTAAAGTACGCATCCACCTCGGCTATAGGCGATTTAGTTGCCAAACGACTTTTTGGCACATCCGGTTCGAGAGTTCCCGTTGGTATTATAGGAGCCAACGTCAAAACTGCTTCGCGATCGGCTCCAGCTGGGTAAATGGTCTGCACGACATTTCGGAGCGTAACAGCATTGAGCTTACGACGCGTATTAGGCAAAGCGCGCAATACCCTCAGAATAAACCTTAATTTAACAATCATTACAAGCCACAATGCAAATTACATCAAATACCCACCGGGATTCCTTGGACGTAACTGCCCTCTCAATCTGGCGAATTTGTTCCCGAATTTCCAAAATGGTCAACACGTCCTGATCTTTTTTTTGATCCGCTGTGTTTTCCACTGCTGGTTCTACTTCCATATCCACATCCTGTGTTGCAAGCTCCGTGGTATTTGTCATTGTTACAGACAATTCGCAAAAACAATGTAATTCCGGTGTACAACGAGCACAGATTTTCGATTTGCCTAAAAATGTCGAGTAATGATGTAGACGGAATGATTGAAATTGGAACAGTTCTCAAATAGACCAGAACTGCCAGATGATAGCAATTAAGGCTGGAGCAGAATGCGAAGCTGTAGTTTGCAGTTACAGCGATGTCCCGAACCCATTCAAGACGCCAGCGCCTCGCCAATTGACTTCGAGGAAGCGTCGGCATAACGCATCGACGTATAGTCAATTACGTAAAGCAATTAACACACCAATTCTGTACACTTAATAAATTCACCATATTGACCATTATACAAAAATAGAAGGTAGAACCGCTGTCAATTGTTATTGACGTTTTTCTTATTTGCCAAAAGCTTGAGTCGTGATACCACTTCGTTGTAATACTAAATTAGGGCTATTTAAGGTTCTAAGGATTTAGATCTTTCTTAAACCAAACACGAAATAGACATTTCAATGTGACTAATTCATTTTATTTAGTAATATTATGGCACGTCTACGGTTTCCATGGCGCCGCCATTTGATGATGTTTTTAGATAGATTGACCGAAAATAAATCGAAAATGAGGAATAAAATTTTTCGATATCTCGTAAGATTGCATATAACGGTAAATCTACAGTTATATACATTGAATTCATATTCGTTGCGAATTTAACTTTGAACCTCGATATCTCGAAAACGAAGCGAGATATCGAAAAATTTTATTCCTCTTTTTCGATTTATTTTCGGTCAATATATCTAAAAACATCATCAAATGGCGGCGCCACGGAAACCGCAGAATCCCCAATATTATTAACTTTTAAACAAGCAACAACGCAATGAATGGTACAAAGGTAAATTACTATGTTAATTTTTTTTTAATTTTTTATTAATATTCATTTGTTGGTGTTTTTAAATTGCTGCTAATGAAGCTGATAACTATCAAGTACTTACGGCTTCGAGCATTTGCGTTTAGGTGTCTCCTTCCATTTCCAGAAGAGATTTCTTCTTTGGAGATATGAATGGAGCAAACAAACGGCTTCTTGGGTTGGTCATTGAGGTTCACGTTACCGCACTATTATGGCAAATAGTACAGGTATTGTGACTACCGTTAAAGCAACAACTGATATCGTATTTTTTATTAATTATTATTAAATTTCTCAAGAACCTACGCTTCGTTTTTCTAGAACTGTTATTTTTTTGTTTGCTTTGACTTCTTTGAATCAGCTGATTTATAGAAAAGGACTAGATTGCCAAGTTGCTTTGTTTACATATGTTTACAATCTAAACAAAATACATTTCAATATTGTTGACGTAAAAAAATGTTCAAGGGATTTTCTAACAACAGTACGGTAGCACATTTTCAAAGAAGAACGTCAAAAAGACCTTTAGTGTCAGATGCGCAATATGGCGGCTAAGAAGAAGCATTGGCTCTAGCTTCTATTTTTGTATCATGGTTTTTACTTTTTGTCAAAAATTGGCATTCTATTACTAAAAATAAAAGCTTTTTCCTTGATAAATTGTCATGAGTGTGAATGCTATTGACAACAGCATACAAATTGAAATTTTACCTATTGAAAATGGAAGAATTGTGTATGTAAACACTTTTAGCGGTTGAGGAGGATAGAAGAGAAGAAATCAGAAGCAGAAGAAAACAAATAATTTGCTTTCGTTGAGCGAAGAAGAATTCATGAAGAATTTTCGGTTGACTCGTGCCTTGTGGCATCGATTAATTAAGGACTTGGCGCCACATGACACACAGAGAATATCGCTATCTTTGCCCATACGCGTTCTGGCGGCATTGCATTTTTTTGGACATGGATCCTACCAAATATGCGTTGGTAATAACTGTTATTTGGCTATGAGGCAATCATCTGCCTGACAAAATTGTAAGAATTATCAATAAAAATTTAAAAATATTTTCAAAAATTACTTTTGTTCCAATTTCTTTTCTTCCAATATTTGTCTTATTTTTTAACAAATTGACAGCTATCGTATATTCACCTTATGTTGAATTAAATGAGCTATTTACTTTATCAATGTTGCATCAGAATGCCAACAAGGCTTTTGCTTGATAAACATTTTGACAAAATACCTTGATAAAAATTTGTCAAGAATACACAGAATTAGGCTGTAAAAATGAATTCATACTCAAAATGTAGAACTTATAGCCTATTAGCCTATTTCCACTGGGCCTTAACTGCAGTTTACGCTTAACTGCAGTTTGACATCGAATTTAAATGCTCAAATTCCCATACAATTGTTTTGTACTAAAGTGCGTGAACTCACTTTCAAAACTGAATTAACTCAGTTTTGCCATTTACAGATGTCTAACAGAAAATTTTATGTTGAAAGCGGGAGCAATATTCACAAATGTACAAATTTTGATAGCATGCTTTCAGGGGCTGCAAAAGCCGTACGAACACAAACGAGAGAAGGCATTTGAGTTACGTTCAGTGTGGTTAATTGTTTCCCAAAAGAACTACTTTTACCGGCATTTTCAGCATAAATACAAATCGTCTGTCATAAACGAAGTGAATACTTCTATTATTTGTAAATAATAAATGCTGAAATAGCAAATACAAAAAGTAAATTTTCCATGAACCCTCTTGACATTAAAAGTTCAGACAGCTCTGATATCAAACAGCCGACAACTTTCACAAATGAAATAGACATTGACAAATGATAAATAAATTGATAAAAAATAAATAAATTGATAAATTTTCACAAATATGAAAACGCAGACATGCCTAGACTGTTGAGAGGGAAAGCGTAGTGGTTTTGCTAGTGAGGCTTTGGAAAAATCAAATTCTACATTTATTTCTGGGCAGCCCCAGCTATACCCATCGCCGCCATCTCCTTGTATACGTATGTGTGGTTTCTTGTAGCCTCTCTAGTACATGAAAACCACTCCGCTTTCTTTCTCAACAGTCTAGGAATGTCTGCGTTTTCATATTTGTGAAAATTTATCAATTTATTTATTTTTTATCAATTTATTTATCATTTGTCAATGTCTATTTCATTTGTGAAAGTTGTCGGCTGTTTGATATCAGAGCTGTCTGAATTTTTAATGTCAAGAGGGTTCATGACAAATTTAACGTTTTTTATTTTCTTTTTCAGCATTTATTATTGGCAAATAATATAAGTTTTGACTTTGATTAAGACAGACAATATGTATTTTTGCGAAAAATGCAGTGAAAAGTAATTGTCTTGGCAAAAAATCTACCACACGAACGCAGTTAAAATCCCTTCTCTCGTTTGTGTTTGTACGGCTCTTGAAGCGCCTGAAAGCATGCTATCAAAATTTGTACATTTGTGAATATTGCTCCCGCTTCTAACAAAGAATTTTCTGTTAGACGTCTGTAAACGGCAAAACTGAGTTAATTCAGTTTTGAAAGTGAGTTCACGCACTTTGATACAAAAACAATTATATGGGAATTTGAGCATTTAAATGCGACGTGACGTTGTGACGTTGCGTTTGTGCTCCGGCGCGCGGTGTTGCCACAGCGCAAGTATCGGTACGATAGTCGGTGCGCACAGCGCCACCTACCCGTGGGGTTGCGTTCTGCGTTTCGACGCACAGTGCTGCCACAGTGTCTGGACTTAGTCCCGACACGCACTAAATCACTTGTTTTACAATAAATATTTATAATATATTGAAATAGAAAAAATTTTTCATAAAGTGACCAGACGTGCGGCTGAGGGTCCAATGGAGGACCCGGGACGCAACAGCAACAAAAGCGGCGGTAAAAGCCCTGGTAAAGAGGCCCGAGGACCTCAACTCAAAATGGATGTGGCGGACGTAAACTGCCCTACAAAGGTCTCCGGACCTCAATGTAAAACGAGCATAGCGGATGCTAGTCAGCCGCCCGTAGATACCGGAGCCGCCGCGAAAGAAGGGTCACCTGAAGTCGATAGACCAAGGCTCTGTGGCGCCGCAAAAAGAGGCTAATCTACCTAATAAGAAAAGGAGTGCCAAGAGAAGAGGCGTTTGAGAGGGCACGCCTTCCAATGCCAACAAACCCAAAAAACAAAAATTCTTTGTCTAAGAGGACCCGGTCAGTGGAGCAAACTCCACCAGAGGCCTCAGACAAGAAGAAAATACGGGAGGAGGGGCCCTCCACTTCAAAACCAGCAGCTCATCCCAGTAAAAGGCAGCCCACTGCCTCATACAGGGACGCCCTGCAAGGGGTTAGTATGGCTGTACTACCAAGGGACTATCCGGATACGGTCCTATCTACTGAACAAATGGACTTCATTCAGGGGGCCATTTTGGACAAAATCCTGGACAGTGGTTCTGTGCGTCCTCAATTTCTGGGGTCCATCTACAAGGCAGGATACCTTGTCCTGCACTGTAAGGAGGACACAACTGCCGAGTGGATGAGGTCCATCATGTTAGAAATGGTACCGTGGGAGGGTGCCTCACTGTGGGCCGTAGAGGAATCAAAGGTTCCTCACTCTAGGGTCGCAGTGGGATACTTCCCGAAATCCGCTGGTGTTGAAACCCAGAAAATCCTGAGGTACCTCCAGGTCCAAAATACAGGCCTAAACACGACGGCCTGGAGAGCCCTAAGAAGAGTTGAAAAGGGCTCTAACGCCATGCTGGTTCTTGCTGTGGACCAGAAATCAGCAGCGGCTATAGAGGCAGCTAAGGGCAGAGCTAGTTTCTGCCTGGGCCAAATTAGCCTCAAACTGAAGTCTGAAGACACAAGTGCCGATGAATTGGCAAAACAATTAGATGAGGTGGAGATCGTGGAAGAAGAGTCTGACTCTCTCAGTGGCTCCAAAAAGTCAGAGGAAAAGGCATGAGATGCGTGCAAATAAATCTTCACCATGCTAAGGGGGCCACAGCGGAACTCAGCAGAAGATTTATCAACGGCACTACTACCATAGGCCTGATCCAGGAACCCTGGGTCAACAAAGGCCGCATACAAGGCCTAAACATCAAAAACTATCAGGTAATATATGACAATAATGCAGCTAGACCAAGGGCTGCGGTCATCATAGACACCGGTATTAATTTTCTACCTTTTACAGAATTCTTAGACGGTGACACAGCGGCGATAGTCCTGGAGGTGATGCAATATGGGATTAAGACTGAGGTAGTTATAGCCTCAGCCTACTTCCCTGGGGATGCTGCCGAAATTCCACCACCAACAGTGAAAAATCTTGTGGACCACTGCAGAGCCCACGGAAAAAACCTTATCATAGGCTGTGATGTCAATGCCCACAACGTAGTATGGGCTAGTACGGATACAAACAGTAGAGGTGAGTTACTCCTTGACTATTTATTAACCAGTAATATGGCAATTGCAAATAAAGGTAAAATACCGACATTTGTAAATGCCATACGACAAGAGGTACTCGACTTAACTCTAATCACTAACAAAACCTCTGATCTGATTCAGAACTGGAGAGTCTCAGAAGAGGACTCAATGTCGGATCATAGGTATATTTTCTTTAATATAGAAGGGCCGACAAAGAGTGTCTCACTCTACCGTAGCCCAAAACAGACAGACTGGAAGAGATATGCAGAAAATATCTCAACAAAAATAACAAGTCACAATCACTTCATTAGGACAACAGAAGAACTAGACAGAGAAGTTGCAAACATAACTGACGTACTCACAAACTCGTACCATGATTGCTGTCCACTCAAAACTAAGACCTCCACGAAGAGTGTCCCATGGTGGAACAACAATCTGGCACAACTTCGAAAATTGGCTAGGAAGGAATTCAATAAGGCCAAAAGAACTAACTTCTGGGATAACTATAGGAAAACCCTTACAAAGTACAATAAAGAAATAAGATATTCCAAAAGAAGATCTTGGAAAAAATTCTGCGAGGATCTGGGGGACATTCCGGCAACGGCCAGAATCAAAAGTACCCTGTCCAAAGGACATACTAATCCGATAGGCACACAAAGGGACGCTAATGGTACCCTAACAAACTCATTTGGAGACACTCTAGAGCTTCTTTTAAAAACTCATTTCCCAGAGTGCAAAATATGTGAAAGGGGTCAATGCACTCCCGAAATTATCTCACCTGTAAAGCCTAGGCCAGGTGATACCATAGCTAACAAAATTATTAGCTTTGATAGGGTAAAATGGGCGATCAACTCATTTAAGCCCTACAAATCGCCAGGACCAGATGGCATATTTCCGGCACTCCTCTCAAGGGGCACGGATAAACTAATTCAAAAAATGGTTCTAATCTACAGAGCCAGTATTATACTTAGTTATATTCCAAAAGTCTGGAGGGAGGTAAGGGTTATATTTATACCTAAAGGGAGTAACAAACCCCCTGACTCCCCCAAATCCTACAGGCCCATCAGCCTCTCATCGTTTATGTTAAAAACAATGGAAAAGCTTATAGACCTCTACATAAGGGAAGAGGTACTATTACAAAGTCCACTACATAAATATCAATTTGCATACCAAAAGAACAAATCAACTATCACAGCACTGAGTTGCTTGGTGACAGATATAGAAAAAGCACTCGATGCAAAAGGCATAGCCCTATGTACATTTATGGACATAGAGGGCGCCTTCGATAATGCTATCTTCCAATCTATGGTATTAGCCCTCTCTAATAGAGGGACAAACCACAAGGTTACCAATTGGATATGCAGCATGCTAAATCAAAGGGTAATAACCGCTAACTTAGGACCCGCAGTACTAACCATCAACGTAGTAAAAGGCTGCCCGCAAGGTGGGGTTTTATCTCCCTTATTGTGGTCTATACTGGTTGATGAATTAGTTAAATTACTAAATTCGAAAGGATATAAAACTATAGGCTTCGCGCATGACCTAGCAGTAATAACAAAGGGCACGCATGAAGGCACATTGCGCGACCTTATGCAAAAAGCTCTAAACGAAACCTGGAACTGGTGCAGTAGAGAGGGGCTATCAATTAACCCCAATAAAACTACCATCGTTCCATTTACAAGAAAACGGAAGCTTGATCTTTCAACACTAAAAATAAATAATATAACTGTACCCATTAAGGCTGAGGTCAAATATCTAGGAATTACCCTAGATCAAAAACTCACCTGGGAACCGCATTTAAACACAGTCCTCAAAAAAGCAATGAAATCGCTATGGACCATAAGACAGTTACTGGGTAAATCTTGGGGCCTTTCACCCCGTATGACATCCTGGGCGTACACACAAATGGTAAGACCCATCATACTATATGGTGCTCTAGTATGGTGGGGCAAAACCAATCAGAGCACAACAATAAAAAGATTAAACAGAGTTCAAAGGTTTGCATGCCTTAGCATTACGGGAGCAATGAAAACAACCCCTACTGCCGGCATGGAAGCCTTACTCGATCTAACACCGCTACATATAGCCATCCAAGAGGACGCAATCTTAAGTGCACTCACGCTATATAGGCATAACCTACTTAAACAGGGCAACCTAACGGGCCACTTGGCAATTTTAAAACAAATAGAGGACACCATCCACAAATCCTCATATCTTGACTTCATGAAACCCCATTTCAGCCCAACAAGGAAATATATAGTTGACTTTCCGACTAGGGAACAGTGGGAAAACAACCCGAAATGGTTAAAAGAGGACGCTCAAAAGTGGTACACCGATGGCTCTAAAACACCTTGTGGTGTAGGAGCTGGAGTAGTGGGCCCTGGGGTGAGCTACAATACCTCAATATTTCAAGCTGAACTCTATGCAATATATGAGGCAGTTCGAACAATTGCTAAAATGCACCCTCAAGGAACAACGTTCACCATACTTTCGGATAGTCTGTCAGTTCTAAAAGCACTTGACAGCTACTCCTACACATCAAAAATCCTGCTTGAATGCCACAAGGAACTCAACGCCCTAGGGACCCAGAACAGGGTTGTGCTCGTCTGGATTCCTGGGCATGAGGGCCATGGTGGCAACGAAAGGGCAGACACACAAGCTAAAAATGGTGCAGAAAGCCCATTCATAGGGCCGGGCCCGATGTTTGGATTCGGTAAAACCGACCTAAAACAGGACATCCACAAATGGATTCAGAAACAAAAACAAAAATACTGGAATAATATTGAGGGACTACGGCACTCGAAAAGATTCCTAAACTTTAACACAAAACGAGCTAAATCTGCTATACTTCTTAGCAGGAGACAACTCAAAATCCTATGTGGCGCTCTAACCGGCCACTATTCTTGTAACTACCACCTCCACAAGCTTGGCTTGGTCGTCGACAAAACATGCAGATACTGCAATGAGGTCGATGAAACAATGGAACACGTTATCATAAACTGTCCAGCTCTGGCACACAGACGTGCAAAGTTTCTAGGGAAACATATTCTCGGTGATGAGGACCTGATGCAAATATCGCAGAAAGGTCTGATTCAATACCTGAGCACATAAAACACCAGATGATTCAAGGGGCACAATAAACCTACTAGGTTGCAGTGCGCAAGGGCATTGTCCCTACCCATTATCATTACATTACATGACATTACATTTAAATGCGATGTTGAATACATTTAAGGCCCGGTGGAAATATGCTATCTCAGTATAGTCGGAGTGCAGCAACAACTTTTTCATGCTATGGACCTACAGGTCATGAAAGCCCTAGTGACCTTTCTTATCGTTTCCTCTAAATTTCTTTTCCAGAGTCGTTTCTAATCTAGTATAACATCTAGATATTTCACCTCTTTCTGGAATTCTAACTCTGTCCCATCCAAACGTATAAGTTTTAAGAGCATCAAGTTTATATTTCCTAGTGAAGGGTACAACAGTGGTCTTCGCCGGATTTATGTTCAGCCCAGAGTATAATAATAAAGTAGTCTAATCAAAGAGAGTACCCCTAATGCATGATCAAATAAACAAGGTGAAGTAAGTTTTGACAGCTAATTTTGTATGCTGCATCAGTTGAACTGTTGCATTCAAAAACGATTAAAAAGGAGGAAAATGCAGGCTTTTTCTACTAGATGGCGCTAACAATAGTAGTAGAATTCGTAACCAATTCGAAGAAAAACAGTTAATAAATAAGTAAATATTTGTATCAAATACGAGGACGGGTCAATAAGTCCGCGACTTTTTGGATTTCCCGCCTCTTAATTGAAATGGCAACACTGCTCCCGTCAACAGTCATCTGTCAGTTGACTCTTGTCAAAAATTGAACAAGCTGCGACATTTAGTTTGTTTTTGACAGCCTTTAATTTCAGACTACCGCGTTGACTGAGAAGAAAATGGAAAAAAGTGAATTTCGTGTGCTCATGCTTTCCGCCGAGCCATTTCTTTAAGTTGAGGAACAAGAAGTGACTATTTCTGGGGCTAGATCGGGTGAATAGGCGGGATGAGGGAGCAATTCGTAGCCCAATTCATGGATTTTTGCCATGGAAACTGCACATGAGCACACGAAATTCACTTTTTTCCATTTTCTTCTCAGTCAACGCGGTAGTCTGATATTAACGGCTGTCAAAAACAAACTAAATGTCGCAGCTTGTTCAATTTTTGACAAGAGTCAACTGACAGATGACGGGAGCAGTGTTGCCATTTCAATTAAGAGGCGGGAAATTCAAAAAGTCACGGAATTATTGACCCGCCCTCGTCCCATAATTTTAACAGTAATAATTTAAATATGTTTGTAAATGTGTTGTGCACATTTAATACGGGTTTATCTGCTAAACATATCTCCTTAAAAACATAATGCCAATTATGTTAAGAGAGTGGTGTACGATTTTTCCTGTATAAATTCTTCAATTCTCTTAATACCTTAACCTCTTAACATGAAAAAACGGGTTTTGAACATAACGAAAATTATTTTAAAGGGAAAGCGTATAGACTCAGTAGATACATACTGTAACGATAAGACAGTCTGTCGCTGTGCAAAGCAACCCTGTCGCTACGCGCCGTGCTATAATTCAATCTGGCAACGATGACCGCGATAATGATGGCAACTTTTAGTCCAACCTGGCAATGATGGAAACTTTTAGTCCAACCTGGCAATGATGGTCGCGATCATCATGGAAACCTTTAGTCCACTCCGGAATGTGCGAGAACGATCTGCGCGATGGCCGGACAGGTATAAAAGGCAGCCGGGTGCGGCGCAGCGAGTCAGTCTGATTTTGACTAGTGAAGGTGCCACACGGAGTAATTAAGCAAATAATTAAGTGTAAAGACAGTGAAGTGAAAAAGTGTGAAATAAAGTGGTTTTTATTGACTGCGTTGGAATAATTAAAGTTGTCTTATTTTCAAATTGCACAATCCAGTGATACGTAACAGCCCACTAGACTTAGTATTCGTCACATTTGGTGTCAGAACTGAGATTGTGGAAAATTGAAAGTAAACAAAAAAATTAATAACTAAATAAATAAAATTATAAAAGCACGGACATGATTAAACTCGAGCTGCTGAAGGTAGACCAGCTGAAGAAGGGGCTGGCTGCCTGGAATTTGCCGACTGCTGGCGGAAAGGTGGAGTTGCAGTTGCGCTTGCGAGAAGCATGTGAGACACGAGGCGTCGATTGGACTGTGCACGAGTTCGGAGCGCAAGAACTAGAGGCGTCGGCCAAGGTGGAGGAATCGCCTGCTGCTGCTGCGTCGCTGCAAAGTACGGCTGCAGCGGCAGCGCCACTACAAGCATTGGACATGAGCCAGCTAATGGTTGCACTTAAACGCATGCTCGAGACCTCCAACCATGAAATGGCAGCGAAGCTGGAAACTACGAATCTCGAAATTTTGGCAAAAGTCGAGACTACAAATCAGGAAATAGCTAAAATGGAAACGGCGAACCGGGAAATGTCAGCAAAACTGGAAAATGCAAATCGGGAGTTGTCCAGCAAGCTTCAGGAAAATTCTGCGCGCTTGGAGCAGAAGGTGGAGGAAATCTCAGACAGGATTAATGGGAAAGTCGAGCACCTGGAGACGCGGGTAGAGCACTTGGATAAGCGAGTCGACGACCTGGATGATTCCCTGAAAAACGAGTTGGCGATCTGGATGATTCCCTGAACAAACGTGTTGACGATCTTGATGATTCCCTGAACAAAGTCTTGATGGTCTGGAAGATTCGATGAACAGAAAGATGGACGAGTGGCTTAGGGAGGTACACCCGCGAGAATGGTTGCCGCCGGTTCCGGAAAATGTTGCCACCCGAGCAGGAGTGCCTACTTATGATGGGACTACGCCGTTCGATAAATTCAAGCTACAATTCGACCTGGCTGCTCTAGCAAATCAGTAGACCGATGTAAGGAGAGGTCGGAGATTGGCGCTGGCTCTTATAGGTGCTGCGGCTGAGGTAATAAAATCAGTTCCAGAATGTTTACGAAGTGAGTACGAGATCGTCATAAGGGCGCTGGCAGCCAAATACAGCGACGAGCACAACAGAACGCTGTACTACTGTGAGCTGAAGAACCGCAGGAAAAGATCCAACGAGGCGCTGCAGACATTGAGCGGCTCGTGCAGCTGTGCTACCCGTCCTTCGGCGCTGATGATCTCGAAAGGATGAAGATAGAGGCGTTTATTGAAGGTCTTCATGATCCGGAGACACGTCGCAGTGCGTTGATGATGGGCAAGCCGACATTTAGGGAGACGGTGACCAGCGCGATGATATATGAGGCGATATGGATTGGGAGCAATCGGTATGCACCTGCAAGGATACGCCAGATCCAGCCAGACAACGACATTACGATCCAGGCCATAAGCTCTGAGCCACCGGACAGGCCACGGGTGGTCTCCTCTAAAGTTGTTTGCTGGGTATGTGGCTCAGCCAACAAGCGCAGGGCTGAGGACGAGGAGCCGTTAAACTGAAACGGGTCAGCCCAAAGGGGCGTGAACTGATCCCCACAATCTGCCGCCCCACCATCCTTGTCTCACAGCTGAAACGACAGCCCAGCAGCTTGACAATTGAAGGAAGGATAGATGGAAAGTTGTTCGTGTTGACACTGGATACTGGAGCGTCATATTCGATCATAAAAAGGAAGCTGCTGAAGAACTGGGAACCGCTGCATGGCATACAGCTGCGGACTGCGACTGGCGAGAGCGCGCCGGTAAGAGGGAAAGTTACAAAAACGATTGCTATCGGCACCAGCAGCCTGGAACATGAGTTCATCGTCGCGGATATAATGGACGACGTGGATTTCATGATAAGGCACGGTTTTACGCTGGACCTGAAGGAAAATATGCTGAGATATGCCAACGTTGAATTCCCGCTGCACACAGGCTATGAGCGAAGCGTGGCGTAAGGAAGGTTGTATCGTGTCAAAACACCAGGATACCAGCGAATTCCGAGGCGAATGTGTGTGGGCAAAGATGGACGAGGACGATGGGACGAGTCGGCTGTGGGTTGTAGAAGCACCGAAACAAGGACACGACAACATCATCATCGGACGAACATTAGTGGAACCTAAAAATGGCAGAATACCAGTCAGAATACTGAACCCCCTGAATGCACCCAGATATGTCCGGAAAGATGAGGTGATTGGCGTGTGTAAGGAAGCTGTAGCAGTGGTCAATTGCGAGAGTAGCCCGCCTGGAGGTAATAAGAAGAGAAGGCGGAAGAACAGCCATAGTGAAGCACAACATCGACACCGGAAGTGCAAAACCGATTCGCTAACCGCCAAGACGAGTTCCTCTGGCCAAGAGGGAAGAGGTCACAAATTTGATAGAAAACATGCGGAAAGAAAAGGTCATAGAGCCTTCTTCGGGCCCCTGGTGCTCGCCGGTCGTGCTAGTCAAGAAAAAGGATGGCAGTACCCGATTTTGTGTGGATTATCGGAAGCTCAATGATGTGACCAAGAAGGACAGTTATCCACTACCTCGGATCGATGACACCCTGGACACACTGTCAGGCACACAGTGGTTCTCCACGCTCGACTTACGCAGCGGCTATTGGCAGGTAGAGCTTGCAGACAAGGACAAGGAGAAAACGGCTTTCAGTGTTGGCGATAGTTTGTGGCAGTTCACCGTCATGCCGTTTGGACTCTGCAACGCACCAGCAACATTCGAGCGGCTAATGGAACGCGTGCTAAGAGGGCTGCATTGGCGGACGTGTCTGGTGTACCTCGACGACATAATCGTAATGGGTAAAAACTTCGACGACCACCTGGGAAGGCTAAAGGAGATATTCGAGCGGATACGAGAAGCCGGGCTTAAACTCAACCCAAAGAAGTGCTCGCTGTTCCAATAGGAGGTCAAGTATCTGGGTCATACGGTTTCCGCCCGCGGAGTACATACGGATGAAGGCAAAATCAGGGCGGCGAAGGAGTTTCCTGGGCCTGTGCACAAACTGACGACAAAGAGCCAAGCTTTCGAGTGGAACGAGGAGCAGGAACAGGCTTTTGCTCGTCTGAAGGAAACACTGTGCAGTGCCCCAATTCTGGCCTTCCCCGTTCCTGGGGAGATGTTTGTGCTGGATACGGATGCAAGCGGGAATAGTATTGGCGGTGTGCTATCACAGCAGTGGCGTCCCCAGGGGGGGGGGAGATTAGGGGGATGGATCCCCCCTTGGTCGGAGAATTCACTTATGCAATTTGCTATAACAATATGGAATTGTGAAACATTTTTACTATTTGCTTTATCGCTTCTGTAATCACCCACTTAAAACCTAATAACTGAACCTCCCATGATCTGGCCAGACCATAATGTAAACAAGATGATAGTCGAGGATTGTTGTTAAGGATATACAAAAACCAGAAAGTGTGAATACAATGATTTCTTTTGCTTGTCTACATTATTTTTACGTAAAACGGTGAAAATATACTAGAATAATTAAGTAAATAGCGAGTTTCAACTTTAATGAGTTAATTTTAAAATTAAAAAAATACGGCAGTAAAGCAAAAAAATAAAAAAAATGTATAAATGTAAAATACGTTACTTATGGATCTACTTCAGGTGCTTGACCAATGCAATTATTTCAACAATATAATGCAGTATCATGACTAAACCACATTGAGATTTTACATTCGACACATACAAATCGGGTTTTGATATATATATTTCTGGATTCCTTGCACTGTTTATAATTCTGGACTGCTTTGCCAAAGAAAAATATGCAAAACATGCTCTACATGTTGTTGTTCATGCTGAACTGGCCGGATATCGTTTTCCTTGTCGCCTTCGTCGTTGCTATCATCACATTGAACTATCTAAACGACCATTTTTTCTATCAGTATCAGAAGCTTCGTTTTGTTCAGGGCCAAATGAAAGCGTGAAATTGGCAGCACCGTTATTATTGCCTCTCGCAGCAAATTATTTAATATCTTAAATTCGTTGCTCTAAAGCATTAGTTTCCGCTATTGCTAAGACAATTTTTTTAGAGATTTTCCTCTCTGATTTAACTCCAGCGTCGAAGTTCAAAAACAATGTGCACCTGATTCTCAAAATAGCATTCCCTTCCTTTGATCTCTGTCACAGAAAACACCCAATCGAATTGGAAAATGGATAAGTATTAATTTTGAATATGTTCCAACATTATTTTCCAACAAAAATTATAATTTATTAACCCAAAGAAAATAAAAGCCAAGGCGAACGAAAAACACTTGGACCAGGTACATTTTGCGCCAGCTAATTTACGTCACTATTAACGGGATGGCACGAAAAAAGTGCTTCAAATCGGGTCAGATGGAAAAACCTAGTTGAAAATATATATATAATATAAAAAAATATTTATAAACAATTCTGACAATAATTACGTCGAAAATAACAAACAAAAACTGAAAATAACTGGCAAATTTGTATGAAAATACACCATGGTCTGGCCAAGCCATGGTTTTGGGTTTTGTGCTTAGAAAGGATCAGTTAAGGATATCATGAAATTTGAGCTCGATAGCTTAATTACAACATTACTAAAGTGGATCCAAAGTTCAATATGGTCTGGCCAGAACCGGATACCCGCAGAAGGGTTAAGAATAAATGAATAAAAAAATCAGCATTGCATTTGTTCTCGCAGAATAGTTGTATTTTCAATGTTCCCAAAAGTGTCGACTATTTACCAAAATAGTAATCAAACGCAGGCTTCATGCCAACCCTGCATCAGCTGTTGAAATTAAAAAAAAATTCACTTACAGAGTTTTGGTGAATTGCGGGTAAACATGGAAACATGGTCACCTCTATCATAATTAAATTTCAGAACGTCATAAATTTTGTAAATGTTTGATTTCTTTTACATAGCTGGTGTGCTTTTTAAAATACGTCTTTTGAGTTTTTCGTAATTCTATTAGGAGTTGTTTTCGAAATGTCATATCTTAAAATAAACTTGAATTTTTTGGTTGGGATTTTATGACTTAAAAATACATGTCGCTTGAATTTTTTGTTTTAAGAAGTTTATGTTAGTATATGTATACATATATGTATGTATGTATGTATGTACAATTTTATTCAACATGTATTAAAAATAATACGCAAAGATGAAAGTATAAAAATGGCGTTAAACTGCATTTTTTGCATATCCCCCGCTTCCCGAAATCCAGGGGATGCCACTGTATCACAGATAATAGATGGCCGGGAAAAAGTGATAGCGTACTACAGTAGAGTTCTATCGAAACCGGAACGCAACTACTGTGTGACACGGAGAGAACTGCTGGCGGTATTGGACTGCGTAAAACACTTCCACAAATATCTGTATGGACAAAGGTTTCGCCTGCGCACAGATCATGCGGCATTGAGATGGCTCCTGAACTTTAAAGATCCTGAAGGGCAAGACTGCGCCCTCAGGCGGCGGGGTTTCCAATCAGCGGCATGCGGTTGGGGATCCGGCTGCGGTGGAACGCAGAACCACCATGATGGTCAGCGCCAGGGCCAAGGAGTTCGTGAGGGCACAACCCGCGAATGCAACTCACCATGACCGGCGTACTGCGACACGGATCCTTCGGCGACTGGCAACCTCACTGATAAGGGAGGACCAAGTCTCCAAAGAGGACTTTGCCAAAGTACAGAGGGGCATTGTGTGGGCCAAATCAATAATTCCGGACTTCGAACTCGACCGGTATGGTAGGACTGAGGTCGCCAATCGCCAAAGGTCGGTCGAGGAGTCTACGCAGGTGGCACCGAAGAGGGCCAGGACACACGGAGCCTGGACCCGATCCTTTGCTGAAGTGGCCAAGGATCGGAAAATCATTGGCATTGTGGACGAGAGCAATGGAGACGGCAGGATCCCAGACACCAGTGGTAATGGGTGAATGCTGCCCCGCCCCAAGTTGCGCTGCTGGTCAAACGGGAAAATCCAGGCCCGCCACCTTCCTGCACTGATGCTGGTTGGTTTCAGGGCAATGTGAAGCTCATCGCCTGCGATGATGCGAGGTCAGCAGACCCATACAGGGCAGCGGTTGCCCGAGTAGGTGAGATATACCCTGCAGCCCGCCTAAAAGTCGTGGAAGCCCGGGACATACCATCGCGCCCCAGGGCTCGTGCATGGGTCCCGGTCACACCCTCAGAACCAGCAGAGATTCTGGAAATGCTCCAAGAATTCAATCCTGACATGTCTACCGGCACGTGGAGGGTTGTCAATACGAAGAAGACTGGAAGAGCAACTATGCAGGTAGTCCTGCTTCTTAATAATGAGAGCTTGGAGCCACTAAAGTAGCGTAACCACCTAATCAACTATGGCTTCGGTAAGATCCACCTCAAGGTGTAGAAAACCGACACCGAAGCTCTGGTCAATCTGGCGTCCTGTGTTGATGAGAACGAACCGCAGAGCGACATCGATATGGAAGCGGGCAAGGCTAACGACGAGCTGAGCGGTTACGCTTCCTCTAGCTCAGAAGCAGGGGCAGTAATGCGAAGGCTCTAGAGTAAAGGGAGGTTAATTCGTGATACAATGGTCTTACTTGCCTATAAAACAACATCCGAAACATTAAAGACAAGGTATTGCATACCCACCAATTAGGCTTTGCGCAGTTGTCAATAAAATATAAAAATTATTTTAATATTTCGTAAGGTTTCATTAAAGAGACATAATTAATTAGTGCTGAAAAATAATAGGCAATATTGTGATAGGACAGGTTACTTCGTGATAGGGGTTCGGTAATATCGTGATAGAATTAAATAAATGACAACACTTGAATTAAAAGTATTTATTCGATATTTTTATAGAGAAATATGTAGGTGCATAAAATTAATTCAAGTCACTACCAAATGTCGGCTTAAGATAAATTGTTGGAACAAATAGTGCAGCACCATTCTTCAGCGTTACTCGCGTCTCTCAAAGCGCTTTGTCGTTTTCTGTATTTTCGAGATGTAGAAAGATCTTTACTTGGTTCAATTTGGATTATATCTTCTTCATTAAGACATTTTGCGGATGAACTCGAATTTCTTTTAGCAACTGTTTTTTCGCATTTGCTTTTGGAACAATAAGAATGCTTCAATATCTGTATTTTTGCTAGCCAAATCCGTCTGTCGAAGATTTTCGTCAGTGACCTTAGATGGCGCAAGTACTACTATGTTACGTTGCGTCACTGTCGAAGGGACAAATCCCGGTCTTTTTAAAAGATGGAACAATATTTTTGTGACAAAACGCATTAGCGAATGCCGGATTTAATTTATAAGCAATTTAAAAGCTAATTTATAAGGCCAATTTATAAGCAATTTCTCTTAATTGGATATTATTTATATAATTGACTAATTTGATCTACATATCCGAAGACAATGCTAAAGGTTTGCCAAGTTTGTGAAAAGATTCTTTGTTTTGGGTTCAATAGTCTTTAAGATTGCTCCCTGTTTTTTTGTTAGCAGCATAGATTTATTGTGTATGCATCTTGTTTTACAAGCTTAATCGCCAGTTGTGTGCCAGCATTGATGTATTGCCGCCATTTTTTACAATTGACTGACTCATACTTTCGGTTATCTGAAATCAAAATGTGGGTACGGTAATATCATGATAATTTTTTTTTTTTAAATACTAAATTTCTCGAAATAGAAGCTACCTCAGATGCTTCTCGGCTTAGGAAAGTGCTGGCTAAAGCACCAAGCTCGCCTATTTTCATCTAGAAGGAGGACGGATCGTGGACAGACTCTAGTCTGGAAACGATACAACTCCTTATGGATACTCACTTTCCAGGCTGCACGTCACTCCCCACTAATCCAATGGAGTCGATATTGGTCCAACCTCGGAGGACGGAGATATCCATTTTAACAAGAACCCTCACAGGACACTGGTTGATTGGAGCACACGCCATCAGACTAGGTGTTAATGCAAGGGACTTCTGTAGAACCTGCGACTGTGCTGAAGAGGAAGAAAGCGTACAGCATCTCCTCTGTCACTGCCCTAGGACAACCGTTTCTCTCAAACCTAACAGAAACATCCTGCATAGATGTCAAAAACCTTCTTAGGTTCGTAACATCGTCCAGATGGCTTGACCAGCAACAACCAAGTTAGCTTAAGCTATATATGGCATCACAATGGGCCAGTATCTTGGCCTAAGTGAGGGATCTCTGCTATCCAGCCATTTTAACCTTACCTAACCTTACCTAATAATAATAAATTCTAAAAGGTACTCACCCCTTTGATTCGTGTTGCTGCTCCCCCAGGCTTCGCTGTGCACATTCGCATCGTAACCCAGTATAAGTGGCAGCTTCTTCAGCTCACAGCACTTCACCAGTTTAGAGACTGCCTCTGGCGGAGCCAGGGTGTCCTCTCATAGGAAGTAACCTGTGGCCATTACGATATCCTGCGTGGTCCCGTGCATTTGCACCGGTATCTGTACCGCAACGAGATCCCTGGAAAGGAAGTCTGGAAGACATATAAAATTCAAACCATTGGTGATTAACATGCAGGCTCTTGCGTTGTTACACCTGATATCCCAAATTACCTGTATGTCCTTTTCTGCCAAACCTTTGATTTGGCCCCTGCACACCCAGGGTTCTTGGACCAGCACTACGCTTAGTTTAGTCCTGAGGGTTGTTCTCGCGATGACCGCAGAAGCGGCCTTCACGTGGTGCAGATTGATTGGTAACTGCAGTGCCGGTCATAGCGGCCTTAGGATTTTCCGGCGCCGTCTTCATCCGTCAGACCACACTCCTTGTCCAAGTCTGACAGGGTGCCACCATCGGAGTCTTCGTCGTCAGCGGCCTCGATGCTCAGCGAGAGGTCGATCGCGTCGATCCCTTTGACTTCGTTAGGTCGCCCTCACTGCTGGCAGCCTTCTCTACCCTCTACTCTAGCCACCTCCTTTGGACTTTCGGCCACGCGTTCCGCAGGAGTATATGTTGCTGGCATGTCAGCCACCTTCGGCTGCTCACAGCGCTTGTGCACGTACACTGGTACAGTGTCCAACCATTACCGCAGGACACACTTGCACTTCTTGATGGCCTCTATCGAGCGGTCGTCGACCCCGATCGCCAGGACCTTGCCATCCTTCTCGTCCTGCGAACGGAAGATTCTCCACAGGTTAGTGGGCAGCTCCTCGTTTTGGGCGATGAGCAAATTCAGGAGCTGTTTGTTGTCCTTCCCGTCAGCCTTCGGGTGGTTAACAGTCTGCAAATGTACGCCGGGTATGAAGCCCCCGTCACACGTTGCCAACTTCACCCCCTTCCAGCCAGGTAGAATGGGGACTATGCCCTGGAGCCATTCCTCTGTGTCTGCACTTGCACAGTCTAAGAGTATGCCATCGAACTGGAGCCCTCCAGCCCTTTTCCGTCACGAGTGTTCCTCTCTGGAAAGTATATTCACAGGGAAAGATGCCGGGAGTATTGCCAGTCCAACGTCCTTGGAAGCACTGGAATAGGTGCTACCGGACCTCCTGACTCACGTCTTCTGTCCCCGTAGTCCGAGTTGGCACCAGTCTTTGTTTTCTTGGCCGTATTGCCCCCCTGAGGGCGGGTCTCGGCAGCGCCCCTCTTCTTCGCGTCAGACGAGGTAGGTTTCGCGCGGTCCAAGACCTTCTGTTTAGCCTGCTCTGGCGTCTTGACCCTTGCGCCACTCAACCCAGTCTCTCTCCTGGTCTCCGCAAGCTTGCCCGGCTTGAGAGTTTGTCCGGATGTCAGGCCAGTACTCGTCGAGGGTTGTGGTATCGTATCCTTGGGATCCGAAGCAAAAGAGAAATTCGGACATATAACTGGGACTTTGAGGGGGACCACGCCCTCAAGGAATGTTTCCGCGGCAAAATTTTAAGTTTGTGAGACCAAAAACAAATTTTTAAGAGGGTGTGGTAGATTGTAAAATTAAATGGTCTTTAAATTTAAATTAAATTTACCTTTATGAAAGAAAAAACTTTTTACGTTGTCTTACTACATTAGGAACAAGTACAGTAGTACTTGTACTTGTACAGTAGTACTTGTTCCTAATGTAGTAAGACAACGTAAAAAGTTTTTTCTTTCATAAAGGTAAATTTAATTTAAATTTAAAGACCACGTAAAAAGACAACGTAAAAAGTTTTTTCTTTCATAAAGGTAAATTTAATTTAAATTTAAAGACCATTTAATTTTACAATCTTACCCACCTTTTTTAATTGGAAGCATTTTTTAAACAGGCCTATCATTTTTTCCAAATTTGTTTTCTGACTTCCTCCCACCACATCTGCACAACGGGTCGCAATTTGAGATTACAAATTTTAAGTTGAAGAAGAAACTGAATTTGTATGCAATATTTATTAATAACATGTGTTTACATGAGTACTTTGTTTCTGTCTCAGTGGAATAAATTTTATATAATATTTTTATATTTGTTTTCTGAATTCTGTTGTAATTCTATTTAGTTTTAAATGTTTATTTTCTCTTTTTGTTATTTTGTGATGAAACAAACAAATGTATATGCAGTAGTTCCTTTTGTTATTTTATAAAATAGACCCTACAAGAACAGTGACGGATATGACCGTTATGCCTGACCGATATTTCGGTCAGGCCTCCGAACAAAGTTTCTATCATTTTTATACAGACGGTGTCAAAAAACTCATCTCGTGTACGATGGTTTTTTGTTTCACTCTAACACACCCCTTTCACATATTTAGAAAAGTAGAGCGCGTGCTCCAGTGGAAAGTGTTTTTACTCTGCTTTAACGCATACCTATTCCAACCCACAAAATATTTAGTTTTGTATAGCTATCCTACTCCTGATGGGAATGTCAGTCAGTTAACCGGTCAGGTGTCGGAATGTCTGACTGAAATGTTGATGCCAAGGCGAATTCATACAAATGATAGCGTTAGGGCAGCAACAAAATTTCAATGTATATTGTTTTCTGGGTTTAGATTGTCAAAATCAGCCAATCAGAACAAAGCTTGCTTTTTTCATTTTTACACTGTCACAGTTTTACACAGGTATTTTGACAACCTAGACCTTTTCCACCACAAAAAATCAAATCAGCTGATTCAACGAGGTCACCTGTATTAATTCGCCTTGGCTGATGCACATATCGGTCACAATGTGATGTATAAAACGGTCATTCATGACCAGTGCTGCCACTAAGCATTTTTTTCTCCTACCAAAATTGGTCCCACATCAATCTCAGCCTACCAAAATAAATTTGTTAAACAAAAATTTTGTTTCAAACACATAAACATAAATACATTATTTAAAACAAAAACAATTATATTCAGTACAAAAAAACAAGACAAATATGCTGTATTACATCAAAATTAATATAAAATATATAAATACATATAAATACATACAGAGTCAGCTTAAAATCATAAAAAAATTAATAGAAAATTTATTAATGCAGTGTGTTGCCTACCAAAATTCCTTGAAAATCACAACAAACCAACCAGTCTACCAAAGCCTTAATTTATGAAACGAAACTACAACTAAAGCTAAAACGGCAACACTGTTCATGACCAATACTCTATGGCTAAATGAGTGCTGTGATTGTTCAATGATCTGTCAATCCCACTGATAATCCCTTCCTTTCCTTATCCTCTTGTACTGATGGTCCCCCTTTTTATGCTCCCCGGCTTAGGCCGTTGTTCTCGTTTAATATTTATTGTACTTCTTGTTCACACTCGTTATTCAGACGTCATAGAATAAAGACCCAACACCCGATATCAACCGCTTTTTATTTCAACCGCTCCGCGCAGAACTTTCACGAACAAATAATATACAAAAAACATTTACAAACTGAACTACAAACCACAAACGTGAAAAGTGCAACAAACAAAAGAGAAAAAACCAAATTGAGTGACAATATACAAAACAGTGAAATCAACAATTAGAAACAGTGACACAACGATTAACAAGTGAACGAAATAAAAAGTGTACCACAAATAATTAAAACAGTGCACGAATTCCAGATATTAAAAAAAAAAAACAAAAAAAAAACAAACAGTGCAGTGATTAACAAAAGGGCAGCAGAACGCATACCAACAACAAACACACCACAACAGAACCCAAAGCAGACGAAGAGGGCAGCAACAACGGCAAACAACAACAGCCAACACATGGTACAATAACAAGGTATGCCAGATAGGGAGAGTACTCTTCATGTACTATGAGATGTGAATGTCAAACGACAAAAATTAGAGGTGCTTATGAATGGGAGTCGTGCGCAGGGCTGTACAGAAAATACTGAAAAGCATACAGTTTTAACAATACACAGAAAAACTTTAATAGGTATCTTTTTCTTTGCAAAAAGTATAAAAATGCTCATATTCGTTTCGGACGTAAATAACATGTCCGGTACCAGCTACTTGCGGAAAAATAGAATCACATTAGTTATGTTACTGTCTTCAACAGTTTTTTTTTTTATTAGAAGTTTTTTTTAAGTTCATTTTCTTTAAGTTTTTTGTTTAAAAATTTGATTCTGAAAAATATTCTGCATTTGAAAAACAAGCTTTTTACATTTTCAGGTACGCAAATATCTTTGCTACTTTCTAGTAGCATTTCTCTTAGATTTTTTAAGGCAATTATTTCGTTGCCGTTTACGGCCACAAATATTTTTTCTAACATTTTTATTTGCTCCATGAACATGCAGCTAGGCTTTGTAAGCTAAAAATAACAGTGTAAAATGTCGTCATAAGTCGGCGGAACATGCATGAAAAGAGAGAAAAAGAAAAAGTCTTACTTCGTGGAAAAGTGCACAAAGTCCAGAGCAAAGAAAGTCCAAAGAATAAACATAAATATAAATTATTTTTACTTAGTTTTTTGTCTTTCCTGTAAAATTTGAAAAATTGGATTTAGCACCTTTTCACTCTAAGGCAGGTAGTGCATATTTCGTTTGTTTAGCATGAACATTTCCAAAAGGTATGGTATGCATGGAAAGAGGTACTTAATTTTTAGCGTACACGCAACTCCAGTATCTCTGTTTGACAGCATTTCCAAATGTAAACAAACGAAAAAAGAGGGAGATTTGTCTACTTGGCATACCTTGTTATTGTACCATGAGCCAACGCATGGCACAATAAACAAGGTAATAGCATCCCCGCAACACCAAAAACCACATGTATTTTGTTGGTAGGATCGTGTATCGCTACTGTCAAATTCAGCTGTCATTTTCCGACGAAAGAGGGAGAAACTGAAAACAGACAAAAGTGATTGTTGCCAGACGGTGCTGTATTTGAGTGAAAAAACGGGAAAAGTGCTCAGGTCAGTTGTTTTCAGTCAGGTATTTTCATTTCAACCGATGCGGCATTTCAACACCGCACCACTGCTGACACCGACGATTTTGACAGAAGCGATACACGATCAGCCGGTGGCTTGCTATAACCTTGTTATTGTACCATGAGCCAACGCATGGCACAATAAACAAGGTAATAGCATCCCCGCAACACCAAAAACCACATGTATTTTGTTGGTAGGATCGTGTATCGCTACTGTCAAATTCAGCTGTCATTTTCCGACGAAAGAGGGAGAAACTGAAAACAGACAAAAGTGATTGTTGCCAGACGGTGCTGTATTTGAGTGAAAAAACGGGAAAAGTGCTCAGGTCAGTTGTTTTCAGTCAGGTATTTTCATTTCAACCGATGCGGCAACACCGCACCACTGCTGACACCGACGATTTTGACAGAAGCGATACACGATCAGCCGGTGGCTTGCTATAACCTTGTTAGTTGAACCATGAGCCAACGCATATCAGCGCACAAACGGCGGGAAAACACACAGCAAATAGTGGAGATCCTCATTCTCGGGCACTGGGCCCCAAAAAGATAAGCCCAAACATTTTTATTAAAAAATTAACACATAACATTACACATACACTAACAAAAACATATATTTCTAAAATTATATATACCCATTCCCCAAAAATCCAGTTAACCCTTGTGTGCGCACCCAGGTCCCAGACCATATTGAACTTTGGGTCCACTTTTAGTAAGGTTGTAGTAAAGCTATCGGGTTCATATTTCATGATATCCTCAACTGATCCTTTCTAAGCACAAAAACCAATACATGAACAAAATTTTTACAAAAACAAGGCGAGAATCGTGCAAAACGTATTTATACCCCTTAGTTGAACCCCCTATGGTCTGGCCAGACCATGGTGTATTTTCATACAAAGTTGCCTGTTATTTTCAGTTTTTTCTGTTATTTTCGATGTAATTAGTGTCAGAATTGTTTATAAATATTTTTTTTCGTTTGTTCCTTATTCAGTTCTCTACGGAGCATAGGGCTGCAACTAGGTTTTTCCATCTGACCCGATTTGAAGCACTTTTTTCGTGCCATCTCGTTAACCCTTTCGGTACTTCTTTTTTGTTTTTAACTTTAAAAATCATTCGTTTCCATTTTATTACTGTTTCAGACTACATAATGAATAATCAAAAGTAATTTTTTAAAATATTGATCGAAAAAGTGGTTTTTGGGCATCATGAAATATGGCATAGTAAAAAATAAAAAAAATCGTACAGCCTTAGTGAACTATATTTGGGATCTAACTTTTTTTACACTTACTAGAGCAATAAATACCTACTAGATTACTTACATAAACCTATAAAATAAACTGATTTTTGTAATAGGTAGGTAGGTTAAGTGGTCGCCTCTAGGGCATCACTTAGGCCATGCGGCCCATTGTGTTACCACGTGGTGGGGGGAAACTTCACCTATCCGATTCCGGTATTCATTGGAGCCACTTGGAGGCTCTAACGAATTTGTAGAAGATGCTCGGTGGCGTCTTTTCGAGATCAGCTAGGCAGCTCAGAAAGTGCCTGCCCAGGTGATGGAATCGCGTTCTCGCGAGCGCTGGACACGTGCAGAGGAGGTGCTCGACGGACTCCTCGCAGTCCTCGTCCCTGCAGCTTCTGCAGAAATCGTTATAAGGCAGACCCAGTCTGCTAGCATGTAGGCCAATGAGGCAGTGTCCAGTAATGACTCCCACAACAATCCCTATCGAGGGTTTGTTCAGCAGGATCAGTTCCTTGGATCTGCTCTGGTTGGTCACTGGCCAGATTTGTCTGGTTGTGGTGCACGTTTGTTCGTTGCGCCATCTAGTGTTCGCTTTGCTCAAGTATACCTTTCCAAGGTGTAGCTTGCAAGTGGTCAGTGGTATTCCCACTGCCTCCATAGCGCTGATGTGTTGCAGCTCCGTGCCTGCTCTTGCCAGCTCATCGGCTATACAATTACCCTCTATGTCCTTGTGCCCAGGCACCCAGCAGGGGTGCACTCTGTACTGCACTGAAATCTCATTGAGAGATTTGCGGCAATGAAGGGCGGTTTTAGAACGGGGGTGAGCGCTCAAGAGAGCTTGTATTGCTGCCTGGCTGTCGGTGTAAATAGTGATGTCCCTGTAGGATATCATATTAACTCTGAGCCAGTCAGCTGCCTGGCTAATGGCCGTGAGTTCGGCTTGGAAAACACTGCAATGATCCGGTAGTCGGAATGATAGTCTGAGGTCCTGGTTTTTGCAGTATACACCGCTGCCGACCTTTTCATTCATCTTTGAGCCGTCTGTGTAGAAGGTGGCCATATTGTAGGTCTCTTCTGGCAGCTCTCGGTTCTCCCATTCGTCCCTAGAAGGGATCTTAGCACTAAAAAGTGGTTTTGATAGTGGTTTGGGGATAGTATAGTCAATCTCCGTTACATTGCATGGAATTCTGTTGACAATGGTAGCGTGTCCTACATCGGTTCTTGACCACGGTAGTATCGCGTTGAGTCTAGCCGCGGAACAACTCGCCACAAACTCACCATATATGTCTATGGGGGGCAAGTGGAGAAGGGTTTCCAGGGCTTTGGTTGACGCCGTCTTGATGGCTCCTGTGATAAGCAGGGCTGCCATCCTTTGGACCTTAGTAAGCTGGCTCACGTATGTGGACTTGCTCAGGGCTGTCCACCAGACTGTGACGCCAAACGTGAGGATTGCGGTTTTAGTCCCCAGCTTCTGCTGATAGCCCTTTTACACATGTAAAGAGCTGTTGTTGCCTTCTGGATACGGTTTTCAATGTTAGGTTTCCAGGTTAGCTTCCGATCTAGGATGGTGCCTAAGAACTTGACTTTGTCCGTGGGTCGGAGGAGAGTGCCATTTAGAATGGGTGGGCTGAACCGCGGAGTTATATGCTTCTTCGTGAAAAGTATAAGTTCCGTCTTTGCAGCGTTAACACCCAGTCCGCAGCCCCTCGCCCACGACGAGAGTGTATTTAGAGCCCCCTGTATGAGGTCACTCAAAGTCTCGACAAACTTCCCTGATACCAACAGAGCGATGTCGTCAGCGTACGCCACCACGTGGCAATTCGATGCCGATAGCCTCATGATTAGAGGATTAACTGTAAGATTCCAGAGCAGGGGCGATAGTACCCCACCCTGGGGGGTACCTCTCGACACAAAACGGATGACTCTGGTGTCGCCAAGCTCTGTAAAGATTTCCCTCCTTCTCAGGAGGTTGCCGATCAAGCATATTAGCCGGTTATTTAGCTTCAGGTCGGTCAAAGCCGCTATAGTAGCTTCCGGCTGAATGTTGTTGAAGGCTCCTTCTATATCGAGGAAAGCCGCCAGCGTATATTCCTTGAGTGAAAGTGACCTCTCCACTCTATGGACCAGGTCATGGAGAGCCGTCTCTGTGGACTTGCCCTTAGTGTATGCATGCTGGAGTTCCGAGATTCGGCGAGGGTCAATTGTCTGACGAATGTAGGAATCCAGCAGTTTTTCTAGAGTTTTCAAGAGAAAGGAAGTTAGGCTTATCGGCCGAAAGTCCTTTGCGGTGACATGGCAACTTCTTCCCCCTTTGGGGATGAAGACTACTTTCGCTCTGTTCCATTTTCGTGGTACGTAGGCGAGTCCAATGCATGCCTTAAAGATCTTGATTAACCAAGGAGCTAGCAGGGTCCTTGCCTGCTTCAGTTCCTCTGGCGTGATTCCGTCTGGACCCGGTGCTTTATGCGAGTCCAGGCTGTCGATGGCCCAGTTCAGACTCTCTGTACTTATTGCGGCGTCGCTAAGGTCATGGTCTGATGGTGCAGTCTACCGGAGAGACAGTGTTACCCGGAAAGTGTGTGTCGGTAAGGAGCTCAAGGGTTTCAGAGCTCGAGCTGGTCCAATCTCCATCTGTGGTTTGTATTGAACCCAAATACGTTGGACTAGTTGATAGGATTCTTCGAAGCCTGCTGATATCCGATACGTTCTCGACGTTCTCGCAGTAGGCCGACCATGAATTGTGTTTGGCAGATCTGAGTTCGCGCTTGTAGCGTCGAAGGGCCTCCTTGTAGGATGGCCAGTTATTGTCTGCCTTAGCCCTGTTGAAGAGCTTCCTGCACTCTCGTCGCAAATCAGCGATTTGCGTTGTCCACCAGTGTGGTTTGGGCTTGCCCCTAGGTATAACCCTAGGGCAGGAAGACTCGAAGGCCTTATTGCAGGCCGTAGTAACAATCTCCACCAGAGCCTCCAGCTCGCCCGTCGAGCAGGGTGCTGTAGGTTCAGGCGGTTGGAGATTGTGAGCAAGAATTTGTCTATAATTGTCCCAATCCATCAGCCTCAAGTTTCTGAAGGGGGGTGGTTTCGGGACTAGTACGTTTATGCTAAATAGTATGTAGTTATGGTCTGAGAAAGATTTTTGTAATAGAATAAATAAAAGTACGAAGTGACCTCGTTTTGTAAAATACGCAGCTCGATAGGACTGCGCACTTTCTCAACCCCTACAATTTACTTGGTACACTAATAAAAATATTTGTTTCATTATTTGGCATAAAAACCTTCAAAGAAAAATAAAAAAATTTTAAAATATAGTATCCACAAGTTTTTGACCTAAAACAGGCACTGAAAAGAGGCTATGCCATATGGCATAGAATAACCGAAAGGGTTAATAGTGACATGAGTTAGTTGGCGCAAAATGTACCTGGTCCAAATGTTTTTCACTCGCCTTGGCTTTTATTTTCTTTTAGGTTAGTAAATTATAATTTTTGTTAGAAAAGAATGTCTGAACACATTCAAAATTAATATTTATCCATTGTATTCCCGGTTATATTCGTGTTTTTTGTGTCAATTCAATTACATTTCTGACGCGAAGGAAGTATTTGTGCTCTGTTCGTGTCTGATTTTAATCAATCGGATTGCATGTTTTCTGTGACAGAAATTAAAGGAAGCAAATGCTATTTCGAGGATAAGGTGTACATTATTTTTGAACTTCAACGCTGGAGTAACATCAGAGAGGACGATTTTTCTAAAAAAAAATAGTTTAAGCAGTAGCGAAAACCAATGCTTAAGAGCAGCAGAATTAAGATATTTAATTATTTATTTATTCTAAGTCATTCATTAAATAGTTTGAATAAGCTTAACTTAAATGTTGAATACTTACTCACTAAAGTTTTACTCGGAAACATACAAATAATTCTGGCAATTGGCTCATTGAATGAATACGTAGTTCTGTGGGATAATTGAATGAACCACCTACACTTTTTAAAATTTTATGGAGGATTCGTTTGTTGCTGGAGGTAGTAATTACGGTGCTGCAAATTATCTCTTGTACCCTGAACAATACGATGCTTCGCTACTGATGGAAAATAAAATATGATAGTTCAGTTTAGCATGAACAATAACATGTTGAGCATGTTATGCTTGAACGGAAGGTTTTTTTAGATAGGTGGAACTAAGTGGTCAATAGAAGATATTTTGTCTTATTGACAGCCAATAGTTCGCAGTGTTCTGTATTAGTCAGCTAAAAATGTGTTAGATATATCAAAACACGATTTGTATATGTCCAATATAAAATCTCAATGTGTTTGAGTCATTATACTGCATTATATCCCTGCAACCACTGCATTGGTGAAGCAGTTGAGGAAAATCCATAACCACGTATTTTACGTTTTTAATTTTTTTTTCCTTACTATCGTATATTTTTAATTTCAAAATTTATTTATTGAAGTTGAAATTCGCTGTGTATTTTATAAATCAAGCATCATTTTACCTTTTTACCTAAATAAAAAGTAAACAAGCAACAGAAATTATTGTATTCACATTTTCTTGTTTTTTTTTACAGGCCTACACACACACAAACATACGCAGACAAACACTCGCACATACTAAGATATATATAAACTCATCAACAAAAATATAAAAAAAATATATTAACTAGCACAATCCTCGAATATCCTCTTTTTTGCACCATGGTCTGGCCAGACCATGGGGGGTTCAAGTATGAGGTTTTAAGTGGGTGCGCACACAAGAGTTAAAAAATTAATTACTGGTACCCCGCTACTGTTCGCTTATCGCAGTAAGCAATCCCGCTACTGCGCATAATTTTCGTTTTGTGTTCGCATTCCCCTACGCAGGCAAAGCAGCACAAACTCCTGCTGTAGCCTGCTTCCAACCGCTTTTCTAATTTGCACACATTCCCAAGCACTCCCGCTGCTGCCACCAAGTGCAATTACATATTCATACTTCTGCCTAAGCATTTCCCCACTCTCGCTAGCAGAAGTAAATAAACACAAGCACAGTGGGACGAGTTACTCCCTTTTTGCAGCATATTGAAAAATTTTCTAGGACTTCGAAAATTTTCAATAGTGCTGCACATACTCATTCACTGCACATTCGCTGCCATCCCAAGTGCATATAGTGAGACAAATATCCCCCACTCGCACACAAAATTTTTGTTTGCACAAAATTACCCTGCAAGACATGACTGATGGGAATTTCAACACATTCAAACGATTTTCATTGAAACCAACACTAATGCATAGTTTTTTCAAAATGTCCCTATCATTTTGGGACTTTATTCTGTCGGTTGAAAAAATACGTTCGATTGTATTTATTACGACCATAAAATTACATATGCGAGAACGAGATAGCTGATATAGCCATTTTGCGGCACGTTTACAGCGTTACCATAAAAATATATTTTCTACTTTTAAAAATCCCTAAACGAAAACTTCATAGTCGCATAATCTCAGCAGGCTGCAATATCTTAACAAATGACATAGTATTACAATCAAATTCCGTAAGTATCAAAATATATGGATTACGTACGTCTTGAAGTTGTACAAAATTAAGAAAACCGGAGTCGAAAAATCCCTAAATAATCAAAATTCCGAAATGGGGTAAACAATTTGAATGTTCACAAAAATTCGAAGTGGCAACACTGATTTGCCAATTTACAAAAAGCTAAAACAATTGTGTGAAAAGTTTCGTGAATTGATCCGAAATGCAGTAAACTAAACTTACAGCTTCAAAATTGAAGGCGCTGCTCGAAACCGAAGATAAGTATTAATAGAAAACTTGTTTTTTAAATAATACATATCGTTAATTTTGTTAATATTTTGTTCAACAGATGGTGGACAGGAGCGAGGTGTTGGCGCAGAGTAAGCTGATGCGTGAGTGCAAGGTAGCAGTATAAAAATAGCATAATAATATTTAAATAATAATATTGTATTGTAATATTTAAATAATACTTTAATCTTATTAAATAAAGAAAATTAAACATTAAAAGAAATAAACATTGCATTACATTTTATTTTTAATTACCGTTGAAAAACAGTTCGGTCAGGACTGATTGTAAAAGCATCAGACCTGACTAATCAGTTCTGACCGAATTCAAGTCAGAGCTGATTTGAGTGAGCAGGACAACTATACGTTTGATTAGGTATTAAAAACTTGTGTATTAGAATGCGATACAAAATCACACGTACACAAAAATTCCCATCAGATTTTTCACTGGGCTCTTCAGAAACTGATGAGAAATCTGACTGAATTCCCATCACATATTCCGATCAGATGACTAGTCATATGACTGGAAGTGTTCTTGCAGGGTATTTCGTCACTTTTTTACGTTCACTAACACACTAATACCAAAAAGTATGAAACATAAAGAGTGTGCATCACGTACAAACAAAAATTTGAATGCGGGTGCTGATATCGCCACTCGTCTTCATGATGCGGGGGGTAGACAACGAGAGGAAACACTTGAAACGACAGTACAATGCTCTGAGCGCAAATCATAGAAACACGAATGCCGCGTCTGTGCTCACTCGTTCATTCTCGCTCAATTGTCCGAAGAGGAGGAAGACGATGTGCTGTTGTTCTTGTTGTTGCGCTGGCGAAAAGCTGAAATTGTAAAACGATTTATATTTTCTGGCTGTCTTTTGTTCTTCTTCTATAAGCCTGCACGGCGTCGCATATTGCTCCTGAACTCACTGCCGACTGTAGTATGCGCAAAATCATAGAAAATAAAATAAAATATGGCTGTCATGGCGACCTATATGATCGCTACAGGCAATTAAAAAATAAATTATAAGTAATCAACAAAGACAATTAAATAAAAATGGAATTGGAAAGAAAAGAAAACGTTTTTATAAGCCCATAATAATTTTCCGTCCCGTTCTTTGGAACTTTTCTTACGGCCCACTTATAATGCTTGTTTAGAAGAACTAAAATAAGAAAATATAATATTGTAAATTTATGGTCACATCATTCGCCATGGAACCATTCAGGTGTAGAATATTTTTTACATTTTTCTTATGACAAAATACTTGTCTTATCATTTATTTCTTTATTTAGTGCTTTAGTAGTGCTTTCGCCCTATTGAAAGTCAATAGACCTATTAAATTATGTTTTTCTATACAATCTTTTAACCCTTGGTTTCCCCGTTACATTTCGATTTAAAAAAAAAAAACAAAATTAAAACACGCATCTAATTATTTTTGATTTCAAGTGTTTTAGGAATATTGAAGTAAATATGCCTATCAGTTAATTTTTTTCGTAGTTTTTCCATATTCTCAAAATTGTAATCAACCATGCGAAAATATAAACAAATAATTTTACTTCGAACTCGCCACGTAAAAATATTTGTAAACATTTTAAATTGGGATCAACCACCAAATTTTTAAATCAAAGCATTGGCTAGCAAAAAGCCATACACCACAAAGATTCGATTGATGGTGAGCTGACAGCAATCTGTGCAGCAAAACCAACACAAAAAAGCATACACACAACAAACGACAACACCAAAAACATTAGCGAATCCCGAATCATCTTCGTTGAAACGACGATGACGATACTTTGGCTCGTTGTTTACTCTCCGCTTGCGCTTCGACGAACAAGATCGCAAACTGTTGAGTGCGAGCAAATTTCCCGCAATCTATGCCTCCGCTCATCTCTTCCCGCCCGCGTCAAGAAACACGTTTGACAAATTTGTGAAGATGCGTATTCTTTATATTGTATATTCATTGCTAATACAAATACTCACATACACTCCTCCTCCCATTGCGGCAAATATAGGCTATAATATAATCGGTCACGCCCACTTTCCGCGCCCACTAAACTAACAAAACGAAGTTACGGTACATGTCTGGAAATTAATGTTGATGTAAAACGATTCTGTGTTTCATAGCGGTAAACATAGGCTATATAAGGTTGACCACGCCCACCTTTTACGCCTTCCTGCAAATCCCCATTAAGATGACAGAAATTAACTGTGGTATATTTGCGCAAAACAATATGGATATAAAAAAATTGTGCGAGTCATTGAGCAAATATCTATAATGTATGTTTGCTTGTTGGTCCCACGACACTAAAACTCAAAAACTAGACAGCCGATTAGCTGAATTTTTCATGGAATGTTCGTATTCACTAAGTCTTCGTAAACCACATAGTGCGAATATGACCCGATAAATAGGCGTGGCACCTCCAATACAATTTAAATTTTCAATATGGAATATCTTCGTAATGAGAAGTCGAACTGCGTTAAAATTAAATAAGCCACTCAAATGTTTTGAATAACTTTGGAACTACAAATTAAACATCAAAGGGATTTGACACAGAGAATGGGGTGGGTGTCGGACGAGGGGGCCTGGCACTGCCCATACAACCCAAGATTTAAATGTGAAATATCTTCGGAATTATAAGTCGGCCAGCATTGAAATTTGATACAGCATCATGGTTTAGACATGTCGTTCAAGTGGTTAAATTGTATGGGTGTTGGACAAGGGGCGTAGCACTTTTTAAGCGACCCTATTGTTTTGAATAACTTTGAAATTGCAAGTCACACATCAAAGATATTTGGCACATACTTACGATTTAGACGTGCCCTTCGACAGGGAGAGTAGGGTGGGTATTGGACGAGGGGCATGGCACCGCCCGTAGAACCCAAATTTTTAATGTGGAATATTTTCGGAACAATAAGTTGGAAAGCTTTGAAGTTTTGTATACCATCGTCCCATAGATGTGTCATTCTACTGGAAAAATGTTATGGGCGTTAAACAAGGGGCGCGGCATATTTTTTGTGACTGAAATTTTCCGCGTAACTTTGAAACTGAAAGTCGCATATCAATGAAACCGGGTCACACCTTTCCCATAGAGTGTACTACACTCTAAACTTTACTTATTGAAGAAACTTTACTTATTGGGCCCATTGTCTTCAAGCTTGCGTGCAAAGCCGCACGGCCCTACTAGTATGTATATATATTCCTATATGTACTTATATAATAATTGACTGGCACGACAGCCCGCTTACGCGAGACTAAGGCCTAGCTTCCCGCAACCACCCGTGTTGTGCGTGTGAATTTGTACGCGGGTGGAAGAGACCTACAGTTTTATGTCGGTTCCGAACGGCAGGTTGGGAGCTTTTTCATAGGAAATTTTTACTCTCAGAGGTTTGCCATTTCCAGCTGAGAGGACAGCCACCGAAAGAGAAAACGAGTTTCCCGTTATTTTTTTTAGGTGTTACTACATGCAGTATTCGAACTTGCGTCGATCTGCATTTGACTCGCTGGACCGCGCACTAACGAACTGAGCCACGGCGGCTGCTGCACGCATCAATTACATTCAGGAAAACTCGGGCGACCCAGAGGAAGACAATCACATTCCTCCGGTGGAGCAGTAACAAATGAACAAAGAATTTACCTAATATCAGAGAATTTGACAAACTACGTCACACACACACACGTTAGTAAACCTTTAACATTCCTCATTGACACCGGAGCAGACATATCACTGTGTAAAACAAACAGAGATGACAACCTGGAGATCAACACAGAAAACACCTGTAAATTAACTGGAATATCCACACAAAAAATAAACTCACTGGGAACATTAAAACTGACATTTCCACTACGAAAAACAAAAGCAGAATTGAATTTCCACATGGCCAATGAAGAATTCCCAATCGTAACAAATGGATACATAGGAAGAGACTTTTTACTCGAATACATGTGCAAAATAGACTACGAAACCCTCACACTAACAATGATAATAAATGAAGAAGAACACATATTTCCTATAGCAAATAACCCACCGTTATACCCGTGACAGACATGTAGTACAAAAATCCTGCTAGTACAAAAATCCAATGTCTGTCATCGGTTTTTTCAACTTTTGTTCGAAAGCAACTGGATTTTTGTACTACAATCATAGTACAAAAATCCAGTAGAATACCACGAACAGGAATGGGATTTTTCAGTTTACTACAAAGGGAACCGACTGGAATAGAAACGGAACATACAGCAAAGCTTAAACCGCTTTAAGCTCTTAAAGCTCTTCGTTGACAACCTCACTGCAGGAATAGAGAATGAACAGAAAATATATTTCCGTTATGTTTAAATTTGTTTTCGCCGCTGTCAAAATGTACTACGTAGTACAAAAACCAAGTGTGTGTCAGCATGCTAGTATGGGTTTTTTAGAGCTTTGATTGTAGTATTCTTCGTAGTACAAAAATCCTATGTCTGTCAGCAGTATTACACGCCTTACACGCAATACCACCAAGATGTGAATTAATATTACCGATCAACATGAGTATTCAAGAAGACAGTGTAATACTAAACCAAGAACTTGCAAACGGAGTATTTTTGGCAAATTCCATCGCACCAGCAAAAGGCAAATGCCACGTAAAAATAATCAACACAACAGACAAAACTATAACCGTTGAAAACATCCGACCAAAAATAGAAAACTTGTCTAATTATACAATAATGAAAACAAACTACAGCACCAAAAGTTCAGACAATGAACGTTTCAGAAAACTAATCACAACACTCAAGCTAGACAACCTAGATGCACAAACAGAGACAGAACTTAAAACAATTTTCCGAAAATATCAAGCAGTTTTCCACCTAGAAGGAGAAAAAATTACAACAAACAATTTCTACACTCAACAACTTAACCTAGAAGACTCCACACCCGTATACATAAAAAACTACAGATTGCCACAAATGCAGCAGGAAGAGATAAAGAAACAAGTACAAAAATTAATAGACAGCGATATCATAGAACCATCAACTAGACCATATAACGCACCCCTATTACTGGTACCAAAGAAAAGCGATGACAACACAAAAAATGGCGACTAGTCGTGGATTACAGAAAACTGAATGAAAAAATCATAAACGACAAATTCCCACTCACGCGACTATAAGATGTTCTTGATCAGAGCAAAATACTTTTCAACATTAGACATGACCAGCTCTTTTCATCAAATACCTTTGGAACAAAACTCAAGACCACCCACAGCATTTTCAGCACAAGATGGTCACTACCAGTTTAAAAGACTACCTTTTGGCCTCAAGACATCTTAAACAGTTTTCAACGCATGCTTACTCTAGCACTAAGTGGACTCAGCTCAGAAGCATTCCTCTAATGTAATGTAATGATTATGGGTTGGGCAACGCCCTAGTGCACCGCAACCTCAGAGGTTAAGCATTCCTCTATGTAAACGACATCATTGTATTTGGTTGTTCATTAAAACACCACAACGAAAATTTAATTAAAGTTTTTGACCGCCTACAACAGTACAACTTGAAATTAAATGCAAGCAAATGCCAATTTCTAAAACCAGAAGTAATTTACTTAGGCCACTTAATCACAGACAAAGGCATCAGAACTGATCCAACAAAATGCGAAGCAGTACTAAAATATCCAACACCAACGAATGCTGATGAAGTCCGTCGATTTGTAGCAGACAACACAGACGTTTCATACCAGAATTCGCATCAATAGTAAAATGTCTTAACTCTCTCCTTAACAAAGGTACACCTTTCATTTGGTCAGACGAGTGCAAGACAGCGTTCGAAACACTAAACCAACACACCGGTACTACAAAATCCAGATTTCAACAAAACCTTCATATTAACAACAGGCGCTTCAGACTTCGCCCTAGGAGCAGTACTATCCCAAGGAGAAATTGGACACGACCTACCCATCTCTTATGCAAGCAAATCACTACAGAAACACGACATCAATAAACCAATTATCGAAAAGGAACTTCTAGCAATACACTGGGGAATAAATTACTTCAGACCATACCTCTACGGGAAAAAATTCATCGTAGTCACCGACCATAGACCACTGGTATCTCTGTTTTCACACAAGAACCCATTATCAAAAATAACATGAATCAGATTAGACCTATCTGATTATGACCTCGAAATTATATACAAACAAGGAAAAATTAACACAAACGCGGATGCTTTATCACGCATAAGAATCAAAAGCGACACCCTGAAGGCAATGATTCCAACACATGAGCATAACGTAAATGACGGCAAACAAAACGAAATTCTAGCAATAACAAGGAGCAGGCAGCAAAATCAAGAACAAATGAAGGAAAGAATATTGAAGAATATATTATGCACAATGATGAAAATGAGAATATTAATGAAGATTATGGTACCAAAACACGCGAAAATAGGAAGGACAACTCTCAAGAGCTTGCGCAACTCTACATATGGGAATGTACCTCTATGAACGACGTGAAGAATATGAAGAAATATAAATTTGAATTAAAAGAAAAGCATCGGCCGATGATATATATTGATAATTATGAAGTGCACGTGACTTGTAGCGAAACTACATAGTTCACTAATGAAACTGCATATAAAGGAGCTAGCCTTTTGCAGAAAAAATTATAAATTTGAGAACATTACGATGAATGCATTCAAGAAAAGATATGATGAGATAAACAAAGAGAAATGCTCGCCTACAAAAATACTAATATATAACGCTCCACGACATATTCAAAGCAAATTGCAACAATACAAACTAATTGATGAATTCGAAAAACGATCCTAAAATTAAAAAAACGATATATAGTAGCGACTCGGTAAAAGCAACCCTCGATTTGCGCAACTCCTCGATTGTCGCAACCACAGAATTTTATACATTATAGACTCAGTAAAAGCAACTGCTGCCGAAAAAACTTCAATAATCGCAACTTTTTCTTCGTCTAATTTTCTTTTTGTGGAGTAGAGTGTCAGTTGATGTCCCGTTTCTCTCTCTAGTTTCTTTAAATCAGTAAACTAAATTGTTATCAAACTGTTTTGTTAATTAAAGCCTTTTTAAGAAATGTTTGGAGTTCTTGTTTCTGTTTGATTTTTCTAAAACACAATGAATGTGATTAGTTTAAGTTCTTTTTTTTTGTAATACAACAAAATATGAATAAAATAATAATGAATTCTAATGAAACCCTTATAAAACTTTGTGAAATTTGCAAATTTTCATACACAAATTTAGACTCGATAATTGCAATAAACTCGGTAGTTGCAACTGCCCCTGTCATTAATCGGTTGCTTTTACCGAGTCGCTACTGTAAATGGAAGAATATGAGACAAATGGTAAAAGAGTTCGTCAACAATTGCCTGACCCGCAGCAAGAACAAAATAATTAGGCACACAAAAGAAAAACTGGTCAAAACAGACACGCCAGCAACAAGCTTCGAAACAATCACTATCGACACAGTCGGACAATTAAGAGTATCGAATGAATTCCGCTATATATTGACAATGCAATGCGATCTGGCAAAATTTGTTATCGCACACCCAATGGAAACCAAGGACGAAAGAACAACAGCAAAAACTCTTGTAGAACAGTTCATTCTCAAGTACACTTGTTTTAAAACATTGAAATCCGACCGAGGCACCGAATTCACAAATGAACTGATGCATAACATATGCCAATTACTCGACGTATGACAAATATTTTCGACACCTTACCACCACCAAACGATAGGAGCACTTGATTCTTTCTTTCTTGATTCCACAGGACACTACATGAATACCTACTGCCATTCACAGATGAACATTAATGGGATAAGTGGGTACCATACTTTACGTTCGCATACAATACGACACCACATGTTAAAACGCTGTACTCACCATACGAGTTAGTTTTCGGTGAATTACCGTCACTACCATGTGACACAACAAACAAACACGACAAGATTTATGACCTCGATAATTATGCCAACGAACAGAAAATCAGGCTACAAACATCGGTAAACAGAGCCAGAGACATTTTAGGTATACCAAAAGAAAAAAAAAATACGATAAGAATACTGTTACGAATACTACGTCTAGTGGGCTGTTACGTATCTCTGGATTGTGTAATTTGAAAATAAAACACAGTCAGTTTCTTAAACGCAGACAATAAAATAAACCAACAGTCACTTTATTATTCACAGTTTACACTTTACTGTTCGTATACTTAAGTATTTGCTTAATCACTCCGTGTGGCAACTTCACTTGTCAAAACCAGACTGACTCGCTGCGCCGCATGCGGCTGCCTTTTATACCTGCCAGGCCATCGCGCAGATCGTTCCCGCACATTCCGGAGTGGACTTAAAGTTTCCATCATTGCCAGGTTGGACTAAAAGTTATTATCGCGGCCGTCGTTGCCAGATTGGACTAAAAGTTACCATCGCGGCCGTCGTTGCCAGATTGGATTATAGCACGGCACGTAGCGGCAGGGTTGCTTTGCACAGCGACAGACTGTCTTATCGTTACAATACAAACAAAACACAATTAGAAATAGGAGATTTCGTTTTTATACGACTAGAAACAAATAAGAAATTACAATGTCCTTACCACGGACCATACAAAATAATAGAAAGAAATGGAGTAAACTCCACACTAGACATAAACGGTAAACATAAGATATTAATAACAATAATAATAATAATTGATTGGCACGACAGCCCGCTTACGCGAGACTAAGGCCTAGCTTCCCGCAGCCACCCGAGTTGTGCGTGTGAATTTGTACGCGGGTGGAAGGGACCTACAGTTTTATGTCGGTTCCGAACGGCAGGTTGGGAGCTTTTTCATAGGCAATTTTTACTCTCAGAGGTTTGCCATTTCCAGCTGAGAGGACAGCCACCGAAAGAGAAAACGAGTTTCCCGTTATTTTTTTTTAGGTGTTACTACATGCAGTATTCGATCTTGCGTCGCTCTGCATGCGACTCGTTGGACCGCGCACTAACCAACTGAGCCACGGCGGCTGCCGTTAATAACAATAACCTTAAGAAATTTCTAAGAGATAATGACATAGCAGGAGGAAGGGAGCGGACATACAAGGTAAAGTCTCTGATTGCGTTCAACCTGGCGAACGCCAGAACGATCCTTGTCCCTGTCCAATCCAAGCTGATGCACAGCCTCCGCGCGGCCCTTCTGGATAGCTATTTGGCATCCGCTGAATAGTGAACTAATGTGTGCAGCGAGTCCTATCCCCAGGACTTAAAATTTGGGTTGTGCGCAGGGTTTGGTGCCCGCCACGGAAAACCAAATACCAATGAAAGCCAAAAAGCAAGCCTCGGAAGGAACCCACAATGTTGACGACCACAGCAAACGATTCAAGGACCATGATTTGAGGATATGCACCTGGAATGTCCGGACCCTCTATAGGGAAGGTGCCTCTATCCAACTGGCGGAAGCCCTCACGAAATGTAAGGCTGACATCACCGCCATCCAGGAAATGCGTTGGACAGGACAAGGTTGCTCCAAGCGAGCAGACTGCGATATCTACTACAGCTGCCATGCGGAGAAGCGCGAATTTGGCTGCGGATTTGTGGTCAGCAAGAGACTTCGCCACCACGTCTCTCGGTTCACTCCGGTGAACGAACGGCTGGCTTCGATCCGCATCAAAGCTAAATACTTTAGCATCAGCCTGATTTGCGCGCACGCCCCGACGGAAGAGAAGGACGATGCGACCAAGGATGCCTTCTATGCGAAGCTCGAGGACGTCTACGACAGGTGCCCGGCCCATGACGTCAAAATTGTCCTCGGGGACTTCAACGCAAAGGTCGGGCGAGAAGGCATCTTTGGCCCCACAGTCGGGCAGTTCAGCCTCCATGGGACCACTTCGAACAACGGTCTGAGGCTGATCGATTTCGCCGCGGCACGAAACATGGTAGTTAGAAGCACCAGATTCCAGCACCTCGATATCCACAAGGCCACCTGGTTATCCCCCGATCAATCCACCCGCAACCAGATTGATCACATTGTGATTGATGGAAGGCATGCTTCTAGCATTCTAGATGTGCCCACGTACCGAGGACCCAACATCGACTCGGACCACTACCTTGTTGCAGCCAAGGTACGCATGCGTCTTTGCGCAGCGAAGACCGCACAACCTAGTTTGCGAAGAAAGCTGGACATCAGTAAGCTGCGATCACAAGGGGTAGCCGAAGCCTACTCCGCTCAACTCTCCAACCAGCTCGGTCGCTCCCCCTCTCCACCTGATGACATCGGCGGATTATGGGCTCACTTATCCCACTCTATGCGCGCCGCCGCAGAAAATGTCCTTGGTTTTCGACGCCCACCACCAAAAAACCAATGGTACGATGAAGAGTGTCGCGCAGCCACTGCAGTGAAGAATGCTGCATACAAGAAGACCCTGCAGTCGGCCGCCACGCGAGCCATGACAGAAAAATACCGGGAGGAGAGGAAGAAAGAGAGGTGCCTTTTTAGACGCAAGAAACGGGAGCAAGAAAGGCGCGAGCGTGAGCAAATCGAGGAGTGCAGGAGCAGGAATGACGCCCGAAAATTCTTCCAAAAAGTTAAGCGTCTTACGGAAGGATTTAAGCCTGGGGCATCTTTTTGCAGAGACGAAAACGGGGATCTGGTTACGGATGCGCAGGGTGTGCTGAGGTTGTGGAAGGAGCACTTCACCAAGCTGCTCGCAGGCGACGAAAGGAACAATTCCGCCAGTGGTGAAGATGTTCAGATGGCACCAATCGACGACGACGGTGTGGATGTGCCACCACCCAGCCATGACGAGGTCCGGGTCGCTATCCAGCGACTCAAGAACAACAAAGCTGCAGGGCCGGATGGGCTACCAGCTGAATTGTTCAAGGCCGGCGGCGGTGAGCAGATTGGGTGCATGCATCAGCTCATTTGCAAAATATGGCTGGAGGAACGAATGCCCAACGATTGGAATCTCAGTGCCCTTTGTCCTGTGCTGAAGAAAGGCGACCCAACAATATGCGCCAACTACAGGGGTATCAGCCTACTTCCCATTGCATACAAGGTCCTGACGAGCGTATTATGTGAAAGACTAAAGCCACTCGCCAAGGCGCTGATTGGACCTTATCAGTGCGGCTTTAGACCTGGTAAGTCCACCATCGACCAGATATTCACTCTACGCCAAATCCTGGAGAAGACCCATGAGAACCAAATCGATACACACCATCTCTTCATCGATTACAAGGCAGCATTCGATAGCCCGATAAGGGATCGCCTATATGCCGCATTGTCTGAACTTGGTATCCCTGCAAAGCTCGTTAGACTTTGCAGAGCGACGTTGAGCAATACGCGCAGCTCCGTCAAGGTTGGAAGTGACCTCTCCGACCCCTTTGATACCGTTCGAGGTTTCAGACAGGGCTATCATTTGTCCTGCGACCTCTTCAACTTCACCATGGAGAGTGTTCTGCGCAAGGCCGGTGTACATCGTAATGGCACAATTTTCAACAAAAGTGTCCAGCTCCTTGCTTACGCTGATGATATTGATGTCATCGGACGTAACAAGCGAGATGTCACCGCTGCCTTTGCGGCTATCGAAAGAGAATCTGCCAAAATGAGGGCAAGACGAAGTATATGCTGTCTACACGCAGGGACTCGCAGCGGCTAGGGTCTCACGTCGAGGCCGACAGGTATGCTTTTGAAGTTGTCAAGGAATTCGTCTACCTTGGCACCGCCATCAACAGCAGCAATGATGTCAGTCTGGAGATAAAGCGAAGGATAACTCTTGCCAACAGATGCTACTACGGTCTCGGTAGGCAATTGAGAAGTAGAGACCTCTCTCGACCGACAAAACTTTCACTCTATAGGACGCTTATCTTGCCCGTGCTCCTCTATGGCGCTGAAGCATGGACAATGACACGAAACGACATAGCGGCCCTTTGAGTGTTCGAGAGGAAGGTGCTTCGCAAAATCTTCGGCCCTGTTCGGGTTGGTGACGACTATCGCATACGAACCAATAACGAGCTGTATGAGCTGTATAAGGACATGGACGTAGCGCAGCGAATTAACATCCAGCGGCTACGCTGGCTCGGTCATGTCTGCCGCATGGACGACGAAGCTCCGGCGAAAAAGGTATTCGATGCGATGGTTGGAGGTCGACGGCGAAGAGGGAGGCCGTGTCTCCGGTGGAAGGACCAAGTGGAAGAGGCCCTGGTATCTCTTGGTGCGACCAACTGGAGAAGGCGCGCGCGAAGCAGAGGCGCCTGGAGAGAAGTTTTGCGGCAGGCCGTAACCCGATAACGGGTTGTTATGGCCAGTTAAGTAAGTAAGTAAGTAATGACATACCAAGTAACAACTAAAAATTGTACAACACAAAAAGGAAACATCAAATATATATATATTGCATTAAGATTTTAAACTAGCCTATAAACACAAAACATACTACATATATGTATATTTAGAACAGACTATATCATACTCTAAATAATATAAGCTAAGCATTTCCAAATCCACCTCCGAAAACCCCGACCGCTATCTTAAAAAATTATTCCAAGTAATAAGTTTTCGCCTAAGGGCAATGGTGTAGTGGTACCACGTTGCCACTTATGCCAACCCTAATAAATTATGCTACACTTAAGCACAAATGTGTCAAATAGCACCGCGCGCACGACACAAGCGACACTCAAGTGGCTAAGCCAGCGGCGTGCCATCCGACACCACTGACCGCAGTGCAGTGTCCTACATATGGAACATGCACTGATCGGCACTCTGTGTGATGTCACCTACCGCAGGCCAATAGCACTTGAGGAAAAGTGCTGCATCGACCGAAAGGGTCCCGTGACGCTGATTGGTCACACTTCCGCGGTATTGGAAAATCGGGCGGAGCATTGGAAATGCTCAGCCGTATAACAGTAATATTTTTTAGTATTTAAGACCTTACTTTGCCGAAATAAAATCAGCTTCTTGACAAGAGACAACTTGTGCGTTTCTTTGACTCAAGCTCATACTCATAGGCTCTCTAGCCATCCCCGTTTGGCGCGACCCGCCGTATCATATAGGTCACCCCGTACGCTTCACGAACATCGGACTGCCAAACACTCCAACACATAATTTACACAGGTTCACTTCTGTTCATCCCAACCGATATACACCACACAGGAACCCTGGACTGGATCAAGTCCTATGTCAACAACCTACATAAAGAACGTTGGTTTAGCTTGGGAAGCTGTAAGACTGCCAAGTGTTTTATAAAAAGAACAGGAAAGCAGGGAATTTCCTCCAGGATCTGAGAAGGAAAGACCTCTGACGAATGGTCGGGTTAATCACAGGACACAATCCATGGGGGCGACATATGGCCAACATGGGCATCATCGAAGATCCGACTTGCGTGTCTTGCCTGGAGGAGGTAGATAGTACAGAGCACTTTCTCTGTACATGTCCGGTCTTCTCTAGAACGAGATTGCGCACGCTGGGTTCAGATGTTATGAGAATGGACGAAGTTCATTCTCTCGCCCTGTGTGATCTCCTCAGATTCATTAATGAGTCCGGGAAATATGCACAGGAGAATCCATTACTCCCTCTCCCCTTCCATCCACTTTTTCTTTTCCCATTCCCATTTCCTCTATCAACCTTTTTCCTGAGCCTTAAGTACAATGGGCTATAGAGCCTGAGTGCTTGAGGTAATGACCTCCCTTAGGTTATTTCCTCGGCTCCCCTTCACATCCATCCATTCATCCATCAAGAAACGGAAATATTTTTTTAGCAATCTTTTAGCTTTTAAAATTTGTGATTAAATAGTGTGAAAATAGAAACACATCTCTAATTATTTTTGATTTGGAGTATTTTCACCAAGTTTGACACCAAAAGGTCGGTTAAATTACGTATCTTTGGGTATATTACATTACCTGCCGATGGTATCACATCACATTTTTACTGACACAATAGAATTATTGCAATGACAAAAACTTATAATATCAGTTTCACTATTGAATTTTGTGGTGGTATTTAAACCATAGCATATTCAATATGTTGAAGCACACGTTTCATTTCTCATGCCCATATTCCGTGACTTTCCCAACAAAATACAAAAAAAGCGAGCGCAATTTCAATTTTTAAAGTACAAATATAAGATAATTTAATAATACGTTTACAATGAGCCCAAATGCGTGATTTGAGCAAAAATTCAAATTCAACAAAACGACGAAGCAAATGCTATAAAATATGCCTAATGTCTAATAATATTGGCCGAAGTTGAAATTTTGAATTGGCACCACCAACGCACATAATTTAGCAGCACTCGAGTGCTGCACATCGATGCCGTTTTTCTTTCCTTTTGTTTCTGTTCCTTTTAAAAATAGTGTTGAAGCAAAGTAAATCCCATGGTTCAACTCATGATACAAAAATATACAGGCAGTTTCAATGCGACAGATAAAAATAAAATTGACAATTGGAAACAAATATTTGTTTACAAATTTTGTACTACTATTTTCATTCTTGCTGCAGAGCTGCAATCCCACACAATCAGTTTATGTAGTATATCATTCAGTTTCTGTATTTTTTACTTGGTTTTGCACCCTTAAAATTTTATTTTTATTTGTCAAAAAAGCAAATGACTTTTACTTTCGCTCGATTGAATCTACCTGTATATTTGTGTATCATAGTTCAACCACCGGCTGATCGTTTATCGCTTTTGTCAAAATCGTCGGTGTGCTGTGCTGCCGCATCGGTTGAAATGAAAATACCTGACTGAAAACAACTGACCTGAGTACTTTTCCCGTTTGATCACTCAAATACAGCACCGTCTGGCAACAATCACTTTTGTTTGTTTTCAGTTTCTCCCTCTTTCGTCGGAAAATATCAGCTGATTTTGACAGTAGCGATAAACGATCCTTCCAACAAAATACATGTGGTTTTTGGTGTTGCGGGGATGCTATAACCTTATTATTGAACCATGATAAATCCCATGGTGGAATTATACAGTTGGAGTAACCTGATGACAGTTTTTGTGATTATGACAGTTCATGCTGCCTTGAAAAAACAATGTAGTTTTTTTTGCAAAACTAAGATTTTTTTTCTAAGAACAAAAAAGAAACGTACCAACGTATCAAACGATCAACATCGCTGATATAACATGCATATATTGACATGTTTACAGTTACTGTGAAACCTAAATTGGAGCGTTGAGCGTTGCGTTTTCTGACGCAACGCTCTCGCTCAGTGCGGCATACCGAAATTGAAGCGTTGCGTTGGGATTGTCAAAATCATGAAATGAAAACAAATGTAAAAAAATATCTGTTTAGTTGCCAAAAAAACAACAAATTATTATTATTTTGCAAAACTTATTTGAATTAATTCCTCACAATTTAAATCAAACCAAATACAAATTACAGGCGTTTTTGTTAGTCGCAGCCAACTTCAACCGCTAACACCTTATCAAAATTGGAAATTCGAAGAGCTCAGCGTCAGAGCGTTTCAATTGCGGTTTGCCCCATACAATTTGTATGGGCATGAAGCAATTTTGACAGTTGCTTGCCGCTAACGCTCCAATTTAGGTTTCAGTTACTTTTCAAATATATATTTGAACCGTGCGTAACTGAACTCTTTCAACGTAACTAAACAATTTCGTAACTTGTACTACAATATTTGAACTTTGAATTTGATTATTTGATTTTGAATTATTTGAACTATGACGAAGTCGAGCTGCAGTTTTTGCCACCGTACTTGGACGGAGGAAAAGGACCCCGTTTTCCACGTACCGCAGCATGCCAAGGAATTGATATTCCGGTATCTTTCAAAGATTTTCCACCTCCGTCAGAAAACAGAAAATGCAACAACAATAACAACATCCTGCAAAAATCCTAACACGAAGCCAAGTCGACACAATTAAGGAAGAGAAGGGAAAAGACTGATGGAGAAAGCCAGAAGCGTAAAATACACTCGGTGTTCGTTTTAGTATTATGCTCATTTGCTAAGCGTTTGCTTGTTATACACACTAATGAGTTGGCTCTGCCTTTAGTCACTCAATCGATAACTTTTTTGTTGATGGAATAGATAATTCACATAAATGTGCTTTTGAATTTCAGAACTATTTGAAATAATTATTAGCGCCATCTAGTGGAAAAGGCCGAATTATTTCCCTTTTCTTGCTACCTTTCAATGCAACTTTTAAATAAAGCAGTGTCAAATACTGTCAATTATTACTCCACCTGTATAATTCCACTATGGGTAAATCCCATGATACAATAATAAAGGTAGTGTCATGGCACAATAAACAAGGTAATATCATCCCCGCAACACCAACAACCTGTGTATGTATGTATGTATTTTGTTGGTAGGATTGTTTATCGCTACTGTCAAAATCAGCTGATATTTTCCGACGAAAGAGGGAGAAACTGAAAACAGACAAAAGTGATTGTTGCCAGACAGTGTTGTATTTGAGTGAAACAACGGGAAAAGTGCTCAGGTCAGTTGTTTTCAGTCACGTATTTTCATTTCAACCGATGCGGCAACACCGCACCACTGCTGACACCGACGATTGTGACAAAAGCGATAAACGATCAGCCGGTGGCTTGCTACAACCTTGTAGTTGAACCATGGGTAGTGTATTCCCAATAGGTGCTCCCCCAAAAACTGTCAACTCGATGCATTATTGAATTTCAAATGAAAAATAATGTTGCTTCTTTTTTGTTAGCTTACGTGCAAATGAATTGATAGGCACACGAAAAAATATTTTATGTTTTAATTAGATCTTTGTAAAAAATGTCGAAAACAAGCGTCACGCTTACGTGCAAATGTATTGATAGGCACACGAAAAATATTTTCCGTTATCTTTCGAAAAATGCCAAAGTCAAGCTGCACGCTGTGCCATAAATCGTGGACAAATAACAACATATCTGTGTTTCATGTGCCACAATGTGCAAACAAAAGGCAACATTGGAGCGATGCGTGTGGAGTTCCGCTCAGCGAAAATTCGCGAGTGTGCGAACTCCATTTTTACCAAACGGATTTCAAACTAAATGATAACGGAGAAAGACAAAGAAAACGGCTAAAGAACGACGCATTTCCGATGGCGCTGTCATGGGTGGATGACGAGGAGGAGGGGAGGCCTTCCAAAAATGACCAATCCACCCAAACAGAGTAAGCGAAATGGATTTTTGTTTTGTAGTATGGTATAAAAGTTGTAGATTTGCCAAAGCTATACTATTCATAACGCATATCTGCATTAAAATTTAGCTTTACAACATCAGAATCTGCAGTTTTGCTGGAAAATATACGTCTGCAGCAACATATCCGGACTTTAGAAGCACATACTGAAAGTTTAAAAAAAAAGGTTTTGGAGTTAGAAAGTCTGCAAAACAGCATTAAAAATCTGTTTACAGAAACACAGATACGATTGTTGGCAAATCCGAACAAAAGAGTGCAATTTCAGTGGAACGATATAGCCAGTGCCGTAGCGTTGCGTGCAGCGGGCCCACGTGCCTATCACCACCTGTACAAAAAGGGATTTCCGCTCCCGTGCGAATCGACAATGCACAAATGGTTGCAAAAGCTTTCGTTTGAAGATGGGGTTTTGCAGTTTGTGCTAGACATTAGGTCTGTTTGGCCAGATTTCCAGTAAAAAATATCAGGAGAGTAAGCGAGCTTACGCTCCCAAAAATGAAACTATCAAAAAATGTGAACAAACAGCAATTTGTAAGAATTTGCAAGTTTTAACTCTTGGTTACACCACTGGGACTTGGCTCACTCACACTACACAGTAAAAAGGGTGTAAACAGGAGGGTTAAAGAACGAAACAGCTGATCTTAAAGTTTCATTTGAGGTTTGAAGTGGTAGAGAAAATTAAGTTAAATCAGACTTTTAATGCAAAATGCAAGTAGTTCGTTGTGCTCAATCTGCACTTCTTCCCTTTGAGCTTCAGCGGGTAAAGCTGAGCAAGACGGTTTCGGGTCAGCAGACTTGCGAACGCACTATTTCTTTGCTGTTTCTATTTGCCTCCAAATGTTCTCAAAATTTATGTTTCATTGCAGTCGATCATATGACAGCCAGTCATATGTTTTTCTTGTTCTTTTTCTTACTGGCAAAAAGTTACTGGACAAAACTTCTCCAGTAAAAACTTGCAAGTTCTCACGAAATGAACTGTCACTTTAAGCTCTCAGTTTTTCTCTCGCTACTGGAGATTTGGCGTCAACAGGATCCAGTAAAAATTTGTACAAATTCGTACAAATTATTCTCTGCCAAACAGACCTATTATGAAGAACTCGGTACACATGCCACTTACTGACAGAGTTTGCATGCTCGTATTCGATGAAATGAGGATCTCTTCAACATATGAGTACGACCATGTCAGCAAATCTGTAAGAAAACCGTGCAGCTAAGTTCAAATGGTTATGGCTCGCGGTTTAAACTGTTCCTGGAAGCAGCCAATTTTCTTCGGCTTTGATTGTCGAATGACCGTAGGCATTTTGCATGATGCAATAATAAAAGGTGATGTACATTTTGACACGCCGGATTTGACACTCCCTTAACTCAATGTCGTATTTTAGAAGAATGGAAAATGGGGAATAAAAAAAGGCCTTTTTAATAAAAAGTATTGAAACCACTACACAAGTAAGAAAAAGTCTCGGTTTTATAAGGGCCAAAAATATTTCACTTTGCATAATCGCGTTATGGCATAAAAGCTTCGTTAAAAATATGCTTTCTAAGCTTCAAAATTAAAAATTTTGGATTGAAATACATATAAATATTTTAGCCAGATTTTATTTAAGTGCTTTTCAAAATAGCCATTTAACTTTTTCCTCTACCTCAACTTCATCACATTTGTTTGAATAAAGTATTTAAATAGTTTGTACGATTGCCATTGGAACAGGCCGCAGTTCACGCTAATATATTTTTTCCTCCTTGATTTTCCAGCTTGATTTTAGCATTAGAAAATATTTTGAAATTGGCACAACAGTTAGCCCAGGCGTATACCATGATACAAATATAGAAGGTAGAACCGCTGTAATTTGTTTTGACACTAAACGTGTTTATTGACGTTTCTCGTATTTGTCAATAGCTTGGGTCGTGATGCCACTTCGTTGTAATACTAAATTAGGGCTATTTAAGGTTCTAAGGATTTTTAGATTTTTTTTTAAATAAACACGAAATAGACATTTCAATGTGACTAGTACATTTTGTTTAGTAATATTATGAACTGTTAGACAATCAACAACGCAATAAATAATACAAAGGTAAATTATTATGTAATTGTTTTTTTTTAATTTCTTATTAATATTCATTTTTTTTGTGTTTTCAAATTGCTGTTTAAAAACCGTATCCTAAAACATGTTCGGCCTAAAAAGAAACGTTTCGCAACACGTTGCTCTAAAACCAGGAACAACCCACCAAGCAACATGTGAGAAATAGGCAACTGTTGTCAGTGCCAACAAATTGGCGACTCACCGATTAATTGGCACGGCGACAAATTACAAAAACACTTTTTTTCTAGTACTTTGAAATATCGAATTGAACTATGTTTTGTATTTCAGTGAGATTGATCGTAATTGAAAAATGTTTATTCATTCGTCAACGGTTGATTCAAGCCTAAAACATCAAACACCAAAACTATAAGTATGATGAGTTCATTGCGGAAAATATACATACGGAACTAATACATATTCACATTTTGAGAATCTAAACTCAAAAACCTAAACAAAATACATTTCAATTTTGTTGACGTAAGAAAATGTTCAAGGGATTTTCTAACAACAGTACGGTAGCACATTTTCAAAGAAGAACGTCAAAAACAGGTTTAGTGTCAGATGTGCAACATGGCGGCTGAGAAGAAGCAACGGCTCTACCTTCTATTTTTGTATCATGGGCGTATACGGACATGCAGGCCGCACACGCAGCACAGCTCAGTGTAGTTCAATTTTTTGTAAATAATGCAGTACCATATGACAGCGTATACAGCGACATAGTCGCTTGCGGCGGAGAGACGTGCCAGCGCACAACTGCGTCTCGCTGTAGTTGAAATACAGTTTCCTACGCGCAGCCGACACCAACGATTAAGCGATGTGAAACTGGGAGAGCCGGTAGAAATACATGCACAGAATTACACTAATATTATTGCAAAATTGCAACCTTGGGGCCTACTAGTAGGGCCCAAGCTTGATCAGGAACGTACTTTTTCCTCCATATAAATTTCTAAAACGGGGTTGTTGTTCTAGTTCATTTCAAATTGCCAGTGTAGCTGGTGTGAGTCATTTTTTGTGACCAAAGAAATTTATCTTTTTATTTGTATATTTTTGGTGCCATTTCGTAATACGTTTGTATAAAATTGAGTAGAAAAATATATTATTGTCCAAAAGCGTCAAAATAATCTTTGGGTATGCTTTTAATTCAATTAAATTAAGACTTTATAAGCTGCATTCAAAAAAACAACCCTGCGGTAAAACTACAGCATTTAGCAAAAAAATCATACCTGATCGTTAGAGATTCGCTAAATGAAGAAATGCGAAATACAAAGGACGACAATTGACCCCGTCATATTCAATGCATTTAGCTTTGTTTTCTTTGGTATATTTTTCATTAATATTTACATAATTAAACCAAAAAAGTTCATGTGTTGGCATTTAATTCAGAAAATTAATGAGAACATACTTTAAAAAGCAAATAATTGTAAGGAATCCCTAATCCCTAATATCGGGAAAAGAGCAGACACAGTGAAGAGCTGATCACTGCCAACACACACGGACTGTGTACGTGAATTGCAAAAAACGCACAAAAATCGGCTTACTCTCCCAGTTTCACATCGCTTAATCGTTGGCCGACACATTCTCTTGCAAAAATTGAAGAATAATTTGAAAAAGTGCGTGGACAGCGCATATTACACTCATATATTATATAGGTTATATTTCAAAGTCTGATTCATAAAATAACTCTTTTTACTGGGTTTATGGAATGAATACGGAACACGTGTGCTGGTTTTCCGAGATTCGTATACGCTGTTCAAACGTTTGCTGCGTAACACAGTTTAATTTGCGTTGTGCTGCCCTGTGCTGTGTTGCGCGGTCTGCGTCTCCGTATACGCCTAGGCTAATCACGCACTTTTTCAATTAGTTCTTCAATTTTTGCAAGCTAACGTGTCGGCTGCGCGAAGAAAATTTTGAATTTGAATTTGAGTTTGTTTACGAAAAATTCAAAACAAACAAACAAAAATTGGCCTAGTAATGCCCACTTTTTTTTGTGGGAGATTGTATCATTTTTAATACAATTTTTTGTTTTTTACTTGTAAAAAAAATAGTATCCGTTTGAAGAAGCATTACTAATTTGCTAAGGGAGCGTATATTGTCAAATTAGAACGAGACGGCGTCCAATGTACATCACCTTTTATTATTGCATCATGGGCATTTTGATGGACTTAATAAGCAAATTGTATGATGCAGGGTACCCAGTGTACGCCATCAATAGCGATATGGGTTCCGGAAATCAAGCACTGTGGAGGGACCTAGGCGTCAGCACAGGTATATTTATACATTTTGTATTACCATAGACCACGAAGTGATAATAATTTGAATTTTTAGAAAAAACATGGGTTTGGCACCCTGTGGAGAAGAATCAGAAAATTTATGTTTTTGCTGATACTCCACACTTAAACTCATACGCAACCATTATATTGACTCCGGACTCGTTTATGATGGAAAAATAATAACAGCGCAAACGTTCAAGCAACTTTTAAATTATAGTGCGGTATCTGATATTTCGATCGTTTACATAATATCTGAAGAGCACCTGACAGTACACCACGCAAAGTGGCAGAAAGTTAAATTTGCTGCTCAGCTTTTCTCTAATACTACCGCTAGTGCAATTAGGCACATGTATATGATAGGACGAGAAATATACAACGCGTGCGAAACGGCTGATTTTGTAGAATTGGTGAATAATTGGTTTGACCTGTTCAATTCAAAATTACACTCAGTGAAGACAACACCTTCAACACGACCGTATCGTATGGCCTTACCAGAGCAAAACGATGTTCTGTCTCGAATGACGACTCTTATGAGCAGCCCTATTGTCCCAAACCGAAAAAGTTTGCTACCTTTCCAAAAAGGCATAACAATTAGCAACATTTCTTTACAATTAATGCTCAAAGATCTTCAAACGCGTTTTGGCATGAGCTATATTGTTACGTATAGGCTCAACCAGGACATTCTAGAAAACTTTTTTGGGGCTATGCGCAGCCGAGGGGGTCTATATGACAACCCCAGTGCCGTGCAGTTTAAATATAGGCTAAGGAAATACATTTTTGGTATGACACCTTCTGGCATACTTAAATATTTGAATATACACCTAATTCTTTTTTTACACGGTCTGTTGTTACACGGTTTTGATTTAACATGGTTTGAAAATAAAAAAATTTTTAATTTTTTTACACGATTTTATTCCATTTAGCACGAAAAATTAAAAATTTTTTAATTTTCAAACCGTGTTAAATCAAAACCGTGTAAAAAAGACCGTGTAAAAACAGAATTAGGTGTATATATGAATGCATACAATTTTTATTTAGCGCAAAACACTGAGGCTCTGCGAAATTCAGGAAACGTTGCGAGGGACGAAACAGAATGGCTGCCCCTTGTACAATTAGATATGGGTTCGGGACAGCTAGACGAAAGCCACTTACAGGAAGAACTATTTGATGACACAGTTACAGATGATAGTGTGCAAGCATTTGACGAGCTGCACGAGAGCGCGCTGGAATACATGGCTGGCTACATCTTGAGAAAGCCCAATTTAACGGATGAAGGCAGCAGCTCTACGTGGACATGGGTCAACCAATGCTCACAAGGCCGACTGAGGAAGCCAAGCCCGGAATTTTTGGAAAAAATAAAAATTTTAGAAGACATCAATGGGGCTAATTTACTAGACAAATTACAAATTCTTAGTCAGTCGGTAGAGCTAGAGGATGCCGTAAAACGATTGTTTTTCCAAAGTCGGATTTATTTCCGCATAAAAAATTTAAACAAAAAATTATCACTAAATAAATATCCATCTAGGCGTTAAACCTGTTATTTTTTTAAATCACAATATGTCCATAACTTATCTTGTCTTATCACTTAGAGGGCAATTTAAAGTACAAATTTTCCCCTATTTGTGAAAATTTCCCCCTCATGTTAAGCAACACTCTGTACATATAAGGCATTGTCATTCTGCCTTTCTCCCGGAATACACTACCTTTATTATTGTATCATGGGTAAATCCATGATAAAAAAATATACAGGTAGTTTCAATGCGACAGATAAAAATAAAATTGACAATTGGAAAAAAGTATTTGTTTACAAATTTTGTACTACTATTTTTATTTTTGCTACAGAGCTGCAATTCCACACAATCAGTTATGTAGTATATCATTCAGTTTCTCTATTTTTTACTTGTTTTTGCACCCTTAAAATTTTATTTTTATTTGTCAAAAAAGCAAATGACTTTTAATTTTGCTCGATTGAATCTACCTGTATATTTTTGTATCATGGGTAAATCCTAAGTAGCGCCACTCTTTTTTCGAACTCTGCCGAACGTACTACTATAGTAGTATTTTGCTACTATTTCGTCATTTGTACTACCGTACTACCCACAGACCGATTATACTACTATTTTCTGAGATATAAACGTACAAGCAAAAAAAATTACGATATCAAAGTTATGTTTTGCTTCGATGTTAAAAAACAATTTGGCGAACATCAAATGGTCCTTTCGCTTCCACTTTTGGCCTTTTTTGAGAAAATTTTGGTACAAAAAATTTTAGTTGAGTGGCAACCGTAATTTTAAGAAAAGAATATACAAACATGTTACCGAACTAAACATTGCCGAAGGACGAAATTTAAACCAATGTTGACTTTAAAAGTCGTCTTTGCCGTTTTTTGTTTCTAACCAAATATCCTTGGTTTGTGAGCAACTCTATCACTTGTGTTTCAAGGTGAAATATAAATAAAAAATATTGTTCGTCGTGTTTCGTTTTTTTGCTGTTAATTGGTTTCTCCTATTTGTTCTCTTGAAGTGCTAAAAGTAATATTCGGGCGATATTAATAAAAAAATTTAATAACACATAATTTTTGTTATGGAATTTTAAACTTCAGGTATTTTAAAACCCGTCTACCAAAAAATCCTTTAAAAACAAATTGCAGTATATTTTTCTTTATTTTTTTATAAAAATATCTTCAAAATGGGGTTTTTAGAGTAGACAAATAGTTATAAATTGGGCTGCATTAGGCGAGAACTTGTACGTATTCTAGATATGCAAATATTAAGCTACTATATTGTTGAAAAGATCTTGCCAGTTTTTTCCTATTTGAGAAAATATCGACAAATATGTAAATCATGCTAAGCCACGCCTACTAATATAATTCGACTTTTATATAAAGTACATTTTGGTTAAGATTAAGTATTGTATCAAAGCTTTATATTTTTTTCCGTTGAAGTCCATCGAAAAAAAAAGTATTATTAAATCTGCGGTCAAAAACGATTATCGCTTCGGACTTAAGCGATTATTGCTTTGACACCAAACAAATTACTATTAGTCTATACTATATACTATACTATGTATTATATAAAAGCAAGTGTGACGTTTTTTGAGCCACAATCAGGCAAAAACCACTGATCCGATTCAGATGAAATAAGCACCAAACATTTTTTTATCTGTGGGAATGGTACATAGGCTATATGAGAATTACCACGCCCCCTTCTTACGCCCACTATGGTAACAAAACTCATCTATGGTATGCTTTTGTAAGGCAATATGGGTATCAAACGATTCGGCGTGTCATTGCGGAAAACATAGGCTATAATATAATCGGCCACGCCCACTTTCCGTGCCCACTTAACTAACAAAACGAAGCTACGGTTGGTGAATGAGTATTAATATCAAATGATTCCGTGTTTCATTGATGTTAACATAAGATATATAAGATTGACCACGCCCACCTGATATGCCTTTTCGTCACGCCCACTATAACAAATCAGCCATGGTATATTTGTCATAGCAATATGGGTATCAAACGATTCAGCGTGTCATTGCGGCAAATATAAGCTATAATATAATCGGCCACGCCCACTTTCCACGCCAACTAAACTAACAAAACGAAGCTGCGGTACATGTCGGTAAATCAGTATTAATACCAAATTATTCCGTGTTTTGTTGATGTTAACATAGGATATAGAAGATTAACCACGCCTACCTAATAGGTCTTCTCGCCACGATCACTATAATAACAAATCAACCATGGTATATATGTCACAGCAATATGGGTGCCAAACGATTTAGCGATTCGATAGGGGGAATGGGGTGGGTTTCTGAGAAGGGGGCGTGGCACCACCCATACAACTTAAGTTTTCAATATGGAACATCTTCTGAATGAGAAATCGGGCAGCATTAAAATTCGGTGCGGGGCCACCGTTTGATGTGTCGTTTCACAGGTAAAACTTTGTGAGCGTTGGACAAGGGGCGTGGCACTTTTTAAGCAACTCAAATGTTTTGAATAACTTTGGAACTACAAATCACACAGTTAAGAGATTTGGCACAAACTTACGATTTAGATGTGCCCTTCGACATTGGGAATGTATGGGTATGGGACGAGGGGGCCTGGCACTGCCCATACAAACCAAGTTTTTAATATGAAATATCTTCGGAATTATAAGTCGGCCAGCATTGAAATTTGATATAGCGTCATGGCTTAGACGTGTCGTTCAAGTGGTTAAATTGTATGGTCGTTGGACAAGAGGCGTGGTACTTTTCAAGCGACCTTATTGTTTTCAATAACTTTGGAACTGCAAATATAGATATTTGGCACACACTTACGATTTCGACGTGCCCTTCGACAGGGAGAGTAGGGTGGGTATTGGACGAGGGACATGGTATCGTCCATACAACCCAAATTTGTAATGTGGAATAGCTTCGGAACAATAAGTTGGAAAGCTTTGAAGTTTTGTATACCATCGTTCCATAGATGTGTCATTCTACTGGAAAAATTGTATGGGCGTTGAACAAGGGGCGCGGCATATTTTTTGTGATTGAAATTTTCCGCGTAACTTTGGAACTGAAAGTCGCATATCAATGAAACCGGGTCACACACCCCTCGACTGGAGGATTGGATTGGGCATTACATAAAAGAGGCGTGGCATCGCCCATAGAGTGTAGTATGAAGAAACATGATTTATTGGGCCCATTGACTTCAAACTTGCGTGCAAAGCCGCAGGGCCCTACTAGTATATAATAAAAACATGTAAATTACATGAATTTCATTGTTTCTTTCACTTTTTTATAAATCAAATTCTTAATGTGTTTTGGAACTTAGTATTTGATTTAGTAGTTGATGAATCCTTGCGATTTTTTATACTGTGAAGAAAATATGTAAGTGTACTACCACTAAGCAAATAAACACATAGAGGTACCACGCGGTACAAAATTTTTCGGTCACGCAAATCTAGCACAGTAGGTCCCACACGTACTTCGGCTATACGAAGTTTTGTCGCTGGCTTCGCCAAACTTCAATTTTCGAAGTTCATCTTCATTCTTTGTGGGATGTTCGACAAGGAACATCAATTGCAAGCTGTGCTGTGCTGATGAGCACGAAACGGCGCGCCGCGGCGTATCGTTTGCAAATTCGAATATGCAAGGGTGTGTGTCCGTGTGAAAATAAATGTGCGTGTTGCTTGTGTATGCGCTGAGGTGAATGAAAACAATACGAGCAACTGCACAAGATAAAAAGCAAATTGAATTTCCATGGCTTTCGGTTCTGCTATGAATAACGAACCATGTGAATTTACAAAGGCGTACAGTAGAGTGTGCGTTCCTATTGATAAAAAACCAAAACCATGAATTTCTGCTGTGCAATGTTGGCATTCATGTAGGCTACGTTGCCTTCTGACCTAATAAAATTCATACCGATAAATTTTTAAATTCATATATTAACAAGCAACATATTATTATTTATTATTATCATTTCCTTAAAATTTATATTATTTAGCAGTTTTATGTGTTCTTAAGTATTTTTATTTTATTCTTATTTTTCGGTTTACTTGCAATTTTCTCTTTGAGCCAAATGCAATTTTTTCTTAGCAAAATTGTTAAAAAGTAATCTAATATAAATTGCTTATGTTCCCTACAAGTAGACGGTTCTGAAAACCACAATTTGTATTCATCTACTTTTGTTACGTTTGCAACACACAAATTGTACTGAACAGTTCGACGCGGAGCGGGTTAAATAAATAGACGGGTTGGTCGGGTTATGATGTGCTTTATTTGACTATTAAAACACGAATGTTACAATAAATACAGTAAACATTAAACGACACACACGGCTGAAGCCGGGGAGCAGAAAATAGGGGGAAACATGAGTACAAAGGGATAAGGAAAGGAAGGGACTAGAGATGGGATCGACAGATCACTTAAGACAGCACTCATTTAGCCATCGCGGCCGCCATTGCATATTGCAATTAATTTATGCCGCGGGCCAGACGGGCGAGGACTCCGGGATGAAGCTTTTGCCGGTGCGGAGGGGCCGTCCATCGTCGCCTCGTCCTCGAGGAAGTGCTGATGCAGAGGTTGGGCCGTAGTCACCGATCTGCAAATGGTAAACGATGTCAGTTATTGGAACACAGTAGTAATGAGGCTGACATTGTGGGTATGAGGAGCGCGGCTAAGCTGCGGGGTTCACTTAAGCTAAAGCCGGGGGAATATGGGAATATATAAATTTAAAAATTGGCTGTAGTGCCATTTTATTTCGTTAAGGAGAATGAGAATTTCGAGAGGGTTATTTGTGTGCTCGTAGGGCTCGATAGAAGCAGGTTTGCTCTTCAAGAGGGTGGTGGCAATCAACCGCTCTTTGATCCGGAGTTGGAACTGTTTGAGCATGAGAATGGCTGAAGCCGTTTCACCCGAGAGGCAGATCTTATAGATCTTGGAGTTTATGCCCGATCAGTCCGACGTCTGCGGGATTGGCAGCGTTTGGAGCAAGTCGCACTGGAGTGGCGACTGTCCTCTTTTTGGACCCGGGCTGGAGTAGGTGCAATGAGGAACTGCGGGGAAATGCAATATCCGTCAGTTGCTGTGAATGTGGGCCGTTTTTGTCGAACCCTTTTGGGGGACCTCATTAGAGGCGAAAGCCATCCTGCGGGGCCGACGTTTGGCAACGAAGGGGGAAATTTGCCGGTTTGAGTATGAGTTTGCAGGAATGGTGGGTTCGAAGTGATTTTCCATTAATTCCTGGGGTGGAAACCCTACGGGATTGAGGGCGGCAATCACTTGCGAAAGGGCTTTCTTTAGTGCGGGAAGATTATTTCGAAGGGCGGGTCCAGTAGGCATATGGCGTTTTGGGACGTCTGTGGCACATGTCAAATGCGAAGGGGGTACTGGACCGCTTAATACCCAACCGAAGACTGTATGCTTAGCAAGTAAGCTGCCACATACATTTCGGTGGATACCTTCGAGCATGATCTGCGGAATGAGATCACTGCCAATCACTAAATCGATCTGCGCTGTCTCGAAGGGGTTTGGATCAGCGAGATCTAGCATGGCGAAATGTTTCATATTAGGGGGGTGTATGTGACGAGGTGGGAGCAATTTCGTAAGCTCTTGGAGCACGATAGCTTGCACGGGGAGTTTCGTGCTAGTTTGAGGGACTGCCAAAGTCAAGAAGCATGTATGATTGGCATTTTGCACAATCTGACCACCCATGCCCGAGATTTGAAAGGGGGATTTCTCGATCGGCAATTTGAGTCGTTTCTGGACCTTCGCGGAGATGAAGGTACGCTGAGAGGCTTGATCGATCAACGCTCGCACTTTAAACAACTTTCCTGCGTGGTCAATAGACACCAGTGCCGTAGGCAGAAGGGATTGGGTGCCATTATTGGAGTGTAGGGCTTGTACTTTGGGCGTACTTTGCCTGGAAGATGTGCGGGGTTGCGCATCCGAAAGGGGAGAATGAGTAGCAGAGTTGTTGTGCTTTCGTTTTGGAGCTGTTGCGACCTGTGATTGAGTCGTGGTCGAATGTGACCGATTAAGCGATTGAGAGAGCTGCGCATTGCCTTTGGGGAAATGAAGCATGGAATGGTGCTTCTTTTGGCAATATACGCACGTAAAATTGCTTGTACAATTCTCAACAAGGTGGGATGTCGCAAGACAATTTACGCAGAGATTGTGCTTCTTAACGTATTTTAATCGACTCTGGGGGGTGAGTCCTTTGAAGTTCTGGCAAGTCCGTATGGGATGATTTGCGTTGCAGAGTTTGCACGCGAAGTCCCTTTTCACTTGAGTGTGATAATTTAGGGATTTGTGTGGCCGATTTGGGAGGACATTGGAAGTCGAAGGTTGAGACGGTTTCGGCTTAGAAAGGCGAATACTTTGCAACCGTTCAAGTACCTCATATCTGCCGGTCAGGAACTCATCCATTTGCGACCAGGGTGGCAGATCCTTCCGGGATGTCAATGATTGCTCCCATAGAGCGAGTGTCTCTTGGGGCAATTTGGTACAACATATGTAAACCAATAGCGGATCCCAATTGTCAGTGTCTACGGCCTGAGAATTGAGAACAGACAGACAATTGTTTATAGTGCTTTGGATCCGCTGTAGCGCCTCACTATTTTCAGTGTGGGCAGGAGCGATATTTAAAAGGGATCGGATCTGAGTGTCAACGAGTATGCGTTTATTTTCGAAGCGGGATCTTAGAGCTTCCCACGCGAGTCCGAAATTCTCATCGGTTAATGCGTATTGCTTTACAATAGCACCGGCTTTGCCTTGCGTTTTGTATCGGAGGTGATACAATTTTTGGGCTGGAGTGAGCTGGGGGTGGTTAATGTAAACTGCCGTAAACATGTCCCGAAAGGACGGCCACTGCTCATAGCCCCCGAAAAATGTTTCGGTATCGCAAGGTGGAACTTGTAAACAAATGTAAGGGGTATTTGCTGGTTCTAGGGGTCGAACCGGTTCCATATGCGCAGCGGGCTGGGGGGACTGAATTTGGAGCATCTCAATGATGTCCGACATCTGAGCCATGCACAACTCATACTGGTCTGTGCAGGCGTCGATTTTTTGCCTAGCCGACTCTTTGAAACCGTCGGGCTGGCTGTTGTCTTCAGCAATGAAGACTGCCTCATGTGCGCACATAAGCCTCTCCCATTGGGCTTGCAAATTTTTTTGCTTAATTTGGACCAGGGATTTGGTCAAATCCTCAATGGGAGCCGATGAAAATCGTGTGCATAATTGCACGAGTCTGTCAGATTCGAATGTAAATTTAGCAACACTGGGATCGGTTGCTTTGGGAATGGAAAGTTTGGAGCGCGTGTTTGGTGGCTCCCGAGTGACAGGAACTGTCAAACGTGCATTGGTTGACTTTGGGGATCTGGAGTTAGGAGTCTCCATTGTGATAAGTTGGCGTTTAGGGGATCGCTCAACAGGCATTTTGTTTAAAAAAGCTCGACAAGGGTAAAAGTTTAAATAAATATATGTAGGGTATTGTAAAATAGACGTGAAGTCTAACCGCGTCCGCGCGAACGATAATTGAATATGGGAAGAGTTGGGAATGGGAAAATTCGTTCAAACGAATTTGAACACTTGTCGAGCAACAATAAATAAATAAATGAAAATTGTACACTTGTGTGTGTAAATGTGAAAATGTGTGTATGGGTAATACAAATGTGTATATGGGAAATAAGCCAATTTTTGGTAAATGTGAGTGGGGAATGTATGTAAAAGCTGTAAAATATAAATATAATATAAATGCGAAGTCAAATGTGTATGAAAATTTGCTTTTATTTGTAAAATAAATATGTATGTGTATCGGAAACAAATAAATTTTTTGTAAATGTGAATGGGTACTAAATAGAAATGTGTATGTATGTGGGAATTGGGAATGTATGTTAAAATTATTATAATATAACAAATGTGTAGTCAAATGTATATTAAATGTGTTTTTATTTGTGAAAAAGTGAATTTTTTTGTTTGGGAATGTGAATGTGTGTGAATATACACGTATGTATGTGTATGTGTATAAATTTGTGTGAAAATATGTATATATGTGTATAAATATATATTTGTAAGTGTATATATATGTGTATGAATATATATGTGTATGTGGTTATTTGTTTTAGCGTGTTGGTGAACGTAAAAAAGTGTGAAAATATTTTTTTTGTCAAACAATTATTGTGTGCAAGAGGGGTAATTTGTCCCACTGTATGCACTTGGGTGGCAGCAGATGTGCAGTGTATGAGTATATGCAGCACTATTGAAAATTTTCTTAGTTCTAGAAATTTGTTCAATGTGCTGCAAAAAAATGCGACTCGTCCCACTGTGCTTGCGTTTATTTACTTCTGCTAGCGAGATAGGGAATTGCTTAGGCAGAAGTACAAAAATATGAGTGCACTTAGAGGCAGCAGCGGGAGTGCTTGCTGCTGGTGCGTGCGAATATCGCACAAAGCGAAACGCGAAATTGTGTGCAAGTGGGAGAGTGCAAGCGAAACGCAAAAGGATGGGAGTGCGTGATTTTGGATGCTGGCTGCAGCGGGAGTTTTGCTGCTTTGCCAGCGGTGATCGATCAAAAGAAAATGCGAAACCAAAAAACGCAAAATTATGTGCAGTAGCGGGAATGCTTACTGCACTGCGTTAAATTGTATGTGAAATGTACCAGTACCAGTGTATAATATTTTAACTGGGTTTTGGGGATTTTTGGGTATGGTTATTTTATATTTTTGTTAGTGTATGGGATAGTATATTTGTTAATTTTTTAATAAAAATTTGTTTGGCTTATCTTATTGGGCCCTGTGCCCGAGAATGGGAATCTCCTATATTTGTTGTGTGCCGCTACTGTGCTGTGCTGTGTTCCTTGCTGTGTTGTTGGCTGCCCTCTCCGTCTGCTTTATGTTGTGCTGTGTGTTTGTTGTTGTTAATTCTGCTGCCGTTATTTTGTGTGTCACTGCACTGTTCAATGTTTTGTGCGTTTTTGGTTTTAATTTCTGCAATTCGTGCACTATTTTAATTGTTGTAGGTACACTTTTGTTTTGTTCACTTGGTAATCGTCGTGTCACTGTTTGTACTAGCTGATTTGTTTTCACTGTTTTGTAAATTGTTTGTTGTTATGAGACTATTTGTTTTTTTCCACTTTTCACGGTTTGTAGTTTAAATTTGTAATTAGTTTTGTTTGAATGTTTAAAATTGTATGTTTAAAATTGTATGTTTACGCGTCGCGAGTTCGCGTTTAGCTCGAAGGACCATGAACAGTTCGACGCGGAGCGGGTTAAATAAATAGACGGGTTGGTCGGGTTATGATGTGCTTTATTTGACTATTAAAACACGAATGTTACAATAAATACAGTAAACATTAAACGACACACACGGCTGAAGCCGGGGAGCAGAAAATAGGGGGAAACATGAGTACAAAGGGATAAGGAAAGGAAGGGACTAGAGATGGGATCGACAGATCACTTAAGACAGCACTCATTTAGCCAGTACAAAAGCTTTTTTATATTGGAGGAATGAGGGGTTGCCTTAAAAAACGTATGAAATGTGTTGTAAAAGATTTTTGAAACAAAAAAAAATTAGTCGATTGGAGCTTTTAGTTTTAAACTACTGTTAAAATAGTTGAAATTTTTTTTAAAATATAAACATTTCGTTTCCTTGTAAATTACAAAGCTCATCTTTTATTAACTTTTTGCAGTTATGACAGTCAAATTTTTCAATAGTTTTCATCAATATGAAACCAGAGAAATAACGAAGGGAACCATCACTGATATGTTCATTTTTTATAATCCCTAAGGCATTTGAAGAATTCGCTTTCTCTCAGATATGTCCTTTGATAAGCAAAATTCTTCACCGAACTCTTGATTTATAGCATTTTGAGTTTCATTGTCAATTTCAAACAAACTGGTATTATTGTCAATTGTTATAAATGAACCTTCGTCAGTTGGTTCACAATTGGAGGTTCCTGCCGTAAATGCTATTATTTTCATTGAGATCATTTTCGCAAGAATTTGGTCAAACTCAAAAAGTGAAGGATTATTGTTTGTAACTCCTCTTTTTCTTACCAAATAAAAAAGATTTTCAAGCGGGTCTTGATTAAGTCTTGATAATAAAAGAAAATTGGATTTTTCCGCCCAGATATCTTGTGAAAGAGACAAAACGGAAGTAATTGATAAAACTATACCATTTAAACAGCATACCGTTCTCGGATACTGACAACTTTTGATATAGTTTTTCATTTCCTTCAAATAATTTTCGATATTGTTATTCTCACGAAGAGCTGATCGGAAAGGATTTTTATCAAAAAGAACATGGCTATTCAAACAATCAAAAAGTCTGTTTATTTTTTCAATAAATATAGCTGTGGACAAAGCTTTCTCTTTGCAATCATTATAACAGCCATTTTCAACCAAAGATTATAAATTAATATAAATAAATTTAATAGATAAATTTAAAAGATAATAGATAAATTTAAACAAATTGTTTGGGATTCAACCACGTCAGAACTCGCTTAAATTTGTAAACTTAAACAAATTGTTTGGGATTCAACCACGTCAGAATTCGCTTAAATGTTTAAATTTAAACAATTTGTTTGGGATTCAACCACGTCAGAATTCGCTTAAATTTGTAAACTTAAACAAATTGTTTGGGATTCAACCACGTCAGAATTCGCTTAAATTTTTCAATTCAAACAAATTTTTCAAATCAGTTAACGCAAGGCATACGCAACCAGACAGCGCAACGATTAGATTGAAAATGAGCTGTTCTCAGAAAATTTGTTGAAGTGAAAGCGATCGCCAACGAAAAAAGGTATACACACAAAAAATAAGCGCGAACAAGTGAAATTGTGTTGTTGCTTTTGTTGGCATTTTTGGTGGTTGATTATTTCATTACGTGTGAAGGCAACGCACACAATTTTGCGAATATTTTCGGCTAGCCGAAGTGCGTATGGGACCTGCTGCGCTGAAAGCAAGGCGCATAACAGCAACAGTAACATCATCACAGCGCACAGTTGATGTGCGACTGACCACATCAACATAAAGCAAATTATGAAAGCTGACTTCGAATTGAGAAGTTTGCCGAAGTCATCGCGAATATGTTCGAATAGCCGAAGTGCGTATGGGACCTAGTGCGCTGGTACGCAAATTTGTGCCAGTTGACACTCTATGTGTTTATTTGCTTAGTGGTACTACTCAAAGTCCGTAAATACTACCCAAAAATCATAAAATGTACTACTGAAACAAAATTGAAAACGGCAGCACTGGTCAGTGGTACCGAATGTGGCAGTGTTGCCGCAAGGTACAGAATGTGGTAGTGTTACCCCAACGTCATTTTCTGTTGGTTTAGGTAGCAAATTTTATGCCTATTTTTCTGATTACTTTGCCAATCAAGTATTAAAGAAATGTTTGAAAGATCAAACATCTAAAGATAACTGGGCAACTACTGTAAAACTACAATAGTTGTTATCATAATTCCCTAAAATAGAGAACATTTGAATACTAGTTTCAATTTTGCCTGCGTACAAATAATTTTATAATGAAAATAATAAACTTTCCTAATCAATATTAATGTACTTTTCTGTTTGTACAAATTAAAAAGCCCAGAACAAAGTTTCTTTTGATAAATTACCTTAAAACTTTTGCGTAATAGTAATTTTGTGCATCTTTATAAATCATAATAAGTAGGGATCGGAATTATATGCAAGTGCATATTTATTTTGGAGCTTCCGATTTGACGGGACCAAAACAGAAACTATTTTTATTGAAAAATATTAAGAATATGCATATTTGCATATTTTGCATGTTTTTGCATTTCTTTTCATAGGTTTTGCATATAAATCCGATACCGAATAATAAGTATTAAAATGCACGACACGATGATTTATTCAAAACATGATCAATATGTTCAGGAGAATATTGTTACGAATACTAAGTCTAGTGGGTTGTTAAGTATCTCTGGATTGTGTAATTTGAAAATAAAACACATTCAGTTTCTTAAACGCAGACAATAAAATAAACCAACAGTCACTTTATTATTCACAGTTTACACTTTACTGTTCGTACACTTAAATATTTGCTTAATCACTCCGTGTGGCAACTTCACTTGTCAAAACCAGACTGACTCGCTGCGCCGCATCCGGCTGCCTTTTATACTCTGTCCGGCCATCGCGCGGTTCGTTCTCGCGCATTCCAGAGTAGACTAATGGCCAAACTCCATAAAGCGCGTTTCAGGCGTTCGGGGTTTGTCGGGTTATGGCGTTTCTCGCGTTATTCGCGTTGCAAATGGTCAAACTCCATAAAGCGCGTTTCACGCGTCAGCTTGTTCTTCTTACGGCAGCTGATGCTAATTTTTAATTGGCAAACTGCTGATTGATTTCGTTATGAATTGTGAAAAACAACGAAATGAAATTGCTATACGACGTTATAGACTATATAGAATTTACTGATTTCATTTTAAACACAATTAATGCATATCGAACATTGCAAAAAATAGAAAAAGATTCATTTGAATTCAATTTGTAGCAATTTATTTCACAGGGATGAGCAAAATTCGATCGACAACGAATAAGCTATCGAATTTTCAATACAGCGACGACTAAGTTTCGTCTGTCAAAGAATTATGCTAATTTTTAGGAATGTCTCCACATTCTATGTTAAAATATTGAATTTCAAATGTTTCTTAAATGTATTTAATAGCTTCCGTGTAAAATAAATGCATCCGACTTTTGCGATAACACAAGTTTGTTATCGGCATTACCATTTAACCACATAATGTATGACATCTTTAGGAGCTCTGTCAGCTGTTTGACGTTGTTTAGCGAGAAACGCGAGGGAAAGTTGAAAATAGTTCAACTTTTGCCGCGTTTCGGGCGTAGTCATGGAGTTTGCTTCATACAAATACACTGATTCAACTTTTTCTCGAAACACGAGAAACGCCAAAAACCACGATACGCCTGAAACGCGCTTTATGGAGTTTGGCCATAAAGGTTTCCATGATGACCGCGACCATCGTTGCCCGATTGGACTAAAAGTTATTATCGCGGCCGTCGTTGCCACATTGAATTATAACACGGCGCGAAGCGGCAGGGTTGCTTTGCACAGCGACAGACTGTCTTATCGTTACAATATTTTTGTATTAATTATTCAGTATCTTTGAAGCGACTGCATTGACTGAAATAATTTGATTGAAATCATAACCATTACAAACATTTCCCATTTAAATACATTTCTATATACACCATTGATAGCAAAAATTTCAACCCTGTGTTATAATAATTTTACAACTTTCACCACAAAATGTGTAATTGTTCACCACCATGCGCAAATGACCTCATTTGTTTATTTTAAAATGTCAAGGAAAGTCACGCAAAATCAAGGTAAATTTGCAACTGGCCCAAAACGCAGTGATTGCAACGTTGCCTGCCAATATTTCAGTGCAATCATGTATGATATCTAAATCGTATATCACTTTCATGTCAGCCGCATTGCGCACCAGTCGCCGGCGCAGCCAGCAGACAGCAGTCATTATGCCATTTATACCAATTCTCTGATGAAATAACCTATTATTTATTTTTAATTGTTGTTTAAATTATTTCATTATGTACTAGTTCCAGTTCCAGCAGAATTTTAAATTAAATCTCAGCAAACAATTGTTTGTGGTGAATATATATGCCCAGGCAGAGTTGTTTTTGAAGAGCCAACAAAATAATTTAAAATTTGTTCATCAATTTTGCTGAAAATCAACTTATTTATTAGAGTTTCGTTTAAATTTCTTTCTCGTTGTGATAGCAATATAAAATATCAGCGCTTCTTACCTTGTGACCGAAAAGTTTCCGGAAATTTTAAATAAAACGCAAAATTCTTAATCTTCATCAATATTTATTTTATCTCCTTCAAAATATGCTCCATTAGAAGCGATACACTGGCATATGTGTTTCTTCCAATCATCAAAACATTTTTTATAGGCGCTTTCCGGTATGGCTTTGAGTTCCCTCTGCGAATTCTGTTTTACGTCTTCTATGGATTCAAAACGCGTTCCTCTGAGTGGTAATTTGAGTTTGGGAAACAGGAAAAAGTCACACGGTGCAAGATCAGGTGAATACGGTGGCTGTTCGATGGTATTTATTGAATGTTTGGCCTTAAAATCGTTGATAATGTTGGCTCGGTGCGAGGGAGCATTATCGTCATGAAAAATCCATGAATTATCCTTCCACAATTGAGGCCGTTTACGGCGGATATTTTTACGCAAACGTCTTAAAACAGTCAAATAATAGTCTTTACCGACTGTTTGTCCTTCAGGGACGAATTCATGATGCACCACACCACGAATATCGAAGAAAACAATCAGCATTACCTTGATTTTCGAGCGACTTTGGCGTGGTTTTTTCGGTTTCGGCTCGTCTTTTCCTCTCCATTCCGATGATTGTTGGCTTGTTTGCATGTCATACTCGTAGACCCATGTCTCGTCACCAGTTATGATGCGTTCCATGATAGTTGGATCGGAATTGGCACGAAAGAGACCTGTTCACGGTACTCATTTTGAAGAAAATTCTCAACAAAATCGCAACGCACTACTGAGGTGAACTGGTTTCAACAGCTACCGTAAACAAACTGTCTGACAGATCACGCTCATTTTTGGCATAGTAATTAAGGACAGTGCTACCAACCTACAGAAACTTAAAATATCGAAAAATATACAGCGCGCGAATTTTAAATGAGAATTTCCGGAAACTTTTCGGTCACAATGTATGTAAAATAATGTTGAATTACATTTGAGGAATTCATGTAAACCGCAGTTTTTTCAGTAATTTTCATGTGCACCTAGTACTGCCACATTCTGTACTTGTTCACAACGGTTTAAATTTTACACGTGAACAACAACAATTTGACAGTTCTTGTCATACAGAATCGACGTCTGGTTGTCAAAGAGGATTTACTTTGGTTGAAGTTTGGCAATAAAGCGAGCAGCACGCGCTCGGAGTAGACTCCCGCCTTTTTTATTTGTGGATTTCTTTTGGTTTTGTTTTGGAACATTTTGCGTGTGCAGAGCCACCTAGATTTGCGTGGGTTTCCTGTACAACTAATTTTATCGAACGCATCACCAAATAAAGGCGCTTTCATCTCTTTTTACAATTCAAAATCACATCAAATTATCAAAATAGAAATGCCTAATTGAATTTTTGTTTCCTTGAAATATGTAGAATATTTTTAGCATGTAAGGTATGTAATAAATTTGTATTTGTAGCAGATTAACATTAAGTAATACCACAGAACAAACAATATACAGAATGCGAATCTGGTGTAAAGAAAATTTTCTTTGCGGGTTCCAGCGGTAGGACCCGTTTGTCGATGCGGGGGGAAGCAGTAAAGGGGACGAGAACGCACAGAGCGCGAGAGCGTAAACTGAGAAGCAGTGAGAGCGGTTTATGAAACAGTGACGCACCACACGTAACATCGGACGTAACAAGCGAGATGTCACCGCTGCCGGCTATCGAAAGAGAATCTGCCAAAATGGGTCTGGTGGTAAATGAGGGCAAGACGAAGTATATGCTGTCTACACGCAGGGACTCGCAGCGGCTAGGGTCTCACGTCGAGGCCGACAGGTATGCTTTTGAAGTTGTCAAGGAATTCGTCTACCTTGGCACCGCCATCAACAGCAGCAATGATGTCAGTCTGGAGATAAAGCGAAGGATAACTCTTGCCAACAGGTGCTACTACGGTCTCGGTAGGCAATTGAGAAGTAGAGACCTCTCTCGACCGACAAAACTTTCACTCTATAGGACGCTTATCTTGCCCGTGCTCCTCTATGGCGCTGAAGCATGGACAATGACACGAAACGACATAGCGGCCCTTGGAGTGTTCGAGAGGAAGGTGCTTCGCAAAATCTTCGGCCCTGTTCGGGTTGGTGACGACTATCGCATACGAACCAATAACGAGCTGTATGAGCTGTATAAGGACATGGACGTAGCGCAGCGAATTAACATCCAGCGGCTACGCTGGCTCGGTCATGTCTGCCGCATGGACGACGAAGCTCCGGCGAAAAAGGTATTCGATGCGATGGTTGGAGGTCGACGGCGAAGAGGGAGGCCGTGTCTCCGGTGGAAGGACCAAGTGGAAGAGGCCCTGGTATCTCTTGGTGTGACCAACTGGAGAAGGCGCGCGCGAAGCAGAGGCGCCTGGAGAGAAGTTTTGCGGCAGGCCGTAACCCGATAACGGGTTGTTATGGCCAGTTAAGTAAGTAAGTAAGTAAAGACGCACCACACACTGTGGTTGTTCTTGTTGGGCAACAAAGTGTTGTGCCGCTTGCATGTTGGTGGTGGCTCGTGCTTGCTCTCCGCTTGCTTTTTACAAACAAGAACAAGAAGTGGACAGGAAAAGTTTGCATAGAAAAATTGATTGAGCGATCGCCAAGGCGCATAAATAAGGTGGTAGCACTACGGAAAAAAACAAAATTCAATGAATTTTATTTGTTCTCCCGGTCTGCTTGTAAAATAGAAGTTGTAAAAAGTACGAATAGCTGCAATGAAAATAAATATATGTGTAAAAATATTGGAACAACCAAGACGCATTAAAAAAGTATGAGGAAAAATGTTAAAAAAACACGCGCTTCTTTCGATTTAAAACATTTATTTAAATATATTATTGATAAAACGTTAAACTTCGCGCCGCCGTCCCGGCAACGTCCTGTTCGCTTGCCCGCTGTCGTTCCACCGGCATAACCGCTGTTGGTCGGCTGACGCCAGGGTTACCACTTCGCTCACAGTCGGCCTTCCTGCTACCTCGGGGCGACCTCGCTCCGAGTCTGATGAGTCGTCGTCTTCGCCATCGTCGTTGCTGTTGTCAGGATTGATGGGTCTTCTAGTCTCAGGATCGTCGAGTGGCAAAGGGCACCAGGACTTAAGTTTGTCCGATGCAAATACCGACGTGTAATGTCGTTGACACCGTTGGGATCCAGGCAAGTCTTCGATTGCGTAGCGATCTTTACCCAACACTTGTCTCACCACGAATGGACCCTTGTAATGCGGCTCCAACTTCCTCGAATGCCCCGTGCTCACGGGCTCATTTTCAGCTAACACCAGATCACCGATGCCATACATTGTTGGCGTAGCGTGTCTATCGTCGAATCGTCGTTTCGCCTTTTCTCGTTCACACTGGATTGTCGCTGTTGCAGCCTGTCGTGCTGCGTGTAGTTCTTCTTCGTCCATGGGCTCGGCGTCGTCTTGAAGTGCAAGGATGATCTTGTTTTTCAACAAGTCGCGCGGGGTGTAGTTCAGCAGTAACTCGTGAGGTGTTCGTTGCGTCGTCTTATTTTTCATGGAGTTTATCGCCCACTGGATTCCACGAAGCTTGTCCCATTCGCGCTTGTTTGTCGTAGTTGGCAATAGCATGGACAGAATTGTCCGATTCATGCGCTCCACCTGGCCATTTGCTCGAGGTGTGCGCACGGCGTTTTTGACGTGCTTGATACCGTTCTTGCTGCAATATCGTTCGAACTCACGGGAGGTAAATGCCGTCCCGCGATCCGTTACCACCCGCTCCGGCATGCCCACATAGCTGCTTACCTCGTCCAGTACGTCCAACACGCACTTGGTTCTGGTGCTTTTGGTCGCTCGCACCACGGTGAATTTAGTGAACGCATCGACCAGGGCCAAAATATGTTCGTTTCGCCGTTTACTCTTTGGAAAAGGACCCAGATGATCCAAGTGCACGGTTTTAAATGGGATTGGTTCGACCGCGTCGAAATGATATTCACCTTCCTTTCGCCCGCTGAGCGTTTGTTATACGCGCACTCCACACACGCCTTAACGTACGATTTAACAAATTTACGCATACCTGCGAACCAGAGGTATTACTGTATTCGCTCCATCGTCTTCTCGACACCAAGATGACCCGCGTTGTCGTGGCAGTCATGCAGCACCTTCCATCGTAGTGCTTTTGGCACCACCCAGAGTTTCCCACCGTTCTTTTTGCAAAACAATCGTCCTCCTTCCATCACGTAATTTTCGTCTTTGCGCTTATTGTTGCTCCGTAACTCATTGACAATTCGCTGAATGTTGTCATCTTGCAGTTGCATACTATGCAGCCAATCATCTTCGGCCAAATGGGTTACCCGAACACTCAGCGACGCTTCTTCCGTTTCACACGCTTCTTCGTTAGGCACACGACTCAATGCGTTAACATGTGCCATCCGCTGACCGGACCGATGCTCAATGTCGATGTCAAAATCTTGGATTTTCAGCCACCAACGCGCTATCCTCGGTATGAGCTCCCGCTTCCCCATTGCCGTCTTCACTGCATTGCAGTCCGTCACAACTTTCACTGACTTGCCGTATATGTAGTACCTAAATCTCTCCAACGTCTCCACCACCGCCAACGTTTCCAGCTCATAGCTATGAAACTTCTTCTCCAACTCTGTCGTCGCCCTGCTAAAATACGCCACCGGTTTGAAATCGTCACCGTCCTCTTGAAGTAGCACGCCCGCTAGCCCGCTGGCGCTCGCGTCCGTGTGTATCTGATGTTTCGCTCCCACTCGGTAGCCTGTCAATACTGGCCTTGTAGTCAAAGCTTGCTTCAGCTTAATGAACGCCGCCTCCTGCATCGTAGTCCACTTGAAATATTGATTTTTGTGCAATAGAGCTCGCAGAGGTTCGGCAATGACTGCATAGCCAGGCACGAATTTTCTAAAGAAACCGCTTAGACCAAGGAATTGACGTACCTCAGTTACGTTTGTTGGAGTACGGAATTTCGCGACGGCTGCTACTTTTGCCTCGCCAGGGCTAATCCCGTTTGGTGTTATCTGGTGGCCCAGGAATTCCACATGTTGTTTGAGAAAGTCGCACTTTCGGATATTCAACGTAAAATTTGCTTCTCGTAAAGCTGTGAAAACCCGGTAAAGTTTATCGCACATCTCCGCCACAGTTCCACTACAGATTAACATATCGTCCATGTAGTGCACAATATCGCCCGGTCGCGTACGTTCTTTAATTTTCGCCATTAACCGTTGGAACACCGCCGGCGCGTTCTTCAGCCCGAACGGCATTCTTTTAAATTCGTATAGGCCTTCTGTCGTCACGAACGCAGTGTATTTTCGACTGTTCTCTTCAATTGGGATCTGGTAGTATCCGCTACTCAGATCTAACACCGAGAAATACGTATATTGCTTTGCTTCTTGTAAACGCTCTTCGATGTTCGGTGTCGGAAATATTTCCTCCACTATATGTTGATTTAAGCGCCGATAGTCCACGCACATACGATCATCGCCCGTTTTCTTTCTCACTAACACGACGGGACTGGCATACACTGATTCGGATTTAGATATAATATCGTTTTGCAGTAGGTCGTTCACAATTTCGGCCACGACTTGCTTTTTCGGTTCCGGTACCCGATACGGTTGCTGCGCGATCGGTTTAGCCGTATCCAGCTCGATGTTCATTTCGATTAAGTCGTTCTTACCGATTTCGGCCAGATTATTTGCAAATATATCTCTAAAATCGGCCAACAGTTTCAACAAAGTTTGTTTCTCGCAGTCGCTCACGTCACCAACGCGCACATCTCCCTCAACGAAGAGTTCACGCTTCACTGACTGTACCGCGTCATCAATCGCTTTAAATGTCATGCCCGCATTCTCGAATATCACCCGAATTCGCTCGTTTTCAAAAATCTCTTGCCCAAGTATTACATCCGACTCTAACATTTCGTTGCAAACCACGTACAGCTCAATATTCCACGAAACTTCATCAATGTCTAGCCGGGTGCTTATTTTTTCCTTCGAAAACCGTACACCACCACCAATACCACATATTTTCATCGAGCAATTTCAGGCTCGCCTTTTGGGTGCACCTTTTGGCAGTCCTCGCACCGCCGCCGCCGCTGCGGTTTCGCGCACTTGCTAGAAATGTGGCCACTTTCACCACAATTGTAACACACAATGTCCTTGTCTTTTGACTTCGCGCTCGTTTTGTTTTCTTTATCCGTGTTCCGATTTCCACGATTGCCGTATAATGCAAAATTTCGTAGGTAATCATCGACCGTTTCACGCATATGTTTCATGGACGTAAAATAAAGAGGAGCAATCGCTAATTGCAATTCCCGATGTTTCAGCCCATCGCGCGCATATTTGATTGCCGCCGATTCACTTAGTTTGTATCTTTTTGCCAGTGCACTTATGCGAAAACAGTAATCAGTTGCCCTTTCGTTAGGCTGGCGCACCGCACTACTCATTTTATGATGGACATCCGCTTCATCGCGCACTGCACCGAACTCTTCAACCAACGCACTCGATAGTTCTCGCCACGTTTCATACAAGACCGGCGACGCGTCTAGCCACTGCTTAGCAGGCCCTTTCAGCTTGCTGTAAATCGCCAACAAAACGCACTTTTCGTCCCATCGATACGCGGCAATGGACTTGTTCACCCGGTCCCTGAATTGCTCAATTGAGAAAATGTCATCTTTCGTGGGGTCATATTCCGGTATTGTCTCGGCTATCTCTTTCACCGAATAGTTCGGACGCGTTTCGCCCCGAATCGCCATTTCACTCGCGCTGCCTCCGCTCCCGTTGTCTTCTGCTTCGTCAATTTGCTGTGCCGGTTGCCTTTGCACCGCTTCCAGAACATTAGTCAACATCTCGCGCAACTCGTTAATTTGTTCCTGCAGCCCCGTTTCGCACGTCATCGACACTTCATCGTTCCCCAGTTCCTCGCACAGCCGCTGCACGAGTTCCGTTTTTGTGCCACCGGTCGGCAACCCCTTCCCACGCAACATTTCTTTTAGTTGCTGTATTGACAGCGTATTCACTTTAACCATTGTTCGCTCGTTAGTTTTTCCGTTACATTCGTTGTCTCTGATTTCGTAACATCGCTCGATTTTCCGCCGTTTCGTATTTATCGTTTTCGTTCACTTTAACCGTGTCTCTCGTTGATTGTTCTTTCCGTGCCTCTGGTTTCGTATCGTCCTTCACTTATTGTTTCTCGTTCCCCTTCCGCTCGTTCATGTGTGCGTGTGCTTGTGTCATATGCGCGACCGTACACGCCTGCGCGTGGCGTGCTCGTTCGCGACCAATGATAACATGATGCGAAACTGAGAGCGCTCGACCACAATACATACTCAAAATCCGCACTAATACACCGATAACATCAGACCTTAGGGTTGATTTTGCCAAACATCAGACCCGGGGTATGCACAGAACCGTACTGTTGATTTCCCATACAAGGGCCACGGCGAGGGTTGCGTTTACTTTCAATTTGTTAAGCATCGAAAAATCAATTGTTATTTCTTTGTAACTATGTAATCTTTTGGAAGAAAAATGATTAAAAAATTACAATATTTCCCGAAAACCAGTTAAAAGTATTTTAATACGTGTTTAACACATTTTTTATTCAGCTTTTATTGAATTTTATTCGTGAAATTTAAATGAAATGTGAATTTGATGAAAGCTCCAGAGGAGTTTTTGCGATAATTGCGACAGCCATATTTTGCTATCCCTTTTATACGGGTGCGCATATTATATATACATATATATATGTTATATATATATGTATATGTATATATAATATATGTATATATGATATGCGCACCCGTATAAAAAGGGATAGCAAAATATGGCTGTCGCAATTATAATATAATATAGATATATGCATATATATACATATGTTTTCTGATACGATTTTATAATCGCGAAGTAGCAGACTATACTTATAAACATAAATTGTTTACTGTCCGACATTTATAAGTTTCGGCTACTTCTGGTTTTTGTGGTCCATTTAGTCCGTGTCTTTTGCGAATTGGGAAACAAACGCATTAAATACATTTTTTTTATTTGTTCCTCTGAAATCATTGTTAAAAAAATTGTTAAAATGTTACAAAATCGTTAAAAAAATGGGTAACGCGCCGTATTGCCTCAGTGGTGGTTCGGAAAATGCAAATTAGTTATTATTAGTTTTTACATATGCACAAAGAAATAAGGATTTCTTTTTTACATCTTTATATCTCTGCATATTACAACTTTTCCCTAACATTTTCATTTAAATTAAATAATTTTGATCATTTCATATATTTTTTCCTTATTTTACACTGCTTCGTACAATAAGACTGCGAACATACTTTTTTACAAGTACATAAAAATTGCAACCCCGCGTTAGGAACAAATTTGCAAGTCAGCTGCTTGCTACAATACGAATTGTTCCACAAAGAGAGAAAGCTGGCAGGGTTGACAATTTTCTTTTCAGCTCACACGGATTGTGTTCGTGTGACCAAAAAAAACGACAAAATTTCGTCAATCCTCTCAGTTTCGCATCATGTTATCATTGTTCGCGACTGCGCACTAGTGTTGAGCAAAAAATCGCAACCGGTGATTTTTTCACTGTGATTTTGTAATCACAGTGTCACATTGCGATTGACTGGCAACGAAAACAGCGATTGTAAATCACTGTGAACAAATGAGCAGCGAATCGCACCTTGACTGGCAACGAAAACAGCGATTGTAAATCACTGTTTTCCAAATCACTGTTTTGCCAAAATCGCTGTGAACAAATGAGAAGCGAATCGCACCTTGATTGGCAACGAAAACAGCGATTGAAAATCACTGTTTTGCCAAAATCGCTGTGAACAAATGAGAAGCGAATCGCACCTTGACTGGCAACGAAAACAGCGATTGAAAATCACTGTTTTCCCAAAATCGCTGTGAACAAATGAGAAGCGAATCGCACCTTGACTGGAAATGAAAACAGCGATTGTAAATCACCGTTTTCCAAATCACTGTTTTGCCAAAATCGCTGTGGACAAATGAGAAGCGAATCGAACCTTGACTGGCAACGATTTCAGCACTCGTTTCTCTGCACTGTGACAATGCTGCTAACATTTATTTCATTTTCTAGTGCTCCCTTTTCCACTACAGGCAAATGGTTGATATCCATTGATACCAGGTCCATTATGAAAAATCAAAAAAACAGCTGATATGTTCTCAGCGTATCTTTTGCACATTGGCAGCACGAAAATTGTATGAGAAAAGCTGTCGGAAGAATGCAGAATTGTGACAATATAAGGACCATTGGCTAAGATTTAAGGATGATAAACTCCTTACATTTTCTCTTAAGTTTGAAAAATAACATATAATCTTCTTCCGGCACAGATTTTAATATAAAATAAATTTTATGGCCCAACTTCCAGTCGCGGAAATTTTCGCAAGTAAGAAACAGCTGATATCACTATTTCGTTTCCACCACGAATTACAACCCCATCATCAAAGTGAAATTAATATGGAAAGTTGCTCATTTATAATGCAAAACTGTAGCAACATAAAGTCATAAAGTTAATATTTTTTGGATGTAAATTGCTAAGAACTGGATGTGTAACTTCCTTAATATTAGACATTTTCTTCCGACTAACATTTGAATGGAAAACCAATGTTAATTTTTTCGCATTCAAACAAGTCCGCGAGCTGCCGCGTGCGATAGATAGATTCTTGCAATAGAACTGTGATTGAAAATCACAGTGATTCAAAATCGCAGTTTTCAATCACAGTGATTTTCACATCGCAATCGCAAATCACACTGTGATTTGAAAATCGCCGTTTTGCTCATCATTACTGCGCACCGAGTGTGACAGCGTATGACCACAGAATAAACAGTATACAGAAGGCGCATCTGAAATAATTTTGCGATTTCATTTCAGACGCGGGCGGGAAGCAACAAAGGTGAGGAAAATGTAAAGGGAACCGAGAGATTAAGCGCGAATTGATGTATTGTATACGCATAGATTCGATTTTTTTTTTGGCTTTATTCTCATTTCGACAACAACACGCAATGTTGTTGCGGCGCAAGCCAGCTTAGCTTTACTCGTGCACATTGAAAGTGGTTGATTTGGCAAAGCAATCGCCAAGGCAAATTCAATAGGTAGTTGCAGCATTCTTTGATAATTAGCACAACATTGTAGCAATAGTTTTCCACTTATTATCACTTTCTTAATGCGTCTTGGTTGTTTCAATATTTAACACATATATTTCATTGTAGCCATTTGTACTTTTTACAACTTCTATTTTACAAGCAGACCAAAAGAACTTATAAAATCCATTGAATTTTGGTTTTTCTCGTAGTGCTACCACCTTATGTGCCTTGGCGATCGCTCAATCAATTTTTCTATGAAACTGCCTCTCCACTTCTTGTTCTTGTTTGTCAAAAAGCAAGCGGAGAGCGAGCACGAGCCAGCACCAACATGCAAGCGGCACATCGCTTTGTTGCCCAACAACAACAACCACAGTGTGTGGTGCGCGGTCGCAGCTTCTCAGCTCACGCTCTCGCGCTCTGTGCGTTCTCATCCCCTTTACTGCTTCCCCCCGCATCTACAAACGGGTCGTACCGCTGGAACCCGCGAAGAAAATTTTCTTTACACCAGATGCGCATTCTGTATATTGTTTGTTCTGTGGTATGACGCGACTGCGTAAGACGGCGTATGACGCGACTTCGTAGTACAACGTATGGCGTGACCGTGCTGTGTACCGTTAGCTCGCTCGTATAGCCAACTTGCATGTACAGTTCTTTCCTTTTGTACACTTCACTCGTATTGGCGTTTATTGTTTCGCGGCTTCCGATCCCACTTCTGATTTATGAGGAAAAATGTTAAAAAACACGCGCTCCTTTCGATTTAAAACATTTAACGTTAAACGTCGCGCCGCCGTCCCGGCAACGTCCTGTTCGCTAGCCCGCTGTCGTTCCATCGGCATAACCGCTGTTGGTCGGCTGACGCCAGGGTTACCACTTCGCTCACAAAAGTAATAATAAGTGGAAAACTATTGCTACAAGGTTGTGCTAATTATCAAAGAAAAAAGTTTAATTAGTTCTGGTGCTGCAACGACCTATTGAATTTGCCTTGGCGATCGATTTGCCAAATCAACAACCATTTCAATGTGCACGAGCAAAGCCAAGCTGGCTTGCTGCGGAAAGCAACAACATTGCGTGTTGTGGTCGAAATGAGAATAAAGCCCAAAACTATAGAATCTATGCGTGTACATCAATTCGCGGTTACTCTCTCGGTTCCCTTCATGCCACAATAAACAAGGTAATAGCATCCCTGCAACACCAAAAACCACATGCATTTTGTTGGTAGGATTGTTTATCACTACTGTCAAAATCAGCTGATATTTTCTGTCGAAAGAGGGAGAAACTGAAAACAGACAAAACTGATTGTTGCCAGACGGTGCTGTATTTGAGTGAAAAAACGGGAAAAGTGCTCAGGTCAGTTGTTTTCAGTCAGGTATTTTCATTTCAACCGATGCGGCAACACCGCACCACTGCTGACACCGACGATTTTGACAAAAGCGATAAACAATCAGCCGGTGGCTTGCTACAACCTTGTAGTTGAACCATGGTTCCCTTTGCATTTTCCTCACCTTTGTTGCTTCCCGCCCGCGTCTGAAATGAAATCGCAAAATTATTTCAGATGTGCCTTCTGTATACTGTTTATTCTGTGGTAATACATAGTCTTTTGGCTACGAACTTGCCACTCTTTTTATTCAACAAAAAGAACAAACTTAACCTAACAAAATGGATGATTGTGGTCAAGCGACCGTTCGCCACGAAATTTGAAAATCGAATGAATGACACTGCCAAATGGCTCTGTTTTATAGTATAAACACAACCAAGTCGTCGTGCGATTTTTACGCAGCGAACGTACGCTGTCAAAATTAAAACACACAGCAGTAAATGTGATTGCCCACAACGACGACGACTGCGATATTCGACCGACGACCGGTCGTCCGACGATAGAACAAATTCTAATTTGGTCGCAGTCGTCGTGCGAACCAATCAGCTGTGCAGCTGTCAGCGGTGAAAAACAAAAAAACAAACAAACGAAAAATTGTGGTAAAATTTTGTGATTTGTGGTTTTTTGAGGTTGCAAAGTTGTAAGTGGTTCAAATTTTAATAAAAAATTGTGCCAAATAATCTATTTTGTCTTTCCCTTTCGTATGTTTTAGAAAATGGACAAGACGGAGCCCCTAATTGACTGAGCAGCGAAAGAAATCGTGCCCGCACTGGCAGTTGCGCTTCTGATTAGAGTTGCAGGTGGAGCCGGTTTTGTGCTGCCGTGAAGGAATTTGGCTAATATTGCTGCCCCGAAAGTAGCAAAAGTCGTCGCCTGGACAAATCAAGTTTGCGCATATGACAATACGCCCGGTAGTGTTTGCCGTCGAGCGCCTGGCAGAGCGGGTGCGCTCCGAGGGACTGGAGGTGGTGTGCGTGCCCACTAGCTTTCAGGCGCATCAGCCGATTCTCGAGCATCAGCTGCAGCTGGGCGATCTGGACCGGCATACAAAGCTGGCCGTGGCCATCGATGGCGCCGACGAGGTCGATAGCGACATGGTACTGATCAAGGGCGGCGGCGGGTGTCTGCTTCAGGAGAAAATAGTGGCCGTCTGCGCGAAGCAGCTTATTGTCATAGCGGACTACACCAAGAACTCGCAGCGCCTGGGCGAACAGTACAAGAAGGGGATTCCGATCGAGGTGGTGCCCATGGCATATGTGCCAATAAGGCAGCGCATTGCGGCCATGCATGGCGGTAGCCAAGGCGGGGCCGTGCGTCACGGACAATGGCAACTTCATACTTGACTGGCACTTTGAGCCGACAACGGTTTACGACTGGAAGGCGGTGAATGAAGATTTGCTGCTCATACCGGGCGTGGTCGAGACAGGTTTGTTCGTGGACATGGCAACGAAGGCGTATTTTGGTATCTGTGGTGGTCTGTATTCCAATCTCATGTTTGTTTTGTAAACACGCTGCTTATTACAAAAAAAAAAAATAAATAAATCCTTAGCCAGGTATGTGTCTTAATACAAATTGCTTTTAATCGCGCGGTCCAATGAATCTCGCCAGCGGTTCTCGAGCGAGTAAGTGTTGCATTGCACCTTCAGAAGGACTTCTTGTGCGTCGGCAGCAGACTTTCCTTGGCGTAATTGAATAATGACGGCAGACCCTGTTTCTTGCCGCTCGAGAAATAGTTTGTGACCACATGGTGATTGTCTGCAACCTATATGCACATTAAGATTAACCGCCCTCAAAGGACAACAATAACGACGTACCCATATGCTCGTTTTCTCGACTTATCGAATTCATGTTGATTTCATTCGCTCAAAATAAAAGGCAATTGTGTGTTTGCCGTGTTTGCAGAAATAATAGCTGATGCGAATGTCGCATCATTCTGTTTTACTGTGCGTATTTTCACGACGACGACGCACTGCGTAATTTTTCGCTGCATATAAATTCGCACGACGACTTGGTTGTGTTTATACTATTACGTGTTCAAATGTTTTTACTTGCAATGTACAATTTTCAAGATAGCGTCCATGTTTTCCAATGTAATATTGTGTATAAAAGCGAGCGCAGCGCTCAGCTGAAATATTGAATAAAATTCTAAAAATCCGGCATCGCCGTTTACCAAAATCCTACATATTTAAATATTGCAGTGTGTAAAACATAGAGGCAGCAAAAGAGTAACAAATTATTTAGTCAGAGCCCGGAAAAGAACTGCTTTACGAGCTGCGACAAGAGGGCATGTGCATTGAGCGTTTGACATTAGCTGTCAAACGAAATGCAAATGAGGCCACGTAAACACTTTGAAATGAGTCATTTGAAATTACGCATTTGAGCTCAATGTAAACGTAGAGAGTGAGAACCACTGAAGAGAATATTGTACACAACTACTACTATTTGCTAAGGAACATTGAATAAGGGGCTCTGAGATCTCTAATATACCATTTTAAAGCTCTCGATGATCGTCTTTGCACAAACTTTTCAAGATTTAGATTGATAAGGCCTATCGGGAGATATTTGCATAAAAAGTTGCATTAATTTCCCTATGGGAAACAGCATTATACGGCCCATACACGTTCCGATTTGTTGTACAACTGGACAAGGTTGTTCACCAAATCGCATCGTGTGTAGCGCAATTGTTCGTGTCGCACAATCAAAATATTTTGATATTTCGGTCGTGTTGTGTGGAAAATATAAAAATACAAGTTTTCGTCATACCACACATGAAAAACTTTTGACAGCCTATGCAAAAATTTATCCCAATGGTATCAAGGCGATTTGAATCAGCTGATTTGATATTTTTGTGGTGGAAAATTTCTAGATTGTCAAAATGCCTGTGTAAAACTGTGACAGCTTAAAAATAAAAAAAGCAAGCTTTTTTTGAATGGTTGGTTTTTACAATCTAAAACAACAGAAAACAAAAAAAAAATACATTGAAATTTTGTTGCTGCCCTAACGCTATCACCTGTATGAATTCGACTTGGGAACTTTTGAGGTATGAACATGAATGAGCTGAAAAAAATTCACCAAAATGAAAACTCGGACGATGAATTGGAGAATATTTCCACGGATACTGCTTTTAAGAAAACACTGCGTTTGAATTTCCACTACTCTACTCTACTTCCACTGACAATGCCTTATACAGAGTGTTGCTTATAATGATGGGGACATTTTCACAAATAGGTGGAAAATTCGTACTTTAAAATGCCCTGTAATTGATAAGACAAGATAAGTTATGGACCTTTAGATGAGCATATTGTGATTAAAAAATTAACACACATATATTACTATTTGCCCACGACTTCTGGCACAACGTGCAGCTTAATTTCGGCATTGTTTGAAAGATCTAATTGAAACAAAATTTTTTTTCGTGTGCCTACATGTGCAGGTAAGCAAACAAAACAAAGCAACATTATTTTTCATTTCAAATTCAATAAGGCATCGAGTTGACAGCTTTTGAGGGAGCGCCTATCGGGAATGCACTACCTTTATAATTGTATCATGGTCTGCACAACAAAATGTATGAGAAAAATGAAGTTGGGCGAACGAGTTGTGTCGGAAATCGCAACGTGTGTATCTTAACGACCAACCTTTAGCCTAGGCGTATACGGACACGCAGGCCTCTCTCGCAGCACAGCTCAGCGTAGTTCAATTTTTTGTAAATAATGCAGTACCCTATGACAGCGTATACAGCGACATAGTCGCGTTCGGCGGAGAGACCAGAGACAAATAAGACATTACACTCGCTCATTTAGCCAAAAACAGCTGAAATTTCCTATACGTGTGATTATCTAGATAACCAAGATAAAAACTCCGTGAGAGCAAAGAAATCAGCTGTTTACAATTTGGTTGCCGGGGAAAAAATTTAAAGCATTTGGTTGTATATGAAAAGTATTGCCGGAATAAATGTTTTTCACTCTGAACATCTCAGATAGTGCATATATGTGGTTTGCGTGCCCTACAATACCTTAGAATGCGTCGACTGTCTATTATTTTACGTAAAACTTTCGCCTTCTGCCATACAAATTTCCTTTTTATTTTGCATTCACTTCATGGTGAATTGGTGCTCAGCTGGTTTTTCGATTTATCTATTGTCCGGAGCAGCTCGCGGACTTATTTTGCTGCCGGAAAATGATAATTAGTTTTCCAATAAAAAAGCAATCGGAAGTATCTCACTGTATATTAATCAATAAATTATTCATTACTAAGAAAAGCGCTATCATAATATTGCTTATAGCTCATTCAAGTTTCCTATTATTTTGCATTGCTTTTTGGTTATTTTTCATACAAGTTTCAATTCTGCAATGCATTTACAATTCGTGGTGAAACCCAATCAGCTGTTTTCTGCTTGAACATTTTTCGGGGATGGATGTTTGTACACAAAATAATGATTTACAGTAAAATCGCTGCCGGAACAAGAATATGTGTTCATTCTATAATCTAAATGTGATGTCAAAGAGTTTGCCAGTAATCAAAATTGTTTTGGTTCGTTCATATTGTTATATTTTTGCATTATTCTGCCTCCCTTTTGCATAGAAATTTTGTACTGCCAATTGGCAAAAGTTGTGGTGAAAAAATATCAGCTGTTGGATTTGATATTTTATCGTCAACCTGATGCCGCCCGGGGGTAATTTCAAAAAACAAAAAATTGAGAAATATTGTGCTAAGTTTTGATATATTGTAATTTTTTGATTTGAAAATGTATACAATCTAAACGACAAATATTTTAAGATTCCTCTTATTGCAAGTAACTAATGTACATCACAATATGCTTTATTCATTTATAATACAAATTTATTACACGTAATAGATATATCTATATAAATATCTTTGCATATTCCCCACCACCATAGAGGTATGCAAAATAGGCGCGTTACCGATTTTTTTTTTGGGTGCTCGGTTCCCCTGTAGGCATATTTCACTCATTACAATATTTTATAAAACATAAGGAACATTTAAATCACATAAAGATTGAACCAATAATCATAAATCAAAAATTCATTTTCATTAAACAATAAGATGAAAGAAAAGATACAAAATTTGAAAAAATAGCTTTCACCAATAAATAGAAAATCAAAAATTCATATTTTTAAAACAATAGCATGAAAACAAAAGATACAAAATGTGCACACAATGACATAATGAATATACTTACGCTTGCGAAAATCACTTCTTTAAGTTAATATATAGATAGATAGATAGATAGATAGAATGATAGATAGAGATAGATAAGATAGATAAATCCTTTATTAATTTTCATTTCTCTAATAATTATAGAACAATTCATACAATTTCTTATAATATAGTTATGTATATGAACTAAAATTTATAAACAAAGGATATACAACATTGACCCTCAGGTCGTCTGCAAACTTAGCATACACCTAAGTCTGTTTTTACACGGTAGATTGGTTCCAGAAGAAGCCGTGTAAAAAAAAACCGTGTAAAAAAAGACATTGATCGTATACAAAAATGGGTGATTTGTTCCTAATCTCTAAAACCTCTACATTTCTTTACCAAACACGTCTTATTGCATTGACAGTTCACAAAATATTAACACGTTTCAATTGCTCTGACCAGTAAATTTTATTGTATGCACATAAAGGGAATTCCCCTAAATTAGTGCTATTCACATTTGCTTTGACCAGTAAAAATTGCTTGTACGCGCTAAAAGGGAATTCACTTAAATCTTTAAGCTAGTGTTCGCAAACTATCGATAGCACTATCGATACTATCGATGGTTTCAGACTTTTTTCTTTCATAAATACTTTTTTGTGATATGAACATACTTCGCAAAAATTAAATTTGACAAAAAAAATTTAAGTACATAAAATTTCAAATCGTGCTAAATGGAATAAAATCGTGTAAAAAAATTAAAAATATTCAATTTTCAAACCGTGTTATATCAAAACCGTGTAAAAAAAGACCGTGTAAAAACAGACTTAGGTGTACATACATTATTTTTTATTTACTTATTCTTAGCTTAACTATATTCATTTATAATTAGTAGAGTCCGACCGATTAATCGGCATCGGCTAGTATCGGCCAAAAAAATTGGCATCGGCATCGGCTAGTATCGGCATCGGCAAAAAAAAAAGAATCGGCATCGGCTTCGGCCTTTTTTGGCCGATGCCACATCGGCTTTTTTTGGTCGATTTTCCTGCTTTCATTTCTTGTTTGTTTTTATTTGCAGCTGAATCGCACTGTGTTTCTTTTTCATATCTCGCTTTGTATATTTATTACATTTTTATTATACGTTACAACTCAGTGTTGCCTGATTAGGGGGTTTCTCCTTAGATTTGTTTGAACTTTATGACAAATATTTAAGGGGACAATATTTTACAGATATTTTTAATCTATTTTTGCTACATCAAAACCTTGTTCAGCTATATTGACTATTGGGTCTTTTGTTAATTGCTTGTGCCAAATAGAATGAGCAATTTTCATGAAATATTAATTTTATGTGTTATAAATTTGGGGGAAATTTTAGTTTAATGTATTTAAATTCTGAATTTTCTTGTAATTTTATTTAGTTTGTAGTTGTTTATTTTCTCATTTTTGTTTGTTAATTTGTGATGAATGTGATGAAATGTATTATATATGTAATAGTTCCTTTTGTTGTTTTATAAAATAAGCTGTGTTTTTGATTGAATTCATTCTTGCCGATTTTCGACCTTTTGACCGATTAATCGGCATCGGCATCGGCCAAAAAATTTGGTATCGGTCGGACTCTAATAATTAGTCTTCTATATTTCAGAGCACCCGTGACAAACCATACTAAACTATTCCATCCACCAGACCCGATACCATTCAATCTGTTATTTACTTCCTCTTGGTCTAAGTAGAATTGCCCAAAGTACCGAAATCGGATTTCTTTAGTTAATATATAAGTCAAATTGGTTTTTATTTTATTTTTAAATTCTCGGTGTCCTCTGCGAAGTCTGCTGCACAATAAACAAACGATAATAACACAGCCACACAAAAAAAAAATAAAAATTTTGGCCTGGGGGTCTGACTATGTATACCATATGTTTTTGGGGTCGCTGAATCCAAATCCGAGGTCAATTTTACCCCAGCACGTCACGTTTTTGACATAACCTCAAAAATCACTTTCAAATCCACTTAACACAAAAAAAATTTTTTCTATCCTGGGGGTCGGACTATGCATACTATATGTTTTCGGGGTCGCTGAATCCAAATCTGAGGTCAATTTTACCCCCAGCACATCACTTTTTTGACATAACCTCAAAAAACACTTCAACATTCACTAAAACCATATAAAAAAAGTAAACCATGTATAAATATAAATATGTAAAGTATGTATATAAATAAATATGTAAATGAATAAATAAATATAAATTAACAAATATGTGTATAAATCAATGAATAAATTAAATAATATTAAGTTCTGGAATTTCCAGATTTATTTCGGTATACTCTCCCGTGCGTCTGCATCCAGGGCACCTCCTCGCGGAGACGGCGGGCAACGGAGCATGCCCGTTATTTATTCATTGATTTATACACATATTTGTTAATTTATATTTATTTATTCATTTACATATTTATTTATATATATACATTACATATTTATATTTATACATGGTTATATGGTTATATTTATACATGGTTTACTTTTTTTATATGGTTTTAGTGAATGTTGAAGTGTTTTTTGAGGTTATGTCAAAAACGTGACGTGCTGGGGTAAAATTGACCTCGGATTTGGATTCAGCGACCCCGAAAACATATAGTATGCATAGTCCGACCCCCAGGCTAGAAAAATTTGTTTTATATGATTTTAGTGGATTTGAAAGTGTTTTTTGAGGTTATGTCAAAAACGTGACGTGCTGGGGTAAAATTTACCTCGGATTTGGATTCAGCGACCCCGGAAACATATAGTATGCATAGTCCGACCCCCAGGCTAGAAAAATTTTTTTTATATGATTTTAGTGGATTTGAAAGTGTTTTTTGAGGTTATGTCAAAAACGTGACGTGCTGGGGTAAAATTGACCTCGGATTTGGATTCAGCGACCCCAAAAACATATGGTATACATAGTCAGACCCCCAGGCCAAAATTTTTTTTTTTTTTGTGTGGCTGTGTAATTCAAATTATGTTCACCATGAAGTATGGTAGGAAGTTTATTTGGCAGCACCAGTAAAGCAATGTTGTATGTAGAAACGACTTCTATGACACGTAGTACATTAAATTTTTCGGGTACTCATGAGTACTCATGTACACACCACGAAATGTATCTATTGGCTCGGGGATTTATGTAACATCGGGGACATGGCACAATAAACAAGGTAGTGGCAGGAAGGAGCGAAAAAATTCACGTGTATTTTGTTAGTGTTTTTGTTCGGTTCATTGTAAAATCGGACGGACGGTTCTCTTGCCAACAGTATTGCCAGCATCGAATAGACCACTTGGTCTATTCGAGAACGTAAAAATACACCAATTAACAACAAAAGTACATAGCTTCTTTGTTTTAATATGTTGTTTTACAATTAGGGGCAAAAGTGCTAAGTGCTAGTTCGCCGATTTTGCGTTAATTCATAAAAGTTAACGAAAATTGGAAAAATAATATCCTTTCGTCATTGCAAACATGCTTAAAATTTCACAGAAAAAGAGTTGAGTGGCCATGCTGTTCGCCGAATGTAAACAAAGCAGACAAAAATTTCTGACAACCTACCGAACTCTGACGAGAAAAAAATAAAATTCGCTCCTTCCTGCCACTACCTTGTTTATTGTGCCATGATCGGGGATTTATTAGACAGCAAGAAATGAGTCTGTATAAGTGAGAACAACTCGAAGTGTAAAGTCTTTATTGTCTCTGGAGAGACGTTCCTACGCACAACTGCGTCGCGTTGTAGTTGAAATACAATTTCCTACGTGCAGCCGACACGCTCTTTTGCAAAAATTGAAGAATAAATTGAAAAAGTGCGTGGACAACCAATATTACACTCAAATTATATTATATAGGTTATATTTCAAAGTCTGATTCAGACAAATAACTCATATTACTGGGTTTATGGAATGGATACGGAACACGTGAGCTGGTTTTCCGAGATTCGTATACGCTGTTCAAACATTTGCTGCGTAACACAGTTTAATTTGCGTTGCGCTGCCCTGTGCTGTGTTGCGCGGCCTGCGTCTCCGTATACGCCTAGGCTTACTCTTTACGTTTATCAAATCCAATCAGAAGGCTTTGCGCTCTAGCGGGAAGATGGAAATTAGCAAACAAACAAAATCCAGCCCATTCTTCTTTCCACTCATTTTTCAAATTAGAATTGTAAATATTTTACAACCGGCAAACTGAAGATAAAGGAGACAGCTGCATATATTGACAATGTTTAATATAATTGCATAGCATAATAACAACATAACTTGCGATTGAATTCTTTGCTAGTAGATATTGCAGCAGCCTCGATAGCCTAGCGTGAGTGCACTAGACTGTCATCCCAGAGGTCGTGGGTTCAACTCCTGCCGTGTGCACGGTCCCCGCAATTTTCCATCCAATTTTTCCGATTTTTCCTGTTCTCTAAATTTTCCTAAAAACCCTGCAACACATCCAAGTTCATTGATTCCCAACCCAATTATTCCTATTCCACTTACTTCCACCACAGAACAAACAATATACAGAATGCGCATCTGGTGTAAAGAAAATTTTCTTTGCGGGTTCCAGCGGTAAGACCCGTTTGTCGATGCGGGGGAAGCAGTAAAAGGGACGAGAACGCACAGAGCGTAAGCTGAGAAGCTGCGACCGCGCACCACACACTGTGGTTGTTGTTGTTGGGCAACAAAGCGATATGCCGCTTGGATGTTGGTGGTGGCTCATGCTCGCCAAAGTAAATCCTAAGTAGCGCCACTCTTTGACAACCAGACGTCGATTCTGTATGACAAGAACTGTCAAATTGTTGTTGTTCACGTGTAAAACTGAGCTCACCATGGTGGTCGGACACCAAAGACAGGATTGCGTGTACGTGAAAAATACTGAAAAAATTGCGTTTTCTATGAATTTCTTAAAAGTAATTTAAGACGATTTTATAAATGAATCACTGAGTTTTGATGTTGGTATAATTAAAAGAAAAGAAAGCCAAATAAAATTCTCATAAATTAGTTGGTTTTTTAGCAAAATTTATGAACAAATTTAAATTGTTTCGTTTTTTATTCAAGAGCAACTCTGCCTTTGATACATATATCCACCACAAGTCATTGTCAGTTGCAAATGAAATTCAAATGATATTTTCTGAATATATTGGCGAATGATTATATGTTGAAGTACCACATCAACCTATTCGTAACCTATTGCTAAATGAAGGGACCATAAGTACTGCTGATCCCTCACGGTTAATTGAAGCTGTAAAACATTGGTATTTGCCAACAGTCTCTACTACTAACAATAGACTAGCAAAATAAATGTAAAAACTAATTATAAACAAAATCAGTATGTATAATTTTATCATCAAACGGGAAAATTGGTTTTAATTGAAAAATTACAAATATCACACATAAATCTATACATTTACATTCACAATAAGCACGATTTAATCATTTTGTGTATTTACTAAATATGTATTAAGCCCTTTAGGAAAAATCCAAGCACAACATCCAGTCCACATCATTACAGTAAGGCTAATTGCTTCCTTTATTATCATGCTGCACCGCATCCTCGGCATGGAGAATCATCACCGGCTGCTTAAACCCACCAATGTGCTTTTCCGTTTCGAAGCGCAGCGAATTGGCGTACATGGGTCGTGCAATGATTAAATCCAACCAGGGAAGATCTTTGAACGGCTGCAGATACACGAAACAAAATACACTTGCAATAGTTTAGCATAATCAATGGGAAAATGAGTACATACAAGAAAACACACCCGCGTAGTAGTAGCGCACACAAGTTACCCGCCACACCGGTGCCCAGCGAATGGCCCAAATGAACACCGGGTTCAAAGTCACTGAGATGATGCACTTGTAGACGGCGATGGCATCGCCCACAACACCCTTCTCGGTGGGCGAGGCCTGATCCGAGTCGCCATAGCCGCGATAGTCCGGCGAGAGTACGTGGCAGCAGAACATGTCGACACGATGGCCGGCGCAGCGCGACCCCCGTATTTCCGTGCAGGTAGAGAATTACGATGCCGGGCACCTTCAGCATGTGCTCATAGAAGTTCTCCTCGTTGTCGGGCGTCCCCTGCGTCAGTGTTCTCAAAGGGGGTTAGTGCCGCATCGTCATCGGTCATATTCCGTGCTTCCGAAAGTTCCTGCAGCAAAAAATTATCATGTCAACGATGTGCCACGAAAAAAGTATAAACTCGATATAGCAAACCTGATGGATGCAATTCCAATATATTTGTATCGTTGCGAAAAATGTTTCTTTTTGAGTAATTTAATCAAAAATGACATTTCATTTTTGCCTTGGTGGTGAAATTTGCACATCTTGTGGTGAAAGTAGTCAAATTATTATAACAGCCCGATTCTGTACACTTGATAAATTCACCATATTGACTATTTGTCAAGTTTTTATTATTTGTCAAGAATCGGTATTCTATCCCAAAAATAAAAGCTCTTTTCTTGATAAATTGTCAAAAGTTTGAATGCTATTGACAACAGCATACAAATTGAAATTTTGCCTATTGAAAATGGAAGAATTGTGCATGTTTACACTTTTACATCAGAGAAAATAAAAAAAAAATGCCGTTACCTCCCACGAATTATTTTTTGTATGCAAAAAGCGCCTATTGTGATGAAACTATTGAAAAAAACGCACGAACTTATTTCCAGCCCAGCCAGGATTCGATCCCAGGGCGCTCGGTATGAGAAGCCAGCGCGTACCCGCTGGGCTATCAAGGCCGGTTTTTTTTTTGCAAAACTTACTTTACTTAAACTGTTTGTCTTATTTTTTGACAATTTAACAACTGTCGCATATTCACCTTATGTTGAATTAAATGAGCTTTTTACTTTATCAATGTTGGATCAGAATACGAGCAAAGCTTTTGCTTGATAAAAATCTTGACAAAATTTCTTGATAAAAAATTTGTCAAGAATGCACAGAATCAGGCTGTAAGTGTTCAAATGTGTCGTTCCAATGATCTCTGGACCCTGCACAACTCCAATCCTCTCCCTTCCAGTTTCCCTGTGTAGGCATGTTCCACTTCCCACTTTCCACCGGCTCCGGCCGTTTGTGTTGGCCATTGTCTTAATTATTGTCATTCGTGTTTTATATCTTAAATAAAGCACACCTACCACGCAACCCCGCGTCTTCTCATTTCAAAGCGTACCGCCGACGGCTCAGAGACTCTTTCTTCATGGTCATTCGAGCCACCGCGAACCCGCGACAGTGAAAACATATATAAACAAACAAATAAAATCTAAGTGACAAAAACAAAGTGAACAATATTCAAACAAAAACTGTGATAAATTAAAAGTGAAAAACAGAGTGAACAACATCCTACAACACCACACTAGAGATGAGGTAAACCTAAAAAACGAAAAAGTTCAATAACAAAAACAAAAAAGTGAAGTGAACAAAGTGAAAAGTGCAGTGACGAACGTACAAAAAGCTTAAAAAGCCATCGCTGACCCCCTTGAAAAATAAAAAAAAAACTAAATTAAAAATAACATAATCATAAATAAATAATCCCAAAACAAAAAGCCATCCCCCGGCCCCCCTATTCAAAATCAAACAAAAGCCAACCCCGGCACCCCTTTAAAAAAAAAAAAAAAAAAACAAACAACAACAGACAAAAAGCCATCCCCGGCCCACTTTAAACAAAAAAAAAACCCCAAAAGAAACCCCCGGCCCCGTTTTTTCGAAAAAGGTACAAGACAAGATAAGTGCAGTGCGGAACACAACATAAAAACACAGTGCAGTGCAGTGCAACACAAACAAAATCAACAACCAAACAAGGAAAGACCAACAACAACACACACGTAACGCAGAAGAAGGAAGCACTCGAAGCAGCCCAAAAAGCGGACGGACGGACTGATAATCCACCAAAGGAGATCCCCACACTCGGGCACTGGGCCCAATAAGATAAGCCCGAAAAATTTATTAAAACTAACATCCACATACACGTATACTTTACAAAGAACAATAATTTTTTGCAAAGAACATTTTAATCCCATATACTTATCCGCCCGATTATTAGTTTGCGGTTTAAGTGTATATACACATACCCAATTATTTTGCCGTTAAATATTGTATATATATACAATATTCAACTGGATCAAAAATCCCGTAAAAAGCAATTCCGCTACTACCTCCACACTTTACACATTTCCCCTGCGCATAAAAATTAGCGCCATTCCCCATTTTCGCGCTTCTCCGTGTGCGCACATACTCCATTCCTTATCCTTTTTCTTTGGGCTTTACATAAAAATTCAGCAGCAAACTGTCCAGCTGCTTTCTACACTCTGCGTGCCCACTTGAGCACATATCCGCGCACTTTTCTTTGTACCCACACCATTTTCCCTCTTTTGCTTTGCACTTGTACACAAGTGCAGCAGCTGCTGTATACATTTCGCGCGCCCACTGCTGCACATATTTCCGCAATTCCTTTTGTGCTATATCCGTACGCACTTGGCAGCACGCACTCCAGCTGCTTGGCCCAAGTGCATGTGCATAAATAAGAACACACAAAGCGGATACAGTGGGACAAGTTGCACATTTTCACGGCACATTGAAAATTTTCTTCAACTTAGAACATTTTCAATCGTGCATATACCTTGTGACCGAAAAGTTTCCGGAAATTTTAAATAAAACGCAAAATTCTTAATCTTCATCAATATTTATTTTATCTCCTTCAAAATATGCTCCATTAGAAGCGATACACTGGCATATGTGTTTCTTCCAATCATCAAAACATTTTTTATAGGCGCTTTCCGGTATGGCTTTGAGTTCCCTCTGCGAATTCTGTTTTACGTCTTCTATGGATTCAAAACGCGTTCCTCTGAGTGGCAATTTGAGTTTGGGAAACAGGAAAAAGTCACACGGTGCAAGATCAGGTGAATACGGTGGCTGTTCGATGGTATTTATTGAATGTTTGGCCTTAAAATCGTTGATAATGTTGGCTCGGTGCGAGGGAGCATTATCGTCATGAAAAATCCATGAATTATCCTTCCACAATTGAGGCCGTTTACGGCGGATATTTTTACGCAAACGTCTTAAAACAGTCAAATAATAGTCTTTACCGACTGTTTGTCCTTCAGGGACGAATTCATGATGCACCACACCACGAATATCGAAGAAAACAATCAGCATTACCTTGATTTTCGAGCGACTTTGCCGTGGTTTTTTCGGTTTCGGCTCGTCTTTTCCTCTCCATTCCGATGATTGTTGGCTTGTTTGCATGTCGTAATCGTAGACCCATGTCTCGTCACCAGTTATGATGCGTTCCATGAAAGTTGGATCGGAATTGGCACGATCAAGCACGTCCAAAGAGACCTGTTCACGGTACTCATTTTGAAGAAAATTTTCAACAAAATCGCAACGCACTACTGAGGTGAACTGGTTTCAACAGCTGCCGTAAACAAACTGTCTGACAGATCGCTCTCATTTTTGGCATAGTAATTAAGGACAATCAGCACCCGTGGCTCAGTTGGTTAGTGCGCGGTCCAGCGAGTCGCATGCAGAGCGACGCAAGTTCGAATTCTGCATGTAGTAACACCTAAAAACAAAATAACGGGAAACTCGTTTTCTCTTTCGGTGGCTGTCCTCTCAGCTGGAAATGGCAAACCTCTGAGAGTAAAAATTGCCTATGAAAAAGCTCCCAACCTGCCGTTCGGAACCGGCATAAAACTGTAGGTCCCTTCCACCCGCGTACAAAATTCACACGTACAACACGGGTGGTTGCGGGAAGCTAGGCCTTAGTCTCGCGTAAGCGGGCTGTCGTGCCAATCAATTAATTAAATTAAGGACAGTGCTACCAACCTACAGAAACTCTAAATATCGAAAAATATACAGCACGCGAATTTTAAATGAGAATTTCCGGAAACTTTTCGGTCACAATGTATATACAAACATATACATACATACACCCATACACAATACACACATACACGTTATTTCATACAGTGGGACAACAAGGCCCGTCCCAAGTACATTGAAAATTTTCGACTTGGAACATTTTCAATTGTACATAAAAAACGATCACTGCGCATTCACTTTACATACATACAGTGGGACAAAGACATCCCACCTGTGCACAAAATTAAAAACTTGCTTTCTCCCTTATATACTTTTACAATACATTTTACTAAATTCAAATATATTTTGACAGACACTTGTACACACATATACACATACCCATACGTATTTATTTTTCCTTTCACATACATTTATACACATACACATATTTATTAATTTTCGTTTCAATAAATTAAATACAAATACACATATACAAATAATAAAAGACAATTTATTTTTAATATTCACTGTCACTCGTTGTTTTTATTTTCTTAAATTACACACAACACTTATACCAATTTCCATTTTTTCGGATTCCGCGGTTCAAATTTACAATTTTTTCGATATTTTCTCGTATTATTCTCATACGGTTAATAAAGTTGGCCAACAAACTAAAGGCATTTTCCCATTCAATCGAATAATCATTCGTGTAATTTTTCGATTTTTTCTAATTTTAAGCCGTTCGTGCCGACGCGGCCAACGTTAACCATCTCATTTATTCCCATTCTCAGGTGGAAATTTAATTACGAATTTTTCGCACCTGACCTCCTCTCTCTCAAGCTTCGCTTTTATTTCAATGCCGGTAGAGCGTTCGCCTAAGAAGCAATCCGACGCGATGGAGTCAACCGCCTCCAAACAACCCCCTAAGGTGTCAACCGATTTATTTTTGACAGACTCTGTCACACGAGAGCCGCCAAAGACGCGCTCCAAATCTCCCATTCTCAGAGCAACCGATCCTAGCGTTGCTAAATTTATATTCGAGTCCGATCGGCTCGTGCAATTATGCACAAAGTTTTCTGCGATCTCCATTGAGGAACAAACGAAGTCCCTCGTCCAAATTCGTCGAAAGAATTTGGAATACCAATGGATAAGGCTTATGTGCGCATATGAGGCAGTCTCCATTGCGGAAGACAGTAGCCAGCCCGACCGTTTCAAGGAGTCGGCGCGGCAGAAGATTGAAGCCTGCACAGACCAGTACGAGTTGTGCATGGCTCAAATGTCGGACATCATTGAGATGCTCCAGCCTCCACCCACACAGCACGCTGCGCATACGGAACAGGTTCGATCCCTAGAACCAACACATACTCCAAACATTTGTTTACAAGTTCCACCTTGCGATACCGAAACATTTTTCGGGGCTATGAGCAATGGCCGTCCTTCCGGGACATGTTTACGGCAGTTTACATTAATCACCCCAAGCTCACTCCAGTTCAAAAATTGTATCACCAAGGCAAAGCCGGTGCAATTGTAAAACAATATGCCTTAAGGGGTCATTCTCATGCGCGGACAGGAAAAATGGGCATTCTTCAGAAATTATTTCCTTTGTGAATACGAGGAATTATCAAAAAAAGATATATCACTTTAATTTATTCATTGTTATGGTACAAAAATTTTTTATTTTTAATTTTTTAAACACTTTTTTTCGATTAAAGACACGGCTTCTGCCGCGCCATGGTCAGCTGGCGGGGATTGTTTTGAGTCACAGGATTATCTGAAACACAAATTTCAAAGAAATTCTTAATCAGTATGAACGTACCTCTCGCCCGTAGTAAATTTGAATTTTTTCATAAGAATCTCACAAAATGGCAGGCATTTGAAATTAGAACAGTAAAAAATGGTTGTTTTTGAAGATTTTATCAATTAAAAAAAATATGAAATTTTTAACATATCGGAGTGAATTTACTAGGGGCGATAGCTAACAGTATGTAGAATGACGTGACAAAATCGCAGAGATCGGATGAATGGTTTTTTTTAAATCATCCCCGCCATTTCAAAAAAAGGCGTTCCGAGAAAAACACGTTTAAAGTTTTGACTAACCGCTAGAATCCTTGACCGCACGTGATATAAATGTCTGTAGAAGCCGAAATACTTGAAATTTTCCAATAAAATTTTGACAGCACCTTCTTCAAGGATGATACATTCCAAATATGTTAAAAAAAAAGTTGATTTTTACAAAATTTCACATGAGAATGACCCTTAAGCGATGAAAACTTCGGACTCGCATGGGAAGCCCTGAAATCCCGCTACGAAAACAGGCGCATATTAGTTGACAACCAAATACGATCCCTATTAAATATCATTCCGGCTACTTCCAAAAATAGCGAAGCGCTGCAGCGGATTCAAAGCACAATCAATAATTGTCTGTCGGTACTTAGGTCCCAGGCCGTGGACACCGACAACTGGGATCCGCTGCTCGTATATATTTGTTGTACGAAATTACCCGAAGAGACATTGGCTCTCTGGGAACAATCCCTTACATCTCGTAAGGACCTGCCTCTTTGGTCGCAAATGGACGAGTTCCTGACCTGCAGGTACGAGGTGGTGGAACGGCTCAATAGCATTCGTCCCGCTAAGCCAAAACCACAAACCTCAAATTTCCATACTCCTCAAAATCGGCCTCCAAACAGATCTCAGCACTTCCACACTGAGGTGAAAAAAGACTTCGCGTGCAAACTCTGCAACGCAAATCACCCTATTCGAACTTGTCAGAGTTTCAAGAAGCTCAGCCCTCAGAGCCGATTGAAATACGTCAAAGAGCACAACTTATGTGAAAACTGTCTTGCCACGACTCACACCATAAAGGATTGCACAAGCAGTTTTACATGTGTTTACTGCCAAAGGAAGCATCATTCCCTGCTTCATTTCCCCCAACAATAAATCCCAAGCCCCGCAGCCTCTGAATAGGTCTCAGACGACCACTTCTCAGGTCGCAACAACTCATCCACAACCGAACAATAACTCCACAACTCATTCCCCCACTTCAGATGCGCAAACCGGCCCATCTTCAAGGCTAAGTACGCCTCAAGTACAAGCCCTCCATTCCAATAATGGCACCCAATCTCTTCTGCCTACGGCACTGGTGTCTATTGCCCACTTAGGAGAATTGTTCAAGGTTAGAGCGTTGATCGACCAAGGCTCGCAACGCACCTTCATTTCCTCGAAGGTGCAAAAACGCCTTAAATAGCCTATTTAAAGATCACACTTCGAAATTTCAGGCATGGGCGGTAAAATTGTGCAAAATTCCAATCACATTTGCTTTTTGACGTTAGCAGTTCCAAACTCCAGCACGACCCTCAATGTGCAAGCAATAGTACTCCCCCAATTGACAAAATTGCTACCCCCATTCACAATTAGCCATCCCAATTGGCAAGAATTTGCCACGCTAAATCTCGCTGACCCAAGTCCCTTCGAGTCAGCGCAGATAGACTTTGTTATTGGCAGTGATCTGATTCCCCCAGATCTTACTTGAAGGTATCCGACGAAATGTGTGTGGCAGTTTATTAGCCCAAAACACCATTTTCGGTTGGATACTCAGCGGGCCAGTACCCCATACGGTGTCATCTTATTCGACATACGTAGCAGAAATCTCCAATGAGGAACTTAGTTCACAACTCAGGCAATTCTGGGAGCAGGAAGAAGTCAAACTCCCGACACCTGTCTCCTCGGATGACACTTATTGCGAAGAGTTATACCAGAAGACCACAACCCGTGGATCGGATGGTAGATATACTGTTAAACTCCCCTTTAAGGCAGACTTTCCATACTCGATAGCGTTAGGCAATTCCCGCCCCAACGCCCTCCAGCAATACGTTAGCATGGAGCGAAATCTCTCCCGAAAGGGAAACCTCAAGACCATCTACGATGACGTCTTAGAGGAATATATCACCCTTGACCATATGGAACTCACAAATCCCCGTGAGATAATCCAGAATGGCAAATACTTTTCATACTATTTGCCTCATCACGCAGTCATCCGCCCCGAAAAGAAGACTACCAAAGTCCGAGTAGTTTTCAATGCCTCAAAGTCCTCAAGTTCTGGTCAGTCACTTAACGACGTTCTGCATACTGGCCCCACTCTTCAAAATGACCTCACAGCTCTCATTCTCCGATGGCGCCTTTACCGCTTTGTCTTCAATGGCGATGTCCAGAAGATAGATAGGCAAATTCGGGTCCATACTGATCACCAGGAATTCCAGCGAATACGCTTTCGCAAATCCCCGGAATCTCCTATTCAAGACTTCAGATTGAAAACGGTGACATTTGGGGTTAACTGTGCGCCATATTTGGCCATCAGAACGCTCCATCAATTGGCCTACGACTCTCAGCCATCCAACCCGTTAGCGGCAAAAATACTACTCGAGGAAACGTATGTCGACGACATTCTTTCCGGAGGTCATGATCTTCCCACCACTAAGGAAGCTCTCTCTCAAGTGATAGCCACTCTCAACTCCGGGGGATTCCCTCTTAAAAAGATAACGGCTAATCACGCGAAACTCTTAGAGGAAATTCCCGAAGACGACCTTTTCGACTCGGAATTCCTCAAGTTCGATTCAACGAGTTCCACTAAGACTCTTGGTATCCATTGGAATGCCCTATTGGACTCATTTTAATACTCAATCTCTCCCACTACTCCTGCAAACTCATTAACAAAACGGCAAATTCTCTCCTCCGTTGCCAAACTTTTCGATCCCGCAGGATGGCTTTCGCCTATAATGATTCTTGCCAAAAAGCTTCTTCAAGAGCTTTGGTTTGAAGGCACTGAGTGGGATGAGTGCATAAAGCCAGGATCACTTATCAAATGGCAGCAATTCATTGAGAATTTGCCTGCCATAGAACTTATCGAAATCCCCCGCTGGGTTCACTACGCCCCCAATCGAAATGTTCAGATCCATGGATTTTGCGATGCCTCCGAAAAGGCATACTGTGCAGCTCTATACATACGTATTAGCACGAATGGTGACAACCTCTCGCCACATCTCCTTGTTGCAAAAACAAGAGTTGCACCTCTCCAGACAATAAGCTTACCTCGCTTAGAGCTTTGCGGAGCAGTGTTACTCTCCCAGCTCATCAAATCCCTCCGCTCTCACCTCGGGTTCGACAAATCGGAAATCCATTTATGGACCGATTCTGAAATTGTCCTTGCTTGGTTGGAAAAACCACCTTGCACATGGAAAACCTATGTTGCCAACCGCAAGACCGAAATAAGTCAAAGTGGGCACAACGCTCCCTGGCGACATGTCCCAAGCGCTGAAAATCCCGCGGACTTAGGAACGCGCGGATGCAAGCCGCAAGATCTCAAAGATCACACTCTGTGGTGGAATGGCCCCAAATGGTTGCAGCAAGCGTCCGATGCTTGGCCAAAGGGTCATTCTCGTAAAGTTCCAATCCCGGAACAACGAGCGATCGACTGCCACCACCATCTCGAAGAGCAGACCGACATCCTCGCTCGGTTCTCCAGCTTCTCTCGAGCCCTGCGAGTAATCGCATACATGTTCCGCTTTATTCATAACGGCATCTCCTCCCGTCGCCAACACTATACCATACACGGAACACTGTTGTCCGAAGCAGAGTTGGCATTTGTTAAGAATCGCCTTATAACTCTCGCGCAAAGTTCCCATTATCCCCAGGAACGACAAGCGCTCTCTCATTCGCTTCCCATATCCAAGAAAAGTTCTCTCTTGGTACTCAATCCCTTCTTAGAAAAACAGAAGGTGATGCGAGTCAATTGCAGACTCGCCAATGCGGGATTGTCGTATAATGAACGACACCCCATTGTTCTTCCCCCAGAGTCCCGCTACTGCAGTTTACTTCTTCGCTTCCTTCACAAGCTATTACTGCATGCGGACCAACGACTCATGCTCCGTATGGTTCGGCAGAAATATTACATTCCCCGCCAAAAGCCGCAAATCAAAAAGTGAATTTTTCAATGCAAAACGTGTGTCATCCACAAACAAAATCTGCGAACACAAGTCATGGCAGCGCTCTCCCCCCACGAACGATGCACACTTATAATCCCATTCGCCACAACCGGAATCGAATTTGCTGGTCCATTCCAGAACAAAGCTTCCATGCTCCGTAGCTCAACCTACCTCAAAGGTTATGTTGCAGTGTTCATGTGCTTCTCCACGAAAGCCGTTCACTTGGAACTCTGTTCGGATCTTACGACCGAAGCGTTCAGCATTCGCCCGATTTATTGGTCGACGAGGGCTACCGTTCAAAATCATGACCGACAACGGCAAAACGTTCGTCGGTGCTCAACGTGCCATGGCCAGAGACTTTGCCAAATTCTCGAGAGAAATCGCCCAAGATATTCTCGACCGATACGGTCCTCAGGGCGTCGAGTGGCAATTCATTTCCCCACATGCTCCTCACATGGGAGGACTATGGGAGTCGGCGGTCAAAAGCTTCAAGACCCACCTTAAGAAGGTAGCCGGCTCTCATAGATTCACATACGAAGAGTTTACGACTCTTCTTACTAGAATTGAAGGGACGCTCAATTCACGTCCGCTCTCTCCTCAATCGCAGGACCCTAGCGATTTAGTGTCTCTGACCCCTGGCCACTTTCTCCGAGGCGCTCCTATCGCCGCACCCCCCGAACCCGAGTGCTCCGAGCTATCCCTAATAAGCTGATGGGAACAACTCAAAGTCCTCCATCATCAATTTGCCCGACGATGGAAGGATGAATACCTCAAGGATCTCCACAAACGATATAAGTGGAAGCATCCGCAAAGAGAGGTGGTAGAAGATGAAATGGTCGTCATTAAAGACGATCTGCTTCCTCCCAATGAATGGCGGCTTGGCCGTATTCATAAAATACATCGCGGTCCCGACAATCACGTACGTGTCGTGGATATCCGTACCGACTCTGGCATCTTGACAAGGTCAGTTGTCAAGCTATGCCCCTTAATAGCGTCTTAAAACTCATTCGACTCATGGCCCTGCTTTCTCACATACACTTGCTCATACTCTACCCAATCACTATTATCCTTTAGTGATAGACTTTTCTTGTGTTTTGCAGGGCAACTAGGAAGCAGCAGGTCGTCCAGCAATGTCGGCTGTGCCACCACCTCCACGGCATACGATATTGCCGGGCCTTCCTGGCGATGGCACCGCAGCAGCGACAGCAGGTGGCCCGCGCCCAGGGCTACTGCACTAACTGCCTGGCGCGGTCCCACCCCACCAACCGGTGCAACTCCACCGCTCGCTGCAGCAAGTGCGGCCGAGCGCACCACACATGCTGCACTTCAGCGAGAGGCCAGCCGCAGCAGCAGCGACCAGGGCCGCAACGTCTGCGGCAGCAGCCCGCTCCAGCACAGCGCTCTGTGCAGCGCTCCACCCTTGCGGATCGGCTTACACGCCACCGCCGACAGCCCCAACCACGAACCAGCCGTTCCGCAGCCGAGGCAGCAGACCAACGGCAGCTGATCGCATTCAGCGAGGACGAGGCCTCCACCGACGGAACCCCCGAGCCGCGCGTCGGAACCCGCGCCCTCATCGAGCAGGCTCTGGAGGCATTGGGCCGGCTCAGTGAGCAGCTCCGGCATTAATGTTGTCAGAGGCAACGCGGGCCGCCATGTTCAAATGTGTCATTCCAATGATCTGTGGACCCTGCACAACTCCAATCCTCTCCCTTCCAGTTTCCCTGTGTAGGCATGTTCCACTTCCCACTTTCCACCGGCTCCGGCCGTTTGTGTTGTCCATTGTCTTAATTATTGTCATTCGTGTTTTATATCGTATATCGTGTTTTAACGAAGAAACCGGATCTTGACGGGATTTCCTCGTTTCTTCTTAAAAAATGCTGCAACGCAGTTGCTAAGCCGCTGCAGGTAATATTTAATAAGTCCCTTGAGTCTGGGATTTTCATAGATGCCTGGAAGAAGTCATTTATAACCCCCATCTTTAAATCTAGAAAAAAAAACAATGTTGCGAATTACAGACCAATAACGAAGCTAACGACGACTAGTAAACTCTTTGAGTGCACTGTCAACTCCAAAATATCTTTTGTAGTAAAACGCTTAATCTCGCCATCTCAGCACGGGTTTGTCGCGGGTCGTTCAACTATAACAAACCTTACACTGTTTTCCGAGTATTGCATATCTGCCTTTCAGGAAGGATATCAAGTTGATGCGATTTACACCGACTTTTCGAAAGCGTTTGATAAGGTGTCGCACGCGGTTTTGATCAAAAAATTATCAAATCTGGGGTTTTACTCTAGTATGCTATAATGGTTTATATCCTATCTTAAAAATAGAGAAAGTTTTGTTAGTATTGAAAATGTCCACTCTCGACCATTTGTAGCAACTTCTGGTGTACCACAAGGCAGTATCCTTGGTCCACTGTTGTTCATTCTTTTTATCAATGATATTTCATACGCCGTCAGAAATTCTCAGTGCCTTTTGTTTGCCGATGACTTAAAACTTTACACTAAAGTTAAGGATTTTTCGGACGTTTCTAATTTACAGTTGGATATAAACTCAATCGTTCGTTGGTGTGTTAAAAACCAACTCCAACTTACTGTTTCAAAGTGTCACTTTGCCACTTTCTCGAAGTCAACCAATCCTATAAATACTTCGTATTCCCCCGCTTGGTCGAATATGGAAGTTAAAGACCTTGGGGTAATTTTTGATTCTAAATTCAGCTTTGTACCCCACTTGAATTACATCATACCTAAAGCCTACTCCTTGCTAGCGTTCATTCGCCGTAACGGTGCAGAATTCTCTGATCCATACACGCTTAACCCTTTGAAGCATACATTTTTCAGATAACTTTTTTTCAATGAAAATAGTCGCCCTGGGGGTTTTCGGGGTCGCTGATCACGAATTTATTATCAGATTACCAAAATTCAAAATGGCGGATCCAATATGGTGGACCGAATTAGTGAAACTTATTCACATCTGTATGAAAATTGGTATACGGAGGTTTTCGAGGTTGCTGATTACGAATTTGATATCAGATTACCGAAATTCAAAATAGCGGATCCAATATGGCCGACAGAATTAGTGAAAAAACCGAAAACCTCCGTATACCAATTTTCATATTGATATGAATAAGTGTAACTAATTCGATCAGCAACCTCGAAAACCTCCGTATACCAATTTTCATACAGATGTGAATAAGTTTCACTAATTCGGTCCGCCATATTGGATCCGCCATTTTGAATTTTGGTAATCTGATAATAAATTCGTGATCAGCGACCCCGAAAACCCCTGGACACCAATTTTTGTATCAATCTGTTAAAAACTTTTCAAGATAAGTGGTAGTATTCTAGGTGGGATATACGTCTTCCCACCGTGCTGCAAAGGGTTAAGTCGCTTTATACAAGTCTGGTTCGTTCTAGGCTAGAATATGGTTCTTTCATATGGAATCCAAAAGTCGTTTGTTCGCTTCGCTCTGAGGTCTCTCAGGTTTGCAGATCCTTTACCATCCTATGAGGCACGTTGCAAGCTAATTGACCTAAAGTCTCTGGAAAACAGAAGAACAACCTTGGCACTGATGTTCGTTTCTGACATCGTGGTGGGAAGGGTTGACTGCCCGTCTTTGCTGCCATTAATTAACTTCAATGTTCCTTCAAGAGCGCTACGACAGGCAGGCACATTCTACTTAAGCACTTGCCGAGCTAATTATGCTTTAAACTCCCCTTTATACAGAGCTTTAAACGTGTATAACACTGTATCTTCTAAATTCAAGTTAGACTTGTTTCTTTCAAAAGATATTTTTAAAAATAATCTAAAACATGTTCTCTAGTTTTAAGTTTAGTTTGTAATGTGTCTGTAAGAACAATCTGTTCATAGACTTAAGGGGGTCTTCCGTAGTGACGCGCCTTTTTCTGGTAGATTTTCAAGAATTTTTTTCTCAGAAAATATAAAAGATATTCAATTTTTCTGCCACATATTTATACATATTTCATGTATACAAAATAATTTTTACTGTTGCCATACACAAAAATTACGGCTTCCAGAGCGAGTTGAAACTTAGTCGTTTCCAGCGCAGAGGAAAACGGTAGACCTGATTGCAGCTGTCTCGGAAGTCTAAAACAAAAAACACAATTTTTTTTAGAATCTGTGTAACGTCAGCTATCGTGTGAACTACGGAAAAGTAAAAATATTGAAATTTAGAAAAGTTATGCAAATTTAAAAAATATATGTGATTTGAGGGTTTTTTTTTTCAAAGTAAATGTTCGATTAAGAAAAAACTACAGCACGATAGCGACATGTATGTAGAATATTCAGTTTAAATTTGAAGCAAATCGGCTTAGTAGAACTTGAGATATTACAGATACGCACAGAGATTAACGCGGTCGGCGCGCCGAATTTGACATCCCATAACTTTCGGAATTTTCGAGATATTGGAAAAATACTTTCACAGTTTGAATTGTAAATACGTTGAGATTATGAAAATGTAATAAAAAAATTTCGAATTTTTGAAGCCGTCACTGCGGAAGACCCCCTTAAATTAATAAACAAATAAATAAATAAATATCTTAAATAAAGCGCACCTACCACGCAACCCCGCGTCTTCTCATTTCAAAGCGTACCGCCGACGGCTCAGAGGCTCTTTCTTCAATAAGACAGGGTTGACATTTTTGTTATCGATGGTGAATATAGAAATGTATTTAGAAAGGAAATGTTTGTGATTTTTATGATTTAATTTAAATGATTTCACTCAGCTCAGTCGCATCAGAGATATTAATAATGAATACGAAAAAGTTTTTCTGAACACATTCAACATCTTTTAATTCAATTATCGTGTTGTGAGTTTATATTAACAATCAAAATGAATAAAAACATATATTTAGTACGTATTAAGGGTTCTGAAGATGCACGATCTTACTATAACACACAAATTTTAAAATAATTATCTGCAAGAAACTTTGTCGTTTGCATTTTACCTTGTACGACAACGAAATTACCTTGATATTGATCCGGAATGTTTTGTGTTTTCATCATGACATTATTTGTACGAAAGCAAAATTGAAATTTGTATAAAAATGTTGTAGATTTTAATCAATTGTGATAATAACTATTGTATTTCTCCAATAATTTTACAGTTTCGTTAAGATATTGTAACGATAAGACAGTCTGTCGCTGTGCAAAGCAACCCTGCCGCTTCGCGCCGTGCTATAATTCAATGTGGCAATGACAGCCGCGATAGTAACTTTTAGTCCAATTTGGCAACGACGGCCGCGATAATAACTTTTAGTCCAACCTGGCAACGACGGTTGCGATCATCATGGAAACCTTTAGCCCACTCTGGAATGCGCGAGAACGGTCCGCGCGATGGCCCGACAGGTATAAAAGGCAAAAGTGAAGTTGCCACACGGAGTAATTAAGCAAATACTTAAGTGTACGAACAGTAAAGTGTAAACTGTGAATAATAAAGTGACTGTTGGTTTATTTTATTGTCTGCGTTTAAGAAACTGACTGTGTTTTATTTTCAAATTACACAATCCAGTGATACGTAACAGCCCACTAGACGTAGTATTCGTAACATTTGGTGTCAGAAGTGGGATTGTGGAAAATTGAAAATTATAATAGCACGGACATGGTTAAACTCGAGCTGCTGAAGGTGGACCAGCTGAAGAAGGAGCTGGCTGCCTGGAATTTGCCGACTGCTGGCGGGAAAGTGGAGTTACAGACCAGTACGAGTTGTGCATGGCTCAAATGTCGGACATCATTGAGATGCTCCAGCCTCCACCCACACAGCACGCTGCGCATACGGAACAGGTTCGATCCCTAGAACCAACACATACTCCAAACATTTGTTTACAAGTTCCACCTTGCGATACCGAAACATTTTTCGGGGCTATGAGCAATGGCCGTCCTTCCGGGACATGTTTACGGCAGTTTACATTAATCACCCCAAGCTCACTCCAGTTCAAAAATTGTATCACCAAGGCAAAGCCGGTGCAATTGTAAAACAATATGCCTTAAGGGGTCATTCTCATGCGCGGACAGGAAAAATGGGCATTCTTCAGAAATTATTTCCTTTGTGAATACGAGGAATTATCAAAAAAAGATATATCACTTTAATTTATTCATTGTTATGGTACAAAAATTTTTTATTTTTAATTTTTTAAACACTTTTTTTCGATTAAAGACACGGCTTCTGCCGCGCCATGGTCAGCTGGCGGGGATTGTTTTGAGTCACAGGATTATCTGAAACACAAATTTCAAAGAAATTCTTAATCAGTATGAACGTACCTCTCGCCCGTAGTAAATTTGAATTTTTTCATAAGAATCTCACAAAATGGCAGGCATTTGAAATTAGAACAGTAAAAAATGGTTGTTTTTGAAGATTTTATCAATTAAAAAAAATATGAAATTTTTAACATATCGGAGTGAATTTACTAGGGGCGATAGCTAACAGTATGTAGAATGACGTGACAAAATCGCAGAGATCGGATGAATGGTTTTTTTTAAATCATCCCCGCCATTTCAAAAAAAGGCGTTCCGAGAAAAACACGTTTAAAGTTTTGACTAACCGCTAGAATCCTTGACCGCACGTGATATAAATGTCTGTAGAAGCCGAAATACTTGAAATTTTCCAATAAAATTTTGACAGCACCTTCTTCAAGGATGATACATTCCAAATATGTTAAAAAAAAAGTTGATTTTTACAAAATTTCACATGAGAATGACCCTTAAGCGATGAAAACTTCGGACTCGCATGGGAAGCCCTGAAATCCCGCTACGAAAACAGGCGCATATTAGTTGACAACCAAATACGATCCCTATTAAATATCATTCCGGCTACTTCCAAAAATAGCGAAGCGCTGCAGCGGATTCAAAGCACAATCAATAATTGTCTGTCGGTACTTAGGTCCCAGGCCGTGGACACCGACAACTGGGATCCGCTGCTCGTATATATTTGTTGTACGAAATTACCCGAAGAGACATTGGCTCTCTGGGAACAATCCCTTACATCTCGTAAGGACCTGCCTCTTTGGTCGCAAATGGACGAGTTCCTGACCTGCAGGTACGAGGTGGTGGAACGGCTCAATAGCATTCGTCCCGCTAAGCCAAAACCACAAACCTCAAATTTCCATACTCCTCAAAATCGGCCTCCAAACAGATCTCAGCACTTCCACACTGAGGTGAAAAAAGACTTCGCGTGCAAACTCTGCAACGCAAATCACCCTATTCGAACTTGTCAGAGTTTCAAGAAGCTCAGCCCTCAGAGCCGATTGAAATACGTCAAAGAGCACAACTTATGTGAAAACTGTCTTGCCACGACTCACACCATAAAGGATTGCACAAGCAGTTTTACATGTGTTTACTGCCAAAGGAAGCATCATTCCCTGCTTCATTTCCCCCAACAATAAATCCCAAGCCCCGCAGCCTCTGAATAGGTCTCAGACGACCACTTCTCAGGTCGCAACAGCTCATCCACAACCGAACAATAACTCCACAACTCATTCCCCCACTTCAGATGCGCAAACCGGCCCATCTTCAAGGCTAAGTACGCCTCAAGTACAAGCCCTCCATTCCAATAATGGCACCCAATCTCTTCTGCCTACGGCACTGGTGTCTATTGCCCACTTAGGAGAATTGTTCAAGGTTAGAGCGTTGATCGACCAAGGCTCGCAACGCACCTTCATTTCCTCGAAGGTGCAAAAACGCCTTAAATAGCCTATTTAAAGATCACACTTCGAAATTTCAGGCATGGGCGGTAAAATTGTGCAAAATTCCAATCACATTTGCTTTTTGACGTTAGCAGTTCCAAACTCCAGCACGACCCTCAATGTGCAAGCAATAGTACTCCCCCAATTGACAAAATTGCTACCCCCATTCACAATTAGCCATCCCAATTGGCAAGAATTTGCCACGCTAAATCTCGCTGACCCAAGTCCCTTCGAGTCAGCGCAGATAGACTTTGTTATTGGCAGTGATCTGATTCCCCCAGATCTTACTTGAAGGTATCCGACGAAATGTGTGTGGCAGTTTATTAGCCCAAAACACCATTTTCGGTTGGATACTCAGCGGGCCAGTACCCCATACGGTGTCATCTTATTCGACATACGTAGCAGAAATCTCCAATGAGGAACTTAGTTCACAACTCAGGCAATTCTGGGAGCAGGAAGAAGTCAAACTCCCGACACCTGTCTCCTCGGATGACACTTATTGCGAAGAGTTATACCAGAAGACCACAACCCGTGGATCGGATGGTAGATATACTGTTAAACTCCCCTTTAAGGCAGACTTTCCATACTCGATAGCGTTAGGCAATTCCCGCCCCAACGCCCTCCAGCAATACGTTAGCATGGAGCGAAATCTCTCCCGAAAGGGAAACCTCAAGACCATCTACGATGACGTCTTAGAGGAATATATCACCCTTGACCATATGGAACTCACAAATCCCCGTGAGATAATCCAGAATGGCAAATACTTTTCATACTATTTGCCTCATCACGCAGTCATCCGCCCCGAAAAGAAGACTACCAAAGTCCGAGTAGTTTTCAATGCCTCAAAGTCCTCAAGTTCTGGTCAGTCACTTAACGACGTTCTGCATACTGGCCCCACTCTTCAAAATGACCTCACAGCTCTCATTCTCCGATGGCGCCTTTACCGCTTTGTCTTCAATGGCGATGTCCAGAAGATAGATAGGCAAATTCGGGTCCATACTGATCACCAGGAATTCCAGCGAATACGCTTTCGCAAATCCCCGGAATCTCCTATTCAAGACTTCAGATTGAAAACGGTGACATTTGGGGTTAACTGTGCGCCATATTTGGCCATCAGAACGCTCCATCAATTGGCCTACGACTCTCAGCCATCCAACCCGTTAGCGGCAAAAATACTACTCGAGGAAACGTATGTCGACGACATTCTTTCCGGAGGTCATGATCTTCCCACCACTAAGGAAGCTCTCTCTCAAGTGATAGCCACTCTCAACTCCGGGGGATTCCCTCTTAAAAAGATAACGGCTAATCACGCGAAACTCTTAGAGGAAATTCCCGAAGACGACCTTTTCGACTCGGAATTCCTCAAGTTCGATTCAACGAGTTCCACTAAGACTCTTGGTATCCATTGGAATGCCCTATTGGACTCATTTTAATACTCAATCTCTCCCACTACTCCTGCAAACTCATTAACAAAACGGCAAATTCTCTCCTCCGTTGCCAAACTTTTCGATCCCGCAGGATGGCTTTCGCCTATAATGATTCTTGCCAAAAAGCTTCTTCAAGAGCTTTGGTTTGAAGGCACTGAGTGGGATGAGTGCATAAAGCCAGGATCACTTATCAAATGGCAGCAATTCATTGAGAATTTGCCTGCCATAGAACTTATCGAAATCCCCCGCTGGGTTCACTACGCCCCCAATCGAAATGTTCAGATCCATGGATTTTGCGATGCCTCCGAAAAGGCATACTGTGCAGCTCTATACATACGTATTAGCACGAATGGTGACAACCTCTCGCCACATCTCCTTGTTGCAAAAACAAGAGTTGCACCTCTCCAGACAATAAGCTTACCTCGCTTAGAGCTTTGCGGAGCAGTGTTACTCTCCCAGCTCATCAAATCCCTCCGCTCTCACCTCGGGTTCGACAAATCGGAAATCCATTTATGGACCGATTCTGAAATTGTCCTTGCTTGGTTGGAAAAACCACCTTGCACATGGAAAACCTATGTTGCCAACCGCAAGACCGAAATAAGTCAAAGTGGGCACAACGCTCCCTGGCGACATGTCCCAAGCGCTGAAAATCCCGCGGACTTAGGAACGCGCGGATGCAAGCCGCAAGATCTCAAAGATCACACTCTGTGGTGGAATGGCCCCAAATGGTTGCAGCAAGCGTCCGATGCTTGGCCAAAGGGTCATTCTCGTAAAGTTCCAATCCCGGAACAACGAGCGATCGACTGCCACCACCATCTCGAAGAGCAGACCGACATCCTCGCTCGGTTCTCCAGCTTCTCTCGAGCCCTGCGAGTAATCGCATACATGTTCCGCTTTATTCATAACGGCATCTCCTCCCGTCGCCAACACTATACCATACACGGAACACTGTTGTCCGAAGCAGAGTTGGCATTTGTTAAGAATCGCCTTATAACTCTCGCGCAAAGTTCCCATTATCCCCAGGAACGACAAGCGCTCTCTCATTCGCTTCCCATATCCAAGAAAAGTTCTCTCTTGGTACTCAATCCCTTCTTAGAAAAACAGAAGGTGATGCGAGTCAATTGCAGACTCGCCAATGCGGGATTGTCGTATAATGAACGACACCCCATTGTTCTTCCCCCAGAGTCCCGCTACTGCAGTTTACTTCTTCGCTTCCTTCACAAGCTATTACTGCATGCGGACCAACGACTCATGCTCCGTATGGTTCGGCAGAAATATTACATTCCCCGCCAAAAGCCGCAAATCAAAAAGTGAATTTTTCAATGCAAAACGTGTGTCATCCACAAACAAAATCTGCGAACACAAGTCATGGCAGCGCTCTCCCCCCACGAACGATGCACACTTATAATCCCATTCGCCACAACCGGAATCGAATTTGCTGGTCCATTCCAGAACAAAGCTTCCATGCTCCGTAGCTCAACCTACCTCAAAGGTTATGTTGCAGTGTTCATGTGCTTCTCCACGAAAGCCGTTCACTTGGAACTCTGTTCGGATCTTACGACCGAAGCGTTCAGCATTCGCCCGATTTATTGGTCGACGAGGGCTACCGTTCAAAATCATGACCGACAACGGCAAAACGTTCGTCGGTGCTCAACGTGCCATGGCCAGAGACTTTGCCAAATTCTCGAGAGAAATCGCCCAAGATATTCTCGACCGATACGGTCCTCAGGGCGTCGAGTGGCAATTCATTTCCCCACATGCTCCTCACATGGGAGGACTATGGGAGTCGGCGGTCAAAAGCTTCAAGACCCACCTTAAGAAGGTAGCCGGCTCTCATAGATTCACATACGAAGAGTTTACGACTCTTCTTACTAGAATTGAAGGGACGCTCAATTCACGTCCGCTCTCTCCTCAATCGCAGGACCCTAGCGATTTAGTGTCTCTGACCCCTGGCCACTTTCTCCGAGGCGCTCCTATCGCCGCACCCCCCGAACCCGAGTGCTCCGAGCTATCCCTAATAAGCTGATGGGAACAACTCAAAGTCCTCCATCATCAATTTGCCCGACGATGGAAGGATGAATACCTCAAGGATCTCCACAAACGATATAAGTGGAAGCATCCGCAAAGAGAGGTGGTAGAAGATGAAATGGTCGTCATTAAAGACGATCTGCTTCCTCCCAATGAATGGCGGCTCGGCCGTATTCATAAAATACATCGCGGTCCCGACAATCACGTACGTGTCGTGGATATCCGTACCGACTCTGGCATCTTGACAAGGTCAGTTGTCAAGCTATGCCCCTTAATAGCGTCTTAAAACTCATTCGACTCATGGCCCTGCTTTCTCACATACACTTGCTCATACTCTACCCAATCACTATTATCCTTTAGTGATAGACTTTTCTTGTGTTTTGCAGGGCAACTAGGAAGCAGCAGGTCGTCCAGCAATGTCGGCTGTGCCACCACCTCCACGGCATACGATATTGCCGGGCCTTCCTGGCGATGGCACCGCAGCAGCGACAGCAGGTGGCCCGCGCCCAGGGCTACTGCACTAACTGCCTGGCGCGGTCCCACCCCACCAACCGGTGCAACTCCACCGCTCGCTGCAGCAAGTGCGGCCGAGCGCACCACACATGCTGCACTTCAGCGAGAGGCCAGCCGCAGCAGCAGCGACCAGGGCCGCAACGTCTGCGGCAGCAGCCCGCTCCAGCACAGCGCTCTGTGCAGCGCTCCACCCTTGCGGATCGGCTTACACGCCACCGCCGACAGCCCCAACCACGAACCAGCCGTTCCGCAGCCGAGGCAGCAGACCAACGGCAGCTGATCGCATTCAGCGAGGACGAGGCCTCCACCGACGGAACCCCCGAGCCGCGCGTCGGAACCCGCGCCCTCATCGAGCAGGCTCTGGAGGCATTGGGCCGGCTCAGTGAGCAGCTCCGGCATTAATGTTGTCAGAGGCAACGCGGGCCGCCATGTTCAAATGTGTCATTCCAATGATCTGTGGACCCTGCACAACTCCAATCCTCTCCCTTCCAGTTTCCCTGTGTAGGCATGTTCCACTTCCCACTTTCCACCGGCTCCGGCCGTTTGTGTTGTCCATTGTCTTAATTATTGTCATTCGTGTTTTATATCGTATATCGTGTTTTAACGAAGAAACCGGATCTTGACGGGATTTCCTCGTTTCTTCTTAAAAAATGCTGCAACGCAGTTGCTAAGCCGCTGCAGGTAATATTTAATAAGTCCCTTGAGTCTGGGATTTTCATAGATGCCTGGAAGAAGTCATTTATAACCCCCATCTTTAAATCTAGAAAAAAAAACAATGTTGCGAATTACAGACCAATAACGAAGCTAACGACGACTAGTAAACTCTTTGAGTGCACTGTCAACTCCAAAATATCTTTTGTAGTAAAACGCTTAATCTCGCCATCTCAGCACGGGTTTGTCGCGGGTCGTTCAACTATAACAAACCTTACACTGTTTTCCGAGTATTGCATATCTGCCTTTCAGGAAGGATATCAAGTTGATGCGATTTACACCGACTTTTCGAAAGCGTTTGATAAGGTGTCGCACGCGGTTTTGATCAAAAAATTATCAAATCTGGGGTTTTACTCTAGTATGCTATAATGGTTTATATCCTATCTTAAAAATAGAGAAAGTTTTGTTAGTATTGAAAATGTCCACTCTCGACCATTTGTAGCAACTTCTGGTGTACCACAAGGCAGTATCCTTGGTCCACTGTTGTTCATTCTTTTTATCAATGATATTTCATACGCCGTCAGAAATTCTCAGTGCCTTTTGTTTGCCGATGACTTAAAACTTTACACTAAAGTTAAGGATTTTTCGGACGTTTCTAATTTACAGTTGGATATAAACTCAATCGTTCGTTGGTGTGTTAAAAACCAACTCCAACTTACTGTTTCAAAGTGTCACTTTGCCACTTTCTCGAAGTCAACCAATCCTATAAATACTTCGTATTCCCCCGCTTGGTCGAATATGGAAGTTAAAGACCTTGGGGTAATTTTTGATTCTAAATTCAGCTTTGTACCCCACTTGAATTACATCATACCTAAAGCCTACTCCTTGCTAGCGTTCATTCGCCGTAACGGTGCAGAATTCTCTGATCCATACACGCTTAACCCTTTGAAGCATACATTTTTCAGATAACTTTTTTTCAATGAAAATAGTCGCCCTGGGGGTTTTCGGGGTCGCTGATCACGAATTTATTATCAGATTACCAAAATTCAAAATGGCGGATCCAATATGGTGGACCGAATTAGTGAAACTTATTCACATCTGTATGAAAATTGGTATACGGAGGTTTTCGAGGTTGCTGATTACGAATTTGATATCAGATTACCGAAATTCAAAATAGCGGATCCAATATGGCCGACAGAATTAGTGAAAAAACCGAAAACCTCCGTATACCAATTTTCATATTGATATGAATAAGTGTAACTAATTCGATCAGCAACCTCGAAAACCTCCGTATACCAATTTTCATACAGATGTGAATAAGTTTCACTAATTCGGTCCGCCATATTGGATCCGCCATTTTGAATTTTGGTAATCTGATAATAAATTCGTGATCAGCGACCCCGAAAACCCCTGGACACCAATTTTTGTATCAATCTGTTAAAAACTTTTCAAGATAAGTGGTAGTATTCTAGGTGGGATATACGTCTTCCCACCGTGCTGCAAAGGGTTAAGTCGCTTTATACAAGTCTGGTTCGTTCTAGGCTAGAATATGGTTCTTTCATATGGAATCCAAAAGTCGTTTGTTCGCTTCGCTCTGAGGTCTCTCAGGTTTGCAGATCCTTTACCATCCTATGAGGCACGTTGCAAGCTAATTGACCTAAAGTCTCTGGAAAACAGAAGAACAACCTTGGCACTGATGTTCGTTTCTGACATCGTGGTGGGAAGGGTTGACTGCCCGTCTTTGCTGCCATTAATTAACTTCAATGTTCCTTCAAGAGCGCTACGACAGGCAGGCACATTCTACTTAAGCACTTGCCGAGCTAATTATGCTTTAAACTCCCCTTTATACAGAGCTTTAAACGTGTATAACACTGTATCTTCTAAATTCAAGTTAGACTTGTTTCTTTCAAAAGATATTTTTAAAAATAATCTAAAACATGTTCTCTAGTTTTAAGTTTAGTTTGTAATGTGTCTGTAAGAACAATCTGTTCATAGACTTAAGGGGGTCTTCCGTAGTGACGCGCCTTTTTCTGGTAGATTTTCAAGAATTTTTTTCTCAGAAAATATAAAAGATATTCAATTTTTCTGCCACATATTTATACATATTTCATGTATACAAAATAATTTTTACTGTTGCCATACACAAAAATTACGGCTTCCAGAGCGAGTTGAAACTTAGTCGTTTCCAGCGCAGAGGAAAACGGTAGACCTGATTGCAGCTGTCTCGGAAGTCTAAAACAAAAAACACAATTTTTTTTAGAATCTGTGTAACGTCAGCTATCGTGTGAACTACGGAAAAGTAAAAATATTGAAATTTAGAAAAGTTATGCAAATTTAAAAAATATATGTGATTTGAGGGTTTTTTTTTTCAAAGTAAATGTTCGATTAAGAAAAAACTACAGCACGATAGCGACATGTATGTAGAATATTCAGTTTAAATTTGAAGCAAATCGGCTTAGTAGAACTTGAGATATTACAGATACGCACAGAGATTAACGCGGTCGGCGCGCCGAATTTGACATCCCATAACTTTCGGAATTTTCGAGATATTGGAAAAATACTTTCACAGTTTGAATTGTAAATACGTTGAGATTATGAAAATGTAATAAAAAAATTTCGAATTTTTGAAGCCGTCACTGCGGAAGACCCCCTTAAATTAATAAACAAATAAATAAATAAATATCTTAAATAAAGCGCACCTACCACGCAACCCCGCGTCTTCTCATTTCAAAGCGTACCGCCGACGGCTCAGAGGCTCTTTCTTCAATAAGACAGGGTTGACATTTTTGTTATCGATGGTGAATATAGAAATGTATTTAGAAAGGAAATGTTTGTGATTTTTATGATTTAATTTAAATGATTTCACTCAGCTCAGTCGCATCAGAGATATTAATAATGAATACGAAAAAGTTTTTCTGAACACATTCAACATCTTTTAATTCAATTATCGTGTTGTGAGTTTATATTAACAATCAAAATGAATAAAAACATATATTTAGTACGTATTAAGGGTTCTGAAGATGCACGATCTTACTATAACACACAAATTTTAAAATAATTATCTGCAAGAAACTTTGTCGTTTGCATTTTACCTTGTACGACAACGAAATTACCTTGATATTGATCCGGAATGTTTTGTGTTTTCATCATGACATTATTTGTACGAAAGCAAAATTGAAATTTGTATAAAAATGTTGTAGATTTTAATCAATTGTGATAATAACTATTGTATTTCTCCAATAATTTTACAGTTTCGTTAAGATATTGTAACGATAAGACAGTCTGTCGCTGTGCAAAGCAACCCTGCCGCTTCGCGCCGTGCTATAATTCAATGTGGCAATGACAGCCGCGATAGTAACTTTTAGTCCAATTTGGCAACGACGGCCGCGATAATAACTTTTAGTCCAACCTGGCAACGACGGTTGCGATCATCATGGAAACCTTTAGCCCACTCTGGAATGCGCGAGAACGGTCCGCGCGATGGCCCGACAGGTATAAAAGGCAAAAGTGAAGTTGCCACACGGAGTAATTAAGCAAATACTTAAGTGTACGAACAGTAAAGTGTAAACTGTGAATAATAAAGTGACTGTTGGTTTATTTTATTGTCTGCGTTTAAGAAACTGACTGTGTTTTATTTTCAAATTACACAATCCAGTGATACGTAACAGCCCACTAGACGTAGTATTCGTAACATTTGGTGTCAGAAGTGGGATTGTGGAAAATTGAAAATTATAATAGCACGGACATGGTTAAACTCGAGCTGCTGAAGGTGGACCAGCTGAAGAAGGAGCTGGCTGCCTGGAATTTGCCGACTGCTGGCGGGAAAGTGGAGTTACAGACCAGTACGAGTTGTGCATGGCTCAAATGTCGGACATCATTGAGATGCTCCAGCCTCCACCCACACAGCACGCTGCGCATACGGAACAGGTTCGATCCCTAGAACCAACACATACTCCAAACATTTGTTTACAAGTTCCACCTTGCGATACCGAAACATTTTTCGGGGCTATGAGCAATGGCCGTCCTTCCGGGACATGTTTACGGCAGTTTACATTAATCACCCCAAGCTCACTCCAGTTCAAAAATTGTATCACCAAGGCAAAGCCGGTGCAATTGTAAAACAATATGCCTTAAGGGGTCATTCTCATGCGCGGACAGGAAAAATGGGCATTCTTCAGAAATTATTTCCTTTGTGAATACGAGGAATTATCAAAAAAAGATATATCACTTTAATTTATTCATTGTTATGGTACAAAAATTTTTTATTTTTAATTTTTTAAACACTTTTTTTCGATTAAAGACACGGCTTCTGCCGCGCCATGGTCAGCTGGCGGGGATTGTTTTGAGTCACAGGATTATCTGAAACACAAATTTCAAAGAAATTCTTAATCAGTATGAACGTACCTCTCGCCCGTAGTAAATTTGAATTTTTTCATAAGAATCTCACAAAATGGCAGGCATTTGAAATTAGAACAGTAAAAAATGGTTGTTTTTGAAGATTTTATCAATTAAAAAAAATATGAAATTTTTAACATATCGGAGTGAATTTACTAGGGGCGATAGCTAACAGTATGTAGAATGACGTGACAAAATCGCAGAGATCGGATGAATGGTTTTTTTTAAATCATCCCCGCCATTTCAAAAAAAGGCGTTCCGAGAAAAACACGTTTAAAGTTTTGACTAACCGCTAGAATCCTTGACCGCACGTGATATAAATGTCTGTAGAAGCCGAAATACTTGAAATTTTCCAATAAAATTTTGACAGCACCTTCTTCAAGGATGATACATTCCAAATATGTTAAAAAAAAAGTTGATTTTTACAAAATTTCACATGAGAATGACCCTTAAGCGATGAAAACTTCGGACTCGCATGGGAAGCCCTGAAATCCCGCTACGAAAACAGGCGCATATTAGTTGACAACCAAATACGATCCCTATTAAATATCATTCCGGCTACTTCCAAAAATAGCGAAGCGCTGCAGCGGATTCAAAGCACAATCAATAATTGTCTGTCGGTACTTAGGTCCCAGGCCGTGGACACCGACAACTGGGATCCGCTGCTCGTATATATTTGTTGTACGAAATTACCCGAAGAGACATTGGCTCTCTGGGAACAATCCCTTACATCTCGTAAGGACCTGCCTCTTTGGTCGCAAATGGACGAGTTCCTGACCTGCAGGTACGAGGTGGTGGAACGGCTCAATAGCATTCGTCCCGCTAAGCCAAAACCACAAACCTCAAATTTCCATACTCCTCAAAATCGGCCTCCAAACAGATCTCAGCACTTCCACACTGAGGTGAAAAAAGACTTCGCGTGCAAACTCTGCAACGCAAATCACCCTATTCGAACTTGTCAGAGTTTCAAGAAGCTCAGCCCTCAGAGCCGATTGAAATACGTCAAAGAGCACAACTTATGTGAAAACTGTCTTGCCACGACTCACACCATAAAGGATTGCACAAGCAGTTTTACATGTGTTTACTGCCAAAGGAAGCATCATTCCCTGCTTCATTTCCCCCAACAATAAATCCCAAGCCCCGCAGCCTCTGAATAGGTCTCAGACGACCACTTCTCAGGTCGCAACAGCTCATCCACAACCGAACAATAACTCCACAACTCATTCCCCCACTTCAGATGCGCAAACCGGCCCATCTTCAAGGCTAAGTACGCCTCAAGTACAAGCCCTCCATTCCAATAATGGCACCCAATCTCTTCTGCCTACGGCACTGGTGTCTATTGCCCACTTAGGAGAATTGTTCAAGGTTAGAGCGTTGATCGACCAAGGCTCGCAACGCACCTTCATTTCCTCGAAGGTGCAAAAACGCCTTAAATAGCCTATTTAAAGATCACACTTCGAAATTTCAGGCATGGGCGGTAAAATTGTGCAAAATTCCAATCACATTTGCTTTTTGACGTTAGCAGTTCCAAACTCCAGCACGACCCTCAATGTGCAAGCAATAGTACTCCCCCAATTGACAAAATTGCTACCCCCATTCACAATTAGCCATCCCAATTGGCAAGAATTTGCCACGCTAAATCTCGCTGACCCAAGTCCCTTCGAGTCAGCGCAGATAGACTTTGTTATTGGCAGTGATCTGATTCCCCCAGATCTTACTTGAAGGTATCCGACGAAATGTGTGTGGCAGTTTATTAGCCCAAAACACCATTTTCGGTTGGATACTCAGCGGGCCAGTACCCCATACGGTGTCATCTTATTCGACATACGTAGCAGAAATCTCCAATGAGGAACTTAGTTCACAACTCAGGCAATTCTGGGAGCAGGAAGAAGTCAAACTCCCGACACCTGTCTCCTCGGATGACACTTATTGCGAAGAGTTATACCAGAAGACCACAACCCGTGGATCGGATGGTAGATATACTGTTAAACTCCCCTTTAAGGCAGACTTTCCATACTCGATAGCGTTAGGCAATTCCCGCCCCAACGCCCTCCAGCAATACGTTAGCATGGAGCGAAATCTCTCCCGAAAGGGAAACCTCAAGACCATCTACGATGACGTCTTAGAGGAATATATCACCCTTGACCATATGGAACTCACAAATCCCCGTGAGATAATCCAGAATGGCAAATACTTTTCATACTATTTGCCTCATCACGCAGTCATCCGCCCCGAAAAGAAGACTACCAAAGTCCGAGTAGTTTTCAATGCCTCAAAGTCCTCAAGTTCTGGTCAGTCACTTAACGACGTTCTGCATACTGGCCCCACTCTTCAAAATGACCTCACAGCTCTCATTCTCCGATGGCGCCTTTACCGCTTTGTCTTCAATGGCGATGTCCAGAAGATAGATAGGCAAATTCGGGTCCATACTGATCACCAGGAATTCCAGCGAATACGCTTTCGCAAATCCCCGGAATCTCCTATTCAAGACTTCAGATTGAAAACGGTGACATTTGGGGTTAACTGTGCGCCATATTTGGCCATCAGAACGCTCCATCAATTGGCCTACGACTCTCAGCCATCCAACCCGTTAGCGGCAAAAATACTACTCGAGGAAACGTATGTCGACGACATTCTTTCCGGAGGTCATGATCTTCCCACCACTAAGGAAGCTCTCTCTCAAGTGATAGCCACTCTCAACTCCGGGGGATTCCCTCTTAAAAAGATAACGGCTAATCACGCGAAACTCTTAGAGGAAATTCCCGAAGACGACCTTTTCGACTCGGAATTCCTCAAGTTCGATTCAACGAGTTCCACTAAGACTCTTGGTATCCATTGGAATGCCCTATTGGACTCATTTTAATACTCAATCTCTCCCACTACTCCTGCAAACTCATTAACAAAACGGCAAATTCTCTCCTCCGTTGCCAAACTTTTCGATCCCGCAGGATGGCTTTCGCCTATAATGATTCTTGCCAAAAAGCTTCTTCAAGAGCTTTGGTTTGAAGGCACTGAGTGGGATGAGTGCATAAAGCCAGGATCACTTATCAAATGGCAGCAATTCATTGAGAATTTGCCTGCCATAGAACTTATCGAAATCCCCCGCTGGGTTCACTACGCCCCCAATCGAAATGTTCAGATCCATGGATTTTGCGATGCCTCCGAAAAGGCATACTGTGCAGCTCTATACATACGTATTAGCACGAATGGTGACAACCTCTCGCCACATCTCCTTGTTGCAAAAACAAGAGCTGCACCTCTCCAGACAATAAGCTTACCTCGCTTAGAGCTTTGCGGAGCAGTGTTACTCTCCCAGCTCATCAAATCCCTCCGCTCTCACCTCGGGTTCGACAAATCGGAAATCCATTTATGGACCGATTCTGAAATTGTCCTTGCTTGGTTGGAAAAACCACCTTGCACATGGAAAACCTATGTTGCCAACCGCAAGACCGAAATAAGTCAAAGTGGGCACAACGCTCCCTGGCGACATGTCCCAAGCGCTGAAAATCCCGCGGACTTAGGAACGCGCGGATGCAAGCCGCAAGATCTCAAAGATCACACTCTGTGGTGGAATGGCCCCAAATGGTTGCAGCAAGCGTCCGATGCTTGGCCAAAGGGTCATTCTCGTAAAGTTCCAATCCCGGAACAACGAGCGATCGACTGCCACCACCATCTCGAAGAGCAGACCGACATCCTCGCTCGGTTCTCCAGCTTCTCTCGAGCCCTGCGAGTAATCGCATACATGTTCCGCTTTATTCATAACGGCATCTCCTCCCGTCGCCAACACTATACCATACACGGAACACTGTTGTCCGAAGCAGAGTTGGCATTTGTTAAGAATCGCCTTATAACTCTCGCGCAAAGTTCCCATTATCCCCAGGAACGACAAGCGCTCTCTCATTCGCTTCCCATATCCAAGAAAAGTTCTCTCTTGGTACTCAATCCCTTCTTAGAAAAACAGAAGGTGATGCGAGTCAATTGCAGACTCGCCAATGCGGGATTGTCGTATAATGAACGACACCCCATTGTTCTTCCCCCAGAGTCCCGCTACTGCAGTTTACTTCTTCGCTTCCTTCACAAGCTATTACTGCATGCGGACCAACGACTCATGCTCCGTATGGTTCGGCAGAAATATTACATTCCCCGCCAAAAGCCGCAAATCAAAAAGTGAATTTTTCAATGCAAAACGTGTGTCATCCACAAACAAAATCTGCGAACACAAGTCATGGCAGCGCTCTCCCCCCACGAACGATGCACACTTATAATCCCATTCGCCACAACCGGAATCGAATTTGCTGGTCCATTCCAGAACAAAGCTTCCATGCTCCGTAGCTCAACCTACCTCAAAGGTTATGTTGCAGTGTTCATGTGCTTCTCCACGAAAGCCGTTCACTTGGAACTCTGTTCGGATCTTACGACCGAAGCGTTCAGCATTCGCCCGATTTATTGGTCGACGAGGGCTACCGTTCAAAATCATGACCGACAACGGCAAAACGTTCGTCGGTGCTCAACGTGCCATGGCCAGAGACTTTGCCAAATTCTCGAGAGAAATCGCCCAAGATATTCTCGACCGATACGGTCCTCAGGGCGTCGAGTGGCAATTCATTTCCCCACATGCTCCTCACATGGGAGGACTATGGGAGTCGGCGGTCAAAAGCTTCAAGACCCACCTTAAGAAGGTAGCCGGCTCTCATAGATTCACATACGAAGAGTTTACGACTCTTCTTACTAGAATTGAAGGGACGCTCAATTCACGTCCGCTCTCTCCTCAATCGCAGGACCCTAGCGATTTAGTGTCTCTGACCCCTGGCCACTTTCTCCGAGGCGCTCCTATCGCCGCACCCCCCGAACCCGAGTGCTCCGAGCTATCCCTAATAAGCTGATGGGAACAACTCAAAGTCCTCCATCATCAATTTGCCCGACGATGGAAGGATGAATACCTCAAGGATCTCCACAAACGATATAAGTGGAAGCATCCGCAAAGAGAGGTGGTAGAAGATGAAATGGTCGTCATTAAAGACGATCTGCTTCCTCCCAATGAATGGCGGCTCGGCCGTATTCATAAAATACATCGCGGTCCCGACAATCACGTACGTGTCGTGGATATCCGTACCGACTCTGGCATCTTGACAAGGTCAGTTGTCAAGCTATGCCCCTTAATAGCGTCTTAAAACTCATTCGACTCATGGCCCTGCTTTCTCACATACACTTGCTCATACTCTACCCAATCACTATTATCCTTTAGTGATAGACTTTTCTTGTGTTTTGCAGGGCAACTAGGAAGCAGCAGGTCGTCCAGCAATGTCGGCTGTGCCACCACCTCCACGGCATACGATATTGCCGGGCCTTCCTGGCGATGGCACCGCAGCAGCGACAGCAGGTGGCCCGCGCCCAGGGCTACTGCACTAACTGCCTGGCGCGGTCCCACCCCACCAACCGGTGCAACTCCACCGCTCGCTGCAGCAAGTGCGGCCGAGCGCACCACACATGCTGCACTTCAGCGAGAGGCCAGCCGCAGCAGCAGCGACCAGGGCCGCAACGTCTGCGGCAGCAGCCCGCTCCAGCACAGCGCTCTGTGCAGCGCTCCACCCTTGCGGATCGGCTTACACGCCACCGCCGACAGCCCCAACCATGAACCAGCCGTTCCGCAGCCGAGGCAGCAGACCAACGGCAGCTGATCGCATTCAGCGAGGACGAGGCCTCCACCGACGGAACCCCCGAGCCGCGCGTCGGAACCCGCGCCCTCATCGAGCAGGCTCTGGAGGCATTGGGCCGGCTCAGTGAGCAGCTCCGGCATTAATGTTGTCAGAGGCAACGCGGGCCGCCATGTTCAAATGTGTCATTCCAATGATCTGTGGACCCTGCACAACTCCAATCCTCTCCCTTCCAGTTTCCCTGTGTAGGCATGTTCCACTTCCCACTTTCCACCGGCTCCGGCCGTTTGTGTTGTCCATTGTCTTAATTATTGTCATTCGTGTTTTATATCGTATATCGTGTTTTAACGAAGAAACCGGATCTTGACGGGATTTCCTCGTTTCTTCTTAAAAAATGCTGCAACGCAGTTGCTAAGCCGCTGCAGGTAATATTTAATAAGTCCCTTGAGTCTGGGATTTTCATAGATGCCTGGAAGAAGTCATTTATAACCCCCATCTTTAAATCTAGAAAAAAAAACAATGTTGCGAATTACAGACCAATAACGAAGCTAACGACGACTAGTAAACTCTTTGAGTGCACTGTCAACTCCAAAATATCTTTTGTAGTAAAACGCTTAATCTCGCCATCTCAGCACGGGTTTGTCGCGGGTCGTTCAACTATAACAAACCTTACACTGTTTTCCGAGTATTGCATATCTGCCTTTCAGGAAGGATATCAAGTTGATGCGATTTACACCGACTTTTCGAAAGCGTTTGATAAGGTGTCGCACGCGGTTTTGATCAAAAAATTATCAAATCTGGGGTTTTACTCTAGTATGCTATAATGGTTTATATCCTATCTTAAAAATAGAGAAAGTTTTGTTAGTATTGAAAATGTCCACTCTCGACCATTTGTAGCAACTTCTGGTGTACCACAAGGCAGTATCCTTGGTCCACTGTTGTTCATTCTTTTTATCAATGATATTTCATACGCCGTCAGAAATTCTCAGTGCCTTTTGTTTGCCGATGACTTAAAACTTTACACTAAAGTTAAGGATTTTTCGGACGTTTCTAATTTACAGTTGGATATAAACTCAATCGTTCGTTGGTGTGTTAAAAACCAACTCCAACTTACTGTTTCAAAGTGTCACTTTGCCACTTTCTCGAAGTCAACCAATCCTATAAATACTTCGTATTCCCCCGCTTGGTCGAATATGGAAGTTAAAGACCTTGGGGTAATTTTTGATTCTAAATTCAGCTTTGTACCCCACTTGAATTACATCATACCTAAAGCCTACTCCTTGCTAGCGTTCATTCGCCGTAACGGTGCAGAATTCTCTGATCCATACACGCTTAACCCTTTGAAGCATACATTTTTCAGATAACTTTTTTTCAATGAAAATAGTCGCCCTGGGGGTTTTCGGGGTCGCTGATCACGAATTTATTATCAGATTACCAAAATTCAAAATGGCGGATCCAATATGGTGGACCGAATTAGTGAAACTTATTCACATCTGTATGAAAATTGGTATACGGAGGTTTTCGAGGTTGCTGATTACGAATTTGATATCAGATTACCGAAATTCAAAATAGCGGATCCAATATGGCCGACAGAATTAGTGAAAAAACCGAAAACCTCCGTATACCAATTTTCATATTGATATGAATAAGTGTAACTAATTCGATCAGCAACCTCGAAAACCTCCGTATACCAATTTTCATACAGATGTGAATAAGTTTCACTAATTCGGTCCGCCATATTGGATCCGCCATTTTGAATTTTGGTAATCTGATAATAAATTCGTGATCAGCGACCCCGAAAACCCCTGGACACCAATTTTTGTATCAATCTGTTAAAAACTTTTCAAGATAAGTGGTAGTATTCTAGGTGGGATATACGTCTTCCCACCGTGCTGCAAAGGGTTAAGTCGCTTTATACAAGTCTGGTTCGTTCTAGGCTAGAATATGGTTCTTTCATATGGAATCCAAAAGTCGTTTGTTCGCTTCGCTCTGAGGTCTCTCAGGTTTGCAGATCCTTTACCATCCTATGAGGCACGTTGCAAGCTAATTGACCTAAAGTCTCTGGAAAACAGAAGAACAACCTTGGCACTGATGTTCGTTTCTGACATCGTGGTGGGAAGGGTTGACTGCCCGTCTTTGCTGCCATTAATTAACTTCAATGTTCCTTCAAGAGCGCTACGACAGGCAGGCACATTCTACTTAAGCACTTGCCGAGCTAATTATGCTTTAAACTCCCCTTTATACAGAGCTTTAAACGTGTATAACACTGTATCTTCTAAATTCAAGTTAGACTTGTTTCTTTCAAAAGATATTTTTAAAAATAATCTAAAACATGTTCTCTAGTTTTAAGTTTAGTTTGTAATGTGTCTGTAAGAACAATCTGTTCATAGACTTAAGGGGGTCTTCCGTAGTGACGCGCCTTTTTCTGGTAGATTTTCAAGAATTTTTTTCTCAGAAAATATAAAAGATATTCAATTTTTCTGCCACATATTTATACATATTTCATGTATACAAAATAATTTTTACTGTTGCCATACACAAAAATTACGGCTTCCAGAGCGAGTTGAAACTTAGTCGTTTCCAGCGCAGAGGAAAACGGTAGACCTGATTGCAGCTGTCTCGGAAGTCTAAAACAAAAAACACAATTTTTTTTAGAATCTGTGTAACGTCAGCTATCGTGTGAACTACGGAAAAGTAAAAATATTGAAATTTAGAAAAGTTATGCAAATTTAAAAAATATATGTGATTTGAGGGTTTTTTTTTTCAAAGTAAATGTTCGATTAAGAAAAAACTACAGCACGATAGCGACATGTATGTAGAATATTCAGTTTAAATTTGAAGCAAATCGGCTTAGTAGAACTTGAGATATTACAGATACGCACAGAGATTAACGCGGTCGGCGCGCCGAATTTGACATCCCATAACTTTCGGAATTTTCGAGATATTGGAAAAATACTTTCACAGTTTGAATTGTAAATACGTTGAGATTATGAAAATGTAATAAAAAAATTTCGAATTTTTGAAGCCGTCACTGCGGAAGACCCCCTTAAATTAATAAACAAATAAATAAATAAATATCTTAAATAAAGCGCACCTACCACGCAACCCCGCGTCTTCTCATTTCAAAGCGTACCGCCGACGGCTCAGAGGCTCTTTCTTCAATAAGACAGGGTTGACATTTTTGTTATCGATGGTGAATATAGAAATGTATTTAGAAAGGAAATGTTTGTGATTTTTATGATTTAATTTAAATGATTTCACTCAGCTCAGTCGCATCAGAGATATTAATAATGAATACGAAAAAGTTTTTCTGAACACATTCAACATCTTTTAATTCAATTATCGTGTTGTGAGTTTATATTAACAATCAAAATGAATAAAAACATATATTTAGTACGTATTAAGGGTTCTGAAGATGCACGATCTTACTATAACACACAAATTTTAAAATAATTATCTGCAAGAAACTTTGTCGTTTGCATTTTACCTTGTACGACAACGAAATTACCTTGATATTGATCCGGAATGTTTTGTGTTTTCATCATGACATTATTTGTACGAAAGCAAAATTGAAATTTGTATAAAAATGTTGTAGATTTTAATCAATTGTGATAATAACTATTGTATTTCTCCAATAATTTTACAGTTTCGTTAAGATATTGTAACGATAAGACAGTCTGTCGCTGTGCAAAGCAACCCTGCCGCTTCGCGCCGTGCTATAATTCAATGTGGCAATGACAGCCGCGATAGTAACTTTTAGTCCAACTTGGCAACGACGGCCGCGATAATAACTTTTAGTCCAACCTGGCAACGACGGTTGCGATCATCATGGAAACCTTTAGCCCACTCTGGAATGCGCGAGAACGGTCCGCGCGATGGCCCGACAGGTATAAAAGGCAAAAGTGAAGTTGCCACACGGAGTAATTAAGCAAATACTTAAGTGTACGAACAGTAAAGTGTAAACTGTGAATAATAAAGTGACTGTTGGTTTATTTTATTGTCTGCGTTTAAGAAACTGACTGTGTTTTATTTTCAAATTACACAATCCAGTGATACGTAACAGCCCACTAGACGTAGTATTCGTAACATTTGGTGTCAGAAGTGGGATTGTGGAAAATTGAAAATTATAATAGCACGGACATGGTTAAACTCGAGCTGCTGAAGGTGGACCAGCTGAAGAAGGAGCTGGCTGCCTGGAATTTGCCGACTGCTGGCGGGAAAGTGGAGTTACAGCTGCGCTTGCGAGAGGCGTGTGAATCACGAGGCATCGATTGGGCTGCACACGAGTTCGGAACGCAGGAACAAGAGGCGTCGGCCAAAGTGGAGGAATCGCCTGCGGGTGCTGCGTCGATCCAAAGTACGGCTGCACCGGCTGGACCACTACAAGCATTAGACATGAGCCAGCTAATGAGTGCAATAAAAGGCATGTTCGAGACTTCCAATCGTGAAAATCGTGAAATGTCGGCGCAGATGGCAGCGAAAATGGAAACTGCGAATCAAGAGATGGCAGCGAAGCTGGAAACTACGAATCTCGAAATTTCGGCAAAAGTCGAGACAGCAAATCGAGAAATGTCAGCGAAGCTGGAAACTACGAATCTCGAAATTTCGGCAAAAGTCGAGACTGCAAATCGAGAAATGGCGGAAAATTCTGCGCGCATAGAGCAGAAGGTGGAGGAAATTTCCAATAGCCTGAATGTGAAAGTTGAGCATCTCGAGACGCGAATAGACAATTGGGACAAACGAGTTGACGAAATGGGTGAATCCCTGAACAGACGAGTTAACAACCTGGATGAGTCCTTGAACAAACGAGTTGATAGTCTGGAAGATTCGATGCACAGAAAGATAGACGAACGGCTTCGAGAGGTACAGCCACGAGAATGTTTGCCACCGGTTCAGGACGGTTTTGCTGCCAGAACAGAAGTGCCTACTTATGATGGTGCTGCGCCGTTCGATACATTTAAATTGCAATTCGACTTGGCTGCTTTGGAAAATCAGTGGACAGATATCAGGAAAGGTCGGAGGTTGGCGCTGGCGCTGAAAGGTCCTGCGGCTGAGGTAATCAAATCAGTTCCAGAGTGTTTAAGAAGTGATTACGGTGCCATCATGAGAGCATTAGCAGCGAAGTATAGCAACGAGCACAACCATGCGCTATACTACTGTGAGCTGAAGAACCGCAGGCAAAGATCCAACGAGGCGCTGCAGACATATGCAGCAGACATTGAGCGGCTCGTACAGTTGTGTTACCCAAAACTTGGTGCTGATGATCTCGAGAGGATGAAGATTGAGTCGTTTGTTGAAGGTCTTCATGATCCAGAAACACGGCGCAGTGCGTTGATGATGGCCAAGCCAACATTTAAGGAAACGGTGACCAGCGCGATGACATATGAAGCGGCATGGATTGGGAGCACTCGGTATGCACCTGCAAGGATACGCCAGATTCAGGCGGACAACGACTTTCCGATCCAGGCCATAAGCTCTGAGATACCGGACAGGCCACGGGTGGTCTCCTCTAAAGTGGTTTGCTGGATATGTGGCAAGCGGGGCCACATATCACGAGACTGCCGCCAACGAAAGAGGCGCTCCCGTTCTCGATCGCAATCACCTGAAGCGAGGAATACTGACAATCGAGGCTCAGCCAACAAGCGCAGGGCTGAAGACGGCGAGTCGTTAAACTAAAACGGGTCAGCCCAAAGGGGCGTGAGCTGATCCCCACAATCTGCCGCCCCACCGTCCTTGTCTCACAGCTGAAACGACAGCCCAGCAGCTTGACAATTGAAGGAAGGATAGATGGAAAGTTGTTCGTGTTGACACTGGATACTGGAGCGTCATATTCGATCATAAAAAGGAAGCTGCTGAAGAACAGCTGCGGACTGCGACTGGCGAGCGCGCCCCGGTGAGAGGAAAAGTTACAAAAACGATTGCTATCGGCACCAGCAGCCTGGAACATGAGTTCATCGTCGCGGATATAATGGACGACGTGATTATCGGCGTGGATTTCATGATTAGGCACGGTTTTACGCTGGACCTGAAGGAAAATGTGCTGAGATATGCCAACGTTGAATTCCCGCTGCACACCGGCTATGAGCGAAGCGTGGCGGTAAGGAAGGTTGTATCGTGTCAACACAGGAGGATACCAGCGAATTCTGAGGCGATTGTGTGGGCAAAGGTGGACGAGGACGATGGGACGAGTCGGCTGTGGGTTGTAGAAGCACCGAAACAAGGACACGACAACATCATCATCGGACGTACATTAGTGGAACCTAAAAATGGCAGAATACCAGTCAGAATACTGAACCCCCTGAATGCACCCAGATATTTCGGGAAAGATGAGGTAATTGGCGAGTGTAAGGAAGCTGTAGCAGTGGTCAATTGCGAGAGTAGCCCGCCTGGAGGTAATAAGAAGAGCGGTTTTAACATGGACGCCATACCGCAGGAGAACCAGTGGAGCAGCGAGTTGACGGCCAAGCAGAAACAGAAGGCGAGGTCACTCCTGCAGCACTATGGGTCAATATTTGCGGCAGAAGCAGGCGGAAGAACAGCCATAGTGAAGCACAACATCGAAACCGGAAGTGCAAAACCGTTTCGCCAACCGCCAAGACAAGTTCCTCTGGCCAAGAGGGAGGAGGTCACAAATTTGATCGAGAACATGCGGAAAGACAAGGTCATAGAGCCTTCTTCGGGCCCCTGGTGCTCGCTGGTCGTGCTAGTCAAGAAAAAAGATGGCGGTACCCGGTTTTGTGTGGACTATCGGAAGCTCAATGATGTGACCAAGAAGGACAGTTATCCACTACCTCGGATTGATGACACCCTGGACACACTGTCAGGCACGCAGTGGTTCTCCACACTCGACTTACGCAGCGGCTATTGGCAGGTAGAGCTTGCAGACAACGACAAAGAGAAAACGGCGTTCAGTGTTGGCGATGGTTTGTGGCAGTTCACCGTCATGCCGTTTGGACTCTGCAACGCACCAGTAACATTCGAGCGGCTAATGGAACTCGTGCTAAAAGAGCTGCATTGGCGGACGTGTCTGGAGTACCTCGACGACATAATCGTGATGGGTAAAAACTTCGACGACCATCTGGGAAAGCTAAAGGAGGTATTCGAGCTGATACGAGAAGCCGGGCTTAAACTTAACCCAAAGAAGTGCTCGCTCTTCCAAAAGGAGGTCAAGTATCTGGGTCATACGGTTTCCGCCCGCGGAGTACATACGGATGAAGGCAAAATCACGGCGGTGAAGGAGTGGCCCCGGCCACGCAATCTACACGAACTCCGCAGTTTCCTGGGCCTGTGCACATACTACCGCCGATTTGTTCCGGGATTCGCGAACATAGCCAGCAGCTTGCACAAACTGAGGAAAAAGAGCCAAGCTTTCGAGTGGAACGAGGAGCAGGAACAGGCTTTTGCACGTCTGAAGGAAAAACTGTGCAGTGCTCCAATTCTGGCCTTCCCCGTGCCTGGGGAGATGTTTGTGCTATCACAGATGGCTAAATGAGTGCAGTCCTTAGTGATCGGTCGATCCCACCTCTAGTCCCTTTCTTTTCCTTTTCCTTTTGTACGAATATTTCCCCCTATTTTCTGCTCCCCGGCATCGGCCGTTTGTCTCGTTCAGTGTTTCACGTATTCTTTTGTACATTCGTTATTCAGACGTCTCCAAATAAACACCAACTAAACACGGTACCAACCGCATTTTATTTAACCCGCCCCGCGTGGAATTGTACAACAGATAATAGACGGCCAGGAACAAGTGATAGCGTACTACAGTAGGGTTCTATCGAAACCGGAACGCAACTACTGTGTGACACGGAGAGAACTGCTGGCGGTATTGGACTGCGTAAAACACTTCCACAAATATCTGTATGGACAAAGGTTTCGCCTGCGCACAGATCATGCGGCATTGAGATGGCTCCTGAACTTTAAGGATCCTGAAGGACAATTGGCGCGGTGGATCGAGCGACTGCAGAGCTACGACTACACGATAGAGGATCGCAAGGGCAGTAGCCATGGAAATGCCGATGCCTTGTCACGCCGTCCGTGCAAAGTCGAATGCAGGCCGTGCTCGCGAGCCGAAAGCAAAGAACAGATAGTGGACGTCCGGTTGGTAAGCGTTATGCCAGAGGAAGAGTGGTCTGCGGAGAGGCTACGAAAGGACCAGCGTGAGGATGCGGATCTTGCAAAAATCGTCGAAGGCACGGAGCAAGGCGCACGTCCAGACTGGCAGGAGGTGGCCGGTGAAAGCCCAATCGCTAAGGCTTACTGGGCACAGTGGAAAAGTCTGGGACTGACAGAAGGATGCCTGTACCGCGAATGGGAGAGCGCGGATGGTCGGATCAGCAACTCTCTAATGGTAGTGCCGAAATGCAGAATCAACGAGGTCATCGAGGCATACCATAACGACTCCAGTGGAGGGCACCTGGGTATCACCAAAACCGTCGCCAAAATAAAAAGACGATTCTACTGGGTAGGATGTCAGGAGTCTGTAGCCGAGTGGATTAGGAGCTGCCGATGTTCAGCCGCGAAAGGGCCGACAAGAAAATCTCGAGGCCGCATGCAGCAGTACAACGTAGGAGCGTCCTTCGAGCGGATTGCTATGGACGTCGCCGGCCCATTCCCAACTAGCACTCAAGGTAACAAATATGTGCTGGTTGTAATGGATTACTTCAGCAAATGGCCCGAAGTGTACCCTATTCCTAACCAGGAGGCCACTACGATCTCGGAGAAGCTGGTAAACAACTGGGTAGCCCGGTTCGGAGTTCCGTTGGAGTTGCACTCAGATCAAGGCCGGAATTTCGAGTCTGCGGTATTCAAGGAAGTGTGTGGGCTGCTGGGGATAAAGAAAACGCGTACCACTCCTTTGCACCCACAGTCCGACGGTATGGTGGAACGCTTTAACCGGACGCTGGAGGAATACCTGCGGAAAGTGGTAGGCAGGAATCAAAAGGATTGGGACACGCATATCCCCCTGTTCCTGATGGCGTATAGGTCAGCCCCGCACGACACCACATCACTCACTCCAGCCCGAGCAGTGTTCGGCACAGAGTTGCGGTTACCCGCTGACTTGAAGTTCGGGGTAGTCGGCACAACGGGAGGCGCTAAGACGGACTACGTGGTCAATAAGCGGGCGGAACAGGAGGAAATTCACCAGGGGCCGCACCAAACTGGTCAGCAATAAGGCGAAAGCCAGATACGACCACGGGCCAACTCAGCAGGTTTCCAAGAAGGCGATTTGGTAATGCTGTACAACCCGCAGCGGAGGAAAGGTTTGTCTCCGAAACTTCAAGCGTCATGGGAAGGATCGTACGAAGTCGTGACTAGGATTAACGACGTGGTATACCGGATTCAACGTTGGAGCAATAGAGGCGCTAAGCTGAAGGTAGTCCATTTGGAGCGTCTGGCGCCTCATCACAGCGGAGCCTCGGCACTTGTTCGGGACGAACAAGTCTAAGTGGTGGGCAGTGTAACGATAAGACAGTCTGTCGCTGTGCAAAGCAACCCTGCCTTAGACTTAGTATTCGTAACAATATTTAATCTTTCAAACATTTCTTTTTTTCTTGATTGGAAAGAGCAGTCAAAAAATTAGGCATCAAATTTACTCCCAAAACCAACAGAAAATCGTTATGGGCTAACACTTTGTGCGGCAACTCTGCCTTTGGTGTCCGGCCAAACAAAAATGGCGCTACTTAGGAGTTACCTTGGTGCTCGCTCTCCGCTTGCTTTTTTACAAACAAGAACAAGAAGTGGACAGGCAAAGTTTTCATCGAAAAATTGATTGAGCGATCGCCAAGGCACATAAGGTGGTAGCACTACGGGAAATACCAAAATTCAATGGATTTTATAAGTTCCTTTTGTCTGCTTGTAAAATAGAAGTTGTAAAAAGTACAAATGGCTACAATGAAAATAAATATATGTGTTAAATATTGAAACAACCAAGATGCATTAAGAAAGTGATAATAAGTGGAAAACTATTGCTACAATGTTGTGCTAATTACACAGTACAACAATTTTGCGGTTTTCAAAAAACCCGCGGAGTTTCTCAACTGTTCCTTATATTTTCGGAGTCGCTGAACCCGAATATGTAATTATTTTTTTCAGGTCACCTCTAGTTTGGGTTTTACAGGGTCTTGAAGTTACAAGCTACACCCCAATTACAAAAATTAATTTAAATGGTTGAACTTATCCTGGTCTAACAATATTAGTATCAAAAGAAAGAGAATTATGTCTCCAACTCAAATCAAATAATTTTGTTGTAATTATCCTGGCGAAAGGATATAAAAATGTTCTTTTAAGAATGTATGCTTAAGTATCCTGGAAGTTTTTCTACAAAAAAAATTGAAAAAAATATATTATAAAACCCTTACCATTCACCAACACATTGTGAAATTTCATGTTAATCAGTCCATTGGTTCAGCTGAAAAAACTGGTTGAAGTTTATTTCAACTCAAAAACTTAAATTATTCCAAAATTTTTCACAGTGCAAACAATTTCAGCTCTTCACAAAACCCGCCCAGTTTCTGAACTGCTCCTTATAATTCCGGAGCCGCTGATTACGAATATGTAATTTGTTTTTTTAGGTCACCTCTAGTTCATGAAATTTCACAATGTGTTGGTGCATGGTAAGGGTTTTATAATATATTTTTTTCAATTTTTTTTGTAGAAAAACTTCCAGGATACTTAAGCATACATTCTTAAAAGGACATTTTTATATCCTTTCGCCAGGATAATTACAACAAAATTATTTGATTTGAGTTGGAGACATAATTCTCTTTCTTTTGATACCAATATTGTTAGACCAGGATAAGTTCAACCATTTAAATTAATTTTTGTAATTGGGGTGTAGCTTGTAACTTCAAGACCCTGTAAAACCCAAACTAGAGGTGACCTGAAAAAAATAATTACATATTCGGGTTCAGCGACTCCGAAAATATAAGGAACAGTTGAGAAACTCCGCGGGTTTTTTGAAAACCGCAAAATTGTACTGTGTAATTAGCACAACATTGTAGCAAATATAAGGAACAGTTGAGAAACTCCGCGGGTTTTTTTTACTGTTGTACTGTGTTATCAAAGCAAAAAGTTTAATCAGTTCTGGTGCTGCAACTACCTATTGAATTTGCCTTGGCGATCGCTTTGCCAAATCAACCACCATTTCAATGTGCACGAGCAGCAAGCCAAGCTGGCTTGCTGCGGAAAGCAACAACATTGCGTGTTGTTGTCGAAATGAGAATAAAGCCCAAAACCATAGAATCTATGCGTGTACAATATCGTATATGAAAACCCCAAATAGAAAACATATATTACCACGTAAGCGAGGGTGTAATGCATAGCTATCGGTTCTTCTAATTGTGCTTTGTTTTTAATACCAAAGATATAGAAAATTCCGAAGAAATTCTGAGAGATCGGCGCAATCTTTCTTAGAATAAGAAACTGTTTCTTTGAAAAGGTCGCTTCTATTGATTTTCGGAAAAATAACTTCAGTTCTGATAAAAAAAATCGTTGAGACAGCAAGTGCGCGGATTGTTGCATCAAACGAGGTGAGTTTTAATAAAGTTTCATTTGCAAAGACAATTAATTTCATTAATCTTTTTTAATCTTTATCTTTTATCTTTAGCAGCTCCCAGCGTTTTCATACGAACATCACGAAGCCCCGTGGATTAACCGAAACAAGAAATATTCACAAAAATATTCAAAGCAACTTTGGTAAGTATGAATTTACAAAACAACTTTGTTTACTGTATTTTTTTAATATTGAGTTATTTTCCTTTTTCAGAATGCCTGTCCAAAGGCCAACAAAGAAGCAAGGGATGTTGTTGAAGTGAGTGTATTTTAGTTTTTTAATTTGTGCTTAACTTCAATTACTTTAAAAATAAAAACTAACATAAAGCAAAACAACAAACATTTTATTTTGAGTGTAAAGGTTTTTGGTAGATCATTTTATGCATTACCGAGTAATGTACGATTTCCTACATGCTAGGCGAATTATGAAACCGTACATGTTTTTGGGATGCATGTCTTCATATACTCCCAGGTAATGCAAAAAAGGGAAGCATTACATTTCGTAGGACATCACCGTGAGAAAATGCATGCATGTTGTAATGCATAGCTTGCAAGCAAATATGCATTCCTATACATTATTTTTCCCGCTGGGTATACATCAATTCGCGCTTACTCTCTCGCGCTTCGAGCTTACTACAAAAAAAAAGATGTTGCTATGTTCCAACTTTTGAATTTTTATGTTTTGGTTTTGTTGCTATTCTCATCCAATTAAAATCTTAAAAAAAATGCGAATGCAGATAGCGAATATATTATTTCACGAAGTATTATAATGCAAAAATATTCATTAAATTTAAATAACATAAACCAAATGATAGGTTTTTTGGTTACACCCGAATCCCGGAAGTTACAGTTAGAAAGTACTTATGTCTGTTAGACTTGAATAGGATACTTACGCAATCAAGTACTATGTATTGTAACAAAAGGGTATCTGAAATTTGTTTTTAATAAATTTGATGTATTCTTATGATATTTGCAAATAAAATGTGATGTATGATACTTTCTTTATGATGAAACTGACTAATGCTTCGTTCTGACTATGTCATATTCACTGACGACAAACACTGCCATATATGTCATGTGCGTCAAATGCGTTCTCATTGCACGGCAAAAACTGACGAAAAATACTTATGACAAGGTTTGCCATCGATTGAAGTAAAATTTCGGTGTCAGTCGACTGACATGTTGTTCTCACTTTGATATTCAAATACGATTTGACGTCATATTTTCAGAGTGAACAAATGTTATTCGAAAACAGGGAAACTTTAGGATTGGTATCCTGTATCAGTATTAAAAAACTTGTGGCACGTCTATCGCTACACATCAATGAAAAAACACGCGGTTTCGGCAAGCGATTACGGGGCGAAACGTTCACATTTTCAAATGCAAACACAAACGAATTTGACATGACATGACAAAAGACCTTCCAAATCACTTCAAGTTTGTTAAGTGCTTGATGTTTGCCGATGACGTCAAGTTGTTCCTTAAAATAATAATACCACAGATTGTTATGACATTCAGAACGATCTCAATGCTCTTGATAGATGGTGTTCCTTGAACCACCTGCACTTGAATATTGTAACGATAAGACAGGTCTGTCGCTGTGGAAAGCAACCCTGCCGCTTCGCGCCGTGCTATAATTCAATGTGGCAACGACGGCCGCGATAATAACTTGTAGTCCAATCTGGCAACGATGGTCGCGATCATCAGGGTAACCTTTAGTCCACTCGGGAATGTGCGAGAACGATCTGTGCGATGGCCTGACAACTATAAAAGGCAGCCGGATGCGGCGCAGCGAGTCAGTCTGGTTTTGACAAGTGAAGTTGCCACACGGAGTAATTAAGCAAATACTTAAGTGTACGAACAGTAAAGTGTAAAACTGTGAATAATAAAGTGACTGTTGGTTTTGAATTGGCTGCGTTGGAATAATTAAAGTTGTTTCATTTTCAAATTGCACAATCCAGTGATACGTAACAGCCCACTAGACGTAGTATTCGTAACATTTGGTGTCAGAAGTGGGATTGTGGAAAATTGAAAATAAACAAGAAAAAACTAAATAAATAAAATTATAAAAGCACGGACATGGTTAAACTCGAGCTGCTGAAGGTGGACCAGCTGAAGAAGGAGCTGGCTGCCTGGAATTCGCCGACTGCTGGCGGAAAGGTGGAATTGCAGTTGCGCTTGCGAGAAGCATGTGAGGCACGAGGCGTCGATTCGACTGTGCACGAGTTCGGAGCGCAAGAACTAGAGGCGTCGGCCAAGGTGGAGGAGTCGCCTGCGAGTGCTGCTTCGCTACAGAGTACAGCTGCAGCGGATGCGCCAATACAAGCATTGCACATGAGCCAACTAATGGCTGCACTCAAAGGCATGTCGGCGCAAATGGAAACGGCGAATCGAGAAATGGCAGCGAAGGTGGAAACGACGAATCTTGAAATTTCGGCAAAAGTTGAGAAAAATTCTGCGCGCATAGAGCAGAAGGTAGAGGAAATTTCCAATAGGCTGAACGGGAAAGTTGAGCATCTTGAGACGCGCATGGACAATTGGGACAAACGAGTTGACAACCTGGATGAGTCCTTGAACAAACGAGTTGACAGTCTGGAAGATTCGATGCACAGAAAGATAGACGAACGACTTCGAGAGGTACAGCCACGAGAATGTTTGCCACCGGTTCAGGACGGTTTTGCTGCCAGAACAGAAGTGCCTACTTATGATGGTGCTGCGCCGTTCGACACATTTAAATTGCAATTCGACTTGGCTGCTTTGGAAAATCAGTGGACAGATATCAGGAAAGGTCGGAGGTTGGCACTGGCGCTGAAAGGTCCTGCGGCGGAGGTAATCAAATCAGTTCCAGAATGTTTAAGAAGTGATTACGGTGCCATCCTGAGAGCATTAGCAGCGAAGTATAGCAACGAGCACAACCATGCGCTATACTACTGTGAGCTGAAGAACCGCAGGCAAAGATCCAACGAGGCGCTGCAGACATATGCAGCAGACATTGAGCGGCTCGTACAGTTGTGTTACCCAAAATTTGGTGCTGATGATCTCGAGAGGATGAAGATTGAGTCGTTTCAAGTACAACTTGAAGGTTTTCATGATCCAGAAACACGTCGCAGTGCGTTGATGATGGGCAAGCCGACACTTAAGGAGACGGTGACCAGCGCGATGACATATGAAGCGGCATGGATTGGGAGCACTCGGTATGCACCTGCAAGGATACGCCAGATTCAGGCGGACAACGACATTCCGATCCAGGCCATAAGCTCTGAGATACCGGGCAGGCCACGAGTGGTCTCCTCTAAAAGTTGTCTGCTGGATATGTGGCAAGCAGAGCCACATATCACGAGACTGCCGCCAAAGGAAGAGGCGTTCCCGTTCCCGATCGCAATCGCCTGAAGCGAGGAATACTGACAATCGAACCAGCCAACAATCGCAGGGCTGAGGACGGCGAGTCGTTAAACTAAAACGGGTCAGCCCAAACGGGCGTGAGCTGATCCCCACAATCTGCCGCCCCACCGTCCTTGTCTCACAGCTGAAACGACAGCCCAGCAGCTTGACAATTGAAGGAAGGATAGATGGAAAGTTGTTCGTGTTGACACTGGATACTGGAGCGTCATATTCGATCATAAAAAGGAAGCTGCATAAGAACAGCTGCGGACTGCAACTGGCGAACGCGCGCCGGTGAGAGGGAAAGTTACAAAAACGATTGCTATCGGCACCAGCAGCCTGGAACATGAGTTCATCGTCGCGGATATAATGGACGACGTGATTATCGGCGTGGATTTCATGATTAGGCACGGTTTTACGCTGGACCTGAAGGAAAATGTGCTGAGATATGCCAACGTTGAATTCCCGCTGCACACCGGCTATGAGCGAAGCGTGGCGGTAAGGAAGGTTGTATCGTGTCAACACAGGAGGATACCAGCGAATTCTGAGGCGATTGTGTGGGCAAAGGTGGACGAGGACGATGGGACGAGTCGGCTGTGGGTAGTAGAAGCACCGAAACAAGGACACGACAACATCATCATCGGACGTACATTAGTGGAACCTAAAAATGGCAGAATACCAGTCAGAATACTGAACCCCCTGAATGCACCCAGATATGTCGGGAAAGATGAGGTAATTGGCGAGTGTAAGGAAGCTGTAGCAGTGGTCAATTGCGAGAGTAGCCCGCCTGGAGGTAATAAGAAGAGCGGTTTTAACATGGACGCCATACCGCAGGAGAACCAGTGGAGCAGCGAGTTGACGGCCAAGCAGAAACAGAAGGCGAGGTCACTCCTGCAGCACTATGGGTCAATATTTGCGGCGGAAGCAGGCGGAAGAACAGCCATAGTGAAGCACAACATCGACACTGGAAGTGCAAAACCGTTTCGCCAACCGCCAAGACGAGTTCCGCTGGTCAAGAGGGAGGAGGTCACAAATTGGATCGAGAACATGCGGAAAGACAAGGTCATAGAGCCTTCTTCGAGCCCATGGTGCTCGCCGGTCGTGCTAGTCAAGAAAAAAGATGGCGGTACCCGGTTTTGTGTGGACTATCCGAAGCTCAATGATGTGACCAAGAAGGACAGTTATCCACTACCTCGGATCGATGACACCCTGGACACACTGTCAGGCACGCAGTGGTTCTCCACGCTCGACTTACGCGGCGGCTATTGGCAGGTAGAGCTTGCAGACAAGGACAAGGAGAAAACGGCTTTCAGTGTTGGCGATGGTTTGTGGCAGTTCACCGTCATGCCGTTTGGACTCTGCAACGCACCAGCGACATTCGAGCGGCTAATGGAACGCGTGCTAAAAGGGCTGCATTGGCGGACGTGTCTGGAGTACCTCGACGACATAATCGTAATGGGTGAAAGCTTCGAGGACCACCTGGGAAAGCTGAAGGAGGTATTTGAGCGGATACAAAAAGCTGGGCTTAAACTCAACCCAAAGAAGTGCTCGTTGTTCCAAAACGAGGTCAAGTATCTGGGTCATACGGTTTCCGCCCGCGGAGTACATACGGATGAAGGCAAAATCACGGCGGTGAAGGAGTGGCCCCGGCCACGCAATCTACACGAACTCCGCAGTTTCCTGGGCCTGTGCACATACTACCGCCGATTTGTTCCGGGATTCGCGAACATAGCCAGCAGCCTGCACAAACTGACGAAAAAGAACCAAGTTTTCGAGTGGAACGAGGAGCAGGAACAGACTTTTGCACGTCTAAAGGAAAAACTGTGCAGTGCTCCAATTCTGGCCTTCCCCGTGCCTGGGGAGATGTTTGTGTTGGATACAGATGCAAGCGGGAATAGTATTGGCGGTGTGCTATCACAGATAGTAGACGGCCAGGAACAGGTGATAGCGTACTACAGTAGGGTTTTATCGAAACCGGAACGCAATTACTGTGTGACACGGAGGGAACTGCTGGCGGTATTGGACTGCGTGAAACACTTCCAAAAATATCTGTATGGACAAAGGTTTCGCCTGCGCACAGATCATGCGGCATTGAGATGGCTCCTGAACTTTAAAGATCCTGAAGGGCAATTGGCGCGGTGGATCGAGCGACTGCAGAGCTACGACTACACGATAGAGCATCGCAAGGGCAGTAACCATGGAAATACCGATGCCTTGTCCCGCCGTCCGTGCAAAGTTGAATGCAGGCAATGCTCGCGAGCCGAAAGCAAAGAACAGATAGTGGACGTCCGGTTGGTCAGCGTCATGCCAGAGGAAGAGTGGTCTGCGGAGAGGCTACAAAAAGACCAGCGTGAGGATGCGGATCTTGCGAAAATCGTCGAAGGCAAGGAGCAAGGCGCACGTCCAGACTGGCAGGAGATGGCCGGTGAAAGCCCAATCGCTAAGGCTTACTGGGCACAGTGGAAAAGTCTGCGACTGACAGAAGGATGCCTGTACCGCGAATGGGAGAGCGCGGATGGTCGGATCAGCAACTCTCTAATGGTAGTGCCGAAATGCAGAATCAACGAGGTCATCGAGGCATACCATAACGACTCCAGTGGAGGGCACCTGGGTATCACCAAAACCGTCGCCAAAATAAAAAGACGATTCTACTGGGTAGGTTGTCAGGAGTCTGTAGCCGAGTGGATTAGGAGCTGCCGATGTTCAGCCGCGAAAGGGCCGACAAGAAAATCTCGAGGCCGCATGCAGCAGTACAACGTGGGAGCGCCCTTCGAGCGGATTGCTATGGACGTCGCCGGCCCATTCCCAACTAGCAGTCAAGGCAACAAATATGTGCTGGTTGTAATGGATTACTTCAGCAAATGGCCCGAAGTGTACCCTATTCCTAACCAGGAGGCCACTACGATCTCGGAAAAGCTGGTAAACAACTGGGTAGCCAGGTTCGGAGTTCCGTTGGAGTTGCACTCAGATCAAGGCCGGAATTTCGAGTCTGCGGTATTCAAGGAAGGGTGTGAGCTGCTGGGGATAAAGAAAACTCGTACCACGCCTTCGCACCCACAGTCCGACGGCATGGTCGAACGCTTTAACCGGACGCTGGAGGAATACCTGCGGAAAGTGGTAGGCAGGAATCAAAAGGATTGGGACACGCATATCCCCCTGTTCCTGATGGCGTATAGGTCAGCCCCGCACGACACGACATCACTCACTCCAGCCCGAGCAGTATTCGGCACAGAGTTGCGGTTACCCGCTGACTTGAAGTTCGGGGTAGTCAGCACGACGGGAGGCGCTAAGACGGACTACGTGGCCAATAAGCGGGCGGAACTGGAGGAAATTCACCTGTTTATAAGGAGCCGCACCAAACTGGTCAGCGATAAGGCGAAGGTTAGGTTAGGTTAGGTAGGGAAGGGTGTGTGCGTCCCAAGGGCAGCACTTCCACTCGGAGGCCAAAATGGCCCATTGTGAATCCCTTCATGGAAGATTCCGGAGCTAACCAGTGGCTCTCAGTTCGGGGCAAACCTATTCGACCTCTTGATGAAGGAGAGTAGATCCGATATTTCAACTACTGCTGCGCAGGCCAAGTCTACCAGGAACCTTGACCCCAAGGTAGGGAGTCGGCGTTCCTGCAGAGCCGGGCAGTGGCACAGGTAGTGTTGGATCGTTTCCACTTCTTCCTCATCTCCACAGCTTCTGCAGACATCACTGGACGAGAGGCACCATTTGACCAGCATAGATCCAATGGCGCAGTGTCCAGTAATGACTCCAACAAGCTGCCTAATAGAGGTTCGACTCAGGGACAGTACAAATCGTGTTTTCCTCACGGAAAGGGAAGGCCATATTGCCCGGCAGGTACTGCAATCAGTTTTGCTCCATCATGAGGACTCGATGTAAGTTTTGCTCAACCTGTCAATACGCAAATACAGGGCAGATATCGGAGGGAGCACAGAGTTATCCACTTCGGTGAGAGGCAGGGCGACCCCCTTTCTTGCCATCTCATCCGCTGCCTCGTTTCCTGCTACTCCAGAGTGGCCCGGAACCCAGTAGAGAGTGACTCGATGATGTCCGATGCCGCGAAGTGCAGTGCGACAACTCTGCACTACCTTTGATTTCACAGTCGCTGATTCCAGCGCTTTAAGGGCTGCCTGACTATCCACACAGATTGTGATATTCGTGGGTGATAATCCGCTGTCGCGGATTAATTCAGCAGCTTTCCAGATTGCGTAAATCTCCGCCTGAAAGATGCTACAGAGGTCCGGGAGTCTGAAAGACCGTTGAGCCCCTAGTACATCTGAGTGGAGACCAGCTCCTGTACCTTCCTCCATCTTGAAACCATCTGTGAAGATGGTGATGGAGGCGTCTCTTGTCACACTTGTAAGTCCCCATTCTTCCCATGAGGGAAAGGAGGTAAGTGCGCGCGACTCAAAATCCAGGTATGGAATCAGATAGTCCGTACAGGAATCTCATTGATGTACCGTACCTGGCCTCGTAAATGACCTTAGGATCCCAGAGTGTCCATAAGCGTGCTCTTTCCACAAGTTGGCCTCTCTCAGCCTGAGAGCGCCTTTAGCGGCACAGCACTTAATGAACTGCTCTATTGGGTGGAGATGTAGAATCATCTCTAGGCCTGCCTGGGGGGTGCTTTTGACGGTTCCTGCTATTCCCATAGCCGCCAGTCTCTGCACCTTCATCAGTTGCGTCGCCAAGGACCTGGTGTCCGTAGCCGGCCACCAGACAATGGCTCCGTAACATAAGATCGGCCGAATGATCGCTGTATACATCCAGTGGACAATGCTCGGCCGCAATCCCCACTTTTTCCCGAAGGCCTTCTGACAGACGTCGAAGGCATTCAGGCTCTTCTTCGCCCGCTCTTCCACGTTGCGTCTCCAAGAAAGCTTGGAGTCGAGTGTGGTGCCAAGGTATTTCACCTCGGGTGAGAGGGTGATAATGATGCCGCTGAGTTTCGGCAGCCTACACTCCGGTATTTTGTATCTCCGGGTGAACAGTACCATAACCGTCTTTGAGGGGTTAACTCCTAGACCGTTATGCTCTGCCCACCTAGAGAGTTCTTCTAAGGCAGACTGCATGAGATCACTGATGGTGGAGAGAAATTTTCCAGGGATCAGGATAGTGACGTCGTCCGCATATGCTACTACTCGCAGCCTCCTGGATTCGAAGATCTCGAGGATGTTGTTTATCACAAGCAGCCACAGCAGAGGCGAAAGGACGCCCCCCTGAGGTGTGCCCCTTGTGGTTAACCTCCTCACCGAGCACGAGCCTAGGCTGGAGTGAACCCTTCTGCTACTAAGCATATCGCTGGTCCACCTCACCACTTTCTCGTCCACTTCGAATTTTCTAAGTGCACTGGTTATTGCCTCTAGAGTGACGTTATTAAAGGCCCCCTCAATATCGAGGAAAGCGGCTAACGTATACTCCTTGACGCTCAGCGATTTTTCGATCGTCTGAACGACCTCATGCAAGGCGCTGTCTACAGATTTTTCCCTGCAATACGCATGTTGCGTCCTGCAGAGTCCCCTGGACTGTGCCACTCCCCTGACATAGACATCCACCAGCCTCTCCAAAGTCTTAAGAAAGAACGATGACAGGCTGATCGGTCTGTAGTCTTTTGCAGTGATGTGGTTTGACTTCCCCGCCTTGGGGATGAACACCACCTTAACCTCTTTCCAGGCGCGTGGTACATAGCCCTGTTGGAGAGATTCCCGAAAGATTCGCACCAAGACTTTGACCACTGCCTCCTTAGACCATTGCAGCATAGCCGGAATGACACCATCGGGACCCGGAGATTTGTACGGGTTGAAGGTGTCTATCGCCCATGCCACTTTGACCTCATCGATATTCCCCTGAACTAAAGCATCCGGTCGTGACGAGTGCTGTCTATGAGGCGTGGTCGTCTCAACAACACTCGTGCAGCCGGGAAAGTGGGTGTTCATGAGAGTCTCTAGAAGCTCCTCCCTCGATTCTGTCCACGAGCCGTCAGACTTCGTAATGCTGCTAGGAGTATGTGATGCCCCGGCTAGCACCTTGCGAAGTCTGGCGGCCTCGTTGACATTGTCGAGGGATTCACAGTACTTCCTCCAATTATCGCGCTTGGCCGCCCTAATAGTCTTCTTAAACTTATTAAAGCTAGCCTTGTAGGCTCCCAGTCTTCTTCAGTTCGGCTAAGTTTAGCCTTATTGAAGAGACATCTGGTATCTGTTCTAAGTTGTCTTAGCTCTGGGGTCCACCACACCGCGTTGGTTTTCCGTGGAGCTCGACTTTTAGGACAAGATTCATTAAAAGACTTGTTAAGCACTTTCGTTAGAAGACCAACTGACCTGTCAATGTTGTTTCTCTCGAATGTAGCGATCGCTTTGCGCGATGCCAGTTTCTGAGAAACTAGTGCACTGAATTTAGGCCAGTTAGTCTTTCTCGGATTCCTATAAGTTTGTGGACATCCAACCTCTATGGCCACTGAAAAGACTATACGGTTGTGGTCCGAGAACGAACATTCCGTCAGTACTTTCCAGTCGACCACGGAGATAGTGTTGGAGTCGGTAACTAAGGTAATATCTATGACTTCCTCCCTAACCCTATTGTGGAAAGTCGGCGTATTGCCTCTATTGCACAGCACAAGGTTAGAGCCTAGAAGAAACTCAAAAATTGACTCACCCCTACTGTTGGTGTCGGAACTTCCCCACAGCATGTGGTGTGCATTGGCATCACACCCGATGATAAGGTCGAGCCTCCGTGATCGGGCGTGCGCAGCAAGGTCCCGGACTTCCTTCGGCGGTGGTTCCTCCTCTTCGAATGGCACGTATGCGGACGACAGGATCAAGTCTCGCCCATCGCGTCGTTCGCATGCAGCCACACACAGGTCACCAGTACTGTAATGAGACAAAAGAAACAAATTAATGCACTTTCTGTACACAATACAGGCTCGTATCTTACCTTCACCGCGTGAATGAAGCAATCTAAATTGACCTGAATCTAACCCACAAACCCTGTTTCCTACGATTCAGGGTTCCTGAATTAGAGCCAAGTCAACTCCAGTGTCCTCAAGGAACTGCATAAGGTCGTGGGTGGCGGCTTTAGAGTGGTGCATTTTTATCTGCACTACCTTCAGCCTTCCCTTGTGTGGCGCGCTCCTTGTTAGGGAAGCGAGCTTTGAGGGAACCCAAACCGAACTTAACAACTCCCAGGGAGTCCCGCAGATGGGCAAAAGGACGATTGATCTACCGCGATCACGATGTCCTTGCCCGCCTCATTTTTACAAGTAGTGGAGGATACAATTCTCCACTCTCCAGTATTAAGGCCGCTGTTCTGCCGGCCAATCAGCTTCACCGTGTCGGCGTCCTCCATAACTGGAGGGGGGACCCACAGTGTGACGATAGGCCGGAGTGGCAGACGGTCACGAGGTATGACCTCGAGTTTCGCCCCCTGCCAGAGGGGCTCAAGACCGCCGATATTGCGCACCAAGAAGTTGAGGGACTCCTTGTTCCCACAACCGACGATTTTGACACCCTTCTGCCAGCCAGCGCCGTCGAAGTCAATTTCTCCGTCAGCCGCCTCGAGCATCGCTCGCAGAATGCGCGCCTCTACAGAAAGCCAGTTTTCCGGGCGAATTTTTCCATCAGGATCGCTCCGGTCCACCACGGCTATCTGCAACTCTTGTGGGGAAGAGAAGCTAGCTGAGGGCTTCAGCTTTTTCCCCTCCCCTGTCGGCTGATCGTCACCCGATCTTCCCCTTTTTACGGCCTTTTCCACCGTGGTGGAAGTGGGCCTTGAAGAGGTGGTGGGCAACGATTAAGCGATGTGAAACTGGGAGAGCCGGTAGAAATACATGCACAGAATTACACTAATATTATTGCAAAATTGCAACCTTGGGGCCTACTAGTAGGCCCCAAGCTTGATCAGGAACGTACTTTTTCCTCCATATAAATTTCTAAAACGGGGTTGTTGTTCTAGTTCATTTCAAATTGCCAGTGTAGCTGGTGTGAGTAATTTTTTGTGACCAAAGAAATTTATCTTTTTATTTGTATATTTTTGGTGCCATTTCGTAATACGTTTGTATAAAATTGAGTAGAAAAATATATTATTGTCCAAAAGCGTCAAAATAATCTTTGGGTATGCTTTTAATTCAATTAAACTAAGACTTTATAAGCTGCATTCAAAAAAACAACCCTGCGGTCAACTACAGCATTTAGCAAAAAAATCATACCTGATCGTTAGAGATTCGCTAAATGAAGAAATGCGAAATACAAAGGACGACAATTGACCCCGTCATATTCAATGCATTTAGCTTGGTTTTCTTTGGTATATTTTTCATTAATATTTACATAATTAAACCAAAAAAGTTCATGTGTTGGCATTTAATTCATAAAATTAATGAGAACATACTTTAAAAAGCAAATAATTGTAAGGAATCCCTAATCCCTAATATCGGGAAAAGAGCAGACACAGTGAAGAGCTGATCACTGCCAACACACACGGACTGTGTACGTGAATTGCAAAAAACCCACAAAAATCGGCTTACTCTCCCAGTTTCACATCGCTTAATCGTTGGTGGTGGCTCTCAGACCAGTCACACTTGACGGGGCGACCGCAGCACTGTTTCCAGGCTTTGCCGTCCCCGTCTTTACTCCCACCCGTGCAGTGACGGAGGATGTGGCCTTGTTTCTAGGCTTTTCCGCCTCCACTGCACCTTCGGTGGGCCGTGCAGCCGTGGCACTGTCACCAGGCGTTGCTGCAACGATCGTGCATTTTGCACCAGAAATCGCCGCCTGTTTCTTCTCGAATCTAGCCACGATCTTCTGGTGCTTCCTTACCAGATCCTTCTCCTTATCGGACAAGGATCCAGGCTCTTTGCTCACTCTACGGAGAAACGCAAGAGAGCGCCGGTAGCCATTTCTGGCTTTCTTCGCAGCACTGCTCGCCTTGCGTTCCCCCGTCGGTAAGATTCCAGGAGTGGAGCCAGTGGCCGCAGGTCGGTCTCCCTCCTCCAGGAGTGCCGCCTCCGCCTCAGAGTCCACCGACCCGGCGCCGCTACTTTGCGAGAGAATCATAGATTCCCCCTCTATAGCAGCGTCGAGTCGAAGGCCCCGGAGCTGAGCCACCACCCCCGAAAGTGAGGGACCATCCTGTGCTGTGGACTCCTGCGCCTTTTGCCTGCTTAATGCAGGTTTGGGCGCCTCCTGCTTCCCAGTAGCATTTGTAGACTGCACAGCCTGGGGTCCCGCTGCACAGCCTAAGCGGTCGTTGGATAACGACGCCAGACAGCCCGCTCGCTCACTGTCTACCGCCGGTACTGGGGATCCGACTCCCTGCACCGTAAAAGAGTCCTTATGGGAGCCCTCCAGAATGGTTTTGATGAAGGGGGTCGCCTTCCCCTGTGGCGTTTCTTTGACATCTATCACGCCACCAAAAGATGATGAGAAGAACAGCCGCCCCTAACATGGGGATCAGACGCTGACCAAGGAGCCGCCCACTGTGGGTCAGACGCTCTTGGATTTCCGCCGCTAAAACTTAGCCGGCTGAGAAGACTGGCTCCAACAGCCGCCCAGGGACCGCCCGGTTACAGAAGCAACCTACGTGGAGGCGTTGAGTCCGCTTGGCCTGGTACCCATAAGGATCGCAGCCGAAGATGCAGACCATGTCCCCATCCGTGCAGTCAGGAGCTTTACCTTATGGACCCAAACCCAGATCCCCGCGATAAGGCGAAAGCCAGATATGATCTACGGGCCAACTCAGCAGGGTTCCAAGAAGGCGATTTGGTAATGCTCTACAACCCGCAGCGGAGGAAAGGTTTGTCTCCGAAACTTCAAGCGTCACGGGAAGGACCGTACGAAGTCGTGACTAGGATTAACGACGTGGTATACCGGATTCAACGTTGCAGCAATAGAGGCGCTAAGCTGAAGGTAGTCCATTTGGAGCGTCTGGCGCCTCATCACAGCGGAGCCTCGGCACTTGTTCGGGACGAACAAGTCTAAGTGGTGGGCAGTGTAACGATAAGACAGTCTGTCGCTGTGCAAAGCAACCCTGCCGCTTCGCGCCGTGCTATAATTCAATGTGGCAACGACGGCCGCGATAATAACTTTTAGTCGAATCTGTCAACGATGGTCGCGATCATCATGGAAACCTTTAGTCCACTCGGGAATGTGCGAGAACGATCTGCGCGATGGCCGGACAGGTATAAAAGGCAGCCGGGTGCGGCGCAGCGAGTCAGTCTGGGTTTGACAAGTGAAGTTGCCACACGGAGTAATTAAGCAAATACTTAAGTGTACGAACAGTAAAGTGTAAAACTGTGAATAATAAAGTGACTGTTGGTTTTGAATTGGCTGCGTTGGAAAAATTAAAGTTATTTCATTTTCAAATTGCACAATCCAGTCCAGCAGCCGCCGTGGCTCAGTGGGTTAGTGCGCGGTCCAGCGAGTCGCATGCAGAGCGACGCAAGATCGAATACTGCATGTAGTAACACCAAAAAAAAAAAAAATAACGGGAAACTCGTTTTCTCTTTCGGTGGCTGTCCTCTCAGCTGGAAATGGCAAACCTCTAAGAGTAAAAATTGCCTATGAAAAAGCTCCCAACCTGCCGTTCGGAACCGGCATAAAACTGTAGGTCCCTTCCACCCGCGTACAAAATTCACACGCACAACACGGGTGGTTGCGGGAAGCTAGGCCTTAGTATCGCGTAAGCGGGCTGTCGTGCCAGTCAATTAAATTAATCAATTGTTAAAATTAACTACAACTACTATTTCTGAATAAATTTCCTACCATTCATATATTTTTCTGCATCATTGAAATTGTCTTCTTATTTGTCAAAAAAGCAACTGACTTTTAAATTTTATGGAATGAAATTACCTGAATATTATTGTATCATAGCTTGTCGAATAACTGTGAAGCACTAATATATTGTTACGAATGCTAGTTCTAGTGGGCTAGTACGTATCAGTGGATTATGCAATTTGAAGATAAAACAACTTTAATTATCCAAACGCAGTCAATGAAAACCAACAATCACTTTATTTTACCAATTTCACACTTTACTGTCTTTACACTTAATTATTTGCTTAATTACTTCGTGTTGCACCTTCACTAGTCAAAATCAGACTGACTCGCTGCGCCGCACCCGGCTGCCTTTTATACCTGTCCGGCCATCGCACAGATTGTTCTCGCACTTTCCGGAGGGGACTAAAGGTTTCCATGATGATCGCGACCATCATTGCCAGGTTGGACTAAAAGTTTCCATCATTGCCAGGTTGGACTAAAAGTTGCCATAATTGCCAGGTTGGACTAAAAGTTTCCCTTATTATCGCGGCCGTCGTTGCCAGATTGAATTATAGCACGGCGCGTAGTGACAATTATCAATTATCAATTATTATTATTATTATTACAATCCAGTGATACGTAACAGCCCACTAGACGTAGTATTCGTAACAATATTAATAAATGTGCCATAGTATTGTTACGAATACTAAGTCTAGTGGGCTGTTGCGTATCTCTGGATTGTGTAATTTGAAAATAAAACACAGTCAGTTTCTTAAACGCAGACAATAAAATAAACCAACAGTCACTTTATTATTCACAGTTTACACTTTACTGTTCGTACACTTAAGTATTTGCTTAATCACTCCGTGTGGCAACTTCACTTGTCAAAACCAGACTGACTCGCTGCACCGCATCTGGCCACCTTTTATACTCTGTCCGGCCGTCGCGCAGATCGTTCTCGCACGTTGCCAGATTGGACTAGAAGTTTCCCTGATGACCGCGACCATCGTTGCCAGGTTGGACTAAAAGTTACTATCGCGGCCGTCGTTGCCAGATTGGGTTATGGCACGGCACGCAGCGGCAGGGTTGCTTTGCACCGCGACAGACTGTCTCATCGTTACACTGCCCACCACTTAGACTTGTTCGTCCCGAACAAGTGCCGAGGCTCCGCTGTGATGAGGCGCCAGGCGCTCCAAATGGACTACCTTCAGCTTAGCGCCTCTATTGCTGCAACGTTGAATCCGGTATACCACGTCGTTAATCCTAGTCACGACTTCGTAAGGTCCTTCCCATGACGCTTGAAGTTTCGGAGACAAACCTTTCCTCCGCTGCGGGTTGTAGAGCATTACCAAATCGCCTTCTTGGAACCCTGCTGAGTTGGCCCGTAGATCGTATCTGGCTTTCGCCTTATCGCTGACCAGTTTGGTGCGGCCCCTTATAAATTGGTGAATTTCCTCCAGTTCCGCCCGCTTATTGGCCACGTATTCCGTCTTAGCGCCTCCCGTCGTGCTGACTACCCCGAACTTCAAGTCAGCGGGTAACCGCAACTCTGTGCCGAACACTGCTCGGGCTGGAGTGAGTGATGTCGTGTCGTGCGGGGCTGACCTATACGCCATCAGGAACAGGGGGATATGCGTGTCCCAATCCTTTTGATTCCTGCCTACCACTTTCCGCAGGTATTCCTCCAGCGTCCGGTTAAAGCGTTCCACCATACCGTCGGACTGTGGGTGCAAAGGAGTGGTACGCGTTTTCTTTATCCCCAGCAGCCCACACACTTCCTTGAATACCGCAGACTCGAAATTCCGGCCTTGATCTGAGTGCAACTCCAACGGAACTCCGAACCGGGCTACCCAGTTGTTTACCAGCTTTTCCGAGATCGTGGTGGCCTCCTGGTTAGGAATAGGGTACACTTCGGGCCATTTGCTGAAGTAATCCATTACGACCAGCACATATTTGTTGCCTTGAGTGCTAGTTGGGAATGGGCCGGCGACGTCCATAGCAATCCGCTCGAAGGGCGCTCCCACGTTGTACTGCTGCATGCGGCCTCGAGATTTTCTTGTCGGCCCTTTCGCGGCTGAACATCGGTCGCAGCTCTTAATCCACTCGGCTACAGACTCCTGACATCCTACCCAGTAGAATCGTCTTTTTATTTTGGCGACGGTTTTGGTGATGCCTAGGTGCCCTCCACTGGAGTCGTTATGGTATGCCTCGATGACCTCGTTGATTCTGCTTTTCGGCACTACCATTAGGGGGTTGCTGGTACGACCATCCGCGCTCTCCCATTCGCGGTACAGGCAGCCTTCCTTCAGCCGCAAACTTTTCCACTGTGCCCAGTAAGCCTTAGCGATCGGGCTTTCACCAGCCATCTCCTGCCAGTCTGGACGTGCGCCTTGCTCCTTGCCTTCGACGATTTTTGCAAGATCCGCATCCTCATGCTGGTCTTTTTGTAGCCTCTCCGCAGACCACTCTTCCTCTGGCATAACGCTTACCAACCGGACGTCCACTATCTGTTCTTTGCTTTCGGCTCGCGAGCATTGCCTGCATTCGACTTTGCACGGACGGCGTGACAAGGCATCGGCATTTCCATGGTTACTGCCCTTGCGATGCTCTATCGTGTAGTCGTAGCTCTGCAGTCGCTCGATCCACCGCGCCAATTGCCCTTCAGGATCTTTAAAGTTCAGGAGCCATCTCAATGCCGCATGATCTGTGCGCAGGCGAAACTTTTGTCCATACAGGTATTTGTGGAAGTGTTTTACGCAGTCCAATACCGCCAGCAGTTCTCTCCGTGTCACACAGTAGTTGCGCTCCGGTTTCGATAGAACCCTACTGTAGTACGCTATCACTTGTTCCTGGCCGTCTATTATCTGTGATAGCACACCGCCAATACTATTCCCGCTTGCATCTGTATCCAGCACAAACATCTCCCCAGGCACGGGGAAGGCCAGAATTGGAGCACTGCACAGTTTTTCCTTCAGACGTGCAAAAGCCTGTTCCTGCTCCTCGCTCCACTCGAAAGCTTGGCTCTTTTTCGTCAGTTTGTGCAAGCTGCTGGCTATGTTCGCGAATCCCGGAACAAATCGGCGGTAGTATGTACACAGGCCCAGGAAACTGCGGAGTTCGTGTAGATTGCGTGGTCGGGGCCACTCCTTCACCGCCGTGATTTTGCCTTCATCCGTATGCACTCCGCGGGCGGAAACCGTATGGCCCAGATACTTGACCTCCTTTTGGAACAGCGAGCACTTCTTTGGGTTGAGTTTAAGCCCGGCTTGTTGTATCCGCTCAAATACCTCCTTCAGCTTTCCCAGGTGGTCGTCGAAGCTTTTACCCATTACGATTATGTCGTCGAGGTACACCAGACACGTCCGCCAATGCAGCCCTTTTAACACGCGTTCCATTAGCCGCTCGAATGTTGCTGGTGCGTTGCAGAGTCCAAACGGCATGACGGTGAACTGCCACAAACCATCGCCAACACTGAAAGCCGTTTTCTCCTTGTCCTTGTCTGCAAGCTCTACCTGCCAATAGCCGCTGCGTAAGTCGAGCGTGGAGAACCACTGCGTGCCTGACAGTGTGTCCAGGGTGTCATCGATCCGAGGTAGTGGATAACTGTCCTTCTTGGTCACATCATTGAGCTTCCGATAGTCCACACAAAACCGGGTACTGCCATCGTTTTTCTTGACTAGCACGACCGGCGAGCACCAGGGGCCCGAAGAAGGCTCTATGACCTTGTCTTTCTGCATGTTCTCGATCAAATTTGTGACCTCCTCCCTCTTGGCCAGAGGAACTCGTCGTGGCGGTTGGCGAATCGGTTTTGCACTTCCGGTGTCGATGTTGTGCTTCACTATGGCTGTTCTTCCGCCTGCTTCTGCCGCAAATATTGACCCATAGTGCTGCAGGAGTGACCTCGCCTTCTGTTTCTGCTTGGCCGTCAACTCGCTTATCCACTGGTTCTCCTGCGGTATGGCGTCCATGTTAAACCCGCTCTTCTTATCACCTCCAGGCGGGCTACTCTCGCAATTGACCACTGCTACAGCTTCCTTACATTCGCCAATTACCTCATCTCTCCCGACATATCTGGGTGCATTCAGGGGGTTCAGTATTCTGACTGGTATTCTGCCATTTTTAGGTTCCACTAATGTACGTCCGATGATGATGTTGTCGTGTCCTTGTTTCGGTGCTTCTACTACCCACAGCCGACTCGTCCCATCGTCCTCGTCCACCTTTGCCCACACAATCGCCTCAGAATTCGCTGGTATCCTCCTGTGTTGACACGATACAACCTTCCTTACCGCCACGTTTCGCTCATAGCCGGTGTGCAGCGGGAATTCAACGTTGGCATATCTCAGCACATTTTCCTTCAGGTCCAGCGTAAAACCGTGCCTAATCATGAAATCCACGCCGATAATCACGTCGTCCATTATATCCGCGACGATGAACTCATGTTCCAGGCTGCTGGTGCCGATAGCAATCGTTTTTGTAACTTTACCTCTTACCGGCGCGCGCTCGCCAGTCGCAGTCCGCAGCTGTATGCCATGCAGCGGTTCCCAGTTCTTTAGCAGCCTCCTTTTTATGATCGAATGTGACGCTCCAGTATCCAGTGTCAACACGAACAACTTTCCATCTATCCTTCCTTCAATTGTCAAGCTGCTGGGCTGTCGTTTCGGCTGTGAGACCAGGACGGTGGGGCGGCAGATTGTGGGGATCAGCTCACGCCCCTCTGGGCTGACCCGTTTTAGTTTAACGACTCGCCGTCCTCAGCCCTGCGATTGTTGGCTGGGCCTCGATTTTCAGTATTCCTCGCTTCAGGCGATTGCGATCGGGAACGGGAACGCCTCTTCCGTTGGCGGCACTCTCGTGATATGTGACCCTGCTTGCCACATACCCAGCAGACAACTTTAGAGGAGACCACTCGTGGCCTGCCCGGTATCTCAGAGCTTATGGCCTGGATCGGAATGTCGTTGTCCGCCTGAATCTGGCGTATCCTTGCAGGTGCATACCGAGTGCTCCCAATCCATGCCGCTTCATATGTCATCGCGCTGGTCACCGTCTCCTTAAATGTCGGCTTGCCCATCATCAACGCACTGCGACGCGTTTCTGGATCATGAAGACCTTCAATAAACGACTCAATCTTCATCCTCTCGAGATCATCAGCACCAAATTTGGGGTAGCACAACTGTACGAGCCGCTCAATGTCTGCTGCATATGTCTGCAGCGCCTCGTTGGCTCTTTGCTTGCGGTTCTTCAGCTCACAGTAGTATAGCGCATGGTTGTGCTCGTTGCTATACTTCGCTGCCAACGCTCTCATGATGGCACCGTAATCACTTCTTAAACATTCTGGAACTGATTTGATTACCTCCGCCGCAGGACCTTTCAGCGCCAGTGCCAACCTCCGACCTTTCCTGATATCTGTCCACTGATTTTCCAAAGCAGCCAAGTCGAATTGCAATTTAAATGTATCGAACGGCGCAGCACCATCATAAGTAGGCACTTCTGTTCTGCCAGCAAAACCGTCCTGAACCGGTGGCAAACACTCTCGTGGCTGTACCTCCCTAAGCCGCTCGTCCATTTTTCTGTTCATCGAGTCTTCCAGACTATCAACTCGTTTGTTCAGGGAATCATCCAGGTCGCCAACTCGTTTGTTCAGGGCATCATCCAGGTCGTCGACTCGTTTATCCAAGTGCTCTACCCGCGTCTCCAGGTGCTCGACTTTCCCATTAATCCTGTCTGAGATTTCCTCCACTTTCTGCTCCAAACGCGCAGAATTTTCCTGAAGCTTGACTTCCATTCGCTCTGCCACTTGCGCCGATATTTCCTGAGTCGCCGTCTCGACTTTTGCCGAAATTTCGAGATTCGTAGCTTCCAGCTTCGCTGCCATCTCTTGATTCGCAGTTTCCATTTTCGCTGCCATCCGCGCCGACATCTCACGATTCTCACGATTTGCAGTCTCCAGCTTCGCTGCCATTTCTCGATTCGCCGTTTCCATCTGCGCCGACATGCCTTTGAGTGCAGCCATTAGTTGGCTCATGTCCAACGCTTGTATTGGCGCAGCCGCTGCAGCTGTACTCTGTAGCGAAGCAGCACCCGCCGGCGACTCCTCCACCTTGGCCGACGCCTCTGGTTCTTGCGCTCCGAACTCGTGCACAGTCCAATCGACGCCTCGTGCCTCACATGCTTCTCGCAAGCGCAACTGCAACTCCACCTTTCCGCCAGCAGTCGGCAAATTCCAGGCAGCCAGCTCCCTCTTCAGCTGGTCTACCTTCAGCAGCTCGAGTTTAACCATGTCCGTACTTTTATAATTTTATTTATTTAGTTATTTTCAATTTTCCACAATCCCACTTCTGACACCAAATGTTACGAATACTAAGTCTAGTGGGCTGTTGCGTATCTCTGGATTGTGTAATTTGAAAATAAAACACAGTCAGTTTCTTAAACGCAGACAATAAAATAAACCAACAGTCACTTTATTATTCACAGTTTACACTTTACTGTTCGTACACTTAAGTATTTGCTTAATCACTCCGTGTGGCAACTTCACTTGTCAAAACCAGACTGACTCGCTGCACCGCATCTGGCCACCTTTTATACTCTGTCCGGCCGTCGCGCAGATCGTTCTCGCACGTTGCCAGATTGGACTAGAAGTTTCCCTGATGACCGCGACCATCGTTGCCAGGTTGGACTAAAAGTTACTATCGCGGCCGTCGTTGCCAGATTGGGTTATGGCACGGCACGCAGCGGCAGGGTTGCTTTGCACCGCGACAGACTGTCTCATCGTTACAGTATCATATTCAAAGAGAAGCATTTTCATTATTCATGACTACACTCTAAATAGCTGTAGATTGCAACGTAAGAAAGAAATTAAGGATTTAGGGGTCATATTTGATCACAAAATGACTTTTTCTAAACATCTTGACTATATCATTACAAAAGCATTTAGGATGTTTGGGTTCATTCGTAGAAACACGGGGAACTTCTCTGACCCGTTTACGCTTAAATCGCTCTATATCGCTCTGGTGAGGAGTCATTTAGACTATTGTTGCATAGTGTGGAACCCTTACTATCAGACTCATTCGAACAAAATTGAAAGAGTTCAGCGTATGTTTACGAAGTTTGCGTTGAGGCGACTGGGGTGGCCCATCCTTCCAGGCTACGATAGCAGAAGGAAATTATTAGGGTTGCAGTCTCTGTCTGATAGAAGATTATATCTATCAATTATGTTCGCTTATAATACGTCAAATGGCAAGATAAATTGTCGAGACTTTGTTGCTCTTATTAACGTTCACACTCCGCGTCACAATCTTAGACAAGCACGTTTGTTCGAGGAATGCACTCATACAACGAATTACGTGCATAAGAAGCCCTTCGCGAGATGCATTCGGGTCATAAATTCATATTCCCATGTGATAAATTTTGCTGTAAATATTGCTAAATTTAAACTGAGTCTATTTGAAATATTCAATTAATGCCTTAGTCTGTAAGTATATTCATGTACATAGACTAAGTAAGTATAAATAATAAATAAAAAAAATTTTTTGCTTTGTCGCATCAAAGAAATGCGGGAAAGGTTCAATTCCTGAGAGCGATGGCGAGTTGACGTTGATGGATGTTCAGGCACATTTTCTGCTACAAAAGCAATGTTTCCGGCTGTGCGCACTGTGTGAGAACGGGAACGGGTTGTTTGACATTTGGACTGCCATTCTCGAAATAAAGCGTAGTTCAAATTCCAAACGCTAGATGCACCACCCTGTACATGCAGGTTAACGCAAATGACACCACCCGTTCTCATTTAACTGACTACAAATGACACCATATATGACATAGTCAGAACGGGACATAAGATATAATATTGTAACGATAAGACAGTCTATCGCTGTGCAAAGCAACCCTGTCACTACGCGCCGTGCTATAATTCAATCTGGCAACGACGGCCGCGATAATAAGGGAAACTTTTAGTCCAACCTGGCAATGATGGAAACTTTTAGTCCAACCTGGCAATGATGGTCGCGATCATCATGGAAACCTTTAGTCCACTCCGGAATGTGCGAGAACGATTTGCGCGATGGCCGGACAGGTATGAAAGGCAGCCGGGTGCGGCGCAGCGAGTCAGTCTGATTTTGACTAGTGAAGGTGCAATACGGAGTAATTAAGCAAATAATTAAGTGTAAAGACAGTAAAGTGTGAAATTGGTGAAATAAAGTGATTGTTGGTTTTCATTGACTGCGTTTGGATAATTAAAGTTGTTTTATCTTCAAATTGCATAATCCACTGATACGTACTAGCTAGGCATCGCAATCCCGGGATCCCGGGATCTCGGGATCCCGGACTTTTTCCAGTCCCGAAAATCCCGGGATTCAAATCTTTTAATCCCGGGATTTTCGGGATTGCAAAAGATGCTTCAAAGTTCAAATGAAATAAATTTAAAAGAAAAAAATCCCAATTCCTTATCTGAAGGAGGAGGGAGGGGATAGAGGGCGTCTTTTGCAAAAGGCTTATAATTATTTACTAAGCATTCAACCAGCAAGTGTTGAATCTGAAAGATGTTTTCTCTCAGCAGGGTTTATTTGCAATAAATTTCGCTCTAGATTAGAGGGCAAAACATTTAATGCCTTAGTATTTTTAAGATCTCAGTTTTTAGTTAATCACAACGCTTAACTTTTTTATCGAAATAATCGAAGTAAAACTAAAAGTACTAACAAATTAACTATTTTATTTTTTTATCAAATATGCGTATATGCGTACTTTATGATACATTTGATGCAAAGCAATAAGTTATGTTTAAGTGTCATTTTTGGATAAAACAAAATGTTATCAAACTGAAGTTAAATGTCAAATGAAAAACTTTTAAGTTAAACAAAATGTTGTCAAGGATGACTATGTTTATTTATTTGATTTAAATTTAAGCTGACAATTTTGAATGTAATTGACAACTGATTGTAAATAACAACTGGATTTTGGTGATGTGCCGCGCACAACCAACCACTTCGACGACTCAACACCGACTGCCTCCCTTTCCGCCTTACAATGTGATTAAATTCAAGATAAAAAATCTTAAAACTACCCCAAATGTGATTAAACTGTGTCCATTTTTATGGTAAATATATTGTAAACAAGTATTTATGCAATTTGGTAAAATTGTTTTATTTAAAAAATTTGTTATTTGAATCCCGGGATTAAATCCCGGGATCCCGGGATTTGACTTTTCAATCCCGAAAATCCCGGGATGGCAAAATGGCAAAAAATTGCGATCCCTAGTACTAGCCCACTAGAACTAGCATTCGTAACAATATATTAGTGCTTCACAGTTATTCGACAAGCTATGATACAATAATATTCAGGTAATTTCATTCCATAAAATTTAAAAGTCAGTTGCTTTTTTGACAAATAAGAAGACAATTTCAATGATGCAGAAAAATATATGAATGGTAGGAAATTTATTCAGAAATAGTAGTTGTAGTTAATTTTAACAATTGATTAATTTAATTGACTGGCACGACAGCCCGCTTACGCGATACTAAGGCCTAGCTTCCCGCAACCACCCGTGTTGTGCGTGTGAATTTTGTACGCGGGTGGAAGGGACCTACAGTTTTATGCCGGTTCCGAACGGCAGGTTGGGAGCTTTTTCATAGGCAATTTTTACTCTTAGAGGTTTGCCATTTCCAGCTGAGAGGACAGCCACCGAAAGAGAAACGAGTTTTCCCGTTTTTTTTTTTAGGTGTTATTAAAGGCAGTATTTGAACCTGGGTCGCTGCCTTCGACTCGCGGTCCAACGCACTAACCAACTGAGCCACGGCGGCTGTCTTTTTTAACAATTTATGCGATCAAATAATGGATAACTGCTGTAATTTTGTTCTGTAAATTGAACATTACAACCGCTGCGCGCAAATTTCATGAATTTGGGTATTAAGTTATTAAAATGTTGTGATTTTTAAAAGACTAAACTACAAACTTACATTGTGGTTTGTCATACAAGTTATGGACATTAAAGACGTACATTATATGGACACTATAATCACAGATAACTCATCATATAGATGTCCAGCGGCCAAGGAAAATATAATTGTTCGCAAGTTTTAAAATCAATCAACCAAGCGCAGCATACGGTTACAAACAACCATACAGCAAAAAGATTCAGTTGATGATTACAGGCGCTCATGGGCGTACCTAGGTATGGGTAGAGGAGGGTAGCTCCCCCTACATAATTCTATATTTTATATACATATGCTCAGAAATCTATATTCTATTCTATTTGAATTTTATATTCTGAATTCGGAAATGTAGTTATGTCTTGCCCTCTTTAATTTGTTGCTGGGTAGGCCCAGGCACTTGCTTTTCGCAAAAAAAATGAAAAGATCGGCAAATATTCTAAAACGAATGTAATTGTTCAGCGGTCACTTCATTGTCGCAATACAGTTACGCCGACGCAGAGGATAGACCTGCTGGCGCCGCAGCTGTTGACAATGCGTTGCCTTAGCACCGATGTGTATGTATCATGCCAAAGAAAATTATTTTCTTTATATTCTTTGATCATGCACAAAATTTGTAGTGCCGATTCATTTATATCACATTTTTTGAACACATTATTAATTTCCGGTATAACCGATTAAAAAGGTTTATAAAAAAAGCGTTAAATGTTAAGAACAATTTTGCTTCTCGCCCAGCCTTGAACCCGACACTGGTCTACGATGGGCAGTACTTGGCGGCGCAATCAGCTGTTTGTGAAAAATTATAATTATTTTTGAAGAAAAAAAACAAAAATTTTGACTGGCAAAATCTTGTTGATGCTTTTACTGCCAAATGGGACGCGTACCGACGTTGGAAATCGTTGAGGGACAAGTTTGACAGCTTGAAGCGTAAGTCCAAGCTGGAACTTGCAGCGCAGAAGAGCGAGACGTATCGCACAGGTGGCGGCCCAGCAGCGATTGGACATGTCAGCAGTGCAAAGCAGTGAAATAGTCCAATTGGCTGTTATATGTTTTATTTGCCGCATTTTGCGACTCCGTAACTTCAAAAGCGTCTTCCAGTGCATGAATTTAAGAAACACGCCTATTTTCCATACCGAAAGATCTCAAATTCAAATTTCATTTAAAATTGTAATTTCATTATCAGCTGTTTTTTGTTTGTAAACAAACATATGCATGTACTTGGCGCCACTTCCACTTAAAGTTACTTTAAAGTTTAACAGGCACTCAATTCTCCCGGTAAATTTTATCGGGAGGATAGCTTAACGGGCAGATGAGAAAACGAAAATGCGTTTATCGGCCCGTTAAAGTGAACTTTAAAGTTAACGGGAAGATGAGAAAACGGCCCTTAGTCTATTAGAACCACGCAAATCGTGCACACGCAAGATAAGTTGTTAATTGAAGGTTAAAGATCTATTCTAACACATTTTGGGGTATATCGGAGGTGGCAGACATGACCAAAACTCGCACTTTTAATAAAACACACCACCACGCTTCAACCCAAAAACCTGCTTTCTTTTTTCTCCCGGTCACCGCGCAAACATGTAGGAAAAATGTGTTCTTACATTAATTCTTATAGTAAGGGAGAGGGCTGGGGTGTGAACCGGGTTTTGTTTTTTGGCTCTAACTTTTCACAGAATAAAGATATCGAAACATCGAAGATACCGTTGGAAAGGTAAATATAACGCGCAAATTTGTTATGAAGACAGATTACCGTTTTGATTAACATTTAACTCTCTACGTCCAATTTTCTAAGGATGTGATTTTTCGCTTTTCCAAAAAAGTGGCTGGGTTGTGAACCATCTGGCAAATCGCAATTGAAGTCGAAAAATACGAAGAAAACACCCATAATTTTGATATAAGTTGAAAATTTATTTAATCAGGAAGACTCAAGACGTGAAAAAAGGTTATAATGACGCCACTTAGGCCAAAAAATCGCAATGAATGTAAGTGCTCAATATTTGTTTGTTTTCATCCTAATCGGTGTCGCAATGTTTGCATATGACATACGAACGCGTTCTCGCATTGGCCCACTTCAAATGAACTCACCGAAATCGAGTGACATTACATAAAATTACTTTATTTTAATAAATCCGGCGATATTTGACCGTCCTAGTGCAAATGTAGTCCGAAAACCAGGTGGTTCATAACCCAGCCCCCACAGTGGTTCACAGCCCAACCACGATGCCATTTTGTAAACTTTTAAAACAACGACACTTCCAATCATATTTCAACATAAACAAATATTGGATCGTAAAATAGAATCAATACCCTAAATAAATATGTGTTACACTTACATTTTTGCAATAACTTCAATAACTTGCTTTAAAAAAAGCAAAAAAGTTTTCGCAGTCGATTTTCAAACACGGTGTCTTTCAAACTCGATTGCTGCCACAAGCAATACGTGTTTGTACTTCGGTGAAACCACAAAAGCAGAGTCATATCATAAGACAAACCTGACAGTTGAAAGATTGGCGATATGTCAATTAGGGAAAGAAAAAACAGTAATGGTTCACAACCCAGCCTGGTTCACAACCCAGCCTGGTTCACAACCCAGCCCTCTCCCTTACTTTTATGATACGTAACTACATAACTAAAGCACTGTTCACTCAAAATTGGTACGTACAAATGAGGTTATATCTCTTGAAAAAACAAGCACACGATAATATTCTATAGCTCAAACAAAAGGGTATTTATTCAGTTATTCAAATAAGGAAACAAAAATTTTATGTTTAATGTGAATGTATGAATTTGCGGGCATTTCTTTTAATGCTGTCCATTACTCGTTGAACATCCGATCAAGTGACCTGAGCAGCAAACTTGTTTCACTTAATCATTGATCCTGCGTTTTTGATAGCACCATCATTTCTGCTCATTTTGTTTTTAACAATAACCCAATATTTTTCGATTGGGGGTAAATTTGGGCAATTTGGTGGATTGCTATCTTTCGGCACTACATCGACACTTTTGGCTTGATACCAATTCATTGTTGCCTGTGAATAATGAATGCTCGGCAAATCTGGCCAAAACTTTACTGAAGAACGATGATGATCAATTAAAGGCAGTATAAGTTTCTACAAGCATTCCTTCCTGTATACTTCGGACATCATAGCCCTCAAAGCCACATATGCCCTACTCTTCAGACCACAGCTGCAAATAGCTTGCCAAATCATCACTTTTTGACAAATTTATCAATTTTTTTGCATTAATATTTTGAAGGAACATCACCCCGTTTCTTTGAAGCATATAACTTTTGTCCTGGGATTTGTTTAAAGTCAAGTTTAACATAGGTTTCATCATTCATTAAAGGCACCCATTAAATTTGGTCAAAATGTTGTTATAAAGTTCACGAGCGCGTCTTTTCGCTATTACATTTTGTTTATCTGACCGATTTGGGAATTTAATAGCTCGATATGATTTCAGTCCTGCTTTAACGCGTATTCGCCTAGCTTTCGATAAGCTAGTTCCATTTTTTAAGCGCGATCATTGTCAGATAAGCCGGGATTCTTCTTAATTGAGGCTAGAACACTTCTTTTTAGTTTTGAGTCATTTTTTGTATTTTTTTAAATTGTTGTTTCTTCCTTTCAAGGCTCAGGGTATCCTTGAACCGTTTTATTACTCTGCAAACAGTAGTTTTGGACAAATTTAATATTTTAGCAATTTTTGATCCTGACCATGTCGGATTTTCTACAAATTTGTTCACAATTAATTTCCGAGCAGCAAACTCCATCGCGAATAAAAATCACTAATAAAAAGCTAGTTCTACAAAATTTTAACCTGATAACGGTAAATTCATTGCCTACTGATACGAACTTCTTATTTTTAATACATTCCAAAAATGACTCTGTAGGGATTGCTGGAGTGCTGAACTGAACATTTTATTTCTCATTTGTCAATTTTCTTCTTATCTGTCTTTATGAAACTACCTGTATTTTATCAAAAAGTATGAAACATAAAGAGTGTGCATCTCATACAAGCAAAAATTTGAATGCGGGTGCTGATATCGCCACCCGTCTTCTGGATGCGGGGGGTAGACAACAAGAGGAAACACTTGAAATTACAGCACAATGCTCTGAGCGCAAATCATAGAAACACGAATGCCGCGTCTGTGCTCACTCGTTCATTCTCGCTCAATTGTCCGAAGAGGAGGAAGACGATGTGCTGTTGTTCTTGTTGTTGCGCTGGCGAAAAGCTGAAATTGTAAAACGATTTATATTTTCTGGCTGGCTTTTGTTCTTTTTCTATAAGCCTGCACAGCGTCGCATATTGCTCCTGAACTCACTGCCGACTGTAGTCTGCGCAAAATCATAGAAAAGAAAATTAAATATGGCTGGCATGGCGACCTATATGATCGCTACAGGCAATTAAAAAATAAATAATAAGTAATCAATAAAAAATGGAATTGGAAAGAAAAGAAAACGTTTTTATTACCCGTAATAATTTTCCGTCTCGTTCTTTGGCACTTTTCTTACGGCCCACATATAATGCTTAATTAAAAGAACTAAAATAAGAAAATCTAATATTGTAAATTTATGATCACATCATTCGCCATGGAATCATTCAGGTGTAGAACATTTCGTCGCTGGAATAATCAAATAGTGTAACATGAAAAGTATAGTTTTGAGAAAAACGTATTGGAAGTTTTTATAATCCAGTCGATCTACTTTGAACTTTAATTGTCCGCGTCTTATTAAAAATATTTACATCTTAAATACACAATACTTTTCACTGATACCTTAGCTGTTAATCCACCAAAAAAAAATGTAATCATGTTTACTTAGAAATACCATTGAAGCCCATTTTTCTGAAAGCATCTGCTTATACACTATTTTATCTTTGAACATTTTTATATGAAATCATTATACACTATTTTATTTGTATGGGATACATCATTTCATTTCCGATTATATACTTTTTTGTTATTTTAATACAAAGTAAAAACAGAATAAAAAACAGCGTAAATGACCTTATGTTATGGTCACAGAATGAATAGAGAGAATAGATGCCCGCGGTTCGAATGATGCCCGATTGCGAATGATTTATTATAAGTATGAATTTACATGAAGTAAATACACACATAAAGGTAAGACAAATAAAAGAATAGTAAAGGTAAACAGGTGTGTGTGAGAATAAACAACAATAAGGTAAGAAGTTACACCAAGAGGTAGATATGTAAATTTAGGTAATAAGAAATAAAAACAGGATTTGGTTTAACATATTTAATTAATTTAACCATCGCTTTCATCATCTTCCAAAATGTCTGGTTCCGGTAAGCAATCCTTTACCAATTGTGAGGTCTGTAAGTTCTCAAAAAACAATTCAGCTGCTTTATTCAGCAATCCTTGAGCAAATAGTTTTAATAAGTCCCGCTGTTTGGCTGCAGATACCGGAAGATGTGAGGAGTATTTTTTTAGCTTGACTTTTTTGAAGTCCATGTTTTTCGAACAATCTTTGGTGGATTTACTGGTATACTGTTGAACTGCTCCGCTTCCCAATCCGTTTGAAAGAAAATTTGGGAGCTATCGTGCTTGCAAGCCTTAATTACTTTTATGTATAATAAAAAGAACTGACTTGTGAACAAATTACAAATTTTTATTGACTGTATTTTTATAAACAAACAATTTTGTGCCAGCATCTTTTTTTTGGCTGATGAAAAGCGTTGTTATATTCGTTGTAAAGATTTGTTTATATTTGTGATACTTAATCATAGAATTGAGATGCAATCCCTTAAAAAACTCAAAAATCCGTGTAATATTTGAGTGGGGAGATAGGTATAATCGCATTGAACTTTTTCGTACGTAATGAGCCTCAACGCAGAGAAATGAAGTATTATGTGACCCAACGTAGCTTAACACTAATACATCATTTTTTTATTATTTCGCTGGGTTCCACGACTGTCTAATGTGAAATCTTTTCCCGAACTTTTCTTTTTTTTAAACCATGACAGTTCCATTAGACACATTCAGCGTTTTGAGATAAAATTTGCTTGCAAACTTTTTATTCACGTAGCCTAACTCAAAACTTTTTTGTCGCCTGTTTGAGCTCACTGTCATCCTTTTGCCCGGTGTGGTTAGGATGGTATTATTTTTAAATTGCGCTTGCTTGGCCAAGTTGGCTAAACTCCAAAACTCTTCATTTATTTCAATCCGATCCTGTCCAGAAAACCATTCACTGCATTTGTACTTGCACTGCACTTGGCACTTTCGCCGGTATAATGTGAAGGTATTTTTCATCATATATGCAATATACAAGCAAATTGATAAGAATTGTGTAATTATATAGGCTCTATTCCTTATAACTAATATAGTATAATATAGTTTTTATTCGGTATAAAACAGTGTATAATACTTTCTTAAAATTAAAACAGTGTATATAAAGATTTGAAATTATTTCGTCGCTGGAATAAAAAACAGTGTAAGTGCCACATACACTATTATTCGATAAATTCGATTGAATGCGGGTGCTGATATCGCCACCCGTCTTCTTGATGCGGGGGGGTAGACAACAAGAGGAAACACTTGTAATGACAGCACAATGCTCTGAGCGCAAATCATAGAAACACGAATGCCGCGTCTGTGCTCACTCGTTCATTCTCGCTCAATTGTCCGAAGAGGAGGAAGACGATGTGCTGTTGTTCTTGTTGTTGCGCTGGCGAAAAGCTGAAATTGTAAAACGATTTATATTTTCTGGCTGGCTTTTGTTCTTCTTCTATAAGCCTGCACAGCGTCGCATATTGCTCCTGAATTCACTGCCGACTGTAGTGTGCGCAAAATCATAGAAAAGAAAATAAAATATGGCTGGCATGGCGACCTATATGATCGCTACAGGCAATTAAAAAATAAATAATAAGTAATCAATAAAAAATGGCCCACATATAATGCTTGTTTAAAAGAACTAAAATAAGAAAATCAAATATTGTAAATTTATGATCACATCATTCGCCATGGAATCATTCAGGTGTAGAACATTTAAACTATTTTTAAACGTAGGCATGCCGTAATACAATTTTCTTATGACAAAATACTTGTCTTATTATTTCTTTATTTAGTGCTTTAGTAGTGCTTTCGCCCTATTGAAAGTTTGAAGTTAAATTATGTTTTTCCATACAATCTTCTAACCCTCCGTTAGATTTCGATAAAAAAAAATTAAAACACACATCTAATTATTTTTAATTTCAAGTGTTTCACGAATTTTGAAGTGGATCAACCACCAAATTTTTAAATTAATCAAAGCATTGGCCAGCAAAAAGCCATACACCACAAATATTCGATTGCTGGTGACATTGCAGCAAAATCAATCACAACACAAAAAAGCATACACACAATAAACGACAACACCAAAAACATTAGCGAATCCCGAATCATCTTCGTTGAAACGACGATGATGATGCTTTGGTTCGTTGTTTACTCTTCGCTTGCGCTTCGACGAACAAGATCGCAAACTGTTGAGCGCGAGCAAATTTCCCGCAAGCTATGCCTCCGCTCATCTCTTCCCGCCCGCATCAAGAAACACGCTTGACAAATTTTTGAAGATGCGTATTCTTTATATTCTATATTCTTTGATTTTATTGTATCATGCAACAAACTTTGTTAAAACAAATAAACATAAATTACGATTTTTTCCCCCCACAGGTTGAAACATTTGTTTCGCAAATGTTTCTGGCAACGCTGGTAGGGATGGATATTGACAGCGCGGATGGGTGCTGCCAAATCTTTTTACAGATAGTCTCTGCCCGTACCTCTTCGTCCCAAAAAGGAATCTGGCGGCGAACATTTTGTCAGACAGTCCAATTGTAGGAGATTATAGTTGTAAAGGCAGAGACAATTTGTCTCTGGTAAAGGTCTAGTGTCTGGAAGTGGTTTCAAAGATGTTAATAGGACGGCAGTTCAGACAATTCCTAAGCGAGAATAGGCAATGGATTCACAGCTGCAGAGCCGTAAGAGTCTTTTCAGACTCCGGTGACGAACGGCAACATCCCATTCGTCGAACACTCCGAATACTTCGGAACGACATGACTAAAGTGAAGAACTTCTTTATACCATCCCCATCCACACCCATGTTCAACCATGGTAAAGATAACGCAGAATATACTCTTGGCGTCCCAAAAACCGAGTTTAGCGGACCGCAGGACAATAACGTTTTTCAAACCCATTGCGATGTTCTTGTGGTGGGAGGTGGCATAACAGGTGCATCTGTTGCTTACTGGTTAAAGCGAAAAGCACGACAAGCGCTGAACGTGGTGGTTATTGAACGTGATGCCACTGTAAGAATAAGGATTTTACACTAACATGCTAGTGAGAAAGTGTAATTTAACCAGGAATTCTTGCAGTACGCGCACACAACGACAGCGATGCCAGCAAGCGGACTACGGCACCAGTATTCATTACCTGAGCACATTCAAATGTCACTATTTGGTGTGGATTTTATTCGCGATGCAAAGGCAAACCTTGATATAAATCTTAATTACACACCCCATGGATGCCTTGTGCTGGCATCTGAAGACGGAGCGGAGGCAGTGAAGCGAAGCTCAAACCTGCAAAATGAGTACGGCGCTCGAAATGAACTTCTCACATCTAACAGTCTGAAAACAAAATTCCCCTGGCTGAACACTGAAGACATAGTACTAGGCATGGCCGCATCCTCTAATTTTGCGAAGTATATTTTTTAAATTAGCTGTATTTCTCCTTTAGGTCGCCTTGGGGTTGAGAAAGAAGGTTGGTTTGATCCTTGGGCGCTTCTAATCGGCTTTAAGCAGAAAGCCACCGAATTCGGCAGCCACTTTGTTAATGCAGAACTGATAGGTTTCGAGTTCCAAAATCAACCAGACATGGTGATTGAAAATGTGGCAGCCGGTGATGCGTCTTCCTACAAAGCTATCGATAAAGCTGTGGTCAAAATGCCAAATGGAGAAGAGAAAACTATTAAATTTGCATTGTGTGTGCTGGCGGCGGGTGAACAGTCTGGTAAAGTAGCGCGACTAGCGAGAATTGGCACTGGCGCAGGGATTCTGCGAGTGCCTCTGCCTGTGGAGCCACAACGACGATATGTTTACGCATTCAGTACCGAGGATCGTAACGCACCTGGTCTCTGTAGTCCTTTCACCATTCACAGCGATGGTACACACTTTTGGAGCGACGGTCTGACTGGCAATTACGTGGGCAGCAAGATTGTTGACGATTTGACCAAAAACCAAAACTCGCAGCAGGAATATTTTGAAAAAGAAGTCCAACCCGCGCTAGCACGACGTGTGAAGGCTTTTAATTCTGCGAAGCTTTACCGCAGTTGGGAAGGTTTTAGCGCATGTAATATTTTCGATGAGAACGGGATAATCGGTCCACACGCCTACTACAACAATTTGTACATAGCAACCGGCTTTAGCGCCCGCGGTATTCACTTGGCGCCGGCAGTGGGACGCGCCATTTCTGAACTGATAATAGATGGCCAATTTCGAACGATCGACCTATCTAGATTCGGATTCGATCGCATAATTGTCGATCGGCCGATGTTCGAAACAAGCATGCTATCCAACTTAGCCTAAAAGAAAAATTTCAGGCATGCAATGAACAGTGGATTCATTCGATAAATAAAACGACAATAGTGTTGACCTGCAACTTTTATCGACTGAACATGCGTGTACGATTGCATTGTGTTACTGTTTGTGACTCCCCGGGGCACAATAAGCCACCTATTTGAATTGTCCGGGTGCGGGGCCAAATAGTCCTCCTCCCTGCTTACTTGCCGCCCGCGAGGGAGCGAAACCCAATAGTTTCTGTATATTCTGACGAATGGACATCGTACACAAAATGTAAAGGAATATGAATGAGCAGTCCGTGTAGTCGTCGCCAGAGAGATTCCTGTGGCTTAACCCCTGAATCCAGGAAATCGGTGTGAATGGCAGTTGCGCAACAACACGCCCATCAAATCTATACAAAGAAATTTAAGAAAACAGCTAAAGGTTTAATGGGGCAACACAATAGCTTACATGCTATTGAACATGCTTAGCAGCGCGGTGAAGGCGAATCCGGTGGCAAACATGGACTTCATTTTAACCAACGACAGGTCTCGGTTGTTGTTTTTTAGCTTCTCCTCATCGCGCTCAATTTTCCGCTTTTGCGACTTATCCAACGAATCACCATGAATTTCCTTCCTTCTTTCCACTACGCACAACACATATTTCTTCATAAAAAGCCCAATCGAAAATTTAATGAAATTTACACTCACACTTTTTGCTCTGTTTTTCCACTTCTCCCTTAAGCTTCTGATACTTTTCAGTTCTATAAACCAACAACCACGTGAGACCTATAAATATATAAAGAGATTCCGTCTTGACTGGCGCGTGGAAATCCTAGAGTAGAGATTTCTTACCTTCACCCAAAAAGGCCGTACAAATTGATATAAAAACAATAAGGATGGTATCGCCCCACATTTCACGGCTGTAATTACACAAGCTAGCAGCTTAGGGATAGGACGATACAAGTAATGTATCGATAGTTTCCCTCGAAAAGTGAGTACTTTTGGTATCGATACAATTAAAAAAAATTGTAAGTATATTTATCGATACCTTCTTTCGATACCATTTTCGAACGTACTGGAAAATATCCAATTTATTGGTAATTTGTGCGCTTATTGAAAAGTAGGCAACACTTCCCAAAACTTACTGGGTCGGCTACATTTGATTGATTGATGATTTTTACGAAATTTCGTGCATATATATATTTGGTAGTTATCAGAATAGGGTGCAAAGTATATTTGATACCGCTAGGACGAAGGGGCGTGACACCGCAAATGCAACCCAAATACTTAAAAGGAAATAGTTTCGCAAATTCAAACTACACGAAAAACCAAGTGGTTCTAATTTGTGAGCTTCTACTGCACAGAATTTTTAAAAAAGATATGTTTTTCCGATTGTCAATTTTATTTTTGTATCATGCATATAAGTGTTTGGCTTAAATAAGCCTTTAATATTGTTGTTTGTTTGCTTTATTCCAAAACTACTTGCGATATCGAGTAATATCGATACTTTTTGTTTGATACTTACTTGGTACTCGATACCAAGAGCTGAAATTTTAAATGAGTACAAGTATCGATACTCTGAGGTATCGTCCTGTCCCAATAGCGGCCTTTAGACGGTCGCACATGTCCGCAATCATGTGCGGCGCGACGAGAAGAATGACCGTGTAAACGCAAGAAATTCTTGTCGTCGGACATGTGCGACGGTTTTCGAAATTTTTTGATTTCTCTGTCGGCGTGACGCACATGTGCGACCGTGTAAACGGCTGTGTGACATACATAGTGCACTTTTTCATTCGATCGGTAAACAGCGAGCAGTGAGGATGGCGTCGCAAAAAAATGAAATATTGTGGAAGGAGTTCTTTGAGGTGTATAGACACAATCCCGAACTGTGAGAAGTAAAAGGTGAAGATTATAAAAATAAAAATGAAAAGAAACGCAGCATAGAGGTGCTTTTATGCAAATTTCAAGAAATTGATGCGAAAGCGCATACTATGTTGCTTCGTTGGCAGCAGCGAGACAACTGAAGTTTGCGCACATGTGTGACCGTGTAAACGCTCATCGTCCATTTCCCCCATCGCACATGATTGCAAACATGTGCGACCGTCTAAAGGCCGCTTATAGTAGCTACGTTCCCAGTGTTGCTTGATGGATTTCAAGCAATGCCCCTAAAATGAAGTCGATTTCCCCCATGGCTGGACTACAAAGTTGTAGCAAGCCACCGGCTGATCGTTTATCGCTTTTGTCAAAATCGTCGGTGTGCTGTGTTGCCGCATCGGTTGAAATGAAAATACCTGACTGAAAACAACTGACCTGAGCACTTTTCCCGTTTTTTCACTCAAATACAGCAGCATCTGGCAACAATCAGTTTTGTTTGTTTTCAGTTTCTCCCTCTTTCGTCGGAAAACATCAGGTAATTTTGACAGTAGCGAAAAAACAATCCTACCAACAAAATACATGTGGTTTTGGGTGTTGCGGGGATGCTATTACCTTATTCTTTTTTTGATTGTACTCACTTGGCGAGAACAGTTGTGTTTTTTTAGTAAGCTCCCAAAATCTTACGTTTTGTTCCTGAAATACGCACTCCTGGCTAGGCCTTCCTGTGTGCACGCGTGGCTCGGACTGTTGAGGCGACGTGCGATCTGCAGGTTTTTGGCAAGGACGCCACAGGTTGAACAAATTTTTGTATTTTTCAAACAATTTTTGTTCACACCATTAACCAACAACAATTTAAAATATATCGGTAAGACACGAAACATTGCAACAAAATGTATAGGGTGTTTTTTTAGAGGTTTGTTTTTCGAATAGAGATAAAACTGGCATTTTGTGGTCAAATCTGGCAACTCTAATGTCATTTATGTTCAGTTTGGTTTGCCATTTCATCATGAACAGGTTGACAAAAGAACAACGCTTGCAAATCGTGCAAATTTATTTCGAAAATAATGGTTCAGTTCGCGAAGTTTACCGCAAGCTCCGTCCATTCTATGGTCGACATAATCGTCCATCAGAGCAAAATCGGTCCATCCATCGGTTAACCATGGGTCGTTTTCGCACTACGTTTACTCTATGTGATAATACGCATCCGCAGAGACGTCGAACAGTGCGCGCTGAAGAAACAATTGCCGCTGTAGAGGAAAATGTTGAAGAGGACCCGAATGAAACGACAGCAATTGGAGCTTTGTCCATCAACTTTAAACATTGGACCTGTAGAATTGGCTTTATTCGAGCCAGCCGCGGCGGCCACATGCCCGAAATCATATTTAAACATTAATGGCATAAAATTATCCTTCCAATAAAGCCAAATTGATGGACATTAAAACGATTTTCTTGTGTTTTATTTCAATTCGAAGTTCTATACCTCTAAAAAAAACACCCTATATAAGGATCAGCTGTCGGATCATCTGAATTGGCACAACGTATGCCGCGCCCTCTAGTGTCAGTATCAGATGGGTACAGGGCTGTTCAACTATCAGTCAGGGTTGCCATCACATAATAAATATGGAACCAACTGATAACAGCAATCTATTAATAAAATTACAAGAACTTGAAGCTCTATGCACTATGCTGCAATCTGAAATCGGTGTATTAAAGATTGAAAATCAGCAATTGAAACGTAGCAGTAGCTTTCCTGCTTTGCCTGTACAGCGGCAGCCAGTTTATGAGACTGATGAAGAGGAATTAGCCCTAGAAACAGAATGGATACGCAAAAAGTCAAAAATTTCTATGGCTGTAAAAAAAACGCAAGGTACTTTCTTCCCCAGAAGATACAATGCGCGGAGAATCTGAAAGGGTTGTTGAGGATGGAGACCAGCAAAAAGATAAGCAAAGTAAAATCGAGAAATCTTATAGGCCACCACCCGTTATGGTCAGCGATATTAATAATTACAAAAATTTCTACTCTTCAGTACTTAATATAGTACAGAATAAATTTAGCATCAAAATCCTAAACAATGGTGTCTATAAAACTAACGTCTCTGATAGCACTGACTACAGAGCATTAACGAAACAATTATCCCTGGATAAACTCTCATGGTACTCATACGAAAATAAACAGGACAGACCTATCAAAGTAATGGTCAAAAACCTCCACCATTCCTGGGATGGGAAAGAAGTTGTAGAAGATTTAGAAAATCAAGGCTTTAAAGCTATTGCTGCTATAAATAAACTAAAGTGGAAAAGTAAAGAGCCACTCGATATGTTCCTTGTGTCATTTGATTCATGTGAGGTGTACTGGGCTGCATATAAAGACTCAGATACATAAAACAGGGCCGCGCATTAATGCGACGCACTGCACTAATCGCTAGCGCTAATCAGCCCAGCGCTAATCAGCCTAGCGCTAATCAAACTAGACTTGTTCAGCAGTGATCGAGTGAGCGCTAGCTAGTGCTCGTATTCACACTCGGCAGCTAACATGGTTGTTGTTGTTGTCATGCTGAGCCACCCTCGCTGGCGAACGTGAGCGCAGAACTTTCGCGCTTCACTTGCGCATTCTCTTTTGCTGTGCGTTCGTACTGCGCTAGCGCGGCGCTCTTAAATCGAATCTGCGTATCCAGCAGATAGTGGGGTGTGGCGGTGGTAGTGCACTTCGGGCGCGCTGCACTTTATGACCTTGCGCGAAGTGTTGGTAGGATGCATTTCGGCTGCCGGCACTTGCTATTCCAAGCATGTTGTTGTTGTGTCGTGCAGCTGGTGAAGTCTTTGCCGTTCTGGCTGCTGCATTCCACCAACCACGTAAAGGTCACCCCATGCACCAAATTTTGTCGCATTTCTGCAAAGAAGTGGGGTGATCTGCTGGAATTTGGAAGATCAGGCGATTATGCGCTGTTGCGGCAAAATTTGCCTTTATAAGCGGCCGCCGCAGTAAGATCGCGGAAGTCGTTGATAAGTCGATGATGAGTCGATAAGTAGTGGCAGAGCATTACGTCGAGGAAGAGCCGTGACCAGTGATATTGGCGTTTCGTCGGCGCTCAGAATTTGGCCTGTGAAAGTTCGTTCGGCCACTAGTGACAGAAGACTTTGGTACAGACAAAACCAAAATGAAAGTGGTAAAGTGCGCGGACAAAGTGGCCAAAGCAATGGCATAATTTAAAGCCGAATTATCCAGTACCAAGTGTGTGGGCAACATTTCGCAAGGCCAAAGTTCAGCAACCAACTGTGGTGCTAAAAACTATCTTATAAAATGCGTGTGCAATAACTATTCCGAATTCTGCCATAAAAATTCCGATTCATAATACAGCCCAAAAATTTGTGAATCCGGCCAAAGTGGGAAAAATGCTAGTGTCACAAACCTGATCCAATCTGTTAACCAAAAGAAAATACTAGCTAAACTAAAACTAAGCCAAGTTATTACTATGCCAACCGAAACTGTGAGTGAAAAGTCGACGAAAAAGAAATGCTGAATAACGAATACTACTGCTGCCCGGGAATGCTGCTGAGAATGCTGAAAGACCAGTCATCGTTGGAGTCTCTAGAAGCTGCGAGACTCATACCAGGATATTCTAGGAGCGTGCAAAGTTGTTGAATTTTTTTATAATATAAAAGCTAATTAAAATTTCTTAAAATAGGTGCGTCATATTTCTAAATTTTTATTAAATTAAATTTGCTAATAACTAACTCCAAAATGGGAAGACATTTTTTTTCTAACTAAAATCCTTATACAAAATTTATATTATTCATGATAACATGTGTTTTTTTTTTTATTAAAATTTTGACAAAAAAAAATGTGGTGTATTTATTTAAAAGAAAACATGTATATGAAAAATTGTGCTAAACAAAGCAAAAATATACATATATTTTTTTCTATTAATATTTTATTCTTAAGATTTAATTTTTGTTAACAATTAAAACTATTAAAAGTTAACTACCATTTTTTTTTAGAAAAAAAGGGAAACCAAAATGAAAATGTCAAAAAGGTTATTTCTTCTCACTATTCTATTTTTAAAAGCGTTTTTTTTTTCATTAAAAATTATAACTGAAACATGAATTTATCCTATGAAAAATTAAATTTACGAAATATTTAGCAAAAGAAAAGCGAAGACAAAAAAAAAAAAAAAACCAAAACAACTGGGTTATATCGAAAAAGACAGAAAAACGCACTTACACCTATGACAAATTTTCGTTCCACAAAACCCTATTTAGCACATCACGTTCCTGAAGACGCGCATCATGTCGCTGGGCCCAACGCATCGATGGAGCGAGAAAAACCGTGAGTGAACCAATAACATTTTAATATATTTTTATATATTTTTATATATATGGGTTTTCGTGCGTTTATTTGAAAAAAAAGGAAAGAAAAGAAACGAAAAAGGGATAATGTCTAAGAAAAAAAAAATAACAATACAATTTGCGGAAAATTCTGAGAATTAGTTAAAATAAGAAAAAGGAATTTTGAGAAACAAAAAGAATTTTTTTAATTTTAAAGTTTGATTGGAAAAGTAATTTAAATTGGAAGAAAAAGGGAGAAAGAAAATTTATTTTTTTTTTTCTATTTTTGAAAGTATGGTTTTTGGTTTTTTTTTATGATGAAATGTTGGTTAATTTTTTTTTGGAATATTTGTCTAAGTCTAAGAAAACGGTATGATCTAAGTAACTGAAAAAGGCATTTTTTCTTCTCGAGTTAATTTAATTTTAAGCTTTTGTTGATACTTTTTTTTTTTTGAAATTTAATAAATAAAATTACAATTAAAATTTAATCATAATTTGAACATGCCAAATAGTTTGGAAATTAGATGAAGAATTTGATTTTGTATTAGGTTAAGATTATGGAAATAAAATTGTTAGTATGATTGCTTAAGCTTAAATAATGTTTGGTCTGTCACTGAAGTGGGGTAAGGAGGGTTAATATTTTCCAATTGGGTTTCCCAATTTCACCTTAGGAAACAAATGGCAGGGCGGGTTAAGAGCATCCCATTCAATGAGGCGATGCTGAGGAATAGGAACAACAGCAGCAATGGTACTTGCTACCATGTCCGTCCGCTATGTCAGGAGTTAAAGCGTGTGCATAAAAATAATTGTATGTTAGTGTATGTGTGTATGTATCTTTTGTTATGATTTTCCGGTTGTAGGCTGCTAGGTCGTCGTTGCGGTGTTTGCGGATGTAGATCCAAATGGCTGTAGGTGAGGCGGTATGGCTACGGAGCGGACTTGTTGGAGTGGAACCCACGCCAGCTGAAGCTACGGGATAACCAAAGCCAGATGCACGCGTCCAACAAAACCGCTGGCCCCGTAGTCATACTCGTGCTCACCGGTCGAATGTAGGGTGCCGGCATACATGCAACATGAGGACGACTAGCGGTAACCTGCCCCAAGGACTGAGGAGGTGCAGCGGCAGCAGAAGCAAAAGGCTAGAAACCCAACAGCTAGACACACCGATCTAAATTCGTGGCGCTCAACGGGAGGCATGCCACATGTGGGTACATACAAACACCTACTAGGAAATGGCGCCCAACGTGAGTCCGCTACGAACAGGGCCATGCCGTATGATCGACCGCGCACACATGCACATAACAGAAAATGGCGCCCAACGTGGGGCAGGCCACATGTGGGTACATACAAACACCTACTAGGAAATGGCGCCCAACGTGAGTCCGCTACGAACAGGGCCATGCCGTATGATCGACCGCACACATGCACATAACAGAAAATGGCGCCCAACGTGGGGCCGCTACGTAAGTGGGGCCGAATTTTACCAAAGGGTAATTGTCCGTCGGTCCGTTTGGCTTTTTGAAGCATTGCGTTTGTTAGGCATGATTGGATTTTTGATGTTTTGGTTGAATACTATAACTTCTTACCACTGCCTACGAACGTTGAATCGCTTCGAAAAGATTTTTTTTGCAATCGGATGTTTTCTTTATTAGCTTCATGCTTTGGATTCTTAGCACAGCTTCAACTAAATGTTGGTTGAGCTAACCGGCACGAATGCTGAGGGGAAAACCGATATGCTTGAGGATATATGTTTTTCTTCATTTTTATAAAATGTTTTTGAATTTTCGTTTTCGCGATAGCTTTGCAGTGCGGATTTTTTTTAAGCCCGTGGTAGTAGCTTATAACCTCATTGCAAATGCATTTGATCGTTGAAGCGAGCTGCTAGTTGTTTCATTTTCCTCCGGAAAATCTCCTTACACCCTTCATACAGACCAAACTAGAAAGTTATATCGTTGATTGATTTTTTTTGGTGATTTTTTTTGCGATTGATGATTTTGTTTTGATGGCTTATCTTTATATTTACCGTTATCTTTATCTTTATCTTGTTGGTACATTTTGAGAGTTTGTTGGTACAAAAATTATATCTTTAAATTTATTTCGTTTGCGGTTTGATTTTTTTTGGTTTTGGCTTTGCGAATTTTTGGCTGGTGATATATTTTTCTTTGATAAACTTTTGGCTGGCCATATATATTTTTTTTGGTTGATGAATTTTTGGATTTGAGTTTTTTTTTAATTTTTGTTGGTACAACACATTTGTTTGAATAAAGATGTCGCTGAGACACAGTACTGACAATTTGACTATGCAATCGGTTTGCACATTATGCCGTGCGATTTTTATTGAAGGCAGTGATGTATTACGGACGGCGTGTAGCCATACTTTCCACAGATCGTGTCTCTTAAACTACCTGAAGCGTTATTCTTCATGTCCACAATGTCGAGCTGCGTGTAGCAGTCGAGAATTTGTGAAAGCTTCAGCCAAGTCTACTGGTATGCAAACGCGATCGCAAGCAAATCCGTCAGAGGAAGCGGAAGACCCTCGTCCATCCACATCGCAAGCAGCAGCAGCAGCAGCGCAGATGTCTGGCACGCCAACTCGAACCAGTAATGCGGTTGCCGATGCAGCAGCCAATGGGGCAAGTGACCTTTCAGACGAAAGCCGAATCAGAAGTGTGGTGGGAGCTATTGTGTCAGCTAGGCAAGCCACAATTCTGGATGGTTTGGAATCACGAGTGACACAGCTGATTGAAGGAAAGCTAGAGGCTAGCTTGAGTAACGTGTTGAGCAGGTTGAATTTGCAAGGTGCACAACGTGAGCACAACCAGTTTTCAGCTCACAACTCAACACCAACATTTCCGCAAGAGTTGCCGTATGCACACAACAACAACAACAACCGTGATGGTCAGGTTCCGGTTCCGTTTCGCGTCAGTGACGGATCGACCGTCACCAATTCAGGCAAAATTGCGCATCTTATCTCGAGTTGGGATATCAAGTTTGATGGTGGTCCTAAATTGTCAGTAGATAATTTTATCTTTAGGATTGAATTGCAGGTTATAGATACCCTAGGTGGGGATTTTAGTTTATTGTGCGAGCACGTACAAAGTTTGTTTGTTAACGAGGCCAAGGATTGGTATTGGAGATACCGGCGTTCAGTAGACAGGATCGAATGGTCGTCGTTATGTCAAGCTCTGCGTACTCATTTTGGGGAGCACAAGACAGATACAGATATCAAAGAGGCCATGCGCAGCCGACGCCAAGGCGCCGCTGAATCATTCGATGAGTATCGAAACGCAGTTTTGCGAATATCTGAAAACCTTAATTCACCGATATCTGAATCTGAACTTGTGGGAATTTTGCAAAGAGGCTTACGACCGCGTATTCGACAGCAGTTGCTGTACGTCAACATTAACTCAATGGCCGAGTTGCGTCGACTTTGTCTAAAAGGCGAAAGTCTGCAAAACGAAATTGCAAAGGCGAGCGTTGCACATTCTTTACCAAATCCGCGAGGTAATTTTCCGCGTCGCCAAGTAAACGAAGTTGATCTTGGTAACGAATTAGATATAGCAGATTTAGATGACAATGAAGTCAAAATGGAGGTAGAAGAAGTAACTAGACGTAGTATTTTAAAATTAGTTTGTTGGAATTGCCGTAAGGACGGTCACAGATATTTTGATTGTTTAGAAGCTCGTTCGATATTTTGTTATGGATGTGGTGCGGTAGGCGAATACAAGCCAAATTGTAAGAAATGTAATCCGGGAAACGTGAAAGCGAGCGAGGATCGGTATGCGAGTCCTCGCTACGACGTAAATCAACGGAAATAAATGTATCGCATATGCCACCTGCTCACGAGGATCCAATAGAAACTAAGCTAGATGAATGTAAGCGTAATGAAATTATTTCTTATGAAGATAGGTTAAAAAAATATGAAGCTATACGAAATCGAATTTTTAACAGTGAATCAGTAGTAGAGACAGCAATCCCGCGAAGAACATCAACGCGTATGCGTAAATTTTGGCAGAAGTTGAAGCAACAACGAAGGCATGTTGCCAATATTTGTGCGATTGAGCATAAGCCATTCGATTCGCGTCCATATGTCAAAATCAAGCTTATTAATTTTTATGTAGTACCAAATTTATCGCAAGAACTTATCTTAGGCGTAGATTTTTGGAGAGCGTTTCAGATTGCACCAGATATCATAGCTCAAATTGATATCTGCGCAAACGATAAGAAGGCAGATGAAAATTTGATTGTGTTGACAGAACAGCAGAAGGGAAGTTTAGAGACAGTAAAGAAGTCATTTCCATCATGTGAAGTTGAGGGGTTAGGAAAAACAACCCTCATGGAACACATAATCGACGTTGAGCCGAATGTCCGTCCGATTAAGCAGAGATATTTTCCGATTTCTCCGGCAATTGAGAAGTTAGTGCACAAGGAGATCGATGAAATGTTGAGCCTTGGTGTAATAGAAGAGTCCCCTAATAGTCCGTGGTCCAGTCCTGTCGTGTTAGTCCGCAAGGGAGAAAAAGTCCGTCTGTGTCTAGATTCGCGAAAAGTCAATGCAGTCACAATCAAGGACGCATATCCGCTACCGCATATTGAAGGTATTTTGAGCAGATTGCCAAAAGCCAAATTCATATCTTCGCTCGACCTTCGTCGTGCATTTTGGCAAATTCCTTTAGCTGAATCGTCCCGCGATTACACTTGTTTTACGGTGCCTAATCGACCTTTATATCGCTATTGCGTTATGCCTTTTGGCTTGTGCAATGCGCCACAAGCACTGTGTCGTTTGATGGATCGAGTAATCCCTCCTCAACTGAAAGACCAAGTTTTCGTGTATTTAGATGATCTCCTAATTGTGTCTGAAACTTTTGCTGATCATCTGTCTGTTCTCGCTGATGTAGCGCATCACTTAAGAAAAGCAGGCTTGACGATTAATGTTGACAAAAGCAAGTTCTGCATAAAGGAAGTGAAATATCTGGGCTACATTGTAGGTGATGGTACACTTCGTACTGACCCGGAGAAAGTGTCAGCCATACACGATTATCCGCCACCCACTACAGTGAAAAGCTTGCGCCGATTTTTAGGTATGACTGGCTGGTATCGTCGTTTCATCGACAATTACGCAGCCATAACAACTCCGCTTACCAATCTTTTAAAGAAAGGTAAAGGATTCGAGTGGTCAGCCGAAGCTCAGGTCGCGTTTGATGTTTTAAAAGAAAAACTAACATCCGCGCCAGTGTTAGCCAATCCGGACTACAACAAGCCATTTATAATACAATGCGACGCTAGTACGCTAGGGTTAGGAGCAGTCTTAGCTCAGAAAAATACTGAAGGAGTCGAAGTACCGATTGCGTATTTCTCGCGCAAATTGAACAAAGCGCAGAGTAACTATAGCGTTACAGAGCTAGAATGTCTTGCTGCACTGTTGAGCTTGAAGAAATTCCGAGCGTATGTTGAAGGCCAGGAATTCACTATAGTGACGGATCATGCAAGTTTGCAGTGGCTCATGCGACAGCCGGATTTGTCTGGTAGACTCGCACGCTGGTCTTTGAAGCTTCAGGGCTTTAAATTTAAAATTGAGCACCGACGTGGCTCCCAAAATGTAGTGCCTGATTGCTTGTCGCGGCAAGAATTTGAAAATAACTTATGCGAAATTGAAGCTCTACCCATTGTTGACTTGGAATCTCCAGCTTTTGAGTCTGCGGATTATCTTGATTTGAAGCAGCGAATTTCTGAAAACGAAGCACGATTGCCTGATCTGCGTATTGTCGGCAAACACGTTTACAAACGCAACGAATTCGCAGATGGTAACCCTGAACGGGAAGTATCAAATTGGAAGCTGTGGCTACCAAAAGAATTAATTGCAGAAGCAATTAGTAGTGCTCATTGTCCTCCAAATAAATGTCACGGTGGTATAGGCAAAACACTAGAGCACTTGCGGAAAAATTTGTTTTGGCCGAATATGGTTGTCGACGTCAAGGACTTTATTGGCAAATGTACAGTTTGTGGGCAGAGCAAAGCTCCAAACCGAATTCTACGTCCGCCAATGTCTGGTCAATACAGTACGCAACGTCCTTTTCAAAAATTATATATTGATTTGTTAGGTCCTTATCCGCGTTCGAAACAAGGCAATGTGGCTATACTTATTGTCCACGATCATTTGACAAAATTCCCGCTGTTGAAAGCCATTAGGAAAGCCAACTCTAATGTCATTTGCGATTTTCTGTGCGAAAATGTCTTCAGCGTATTCGGGACTCCCGAAATAATTTTAACCGACAATGGTAAACAATTCAAGTCCACACATTTCAACGAGTTCTTAAAAGAGCGAGGCATACGACACATGTACACGGCGCTGTATAGTCCACAAGCGAACGCAAGCGAGCGTGTTAATAGATCCATTCTGGTAGGCATCCGGTCATATATTGGCAAAGACCAAACGACTTGGGACCGCAATTTGGCTAATATTGCAGAAGCATTGCGCAGCGCTTATCATCAAACTATCGGCTGCTCGCCATATTTTGCGTTGACGGGCCAACAAATGTTGTCGCACGGACGCGACTATGTGTTGTTGCGAAAACTGCAATCATTTGATGATACTGTGATAGAAAGGCAGGACAAAATCAAGCTAATACGCGAAGCTTTAAGCGCAAATATAGCTAAAGCTTACGAGAGTTCTGCAAATCGTTACAATTTGCGTAGTTCGACAAAACAGTTCGAGATAGGCGACACAGTATTTAGGCGTAATTTTGTTCTTAGCGATGCAAGCAAACGATTTTGTGCTAAGTTTGCACCCAAATTCCTAAAGGCGAAAGTTATAGGCAAGAAAGGTAACAATATGTACGAGTTGGAAGATGAAGAAACAGGGAAGCGAGAGATTTAACATAGGAAAGACATACAGGAGAGGAAAGTTTAATTCGCATCCCTTTTCCAAAACTTGCAGCTGTGCCGCAATTTTTGTGTTGTACTGGGCTGCATATAAAGACTCAGATACATAAAACAGGGCCGCGCATTAATGCGACGCACTGCACTAATCGCTAGCGCTAATCAGCCCAGCGCTAATCAGCCTAGCGCTAATCAAACTAGACTTGTTCAGCAGTGATCGAGTGAGCGCTAGCTAGTGCTCGTATTCACACTCGGCAGCCAACATGGTTGTTGTTGTTGTCATGCTGAGCCACCCTCGCTGGCGAACGTGAGCGCAGAACTTTCGCGCTTCACTTGCGCATTCTCTTTTGCTGTGCGTTCGTACTGCGCTAGCGCGGCGCTCTTAAATCGAATCTGCGTATCCAGCAGATAGTGGGGTGTGGCGGTGGTAGTGCACTTCGGCCGCGCTGCACTTTATGACCTTGCGCGAAGTGTTGGTAGGATGCATTTCGGCTGCCGGCACTTGCTATTCCAAGCATGTTGTTGTTGTGTCGTGCAGCTGGTGAAGTCTTTGCCGTTCTGGCTGCTGCATTCCACCAACCACGTAAAGGTCACCCCATGCACCAAATTTTGTCGCATTTCTGCAAAGAAGTGGGGTGATCTGCTGGAATTTGGAAGATCAGGCGATTATGCGCTGTTGCGGCAAAATTTGCCTTTATAAGCGGCCGCCGCAGTAAGATCGCGGAAGTCGTTGATAAGTCGATGATGAGTCGATAAGTAGTGGCAGAGCATTACGTCGAGGAAGAGCCGTGACCAGTGATATTGGCGTTTCGTCGGCGCTCAGAATTTGGCCTGTGAAAGTTCGTTCGGCCACTAGTGACAGAAGACTTTGGTACAGACAAAACCAAAATGAAAGTGGTAAAGTGCGCGGACAAAGTGGCCAAAGCAATGGCATAATTTAAAGCCGAATTATCCAGTACCAAGTGTGTGGGCAACATTTCGCAAGGCCAAAGTTCAGCAACCAACTGTGGTGCTAAAAACTATCTTATAAAATGCGTGTGCAATAACTATTCCGAATTCTGCCATAAAAATTCCGATTCATAATACAGCCCAAAAATTTGTGAATCCGGCCAAAGTGGGAAAAATGCTAGTGTCACAAACCTGATCCAATCTGTTAACCAAAAGAAAATACTAGCTAAACTAAAACTAAGCCAAGTTATTACTATGCCAACCGAAACTGTGAGTGAAAAGTCGACGAAAAAGAAATGCTGAATAACGAATACTACTGCTGCCCGGGAATGCTGCTGAGAATGCTGAAAGACCAGTCATCGTTGGAGTCTCTAGAAGCTGCGAGACTCATACCAGGATATTCTAGGAGCGTGCAAAGTTGTTGAATTTTTTTATAATATAAAAGCTAATTAAAATTTCTTAAAATAGGTGCGTCATATTTCTAAATTTTTATTAAATTAAATTTGCTAATAACTAACTCCAAAATGGGAAGACATTTTTTTTCTAACTAAAATCCTTATACAAAATTTATATTATTCATGATAACATGTGTTTTTTTTTTTATTAAAATTTTGACAAAAAAAAATGTGGTGTATTTATTTAAAAGAAAACATGTATATGAAAAATTGTGCTAAACAAAGCAAAAATATACATATATTTTTTTCTATTAATATTTTATTCTTAAGATTTAATTTTTGTTAACAATTAAAACTATTAAAAGTTAACTACCATTTTTTTTTAGAAAAAAAGGGAAACCAAAATGAAAATGTCAAAAAGGTTATTTCTTCTCACTATTCTATTTTTAAAAGCGTTTTTTTTTTCATTAAAAATTATAACTGAAACATGAATTTATCCTATGAAAAATTAAATTTACGAAATATTTAGCAAAAGAAAAGCGAAGACAAAAAAAAAAAAAAAACCAAAACAACTGGGTTATATCGAAAAAGACAGAAAAACGCACTTACACCTATGACAAATTTTCGTTCCACAAAACCCTATTTAGCACATCACGTTCCTGAAGACGCGCATCATGTCGCTGGGCCCAACGCATCGATGGAGCGAGAAAAACCGTGAGTGAACCAATAACATTTTAATATATTTTTATATATTTTTATATATATGGGTTTTCGTGCGTTTATTTGAAAAAAAAAGGAAAGAAAAGAAACGAAAAAGGGATAATGTCTAAGAAAAAAAAAATAACAATACAATTTGCGGAAAATTCTGAGAATTAGTTAAAATAAGAAAAAGGAATTTTGAGAAACAAAAAGAATTTTTTTAATTTTAAAGTTTGATTGGAAAAGTAATTTAAATTGGAAGAAAAAGGGAGAAAGAAAATTTATTTTTTTTTTCCTATTTTTGAAAGTATGGTTTTTGGTTTTTTTTTTATGATGAAATGTTGGTTAATTTTTTTTTGGAATATTTGTCTAAGTCTAAGAAAACGGTATGATCTAAGTAACTGAAAAAGGCATTTTTTCTTCTCGAGTTAATTTAATTTTAAGCTTTTGTTGATACTTTTTTTTTTTTGAAACTTAATAAATAAAATTACAATTAAAATTTAATCATAATTTGAACATGCCAAATAGTTTGGAAATTAGATGAAGAATTTGATTTTGTATTAGGTTAAGATTATGGAAATAAAATTGTTAGTATGATTGCTTAAGCTTAAATAATGTTTGGTCTGTCACTGAAGTGGGGTAAGGAGGGTTAATATTTTCCAATTGGGTTTCCAAATTTCACCTTAGGAAACAAATGGCAGGGCGGGTTAAGAGCATCCCATTCAATGAGGCGATGCTGAGGAATAGGAACAACAGCAGCAATGGTACTTGCTACCATGTCCGTCCGCTATGTCAGGAGTTAAAGCGTGTGCATAAAAATAATTGTATGTTAGTGTATGTGTGTATGTATCTTTTGTTATGATTTTCCGGCTGTAGGCTGCTAGGTCGTCGTTGCGGTGTTTGCGGATGTAGATCCAAATGGCTGTAGGTGAGGCGGTATGGCTACGGAGCGGACTTGTTGGAGTGGAACCCACGCCAGCTGAAGCTACGGGATAACCAAAGCCAGATGCACGCGTCCAACAAAACCGCTGGCCCCGTAGTCATACTCGTGCTCACCGGTCGAATGTAGGGTGCCGGCATACATGCAACATGAGGACGACTAGCGGTAACCTGCCCCAAGGACTGAGGAGGTGCAGCGGCAGCAGAAGCAAAAGGCTAGAAACCCAACAGCTAGACACACCGATCTAAATTCGTGGCGCTCAACGGGAGGCATGCCACATGTGGGTACATACAAACACCTACTAGGAAATGGCGCCCAACGTGAGTCCGCTACGAACAGGGCCATGCCGTATGATCGACCGCGCACACATGCACATAACAGAAAATGGCGCCCAACGTGGGGCAGGCCACATGTGGGTACATACAAACACCTACTAGGAAATGGCGCCCAACGTGAGTCCGCTACGAACAGGGCCATGCCGTATGATCGACCGCACACATGCACATAACAGAAAATGGCGCCCAACGTGGGGCCGCTACGTAAGTGGGGCCGAATTTTACCAAAGGGTAATTGTCCGTCGGTCCGTTTGGCTTTTTGAAGCATTGCGTTTGTTAGGCATGATTGGATTTTTGATGTTTTGGTTGAATACTATAACTTCTTACCACTGCCTACGAACGTTGAATCGCTTCGAAAAGATTTTTTTTGCAATCGGATGTTTTCTTTATTAGCTTCATGCTTTGGATTCTTAGCACAGCTTCAACTAAATGTTGGTTGAGCTAACCGGCACGAATGCTGAGGGGAAAACCGATATGCTTGAGGATATATGTTTTTCTTCATTTTTATAAAATGTTTTTGAATTTTCGTTTTCGCGATAGCTTTGCAGTGCGGATTTTTTTTAAGCCCGTGGTAGTAGCTTATAACCTCATTGCAAATGCATTTGATCGTTGAAGCGAGCTGCTAGTTGTTTCATTTTCCTCCGGAAAATCTCCTTACACCCTTCATACAGACCAAACTAGAAAGTTATATCGTTGATTGATTTTTTTTGGTGATTTTTTTTGCGATTGATGATTTTGTTTTGATGGCTTATCTTTATATTTACCGTTATCTTTATCTTTATCTTGTTGGTACATTTTGAGAGTTTGTTGGTACAAAAATTATATTTTTAAATTTATTTCGTTTGCGGTTTGATTTTTTTTGGTTTTGGCTTTGCGAATTTTTGGCTGGTAATATATTTTTCTTTGATAAACTTTTGGCTGGCCATATATATTTTTTTTGGTTGATGAATTTTTGGATTTGAGTTTTTTTTTAATTTTTGTTGGTACAACACATTTGTTTGAATAAAGATGTCGCTGAGACACAGTACTGACAATTTGACTATGCAATCGGTTTGCACATTATGCCGTGCGATTTTTATTGAAGGCAGTGATGTATTACGGACGGCGTGTAGCCATACTTTCCACAGATCGTGTCTCTTAAACTACCTGAAGCGTTATTCTTCATGTCCACAATGTCGAGCTGCGTGTAGCAGTCGAGAATTTGTGAAAGCTTCAGCCAAGTCTACTGGTATGCAAACGCGATCGCAAGCAAATCCGTCAGAGGAAGCGGAAGACCCTCGTCCATCCACATCGCAAGCAGCAGCAGCAGCAGCGCAGATGTCTGGCACGCCAACTCGAACCAGTAATGCGGTTGCCGATGCAGCAGCCAATGGGGCAAGTGACCTTTCAGACGAAAGCCGAATCAGAAGTGTGGTGGGAGCTATTGTGTCAGCTAGGCAAGCCACAATTCTGGATGGTTTGGAATCACGAGTGACACAGCTGATTGAAGGAAAGCTAGAGGCTAGCTTGAGTAACGTGTTGAGCAGGTTGAATTTGCAAGGTGCACAACGTGAGCACAACCAGTTTTCAGCTCACAACTCAACACCAACATTTCCGCAAGAGTTGCCGTATGCACACAACAACAACAACAACCGTGATGGTCAGGTTCCGGTTCCGTTTCGCGTCAGTGACGGATCGACCGTCACCAATTCAGGCAAAATTGCGCATCTTATCTCGAGTTGGGATATCAAGTTTGATGGTGGTCCTAAATTGTCAGTAGATAATTTTATCTTTAGGATTGAATTGCAGGTTATAGATACCCTAGGTGGGGATTTTAGTTTATTGTGCGAGCACGTACAAAGTTTGTTTGTTAACGAGGCCAAGGATTGGTATTGGAGAAACCGGCGTTCAGTAGACAGGATCGAATGGTCGTCGTTATGTCAAGCTCTGCGTACTCATTTTGGGGAGCACAAGACAGATACAGATATCAAAGAGGCCATGCGCAGCCGACGCCAAGGCGCCGCTGAATCATTCGATGAGTATCGAAACGCAGTTTTGCGAATATCTGAAAACCTTAATTCACCGATATCTGAATCTGAACTTGTGGGAATTTTGCAAAGAGGCTTACGACCGCGTATTCGACAGCAGTTGCTGTACGTCAACATTAACTCAATGGCCGAGTTGCGTCGACTTTGTCTAAAAGGCGAAAGTCTGCAAAACGAAATTGCAAAGGCGAGCGTTGCACATTCTTTACCAAATCCGCGAGGTAATTTTCCGCGTCGCCAAGTAAACGAAGTTGATCTTGGTAACGAATTAGATATAGCAGATTTAGATGACAATGAAGTCAAAATGGAGGTAGAAGAAGTAACTAGACGTAGTATTTTAAAATTAGTTTGTTGGAATTGCCGTAAGGACGGTCACAGATATTTTGATTGTTTAGAAGCTCGTTCGATATTTTGTTATGGATGTGGTGCGGTAGGCGAATACAAGCCAAATTGTAAGAAATGTAATCCGGGAAACGTGAAAGCGAGCAAGGATCGGTATGCGAGTCCTCGCTACGACGTAAATCAACGGAAATAAATGTATCGCATATGCCACCTGCTCACGAGGATCCAATAGAAACTAAGCTAGATGAATGTAAGCGTAATGAAATTATTTCTTATGAAGATAGGTTAAAAAAATATGAAGCTATACGAAATCGAATTTTTAACAGTGAATCAGTAGTAGAGACAGCAATCCCGCGAAGAACATCAACGCGTATGCGTAAATTTTGGCAGAAGGTGAAGCAACAACGAAGGCATGTTGCCAATATTTGTGCGATTGAGCATAAGCCATTCGATTCGCGTCCATATGTCAAAATCAAGCTTTTTGACAAATCACACCTTGGTTTGCTTGACAGTGGCGCGCAAGTTTCATGCATGGGTGGTCCGTTAGCAAAAGAATTTTGCGAAAGAAAGGAATTCAGGCAGCACAAAACAACAGTAAAAACTGCTGATGGCAGGAAACAAGTAGTTTTTGGAATTTTCCCAATTGAAATCCAATTTAAGGCGCAGAAAGCGCTTATTAATTTTTATGTAGTACCAAATTTATCGCAAGAACTTATCTTAGGCGTAGATTTTTGGAGAGCGTTTCAGATTGCACCAGATATCATAGCTCAAATTGATATCTGCGCAAACGATAAGAAGGCAGATGAAAATTTGATTGTGTTGACAGAACAGCAGAAGAGAAGTTTAGAGACAGTAAAGAAGTCATTTCCATCATGTGAAGTTGAGGGGTTAGGAAAAACAACCCTCATGGAACACATAATCGACGTTGAGCCGAATGTCCGTCCGATTAAGCAGAGATATTTTCCAATTTCTCCGGCAATTGAGAAGTTAGTGCACAAGGAGATCGATGAAATGTTGAGCCTTGGTGTAATAGAAGAGTCCCCTAATAGTCCGTGGTCCAGTCCTGTCGTGTTAGTCCGCAAGGGAGAAAAAGTCCGTCTGTGTCTAGATTCGCGAAAAGTCAATGCAGTCACAATCAAGGACGCATATCCGCTACCGCATATTGAAGGTATTTTGAGCAGATTGCCAAAAGCCAAATTCATATCTTCGCTCGACCTTCGTCGTGCATTTTGGCAAATTCCTTTAGCTGAATCGTCCCGCGATTACACTTGTTTTACGGTGCCTAATCGACCTTTATATCGCTATTGCGTTATGCCTTTTGGCTTGTGCAATGCGCCACAAGCACTGTGTCGTTTGATGGATCGAGTAATCCCTCCTCAACTGAAAGACCAAGTTTTCGTGTATTTAGATGATCTCCTAATTGTGTCTGAAACTTTTGCTGATCATCTGTCTGTTCTCGCTGATGTAGCGCATCACTTAAGAAAAGCAGGCTTGACGATTAATGTTGACAAAAGCAAGTTCTGCATAAAGGAAGTGAAATATCTGGGCTACATTGTAGGTGATGGTACACTTCGTACTGACCCGGAGAAAGTGTCAGCCATACACGATTATCCGCCACCCACTACAGTGAAAAGCTTGCGCCGATTTTTAGGTATGACTGGCTGGTATCGTCGTTTCATCGACAATTACGCAGCCATAACAACTCCGCTTACCAATCTTTTAAAGAAAGGTAAAGGATTCGAGTGGTCAGCCGAAGCTCAGGTCGCGTTTGATGTTTTAAAAGAAAAACTAACATCCGCGCCAGTGTTAGCCAATCCGGACTACAACAAGCCATTTATAATACAATGCGACGCTAGTACGCTAGGGTTAGGAGCAGTCTTAGCTCAGAAAAATACTGAAGGAGTCGAAGTACCGATTGCGTATTTCTCGCGCAAATTGAACAAAGCGCAGAGTAACTATAGCGTTACAGAGCTAGAATGTCTTGCTGCACTGTTGAGCTTGAAGAAATTCCGAGCGTATGTTGAAGGCCAGGAATTCACTATAGTGACGGATCATGCAAGTTTGCAGTGGCTCATGCGACAGCCGGATTTGTCTGGTAGACTCGCACGCTGGTCTTTGAAGCTTCAGGGCTTTAAATTTAAAATTGAGCACCGACGTGGCTCCCAAAATGTAGTGCCTGATTGCTTGTCGCGGCAAGAATTTGAAAATAACTTATGCGAAATTGAAGCTCTACCCATTGTTGACTTGGAATCTCCAGCTTTTGAGTCTGCGGATTATCTTGATTTGAAGCAGCGAATTTCTGAAAACGAAGCACGATTGCCTGATCTGCGTATTGTCGGCAAACACGTTTACAAACGCAACGAATTCGCAGATGGTAACCCTGAACGGGAAGTATCAAATTGGAAGCTGTGGCTACCAAAAGAATTAATTGCAGAAGCAATTAGTAGTGCTCATTGTCCTCCAAATAAATGTCACGGTGGTATAGGCAAAACACTAGAGCACTTGCGGAAAAATTTGTTTTGGCCGAATATGGTTGTCGACGTCAAGGACTTTATTGGCAAATGTACAGTTTGTGGGCAGAGCAAAGCTCCAAACCGAATTCTACGTCCGCCAATGTCTGGTCAATACAGTACGCAACGTCCTTTTCAAAAATTATATATTGATTTGTTAGGTCCTTATCCGCGTTCGAAACAAGGCAATGTGGCTATACTTATTGTCCTCGATCATTTGACAAAATTCCCGCTGTTGAAAGCCATTAGGAAAGCCAACTCCAATGTCATTTGCGATTTTCTGCGCGAAAATGTCTTCAGCGTATTCGGGACTCCCGAAATAATTTTAACCGACAATGGTAAACAATTCAAGTCCACACATTTCAACGAGTTCTTAAAAGAGCGAGGCATACGACACATGTACACGGCGCTGTATAGTCCACAAGCGAACGCAAGCGAGCGTGTTAATAGATCCATTCTGGTAGGCATCCGGTCATATATTGGCAAAGACCAAACGACTTGGGACCGCAATTTGGCTAATATTGCAGAAGCATTGCGCAGCGCTTATCATCAAACTATCGGCTGCTCGCCATATTTTGCGTTGACGGGCCAACAAATGTTGTCGCACGGACGCGACTATGTGTTGTTGCGAAAACTGCAATCATTTGATGATACTGTGATAGAAAGGCAGGACAAAATCAAGCTAATACGCGAAGCTTTAAGCGCAAATATAGCTAAAGCTTACGAGAGTTCTGCAAATCGTTACAATTTGCGTAGTTCGACAAAACAGTTCGAGATAGGCGACACAGTATTTAGGCGTAATTTTGTTCTTAGCGATGCAAGCAAACGATTTTGTGCTAAGTTTGCACCCAAATTCCTAAAGGCGAAAGTTATAGGCAAGAAAGGTAACAATATGTACGAGTTGGAAGATGAAGAAACAGGGAAGCGAGAGATTTAACATAGGAAAGACATACAGGAGAGGAAAGTTTAATTCGCATCCCTTTTCCAAAACTTGCAGCTGTGCCGCAATTTTTGTGTTGTACTGGGCTGCATATAAAGACTCAGATACATAAAACAGGGCCGCGCATTAATGCGACGCACTGCACTAATCGCTAGCGCTAATCAGCCCAGCGCTAATCAGCCTAGCGCTAATCAAACTAGACTTGTTCAGCAGTGATCGAGTGAGCGCTAGCTAGTGCTCGTATTCACACTCGGCAGCCAACATGGTTGTTGTTGTTGTCATGCTGAGCCACCCTCGCTGGCGAACGTTTTTTTTTTTTTTTTTTTTTTTTATTACATCCCAAATTGATTACATCTGCCCGTGGGCACTTAGTAATTGAGTTAACAGGGGTGGGAAGATAGTTACTACATTAAATCAATACTTAAGTAATATGTTTAACGATTTTGAGTACATTATTAGGTTTATGTTTTAGTAATTTCTGCTATTATAGCGCTTGTGTCTGTTAATGCTGTCGGTGTAGTTCTCTTCAGTCTTCTCTCCTTTGTTAGTTCCATTTGAGGTATTCGTTGCACTTCTTTGTTTGAATGGGTTAGGAGTCTAAGTGCGTGCTTGGTACTGCTTTTCTCGATTACGTCTTTGACGGGTTCTATGTTTAAGTCGCGGTGGATATCGTCATTCGTTATATACCAGGGTGCATTGGTGATAGTCCTTAAAATTTTTGATTGTAGTCGTTGGATTATTTGTATGTTTGATTTGCTGGCTGTCCCCCATAGTTCTATGCCGTATTTCCATATTGGTGTTATCATCGTTTTATATATTAATAGTTTATTGAATAGCGACAGTTTTGAGTCCTTGTTGAGTAGCCAGTACAGTTGTCGGAATCGGTTTTTCACTTCGTTCCTTTTCTGAATTATGTGGTCCTTCCAAGTCAGCTTTGCGTCAATGATTATGCCCAGATATTTGGCTTTTTTGTCTTGTGCGATTGGTGTGTTATTAATTGTCAGGATTTGATGGTCATATTTTCGGTTTGTATAAATTACTTGGACAGTTTTGTCTGCGTTTACTTCAATTCCCCATTTCGTGAACCAGGTCATCGTTGTGTTGATCAGCTGCTGCAGCTTCAATGAAGCAACGTTTATGCTTTTGTCAGACGCTATTAGAACAGTGTCGTCGGCGAAAGTGGCAATCATTCTGTCGTCCATTGGATTGGGTATGTCATGTGTATAGATGATGTACAGTAATGGTCCCAAAACGCTACCTTGTGGCACTCCAGCCTCCATTTTTAATATCTCTGAGCATTCGTCCTGATATTTAACATAGAAATAGCGGTCGCTAAGATAGCTTCGGAGTAGTTGATAATAGTCAGGTGGAAATATTTGTTTTAACTTAAATAATAGTCCCGGGTGCCATACGCTATCAAAAGCCTTCGCCACGTCAAGGTAGATTGCAGCGCAGAAGTTCTTTTTGTCAATTTCATTTAATATTTTGTTGGTCACTCTGTGCACTTGTTGAATTGTCGAATGCTTTCGTCGAAATCCGAATTGATGGCTGGGAATTATCTTCTTTTCTTGTATTATTGGGTCAAGGCGGTCATGAATCAAGTTTTCGAATAGTTTAGAGAGGATGGGTAGAAGACTAATAGGTCTGTATGATGATGGCTTAGTCGCGTCTTTGTTCGGTTTTGGCAGTGCAATGATTTCGGATACTTTCCATGGTGCAGGGAAGTGTTTTATTCTTATTGAAGAGTTGAAGATGTTTCTAAGGTATATAATTCCATCGTCAGGTAGTTCTTTTAGTATATGTCCATTGATTTTGTCATAACCCGGGGATTTTTTGTTATTTATGGCCTTGATCTTTCGCCTAATTTCGTCCAGGGTTACTTTTTTGAATGCTTTATATTCAGCGTCAGGAAGAATAGGTAGGTTATATTCTTTGGTGTCTTTTGAATTTGTGAAGGTCGTTTTAAAGTGTTTAGCAAGCACACTAGCTTTCTCCAATGGTGTTTTGGCCCAAGTGTTGTCTGATGTTAGTATTGCATGTTGATGTGGTGTTGACCTCTTTATCTTCGACGTTGCTCGCCAGAGAGAGTAATTACTGTTTTTTGTGGTGTCAAGACCAGATAGAAAGATTTGCATTTTTTTATTTTCGTTGTCCTTAAGCATCTCTTTGATGTCCTTAGTTAATTTGTTAAGTCGTGATTTGTCTGCGGGAAGTCTTGTTATTTGCCACTGTTTCCTTAATCTTCTTTTTAATTTTATTGCCTTTTTTATTGAATTTGGGATGTCATTTTTAACATCTTTGGTCCTTAATAATGGTGTTGATCTAGAGATCGCGTCCATAATTACGTCGGCAAAGTGTGCTACTGCGCTGTCAATCTGTTCTTCCGTTTTGAGTGGTACGTCGCGGTTTAGAGTATGTTGTAATTTTTGACGAAATGAATTCCAGTTAGTAAGTTTGTTATATGGTGTACCGTGATGTATTTCGAGGTCAGGCGCGGTGAGATATGTCAAGAATATTGGTGAGTGGTCAGAAGATAAATCGTAATTAGGCTCTATTGTCAAGTGGTTACGGCTTACGTTTTTGTAGATATAGAAGTCAATAAGGTCTGGTTTCTTCTTCATATCAGTGGGCCAGTAAGTGGGCTCTCCGGTGCTTATATGGTCACTTTTATTTTTGTTTATTGCGTCGAGTAGTTCTTTGCCTTTACGATTTGTCAATCTGGATCCCCATGCTGAGTTTTTCGCGTTGTAGTCGCCTCCAGCAATAAACCTGTTGCCAAGGGTTTTTAGGTAGTCAAGGTATTGAGTAGCTGTGTTGTTGTGTTTCGGCGGGCAGTAAGTACTAGATATAGTCAGGAATCCGGATTGATCTTCTATTTGAATTGTCGTAGCTTGTATGTTCTCTCTCCTATAGGCGTCAAGTTCGATGCATTTGATTTTATGTCGAATGATGATAGCTGTGCCTCCATGCGCTTTATTGTCCGGATGATTAGTGTGGAATATTTTGTAGTTGGGTATTTTAACGTAGCTCTTGTTTGTCAGATGAGTCTCAGCCACTAGCAGGATGTCAATTGTGTTGTCAATCAGGAACGATTTAAGTTCGTGGGTATGTTGGCATAAGCCGTTTGCATTCCAAAGTGCGATTTTTAAGCTATTTTGTCTGGTCATTTAATTTCGTTACTAGGAGCGTGATAATGGACATCATGTTAGACATTTGCGAGATTAGTTGTTTCATCATATCCTTTATTTCGTGGAGTTCGTTAATTGCTGGTGGAGGTTCAGGTGATACTTGTTGTGGTACGGAGTTCAAAGCTGCTGTCTGGGCAAATGTCATATTAGGTGTCACTGTTGATGTTTGCGAGGGTTTGTTATTTGCGCTTAGTGGTTGGGTTTGCTTTTTTTCGTCTATGTTATTCGAGGTCAAGTGTTTTTGTCTTAGTGCTGGAAAGCGTTGGATTCTCAGTGCTTTATAAACCATACACCCTTTATAGTTGGCGGTGTGATTTCCCCCACATAGAGCGCATTTGATATTATTGTGGTCCGGACTTATCTTACAGTCATTTGTTTTGTGCTCACCTGCACATTTGACGCATATAGAGATTTTTGTACAAAAGTTTTTGGTATGTCCGTATTTTTGACAATTCGTGCATTGAGGTATGATTCTTTTTGGGTGTGGCGGTTCAAAATTCACCTTGCAGTGAAGTAGAGATGTTATCGAGTATATGTCTTTGTTATTGTGGTTTGGTTTCAGTTCAATCGAGAACATTGGTAGTGGTTTTTTCGTACCTGATTGTAGTATGTTATGGATATGCGTCACTTCATGGCCGTATTCGTTAAGATGTTGTATAATTTCGTCTGTATTGGTTGAATATATATAGTATAGTATAGTTTGGTGAATTATTTGTTTGGATTTTTATTTCGTTATTTTGTAGTACTCGGAGTTCGTATTTAACATTAGAAATAGAGTTTAAGGCGGCGGTTAATTTGTTAACGTTCTCAACATTTTGCACATAAATTGGTGGTGGTTTTGGCATATTTGCCGTGTTTTGATTTTGTTGGTTTGTTGATTTAATTGTCCCACTGTCACGTTCTTGTGAGACATTTTCGCATTGCTCAATGTTTGCTAGTGGCGCAAATCTATTGGACTCACTCAGCCAGTATGATGTTAGCGACGTTTGTTTTGTTGTTTGTGTTTTATGTTTTTTATTTGCTTTAGTGCTTTCGCTTGTTTTATCGGGAGAGTTGCGCGTACGTTTTGTTGGGTTGTTCTCATTTGGTGTTGGTAGTTGTTTCTTTTGCTGAAGAGTGGAGATGCCAGCAGACATAATTGGGGCAGACGTCATAACTACAGACGTTGTTGTTGTGTTTTCAATGACCGATGCGAGAGTCGTTACGGGAATGTTGATTGTTGGTGTTGCTTGAGCGAAAACTGAGGGACATGTTTGTGTGGGTGTTTCACACTGTTCGCTCCAGCTGGGAGTACCAACAGATGTGCGTACATGCAGGTTACTGGCAGTGGTAGACTCAGTTTCTGCGAGAGTTTGGGGAGTTGTTTTTGCATAAGCGAGTGCCGTTTTCGCGCCTTTCAGTTCCGCACAGTTTTTTATGTCGATAGCGGCTTGCATCGATGGTGAGGAAGATCGCGCTCGCGGTTCAGTTGAGTCGGATCTCACGCTGTCTGCTACTATTGTGAGGTACGCGTTTCTCTTGTCTACACTTGATGTTGAGAGCCTGCGTTCGCTCTGGCGAACGACAGACATAGTGATTGTTTTGGAACCTTATCGGAGTTTGTTTATGCTTTTATTTTAGTATAAGCAAGAATTTTGCTTATTTATTTATTTTTTTGGTTTTTGTTTTTCGCACAATTGCCAAAGAGTCACTGTCTCATAGATTGTACAATTGATTGATTTTGTATTTGATTAAACACACTAGAGTACAAGATTTTTCGGAGCGATTCGAATACACGTCTTATCACTTTCGATGTTGTTACTGGCGAACGTGAGCGCAGAACTTTCGCGCTTCACTTGCGCATTCTCTTTTGCTGTGCGTTCGTACTGCGCTAGCGCGGCGCTCTTAAATCGAATCTGCGTATCCAGCAGATAGTGGGGTGTGGCGGTGGTAGTGCACTTCGGCCGCGCTGCACTTTATGACCTTGCGCGAAGTGTTGGTAGGATGCATTTCGGCTGCCGGCACTTGCTATTCCAAGCATGTTGTTGTTGTGTCGTGCAGCTGGTGAAGTCTTTGCCGTTCTGGCTGCTGCATTCCACCAACCACGTAAAGGTCACCCCATGCACCAAATTTTGTCGCATTTCTGCAAAGAAGTGGGGTGATCTGCTGGAATTTGGAAGATCAGGCGATTATGCGCTGTTGCGGCAAAATTTGCCTTTATAAGCGGCCGCCGCAGTAAGATCGCGGAAGTCGTTGATAAGTCGATGATGAGTCGATAAGTAGTGGCAGAGCATTACGTCGAGGAAGAGCCGTGACCAGTGATATTGGCGTTTCGTCGGCGCTCAGAATTTGGCCTGTGAAAGTTCGTTCGGCCACTAGTGACAGAAGACTTTGGTACAGACAAAACCAAAATGAAAGTGGTAAAGTGCGCGGACAAAGTGGCCAAAGCAATGGCATAATTTAAAGCCGAATTATCCAGTACCAAGTGTGTGGGCAACATTTCGCAAGGCCAAAGTTCAGCAACCAACTGTGGTGCTAAAAACTATCTTATAAAATGCGTGTGCAATAACTATTCTGAATTCTGCCATAAAAATTCCGATTCATAATACAGCCCAAAAATTTGTGAATCCGGCCAAAGTGGGAAAAATGCTAGTGTCACAAACCTGATCCAATCTGTTAACCAAAAGAAAATACTAGCTAAACTAAAACTAAGCCAAGTTATTACTATGCCAACCGAAACTGTGAGTGAAAAGTCGACGAAAAAGAAATGCTGAATAACGAATACTACTGCTGCCCGGGAATGCTGCTGAGAATGCTGAAAGACCAGTCATCGTTGGAGTCTCTAGAAGCTGCGAGACTCATACCAGGATATTCTAGGAGCGTGCAAAGTTGTTGAATTTTTTTATAATATAAAAGCTAATTAAAATTTCTTAAAATAGGTGCGTCATATTTCTAAATTTTTATTAAATTAAATTTGCTAATAACTAACTCCAAAATGGGAAGACATTTTTTTTCTAACTAAAATCCTTATACAAAATTTATATTATTCATGATAACATGTGTTTTTTTTTTTATTAAAATTTTGACAAAAAAAAATGTGGTGTATTTATTTAAAAGAAAACATGTATATGAAAAATTGTGCTAAACAAAGCAAAAATATACATATATTTTTTTCTATTAATATTTTATTCTTAAGATTTAATTTTTGTTAACAATTAAAACTATTAAAAGTTAACTACCATTTTTTTTTAGAAAAAAAGGGAAACCAAAATGAAAATGTCAAAAAGGTTATTTCTTCTCACTATTCTATTTTTAAAAGCGTTTTTTTTTTCATTAAAAATTATAACTGAAACATGAATTTATCCTATGAAAAATTAAATTTACGAAATATTTAGCAAAAGAAAAGCGAAGAAAAAAAAAAAAAAAAAAACCAAAACAACTGGGTTATATCGAAAAAGACAGAAAAACGCACTTACACCTATGACAAATTTTCGTTCCACAAAACCCTATTTAGCACATCACGTTCCTGAAGACGCGCATCATGTCGCTGGGCCCAACGCATCGATGGAGCGAGAAAAACCGTGAGTGAACCAATAACATTTTAATATATTTTTATATATTTTTATATATATGGGTTTTCGTGCGTTTATTTGAAAAAAAAAGGAAAGAAAAGAAACGAAAAAGGGATAATGTCTAAGAAAAAAAAAATAACAATACAATTTGCGGAAAATTCTGAGAATTAGTTAAAATAAGAAAAAGGAATTTTGAGAAACAAAAAGAATTTTTTTAATTTTAAAGTTTGATTGGAAAAGTAATTTAAATTGGAAGAAAAAGGGAGAAAGAAAATTTATTTTTTTTTTCCTATTTTTGAAAGTATGGTTTTTGGTTTTTTTTTATGATGAAATGTTGGTTAATTTTTTTTTGGAATATTTGTCTAAGTCTAAGAAAACGGTATGATCTAAGTAACTGAAAAAGGCATTTTTTCTTCTCGAGTTAATTTAATTTTAAGCTTTTGTTGATACTTTTTTTTTTTTGAAATTTAATAAATAAAATTACAATTAAAATTTAATCATAATTTGAACATGCCAAATAGTTTGGAAATTAGATGAAGAATTTGATTTTGTATTAGGTTAAGATTATGGAAATAAAATTGTTAGTATGATTGCTTAAGCTTAAATAATGTTTGGTCTGTCACTGAAGTGGGGTAAGGAGGGTTAATATTTTCCAATTGGGTTTCCAAATTTCACCTTAGGAAACAAATGGCAGGGCGGGTTAAGAGCATCCCATTCAATGAGGCGATGCTGAGGAATAGGAACAACAGCAGCAATGGTACTTGCTACCATGTCCGTCCGCTATGTCAGGAGTTAAAGCGTGTGCATAAAAATAATTGTATGTTAGTGTATGTGTGTATGTATCTTTTGTTATGATTTTCCGGTTGTAGGCTGCTAGGTCGTCGTTGCGGTGTTTGCGGATGTAGATCCAAATGGCTGTAGGTGAGGCGGTATGGCTACGGAGCGGACTTGTTGGAGTGGAACCCACGCCAGCTGAAGCTACGGGATAACCAAAGCCAGATGCACGCGTCCAACAAAACCGCTGGCCCCGTAGTCATACTCGTGCTCACCGGTCGAATGTAGGGTGCCGGCATACATGCAACATGAGGACGACTAGCGGTAACCTGCCCCAAGGACTGAGGAGGTGCAGCGGCAGCAGAAGCAAAAGGCTAGAAACCCAACAGCTAGACACACCGATCTAAATTCGTGGCGCTCAACGGGAGGCATGCCACATGTGGGTACATACAAACACCTACTAGGAAATGGCGCCCAACGTGAGTCCGCTACGAACAGGGCCATGCCGTATGATCGACCGCGCACACATGCACATAACAGAAAATGGCGCCCAACGTGGGGCAGGCCACATGTGGGTACATACAAACACCTACTAGGAAATGGCGCCCAACGTGAGTCCGCTACGAACAGGGCCATGCCGTATGATCGACCGCACACATGCACATAACAGAAAATGGCGCCCAACGTGGGGCCGCTACGTAAGTGGGGCCGAATTTTACCAAAGGGTAATTGTCCGTCGGTCCGTTTGGCTTTTTGAAGCATTGCGTTTGTTAGGCATGATTGGATTTTTGATGTTTTGGTTGAATACTATAACTTCTTACCACTGCCTACGAACGTTGAATCGCTTCGAAAAGATTTTTTTTGCAATCGGATGTTTTCTTTATTAGCTTCATGCTTTGGATTCTTAGCACAGCTTCAACTAAATGTTGGTTGAGCTAACCGGCACGAATGCTGAGGGGAAAACCGATATGCTTGAGGATATATGTTTTTCTTCATTTTTATAAAATGTTTTTGAATTTTCGTTTTCGCGATAGCTTTGCAGTGCGGATTTTTTTTAAGCCCGTGGTAGTAGCTTATAACCTCATTGCAAATGCATTTGATCGTTGAAGCGAGCTGCTAGTTGTTTCATTTTCCTCCGGAAAATCTCCTTACACCCTTCATACAGACCAAACTAGAAAGTTATATCGTTGATTGATTTTTTTTGGTGATTTTTTTTGCGATTGATGATTTTGTTTTGATGGCTTATCTTTATATTTACCGTTATCTTTATCTTTATCTTGTTGGTACATTTTGAGAGTTTGTTGGTACAAAAATTATATCTTTAAATTTATTTCGTTTGCGGTTTGATTTTTTTTGGTTTTGGCTTTGCGAATTTTTGGCTGGTAATATATTTTTCTTTGATAAACTTTTGGCTGGCCATATATATTTTTTTTGGTTGATGAATTTTTGGATTTGAGTTTTTTTTTAATTTTTGTTGGTACAACACATTTGTTTGAATAAAGATGTCGCTGAGACACAGTACTGACAATTTGACTATGCAATCGGTTTGCACATTATGCCGTGCGATTTTTATTGAAGGCAGTGATGTATTACGGACGGCGTGTAGCCATACTTTCCACAGATCGTGTCTCTTAAACTACCTGAAGCGTTATTCTTCATGTCCACAATGTCGAGCTGCGTGTAGCAGTCGAGAATTTGTGAAAGCTTCAGCCAAGTCTACTGGTATGCAAACGCGATCGCAAGCAAATCCGTCAGAGGAAGCGGAAGACCCTCGTCCATCCACATCGCAAGCAGCAGCAGCAGCAGCGCAGATGTCTGGCACGCCAACTCGAACCAGTAATGCGGTTGCCGATGCAGCAGCCAATGGGGCAAGTGACCTTTCAGACGAAAGCCGAATCAGAAGTGTGGTGGGAGCTATTGTGTCAGCTAGGCAAGCCACAATTCTGGATGGTTTGGAATCACGAGTGACACAGCTGATTGAAGGAAAGCTAGAGGCTAGCTTGAGTAACGTGTTGAGCAGGTTGAATTTGCAAGGTGCACAACGTGAGCACAACCAGTTTTCAGCTCACAACTCAACACCAACATTTCCGCAAGAGTTGCCGTATGCACACAACAACAACAACAACCGTGATGGTCAGGTTCCGGTTCCGTTTCGCGTCAGTGACGGATCGACCGTCACCAATTCAGGCAAAATTGCGCATCTTATCTCGAGTTGGGATATCAAGTTTGATGGTGGTCCTAAATTGTCAGTAGATAATTTTATCTTTAGGATTGAATTGCAGGTTATAGATACCCTAGGTGGGGATTTTAGTTTATTGTGCGAGCACGTACAAAGTTTGTTTGTTAACGAGGCCAAGGATTGGTATTGGAGAAACCGGCGTTCAGTAGACAGGATCGAATGGTCGTCGTTATGTCAAGCTCTGCGTACTCATTTTGGGGAGCACAAGACAGATACAGATATCAAAGAGGCCATGCGCAGCCGACGCCAAGGCGCCGCTGAATCATTCGATGAGTATCGAAACGCAGTTTTGCGAATATCTGAAAACCTTAATTCACCGATATCTGAATCTGAACTTGTGGGAATTTTGCAAAGAGGCTTACGACCGCGTATTCGACAGCAGTTGCTGTACGTCAACATTAACTCAATGGCCGAGTTGCGTCGACTTTGTCTAAAAGGCGAAAGTCTGCAAAACGAAATTGCAAAGGCGAGCGTTGCACATTCTTTACCAAATCCGCGAGGTAATTTTCCGCGTCGCCAAGTAAACGAAGTTGATCTTGGTAACGAATTAGATATAGCAGATTTAGATGACAATGAAGTCAAAATGGAGGTAGAAGAAGTAACTAGACGTAGTATTTTAAAATTAGTTTGTTGGAATTGCCGTAAGGACGGTCACAGATATTTTGATTGTTTAGAAGCTCGTTCGATATTTTGTTATGGATGTGGTGCGGTAGGCGAATACAAGCCAAATTGTAAGAAATGTAATCCGGGAAACGTGAAAGCGAGCAAGGATCGGTATGCGAGTCCTCGCTACGACGTAAATCAACGGAAATAAATGTATCGCATATGCCACCTGCTCACGAGGATCCAATAGAAACTAAGCTAGATGAATGTAAGCGTAATGAAATTATTTCTTATGAAGATAGGTTAAAAAAATATGAAGCTATACGAAATCGAATTTTTAACAGTGAATCAGTAGTAGAGACAGCAATCCCGCGAAGAACATCAACGCGTATGCGTAAATTTTGGCAGAAGGTGAAGCAACAACGAAGGCATGTTGCCAATATTTGTGCGATTGAGCATAAGCCATTCGATTCGCGTCCATATGTCAAAATCAAGCTTTTTGACAAATCACACCTTGGTTTGCTTGACAGTGGCGCGCAAGTTTCATGCATGGGTGGTCCGTTAGCAAAAGAATTTTGCGAAAGAAAGGAATTCAGGCAGCACAAAACAACAGTAAAAACTGCTGATGGCAGGAAACAAGTAGTTTTTGGAATTTTCCCAATTGAAATCCAATTTAAGGCGCAGAAAGCGCTTATTAATTTTTATGTAGTACCAAATTTATCGCAAGAACTTATCTTAGGCGTAGATTTTTGGAGAGCGTTTCAGATTGCACCAGATATCATAGCTCAAATTGATATCTGCGCAAACGATAAGAAGGCAGATGAAAATTTGATTGTGTTGACAGAACAGCAGAAGAGAAGTTTAGAGACAGTAAAGAAGTCATTTCCATCATGTGAAGTTGAGGGGTTAGGAAAAACAACCCTCATGGAACACATAATCGACGTTGAGCCGAATGTCCGTCCGATTAAGCAGAGATATTTTCCAATTTCTCCGGCAATTGAGAAGTTAGTGCACAAGGAGATCGATGAAATGTTGAGCCTTGGTGTAATAGAAGAGTCCCCTAATAGTCCGTGGTCCAGTCCTGTCGTGTTAGTCCGCAAGGGAGAAAAAGTCCGTCTGTGTCTAGATTCGCGAAAAGTCAATGCAGTCACAATCAAGGACGCATATCCGCTACCGCATATTGAAGGTATTTTGAGCAGATTGCCAAAAGCCAAATTCATATCTTCGCTCGACCTTCGTCGTGCATTTTGGCAAATTCCTTTAGCTGAATCGTCCCGCGATTACACTTGTTTTACGGTGCCTAATCGACCTTTATATCGCTATTGCGTTATGCCTTTTGGCTTGTGCAATGCGCCACAAGCACTGTGTCGTTTTATGGATCGAGTAATCCCTCCTCAACTGAAAGACCAAGTTTTCGTGTATTTAGATGATCTCCTAATTGTGTCTGAAACTTTTGCTGATCATCTGTCTGTTCTCGCTGATGTAGCGCATCACTTAAGAAAAGCAGGCTTGACGATTAATGTTGACAAAAGCAAGTTCTGCATAAAGGAAGTGAAATATCTGGGCTACATTGTAGGTGATGGTACACTTCGTACTGACCCGGAGAAAGTGTCAGCCATACACGATTATCCGCCACCCACTACAGTGAAAAGCTTGCGCCGATTTTTAGGTATGACTGGCTGGTATCGTCGTTTCATCGACAATTACGCAGCCATAACAACTCCGCTTACCAATCTTTTAAAGAAAGGTAAAGGATTCGAGTGGTCAGCCGAAGCTCAGGTCGCGTTTGATGTTTTAAAAGAAAAACTAACATCCGCGCCAGTGTTAGCCAATCCGGACTACAACAAGCCATTTATAATACAATGCGACGCTAGTACGCTAGGGTTAGGAGCAGTCTTAGCTCAGAAAAATACTGAAGGAGTCGAAGTACCGATTGCGTATTTCTCGCGCAAATTGAACAAAGCGCAGAGTAACTATAGCGTTACAGAGCTAGAATGTCTTGCTGCACTGTTGAGCTTGAAGAAATTCCGAGCGTATGTTGAAGGCCAGGAATTCACTATAGTGACGGATCATGCAAGTTTGCAGTGGCTCATGCGACAGCCGGATTTGTCTGGTAGACTCGCACGCTGGTCTTTGAAGCTTCAGGGCTTTAAATTTAAAATTGAGCACCGACGTGGCTCCCAAAATGTAGTGCCTGATTGCTTGTCGCGGCAAGAATTTGAAAATAACTTATGCGAAATTGAAGCTCTACCCATTGTTGACTTGGAATCTCCAGCTTTTGAGTCTGCGGATTATCTTGATTTGAAGCAGCGAATTTCTGAAAACGAAGCACGATTGCCTGATCTGCGTATTGTCGGCAAACACGTTTACAAACGCAACGAATTCGCAGATGGTAACCCTGAACGGGAAGTATCAAATTGGAAGCTGTGGCTACCAAAAGAATTAATTGCAGAAGCAATTAGTAGTGCTCATTGTCCTCCAAATAAATGTCACGGTGGTATAGGCAAAACACTAGAGCACTTGCGGAAAAATTTGTTTTGGCCGAATATGGTTGTCGACGTCAAGGACTTTATTGGCAAATGTACAGTTTGTGGGCAGAGCAAAGCTCCAAACCGAATTCTACGTCCGCCAATGTCTGGTCAATACAGTACGCAACGTCCTTTTCAAAAATTATATATTGATTTGTTAGGTCCTTATCCGCGTTCGAAACAAGGCAATGTGGCTATACTTATTGTCCTCGATCATTTGACAAAATTCCCGCTGTTGAAAGCCATTAGGAAAGCCAACTCCAATGTCATTTGCGATTTTCTGCGCGAAAATGTCTTCAGCGTATTCGGGACTCCCGAAATAATTTTAACCGACAATGGTAAACAATTCAAGTCCACACATTTCAACGAGTTCTTAAAAGAGCGAGGCATACGACACATGTACACGGCGCTGTATAGTCCACAAGCGAACGCAAGCGAGCGTGTTAATAGATCCATTCTGGTAGGCATCCGGTCATATATTGGCAAAGACCAAACGACTTGGGACCGCAATTTGGCTAATATTGCAGAAGCATTGCGCAGCGCTTATCATCAAACTATCGGCTGCTCGCCATATTTTGCGTTGACGGGCCAACAAATGTTGTCGCACGGACGCGACTATGTGTTGTTGCGAAAACTGCAATCATTTGATGATACTGTGATAGAAAGGCAGGACAAAATCAAGCTAATACGCGAAGCTTTAAGCGCAAATATAGCTAAAGCTTACGAGAGTTCTGCAAATCGTTACAATTTGCGTAGTTCGACAAAACAGTTCGAGATAGGCGACACAGTATTTAGGCGTAATTTTGTTCTTAGCGATGCAAGCAAACGATTTTGTGCTAAGTTTGCACCCAAATTCCTAAAGGCGAAAGTTATAGGCAAGAAAGGTAACAATATGTACGAGTTGGAAGATGAAGAAACAGGGAAGCGAGAGATTTAACATAGGAAAGACATACAGGAGAGGAAAGTTTAATTCGCATCCCTTTTCCAAAACTTGCAGCTGTGCCGCAATTTTTGTGTTGTACTGGGCTGCATATAAAGACTCAGATACATAAAACAGGGCCGCGCATTAATGCGACGCACTGCACTAATCGCTAGCGCTAATCAGCCCAGCGCTAATCAGCCTAGCGCTAATCAAACTAGACTTGTTCAGCAGTGATCGAGTGAGCGCTAGCTAGTGCTCGTATTCACACTCGGCAGCCAACATGGTTGTTGTTGTTGTCATGCTGAGCCACCCTCGCTGGCGAACGTTTTTTTTTTTTTTTTTTTTTTTTATTACATCCCAAATTGATTACATCTGCCCGTGGGCACTTAGTAATTGAGTTAACAGGGGTGGGAAGATAGTTACTACATTAAATCAATACTTAAGTAATATGTTTAACGATTTTGAGTACATTATTAGGTTTATGTTTTAGTAATTTCTGCTATTATAGCGCTTGTGTCTGTTAATGCTGTCGGTGTAGTTCTCTTCAGTCTTCTCTCCTTTGTTAGTTCCATTTGAGGTATTCGTTGCACTTCTTTGTTTGAATGGGTTAGGAGTCTAAGTGCGTGCTTGGTACTGCTTTTCTCGATTACGTCTTTGACGGGTTCTATGTTTAAGTCGCGGTGGATATCGTCATTCGTTATATACCAGGGTGCATTGGTGATAGTCCTTAAAATTTTTGATTGTAGTCGTTGGATTATTTGTATGTTTGATTTGCTGGCTGTCCCCCATAGTTCTATGCCGTATTTCCATATTGGTGTTATCATCGTTTTATATATTAATAGTTTATTGAATAGCGACAGTTTTGAGTCCTTGTTGAGTAGCCAGTACAGTTGTCGGAATCGGTTTTTCACTTCGTTCCTTTTCTGAATTATGTGGTCCTTCCAAGTCAGCTTTGCGTCAATGATTATGCCCAGATATTTGGCTTTTTTGTCTTGTGCGATTGGTGTGTTATTAATTGTCAGGATTTGATGGTCATATTTTCGGTTTGTATAAATTACTTGGACAGTTTTGTCTGCGTTTACTTCAATTCCCCATTTCGTGAACCAGGTCATCGTTGTGTTGATCAGCTGCTGCAGCTTCAATGAAGCAACGTTTATGCTTTTGTCAGACGCTATTAGAACAGTGTCGTCGGCGAAAGTGGCAATCATTCTGTCGTCCATTGGATTGGGTATGTAATGTGTATAGATGATGTACAGTAATGGTCCCAAAACGCTACCTTGTGGCACTCCAGCCTCCATTTTTAATATCTCTGAGCATTCGTCCTGATATTTAACATAGAAATAGCGGTCGCTAAGATAGCTTCGGAGTAGTTGATAATAGTCAGGTGGAAATATTTGTTTTAACTTAAATAATAGTCCCGGGTGCCATACGCTATCAAAAGCCTTCGCCACGTCAAGGTAGATTGCAGCGCAGAAGTTCTTTTTGTCAATTTCATTTAATATTTTGTTGGTCACTCTGTGCACTTGTTGAATTGTCGAATGCTTTCGTCGAAATCCGAATTGATGGCTGGGAATTATCTTCTTTTCTTGTATTATTGGGTCAAGGCGGTCATGAATCAAGTTTTCGAATAGTTTAGAGAGGATGGGTAGAAGACTAATAGGTCTGTATGATGATGGCTTAGTCGCGTCTTTGTTCGGTTTTGGCAGTGCAATGATTTCGGATACTTTCCATGGTGCAGGGAAGTGTTTTATTCTTATTGAAGAGTTGAAGATGTTTCTAAGGTATATAATTCCATCGTCAGGTAGTTCTTTTAGTATATGTCCATTGATTTTGTCATAACCCGGGGATTTTTTGTTATTTATGGCCTTGATCTTTCGCCTAATTTCGTCCAGGGTTACTTTTTTGAATGCTTTATATTCAGCGTCAGGAAGAATAGGTAGGTTATATTCTTTGGTGTCTTTTGAATTTGTGAAGGTCGTTTTAAAGTGTTTAGCAAGCACACTAGCTTTCTCCAATGGTGTTTTGGCCCAAGTGTTGTCTGATGTTAGTATTGCATGTTGATGTGGTGTTGACCTCTTTATCTTCGACGTTGCTCGCCAGAGAGAGTAATTACTGTTTTTTGTGGTGTCAAGACCAGATAGAAAGATTTGCATTTTTTTATTTTCGTTGTCCTTAAGCATCTCTTTGATGTCCTTAGTTAATTTGTTAAGTCGTGATTTGTCTGCGGGAAGTCTTGTTATTTGCCACTGTTTCCTTAATCTTCTTTTTAATTTTATTGCCTTTTTTATTGAATTTGGGATGTCATTTTTAACATCTTTGGTCCTTAATAATGGTGTTGATCTAGAGATCGCGTCCATAATTACGTCGGCAAAGTGTGCTACTGCGCTGTCAATCTGTTCTTCCGTTTTGAGTGGTACGTCGCGGTTTAGAGTATGTTGTAATTTTTGACGAAATGAATTCCAGTTAGTAAGTTTGTTATATGGTGTACCGTGATGTATTTCGAGGTCAGGCGCGGTGAGATATGTCAAGAATATTGGTGAGTGGTCAGAAGATAAATCGTAATTAGGCTCTATTGTCAAGTGGTTACGGCTTACGTTTTTGTAGATATAGAAGTCAATAAGGTCTGGTTTCTTCTTCATATCAGTGGGCCAGTAAGTGGGCTCTCCGGTGCTTATATGGTCACTTTTATTTTTGTTTATTGCGTCGAGTAGTTCTTTGCCTTTACGATTTGTCAATCTGGATCCCCATGCTGAGTTTTTCGCGTTGTAGTCGCCTCCAGCAATAAACCTGTTGCCAAGGGTTTTTAGGTAGTCAAGGTATTGAGTAGCTGTGTTGTTGTGTTTCGGCGGGCAGTAAGTACTAGATATAGTCAGGAATCCGGATTGATCTTCTATTTGAATTGTCGTAGCTTGTATGTTCTCTCTCCTATAGGCGTCAAGTTCGATGCATTTGATTTTATGTCGAATGATGATAGCTGTGCCTCCATGCGCTTTATTGTCCGGATGATTAGTGTGGAATATTTTGTAGTTGGGTATTTTAACGTAGCTCTTGTTTGTCAGATGAGTCTCAGCCACTAGCAGGATGTCAATTGTGTTGTCAATCAGGAACGATTTAAGTTCGTGGGTATGTTGGCAAAGGCCGTTTGCATTCCAAAGTGCGATTTTTAAGCTATTTTGTCTGGTCATTTAATTTCGTTACTAGGAGCGTGATAATGGACATCATGTTAGACATTTGCGAGATTAGTTGTTTCATCATATCCTTTATTTCGTGGAGTTCGTTAATTGCTGGTGGAGGTTCAGGTGATACTTGTTGTGGTACGGAGTTCAAAGCTGCTGTCTGGGCAAATGTCATATTAGGTGTCACTGTTGATGTTTGCGAGGGTTTGTTATTTGCGCTTAGTGGTTGGGTTTGCTTTTTTTCGTCTATGTTATTCGAGGTCAAGTGTTTTTGTCTTAGTGCTGGAAAGCGTTGGATTCTCAGTGCTTTATAAACCATACACCCTTTATAGTTGGCGGTGTGATTTCCCCCACATAGAGCGCATTTGATATTATTGTGGTCCGGACTTATCTTACAGTCATTTGTTTTGTGCTCACCTGCACATTTGACGCATATAGAGATTTTTGTACAAAAGTTTTTGGTATGTCCGTATTTTTGACAATTCGTGCATTGAGGTATGATTCTTTTTGGGTGTGGCGGTTCAAAATTCACCTTGCAGTGAAGTAGAGATGTTATCGAGTATATGTCTTTGTTATTGTGGTTTGGTTTCAGTTCAATCGAGAACATTGGTAGTGGTTTTTTCGTACCTGATTGTAGTATGTTATGGATATGCGTCACTTCATGGCCGTATTCGTTAAGATGTTGTATAATTTCGTCTGTATTGGTTGAATATATATAGTATAGTATAGTTTGGTGAATTATTTGTTTGGATTTTTATTTCGTTATTTTGTAGTACTCGGAGTTCGTATTTAACATTAGAAATAGAGTTTAAGGCGGCGGTTAATTTGTTAACGTTCTCAACATTTTGCACATAAATTGGTGGTGGTTTTGGCATATTTGCCGTGTTTTGATTTTGTTGGTTTGTTGATTTAATTGTCCCACTGTCACGTTCTTGTGAGACATTTTCGCATTGCTCAATGTTTGCTAGTGGCGCAAATCTATTGGACTCACTCAGCCAGTATGATGTTAGCGACGTTTGTTTTGTTGTTTGTGTTTTATGTTTTTTATTTGCTTTAGTGCTTTCGCTTGTTTTATCGGGAGAGTTGCGCGTACGTTTTGTTGGGTTGTTCTCATTTGGTGTTGGTAGTTGTTTCTTTTGCTGAAGAGTGGAGATGCCAGCAGACATAATTGGGGCAGACGTCATAACTACAGACGTTGTTGTTGTGTTTTCAATGACCGATGCGAGAGTCGTTACGGGAATGTTGATTGTTGGTGTTGCTTGAGCGAAAACTGAGGGACATGTTTGTGTGGGTGTTTCACACTGTTCGCTCCAGCTGGGAGTACCAACAGATGTGCGTACATGCAGGTTACTGGCAGTGGTAGACTCAGTTTCTGCGAGAGTTTGGGGAGTTGTTTTTGCATAAGCGAGTGCCGTTTTCGCGCCTTTCAGTTCCGCACAGTTTTTTATGTCGATAGCGGCTTGCATCGATGGTGAGGAAGATCGCGCTCGCGGTTCAGTTGAGTCGGATCTCACGCTGTCTGCTACTATTGTGAGGTACGCGTTTCTCTTGTCTACACTTGATGTTGAGAGCCTGCGTTCGCTCTGGCGAACGACAGACATAGTGATTGTTTTGGAACCTTATCGGAGTTTGTTTATGCTTTTATTTTAGTATAAGCAAGAATTTTGCTTATTTATTTATTTTTTTGGTTTTTGTTTTTCGCACAATTGCCAAAGAGTCACTGTCTCATAGATTGTACAATTGATTGATTTTGTATTTGATTAAACACACTAGAGTACAAGATTTTTCGGAGCGATTCGAATACACGTCTTATCACTTTCGATGTTGTTACTGGCGAACGTGAGCGCAGAACTTTCGCGCTTCACTTGCGCATTCTCTTTTGCTGTGCGTTCGTACTGCGCTAGCGCGGCGCTCTTAAATCGAATCTGCGTATCCAGCAGATAGTGGGGTGTGGCGGTGGTAGTGCACTTCGGCCGCGCTGCACTTTATGACCTTGCGCGAAGTGTTGGTAGGATGCATTTCGGCTGCCGGCACTTGCTATTCCAAGCATGTTGTTGTTGTGTCGTGCAGCTGGTGAAGTCTTTGCCGTTCTGGCTGCTGCATTCCACCAACCACGTAAAGGTCACCCCATGCACCAAATTTTGTCGCATTTCTGCAAAGAAGTGGGGTGATCTGCTGGAATTTGGAAGATCAGGCGATTATGCGCTGTTGCGGCAAAATTTGCCTTTATAAGCGGCCGCCGCAGTAAGATCGCGGAAGTCGTTGATAAGTCGATGATGAGTCGATAAGTAGTGGCAGAGCATTACGTCGAGGAAGAGCCGTGACCAGTGATATTGGCGTTTCGTCGGCGCTCAGAATTTGGCCTGTGAAAGTTCGTTCGGCCACTAGTGACAGAAGACTTTGGTACAGACAAAACCAAAATGAAAGTGGTAAAGTGCGCGGACAAAGTGGCCAAAGCAATGGCATAATTTAAAGCCGAATTATCCAGTACCAAGTGTGTGGGCAACATTTCGCAAGGCCAAAGTTCAGCAACCAACTGTGGTGCTAAAAACTATCTTATAAAATGCGTGTGCAATAACTATTCTGAATTCTGCCATAAAAATTCCGATTCATAATACAGCCCAAAAATTTGTGAATCCGGCCAAAGTGGGAAAAATGCTAGTGTCACAAACCTGATCCAATCTGTTAACCAAAAGAAAATACTAGCTAAACTAAAACTAAGCCAAGTTATTACTATGCCAACCGAAACTGTGAGTGAAAAGTCGACGAAAAAGAAATGCTGAATAACGAATACTACTGCTGCCCGGGAATGCTGCTGAGAATGCTGAAAGACCAGTCATCGTTGGAGTCTCTAGAAGCTGCGAGACTCATACCAGGATATTCTAGGAGCGTGCAAAGTTGTTGAATTTTTTTATAATATAAAAGCTAATTAAAATTTCTTAAAATAGGTGCGTCATATTTCTAAATTTTTATTAAATTAAATTTGCTAATAACTAACTCCAAAATGGGAAGACATTTTTTTTCTAACTAAAATCCTTATACAAAATTTATATTATTCATGATAACATGTGTTTTTTTTTTTATTAAAATTTTGACAAAAAAAAATGTGGTGTATTTATTTAAAAGAAAACATGTATATGAAAAATTGTGCTAAACAAAGCAAAAATATACATATATTTTTTTCTATTAATATTTTATTCTTAAGATTTAATTTTTGTTAACAATTAAAACTATTAAAAGTTAACTACCATTTTTTTTTAGAAAAAAAGGGAAACCAAAATGAAAATGTCAAAAAGGTTATTTCTTCTCACTATTCTATTTTTAAAAGCGTTTTTTTTTTCATTAAAAATTATAACTGAAACATGAATTTATCCTATGAAAAATTAAATTTACGAAATATTTAGCAAAAGAAAAGCGAAGAAAAAAAAAAAAAAAAAAACCAAAACAACTGGGTTATATCGAAAAAGACAGAAAAACGCACTTACACCTATGACAAATTTTCGTTCCACAAAACCCTATTTAGCACATCACGTTCCTGAAGACGCGCATCATGTCGCTGGGCCCAACGCATCGATGGAGCGAGAAAAACCGTGAGTGAACCAATAACATTTTAATATATTTTTATATATTTTTATATATATGGGTTTTCGTGCGTTTATTTGAAAAAAAAAGGAAAGAAAAGAAACGAAAAAGGGATAATGTCTAAGAAAAAAAAAATAACAATACAATTTGCGGAAAATTCTGAGAATTAGTTAAAATAAGAAAAAGGAATTTTGAGAAACAAAAAGAATTTTTTTAATTTTAAAGTTTGATTGGAAAAGTAATTTAAATTGGAAGAAAAAGGGAGAAAGAAAATTTATTTTTTTTTTCCTATTTTTGAAAGTATGGTTTTTGGTTTTTTTTTATGATGAAATGTTGGTTAATTTTTTTTTGGAATATTTGTCTAAGTCTAAGAAAACGGTATGATCTAAGTAACTGAAAAAGGCATTTTTTCTTCTCGAGTTAATTTAATTTTAAGCTTTTGTTGATACTTTTTTTTTTTTGAAATTTAATAAATAAAATTACAATTAAAATTTAATCATAATTTGAACATGCCAAATAGTTTGGAAATTAGATGAAGAATTTGATTTTGTATTAGGTTAAGATTATGGAAATAAAATTGTTAGTATGATTGCTTAAGCTTAAATAATGTTTGGTCTGTCACTGAAGTGGGGTAAGGAGGGTTAATATTTTCCAATTGGGTTTCCAAATTTCACCTTAGGAAACAAATGGCAGGGCGGGTTAAGAGCATCCCATTCAATGAGGCGATGCTGAGGAATAGGAACAACAGCAGCAATGGTACTTGCTACCATGTCCGTCCGCTATGTCAGGAGTTAAAGCGTGTGCATAAAAATAATTGTATGTTAGTGTATGTGTGTATGTATCTTTTGTTATGATTTTCCGGTTGTAGGCTGCTAGGTCGTCGTTGCGGTGTTTGCGGATGTAGATCCAAATGGCTGTAGGTGAGGCGGTATGGCTACGGAGCGGACTTGTTGGAGTGGAACCCACGCCAGCTGAAGCTACGGGATAACCAAAGCCAGATGCACGCGTCCAACAAAACCGCTGGCCCCGTAGTCATACTCGTGCTCACCGGTCGAATGTAGGGTGCCGGCATACATGCAACATGAGGACGACTAGCGGTAACCTGCCCCAAGGACTGAGGAGGTGCAGCGGCAGCAGAAGCAAAAGGCTAGAAACCCAACAGCTAGACACACCGATCTAAATTCGTGGCGCTCAACGGGAGGCATGCCACATGTGGGTACATACAAACACCTACTAGGAAATGGCGCCCAACGTGAGTCCGCTACGAACAGGGCCATGCCGTATGATCGACCGCGCACACATGCACATAACAGAGGATATTAAAAAAATATACTCAATTAACAAGATTTTAAATACTCTTGTTCGAATCGAGCCAGTTAAGCGGCAAAAACAATTACCACAGTGCAAGCGCTGTCAGTCTTTCGGCCATACGCAAAACTATTGCGGAAAGCAACCTCGTTGCGTGAAATGTACTGGCAAACACCCCACCAGAGAATGCAATAAACCAATCTCCTTAGAACCTAAATGCTGTAACTGCGGTAAAAATCACCCTGCAAGTTACCGTGGTTGTGATGAAGCAAAAGAACTTCAAAAAATAAGAAACAAAAAACAAAAAGAAAATAAAACCGGAAAATCGCAACAGGTCAAACAACCCCTACCCACCAATGTGGCTAGGACAAATATCCTCTATGCAGATGTTGTAAAAAGAAATGGTACGAAGAACAAACCACCATCCGCACAGTCTCAAGATATGACTACACCTAATAGCAATGATATTCTAAGACAAATACTTGCAAAAATCAATGAGCAAGAAAGCCTCTACAAATCGCTTGAAGGACGACTAAACAGAATAGAAAATAGCCTAGCAAACAAAAACAAAAAACGCAATGAATAATTTGCTAACGATACTTTGTTGGAATTCTAATGGGCTCATTAAGCATCATGAATCATTGGAATTAATCCTAAATACACAAAAAATTGATATTTCCCTTATCTCTGAAACACATTTTACTAATGAATCTCATATTAAATTTAAAAACTATGAGCTCTACAGTGCTATACATCCAAGCAATTGTGCAAGAGGAGGTAGTGCAGTCATCATTAGAAAACACATCAAGCATTGTGAAGGTCCAAATGTTTCTTCAGAAGAGTTTCAAGCCTCATCAGTTTTGGTGGAGACTGATAAGTCCAAAATTGCAATTGTTTCTTTATACAGCCCACCTAGGCATGCAATTAAAAGTGCACAGTACAAAAGCTTTTTCGACAATTTTGGAGAAAAATTCATTATTGGCGGTGATTTCAACGCCAAGCACACTTACTGGGGTTCACGCCTGATCACACCGAAAGGCAGAGAGTTGTTGCAGGCAATACGCTCTGGCATCTGTGAAGTAATGTCTACTGGCAAACCTACTTATTGGCCTACTGACCTCGCAAAATCTCCGGACTTGATCGACTTCTTCGTCACCAGGAAAATGCAAATGGAGGAAAGCTTTGATCTAAACTCAGATCACTCACCCATTTGCTTGACTATAAGTAAGCAGTTAATAAAGAAAGATCCGTCACCATACCTAACAAACAAACTGACTAACTGGCAGCTGTTTAAAACTTTACTTTTAAAATACAACTGTCCGCAAATCAACGACGTTGAGGAGCTTGAACACCAACTATGGTTATTCATTGAATCCATTCAAACAGCAGCATGGAATAGCACACCTCCTATGAAAAAGACTCTGCCTGGGCGCAATTTCCCACGCAAAATCAAAGAATCACTGAAACAAAAACGCAGACTGCGACGGCAATGGCAACAGACTCGCTGCCCTGAAATAAAAACCAAATTAAACAAGCTAAGTAAAGCTATAACACATGAAATACGAGCCTTAAATAATGCAACTTTTAAGAAATACATAAGTAGCTTAACATACGACAAAAGTACAGATTACTCCCTGTGGAAGGCCGGGAAAAATTTCAAGCGTCCGATCATCCAAGCTTCACCATTAAAACTGAGTAATAGCTGGGCAAAAACCAACCAACAGAAAGCAGAAGCGTTTGCGCAACATCTTGAAAATGTCTTTTCTAATACGGAACAAGATGACATTGCCTTTTCGGAAAATAATTGCAGTAAAACTCTCGAAATTCAACCTACAACTGTAGCGGAGGTGAAAAATATAATTAAGGACTTAAAACTCAAAAAATCTTCGGGATTTGATTTAATTACTGCTGAAATCTTAACCCTTGTGTGCGCACCCAGGTCTGGCCAGACCATATTGAACTTTAGGTCCACTTTTAGTAAGGTTGTAGTAAAGCTATCGGGTTCATATTTCATGATATCCTCAACTGATCCTTTCTAAGCACAAAAACCAATACATGAACAAAATTTTTACAAAAACAAGGCGAGAATCGTGCAAAACGTATTTATACCCCTTAGTTGAACCCCCTATGGTCTGGCCAGACCATGGTGTATTTTCATACAAAGTTGCCTGTTATTTTCAGTTATTTTTGTTATTTTCGACGTAATTAGTGTCGAAATTGTTTATAAATATTTTTTTTCGTTTGTTCCTTATTCAGTCCTCTACGAAGCATAGGGCTGTAACTAGGTTTTTCCATCTGACCCGATTTGAAGCACTTTTTTCGTGCCATCTCGTTAAAAGTGACATGAGTTAGCTAGCGCAAAATGTACCTGGTACAAATGGTTTTCACTCGCCTTGGCTTTTATTTTCTTTTAGGTTAGTAAATTATAATTTTTGTTAGAAAAGAATGTCTGAACACATTCAAAATTAATATTTATCCATTGTATTCGCGGTTATATTTGTGTTTTTGGTGTCAATTCAATTACATTTCTGAAGCGAAGGAAGTATTTGTGCTCTGGTCGTGTCTGATTTTAATCAATTGGATTGTATGTTTTCTGTGACAGAGATTAAAGGAAGAAAATGCTATTTCGAGGATAAGGTGTAAATTATTTTTGAACTTCAACGCTGGAATAACATCAGAGAGGACGATTTTTCTAAAAAAAAATAGTTTAAGCAGTAGCGAAAACCAATGCTTTAGAGCAACAGAATTAAGATATTTAATTATTTATTTATTCTAAGTCATTCATTAAATAGTTTTAATAAGCTTAACTTAAATGTTGAATACTTATCACTAAAGTTTTACTCGGAAGCATACAAATTGCACAGGCGAATAATTCTGGCAATTGGCACATTGAATGAATACGTAGTTCTGTGGGATAATTGAATGAACCACCTACACTTTTTAAAATTTTATGGAGGATTCGTTTGTTGCTGGAGGTATCAGACCAGTTCAGCATGAACGGTAACATGTTGAGTATGTTATGCTTGAACGGAATGTTTTAGAAGATATTTTGTCTTATTGGCAGCTAATAGTTCGCAGTGTTGTGTATTAGTCAGCTACCTTTTCGACTTCAAAGCATAATTGCCAATAGTGAAAGGAATCCAGAAATAAAAATGTGTTAGATATATCAAAACACGATATGTATATGTCCAATATAAAATCTCAATGTGTTTGAGTCATTATACTGCATTATTTCCTTGCAACCACTGCATTGGTGAAGCAGTTGCGGCAAATCCATAACAACGTATTTTACGTTTTTAACTTTTTTTTCTTACTATCGTATATTTTTAATTTCAAAATGTATTTATTGAAGTTGAAATTCGCTGTGTATTTTATAAATCAAGCATAATTTTACCTTTTTACCTAAATAAAAAGTAAACAAGCAACAGAAATTATTGTATTCACATTTTCTTGTTTTTTTTTACAGGCCTACACACACAAACATACGCAGACAAACACTCACACATACTAAGATATATATAAACTCATCAACAAAAATATAAATATATTAACTAGCACAATCCTCGAATATCCTCTTTTTTGCACCATGGTCTGGCCAGACCATGGGGGGTTCAAGTATAAGGTTTTAAGTGGGTGCGCACACAAGAGTTAAAAAATCTTCCATATCACAGCATACTACAACTAAGGCGCATAGTAAACTCGTGCTTCGCACTAAAGTATGTTCCTCGTGCATGGAAAGTGGCGGAGGTATTAATGATTTGCAAGCCAGACAAAATTGCGCATGAAATCTCTTCATACAGACCAATATCTCTTCTTCCAACAATGTCGAAGATCTTGGAAAAACTCTTCTATGCAAGACTCATGAGAATAGTGGAGAAACAAGCCCTAATTCCTGCCCATCAATTCGGTTTTAGGAAGGCGCACTCTACTATCGATCAAGTGCACCGTATCACCAATATCATTGAAAACTCGTTTGAGGAAAACAAGATTTGTTCTGCAGTATTTCTTGACATTTCTAAGGCTTTTGATAAAGTTTGGCACAAAGGACTTATCCATAAGTTACGAAACCAATTGCCAGAACAATTTTGCGACTTTCTGCAATCATACCTGTCTGAAAGATTCTTCCGGATCAAACAAGAAGATTGTTACTCCAGTCTACGGCGTATAGAAGCTGGTGTCCCCCAAGGCAGCGTATTGGGACCTTTGCTATATGTACTATACACCAACGATGTCCCACCCATGGACAATTGTACGATTGCGACTTTCGCAGATGACACCACGCTATTAGTCACAGGCGATACAGCAGCAATGGCTGCGAACACATTGCAGAACGCAATCAATAAATTCCATGCTTGGACACAACAATGGCGTCTTGAGCTGAATGGGGCAAAATCAACACACGTTGACTTTGCGTTAAAGACGTCTACGCATCACCAGTTATGTATAGGTACATCTATGATACCTCACGCAAACACAGCCAAATACTTGGGCATGACGCTGGACGGGAAACTGCGTTGGAAAGAGCACGTGATTAAGAAAATACAAGCACTTAATCTAAAATTTCGTAGCATACAATGGCTGGTAGGCAGACATTCGGTACTGTCTACACACAATAAATTAATGATTTATAAACAAGTCCTGAGACCAGTGTGGTCGTATGGAGCGCAGTTGTGGGGTTGTGCCAAAAAAACAAATGTTAACTCAATTCAAACATTTCAAAATAAAGTACTAAGATGTGCTGTCAATGCACCTTGGTATGTCCGTAACGATGATCTACACCGTGATCTTGGCATCGAAACAGTGGAAGCTGTCATCAAAAGATGTGCTTTATCCCACAAAGTTAGGATACAAAAACACGTCAATACCGAAATGGCCAGGCTTTCTGATGCCTCATCTGCAGTGCGTAGACTAAAACGCACAGTACCATCTGATTTAATGGATAGTTAGAATGCCACGACGGTGTATTAACTCCGTTGTATTTCAACTTTTAATATTAACCTTTAAATGCAAAATGTTTGTTAGCTATGTATATACTTAATGCTAGGTACATTGTTGAAAATCATGAAGAATGTACTGTAATGTTAATACTACTGTAATATTCTTATGAAAATAAAAAAAAATTAAAATTACCTTATTCTTGTGCCATGATTTCCCCCTAAAAACTAAAGTTTTCCCCAAATTTATATTACACAACTTAAATGAATATTTCATGAAAATTGGTCATTCTATTCGGTACATGAAATTAAAAAAAGACCCACTAGCCATATATCTAAACAAGGTGTTGATGTAACAAAAATGCAACTTGGTTGGCCACCGACATTTTAAAAAGCATAAGCACAGAATAAACAGTATACAGAAGGTGCATCTGAAATAATTTTGCGATTTCATTTCAGACGCGGGCGGGAATCAACAAAGGTGAGGAAAATGCAAAGGGAACCAAGAGAGTAAGCGCGAATTGATGTACACGCATAGATTCGATGGTTTTCTCATCTCGACAACAACACGCAATGTTGTTGCTTTCCGCAGCAAGCCAGCTTGGCTTTGCTCGTGCACATTGAAATGGTGTTTGATTTGGCAAATCTATCGCCAAGGCAAATCGCCAGTTGGCAAATCTATCGCATGCAGAGCGACGCAAGTTCGAATTTTGCATGTAGTAACACCTAAAAAAAATAACGGGAAACTCGTTTTCTCTTTCGGTGGCTGTCCTCTCAGCTGGAAATGGCAAACCTCTGAGAGTAAAAATTGCCTATGAAAAAGCTCCTAACCTGCCGTTCGGAACCGGCATAAAACTGTAGGTCCCTTCCACCCGCGTACAAAATTCACACGCACAACACGGGTGGTTGCGGGAAGCTAGGCCTTAGTCTCGCGTAAGCTGGCTGTCGTGCCAATCAATTATTATTATTTTCAATTATTATCGCCAAGGCAAATTCAATAGGTAGTTGCAGCACCAGAACTGATTAAACTTTTTTCTTTGATAATTAGCACAACATTGTGGCAATAGTTTTCCACTTATTAATACTTTCTTAATGCGTCTTGGTTGTTCCAATATTTTTACACATATATTTATTTTCATTGTAGCCATTTGTACTTTTTACAAGCAGACCAAAAGAACTTGTAAAATTCATTGAATTTTGGTTTTTCCCGTAGTGCTACCACCTTATGTGCCTTGGCGATCGCTCAATCAATTTTTCTATGAAAACTGCCTGTCCACTTCTTGTTCTTGTTTGTAAAAAAAGCAAGCGGAGAGCGAGCACGAGCCACCACCAACATGCAAGCGGCACATCGCTTTGTTGCCCGACAACAACAACCACAGTGTGTGGTGCGCGGTCGCAGCTTCTCAGCTTACGCTCTCGCGCTCTGTGCGTTCTCGTCCCTTTTACTGCTTCCCCCGCATCTACAAACGGGTCCTACCGCTGGAACCCGCAAAGAAAATTTTCTTTACACCAGATGCGCATTCTGTATATTGTTTGTTCTGTGGCATAAGTTAAATATGTCTGCAAAATATTTCGCCATAAACTATGCAAAAATTTCCCCCCAATCCAAACAAATAAACCCCTAATCTAGGGGGAAACCCCTAATACGCCAACACTGCGCCAGCTATTCAAACGCATATCTACTGCCTGCATAGAATGTCGTAGCCCTGACTCAACAATAAGGTTGTAGCAAGCCACCGTCTGATTGTTTATTAGAGTCAGACCGATACAAAATTTTTTGACCGATGCCGATTAATCGGCCGGAAGGGCGAGATAGGCAGATGCCGATTCATCGGCCGAAAGGTCGAAAATCGGCCGATGCCGATTAAATAGGAAAAATTAAACGAATGAATTCAATCAAAAACACAGTCTATTTTATAAAATAACAAAAGGAACTATTACATATTGTTTGTAGTATTCATCACAAAATGTATTAAACAAAATAATATATCACATTTATCCACTGAGAGAGAAACAAAAATAGTGAAGTAAATATTGCATACAAACTCCATTTTTTACTCAACTTAAAATTACGATTTTTATATTAAAATATGCACTCTCAAATTGCGACCCGTTGTACAGATGCGGTGGGAAGAAGTCAGAAAACAAATTTGGAAAAAATAAAAGGCCTGTTAAAAAAATGCTTCCAATTAAAACAGAAGGATAAGATTGAAAAATTAAATGCCCCTTCTTCTGATATCCACATTAAGAGACGAAACGCATAGACATTTCGAGAAAATATGTGTTTTTAAGAATACCTAGTTAAAAAAATAAATTACTAGGAAACATTTATATTAAACAGTATGTAAAAATTCATTACTGAAAAGGGGTATAAGAACCCGTTGGTACAAAAAATGAAAATTAAAAAAATGTAAGCAGAAAAATAGGCCGATGGCATCGAAGAAAAACGGCCGATGTGGCATAGGCCAAAAAGGCCGATACCGATCCCTATTTTTTTGGCTGATGCCGATACCAATTTTACTGGCCGATACTAGCCGATGCCGATTAATCGGTCGGATTCCATTTCTTATCGCTTCCGTCAAAATCATCGGTTTCAGCAGTGGTGCTGTTGCAATAAAAACATCTGGCGCCGTCTGGCAACAACCAATTTTGTTTGTTTTTAGTTTTTCCCTATTTCGTCGGAAAATATCACCTGTAGTATCACCTGACAGTAGTGATAAACAGGCCTTCCAACAGTCAAACCTAAATTGGGGCGTCAGCGGCAAGCAACTGTCAAAATTGCTTCATGCCCATACAAATTGTATGGGGCAAACCGCAATCGAAACGCTCTGACGCTGAGCTTTTCGAATTTCCAATTTTGACAAGGCGTTAGCAGTTGAAGTTGGCTGTGACAAACAAAAAGGCCTGTGATTTATATTTGATTTGATTTAAATTGTGAAGAATTTATTCAAATAAGAGCTAAGTTTTGCAAAATAATAACAGTTTGTTGGTTTTTCTGTTTCTGTTATCTGTTTAATTTTTTTGACATTTGTTTTCATTTCATGATTTTGACAATCCCAACGCAAATCTTCAATTTCGGTATGTCGCACTGAGCGAGAGCGTTGCGTCAGAAAACGCAACGCTCAACGCTCCAATTTAGGTTTGACTGCAAGAAAATACATGTGGTTTTTGGTGTTGCCGGGATGCTACAACCTTTTTATTGAGCCATAGTGAAATTAATAAAGTGTGCCAGATAGCAGGAACTCTCTCTTCACCGTACACTTATTTTCTGACAGTTAATGTAATTTTACTGACAAATGTCATAATTTATAACCCGTCTGTGCTGTAAAAAAAATTTCAAAATCAATTGTTTTTGAAAATACGTTCTGCACCAAAACCGACATCAAAAATGCATTTACATGCCAGGCAATGCAGTTCCTATGTTTTTCTAATATAAAATACATTACGAAAATATATATTTCTAGAGTACAGCAAGTAAATTTCAAATTTAACGACAACAAAAATAAACGTTAATCGAACTGACATAAATAAATTGACACATTGACAATGGCTACTCAGAGAAATAAGTGTACGTCATCTACCTGGTACACTTTAATTAGTTCACTAAGGTCGTAGCCACCATGAATGAAAAAATACAAGATTACGACATCCGAGTGCTGACGTCATGCGTGCTCATTGCTAGAGTTACCAACCTCACTTTCAGAAAATTGCAGTTCTAAACGTAGTTAATTAAGTCAACTAAATCTGTTCTGATACCAAATTGTTTGATAAGTATCTTAATCTATACAAATACTTTGAAGGAAAGTCCAATTTCACACAGAACAATAACTTTTTGCACCTAGTTTGAATTTCAAAATTATAAAGAAACGACTTTCAATTTCAAAAAATGTGACTCGGCAGCTCTATTTAAAAACTATTTGACCGTAGGAACAGAATTGGAGCGTATGATCCATGGTTCAACTAACAAGGTTGTAGCAAGCCACCGGCTGATCGTTTATCGCTTCTGTCAAAATCGTCGGTGTCAGCAGTGGTGCGGTGTTGAAATGCCGCATCGGTTGAAATGAAAATACCTGACTGAAAACAACTGACCTGAGCACTTTTCCCGTTTTTTCACTCAAATACAGCACCGTCTGGCAACAATCACTTTTGTCTGTTTTCAGTTTCTCCCTCTTTCGTCGGAAAATGACAGCTGAATTTGACAGTAGCGATAAACGATCCTACCAACAAAATACATGTGGTTTTTGGTGTTGCGGGGATGCTATTACCTTGTTTATTGTGCCATGGTATGATCAAAGAATATAGAATATAAAGAATAAAGAATCTTCAAAAATTTGTCAAGCGTGTTTCTTGATGCGGGCGGGAAGAGATGAGCGGAGGCATAGCTTGCGGGAAATTTGCTCGCGCCAACAGTTTGCGATCTTGTTCGTCGAAGCGCAAGCGAAGAGTAAACAACGAACCAAAGCATCATCATCGTCGTTTCAACGAAGATGATTCGGGATTCGCTAATGTTTTTGGTGTTGTCGTTTATTGTGTGTATGCTTTTTTGTGTTGTGATTGATTTTGCTGCAATGTCACCAGCAATCGAATGTTTGTGGTGTATGGCTTTTTGCTAGCCAATGCTTTGATTAATTTAAAAATTTGGTGGTTGATCCCAATTTAAAATGTTTGCAAATATTTTTACGTAGCGAGTTCGAAGTAAAATTATTTGTTTATATTTTCACATGCTTGATTGCAATTTTGAGAATATGGGAAAACTACGAAAAAAAAAATGAACTGATAGGCATATTGACTTCAAAATTCGTGAAACACTTGAAATTAAAAATAATTAGATGCGGGTTTTAATTTTTTTTTATCGAAATCTAACGGAGGGTTAGAAGATTGTATGGAAAAACATAATTTAACTTCAAACATTCAATAGGGCGAAAGCACTACTAAAGCACTAAATAAAGAAATAATAAGACAAGTATTTTGTCATAAGAAAATTGTATTACGGCATGCCTACGTTTAAAAATAGTTTAAATGTTCTACACCTGAATGATTCCATGGCGAATGATGTGATCATAAATTTACAATATTAGATTTTCTTATTTTAGTTCTTTTAAACAAGCATTATATGTGGTAAGAAAAGTTCCAAAGAACGAGACGGAAAATTATTACGGGTAATAAAGACTTTTTTTTTCTTTCCAATTCCATTTTTATTGATTACTTATTATTTATTTTTTAATTGCCTGTAGCGATCATATAGCCATATTTTATTTTCTTTTCTATGATTTTGCGCACACTACAGTCGGCAGTGAGTTCAGGAGCAATATGCGACGCTGTGCAGGCTTATAGAAGAAGAACAAAAGCCAGCCAGAAAATATAAATCGTTTTACAATTTCAGCTTTTCACCAGCGCAACAACAAGAACAACAGCACATCGTCTTCCTCCTCTTCGGACAATTGAGCGAGATTGAACGAGTGAGCACAGACGCGGCATTCGTGTTTCCATGATTTGCGCTCAGAGCATTGTGCTGTAATTTCAAGTGTTTCCTCTTGTTGTCTACCCCCCGCATCCAGAAGACGGGTGGCGATATCAGCACCCGCATTCAAATTTTTGCTTTATGTTTCATACTTTTTGGTATGATGTATTGCCAGCGATTAAGCGATGTGAAACTGGGAGAGCCGGTAGAAATACATGCACAGAATTACACTAATACACTATGATCAATAAGTACCGGGACTGTGCCCTGTCAGACAGCAACTGGTTATATAACCGTATATATAACCGTTTGTATTCACTGCGCTTTCGGTTACCTCCCCTATATATTTTCTTAAGAGCGGTGGGAAAAAAGTAACCGAAAGTCTTATAAACGTGTGATCTTCCATCTCGTTTGCACTCATATAGCTTATAGAAAAGCTAATTATATATCTGTCTCGCTCACTCATTCGTTGCCAGTACCGGTTATTAACTGGTAATATACTGTTACGAATATTAAGTCTAGTGGGCTGTCACGTATCTCTGGATTGTGTGATTTGAAAATAAAACACAGTCAGTTTCTTAAATGCAGACAATAAAATACACCAACAGTCACTTTATTATTCACAGTTTACACTTTACTGTTCGTACACTTAAGTATTTGCTTAATTATTCCGTGTGGCAACTTCACTTGTCAAAACCAGACTGACTCGCTGCACCGCATCTGGCCACCTTTTATACTCTGTTCGGCCGTCGCGCAGATCGTTCTCGCACGTTGCCAGATTGGACTAGAAGTTTCCCTGATGACCGCGACCATCGTTGCCAGGTTGGACTAAAAGTTACTATCGCGGCCGTCGTTGCCAGATTGGGTTATGGCACGGCACGTAGCGGCAGGGTTGCTTTGCACCGCGACAGACTGGCTCATCGTTACACTGCCCACCACTTAGACTTGTTCGTCCCGAACAAGTGCCGAGGCTCCGCTGTGATGAGGCGCCAGGCGCTCCAAATGGACTACCTTCAGCTTAGCGCCTCTATTGTTGCAACGTTGAATCCGGTATACCACATCGTTAATCCTAGTCACGACTTCGTAAGGTCCTTCCCATGACGCTTGAAGTTTTGGAGACAAACCTTTCCTCCGCTGCGGGTTGTAGAGCATTACCAAATCGCCTTCTTGGAACCCTGCTGAGTTGGCCCGTAGATCGTATCTGGCTTTCGCCTTATCGCTGACCAGTTTGGTGCGGCCCCTTATAAATTGGTGAATTTCCTCCAGTTCCGCCCGCTTATTGGCCACGTATTCCGTCCTAGCGCCTCCCGTCGTGCTGACTACCCCGAACTTCAAGTCAGCGGGTAACCGCAACTCTGTGCCGAACACTGCTCGGGCTGGAGTGAGTGATGTCGTGTCGTGCGGGGCTGACCTATACGCCATCAGGAACAGGGGGATATGCGTGTCCCAATCCTTTTGATTCCTGCCTACCACTTTCCGCAGGTATTCCTCCAGCGTCCGGTTAAAGCGTTCCACCATGCCGTCGGACTGTGGGTGCAAAGGAGTGGTACGCGTTTTCTTTATCCCCAGCAGCCCACACACTTCCTTGAATACCGCAGACTCGAAATTCCGGCCTTGATCTGAGTGCAATTCCAACGGAACTCCGAACCGGGCTACCCAGTTGTTTACCAGCTTTTCCGAGATCGTGGTGGCCTCCTGGTTAGGAATAGGGTACACTTCGGGCCATTTGCTGAAGTAATCCATTACGACCAGCACATATTTGTTGCCTTGAGTGCTAGTTGGGAATGGGCCGGCGACGTCCATAGCAATCCGCTCGAAGGGCGCTCCCACGTTGTACTGCTGCATGCGGCCTCGAGATTTTCTTGTCGGCCCTTTCGCGGCTGAACATCGGTCGCAGCTCTTAATCCACTCGGCTACAGACTCCTGACATCCTACCCAGTAGAATCGTCTTTTTATTTTGGCGACGGTTTTGGTGATGCCTAGGTGCCCTCCACTGGAGTCGTTATGGTATGCCTCGATAACCTCGTTGATTCTGCTTTTCGGCACTACCATTAGGGGGTTGCTGGTACGACCATCCGCGCTCTCCCATTCGCGGTACAGGCAGCCTTCCTTCAGCCGCAAACTTTTCCACTGTGCCCAGTAAGCCTTAGCGATCGGGCTTTCACCAGCCATCTCCTGCCAGTCTGGACGTGCGCCTTGCTCCTTGCCTTCGACGATTTTTGCAAGATCCGCATCCTCATGCTGGTCTTTTTGTAGCCTCTCCGCAGACCACTCTTCCTCTGGCATGACGCTGACCAACCGGACGTCCACTATCTGTTCTTTGCTTTCGGCTCGCGAGCATTGCCTGCATTCGACTTTGCACGGACGGCGGGACAAGGCATCGGCATTTCCATGGCTACTGCCCTTGCGATGCTCTATCGTGTAGTCGTAGCTCTGCAGTCGCTCGATCCACCGCGCCAATTGCCCTTCAGGATCTTTAAAGTTCAGGAGCCATCTCAATGCCGCATGATCTGTGCGCAGGCGAAACTTTTGTCCATACAGGTATTTGTGGAAGTGTTTTACGCAGTCCAATACCGCCAGCAGTTCTCTCCGTGTCACACAGTAGTTGCGCTCCGGTTTCGATAGAACCCTACTGTAGTACGCTATCACTTGTTCCTGGCCGTCTATTATCTGTGATAGCACACCGCCAATACTATTCCCGCTTGCATCTGTATCCAGCACAAACATCTCCCCAGGCACGGGGAAGGCCAGAATTGGAGCACTGCACAGTTTTTCCTTCAGACGTGCAAAAGCCTGTTCCTGCTCCTCGCTCCACTCGAAAGCTTGGCTCTTTTTCGTCAGTTTGTGCAAGCTGCTGGCTATGTTCGCGAATCCCGGAACAAATCGGCGGTAGTATGTACACAGGCCCAGGAAACTGCGGAGTTCGTGTAGATTGCGTGGTCGGGGCCACTCCTTCACCGCCGTGATTTTGCCTTCATCCGTATGCACTCCGCGGGCGGAAACCGTATGGCCCAGATACTTGACCTCCTTTTGGAACAGCGAGCACTTCTTTGGGTTGAGTTTAAGCCCGGCTTTTTGTATCCGCTCAAATACCTCCTTCAGCTTTCCCAGGTGGTCGTCGAAGCTTTTACCCATTACGATTATGTCGTCGAGGTACACCAGACACGTCCGCCAATGCAGCCCTTTTAGCACGCGTTCCATTAGCCGCTCGAATGTTGCTGGTGCGTTGCAGAGTCCAAACGGCATGACGGTGAACTGCCACCAACCATCGCCAACACTGAAAGCCGTTTTCTCCTTGTCCTTGTCTGCAAGCTCTACCTGCCAATAGCCGCTGCGTAAGTCGAGCGTGGAGAACCACTGCGTGCCTGACAGTGTGTCCAGGGTGTCATCGATCCGAGGTAGTGAATAACTGTCCTTCTTGGTCACATCATTGAGCTTCCGATAGTCCACACAAAACCGGGTACTGCCATCTTTTTTTCTTGACTAGCACGACCGGCGAGCACCAGGGGCCCGAAGAAGGCTCTATGACCTTGTCTTTCCGCATGTTCTCGATCAAATTGGTGACCTCCTCCCTCTTGGCCAGAGGAACTCGTCTTGGCGGTTGGCGAATCGGTTTTGCACTTCCGGTGTCGATGTTGTGCTTCACTATGGCTGTTCTTCCGCCTGCTTCTGCCGCAAAAATTGACCCATAGTGCTGCAGGAGTGACCTCGCCTTCCGTTTCTGCTTGGCCGTCAACTCGCTGCTCCACTGGTTCTCCTGCGGTATGGCGTCCATGTTAAAACCGCTCTTCTTATTACCTCCAGGTGGGCTACTCTCGCAATTGACCACTGCTACAGCTTCCTTACACTCGCCGATTACCTCATCTTTCCCGACATATCTGGGTGCATTCAGGGGGTTCAGTATTCTGACTGGTATCCTGCCATTTTTAGGTTCCACTAATGTACGTCCGATGATGATGTTGTCGTGTCCTTGTTTCGGTGCTTCTACTACCCACAGCCGACTCGTCCCAACGTCCTCGTCCACCTTTGCCCACACAATCGCCTCAGAATTCGCTGGTATCCTCCTGCGTTGACCCGATACAACCTTCCTTACCGCCACGCTTCGCTCATAACCGGTGTGCAGCGGGAATTCAACGTTGGCATATCTCAGCACATTTTCCTTCAGGTCCAGCGTAAAACCGTGCCTAATCATGAAATCGACGCCGATAATCACGTCGTCCATTATGTCCGCGACGATGAACTCATGTTCCAGGCTGCTGGTGCCGATAGCAATTGTTTTTGTTACTTTCCCTCTTACCGGCGCACGCTCGCCAGTCGCAGTCCTCAGATGTATGCCATGCAGTGGTTCCCAGTTCTTCAGAAGCTTCCTTTTTATGATCGAATATGACGCTCCAGTATCCAGTGTCAACACGAACAACTTTCCATCTATCTTTCCTTCAATCGTCAAGCTGCTGGGTTGTCGTTTCAACTGCGAGACAAGGACGGTGGGGCGGCAGATTGTGGGGATCAGCTCACGCCCCTTTGGGCTGACCCGTTTTAGTTTAACGGCTCCTCGTCCTCAGCCCTGCGCTTGTTGGCTGAGCCTCGATTGTCAGTATTCTTCGCTTCAGGCGATTGCGATCGGGAACGGGAACGCCTCTTCCGTTGGCGGCACTCTCGTGATATGTGACCCTGCTTGCCACATACCCAGCAGACAACTTTAGAGGAGACCACTCGTGGCCTGCCCGGTATCTCAGAGCTTATGGCCTGGATCGGAATGTCGTTGTCCGCCTGAATCTGGCGTATCCTTGCAGGTGCATACCGAGTGCTCCCAATCCATGCCGCTTCATATGTCATCGCGCTGGTCACCGTCTCCTTAAATGTCGGCTTGCCCATCATCAACGCACTGCGACGCGTTTCTGGATCATGAAGACCTTCAATAAACGACTCAATCTTCATCCTCTCGAGATCATCAGCACCAAATTTGGGGTAGCACAACTGTACGAGCCGCTCAATGTCTGCTGCATATGTCTGCAGCGCCTCGTTGGCTCTTTGCTTGCGGTTCTTCAGCTCACAGTAGTATAGCGCATGGTTGTGCTCGTTGCTATACTTCGCTGCCAACGCTCTCATGATGGCACCGTAATCACTTCTTAAACATTCTGGAACTGATTTGATCACCTCGGCCGCAGGACCTTTCAGCGCCAGTGCCAACCTCCGACCTTTCCTGATATCTGTCCACTGATTTTCCAAAGCAGCCAAGTCGAATTGCAATTTAAATGTATCGAACGGCGCAGCACCATCATAAGTAGGCACCTCTGTTCTGCCAGCAAAACCGTCCTGAACCGGTGGCAAACACTCTCGTGGCTGTACCTCCCTAAGCCGCTCGTCCATTTTTCTGTTCATCGAGTCTTCCAGACTATCAACTCGTTTGTTCAGGGAATCATCCAGGTCGCCAACTCGTTTGTTCAGGGCATCATCCAGGTCGTCGACTCGTTTATCCAAGTGCTCTACCCGCGTCTCCAGGTGCTCGACTTTCCCATTAATCCTGTCTGAGATTTCCTCCACTTTCTGCTCCAAACGCGCAGAATTTTCCTGAAGCTTGACTTCCATTCGCTCTGCCACTTGCGCCGATATTTCCTGAGTCGCCGTCTCGACTTTTGCCGAAATTTCGAGATTCGTAGCTTCCAGCTTCGCTGCCATCTCTTGATTCGCAGTTTCCATTTTCGCTGCCATCCGCGCCGACATCTCACGATTCTCACGATTTGCAGTCTCCAGCTTCGCTGCCATTTCTCGATTCGCCGTTTCCATCTGCGCCGACATGCCTTTGAGTGCAGCCATTAGTTGGCTCATGTCCAACGCTTGTATTGGCGCAGCCGCTGCAGCTGTACTCTGTAGCGAAGCAGCACCCGCCGGCGACTCCTCCACCTTGGCCGACGCCTCTGGTTCTTGCGCTCCGAACTCGTGCACAGTCCAATCGACGCCTCGTGCCTCACATGCTTCTCGCAAGCGCAACTGCAACTCCACCTTTCCGCCAGCAGTCGGCAAATTCCAGGCAGCCAGCTCCTTCTTCAGCTGGTCTACCTTCAGCAGCTCGAGTTTAACCATGTCCGTACTTTTATAATTTTATTTATTTAGTTATTTTCAATTTTCCACAATCCCACTTCTGACACCAAATGTTACGAATATTAAGTCTAGTGGGCTGTCACGTATCTCTGGATTGTGTGATTTGAAAATAAAACACAGTCAGTTTCTTAAATGCAGACAATAAAATACACCAACAGTCACTTTATTATTCACAGTTTACACTTTACTGTTCGTACACTTAAGTATTTGCTTAATTATTCCGTGTGGCAACTTCACTTGTCAAAACCAGACTGACTCGCTGCACCGCATCTGGCCACCTTTTATACTCTGTTCGGCCGTCGCGCAGATCGTTCTCGCACGTTGCCAGATTGGACTAGAAGTTTCCCTGATGACCGCGACCATCGTTGCCAGGTTGGACTAAAAGTTACTATCGCGGCCGTCGTTGCCAGATTGGGTTATGGCACGGCACGTAGCGGCAGGGTTGCTTTGCACCGCGACAGACTGGCTCATCGTTACAATACCTAATGTGGTAACGGTTATGCCTACCCCAATAGTAACTGAGTAATAACTTGTTATGGTTTCGGTTTCATTTTTCAATAACAATAAACAAAACATTACATAACGGCAAACGGATAACATAGAGAAAAATACATTAGTTTTTAAGCTGAAGAGAGTTGTTGTTTTCAGTTGAATCTCCTTTGCTTTACCAGTTGCTCGACCGTTCCACAAATTTTGTGATGGCTTTTTCGAATGCCGACCGCCCAGGTGCCTTGAAAACATCTAAAAACATATAAAAAATTATTTAAAAAGGAATAACAGTCAAATGATGTTAACGAATTTGGAAACTAGTGTAAGTTATGCTTACCAAACAAAATTTCATCCATTGAACGAAGTTTCTCCAATGCCCGCTTGCTGCAACTTCAATCCAAAATAAACCGAAGGAGAGCCTCGTCACTAAAAATATTTCGGTTAAGTTAGCAAGTTAAATAAATATTGTAATACAATTGTACTTATCTGTTTTCCGTTTTTTCCTTTCAAATTTTACAGGGTTTATTTTTCACTGATTTCGAATTTTTCACAATTTTGTGTATAAATGTGCAAACTTAAACGCGACGAGCACCTGATACTATGATTATTGCTGTTTCATCTTAGCACCCGCGTTTTTAATTGAATATTTGAATATTGCTGTTTCATTCGGTCATACGTGTCGTATTCAGTGTTGCCAATTCATTGTCTACCTGAATTTCTCCTGCAGTGTTGATTTTTTGCAAACTTTTGGGGGAAAAGGGTAAAATTTTTATTAAAATTAAATGTTTCATGTTGCACAATACAAAAGTAGACTAGACAAACAGGCTTATAGAATGGCAGGATCAAGGCTAAACAAATTAGTTAAAAATGCATTACGTACATGGTATATGCATTTCCCGTGGAAAATTTTGCTGGACAAAATATAATATACTTTAAACAACATGTCCAATAAGTGATGTTAGAGCGATTCAATACATTTTTTAATCCAAAAAATGTTTTTTTAAGTAAAATCGTGTACGACCACCGTGGCTCAGAGGTTGGTGTATGCGACCGTGAGCCTACACGCAACATTCGGACCTCGCATTCCCATCCAGTTGCTGCTTAACACCGAATATAGAAAAAGCAACTTTTCTTTCGGCGGCTGTCCTCAGCAGGCAATGGAAAACCTCTAAGAGTAATCTTGGCTATGAAGAAGCCCTCAGCTTGACAAATTTTGGATCCTGTTAATATTTATAATTTTTCGGGGAAATTTTAGTGGTTTCCGGAGCAAATTTTAGTATTTTACTTTCACCAAAAGTGTTGAGTGACCCTGTGCCGAACGAAGATAGCGAGTCAGCTGCAGCCAAGTTCAGTTGGTTGCCGCCATTGAAAACGGAGAGTTCAGTTGCCGCCGGAAAAAGAAGCAAGACAGTCGCCGAGGAGTGCCGCGAGGTGCCAACGCGCACAATTTCGAAACACACAGCATAGCCAAACCAAACCAAGCCACAGCAAATAAGCCGAACCAAACAATTAAAATCGCCTTACGTTAAATAAAGTTAAATTCGTTTTTCTTCAAAATCAATAGCGACTTTCATTGCCCTGCCGGTCAATAGTTTACAGTTTTCGAAATTGCGTTGCGCCTTTGCAGTGTTGTGTGTGTGTGTGCCACCGCCGAGTTCTACGCAGACGCAACAGCCAATAGAAAGCCAGCTTCTAGTTTGCAACGTCGTTTCCCCTCTGATGCCACGCATTGCCGTTAAAGACGCCGAGGCTTTGCAAGACGAAATAGCCTAACAAACATTTGTGATTAATTTCAAGTTGAGTGTTGTGTGTGTGTGTGCCACCGCCGAGTTCTACGCAGACGCAACAGCCAATAGCAAGCCAGCTTCTAGCTTGTAACGCCGTTTCCCCTCTGATGCCACGAAGTTCAGTTGAAGACGCCGAGACTGTGCAAGACGAAGGAGAGGAGGCAGAGGAAAGTTTTTTGGAAGCCACAATGATGGAAACTGACGCCATAGGTCCAAATGGCCAGCTTGCTGCAATAGTGGCCAGCCTGAGCGCATTGAAAGCCTCAGTGGAGGCGCTGAAAAGTAGCACAATGGACAGCCAGAGGGATATTGACAGGCTTCGCTGCCAAATGAACGTGGAAACAGGATTAATCGAGGCGCCTACTCCAAATGAGACACCATTGGCCAGAAATTTAGAACGTGACATGACTGTTGCGGTGAACGAATCTGCAGTGAAGTTGTACGATCTGCCGGCCTTCTCTGGCAACACAGAGGATTGGCCGCTGTTCTTGGCAAACTTCAAGGACACTACTGACGCCTTTCGCTACAGCGAGCGGCAAAATCTTATGCGGCTACGTAAGTGCCTTACAGGTGCAGCCAAGGAAGCGGTGGCTTCCATGCTGATTTTCCCAAGAGACGTGCCGAAAGTTATAGAGGAACTGGAGTTCCGGTTTGGAAGGCCGGACTTACTCCTGCGGCAGCAAATTGCCAAAATTCAGCAGTTCCCGAACATCGGCGAAAGCAAGCTGGACCAGGTGATGAGTTTTTCGACTAAGGTGCGCAACATTGTCGCCTTCATAGCGTCCGCCAACTGCCCACATCACTTGGCCAACACGACGCTTCTGGAGCAGTTGGTGCAGAAATTGCCTCCCAGCAAGCAGCTTGAGTGGACAAAACACTCCATGACGATAAAGCCGTTTGCTACAGTCAAAGAGTTTTCAGAGTGGCTGAGCGAATTTGCTCGAATAGTATGTTTGATGCCACCATCGGCAAGAGGCCAGAACATAGCAGTACAGCAGCAGCAGCCGCGTCGGATTCTGCACGTGAGTGACGATTCTCAGGCGCCACCGGGCCAGAGCACCGGGGCGTTAAAATGCTATGAGTGCGGTGACGCCCATCGTATGGTTGACTGCAGTATCTTCAATCGGACGCTCAGCGTGCCTGAGCGTTGGGAAAAGGTTAAGTCGTTGCGACTTTGTTTTTCGTGCCTCGGCCGGGGGCATAATACGTTAAATTGCCGTTCTAGAAAGAAGTGTGAAGTCAACAATTGCCGACGCTATCACCACCGCAGCCTACATGATAACGCTCGGATTTCTACAGTCGCCAACCCGGTCGAGACGCCGCCAGCCGATGACGTGCAAACAATGTTAAGTTGCCGATCAACCCAACTTGGTAGCCGACTATTCAAGATTTTGCCGATTTCACTTTATGGACCGAACGGGAAAATAGACACCTTTGCTATGTTCGATGAGGGCTCAGCTATATCCTTGTTAGATGAACACGTAGCCAATGAGTTGGGCCTGGTAGGTCAGTCGCAGCCGCTAACTCTCCAGTGGTATGGACAAAAGCGTACAACCGAACCGTCAACGAGGGTCAATTTGGAAATAAAGGGCTGTGAAGAACCGGTAAAGTATTCAATAAAAAGCGTGCGCACCATTCCCAAGTTAAACTTGCCACTGCAGTCATTGCAAAAGTCTAAATTTGCCCACTTTGAGTTTTTACCCCTAAAAGATTACGTCAATGTTAAGCCCGTAATGCTGCTTGGGTTGGATAATGCGTACTTGGGTGTGCCAGCGAAAGTTGTTGAAGCAGATGACGCGAGCCCTGTAGCCATCAAAACCAAGCTTGGGTGGGTTGCGTATGGCCCTGCTGAGCTGTTGGCGCCGTCGGTTCCAGTCGTAATGCACATTCGAGAGGAAGATCCATTGGCGCAGGTCGTGACTGAGTTTTTTGCTGCCGACAACTTTGGCATCAACCATTCGCCTGAGCTGTTGGAGTCTGAAGAGAATATGGAGGCACGCCGCATACTGGAGGAGAAGACAAGACGTGTGGGAAAGCGTTTCGAGTGTGGCCTCCTGTGGAAAAGTCCACCAACCGAGTTGCCACATAGTCGCGAAATGGCTGTCCGGCGCCTGTTGAGCATTGAACGAAGAATGAGAGCCGATCATGATTTCGCCGATAAATACAAATTAGAGATGCAGAAGTACGTCGCAAAGGACTACGCCAGGGAACTGTCCGAAGAAGAGGTAAACGACCAAAGTCAGCCGATATGGTACCTGCCGCACTTTGCAGTGCAAAACCCCCAGAAGCCGAACAAGATGCGAATAGTCTTCGACGCCGCTGCCATGGTGAATGGCACGTCGCTTAATTCTAAGCTATCGAAAGGGCCTGAACAAGCCAAGCCGCTGCTGGGTATCCTATTTCGTTTCCGAGAAGGAGCAATAGGTGTAGCCGCAGACATCTGTGAGATGTTCTCTCAAATCCGTATTGTGCCAAGCGATCAGCATGTCCAAAGATTTTTATGGCGTGATGGAAACCCAGATCTGCCAATACGACATTACGTGATGACGTCGCTGATATTCGGAGCCGCGTGCTCGCCCTGCTGTGCGGAATTCGTTAAAAATAAGAACGCCGAAGAATTCAAGCAAGAATTTCCTGCAGCCGCTGCAGCTATCATCGAAAAGCACTATGTTGACGACTTTGTAGCCAGTTTCGATAATGAAGAACAAGCCAAAGAGATTTGTCAGCAAATCGTTCATATACACGCGCAAGCCGGGTTCAACCTGAGAAAATTTATTTCCAACTGCCCAAGCCTACGGGATTTGAATGCTGACATACCGCCACAAGACACTACAGCCAACATGGAGTGCCAAGCAGGTTCCGAAAAGGTGCTCGGAATGGTCTGGGACACTATCACTGACACCTTTCAGTTCAAGTGCAAGTTCCACCGTATTCCCAAAGCGGTGTTGAACTGTGAGCGTCCGCCAACGAAAAGAGAACTCCTGGGAATTGTGATGTCCGTATTCGACCCATTTGGTTTTCTAGCCGACTTCTTGCTGTATTCGAAAACATTGGTTCAGGAGACTTGGAAAAGCAAAATTGCCTGGGACGATACATTGCCGGAGCAAATATGCCAAAAATGGTATATTTGGTGGAACGCATTCAAAAGAGCAGAAGAATTCAAAGTCCAGCGCCCGTATTTGCCAAACCTGTCAGTTGCATCATCGGTAGAGCTACACGTCGTGGTCGACGCAAGCCAAGTTGCGTTTGCAGCCGCCGCCTATATCAGAGTCGAACACATCGGGGGGTGTGATGTTGCCTTAGTCGCCGGCAAAACACGTGGAGCGCCGCAAAGGGTCATGTCAATTCCGAGACTGGAACTTCAAGCTGCGGTATTGGGAACACGCCTCAGCAAGCTCATCCTTCGAAGCAGTGATGTCAGCTTTACACGTGTTGTTCTTTGGTCCGATTCTCAAACGCTCTTGCACTGGATATACTCTACCGAAAGGAGATATAAAGCTTTCGTTGGACATCGTATTGCCGAAATATTGTCATCAACAAAACCGTCGCAGTGGCGATGGATTCCAACAGACAGAAACACCGCCGACGTTGCCACTCGTCCTAAGTGGCCGCCGAGATTCAACCCGCAGAGCCCATGGTTGACAGGTCCGGAGTTTTTGCGACAGCCAGAAAGCTTCTGGCCCGTATCAACGCCGATTATGCCATTGCCAGAGCAACTCGAGGAGGAGATCAAGCCATGTCTACTCTTACAGCCAGAGGTAACAACTTGTTTATTCCAAACTAACCGCTTTTCGTCCTTTTTAAAGCTCAAGCGCGTGATGGCCTGGGTTTTTAGAGCAGCCAATAAGTTTCGCCGTTTGCCAGAAACGAGAGACGCCGCAGTGGGAGGAAGCTTTCCGCTTTCAATTGCCGAAATTCATCGTGCGGAGTACTACATCTACAAGTGTGTTCAGCGCGAGCGCTATGCTACAGAAATAGCCAGTCTCACCAGCGGCAAGGCCGTACCCAAAAGCAGCCCAATTTACACACTCTCGCCGTGCCTAGATGACCGTGGCCTGTTGAGGATTCAAGGTCGCATCGACAACGCCCAAGTCTTGCCATTACAGGCGAGGCGCCCAGTTTTGCTGCCACGGGATCATGCCATTTCGGAGCTCATCATGCGTCATTACCATGAGCAGTTCCATCACCAAAACAAAGCCGTTGTTATCAATGAGGTTCGCCAAACGTTTTGGTTCCCCCACGCCAAGTCTTTGCTGAAGACCGTTGAGAGCCGTTGCATGCGATGTACGATTGACAGAGCCCGCCCAAAACCGCCGCTTATGGGACAGCTGCCACCAGACCGGCTCACACCATACGTGAGACCGTTCACGTACACCGGCGTAGACTTATTCAGCCCGCTAAATGTCACCATCGGACGACGTAAAGAGAAGAGATGGGGAGTAATTTTCACGTGCCTCACGACCAGAGCAGCCCATTTGGAACTTGCCGAGAACTTGTCTACCGATGCCTTCATTCTGTGCCTGCGCAATTTCATCAATCGGCGGGGCACGCCAGCACGAATTCGAAGTGACAACGGCACCAATTTTATTGGGGCCCAGAGGGAGCTTCGTGAAGCAGAGCACATACTCGACGTCGAACGAATTTCTGAAGAAGCAACAAAGCGTGGGATCGAGTGGACGTTTAATTGCCCGTTGAATCCCAGCTCCGGTGGATGCTGGGAAAGATTGATTAGAATTGTCAAGCGCTTGCTCCTGAAGACTCTACACTGTGAAGCGCCGAGAGTTGAAACCTTGCGCAGCCTTTTAATTCAAGCAGAAAACATCCTCAATTCGCGTCCTCTTACGGATATTCCGTTGTCCACTGAGGAAGATGAGCCGTTGACGCCGAACCATTTCCTCATTGGTGCAGTGAACTCAACCCAAACGAAGAAGTTTGTATCAAAAAACAGTGGAGAATAAGCCAGAATTTGAAGGACCGCCTATGGAAGCGATGGATCAAGGAGTATTTGCCGCAGTTGTTGCTCCGCACGAAATGGCACGGCAGAGCCACACCAATAAGGGTCGACGACTTAGTCTTAATTTGCGATGAGAGTCAAGCCCGAAGCCAATGGCGCAAAGGACGCGTAACTAAAGTTTTTCTGGCCAAAGATGGCCAAATTCGTTTTGCGGAAGTGCGAACCTCCACGGGAATCTTGCGGAGACCAGCCACGAAACTTGCAGTATTACACATTGAGGGTGAATCCCAGAGTGATTCACAGAGGGGGGAGTGTTGAGTGACCCTGTGCCGAACGAAGATAGCGAGTCATCTGCAGCCAAGTTCAGTTGGTTGCCGCCATTGAAAACGGAGAGTTCAGTTGCCGCCGGAAAAAGAAGCAAGACAGTCGCCGAGGAGTGCCGCGAGGTGCCAACGCGCACAATTTCGAAACACACAGCATAGCCAAACCAAACCAAGCCACAGCAAATAAGCCGAACCAAACAATCAAAATCGCCTTACGTTAAATAAAGTTAAATTCGTTTTTCTTCAAAATCAATAGCGACTTTCATTGCCCTGCCGGTCAATAGTTTACAAAAAGTACGACAATTTTTTACACAAGAATGATTGGCCACATTGAAAATGTGTTGTGATAATTATTATTTATCTCATTCTAACATAGGGGTCATGCGAAATGTTCAAGCGTCTCGTTTGCTCTTGAAGAAATGGTTCAAGAAATTTTTGTCCATGTACTAGTTTAAGCTTAAAATTTTGTAAAAGTGTTGGTGAAGTGGTTACCTCTGTCGCCGTTGCCCGATGCAGGTAAAAAAATGTTTTTTTAGGCCGGTAGGACCTTAACTGACATCTGTGTTTTGTTGCCGACGAAGTACAAAAAGTTGACTGACGCTAACAGCTGCCAAACAAAAACTAATGATGCAATCCCGCTCAAAATTTGACACAGATGTTAGTTAAGGTCCTACCGACCTGCATCGGGCAACGGCGGAAAATTTAAAATACACAGTCCCGGTACTTATTGGTCATAGTGTATTATTGCAAAATTGCAACCTTGGGGCCTACAGTAGGCTTGATCAGGAACGTAGTTTTTCCCCCATATAAATTTCTAAAACGGGGTTGTTGTTCTAGTTCATTTCAAAATTCCAGTGTTGCTGGTGTGAATCACTTTTTGTGACCAAAGAAATTTGTCTTTTTATTTGAATATTTTTGGTGCCATTTCGTAATACGTTTGTATAAAATTTACTAGAAAAATATATTATTGCCCAAAAGCGCCAAATTAATACTTGGGTATGCTTTTGATTTAATTAAATGAAGATTTTATTAGCTGCAATCAAAAAAACAACCCTGCGGTCAAACTAGAGCATTTAGCACCATAAGCATACCTGATCTGATCTGATCGTTAGAGATTCGCTAAATGAAGAAATGCGAAATACAAAGGACGGCAATTGACCCCGTCATATTCAATGCATTTAGCTTTGTGTTCTTTGGTATATTTTTCATTAATATTTACATAATTAAACTAAAAAAGTTCATTTAATGCAGAAAATTAATTAGAACATACTTTAAAAAGCAAATAATTGAAAGGAATCCCTAATCCCTAATATCGGGAAAAGAGCAGACACAGTGAAGAGCTGATCACTGCCAGCACACACGGACTGTGTACGTGAATTGCAAAAAACGCACAAAAATCGGCTTACTCTTCCAGTTTCCAATCGCTTTATCGCTGGTATTGCGTTGTCAAATTAAATATCATGTATTTCTATGAAAGCGCACACAATTGACGACGCAAGCGTTTGAACGTAAAAGCGTCGTACGTTCACTTAGATCTATTTCTATTTCTTACACCGCATATGGGCGTATTCATTTTCAAGCTGGAATTGTGAGCCCATACGTTCCAATTGTGTTCCTACGGTGAAACAGCAAATTTTGATTGGCCGACGGTTTCGTTTGAATTTTTCGCGAGTTTTACTGAATATTATTATTTTAAACTCAAAATGTGATTTTTGCCCAAAAAACGTAAGTATTGAAGTGCATTTCCTGTACAAATTTGGTGTGAAAACGTGTATTTTTCCAAAATAGAAAATACAAATTTCTGTCAGACTGCGTTGTGCAGTGGGCAAAAGGGCGCAAAACAACAGGAACTTAAGTGAATATCTCTTATTTTGAAAATGTTGTCATCTAGCATCACATAGAAGAAATATTAATAAAACGTATATTTTCTAGGTTGCAAGGAAGTGCATTAGGCTGTATGAGATGAACCACGCTTCTTAGTCGCACACTGACGGGTTTTGGCTTTTGATGCTTTCTATCTCTAAAAACAAAAAAAGAGCCAAGGGAGTCGCAGTTGAAACCCTTGCAAGCACAAATGCGCCTACAGCGGCAACCACAACAACGGCAACACAATAAAGGCTTGATTACACGTAACGAGTAGAGCGAGAAGACAGCAACTCGAACGAGTACTCGTTTCGTCTAAACGGCAAGGCGAGCTCTTGATTGAGTCAGTGACCGATGAAAGTGGCGAGAGAGCCACTAGAATCACATTTTATTTGCTAGGCCGAGCGACCACTACTTTACCGTTATATTATTCTCTTTTCGCAGAGATTCGCGCAATCGCTCGTCACATGCGGAATCGCTCGTGACATGCGGTATGCGTCACACACCACTTTTCGCTCGGTTGAGTTTAATTGCGCGAGTTGCTTAGTTCATTTTGTGCATTGTAAAACCGAACTGACTCGCCGCGTGTCGAAATACGTTTGAACAACTCGTCGCTTTTTCTCGCTATCCCAATTCTTTCGGCCTAGTACCATTTTGATGTCTCGTCACTCGACTCGTTACGTCTAATCAAGCCTTAACGTGTGCACAGTGGCAGCAGCAACACAAACAACAGCAGTTAGAGGAGGGAGAAGAAGTGAAGGATGAAGCACTGGCCAGAGGTCACTATACCAGCGGAGAGTGTGCGCGCCATCATTGCAATAGTGCAAGAAATTTTTTTAACTTAATATAAAAATATAATAAATATAAACACAACAACAATTTTACGAATTTTAATTTTTGGTGGTTTAGTGGGTTGTTCGTCCCACTGTTCCTACAAAAAATTTGACATGTTGGCATAATTTCAGTGATGTCATGAGAACCGCTGTCAAATTATCTGTCTCGGATGTCGTAACATTATATTCAATAAACCTTGGATATAACCATGGTACAATAATATTCAGTTAATTTAATTCGATCAAATTTAAAAGTCAGTTGCTTTTTTGACAAATAAGAAGAAAATTTTAATAATGCAGAAAAAAGTAAGAATGGTAGGAAATTATTCAGAAATAGTAGTTGGTAGTAGTTGTAGTTTTTAACAATTGATGCGATCCAATTTGGATAACTGCTGTAATTTTTGTTCAGCAAATTGAACATTACAAGCGATGCGGCAAATTTAATGAATTTCGGTATTAAATAATTAAAATGTTGTGATTTTTAGAAGACTACATCACAAACTTGCACCAAAGAATATGAAGTAGTATAGACGCGCATGTGGGCACAAAAGTGTTTTCGGCTGTTATGATGCGAGCGGGAAGAGCGAAGCGTAGACATTTGAGAATGTTAAGTTCATAACATTTTCTGTTAGATTTTCGTAGGACAACAGCAAAAAGCAATGTTATTGTTCACAAGGGCTTCACTCGTGTACATTCAAATGGTGGTTGTTGCAGCGTAGTGTTCGCCCAATCATTTTTTGCATGTACACTATGATCAATAAGCATCGGGACTGTGTATTTTAAATTTTCCGCCGTTGCCCGATGCAGGTAAAAAATTTTTTTTAGATCGGTAGGACCTTAACTGACATCTGTGTAGTACAAGTACAAAGTACAAAAAGTTGACTGACGCTAACAGCCTCCAAACAAAAACTAATGATGCAATCCCGCTCAAAATTTGACACAGATGTCAGTTAAGGTCCTACCGACCTTTACCTGCATCGGGCAACGGCGGAAAATTTAAAATACACAGTCCCGGTACTTATTGATCATAGTGTATGTTTCTTGATCTTGCTTACCGAAGCGCAAGCAAAGAGCAAACAACGAACCAAAGCATCGTCATCATCGTTTCAACGAAGATGACTCGGGATTCGCTAGTGTTTTTGTTATTGTCGATTATTGTGTGTATGCTTTTTTGTGTTGCCGATTGGTTTTGCTGCACAAATTGCTATCATATTTCCATCAATCGAATCTTTGTGTATGGCTTTTTGATGGCCAACGCTTTGATTGATTTTGAAATTTGGTGGTTGATCCCAATTTAAAATTTTTACAAATATTTTTACGTGGCGAGTTCAAAATAAAATTACTTGTTTATATTTTCACATGGTTGATTACAAGTTTGAGAATATGGGAAAACTACGAAAAAAAATTAACTGATGGCTATATTGACTTCAAAACTCGTAAAAACACTTGAAATCAAAAATAATTAGATACGTGTTTTAATTTTTTTTTAAATCGAAATCTAACGGACAAACCAAGCACTACTAAAGCACTAAATAAAGAAATAAATAATAAGACAAGTATTTTGTCATAAGAAACATGTGATTTAGGAATGCCTCCGTTTAAAAATAGTTTAAATATTCTACACCTGAATGGTTCCATGGCGAATGATGTGACCATAAATTTACAATATAAGATTTTCTTGTTTTGGTTCTTTTAAGCAATCATTATATGTGGGCAGTAAAAAAAGTTCCAAAGAACGGGACGGAAAATTATTACTAATTTATTTTTTTCTTCTACTCACATGTTACGCCGAAGTTACAGAGATTTCTGCTGTTAGTAACAGAGGGTTCTGCTGTCAATAACAGGCGGTACTACCAGCAGTACCCGCCATACAACGCGTTTGTTTGTATGAGATGTGCGTTCTATCAGTAAGCAAATAAACACATAGAGGTGTCAACTCGCAAAAATTTGCGTACCAGCGTAGTAGGTCCCATACGCACTTCGGCTATTCGAAAATATTCGCGATGACTTCGGCAAACTTCTCAATTCGGTCAGCTTCCATAATGTGCTTTATGTTGATGTGGTCAGTCGCACATCAACTGTGCGCTGTGATGATGTTACTGCTGCTGTTATGCGCCTTGCAATCAGCGCAGCAGGTCCCATACGCACTTCGGCTATTGTGTGTGTGCGTTGCCTTCACACATAATGAAATAATCAACCACCAAAAACTCCAACAAAAGCAAAAACACAATTTCACTTCAAGATTCACTGTATTCAATGAATCTTGATTTCACTTGTTCGCGCTAATTTTTTGTGTGTATACTTATTTTCGTTGACGATCGCTTTCGCTTCAACAAATTTGCTGAGAACAGCTTATCAATCTAATCGTTGCGCTGTCTGGTTGCGTGTTTTCGAATGCCTTGCGTTAACCGATTTGAAAACATTTTTCATTTTTTTTTTTTAATATAAAAATTTAAGCGAAATCTGACGTGGTTGAGTCCCCTGACCTGATTTTACTTGTATTAACATCATCAAGTTTTTATCATGAATATAAATAATTGCGACAAAAAGCGTAAAAATAACAAGAAATGCGCTATTTTCCCTGTCAAAGTTCGGCTTTTTAAATTTTCGAAAAATGAATATTTCAGAAATAAATGGATGGTTTATTGCAAGGCCTGTTCACAGTATTGAAGTTGCTCACTCTATCAAGGTTAAAATTTTTGTTCAAAAACTTGTTTTATTTGCTTGTATTTGTTTTTATTTGCTCAAAATACACTTTGTGTATATAAATTCAAGAAATAATTAAAATGAATTGGTAGGAAAACAAATGTATGCTTATTGTAAGAACTAGCGAATAGATCTTTGCTTCTTGCGTTCACAAAGTTTTAGATACACATAAACAAGTCCACTTTCAACCACAATCGGTTTGCATTCGACAAAAAACATAACCACTAAGGTCAAGAAACGGCTTATTTTGTAACAATCAACAGCAAAAATACAAATTTCTTCTCTTTCATTTTTGATTCCTTCTTGTGTTTTTTGTTACTTTTTCGCTTGAAATTTCTTTCCAAATTTTGTTCGCTATTTAGAGGTTTTCGATTGTTCACTATTTAGAGTACTCCATGTAAAAATTTGGGTGTTCACTATATCGAGGTGTTCACTATATAGGGTGTTCACTATACTCAGACACGACTATAATAGCATTAAGGCAGGAACCTAAAATTGTGAACCAACTGACGAAAGTTCATTTATAACAATTGACAATAATACATGTTTGTTGGAAGTTGACAATGAAATGCTATAAGAATTTTGCTCATCAACGGATATATTTGATGCAGAGATAGCGAAATCTTGAAATGCCTGAGGCTTTATAACAAATGAACATATGAGTGATGGCTCCCTTCGTTATTTCTTTGGTTTCATATTGATGAAAACTAGTGAAAAATTTGGCTATTATAGTTGCAAAAAGCTAATAAAAGATGAGCTTTGTAATTTACAAAGAAACGAAATGTTTATATTTTAAAAAATTTCAACTATTTTAACAGTAGTTTAAAACTAAAAGCTCTAATCGACTAATTTTTTTTTGTTTCAAAAATCTTTTGCAACACATTTTATACGTTTTTTAAGGAAACCCCTCATTCCTCCAATATAAAAAAGCTTTTGTACAATTTGTGTTTTGTACACGTAACAAAAGTAGATGAATACAAAATGTGATTTGCAGAACCATCTACTTGTCGGGAACATAAGCAATTTATATTAGATTACTTTTTAATAATTTTGCTAAGAAAAAATTGCATTTGGCTCAAAGAGCATATTGCAAGTAAACCGAAAAATAAAATAAAAATACTAAAGAACACATAAAACTACTAAATACTAAATATTTTAAGAAAATGATAATAATAATAAATCATATGTTGCTATTAATATATGAATTTAAAAATTTATCGGTATGAATTTTATTAGGCCAGAAGGCAACGCAGTCTACATGAATGCCAACATTGCATAGTAGAAATTCATGGTTTTGGTTTTTTATCAATAGGAACACACACTCTACTGTACGCCTTTGCGAATTCACATGGTTCATTATTCATAGCAGAACCGAAAGCCATGGAAATTCAATTTGCTTTTCATCTTGTGCAGTTGCTCGTATTGTTTTCATTCGCCTCACTGCATACACAAGCAACACGCACATTTATTTTCACACGGACACACACCCTAGCATATTAGAATTTGCAAACGGTACGCCGCACAGTGTGACGAGTGTGGCCAAAAATACAAAAAGTCGATGTTGCAAACATGATATTTTTTTTACATACATGGTGAGATAATACTCCCAATAAGACAAATCCAAAATATTTCTTTAAACAAATAATAAATGTAAGCAGGAGCCATCCACAAAGTTGAGCCTTTTCTTGGAACACATTTTTGCCAGAGCAACTCACTATTTTTATGCTAAATGTAAGTAGCATTTTTAGCTTACAGGTACTATGTATGGATACAAATTACATACCTAAAGCGGCCTTTAGACGGTCGCACATGTTTGCAATCATGTGCGATGGGGGAAATGTACGATGAGCGTTTACACGGTCACACATGTGCGCACACTTCAGTTGTCTCGCTGCTGCCAACGAAGCAACATGGTATGCGCTTTCGCATCAATTTCTTTAAATTTGCATAAAAGCACCTCTATGCTGCGTTTCTTTTAATTTTTATTTTTATAATCTTCACCTTTTACTTCTCAGTTCGGGATTGTGTCTATACACCTCAAAGAACTCCTTCCACAATATTTCATTTTTTTGCCATCCGCACTGCTCGCTGTCCACCGATCGAATGAAAAAATGCACTATGTGTGTCACACAGCCGTTTACACGGTCGCACATGTGCGTCGCGCCGACAGAGAAATCAAAACATTTTGAAAACCGTCGCACATGTCCGACGACACGAATTTCTTGCGTTTACACGGTCATTCTTCTCGTCACGCCGCACATGATTGCGGACATGTGCGACCGTCTAAAGGCCGCTTAAGAAAAATATAGTTTGGGCAAGTAGGTGCTACTTTTTTATTTTGTTTTGATCAGCATATGCGGCCTGGCTCACGAAATGTGAGAAAAATTGCTAACTTTGGGAGACGATAAAAAGAAAACGTCTCAATGCATCTCTGCAATGATTAGTGCAAAACAAAGCCACAAGTATGACCTTTCAAATAAAAAGGGCGTCGACCTGCGTCCCCACCTAAAATTTTACTTCTTGTAGTGGCACCTACAGTAAAAAATTGTGATTTTTCGAAGTATGGCTTGGGACGCACAATGAAAACTGCGGCAAAACAGCTGTTACAATGGTGAGCTATATAAAAGACAAGGTGGGAACTTTGTTCGTATCTTCAAAAGTAGGCAGAATGTCACGCCCACTTTAAAAATTTAAATATTTATACCAAAATATGGTATCACAAGCTGAAAAAATTAATACACGAATTCATGAAGGAAAACTTTTGGCCACTTAATAAATATTCTCCAGCTGCCACGCCCACTTTTAAGGTTTAAAGAAGCTTAAAAAAATAAAATCACGTCGTAGAACGGTATTGTAAACAGCATTTTAAAAATACAGTTGTAGTTGTAGTAAAATGCGAATATTTTTGAAAGTGGGCGTGGCAGACCACCCATTTTTAGTGTGAGCTTTTTTGTCATTATTTTAAGCACAAATACAAATTACATAATTCTATCACTAATATTAAGCAAGTTATTTCAATATTTCAGTTCCTTTCGTAAGGGGGGTGGGCGTGGCAGTGGTCCAATTTATATGATTTTTTGCAAATTTCTTAATTTTGACCCCGAAAATGATCTCACCAAGTTTCATCGAGATACGACAACGCTAAGTATTTTTGACCACAGCTTATATGGGATTGCGACACTGTGCGCCGCGGCGCGCCGTCTCGTGACCGGCAGCACAGTACAGCTCGCAATTGATGTTGGCAAAGAATCAGTGTTGCCAGATGCCTGAAATGACTTTCTCCTAAATCTTAAAAAAATATTGAAATTTTCTCCCAAAAGTTAAAAAAATCTCCTAAAATTGTTGTCATTTTTTAAAGGAATTAATCTTCTCGTAAAAAATAAAAATATTTGAGTAAAAATTTTTTATTGCAACCTTTTTGATTCAACTTCAGCCAGATCAGGAGATTTCCTCCTAGATTTAGGAGATTCTTGGCCTCTTAGGAGAATTTTTAGGAGGTAAAATTGTTTAGGAGAAAGTTTAGGAGATTTATATTTTATGTTAGGGGATTTTTCGGATCCTTAGTGGATTTTTGGGAGACTTACGTCGTTATCAGTATGATAAGTATTGGGAACACTGGAACAAAACATATTTTTGTAACTATTATAATAGTCAATGCACCATTTTGTGTTAAAAATTTGTAAGCTTACAAAATGTAAGCTCGTTTTATCTCATTCTCACTTATTGCTGTCACAATGAAATCCCGCTAAAAATGGCCTTTTTTTGGTTTGTTTTTCTTAAGTTTTTATTGTTAAGCTGAAGATGAATCAAAAAAGGTTGCATTAAAAACAATCATATTGTAACGATGAGCCAGTCTGTCGTGGTGCAAAGCAACCCTGCCGCTACGTGCCGTGCCATAACCCAATCTGGCAACGACGGCCGCGATAGTAACTTTTAGCCCAACCTGGCAACGATGGTCGCGGTCATCAGGGAAACTTCTAGTCCAATCTGGCAACGTACGAGAACGATCTGCGCGACGGCCGGACAGAGTATAAAAGGTGGCCAGATGCGGTACAGCGAGTCAGTCTGGTTTTGACAAGTGAAGTTGCCACACGGAATAATCAAGCAAATACTTAAGTGTACGAACAGTAAAGTGTAAACTGTGAATAATAAAGTGACTGTTGGTGTATTTTATTGTCTGCGTTTAAGAAACTGACTGTGTTTTATTTTCAAATCACACAATCCAGAGATACGTGACAGCCCACTAGACTTAATATTCGTAACATTTGGTGTCAGAAGTGGGATTGTAGAAAATTGAAAATAAACGAAAAGTAACAAAACAAAAAAAAAAAATAAAAGTATAACAGCACGGACATGGTTAAACTCGAGCTGCTGAAGGTGGACCAGCTGAAGAAGGAGCTGGCTGCCTGGAATTTGCCGACTGCTGGCGGGAAAGTGGAGTTGCAGCTGCGCTTGCGAGAGGCGTGTGAATCACGAGGCATCGATTGGGCTGCACACGAGTTCGGAACGCAGGAACAAGAGGCGTCGGCCAAAGTGGAGGAATCGCCTGCGGGTGCTGCGTCGATCCAAAGTACGGCTGCACCGGCTGGACCACTACAAGCATTAGACATGAGCCAGCTAATGAGTGCAATAAAAGGCATGTTCGAGACTTCCAATCGTGAAATGTCGGCGCAGATGGCAGCGAAAATGGAAACTGCAAATCAAGAGATGGCAGCGAAAATGGAAACTGCAAATCAAGAGATGGCAGCGAAAATGGAAACTGCAAATCAAGAGATGGCAGCGAAAATGGAAACGGCGACCCATGAAATATCGGCGCAAGTGTCGGAGCGAATGGAAGTCAAGCTTCAGGAAAGCTCTGCGCGCTTGGAGCAGAAGGTAGAGGAAATCTCCAATAGGCTGAACGGGAAAGTTGAGCATCTTGAGACGCGCATGGACAATTGGGACAAACGAGTTGACAACCTGGATGAGTCCTTGAACAAACGAGTTGACAGTCTGGAAGATTCGATGCATAGAAAGATAGACGAACGACTTCGAGAGGTACAGCCACGAGAATGTTTGCCACCGGTTCAGGACGGTTTTGCTGGCAGAACAGAAGTGCCTACTTATGATGGTGCTGCGCCGTTCGATACATTTAAATTGCAATTCGACTTGGCTGCTTTGGAAAATCAGTGGACAGATATCAGGAAAGGACGGAGGTTGGCACTGGCGCTGAAAGGTCCTGCGGCCGAGGTGATCAAATCAGTTCCAGAATGTTTAAGAAGTGATTACGGTGCCATCATGAGAGCGTTGGCAGCGAAGTATAGCAACGAGCACAACCATGCGCTATACTACTGTGAGCTGAAGAACCGCAAGCAAAGGGCCAACGAGGCGCTGCAGACATATGCAGCAGACACTGAGCGGCTCGTACAGTTGTGCTACCCGAAATTTGGTGCTGATGATCTCGAGAGGATGAAGATCGAGTCGTTTATTGAAGGTCTTCATGATCCAGAAACACGTCGCAGTGCGTTGATGATGGGCAAGCCGACATTTAAGGAGACGGTAACCAGCGCGATGACATATGAAGCGGCATGGATTGGGAGCACTCGGTATGCACCTGCAAGGATACGCCAGATTCAGGCGGACAACGACATTCCGATCCAGGCCATAAGCTCTGAGATACCGGACAGGCCACGGGTGGTCTCCTCTAAAGTTGTTTGCTGGGTATGTGGCAAGCAGGGCCACATATCACGAGACTGCCGCCAACGAAAGAGGCGTTCCCGTTCCCGATCGCAATCGCCTGAAGCAAGGAATGCTGACAATCGAGGCTCAGCCAACAAGCGCAGGGCTGAGGACGGCGAGTCGTTAAACTAAAACGGGTCAGCCCAAAGGGGCGTGAGCTGATCCCCACAATCTGCCGCCCCACCGTCCTTGTCTCACAGCTGAAACGACAGCCCAGCAGCTTGACAATTGAAGGAAGGATGGATGGAAAGTTGTTCGTGTTGACACTGGATACTGGAGCGTCATATTCGATCATAAAGAGGAAGCTGCTGAAGAACTGGGAACCGCTGCATGGCATACAGCTGCGGACTGCGACTGGCGAGCGCGCGCCGGTAAGAGGGAAAAGTTACAAAAACGATTGCTATCGGCACCAGCAGCCTGGAACATGAGTTCATCGTCGCGGATATAATGGACGACGTGATTATCGGCGTGGATTTCATGATTAGACACGGTTTTACGCTGGACCTGAAGGAAAATGTGCTGAGATATGCCAACGTTGAATTCCCGCTGCACACCGGCTATGAGCGAAGCGTGGCGGTAAGGAAGGTTTTATCGTGTCAACACAGGAGGATACCAGCGAATTCTGAGGCGATTGTGTGGGCAAAGGTGGACGAGGACGATGGGACGAGTCGGCTGTGGGTAGTAGAAGCACCGAAACAAGGACACGACAACATCATCATCGGACGTACATTAGTGGAACCTAAAAATGGAAGGATACCAGTCAGAATACTGAACCCCCTGAATGCACCCAGATATGTCGGAAAAGATGAGGTAATTGGCGAGTGTAAGGAAGCTGTAGCAGTGGTCAATTGCGAGAGTAGCCCGCCTGGAGGTAATGAGAAGAGCGGGTTTAACATGGACGCCATACCGCAGGAGAACCAGTGGAGCAGCGAGTTGTCGGCCAAGCAGAAACAGAAGGCGAGGTCACTCCTGCAGCACTATGGGTCAATATTTGCGGCGGAAGCAGGCGGAAGAACAGCCATAGTGAAGCACAACATCGACACCGGAAGTGCAAAACCGATTCGCCAACCGCCAAGACGAGTTCCTCTGGCCAAGAGGGAAGAGGTCGCAAATTTGATCGAAAACATGCAGAAAGACAAGGTCATAGAGCCTTCTTCGGGCCCCTGGTGCTCGCCGGTCGTGCTAGTCAAGAAAAAAGATGGCAGTACCCGGTTTTGTGTGGACTATCGGAAGCTCAATGATGTGATTCGCGAACATAGCCAGCAGCTTGCACAAACTGACGAAAAAGAGCCAAGCTTTCAAGTGGAGCGAGGAGCAGGAACAGGCTTTTGCACGTCTGAAGGAAAAACTGTGCAGTGCTCCAATTCTGGCCTTCCCCGTGCCTGGGGAGATGTTTGTGCTGGATACAGATGCAAGCGGGAATAGTATTGGCGGTGTGCTATCACAGATAATAGACGGCCAGGAACAAGTGATAGCGTACTACAGTAGGGTTCTATCGAAACCGGAACGCAACTACTGTGTGACACGGAGAGAACTGCTGGCGGTATTGGACTGCGTAAAACACTTCCACAAATATCTGTATGGACAAAGGTTTCGCCTGCGCACAGATCATGCGGCATTGAGATGGCTCCTGAACTTTAAAGATCCTGAAGGGCAATTGGCGCGGTGGATCGAGCGACTGCAGAGCTACGACTACACGATAGAACATCGCAAGGGCAGTAGCCATGGAAATGCCGATGCTTTGTCACGCCGTCCGTGCCAAGTCGAATGCAGGCAGTGCTCACGAGCCGAGAGCAAAGAGCAGATAGTGGACGTCCGGTTGATAAGCGTTATGCCAGAGGAAGAGTGGTCTGCGGAGAGGCTACAAAAGGACCAGCGCGTGGATGCGGATCTTGCAAAAATCGTCGAAGGCAAGGAGCAAGGCGCACGTCCAGACTGGCAGGAGATGGCTGGTGGAAGCCCGATCGCTAAGGCTTACTGGGCACAGTGGAAAAGTCTGCGGCTGAAGGAAGGCTGCCTGTACCGCGAATGGGAGAGCGCGGATGGTCGTACCAGCAACCCTCTAATGGTAGTGCCGAAAACCAGAATCAACGAGGTCATCGGGGCATACCATAGCGACTCCAGTGGAGGGCACCTAGGCATCACCAAAACCGTCGCCAAAATAAAAAGACGATTCTACTGGGTAGGATGTCAGGAGTCTGTAGCCGAGTGGATTAAGAGCTGCGACCGATGTTCAGCCGCGAAAGGGCCGACAAGAAAATCTCGAGGCCGCATGCAGCAGTACAACGTGGGAGCGCCCTTCGAGCGGATTGCTATGGACGTCGCCGGCCCATTCCCAACTAGCACCCAAGGCAACAAATATGTGCTGGTCGTAATGGATTACTTCAGCAAATGGCCCGAAGTGTACCCTATTCCTAACCAGGAGGCCACCACGATCTCGGAAAAGCTGGTAAACAACTGGGTAGCCAGGTTCGGAGTTCCGTTGGAGTTGCACTCAGATCAAGGCCGGAATTTTGAGTCTGCGGTATTCAAGGAAGTGTGTGAGCTGCTGGGGATAAAGAAAACGCGTACCACTCCTTTGCACCCACAGTCCGACGGCATGGTGGAACGCTTTAACCGGACACTGGAGGAATACCTGCGGAAAGTGGTAGGCAGGAATCAAAAGGATTGGGACACGCACATCCCCCTGTTCCTGATGGCGTATAGGTCAGCCCCGCACGACACGACATCACTCACTCCAGCCCGAGCAGTGTTCGGCACAGAGTTGCGGTTACCCGCTGACTTGAAGTTCGGGGTAGTCAGCACGACGGGAGGCGCTAAGACGGACTACGTGGCCAATAAGCGGGCGGAACTGGAGGAAATTCACCAGTTTATAAGGAGCCGCACCAAACTGGTCAGCGATAAGGTGAAAGCCAGATACGATCTACGGGCCAACTCAGCAGGGTTCCAGAAAGGCGATTTGGTAATGCTCTACAACCCGCAGCGGAGGAAAGGTTTGTCTCCGAAACTCCAAGCGTCATGGGAAGGACCTTACGAAGTCGTGACTAGGATTAACGACGTGGTATACCGGATTCAACGTTGCAGCAATAGAGGCGCTAAGCTGAAGGTAGTCCATTTGGAGCGCCTGGCGCCTCATCACAGCGGAGCCTCGGCACTTGTTCGGGACGAACAAGTCTAAGTGGTGGGCAGTGTAACGATGAGCCAGTCTGTCGCGGTGCAAAGCAACCCTGCCGCTACGTGCCGTGCCATAACCCAATCTGGCAACGACGGCCGCGATAGTAACTTTTAGCCCAACCTGGCAACGATGGTCGCGGTCATCAGGGAAACTTCTAGTCCAATCTGGCAACGTACGAGAACGATCTGCGCGACGGCCGGACAGAGTATAAAAGGTGGCCAGATGCGGTACAGCGAGTCAGTCTGGTTTTGACAAGTGAAGTTGCCACACGGAATAATCAAGCAAATACTTAAGTGTACGAACAGTAAAGTGTAAACTGTGAATAATAAAGTGACTGTTGGTGTATTTTATTGTCTGCGTTTAAGAAACTGACTGTGTTTTATTTTCAAATCACACAATCCAGAGATACGTGACAGCCCACTAGACTTAATATTCGTAACAATATATATTATTACGAATACTACGTCTAGTGGGCTGTTATGTATCACTGGATTGTGCAATTTGAAAATGAAACAACTTTAATTATTCCAACGCAGCCAATTCAAAACCAATAGTCACTTTATTATTCACAGTTTTACACTTTACTGTTCGTACACTTAAGTATTTGCTTAGTTACTCCGTGTGGCAAATTCACTTGTCAAAACCAGACTGACTCGCTGCGCCGCATCCGGCTGCCTTTTATACCCGTCCGGCCATCGCGCAGATCGTTCTCGCACATTCCCGAGTGGACTAAAGGTTTCCATGATGATCGCGACCATCGTTGCCAGATTGGACTAAAAGTTATTATCGCGGCCGTCGTTGCCAGATTGAATTATAGCACGGCGCGAAGCGGCAGGGTTGCTTTGCACAGCGACAGACTGTCTTATCGTTACACTGCCCACCACTTAGACTTGTTCGTCCCGAACCAGTGATGTTAACTGTAGGGAAAATTCCCTACATGTAGGGAATTTTAGCGAAAATTGTTTGCGCAGGGAAAAAAGGACAGATTTTGGCTTAAATGCAGAATACCACACCCTCTTGTCGGCCTCGATAGCTCAGCGGGTAGCGCGCTGGCTTCTCATACCGAGCGCCCCAGGTTCGATTCCTGGCTTGGGCTGGAAAAAACGCTCATTTACTTCTATCGCTATCCACATGAAGGAAATGAGAATTACAAGAATCGCACAAGTGCGCTCTTGGCAGGCAATGGCAAAACCTCCAAGTGTGAAAGAAAAAAAACTGAAAACTTTGCCCCGGAAACATTCACAGAGGGCGTGGTCCGCCCCCAAAGTCCCAGTTATATATCCGAATTTCTCAATAAATAATCAACCGATTCTAACGATATAGGTGTCATATGAAAAGTATTTTCTTTTTCTTTCGATTAATGTAGAACATTAGATATGTAATTTGTAGGGGAATTCTTTGTAAGGTGCCACTCTTTGTGAGGTGCCACCCCTGCTCGATTTCGATGTTCCAGCAATCCAAGAAAAAAATTCCTACTGTCATTTAAGGTATATATGTCAACATCAATTCTAATGTTGTTTTTGCGGGAACATACGTAATGGTACGGTCTGGGTAAATAAAAGTTTCAAATTTGGTTAAGAAAAAACATAAAAATTAAAACTGAAGGTTTTTCTTGCGGTGGAAAAGTAACCAAAAACTTGTAAAAAACTAAGGTAAATATCAGTGTTGGACTTAATTTTTAATGGTTTTTCATAATCCGAAATGATATCCGAGCATATCGTAAAAGGAACAAATTTATACAATGATTTCCAAAATGGCATAAAAATGTAAAGTGCCACTTTTTTTTCTCTGTAAGGTGCGACCCCCCTTTTTTCATTGTTTTGTGGTCCTATATCGGTATAATGACTTTTTATTGCTCGGAATCGTCATTACAATGAATTTCAAATGTTCTTAGTCGATTTTTCTCTAATTCTATCATGAGGACTAAATTAGTTCAGTTTTGTTTACAAATTTCCATACAATTATTCGTTTTATTCGTTACCATTCAATTTGCATTGTGCTTTCGGTCATTTTCTATTCAATTCAAATTGCATTCAATAATCTTTCGTAAATTTTCTAAAACATGCATTTTTGCTTGAAATTTTTACGTTTTTAGCGGTTTTGTTGTTACTTGGTGGCACTTTACATTAAAAAATTTTAGGGTGTCGATTTTGAACACTTTGGGAAATTGGCTGTAAAATTCGTAATTACGAAAAATTCAATTGAAGTGTTACCTCGGATCCTAGCCCCTTTAACCCTCTTTCGAACGGTATATTAAAATTGGCGATACGTTAGTATTCTAACGAATTATGCGCAAAAAAGCTATGGGGTGGCACCTTACAAAGAATTCCCCTACTAATAATGAGTTATAAGCGAAAATGGTTTTTTTTTTACAAAAGTTTTTTAAAAACGGATTTTTTTCTCGAGAAAATCCATTATTAAGTTATTATAAGTTTGTAACCATATTATAGCCTGTGAAATTTCCTTTACAACGAAATATAAAACATTTAGAAACTGTAATTTTGCTTTGATAATAAAATTTAAGTTGAGGTAAAAGCACCGTATTGAAAAAGCGCTTATGAAGGTTTTGCTTAAGAACGATCTTCTGCTATGAAAGGATTTGAACAAAAATACTGTGCACACCTGACTGTTGCCTGATGTGGTGGTGACTTCCATGAGGGTTATTTTTTGAGCCCCGGCCGAAGGCCGGCCACCTGGGAAAAACTTATTGCCAAGAAAAGACCAAGAGTCAAGTTACAAAAAATTAAAAAAAAATACTTAAAAACATAAAACGGTGCATTTTTATATGTCATTGTCACAGGCTATAATATGGTATAAACTTATAATAGCTTAATAACGTATTTTTTCCAGAAAAAAATCCGTTTTTAAAAAATTTTTGTAAAAAAACAAATCTTCGCTTATAACTCATTATTAGTACAAATTACATATCTAATGTTATACATTAATCGAAAGAGGAAGAAAATACCTTTTATATGACACCTATATCGTTAGAATCGGTTGATTATTTATTGAGAAATTCGGATATATAACTGGGACTTTGGGGGCGGACCACGCCCTCTGTGAATGTTTCCGGGGCAAAATTTTAAGTTTGTTAGAATAAGAAAATGCCCCTCTTTCCGACAAAAAAAAAAAAATTGTTTAAGAGGGTGTAGTATTCTGCACTTTTTCCCAGATTTTTTCAAATTCACTAAATGTAGGGAATTTTCAAACAACCCTGGTTATGGAAAATTTTGAAGTCAAATTAGTCAAACTAAAAATTTTAACGATCAAATGTTGTTTCCCAATTTGTCAAAGTTGGCCAAATATGTTTCGGCACTACCACATTCTAATGCAGACTCTGAAAGAATATTTTCGAACAAAAAAGGAGCACATCAAGCCATGATAATTGGACTTCAATTTGTATAATTCGCTCTTACTTAGAAGACGAAGATATCACCTGTGTAAATTTTCAATGTAAAGAACAGCACTTTAAGAAAATGGCATACACTGAGTAGTATGACCATAAATAATTAGTCTTAGTGTAATTTTTGTACTGATTTTTTTAATGTGATAAAATGGTATCTCAGTGCAAAGCACAATTTTTTCTATGTTGTTATGTTTCCATGTTTTAAATCGTATCGCAGTACAAAGCACAACTTTGTTTTGTTGTTTTCATGTTGCAAATGAATTAAAAGAAGAATTAATAAATGTTATAGTTTTTACTTTTGCGACTTTTATTCACAAAAAATTAAAAAAACCTTAAATATTAAAAAATACTTGGAAAATAAGTGTAGGGAGTTTCGTAGGGAAAATTGCTGGACAGCGTAGGGAAAAGTAGGGATTTTTTTCAAGTCGCGTAGGGATTTTAAAAAAAAGTTAACATCACTGTCCCGAACAAGTGCCGAGGCTCCGCTGTGATGGGGCGCCAGACGCTCCAAATGGACTACCTTCAGCTTAGCGCCTCTATTGCTGCAACGTTGAATCCGGTATACCACGTCGTTAATCCTAGTCACGACTTCGTACGGTCCTTCCCATGACGCTTGAAGTTTCGGAGACAAACCTTTCCTCCGCTGCGGGTTGTAGAGCATTACCAAATCGCCTTCTTGGAACCCTGCTGAGTTGGCCCGTAGATCGTATCTGGCTTTCGCCTTATCGCTGACCAGTTTGGTGCGGCCCCTTAAAAATTGGTGAAGTTCCTCCAGTTCCGCCCGCTTATTGACCACGTAGTCCGTCTAAGCGCCTCCCGTTGTGCCGACTACCCCGAACTTCAAGTCAGCGGCTAACCGCAACTCTGTGCCGAACACTGCCCGGGCTGGAGTGAGTGATGTCGTGTCGTGCGGGGCTGACCTATACGCCATCAGGAACAGGGGCATATGCGTGTCCCAATCCTTTTGATTCCTGCCTACCACTTTCCGCAGGTATTCCTCCAGTGTCCGGTTAAAGCGTTCCACCATGCCGTCGGACTGTGGGTGCAAAGGAGTGGTACGCGTTGTCTTTATCCCCAGCAGCTCACACACTTCCTTGAATACCGCAGACTCGAAATTCCGGCCTTGATCTGAGTGCAACTCCAACGGAACTCCGAACCTGGCTACCCAGTTGTTTACCAGCTTTTCCGAGATCGTAGTAGCCTCGTGGTTAGGAATAAGGTACACTTCGGGCCATTTGCTGAAGTAATCCATTACCACCAGCACATCTTTGTTGCCTTGAGTGCTAGTTGGGAATGGGCCGGCGACGTCCATAGCAATCCGCTCGAAGGGCGCTCCCACGTTGTACTGCTGCATGCTGCCTCGGCCCTTTCGCGGCTGAACATCGGTCGCAGCTTAATCCACTCGGCTACAGATTCCTGACATCCTACCCAGTAGAATCGTCTTTTTATTTTGGCGACGGTTTTGGTGATGCCCAGGTGCCCTCCACTGGAGTCGTTATGGTATGCCTCGATGACCTCGTTGATTCTGCATTTCGGCACAACCATTGGGGAGTAGCTGGTCCGGCCATCCGCGCTCTCCCATTCACGGTACAGGCATCCTTCTTTCAGCTGCAGACTTTTTCACTGGGCCTAGTAAGCCTTAGCGATCGGGTTTCCACCGGCCATCTCCTGCCAGTCCGGACGTGCGCCTTGCTCCTTGCTTTCAACGATTTTGGCAAGATCCGCATCCTCACGTTGGCCCTTTTGTAGCCTCTCCGCAGACCACTCTTCCTCTGGCATAACGCTTATCGATCGAACATCCACAACGCACTGCGACGTGTCTCTGGGTCATGAAGACCTTCAATAAATGACTCAATCTTCATGCTCTCGAGGTTATCAGCGCCGAATTTCGGGTAGCACAACCGTGCGAGCCGCTCAATGTCCGCTGCATATGTCTGCAGCGCCTCGTTGGCCCTTTGTCTACGGCTCTTCAGCTCGCAGTAATACAGCATTTTGTTGTGCTTGTCACTGTATCTGGCTTCCAGCGCCCTTATGACGGTTTCGTAATCACCTCTTAAACATTCTGGAACTGATTTGATTACCTCAGCCGCAGGACTTTTCAGAGCCAGTATCAGTCTCCGACCTTTCCTAACATCGGTCCACTGACTCTCCAAAGCAGCCATCTCGAATTGTAGTTTAAATGTGTCAAACGACGTAGTACCATCATAGGTAGGCACTTCTATGGCGAAACTTTCCTCAACTGACGGCACCCTTGCTCGCAGCTGTACCTCTCGAAGCCGTTCGTCTATCTTTCTGTGCATCGAATCTTCCAGACTGTCAACTCGTTTGTTCAAGGACTCATCCAGGTTGTCAACTCGTCTGTTCAGGGAATCATCTAGGTCGTCGACTCGTTCATCCAAGTGCTCTACCCGCGTCTCCAGATGCTCGACTTTCCCATTAACCCTGTCTGAGATTTCCCCCACTTTCTGCTCCAAGCGCGCAGAATTTTCCTGAAGCTTGCTGGACAACTCCCGATTTGCATTTTCAAGTTTTGCTGACATTTCCCGATTTGCAGTCTCGACTTTTGCCGAAATTTCGAGATTCGTAGTTTCCAGCTTCGCTGCCATTTCTCGATTCGCTGTTTCCATTTGCACCGACATGCCTTTGAGTGCAGACATTAGTTGGCTCATGTCCAACGCTTGTATTGGTGCAGCCGCTGCAGCTGTACTCTGTAGCGAAGCAGCACCAGCAGGCGACTCCTCCACCTTGGCCGACGCCTCTAGTTCTTGCGCTCCGAACTCGTGCACAGTCCAATCGACGCCTCGTGCCTCACATGCTTCTCGCAAGCGCAACTGCAACTCCACCTTTCCGCCAGCAGTCGGCAAATTCCAGGCAGCCAGGCAGCTAATTTTATTTATTTATTTGTTTACTTTCAATATTCCACAATCCCACTTCTGACACCAAATGTTACGAATACTACGTCTAGTGGGCTGTTACGTATCACTGGATTGTGCAATTTGAAAATGAAACAACTTTAATAATTCCAACGCAGCCAATTCAAAACCAACAGTCACTTTATTATTCACAGTTTTACACTTTACTGTTCGTACACTTAAGTATTTGCTTAATTACTCCGTGTGGCAACTTCACTTGTCAAAACCAGACTGACTCGCTGCGCCGCATCCGGCTGCCTTTTATACCCGTCCAGCCATCGCGCAGATCGTTCTCGCACATTCCCGAGTGGACTAAAGGTTTCCCTGATGATCGCGACCATCGTTGCCAGATTGGACTAAAAGTTATTATCGCGGCCGTCGTTGCCAGATTGAATTATAGCACGGCGCGAAGCGGCAGGGTTGCTTTGCACAGCGACAGACTGTCTTATCGTTACAATATTTGTATTGTTTTATGAGAAGTTTAATTTCTTAAAATTTAGGAGATTTTTTTAACTTTTGGAAGGAAATTTCAGTATTTCTTTAAGATTTAGGAGAAAGTAGTTTCAGGTATCTGGCAACACTGCTGGAATGTGCGAGAACGATCTGCGCGATAACCGACAGGTATAAAAGGCAGCCGGGTACGGCGCAGCAGTCAGTCTGATTTTGACTAGTGAAGGTGCCACACGGAGTAATTAAGCAAATAATTAAGTGTAAAGACAGTGAAGTGTAAAAGTGTGAAATAAAGTGATTGTTGGTTTTTATTGACTGCGTTTGGATAATTAAAGTTCTTTTATTTTCAAATTGCACAATCCAGTGATACGTAGCAGCCCACTAGAACTATTATTCGTAACAATATTCTTTGCTTGCACGCACAACATGGATGGTTGTGGGTAGCTAGGCCTTAACGCTGCGGCCCATAGAATACTTTGCATCCGTTGCGTCAAAGTGCTCAACTGAAAGTGGCGGAATGACGGAGAGACTCGACCCAATGAATGCGTAGTCAACGGATAATAAATATATTCTGTGTTTCTGTGAGTAAACAAAAATTTTGTGATTTTTTTGAGCTTTGTCAAATATTTTAATAAAAATGGCAATTGACGACGTCCTTGAGTTGGTCATAATGGTTATATTGCTGCATGAAGCGTATGATCAGCTGAAAATCATAAAAAATAAACGAAGATTTTGGGTGCGGCCGTTGTACCAAAATCGCGACACACGCGGTTTGTTTTCCTCCAGCTTTGAAGAAATGTACAAACACATGTGTGAACCGTGTGAAGAAGAATTCGCGTGGGCAGACGTGCCCTTTCGTTGCTCCGCGGTTTTTAATGTTTTTTCGTGTTTACGCGTGTGAAATATATTTATAAATGTTTAGTGTGTCGTGTAATGTCCAACGGTCGCTGCCATCGCATTGTGGCCTACCAAAATCGCGCCGCCAAACAAATAAATAATAAAATTAAATCAAACGCGTTATGCACTTGCAAATGCTAAACTGCAGTGCAAGTGCCGTCACGTTCGCTGTCCGCCACTTCGACCTCCGTCCGCGTTGTGTTGTTGCTGTGTTCTTCTTTCCCGTGTTGTCGTTTTCCTCCGTCCGTTTTCAGTAGCGCTACATGCGGTCCTGTTCGACACTGAGAAATTGACTGCTCTGTGGTAAAGGCATAACACTTACTGCAGGGCAACATCAATTTTTCAGTGCCTCAGATCGCATTTCCGACTGCTTTCCTTGTCCTTTAACCCACCCGGATCATGGTGCTGGATCCATTTCGCATAGGCTTCTGCAACGTGCGCGGGCTCAGGGCGAACTTTTTCGCTGTATACGTTTTCGTTAACCTCCACAAACCCCATGTAATGGCACTAGGTGAGACCCAGGTATGTGAGGATGCAGATCCACTGGATTCCCACATCCCAGGGTACCACTTACTGCCATTATTCTCTCCTCACAGGGGTCTTGCCCTTTATGTGTGCAGTAATGTTGCGTACCAGTGCCAGCAACAATTATACACGACGGATGCCGAATTTAGCTCCATGTGGGTTAAATTCAATATCCAGTCGCACATTCTGCACTTCTGCTTTCTGTATAGAAACCCGAATTCAGGGAGAGATTTTACTTACAACAAGTTTGATCTTCTCTCTGATTCTATTTCTCATATTTTGGAATCGTATCCGAATAGTGAAATTGTAGTTGCTGGTGATTTCAATATTCATAATTCCAATTGGCTACGCCATTCCAGCCACACAACTCCTGAAGGCTTATTTGTCGAGCTCTTTGCCGAGTCTAATAACTTGACTCAATTAGTGCATGAACCAACGCATATCCCCTGCGTTGCGGGGCAAGCTCTCAATACTCTAGACCTTTTTCTCACTTCACATCATGAAAAATATGATGTTGAAATGCACGCACCTCTTGGAAACTCGGACCATTGTACCATTTTGGCGTCTTTCTCATACTCTTCTATCCGCAATGCTTCGCTCTTAGCCCCGAAGCGCCTAGTGTGGATGTATGATAAAGCTAACTGGAGTGGACTTAATGAATTTTTCGCACACTTCAATTGGAAATTGTGTTTTTTTGATAGAAACATAAATGCCGCAGCCAAAATGGTCGAAGAAATTGTATTATTGGGAATGCGGTCCTTCATCCCTAATAAGATAATTTGCATTAAACCTAAGGACAATCTCTGGTTTAATGAGACATGCAGAATTGCTGTCAGGTCTAAAGAGGAAGCTTTCAGAGCATGCTAGGCAAATAAAAATGCCGCCACTGAACAGCTGCGTAAACCGGCTAGAAATCGATGCAATGCCATCCTAAGGCGCCACAAGTTTCTGAACGAACAGCGCCAAAGGAAAAACGTTCTTCAATGCCAGCGTGGTAGTAAGAACTTTTGGTCATTCGTTAAGAAGGTGAAGAACCAAACATCATCTTCAATTCCAACTCTTCTTAACAATGATCAAATCATCACTCACTCGGTTGATAAAGCTAACTTGGTGGCTAAAACTTTCGCAGAGGATTCCTCTCTGCCCCCCAGCGATCAACCACTACCTGTAGTCGAGAACGTATTGTTACGAATACTAAGTCTAGTGGGCTGTTACCTATCACTGGATTATGCAATTTGAAAATAAGACAACTTTAATTATCCCAACGCAGTCAATAAAAACGAACAATCACTTTATTTCACACTTTTACACTTCACTGTCTTTACACTTAATTATTTGCTTAATTACTCCGTGTGGCAACTTCACTTGTCAAAACCAGACTCCCTCGCTGCGCCGCATCCGGCTGCCTTTTATACCTCTCAGGCCATCGCGCAGATCGTTCCCGCACATTCCGGAGTGGACAAAAAGTTTCCATCATTGCCAGGTTGGACTAAAAGTTATTATCGCGGCTGTCGTTGCCAGATTGGACTAAAAGTTACCATCGCGGCCGTCGTTGCCAGATTGGGTTATAGCACGGCACGTAGCGGCAGGGTTGCTTTGCACAGCGACAGACTGTCTTATCGTTACACTGCCCACCACTTAGACTTGTTCGTCCCGAACAAGTGCCGAGGCTCCGCTGTGATGACGCGCCAGGCGCTCCAAATGGACTACCTTCAGCTTAGCGCCTCTATTGCTGCAAAGTTGAATTCTGTATACCACGTCGTTTATCCTAGTCACGACTTGGTAAGGTCCTTCCCATGACGCTTGAAGTTTCGGAGACAAACCTTTCCTCCGCTGCGGGTTGTAGAGCATTACCAGATCGCCTTCTTGGAACCCTACGGAGTTGGCCCGTAGATCATGTCTGGCTTTCGCCTTATCGCTGACCAGTTTGGTGCGGCTCCTTATAAACTGGTGAATTTCCTCCAGTTCCGTTCGGTTATTGACCACGTAGTCCGTCTTAGCGCCTCCCGTTGTGCTGACTACCCCGAACGGGGTAGTCAGCACAACGAAGTCAGCGGGTAACCGCAACTCTGTGCCGAACACTGCTCGGGCTGGAGTGAGTGATGTCGTGTCGTGCGGGGCTGACCTATACGCCATCAGGAACAGGGGGATATACGTGTCCCAATCCTTTTGATTCCTGCCTACCACTTTCCGCATGTATTCCTCCAGTGTCCGGTTAAAGCGTTCCACCATGCCGTCGGACTGTGGGTGCAAGGGCGTGGTACGAGTTTTCTTTATCCCCAGCAGCTCACACACTTCCTTGAATACCGCAGACTCGAAATTCCGGCCTTGATCTGAGTGCAACTCCAACGGAACTCCGAACCTGGCTACCCAGTTGTTTACCAGCTTTTCCGAGATCGTAGTGGCCTCGTGGTTAGGAATAGGGTACACTTCGGGCCATTTGCTGAAATAATCCATTACCACTAACACATATTTGTTGCCTTGAGTGCTAGTTGGGAATGGGCCGGCGGCGTCCATAGCAATCCGCTCGAAGGGCGCTCCCACGTTGTACTGCTGCATGCGGCCTCGAGATTTTCTTGTCGGCCTTTTCGCGGCTGAACATCGGTCGCAGCTCTTAATCCACTCGGCTACAGACTCCTGACATCCTACCCAGTAGAATCGTCTTTTTATTTTGGCGACGGTTTTGGTGATGCCCAGGTGCCCTCCACTGGAGTCGTTATGGTATGCCTCGATGACCTCGTTGATTCTGCATTCCGGCACTACCATTAGGGGGTTGCTGGTCCGACCAGCCGCGCTCTCCCATTCGCGGTACAGGCAGCCTTCCTTCAGCCGCAGACTTTTCCACTGTGCCCAATAAGCCGTAGCGATCGGGCTTTCACCGGCCATCTCCTGCCAGTCTGGACGTGCGCCTTGCTCCTTGCCTTCGACGATTTTTGCAAGATCCGCATCCTCACGCTGGTCTTTTTGTATCCTCTCCGCAGACCACTCTTCCTCTGGCATGACGCTTACCAACCGGACGTCCACTATCTGTTCTTTGCTTTCGGCTCGCGAGCACTGCCTGCATTCGGCTTTGCACGGACGGCGTGACAAGGCATCGGCATTTCCATGGCTACTGCCCTTGCGATGCTCTATCGTGTAGTCGTAGCTCTGCAGTCGTTCGATCCACCGCGACAATTGCCCTTCAGGATCTTTAAAGTTCAGGAGTCATTTCAATGCCGCATGATCTGTGCGCAGGCGAAACCTTTGTCCATACAGATATTTGTGGAAGTGTTTTACGCAGTCCAATACCGCCAGCGGTTCTCTCCGTGTCACACAGTAGTTGCGTTCCGGTTTCGATAGAACCCTACTGTAGTACGCTATCACTTGTTCCTGGCCGCCTATTATCTGTGGTAGCACACCGCCAATACTATTCCCGCTTGCATCTGTATCCAGCACAAACATCTCCCCAGGCACGGGGAAGGCCAGAATTGGAGCACTGCACAGTTTTTCCTTCAGACGTACAAAAGCCTGTTCCTGAGCCTCGTATCACTCGAAAGCTTGGCCCTTTTTCGTCAGTTTGCGCAGGCTGCTGGCTATGTTCGCGAATCCCGGAACAAATCGGCGGTAGTATGTACACAGGCCCAGGAAACTGCGGAGTTCGTGAGATTGCGTGGCCGGGGCCACTCCTTCGCCGCCGTGATTTTGCCGTCATCCGTATGTACTCCGCGGGCGGAAACCATATGACCCAGATACTTGACCTCCTTTTGGAACAGCGAGCACTTCTTTGGGTTGAGTTTAAGCCCGGCTTTTTGTATCCGCTCGAATACCTCCTTCAGCTTTCCCAGGTGGTCGTCGAAGCTTTTACCCATCACGATTATGTCGTCGAGGTACACCAGGCACGTCCGCCAATGCAGCCCTTTTAGCACGAGTTCCATTAGCCGCTCGAATGTCGCTGGTGCGTTGCAGAGTCCAAACGGCATGACGGTGAACTGTCACAAACCATCGCCAACACTGAAAGCCGTTTTCTCCTTGTCCTTGTCTGCAAGCTCTACCTGCCAATAGCCGCTGCGTAAGTCGAGCGTGGAGAACCATTGTGTACCCGACAGTGTGTCCAGGGTGTCATCGATCCGAGGTAGTGGATAACTGTCCTTCTTGGTCACATCATTGAGCTTCCGATAATCCACACAAAATCGGGTACTGCCATCCTTTTTCTTGACTAGCACGACCGGCGAGCACCAGGGGCCCGAAGAAGGCTTTATGACCTTTTCTTTCTGCATGCTTTCGATCAAATTTGTGACCTCTTCCCTCTTGGCCAGAGGAACTCGTCTTGGCGTTTGGCGAATCGGTTTTGGACTTCCGGTGTCGATGTTGTGCTTCCCTATGGCTGTTCTTCCGCCTGCTTCTGCCGCAAATATTGACCCATAGTGCTGCAGGAGTGACCTCGTCTTCTGTTTCTGCTTGGCCGTCAACTCGCTGCTCCACTGGTTCTCTTGCGGTATGGCGTCCATGTTAAAACCGCTCTTCTTATTACCTCCAGGCGGGCTACTCTCGCAATTGACCACTGCTACAGCTTCCTTACACTCGCCAATCACCTTATCTTTCCCGACATATCTGGGTGCATTCAGGGGGTTCAGTATTCTGACTGGTATTCTGCCATTTTTGGGTTCCACTAATGTACGTTCGATGATGATGTTGTCGTGTCCTTGTTTCGGTGCTTCTACTACCCACAGCCGACTCGTCCCATCGTCCTCGTCCACCTTTGTTCACACAATCGCCTCAGAATTCGCTGGTGTCCTCCTGTGTTGACACGACACAACCTTCCTTACCGCCACGCTCATAGCCGGTGTGCAGCGGGAATTCAACGTTGGCATTAGAGTCCGACCGATACCGAATTTTTTGGCCGATGCCGATGCCGATCAATCAGCTTCGGCCAATTCTCAGGCCGATGCCGATTAATCGGTCAAACGGCCGAAAATCGGCCGATGCCGATTCCATAGAAAAAAAAACACGAATGAATTCTTTCAATATCACAGCTTATTTTATAAAACAACAAAAGGAACTATTACATATATAGTACATTTCATCACATTCATCACAAATTAACAAACGAGAAAATAAACAACTAAAAACTAAATAAAATTACAAGAAAATTCAGAATTTAAATACATTAAACTAAAGTTTCCCCCAAATTTATAACACATAAAAGTAATATTTCATGAAAATTGCTCATTCTATTGGCACAAGCAATTAACAAAAGACCCAATAGCCAATATAGCTGAACACGGTGTTGATGTAGCAAAAATAGATTAAAAATATCTGTAAAATATTGTCCCCTTAAATATTTGTCATAAAGTTCAAACAAATCTAAGGAGAAACCCCCTAATCAGGCAACACTGGGTTGCAACGTATAATAAAAATGTAATAAATATACAAAGCGAGATATGAAAAAGAAAGACAGTGCGATTCAGCTGCAAATAAAAACAAACAAGAAATGAAAGCAGGAAAATCGACAAAAAAAAACCGATGTGGCATCGGCCAAAAAAAGCTGATGTGGCATCGGCCAAAAAAGGCCGAAGCCAATGCCGATTCTTTTTATTTTGGCCGATGCCGATACTAGCCGATGCCGATACCAATTTTATTAGCCGATACTAGCCGATGCCGATACTAGCCGATTAATCGGTCGGACTCTAGTGTAGTGGTACCGCGTGACCACTTATGCCAACACCATAGCGTACAAGCCAATCGGCAAGACCAACGTGCAGCGAGCGGTGCGCGCGCCACTTTGTTTGTTTACATTTGCAAGTGTCAAGTGTCGCATGCACAAGAACGCCGGCGTCACTCAAGTGGCCTGCACTTGCACAAGCGACACATGTCACAACACATGTGGGCACTTGCGCCGATCGCGCATGCAACATGACCCGACCTACCGCAGGTCAACGCAGAGCGCTAGCCCACTTTGGGAAAGTGCCGCGTTGTCAGTTTTGACCCGCGCTGTGATTGGCGCGATGCGAATGCATTGGAAATAGAGGGAGGAGCACTGGAATTGCCCCTCAGTATAACACTTTGTGAAAATAGTATTTAAGAGGCAATTTTTGAAAAATAAAGGAACTTCTCGTGCAGAGATCAAGCGACGACATTGTCTGCCTTTTCTTCTGCTTGGGAAAACATTTCGGCCTCAGTGGCTAAAAGTCTCGGCGTACTCCCGCCTGCTACAAAGGAGAAACCCGGACCCAGACGCACGTATGATCACGCTCACACTCAGAGACTATAGTTCCACCACATGGCGATCCTGCCAGGCTCAGACCGAATCTACTGATTCGCAGACTCAGTACTAATTTAGAAACACAAACAGTTTGAGAAATAAACACCGATCCTGCAACCCACAAAATTCAGCAAACACAACCCAGAGAACACAGCCGACCAAACCTGCAACAGACTAAGCTGCCGACCAAACCTGAAACAGGCTAACCCGCCGATTTCACCAACACCAATCCCGCAAACACGAACTGACCAACACTGGTCCCAACTGAAAAACATTTCCGATGACAATGGCACCGACCACCATCTCATGGACCACCACGATGACCCGTTCCAAACCCCATCGCAACCGCCCAGCAAAGGTTCTATGTAAAAATCGTCACCACAGGAAATCAACTAAGCTGCCGCCAGATCCAAGAAAATTTCACCTAAATCATCAACAACAGTCTCCTATACATCTACAATTAGTTTCATAATTTTACAATACAAAAATAAAAACAAAAAAAAAAATAAATAAATAAATATGTACACAAGAATAAGTAATAACATAACATCGAACCCAACAAACACACCCGAAAACATTTGCTACTTGTTGTTCATTACATTATACATTAAGAACAAAAAAAACACCACCTAGCGCTAAGTGGACACAACTCAGGAGCATTCCTCTATGTTGACATATTGAACAACCAAATACTACTTGTTCATTAAAACACCACAATGAAAATCTGATTAAAGTTTTCGACCGACTACAACAATACAACTTAAAACTAAATGCAAGCAAATGCCAATTTCTAAAACCAGAAGTCATCTATTTAGGACATTTAATCACAGATAAAGGCATCAGAACAGATCCAACGAAATGCGAAGCAGTACTGAAATATCCAACACCAACGAATGCCGATGAAGTACGTCGATTTGTAGCATTTTGCAACTACTACAGACGCTTCATACCAGAATTCGCATCAATAGTAAAATGTCTTAACTCTCTCCTTAAGAAAGGGACGCCTTTCATCTGGTCAGACGAGTGCAAGACAGCTTTCGAAACACTAAAACAAAAATTAACAAACACACCAATATTACAATATCCGGATTTTAACAAAACCTTCATATTAACAACAGACGCTTCAGACTTCGCTCTTGGAGCAGTATTATCCCAAGGAGAAATTGGACATGACCTTCCCATTTCATATGCAAGCAAATCACTACAAAAACACGATATCAATAAACCAATAATAGAAAAAGAACTACTAGCAATACATTGGGGAATAAACTATTTCAGACCGTACCTCTACGGAAGAAAATTCATTGTAGTCACAGACCACTGGTATCTCTGTTCTCACACAAAAATCCATCATAAAAAATGACAAGAATCAGACTAGACTTATCTGATTATGACTTCGAAATAATATACAAACAAGGAAAAATTAACACAAACGCGGATGCTTTATCACGCATAAAAATCGACAGCGACACCCTGAAGGCAATGATTCCAACACAGGAAGATAACGTAAATGACGGCAAACGAAAAGAAATTCTAGCAATGACAAGGAGCAAGGCAGCAAATATAAGAAAGAATATTGAAGATACGCGCATTACTGAAAATGAGAATATTAATGAAGATAATTGTACCATTACACGCGACAATAGGAAGGACAAATCTCAAGAGCCCGATCAACTCTACATATGGGAATGTACCTCTATGAACGACGTGAAAAATATGAAAAAATTGAAATTTGAAATTAAAGAAAAGCATCGGCCGATGATACATATTGTTAATAATCAAGTGCACGTGACTTGTAGCGATGACCCTTTGAATCTAGATTCAATGTTGGAGAAACTACACAGTTCACTAACGAACCTGCATATAAAGGAGCTAGCCCTTTGCAGAGAAAATTTTAAATTTGAAAATATTACAATGAATGCATTCAAGAAGGAATACAATGAATTAAATAAAGATAAATGCTCGCCTATAAAAATACTAATATACAACGCCCCACGACATATTCAAAGTAAACTACAACAATATAAACTAATAGACGAATATCATAACGCCAGCACAGCCGGACATTTAGGAATCAGAAAAACAACTTTAAAATTAAAACAACGCTATGCATGGAAAAACATGCGACAAATGGTAAAAGAATTCGTAAACAATTGCTTGACCTGCAGCAAGAACAAAACAATTAGGCACACAAAAGAAAAACTGGTCAAAACAGACACGCCAACAACAAGCTTCGAAACCATTACCATTGACACAGTCGGACCATTAAGAGTATTGAATGGATTCCGCTACATATTAACCATGCAATGCGATTTAACAAAATTTGTTATTGCACACCCGATGGAAACCAAGGACGCACGAACGACAGCAAAAACTCTTGTAGAACAGTTCATTCTCAAGTACGGTTGTTTTAAAACGTTGAAATCCGACCGAGGCACTGAGTTCACAAATGAACTAATGCACAACATATGCACCCTACCATAATCAAACAATCGGTTCACTCGAACGTAACCACAGAACACTGCATGAATACTTACTAGCATTTACAACCGAACATGAATGGGACAAATGGGTACCATACTACACTTTCGCGTATAATACGACACCACATGTCGAAACACTGTACTCACCGTACGAGTTAGTTTTCGGCAAATTACCGTCACTACCATGTGACAAAATATACAAAAACAAAGCTATTTATGACATTGACAATTACGCCAACGAAATAAAAGTTAGGCTACAGACATCTATAATTAAGGCTAGGAATATCATAGAATTGGCTAAAGATAAGAGAAAGATAAATTATAATAAGAATGTCAACAACATACCATTAAAAATAGGAGATTTAGTTTTTGTTAAGTTAGAAACAAATAAGAAATTACAAAGTCCCTACCATGGACCATACAAGATTGTAGATGGAAATGGAGTAAACTCCACAATAGAAATAAATGGTAAACATAAGATATTACATAACAATAACCTTAAGAAATTTCTAGGAAATAATGATATCGCAACTATCAAATAAAATTGTACAAAAAGCAAACACAAAATATACTTATTGCACTAAGAATTGAAATTAGTCTATAAAAACTAAACATAGACATTATCTTACCCAACAAAAATAGAATATATTTTAAGAACACATACAATCACCACTAGAACAATCAAACTCATTTTATAAGATAGATATCCCATTGTAAATCTATTTGATAATAAGCCCCATCATATTGTAAAGCAATTCCAATGCCCCCCCCGAGATTCTAAGAATTATTCCAAGGAATAATTCTTCGCTTAAGGGTAAGGGTGTAGTGGTACCGCGTGACCACTTATGCCAACAGTATAGCGCACAAGCCAATCGACAAGACCAACGTACATCAATCGGTGCGCGCGCCACTTTGTTTACATTTGCAAGTGTCAAGTGTCGCATGCACAAGAACGCCGGCGTCACTCAAGTGGCCTACACTTGCACAAGCGACACATGTCACAACACATGTGGGCACTTGCACCGATTGCGCATTGCAATACGACCCGACCTACCGCAGGTCGACGCAGAGCGTTGGCCCACTTAGGGAAAGTGCTGCGTCGTCAGAGTTGACCCGCGCTGTGATTGGCTCGATGCACGATGTTGTAAATTTTAGTATATAAGACCTTGTCTTGCAAAAATAAAATCAGCTTTATGACAGAAGGCAAACCGCTCGTTTCCTTTTCATTATCGCTCACCACATGGGCTCCTAAGCCATCCTCCGTTTGGCGCGACCCGCCTTTACAATAGGTCACCCCGAACGACTGACTTTCCAAACACTGACGTTTTCCACCACAAATATACAGAATGCGCATCTGGTGTAAAGAAAATTTTCTTTGCGGGTTCCAGCGGTAGGACCCGTTTGTGCGGGGGAAGCAGTAATGGCCAAACTCCATAAAGCGCGTTTCTGGCGTTCGGGGTTTGTCGTGTTATGGCGTTTCTCGACTCTCAAACTCCATAAAGCGCGTTTCACGCGTCAGCTTCTTACGTCAGTTGATGCTAATTTTGAATTGGCAAACTGCTGATTGATTTCGTTGTGAATTGTGAAAAACAGCGAAATGAAATTGCTATACGACGTTATAGACTTTAAAGAATTTACTGATTTCATTTTAACACAATAAATACACACAATAAATGCATATCGAACATTGCAAAAAATAAAAAAAAAATTCAGTTGAATTCAACTTGTAGCAATTTATTTCATAGGGATGAACAAAATTCGATCGACAACGAATAAGCTATCGAATTTCCAATACAGCGAAGACTAATACAACGTTTACATTGAGCCCAAATGCGTGATTTGGGCAAAAATTCTCAAATGCGAAGCCAAATCACGCATTTCCCCATACAAATTCAAATCGACGAAATGACTCATTTCAACAAAACGACGAAGCAAATGCGATAAAACATGACCAATTGTATCGAACGCATCTCAAAATGAAAGCTCTTGTTCTTTTTGACAGTTCAAAATCAAAACAAACGAAAATGATCAAAATGGAAATTTCGAATGGAAATTTTCGTCTGCTTCAAATATGAAGAATATGCTTAGCATGTAAGGTATGTAATATATTTGTATTCAAATATGGCAGTGTGTGGAACATAGAGGCAGCAAAAAAATAACAAATTCTTTAGTCAGTAGCCGGAGAAGCGCTAATCTATGTGCTGCGGCAAGAGGACATGAGCTGCCAAACAAAAGGCAAATGCAATGCGAATGAGGCAATGTAAACACTTTGAAATGACTCATCTCAAACTACGCATTTGGGCTCAATGTAAACGTAGTATAAGTTTCGTCTGTCAACGAATTATGCTAATTTTTAAGAATTTCTCCACATTTTATGTTAAAATATTGGATTTCAAATGTTTCTTAAATGTATTTAATAGCTTTCGTGTAAAATAAATGCATTCGACTTTTGCGATTACACAAATTTGTTATCGGCATTACCATTTAACCACATAATGTATGGTATCTTTAGGAGCTCTGTCAGCTGTTTGACGTCGTTTAGCGAGAAACGCGAGAGAAAGTTGAAAATAGTTCAACTTTTGCCGCGTTTCGGGCGTAGTCATGGAGTTTGCTTCATACAAATACACTGATTCAACTTTTTCTCGAAACACGAGAAACGCCAAAAACCACGATACGCCTGAAACGCGCTTTATGGAGTTTGGCCATAAAAGGGACGAGAACGCACAGAGCGCGAGAGCGTAAGCTGAGAAGCTGCGACCGCGCACCACACACTGTGGTTGTTGTTGTTGGGCAACAAAGCGATGTGCCGTAGTGATGAGCAAAACGGCGATTTTCAAATTACAGTGTGATTTGCGATTGCGATGTGAAAATCACTGTGATTGAAAACTGCGATTTTGAATCACTGTGATTTTCAATCACAGTTCTATTGCAAGAATCTATCTATCGCACGCGGCAGCTCGCGGACTTGTTTGAATGCGAAAAAATTAACATTGGTTTTCCATTCAAATGTTAGTCGGAAGAAAATGTCTAATATTAAGGAAGTTACACATCCAGTTCTTAGCAATTTACATCCAAAAAATATTAACTTTATGACTTTATGTTGCTACAGTTTTGCATTATAAATGAGCAACTTTCCATACAAATTTCACTTTGATGATGGGGTGGTAATTCGTGGTAGAAACGAAATAGTGATATCAGTTGTTTCTTGCTTGCGAAAATTTCCGCGACTGGAAGTTGGGCCATAAAATTTTCTTTTATATTAAAATCTGTGCCGGAAGCAGATTATATGTTATTTTTCAAACTTAAGAGAAAATGTAAGGAGTTTATCATCATTAAATCTTAGCCAATGGTCCTTATATTGTCACAATTCTGCATTCTTCCGACAGCTTTTCTCATACAATTTTCGTGCTGCCAATGTGCAAAAGATACGCTGAGAAAATATCAGCTGTTTTCATAATGGACTTTCAGCTTGGACTAAAAGTTACTATCGCGGCCGTCGTTGCCAGATTGGATTATAGCACGGCACGTAGCGGCAGGGTTGCTTTGCACAGCGACAGACTGTCTTATCGTTACAATATATTAATAAGATTGCATTTTCCGCACCACCATAGAGGTATGCAAATAAGGCGCGTAACCGAATTTTTTTATTTGGGTGCTCGGTTCCCCTGTAGGCATATATCACCCATTACAATTTTATAAATAAATAAAATTTAAATAAATAAGGAAATAATAATTTTAAAAACAATTCAATAAATATATAAAAAAATAAAAAGAATTCAATAAATAGATATGAAGCATATACTATATAAAACATATACTATATATACAAAGCATGTACTATACACAAAAAAAGCATATATATATATTTGGTCTGTGAGTGCACGCATGTCTTAATTTTCTAAATATCTAGAGTTAGCATTCAAGAAAAGAAGCATTGCCGTTTTCCCTGTATTTAAACGAGTACGTCTATCAGAAATTATTAAACCTGCTTTGGAAAAAATTCTCCCACAGGGTACAGATGTGCATAAAGCACATAATTTCTCCTGAGCAATTTTGGCTAAATATGGAAATAAATATTTTTTCGTTCGCCACCACTCAAACGGATCTTGCTGTTTAGAGATAATTCCAGAATCTAAATCCCTCTGTACCTCAATTATTGCCTTAGAGGTTGCTGTTCCTTGAGGGATAACAGAAGCAGCAGCTTTGTCAAAGGAAAACCAAACAGAAAACTCATCTACGCTAGTTTCAGTTGCTTGGGCTACTTCCAACTGATTGTGCATTTCTAAGGAAATTTGGTCAGCAACTTCAGAAATTAACCTGGACTTTGTACTGTCTATAATACCTATTTATTTGAACCTAGGATCACAAAAAGTACTATCGCACAAGGTTTTACTCCTCCCCACGTTACCGAGTCGGTCTCGAAGATCCTTTGGCACCTGTAAAATTACAGTTTTTATGCATGGCATAAATGGTTTGCGCAGAATTTTATCGTAAATGTCAATAAGACCATTTACAATTGGAATGACAAGAGATCCTGTCTCATAGGAATCCCCACTAAACGATTTCGTTACGGACTCGAACGGTTTTAAAACATCTACCAGCTCTTTGAACATTTGCCATTCACTTTGAGACAATACTGGCAAGTCTGTAGCTATAAGAGCTATTGTAGCCTTCACAGCGTCCTCCAAGTGTAAGTATCTTTCTAACATGTAGAAAGTACTGTTCCACCTTGTCGGAGTGGCCTGTATCAACTTCAAAGGGACTTGCCTCTGGCTTCGTTGATAGTTTTGCAACTTTAATGCAGAAATAGTACTTCTTTTAAAAAACCCTACGACCATTTTAACTTTGTCTATGGCAAGGGACACTTCAAAATTTTTTTTAAAACAATTAACCGCAATTAAATTAATTGTATGTGCCAAACATCCTAAGCTTTTCCAATGTAATTTTTGCTCTAATACGCTTTTTATATTGGCTGCATTATCAGAAACCGCCAGTAATACCTTGCTTTGCACACCCCAGTCTAAAACAACTCTACTTAATTCAGCGGCCAAATTTTCTGAAGAATGACTCTGACATTTGAACACTCTAACAACACAGACTTCATACAAAAGTTATTATCTACGTAGTGCGCAGTGACTGCCATGTACCCGTCATTGTTGCTTGACGTCCAGCAGTCAGTTGTATTGCACACTTTTCGAGCTTCTTTGATCAAAGCTCGAACCTGAAGCTTGCATTTCACGTACAACGCAGGTATTAATGTACGAGAAATTGTATGCCTAGTCGGAAGGTCATAGTTTGAGTTTAGTGAATTTACAAATAATTTAAACGATTTTTCCTCAACTATGCGAAATGATAGGTAGCTTTTTGTGAATAAATTAAGCAAAGCACTATCAATTTCTTCCTTACGATTGCTAGTAAGAGGTCTTCGCACGTAGGATGTTATTTTTTGCTGTTGTCTATAAGGATGGAACCGATCCGATTCCTTCTGACCATTGGACGGTAGCGTTTGTGAATTTTCCCCCTGGGCATTGTTTGGCTGCGTATTCAGTTCCACAATTGCTTGATGCTGCAAAACCATGATACAAAAATAGAAGGTAGAGCCGTTGCTTCTTCTCAGCCGCCATGTTGCACATCTGACACTAAACCTGTTTTTGACGTTCTTCTTTGAAAATGTGCTACCGTACTGTTAGAAAATCCCTTGAACATTTTCTTACGTCAACAAAATTGAAATGTATTTTGTTTAGGTTTTTGAGTTTAGATTCTCAAAATGGGAATATGTATTAGTTCCGTATGTATATTTTCCGCAATGAACTCATCATGCTTATAGTTTTGGTGTTTGATGTTTTAGGCTTGAATCAACCGTTGACGAATGAATAAAAATTTTTCAATTACGATCAATCTCACTGAAATACAAAACATAGTTCAATTCGATATTTCAAAGTACTGGAAAAAAGTGTTTTTGTAATTTGTCGCCGTGCCAATTAATCGGTGAGTCGCCAATTTGTTGGCACTGACAATAGTTGCCTATTTCTCACATGTTGCTTGGTGGGTTGTTCCTGGTTTTAGAGCAACGTGTTGCGAAACGTTTCTTTTTAGGCCGAACATGTTTTAGGATACGGTTTTTAAACAGCAATTTGAAAACACAAAAGAAAATGAATATTAATAAGAAATTAAAAAAAGAAATAATAACATAATAATTTACCTTTGTATTATTTATTGCATTCTTGATTGTCTAACAGTTCATAATATTACTAAACAAAATGTACTAGTCACATTGAAATGTCTATTTCGTGTTTATTTTAAAAAAGATCTAAAAATCCTTAGAACCTTAAATAGCCCTAATTTAGTATTACAACGAAGTGGCATCACGACCCAAGCTATTGACAAATACGAGAAACGTCAATAAACACGTTTAGTGTCAAAACAAATTACAGCGGTTCTACCTTTTATATTTGTATCATGTGCAAAACCATAAATCATGATACTTACTTTCATATTTTAACAGTACTACTGCCTTTTACCGCTTGCATTTGTGTTGAATGCTGATTAGCAGGAGCTGAATTCGCAGGAGTTGCAGTGGTGGCGGAGATTGACACCGTTGGATGTCTGCTCTCCAAATGCCTTTTCAAGTTCGTCAAACTGGTTTTGTATGACAACTTCGTAGCACAAATCGCGCACTTCGCGTAAATTGCATCCACTGGGTGGAAAAATTTCCACATTTTACTAGTTTTGCGCTTAATTCCCGACATTTTCACTTTTTAAAAATTTCCAACAGTCACAGTTAAATGTAAAAATATCAGTGAATTCAAACCTCACCAAAAGTTGCCACACAAACAATAAAATATAACGACGTAAATAATAACGAATATAACATCAAATAAAATCATTTTCATCGTGCGTCACATTACAAACCGTCACATTACAAAAATTTCCTAAAAATTAGTTCAATAATATGTACTTTATTTACTTGATTTATTCTAACTATTCACAATTTAATTGTTGTTTAAATTTTTATTTAAAGATTTGATGAAAAATAATTTGGCATGGCATCACTTAACTGAGAAAGAGGAATTGAAAATGGATACATGCGTGCAAGAAAAAAAGATATACATAGTCTCTTAAAGCGATATCAACCATTTGCCTGTAGTGGAAAAGGGAGCACTAGAAAATGAAATAAATGTTAGCAGCATTGTCACAGTGCAGAGAAACGAGTGCTGAAATCGTTGCCAGTCAAACTGCGATTCGCTTCTCATTTGTTCACAGCGATTTTGGCAAAACAGTGATTTACAATCGCTGTTTTTGTTGCCAGTCAAGGTGCGATTCGCTGCTCATTTGTTCACAGCGATTTTGGCAAAACAGTGATTTACAATCGCTGTTTTCGTTGCCAGTCAATCGCAATGTGACACTGTGATTACAAAATCACAGTAAAAAAATCACCGGTTGCGATTTTTTGCTCAACACTAATGTCAGCGATAAAGCGATGTGAAACTGGGAGAGTAAGCCGATTTTTGTGCGTTTTTTGCAATTCACGTACACAGTCCGTGTGTGCTGGCAGTGATCAGCTCTTCAATGTGTCTGCTCTTTTCCCGATATTAGGGATTAGGGATTCCTTACAATTATTTGCTTTTTAAAGTATGTTCTCATTAATTTTCTGGATTAAATGCCAACACATGAACTTTTTTGGTTTCACTATGTAAATATTGTTACGAATACTAAGTCTAGTGGGCTGTTGCGTATCTCTGGATTGTGTAATTTGAAAATAAAACACAGTTTCTTAAACGCAGACAATAAAATAAACCAACAGTCACTTTATTATTCACAGTTTACACTTTACTGTTCGTACACCTAAGTATTTGCTTAATCACTTCGTGTGGCAACTTCACTTGTCAAAACCAGACTGACTCGCTGCACCGCATCTGGCCACCTTTTATACTCTGTCCGGCCGTCGCGCAGATCGTTCTCGCACGTTGCCAGATTGGACTAGAAGTTTCCCTGATGACCGCGACCATCGTTGCCAGGTTGGACTAAAAGTTACTATCGCGGCCGTCGTTGCCAGATTGGGTTATGGCACGGCACGTAGCGGCAGGGTTGCTTTGCACGGCGACAGACTGGCTCATCGTTACACTGCCCACCACTTAGCCTTGTTCGTCCCGAACAAGTGCCGAGGCTCCGCTGTGATAAGGCGCCAGGCGCTCCAAATGGACTACCTTCAGCTTAGCGCCTCTATTGTTGCAACGTTGAATCCGGTATACCACGTCGTTAATCCTAGTCACGACTTCGTAAGGTCCTTCCCATGACGCTTGAAGTTTTGGAGACAAACCTTTCCTCCGCTGCGGGTTGTAGAGCATTACCAAATCGCCTTCTTGGAACCCTGCTGAGTTGGCCCGTAGATCGTATCTGGCTTTCGCCTTATCGCTGACCAGTTTGGTGCGGCCCCTTATAAATTGGTGAATTTCCTCCAGTTCCGCCCGCTTATTGGCCACGTATTCCGTCTTAGCGCCTCCCGTCGTGCTGACTACCCCGAACTTCAAGTCAGCGGGTAACCGCAACTCTGTGCCGAACACTGCTCGGGCTGGAGTGAGTGATGTCGTGTCGTGCGGGGCTGACCTATACGCCATCAGGAACAGGGGGATATGCGTGTCCCAATCCTTTTTATTCCTGCCTACCACTTTCCGCAGGTATTCCTCCAGCGTCCGGTTAAAGCGTTCCACCATGCCGTCGGACTGTGGGTGCAAAGGAGTGGTACGCGTTTTCTTTATCCCCAGCAGCCCACACACTTCCTTGAATACCGCAGACTCGAAATTCCGGCCTTGATCTGAGTGCAACTCCAACGGAACTCCGAACCGGGCTACCCAGTTGTTTACCAGCTTTTCCGAGATCGTGGTGGCCTCCTGGTTAGGAATAGGGTACACTTCGGGCCATTTGCTGAAGTAATCCATTACGACCAGCACATATTTGTTGCCTTGAGTGCTAGTTGGGAATGGGCCGGCGACGTCCATAGCAATCCGTTCGAAGGGCGCTCCCACGTTGTACTGCTGCATGCGGCCTCGAGATTTTCTTGTCGGCCCTTTCGCGGCTGAACATCGGTCGCAGCTCTTAATCCACTCGGCTACAGACTCCTGACATCCTACCCAGTAGAATCGTCTTTTTATTTTGGCGACGGTTTTGGTGATGCCTAGGTGCCCTCCACTGGAGTCGTTATGGTATGCCTCGATGACCTCGTTGATTCTGCTTTTCGGCACTACCATTAGGGGGTTGCTGGTACGACCATCCGCGCTCTCCCATTCGCGGTACAGGCAGCCTTCCTTCAGCCGCAAACTTTTCCACTGTGCCCAGTAAGCCTTAGCGATCGGGCTTTCACCAGCCATCTCCTGCCAGTCTGGACGTGCGCCTTGCTCCTTGCCTTCGACGATTTTTGCAAGATCCGCATCCTCATGCTGGTCTTTTTGTAGCCTCTCCGCAGACCACTCTTCCTCTGGCATGACGCTGACCAACCGGACGTCCACTATCTGTTCTTTGCTTTCGGCTCGCGAGCATTGCCTGCATTCGACTTTGCACGGACGGCGGGACAAGGCATCGGCATTTCCATGGCTACTGCCCTTGCGATGCTCTATCGTGTAGTCGTAGCTCTGCAGTCGCTCGATCCACCGCGCCAATTGCCCTTCAGGATCTTTAAAGTTCAGGAGCCATCTCAATGCCGCATGATCTGTGCGCAGGCGAAACTTTTGTCCATACAGGTATTTGTGGAAGTGTTTTACGCAGTCCAATACCGCCAGCAGTTCTCTCCGTGTCACACAGTAGTTGCGCTCCGGTTTCGATAGAACCCTACTGTAGTACGCTATCACTTGTTCCTGGCCGTCTATTATCTGTGATAGCACACCGCCAATACTATTCCCGCTTGCATCTGTATCCAGCACAAACATCTCCCCAGGCACGGGGAAGGCCAGAATTGGAGCACTGCACAGTTTTTCCTTCAGACGTGCAAAAGCCTGTTCCTGCTCCTCGCTCCACTCGAAAGCTTGGCTCTTTTTCGTCAGTTTGTGCAAGCTGCTGGCTATGTTCGCGAATCCCGGAACAAATCGGCGGTAGTATGTACACAGGCCCAGGAAACTGCGGAGTTCGTGTAGATTGCGTGGTCGGGGCCACTCCTTCACCGCCGTGATTTTGCCTTCATCCGTATGCACTCCGCGGGCGGAAACCGTATGGCCCAGATACTTGACCTCCTTTTGGAACAGCGAGCACTTCTTTGGGTTGAGTTTAAGCCCGGCTTTTTGTATCCGCTCAAATACCTCCTTCAGCTTTCCCAGGTGGTCGTCGAAGCTTTTACCCATTACGATTATGTCGTCGAGGTACACCAGACACGTCCGCCAATGCAGCCCTTTTAGCACGCGTTCCATTAGCCGCTCGAATGTTGCTGGTGCGTTGCAGAGTCCAAACGGCATGACGGTGAACTGCCACAAACCATCGCCAACACTGAAAGCCGTTTTCTCCTTGTCCTTGTCTGCAAGCTCTACCTGCCAATAGCCGCTGCGTAAGTCGAGCGTGGAGAACCACTGCGTGCCTGACAGTGTGTCCAGGGTGTCATCGATCCGAGGTAGTGGATAACTGTCCTTCTTGGTCACATCATTGAGCTTCCGATAGTCCACACAAAACCGGGTACTGCCATCTTTTTTCTTGACTAGCACGACCGGCGAGCACCAGGGGCCCGAAGAAGGCTCTATGACCTTGTCTTTCTGCATGTTTTCGATCAAATTTGCGACCTCTTCCCTCTTGGCCAGAGGAACTCGTCTTGGCGGTTGGCGAATCGGTTTTGCACTTCCGGTGTCGATGTTGTGCTTCACTATGGCTGTTCTTCCGCCTGCTTCCGCCGCAAATATTGACCCATAGTGCTGCAGGAGTGACCTCGCCTTCTGTTTCTGCTTGGCCGACAACTCGCTGCTCCACTGGTTCTCCTGCGGTATGGCGTCCATGTTAAACCCGCTCTTCTCATTACCTCCAGGCGGGCTACTCTCGCAATTGACCACTGCTACAGCTTCCTTACACTCGCCAATTACCTCATCTTTTCCGACATATCTGGGTGCATTCAGGGGGTTCAGTATTCTGACTGGTATCCTTCCATTTTTAGGTTCCACTAATGTACGTCCGATGATGATGTTGTCGTGTCCTTGTTTCGGTGCTTCTACTACCCACAGCCGACTCGTCCCATCGTCCTCGTCCACCTTTGCCCACACAATCGCCTCAGAATTCGCTGGTATCCTCCTGTGTTGACACGATAAAACCTTCCTTACCGCCACGCTTCGCTCATAGCCGGTGTGCAGCGGGAATTCAACGTTGGCATATCTCAGTACATTTTCCTTCAGGTCCAGCGTAAAACCGTGTCTAATCATGAAATCCACGCCGATAATCACGTCGTCCATTATATCCGCGACGATGAACTCATGTTCCAGGCTGCTGGTGCCGATAGCAATCGTTTTTGTAACTTTTCCCTCTTACCGGCGCGCGCTCGCCAGTCGCAGTCCGCAGCTGTATGCCATGCAGCGGTTCCCAGTTCTTCAGCAGCTTCCTCTTTATGATCGAATATGACGCTCCAGTATCCAGTGTCAACACGAACAACTTTCCATCCATCCTTCCTTCAATTGTCAAGCTGCTGGGCTGTCGTTTCAGCTGTGAGACAAGGACGGTGGGGCGGCAGATTGTGGGGATCAGCTCACGCCCCTTTGGGCTGACCCGTTTTAGTTTAACGACTCGCCGTCCTCAGCCCTGCGCTTGTTGGCTGAGCCTCGATTGTCAGCATTCCTTGCTTCAGGCGATTGCGATCGGGAACGGGAACGCCTCTTTCGTTGGCGGCAGTCTCGTGATATGTGGCCCTGCTTGCCACATACCCAGCAAACAACTTTAGAGGAGACCACCCGTGGCCTGTCCGGTATCTCAGAGCTTATGGCCTGGATCGGAATGTCGTTGTCCGCCTGAATCTGGCGTATCCTTGCAGGTGCATACCGAGTGCTCCCAATCCATGCCGCTTCATATGTCATCGCGCTGGTTACCGTCTCCTTAAATGTCGGCTTGCCCATCATCAACGCACTGCGACGTGTTTCTGGATCATGAAGACCTTCAATAAACGACTCGATCTTCATCCTCTCGAGATCATCAGCACCAAATTTCGGGTAGCACAACTGTACGAGCCGCTCAGTGTCTGCTGCATATGTCTGCAGCGCCTCGTTGGCCCTTTGCTTGCGGTTCTTCAGCTCACAGTAGTATAGCGCATGGTTGTGCTCGTTGCTATACTTCGCTGCCAACGCTCTCATGATGGCACCGTAATCACTTCTTAAACATTCTGGAACTGATTTGATCACCTCGGCCGCAGGACCTTTTAGCGCCAGTGCCAACCTCCGTCCTTTCCTGATATCTGTCCACTGATTTTCCAAAGCAGCCAAGTCGAATTGCAATTTAAATGTATCGAACGGCGCAGCACCATCATAAGTAGGCACTTCTGTTCTGCCAGCAAAACCGTCCTGAACCGGTGGCAAACATTCTCGTGGCTGTACCTCTCGAAGTCGTTCGTCTATCTTTCTATGCATCGAATCTTGCAGACTGTCAACTCGTTTGTTCAAGGACTCATCCAGGTTGTCAACTCGTCTATTCAGGGATTCACCCATTTCGTCAACTCGTTTGTCCCAATCGTCTATTCGCGTCTCGAGATGCTCAACTTTCACATTCAGGCTATTGGAAATTTCCTCCACCTTCTGCTCTATGCGCGCAGAATTTTCCGCCATTTCTCGATTCGCAGTCTCGACTCTTGCCGAAATTTCGAGATTCGTAGTTTCCAGCTTCGCTGACATTTCTCGATTTGCTGTCTCGACTTTTGCCGAAATTTCGAGATTCGTAGTTTCCAGCTTCGCTGACATTTCTCGATTTGCTGTCTCGACTTTTGCCGAAATTTCGAGATTCGTAGTTTCCAGCTTCGCTGCCATCTCTTGATTCGCAGTTTCCATTTTCGCTGCCATTTCGCGGTTGGAAGTCTCGAACATGCCTTTAAGTGCAACCATTAGCTGGCTCATGTCCATTGCTTGTGGCGGCGCAGCCGCTGCAGTCGTACTTTGCATCGACGCCGCACCTGCAGGCGATTCCTCCATTTTGGCCGACGCCTCTTGTTCTTGCACTCCGAACTCGTGCACAGTCCAATCGACGCCTCGTTCCTCACATGCTTCTCGCAAGCGCAACTGCAACTCCACCTTTCCGCCAGCAGTCGGCAAATTCCAGGCAGCCAGCTCCTTCTTCAGCTGGTCCACCTTCAGCAGCTCGAATTTCACCATGTCCGTGCTTTTATAATTTTATTTCTTTAGTTTTTTTTTTTTATCTTCAATTTTCCACAATCCCACTTCTGACACCAAATGTTACGAATACTAAGTCTAGTGGGCTGTTGCGTATCTCTGGATTGTGTAATTTGAAAATAAAACACAGTTTCTTAAACGCAGACAATAAAATAAACCAACAGTCACTTTATTATTCACAGTTTACACTTTACTGTTCGTACACCTAAGTATTTGCTTAATCACTTCGTGTGGCAACTTCACTTGTCAAAACCAGACTGACTCGCTGCACCGCATCTGGCCACCTTTTATACTCTGTCCGGCCGTCGCGCAAATCGTTCTCGCACGTTGCCAGATTGGACTAGAAGTTTCCCTGATGACCGCGACCATCGTTGCCAGGTTGGACTAAAAGTTACTATCGCGGCCGTCGTTGCCAGATTGGGTTATGGCACGGCACGTAGCGGCAGGGTTGCTTTGCACCGCGACAGACTGGCTCATCGTTACAATATTAATGAAAAATATACCAAAGAACACAAAGCTAAATGCATTGAATATGACAGGGTCAATTGCCGTCCTTTGTATTTCGCATTTCTTCATTTAGCGAATCTCTAACGATCAGGTATGCTTTTTTCCTAAATGCTGTAGTTTGACCGCAGGGTTGTTTTTTTGAATGCAGCTTATAAAATCTTAATTTAATTGAATTAAAGCACAGAACAAACAATATACAGAATGCGCACAGAATGGTGTAAAGAAAATTTTCTTCGCGGGTTCCAGCGGTAGGACCCGTTTGTAGATGCGGGGGAAGCAGTAAAAGGGACGAGAACGCACAGAGCGCGAGAGCGTAAGCTGAGAAGCTGCGACCGCGCACCACACACTGTGGTTGTTGTTATTGAGCAATAAAGCGATGTGCCGCTTGCATGTTGGTGGTGGCTCATGCTCGCTCTCCGCTTGATTTTTTAAACAAACAAGAACAAGAAGTGGACAGGCAGTTTTCATAGAAAAATCGATTGAGCGATCGCCAAGGCACATAAGGTGGTAGCACTACGCCAAAAACTAAAATTCAATGGATTTTATAAGTTCTTTTGGTCTGCTTGTAAAATAGAAGTAGTAAAAAGTACAAATGGCTACAATGAAAATAAATATATGTGTAAAAATATTGGAACAACCAAGACGCATTAAGAAAGTATTAATAAGTGGAAAACTATTGCCACAATGTTGTGCTAATTATCAAAGAAAAAACTTTAATCAGTTCTGGTGCTGCAACTACCTATTGAATTTGCCTTGGCGATAGATTTGCCAAATCAAACACGATTTCAATGTGCACGAGCAAAGCCAAGCTGGCTTGCTGCGGAAAGCAACAACATTGCGTGTTGTTGTCGAGATGAGAAAACCATCGAATCTATGCGTGTACATCAATTCGCGCTTACTCTCTTGGTTCCCTTTGCATTTTCCTCACCTTTGTTGATTCCCGCCCGCGTCTGAAATGAAATCGCAAAATTATTTCAGATGCGCCTTCTGTATACTGTTTATTCTGTGATTAAAGTCATACCCAAAGATTATTTTGACGCTTTTGGGCAATAATATATTTTTCTAGTCAATTTTATACAAACGTATTACAAAATGGCACCAAAAATATACAAATAAAAAGACAAATTTCTTTGGTCACAAAAATGACTCACACCAGCTACACTGGCAATTTGAAATCAACTAGAACAACAACCCCGTTTTAGAAATTTATATGGAGGAAAAAGTACCTTCCTGATCAAGCTTGGGCCCTACTAGTAGGCCCCAAGGTTGCAATTTTGCAATAATATTAGTGTAATTCTGTGCATGTGTTTCTACCGGCTCTCCCAGTTTCACATCGCTTAATCGTTGCTAATGTGCCGCTTGCATGTTGGTGGCGGCTCGTGCTCGCTCTCCGCTTGCTTATTTACAAACAAGAACAAGAAGCAATGACTACATGACGCGAAACTGGCAGGGGAAATGATTTTCAGACCATTTTTTGCTTTTTACAATCGTCCGATAGTGTACGGGTATTTTTAATCAAACATTCGCACAGTACCGGTTACCAGTCAATTGTATGCATCTTAACACTTCGTTCAATAATGTGTGTGACTAACTAATTAAAACACATTTTGTTGCCAAAATTCGTTTTTATTCATCAACATAGTTCCCTTTTAGGGAGATACAATCATTCCAACGCTTTTCCAATCTTTCCATACCGCCTTTGTAGAAGGATTTTTCTTTGCCTTCAAAATAGGCGTTAGTTTCGGCGATTACTTCGTCATTTGAGCCAAATCTCTTACCACGGAGCATCTTTTTGAGGTGCGAAGAGCCAGTAGTCGCTGGGGGCCAGATCTGGAGAATACGGGGGATGAGGAAGCAATTCGAAGCCCAATTCATGCATTTTTGCCATCGTTTTCATCGACTTGTGACACGGTGCATTGTCTTGGTGAAACAACACTTTTTTCTTCTTCATATGGGGCCGCTTAATCGCGATTTCTTCTTTCAAACGTTCCAACAACGCTATATAATAGTCGCTATTGATTGTTTTCCCTTTCTCAAGATAGTCGATGAATATTATTCCGTGCACATCCCAAAATACTGACGCCATAACCTTGCCAGCCGATGTTTATGCCTTTGGACGCTTCGGGCGGCTTTCACCGGTTGCATGCCACTCAGCAGACTGCCGATTTGACTCTAGAGTGAAATGGTGGATCCATGTTTCATCCATTGTGATGTACCGACGCAAAAACTCCGACTTGTTGCGCGTAAACATGTCCAAACAGCTCTTTGAATCATCGATTCGTTGTTGTTTTTGCTCCGGTGTGAGCAAACGCGGCACCCATTTCGAAAACACCTTTTTCATAACCAAATGTTCGTGTATTATGGTGTGTACACTGCCTGCTGATATCTTTAGAATGCCAGCAATCTCCCCGACTGTCACTTTACGGTCGGACATAATGATTTTCAGTGTTTTTGCAACGTTTTCCGGAATAACAGCGTCATTTGGCCGTCCAGTAGATGGAATGTCATCGGTGTCTCTACGACCACGTTTGAATTCGGCATACCAATAACAAATGGTTCTTTTTGATGGAGCAGAGTCCGAATAATGTTTTTCAAGCCATTCCTGGCATTGAACAGTATTTTTTTTCATTAAAAAACAATGATAAATCAGCACACGGAATTGCTTTGAATTCATTTTTTTTGAAAACTCAAAAGTAGTGTCACTTAAAGCACTGTAACTTGTAAACTAATGGTCGGATTGACATATAATTTTGACAGTAAGCCTAAAAAGGTTCACAATTTCGAAAAAAATATTGATTTAATATTAGTGCCGCCATCTATGTGTCAGTCACACACATTATTGAACGAAGTGTTAAAGTGATAACTTTTCTTATTTACTGTAAGTATAACGTTGCGAAAAACCTTGTTTTACTGGTTGAAATCATTTTGATTGTTACCCGTACCAACAGAAAGCATAAATAAATTAATTCAGACGGTAAACTCAGCAGATATTCGGTTGCTTTTTCATTCAGTTCATGTCTCATTGAGTTTGCCGTTTCTAGTGTGGCAAGAAACAGTGATGGCAAGTTGAACTCTTTTCAAACGCAGAGCTGCAACACAAGCAATTCAAACGTAAAGGCTTTGAGGGCAATCAGCAAAAACTGAAGTTAAATCATATTAAAACACGTTGGAACATACTTGGCTAAATGAGTGCTGTGATTGTACAGTGATCTGTCGATCCCACCTCTAATCCCTTCCTTTCCTTCACCTTTTGTACTCATATTTCCCCCTATTGTCTGCTCCCCGGCTTCGGCTGTTTGTGTCGTTCAGTGTTTCATGTATTCTTTGTACAACACTCGTCATTCGAACGTCTCCAAATAAACACCACCCAAATCATACCCGAACCAACCGTGTGTTTAATTTTCTACCGCTCCGCCGACGTCAACATGGTCCTTCGAGCCAACCGCGAACTCGCGCCGCGGAAATATATACATTAAAAAATAATAATAATAACAATTAAAAATCAAAGTGACATCAACTACAAGAATCCAAACAGTGAACAAAACAAAGTGACAAACAAATCAAAAACAGTGCAAAAAATATTTACAATACACAAATTAAAACAAATTATTTCAAACGAAAAATTACAATCAACGAAATATAGTGCAGTGACACGACAGAAGAACACATAATTACTAACAAAAATTCGAAGAGAAAAGGCACAAAAATCAGTGCAGTGAAAAGACAGTGCAGTTATTACATATAAACACATAACAACAACAAACACACCCATAGTACCACACAAAGCAGACAAAAAGGGCAGCAACAACAGCACAAACAGAAACACAGGCAAAAACAACATACACCCACATCACAGAGCGGACGAAGAAAGCAGCAACAACAGCAAACAACAGCAAGCAGCACAAACGGCGGACACAAACGCCGTAGAGGCAATCCCCATTCTCGGGCATTGTGCCCCCTTAAGATAAGCACAAAAATTTTTATTAAAAATTAACAAATATCTCTACAAGCACATACACTAACACAAACATATATTTCCTAAAAATATATATATATATATTTATACCCATTCCCCAAAAATCCAGTTAAAAAATTAATTACTGGTACCCCGCTACTGTTCACTTTTCGCAGTAAGCAATCCCGCTACTGCGAATAATTTTCGGTTTGTGTTCGCATTCCCCTACACAGGTAAAGCAGCAAAAATTCTCGCTGCAGCCTGCTTCCCACAAATTTTTCCAATTTGCACGCATTCCCCCACATTTCGCTTTGTGCATATTGCAGATCAGCAGCGACCACTCCAGCTGTTGATCTTGCACTCTCCCACTTGCGCACATTTTCGCGTTTCGCTTTGTGCGATATACGCAAGCACCAGCAGCAAGCACTCCCGCTGCTGCCTCCCAGTGCACACATATTCATACTTCTGCCTAAGCATTTCCCCACTCTCGCTAGCAGAAGTAAATAAACACAAGCACGGTGGGACGAGGTACTCCTTTTTTGCAGCATACTCATTTTTCTGCATATATACATACACTGCACATCTGCTGCCACCCAAAGTGCATACAGTGGGACAAACATTCCCCACTTGCACACAAAAATTTTTGTACACACAAATATTTCGACACTTATACAAATAATAACATAAGCATATATATATATACATACAAATATATATTTATACACACTTATACACATACCCATACAAATTTATTTTCTTTTTCACATACATTTATACTCATACACATACATATTTATTTCCCAATTAACAAAAATTATCACATATACACACATATATATATTTATACATACACATATTTATTCACACACATATTTATACACATACACATACATACATACATACATATTCACACACATTCACATTAACATTCCCATACAAAAAAATTCACTTTTTCACAAATAAAAACACATTTGACTAGACATTTGTTGCATTATAATTATTTTATACATACATTCCCCATTCACATTGACAAAAAATTTGCTTGTTCCATTCCCTATTCTCATATACACATTTCTATTTATTACGCATTTACATTTACAAACAATTTATTTGTCTCCCATATACATATATATTTCGCTCGACAAGTATTCAAATTCGTTCCAACGAATTTTCCCATTCCCAACCCATTCTCAAAAATCGTTCGCGCGGACGCGGTTAGACTTCACGTCTATTTTACAATACCCTACATATATTTGTTTAAACTTTTACCCTTGTCGAGCTTTTTTAAACAAAATGCCTGTTGAGCGATCCCCTAAACGCCAACTTGTCACAATGGAGACTCCTTCCTCCAGATACACAAAGTCACCCAGTGCACGTTTGACAGTTCCTGTCACTCGGGAGCCACCAAACACTCGCTCCAAACTCTCTAGTCCGAAAGCAACCGATCCCAGTGTTGCAAAATTTACTTTCGAGTACGAACAGCTCGTGCTATTATGCACAAAATTTTCATCGGTCCCCATTGAGAATTTGACCAAATCCCTGGTCCAAATTAAGCAAAAAAATTTGCAAGCCCAATGGGAGAGGCTTATGTGCGCACATGAGGCAGTCTTTAGTGCTGAAGACAACAGCCAGCCCGACGGTTTCAAAGAGTCGGCTAGGCAAAAAATCGACGCCTGCACAGACCAGTACGAGTTGTGCATGGCTCAGATGTCGGACATCATTGAGATGCTCCAAACTCAGTCCCCCCAGCCCGCTGCGCATATGGAACCGATTCGACCCCTAGAACCAGCAAATACCCCCTTCATTTGCCTACAAGTTCCGCCGTGTGATACCGAAACCTTTTTCGGGGGCTATGAGCAGTGGCCGTCCTTTCGGGACATGTTTACCGCGGTTTACATCAACCACCCCCAGCTCACTCCAGCCCAAAAATTGTATCACCTCCGATACAAGACGCAAGGTAAAGCCGGTGCTATTGTTAAGCAATATGCATTAACCGATGAGAATTTCGGACTCGCGTGGGATGCCCTAAAATCCCGTTATGAAAATAAACGCATTTTGGTTGACACCCAAATCAGATCCCTCCTAAATATCGCTCCTGCCCACACTGAAGATAGTGAGGCACTTCAGCGGATCCAAAACACAATAAACAATTGTCTGTCTGTTCTCAATACTCAGGCCGTGGACACTGACAATTGGGATCCGCTATTGGTTTACATATGTTGTACCAAATTGCCCCAAGAGACACTTGCTCTATGGGAGCAATCATTGACATCCCGGAAGGATCTGCCACCCTGGTCGCAAATGGATGAGTTCCTGACCGGCAGATATGAGGTACTTGAACGGTTGCAAAGTATTCGCCTTTCTAAGCCGAAACCGTCTCAACCTTCGACTTCCAATGTCCTCCCAAATCGGCCACACAAATCCCTAAATTATCACACTCAAGTGAAAAGGGACTTCGCGTGCAAACTCTGCAACGCAAATCATCCCATACGGACTTGCCAGAGCTTCAAAAGACTCACCCCCCAGAGTCGACTTAAATACGTTAAGAAGCACAATCTTTGCGTGAATTGTCTTGCTACATCACATCTCACTAAAAATTGTACAAGCAATTTTACGTGCGTATATTGCCAGGTGAAGCACCATTCCATGCTTCATTTCCCTAAAGGCAATGCGCAACCCTCTCATACTCCTAACTGGTCACATTCGACCACTCCACAGGTCGCAACAGCTCCAAAACGAACGCACAACAACTCTGCTACTCATTCTCCCCTTTCGGATGCGCAACCCCGCACATCGTCCAGGCAAAGTACGCCCAAAGTACAAGCCCTACGCTCTAATAATGGCACCCAATCCCTTCTGCCTACGGCACTGGTGTCTATTGAGCACGCAGGAAAGTTGTTCAAAGTTCGAGCGTTGATCGACCAAGCCTCTCAGCGTACCTTCATTTCCTCGAAGGTCCAGAAACGCCTCAAATTGCCAATCGAGAAATCCCCCTTCCAAATCTCGGGCATGGGCGGTCAGGTTGTGCAAAATGCCAATCATACATGCTTCTTGACATTGGCAGTCCCTCAAACTAGCACGAAACTCCCCGTGCAAGCTATCGTGCTCCAAGAGCTTACGAAATTGCTCCCACCTCGTCACATACACCCCCCTAATATGAAACATATCGCCATGCTAGAACTCGCTGATCCAAATCCCTTCGAGACAGCGCAGATTGATATAGTGATTGGCAGTGCTCTCATCCCGCAGATCATGCTCGAAGGTATCCACCGGAATGTATGTGGCAGCTTACTTGCTCAGCATACAGTATTCGGGTGGGTATTAAGCGGTCCAGTACCCCCTTCTTCGCATTTGACATGTGCCACAGAGGTACCAAGTCGCCATATGCACACTGGACACGCCCTTCGAAATAATCTTCCTGCCCTAAAGGAAGCTCTTTCGCAAGTGATTGCCGCCCTCAATCCCGTAGGGTTTCCACCCCAGGAATTAATGGAAAATCGCTTTGAACCTACTACTCCTGCAAACTCATTCCCAAACCGGCAAATTCCCCCCTTCGTTGCCAACCGTTTCGACCCCGCAGGAGGGCTTTCGCCTCCAATGAAACCTCCCAAAGGGGTTCGCCAAAAACGGCCCACATTCACAGCAACTGACGGAAATTGCAATCCCTCGCAATTCCTCATTGCACCGACTCCATCCCGGGTCCAAAAAGAGGACAGTCGCCACTCCAGTGCGACGTGCTCCAAACGCTGCAAATCCCGCAGACGTCGGACTGATCGGGTATAAACTCCAAGATCTATAAGATCTCCCTCTCGGGTGGAACGGCTCCAGCCATTCTCATGCTCAAACAGTTACAACTCCGGATCAAAGAGCGGTTGACTGCCACCACCCTCTCGAAGAGCAAACCGACATTCTCGGTCGGGTCTCCTGCTTCTCTCGAGCCCTGCGAACAGGAATATATATATCTAAAAATACTCCGAAAATCCCCATTCACTTCGAAAAAGTAAATGGCAACTTGGCCAATTGTTATATGTATTTTTCCCATATTCCCTCGGCTTACGCAAACCCTGCAGCTTAGCCACTATTTCCCATGCACACGATGTCCACATTCTAATTTCCATCCTCTGACATCTAATCTTTTTGCAGATCAACCATCGCAGCAGGTGCCTCAGTCTTGCTCCGCACGGACCGACCGATCATCCAACGCAAAGAGGTTATCAGCGCACCCCTAAGCGCATCCACAGCCAGTCTGTCGTGAGCCGCACCCCCAGCAGCTAGACCACCAGAGGTCTCGGCAACCCGACACCCGGACACATCATTAATTGCACTCTGCAATGGCGGCCACGATGGCTAAATGAGTGCTGTGATTGTACAGTGATCTGTCGATCCCACCTCTAATCCCTTCCTTTCCTTCACCTTTTGTACTCATATTTCCCCCTATTGTCTGCTCCCCGGCTTCGGCTGTTTGTGTCGTTCAGTGTTTCATGTATTCTTTGTACAACACTCGTCATTCGAACGTCTCCAAATAAACACCACCCAAATCATACCCGAACCAACCGTGTGTTTAATTTTCTACCGCTCCGCCGACGTCAACAATACTTATGACGTTTTTCAGCAACAACATGTTTTTTGCAATCAATTTCTTATAAACGTACTACAGAATAAAAGAAAAAACAAAACAATTATTTCATTTGCAAAAAAACTTCGAACGCACCAGCATCCCTTGCCCTGACTTTTGTATGGCGAATTTGCTGTACGAACCCTAATCAACTCTGGGGCCTGGTTTGACCGAATTTGCGACTCTGGGGCCTGGTTTGACCGAATTAGAAACCGTGACTCCTCTCAGTTTCGCGTCATGTAGTCATTGACAAGAAGTGAACAGGCAAAGTTTTCATAGAAAAATTGATTGAGCGATCGCCAAGGCACATAAGGTGGTAGCACTACGGGAAAAACCAAAATTCAATGAATTTTACAAGTTCTTTTGGTCTGCTTGTAAAATAGAAGTTGTAAAAAGTACAAATGGCTACAATGAAATTTATGTGTTAAATATTGAAACAACCAAGACGCATTAAGAAAGTGATAATAAGTGGAAACCTATTGCTACAATGTTGTGCTAATTATCAAAGAAAAAAGGTTTAATCAGTTCTGGTGCTGCAACTACCTATTGAATTTGCCTTGGCGATCGCTTTGCCAAATCAACCACCACCATTTCAATGTGCAAGAGTAAAGCCAAGCTGGCTTGCAGCGGAAAGCAACAACATTGCGTGTTGTTGTCGAAATGAGAATAAAGCCTAAAACCATAGAATCTATGCGCGTACAATACATCAATTCGCGCTTACTCTCTCGGTTCCCTTTACATTTTCCTCACCTTTGTTGCGTCCCGCCCGCGTCTGAAATGAAATCGCAAAATTATTTCAGATGCGCCTTCTGTATACTGTTTATTCTGTGGCGAGAGCGATCTGCGCGATGGCCGGACAGGTATAAAAGGCAGCCGGGTGCGGCGCAGCGAGTCAGTCTGGTTTTGACAAGTGAAGTTGCCACACGGAGTAATTAAGCAAATACTTAAGTGTACGGACAGTAAAGTGTAAAACTGTGAATAATAAAGTGACTGTTGGTTTTGAATTGGCTGCGTTGGAATAATTAAAGTTGTTTCATTTTCAAATTGCACAATCCAGTGATACGTACTAGCCCACTAGAACTAGCATTCGTAACAGTATTATGCCATTCGTAACCAAAAAATATAATTTTATATACAAATTTCTTGAATACAAAATGGGTTTTTGACCGAACTAAATGTGCGTGATCTTTCGTATACCTGCGTGTTTTTCGACCCGAGATTGCTTCACTTTTATTGCTCTGGAAAGTAAAGCGGCAAAAAGCGGCAGCTGAGTTTTGGAAGTTAGGTAAATAATTAAATAGCAAATAACCTCCCACAATTTCGCGGAGGTCTTTTTTGGTCTTTGTTTTTATTTTCGATCAAAGTTGAAAAAAAGGTCGAAATATAGACTTTTCGAACAATCGGTAGATCGAACAACTTTTAAAACAAAATAAACATTTTTTATTTTTATTATATTAACAATTAACGTATCTTTTGGAAAAAACCAACAAGTTACCGATTGGTCGCTTCATTTACATACAAATCAATCTTAAAGAGGAAAAAAAACCAAAAAATACACATTTTTCTCGATGTGGAAAAATTGTCAAGTTTTAGCGGCTCTACCTCCCAAACTACTAATCTGAATTTAATGAAAGTTATAAAATCGAAATCGTGGTGAATATGTACAGAATGCGGCAGTACTGCGTGCACATGAAAATTCCTGAAAAACTGCGGTTTACATAAATTCCTTAAATGTAATTTAACACGATTTTACATAAGAAGCGCTGATATTTTATATTGCTATCACCAGGGAAAAGAAAGTTAAACGAAATTCCCATAGATTAGTTGATTTTCAGCAAAATGTATGAACAAATTTTAATTTATTTGGTTGGCTCTTCAAAAACAACTCTGGCTGGACATATATTGTTACGAATACTAAGTCTAGTGGGCTGTTACGTATCTCTGGATTGTGTAATTTGAAAATAAAACACAGTCAGTTTCATACACGCAGACAACAAAATCAACCAACAGTCACTTTATTATTCACAGTTTACATTTTACTGTTCGTACACTTAAGTATTTGCTTAATTACTCCGTGTGGCAACTTCACTTGTCAAAACCAGACTCCCTCGCTGCGCCGCATCCGCAGGTCATCGCGCAGATCGTTCCCGCACATTCCGGAGTGGACAGAAAGTTTCCATCATTGCCAGGTTGGACTAAAAGTTATTATCGCGGCTGTCGTTGCCAGATTGGACTAAAAGTTACCATCGCGGCCGTCGTTGCCAGATTGGATTATAGCACGGCACGTAGCGGCAGGGTTGCTTTGCACAGCGACAGACTGTCTTATCGTTACACTGCCCACCACTTAGACTTGTTCGTCCCGAACAAGTGCCGAGGCTCCGCTGTGATGACGCGCCAGGCGCTCCAAATGGACTACCTTCAGCTTAGCGCCTCTATTGCTGCAACGTTGAATCCTGTATACCACGTCGTTAATCCTAGTCACGACTTCGTACGGTCCTTTCCATGACGCTTGAAGTTTCGGAGACAAACCTTTCCTCCGCTGCGGATTGTAGAGCATTACCAGATAGCCATCTTGGAACCCTGCTGAGTTGGCCCGTAGATCATATCTGGCTTTCGCCTTATCGCTGACCAGTTTGGTGCGGCTCCTTATAAACTGGTGAATTTCCTCCAGTTCCGCCCGCTTTTTGACCGCGTAGTCCGTCTTAGCGCCTCCCGTCGTGCTGACTACGCCGAACTTCAAGTCAGCGGGTAACCGCAACTCTGTGCCGAACACTGCTCGGGCTGGAGTGAGTGATGTCGTGTCGTGCGGGGCTGACCTATACGCCATCAGGAACAGGGGGATATGCGTGTCCCAATCCTTTTGATTCCTGCCTACCACTTTCCGCAGGTATTCCTCCAGTATCCGGTTAAAGCGTTCCACCATGCCGTCGGACTGTGGGTGCAAAGGAGTGGTACGAGTTTTCTTTATCCCCAGTAGATCACACACTTCCTTGAATACCGCAGACTCGAAATTCCGGCCTTGATCTGAGTGTAACTCCAACGGAACTCCGAACCTGGCTACCCAGTTGTTTACCAGCTTTTCCGAGATCGTAGTGGCCTCCTGGTTAGGAATAGGGTACACTTCGGGCCATTTGCTGAAATAATCCATTACCACCAACACATATTTGTTGCCTTGAGTGCTAGTTGGGAATGGGCCGGCGACGTCCATAGCAATCCGCTCGAAGGGCGCTCCCACGGTGTACTGCTGCATGCGGCCTCGAGATTTTCTTGTCGGCCCTTTCGCGGCTGAACATCGGTCGCAGCTCTTAATCCACTCGGCTACAGACTCCTGACATCCTACCCAGTAGAATCGTCTTTTTATTTTGGCGACGGTTTTGGTGATGCCTAGGTGCCCTCCACTGGAGTCGTTATGGTATGCCTCGATGACCTCGTTGATTCTGCATTTCGGCACTACCATTAGGGAGTTGCTGATCCGACCATCCGCGCTCTCCCATTCGCGGTACAGGCAGCCTTCCTTCAGCCGCAGACTTTTCCACTGTGCCCAATAAGCCGTAGCGATCGGGCTTTCACCGGCCATCTCCTGCCAGTCTGGACGTGCGCCTTGCTCCTTGCCTTCGACGATTTTCGCAAGATCCGCATCCTCACGCTGGTCTTTTTGTATCCTCTCCGCAGACCACTCTTCCTCTGGCATGACGCTTACCAACCGGACGTCCACTATCTGTTCTTTGCTCTCGGCTCGCGAGCACTGCCTGCAGTCGACTTGGCACGGACGGCGTGACAAGGCATCGGCATTTCCATGGCTACTGCCCTTGCGATGCTCTATCGTGTAGTCGTAGCTCTGCAGTCGTTCGATCCACCGCGACAATTGCCCTTCAGGATCTTTAAAGTTCAGGAATCATTTCAATGCCGCATGATCTGTGCGCAGGCGAAACCTTTGTCCATACAGATATTTGTGGAAGTGTTTTACGCAGTCCAATACCGCCAGCAGTTCTCTCCGTGTCACACAGTAGTTGCGTTCCGGTTTCGATAGAACCCTACTGTAGTACGCTATCACTTGTTCCTGGCCGTCTATTATCTGTGGTAGCACACCGCCAATACTATTCCCGCTTGCATCTGTATCCAGCACAAACATCTCCCCAGGCACGGGGAAGGCCAGAATTGGAGCACTGCATAGTTTTTCCTTCAGACGTGCAAAAGCCTGTTCCTGCTCCTCGTTCCACTCGAAAGCTTGGCTCTTTTTCGTCAGTTTGTGCAAGCTGCTGGCTATGTTCGCGAATCCCGGAACAAATCGGCGGTAGTATGTGCACAGGCCCAGGAAACTGCGGAGTTCGTGTAGATTGCGTGGTCGGGGCCCCTCCTTCACCGCCGTGATCTTGCCTTCGTCCGTATTTAGTCCGCGAGCGGAAACCGTGTGACCGAGATATTTGACCTCTTTTTGAAACAGCGAGCACTTCTTTGGGTTGAGTTTAAGCCCGGCTTTCTGTATTCGCTCAAATACCTCTTTCAGATTTTCCAGGTTGTCGTCGAAGCTTTTGCCCATCACGATTATATCGTCGAGGTATACCAGACACGTCCGCCAATGCAGCCCTTTCAGCACACGTTCCATTAGCTGCTCGAATGTTGCGGGTGCGTTGCAGAGTCCAAACGGCATGACGGTGAACTGCCACAAACCGTCGCCAATACTAAAAGCCGTTTTCTCCTTGTCCTTGTCTGCAAGCTCTACCTGCCAATAGCCGCTGCGTAAGTCGAGTGTGGAAAACCACTGTGTGCCTGACAGTGTGTCCAGGGTGTCATCGATCCGAGGTAGTGGATACCTGTCCTTCTTGGTCATTGAACTTCCGATAGTCCACACAAAATCGGGTACCGCCATCCTTTTTCTTGACTAGCACGACCGGCGAGCACCAGGGGCCCGAAGAAGGCTCTATGACCTTTTCTTTATGCATGTTTTCAATCAAATTTGTGACCTCTTCCCTCTGGGCCAGAGGAACTCGTCTTGGTGGTTGGCGGATTGGTTTCGCACTTCCGCTGTCGATGTTGTGCTTCACTATGGCTGTTCTTCCGCCTGGTTCTGCCGCAAATATTGACGCATAGTGCTGCAGGAGTGACCTTGCCTTCTGTTTCTGCTTGGCCGTCAACTCGCTGCTCCACTGGTTCTCCTGCGGTATGGCGTCCATGTTAAAACCGCTCTTCTTATTACCTCCAGGCGGGCTACTCTCGCAATTGACCACTGCCTCATCTTTCCCGACATATCTGGGTGCATTCAGGGGGTTCAGTATTCTGACTGGTATTCTGCCATTTTTAGGTACCACTAATGTACGTTCGATGATGATGTTGTCGTGTCCTTGTTTCGGTGCTTCTACTACCCACAGCCGACTCGTCCCATCGTCCTCGTCCACCTTTGTTCACACAATCGCCTCAGAATTCGCTGGTATCCTCCTGTGTTGACACGATACAACCTTCCTTACCGCCACGCTTCGCTCATAGCCGGTGTGCAGCGGGAATTCAACGTTGGCATATCTCAGTACATTTTCCTTCAGGTCCAGCGTAAAACCGTGCCTAATCATGAAATCCACGCCGATAATCACGTCGTCCATTATATCCGCGACGATGAACTCATGTTCCAGGCTGCTGGTGCCGATAGCAATCGTTTTTGTAACTTTCCCTCTTACCGGCGCGCGCTCGCCAGTCGCAGTCCGCAGCTGTATGCCATGCAGCGGTTCCCAGTTCTTCAGCAGCTTCCTTTTTATGATCGAATATGACGCTCCAGTATCAAGTGTCAACACGAACAACTTTCCATCTATCCTTCCTTCAATTGTCAAGCTGCTGGGCTGTCGTTTCAGCTGTGAGACAAGGATGGTGGGGCGGCAGATTGTTGGGATCAGCTCGCGCCTCTTTGGGCTGACCCGGTTTAGTTTAACGGCTCCTCGTCCACAGCCCTGCGCTTGTTGGCTGAGCCTCGATTGTCAGCATTCCTCGCTTCAGGCGATTGCGATCGAGAACGGGAACGCCTCTTTCGTTGGCGGCAGTCTCGTGATATGTGGCGCTGCTTACCACATACCCAGCAAACAACTTTAGAGGAGACCACCCGTGGCCTATCCGGTGGCTCAGAGCTTATGGCCTGGATCGTAATGTCGTTGTCTGGCTGGATCTGGCGTATCCTTGCAGGTGCATACCGAGTGCTCCCAATCCATGTCGCGTCATGTGTCATCGCGCTGGTCACCGTCTCCCTAAAGGTCGGCTTGCCCATCATCAACGCACTGCGACGTGTCTCCGGATCATAAAGACCTTCAATAAACGACTCAATCTTCATCCTCTCGAGATCCTCAGCGCCGAAGGACGGGTAGCAGAGCTGCACGAGCCGCTCAATGTCTGCTGCATATGTCTGCAGCGCCTCGTTGGATATTTGCCTGCGGTTCTTCAGCTCACAGTAGTACAGCGTTCTGTTGTGCTCGTCGCTGTATTTGGCTGCCAGCGCCCTTATGACGGTCTCGTACTCACTTCGTAATCATTCTGGAACTGATTTTATTACCTCAGCCGCAGCACCTTTAAGAGCAAGCGCCCATCTCCGACCTTTTCTTACATCGATCCACTGATTTTCCAGAGCAGCCAGGTCGAATTGTAGCTTGAAGGTATCGAACGGCGTAGTCTCATCATAGGTAGGCACTTCTGCTCGGGTGGCAACACTTTCCGGAACCGGCGGCAACCATTCTCGCGGCTGTACCTCCCTAAGCCGCTCGTCCATTTTTCTGTTCATCGAAACTTCCAGACTATCAACTCGTTTGTTCAGGGAATCATCAAGATCGTCAACACGTTTGTTCAGGGAATCATCCATGTCGCCAACTCGTTTGTTCAGGGAATCATCCAGGTCGTCGACTCGTATATCCAAGTGCTCTACCCGCGTCTCCAGGTGCTCGACTTTCCCATTAATCCTGTCTGAGATTTCCTTCAGTTTCTGCTCCCAGCGCGCAGAATTTTCCTGAAGCTTGACTTCCATTCCGTGCCGCCGCCGTGGCTCAGTTGGTTAGTGCGCGGTCCAACGAGTCGCATGCAGAGCGACGCAAGATCGAATTCTGCATGTAGTAACACCTAAAAAAAAATAACGGGGAACTCGTTTTCTCTTTCGGTGGCTGTCCTCTCAGCTGGAAATGGCAAACCTCTGAGAGTAAAAATTGCCTATGAAAAAGCTCCCAACCTGCCGTTCGGAACCGGCATAAAACTGTAGGTCCCTTCCACCCGCGTACAATATTCACACGAACAACACGGGTGGTTGCGGGAAACTAGGCCTTAGTCTCGCGTAAGCGGGCTGTCGTGCCAATCAATTATTATTATTATTGACTTCCATTCGCTCCGCCACTTGCGCCGATATTTCCATTTTCGCTGCCATTTCTCGATTTGTAGTTTCCAGCTTCGCTGACATTGCTCGATTTGCAGTCTCGACTTTTGCCGATATTTCGAGATTCGTAGTTTCCAGCTTCACTGCCATCTCCTGATTCGAAGATTCCAGTTTCGCTGCCATCTGCGCCGACATTTCACGATTTTCACGATTGGAAGTCTCGAACATGCCTTTTATTGCAATCATTAGCTGGTTCATGTCTAATGCTTGTAATGGTCCAGCCGGTGCAGCCGTACTTTGGATCGACGCCGCACCCGCAGGCGATTCCTCCACTTTGGCCGACGCCTCCTGCTCCTGCGTTCCGAACTCGTGTGCAGCCCAATCGACGCCTCGTGCCTCACATGCTTCTCGCAAGCGCAACTGCAACTCCACCTTTCCGCCAGCAGCCGGCAAATTCCAGGCAGCCAGCTCCTTCTTCAGCTGGTCTACCTTCAGCAGCTCGAGTTTAACCATGTCCGTGCTTTTATAATTTTATTTATTTAGTTATTTATTTTTTGTTTTCTTTCAATTTTCCACAATCCCACTTCTGACACCAAATGTTACGAATACTAAGTCTAGTGGGCTGTTACGTATCTCTGGAGTGTGTAATTTGAAAATAAAACACAGTCAGTTTCATACACGCAGACAACAAAATCAACCAACAGTCACTGTATTATTCACAGTTTACACTTTACTGTTCGTACACTTAAGTATTTGCTTAATTACTCCGTGTGGCAACTTCACTTGTCAAAACCAGACTCCCTCGCTGCGCCGCATCCGCAGGTCATCACGCAGATCGTTCCCGCGCATTCCGGAGTGGACTAAAAGTTTCCATCATTGCCAGGTTGGACTAAAAGTTATTATCGCGGCCGTCGTTGCCAGATTGGACTAAAAGTTACCATCGCGGCCGTCTTTGCCAGATTGGATTATAGCACGGCACGTAGCGGCAGGGTTGCTTTGCACAGCGATAGACTGTCTTATCGTTACGATATATTCACCACAAATAATTGTTGGCTGAAATTTGAAATTTAATTTAAAATTTTGCTTAGAACTGGAATTGGTACATGATAAAATAATTTCAACAATAACTTAAAATAAATAATAGGTTATTTCATCATGGAATTGGTATAAATGGCATAATGACATAATTGATAAGACTCAGCGAGCCAGTCTGCTGGCTGCACCGGCGACTGGTGCGCAATTCGGCGGACATGAAAGTGATATACGATTTAGATATCATACATGATTGCACTGAAATATTGGCAGGCAACGCTGCAATTACTGCGTTTTGGGCCAGTTTGCAAATTTTCCTTGATTTTGCGTGACTTTCCGTGACATTTTTTTAATAAACAAATGAGGTTATTTGCGTACCGTGGTGAAAAATTACACAGTGTGTGGTGAAAATTGTAAAATAATTATAAGACAGGGATGACATTTTTGCTATCGATGGTGAATATAGAAATGTATTTAAATGGGATATATGTGAAATGGTATGATTTCATTTAAATTATTTCAGTCAATGCAGTCGCTTAAAAGATACTGAATAATTAATACAAAAATGTTGTCCTGAACACATTCATCATGTTTTGATTTAATCATCGTGTCGTGCGTTTGTGTTGCCAATAAAAATGAATAAAAACATATTTTTAATACTTATTATGATTTATAAAGATGCACAACATTACTATTACGTTAAAGCTTTGAAGTAATTTATCAAAAGAAACTTTGTTCTGGGCTTTTGAACTTGTATGAGAAGAAAATTACATTAATATTGATTCGGAAAGTTTATTGTTTTCATTATAAAATTATTTGTACGCAGGTAAAATCGAAATTAGTATTCAAATGTTCTCTATTTTAGTGAATTATGATAACAACTATTGTATTTTCACAGTGATTGCCCAGTTATCTTAAGATATTTAATCTTTCAAACATTTCTTTAATACTTGATTGGCAAAGTAATCAGAAAAATAGGCATAAAATTTGCTCCCTAAACCAACAGAAAATGACGTTGGGGTAACACTAGCACATTCTGTACTTTGCGGCAAGACTGCCACATTCTGTACCACTGACAGCTCGAAAAAAGAGTGGCGCTACTTAGGATTTACTTTGACGCAGCTCCGTCAAGGTTGAAAATAACCTCTCCGACCCTTTTGATGCCGTTCGAGGATTCAGACAGGGCGATCCTTTGTCCTGCGACCTCTTCAACTTCACCATGGAGAGTGTTCTGCGCAAGGCCGATGTATATCTTAATGGCACAATCTTTAACATCTTCAACGCTCCTTGCCTACGTCGATGACATTGACGTCATCGGGCGTAACAAGCAAGATGTCACCGCCGCCTTTGCGGCAATCAAAAGAGAATTGCCAAAATGGTTCTGGTGGTAAATGAGGGCAAGACGGAGTATATGCTGTCTACAGGCAGGAACTCGCAGCGGCTAGGGTCTCACGTCGAGGCTGACAGGTATACTTTTGAAGTTGTCAAGGAAATCGTTTACCTTGACAACGCCATAAACATATCATTGCTTATGTTTATGTCAGCCTGGAGATAAAGCGAAGGATTACTCTTGCCAATAGGTGCTTCTATGGTCTCGGTAGGCAACTGAGTAGCAAAAACCTCTCTCGACCGACAAAACTTACACTCTATAGAACGCTTATTCGGCCCGTGCTTCTCTAAAGCGCAGAAGCATAGACACTGTCGCGTAACGACACAGCGGCCAATGGTGTGTTCGAAAGGAAGGTATTTCGCAAAATCGTTGGCCCTGTTCTTATTGGCGACGACTATTGTATACGAACTAACAACGAGCTGTATGAGCTATATAAAGACATGGACGTAGCACAGTGAATTAACATCCAGGGGGTACGCTGGCTTGGCCATGTGTGCTGTGTGGATGATGAAGCTGCGGCGAAAAAGGTGTTCGATGCGGTAGTTAGAGGTCGACGGCGAAGAGGGAGGCCGTGTCTCCGGTGGAAAGACCAAGTTGAAGAGGTCCTGTCATCTCTTGGTGTGACCAAAGCAGACGACAGTTAAGTAACTAAGTTTCAGATAAAAACTTAATTAAATCGTGTTTCTCGGTACAAATTTGCTTCCCTTGGTTTATCCGTCAGATTCTAATTTTCCCAAAAAAATAGAAACACGACCCCAATATTTCAATACTTTGATTTGTAATTAAAAAACAGTTTATCTTAAATCTTTATCTTAATCGTTTATCAGATCGTCGTGCGCTTTGGTCGAGAGCGGACGTGTTTTTACTGCGCTCCGTGTTTTTTTAGTTTCTCCATTCCCATATGGCCTCATCTTAAATAAAAGCGATTATCATATTTCTGTGCTCGAGATAGTGACTCTTTTACTTAAAAATCGTTTAAAGCATACTCGCTTTATGCAGAAAATGCCTTGTGAGTGCGGGCAAAAAGTGGATCGGAACCAAGTTAAAGTGCAGTGTGGCAAATGTAAAGATTTATTCCACTTGAATTGTGTTGGTCTTTTGCCTGCTGATTTTGAATTTTTGCTTAATTCTGGCAAACAATTTTTTTGCAAAAACTGTGTTGCTGTTCGCCGTAAATCTATCTGTTCTCCCCCTCCTCCCGTTATTCGGGATGAGAGAGGGACATCTATAAACGCAGTTTCAACTGACTCGCCAATTCCAACCCAACAGCGAAGTGAAAACAAAAACGCAACTGCTCAATCGCAACAACAATTGCCTAAACATGAGGCTGCTCAAAAGCGATGCGACAATAAAAATGAGTCTAACTTTCCGGTCTCATTACTAACTGTTCTTAATGAAATTGCCGCTCTTAAATCCGTACATGCTAGCGCTATTTCTGCGATTACTGCTCTTCGTACTGATAAGCAGCTTCTAATCGGCAAAATTGAAGAGTTGCGTGTGGAGGTTAAAGCCATGCATAAACTCCATACCGAGGAAGCCTCTGCCATTGCGCTGCTAACTGCTGATATCAAAGATCTTCGTGCCAGCCCAGTTACATGTGGGTGTCACGACAAAAACAACAACACGATGCGTCAAATTATCTCTTCGCTGCCTGCACCTGGTATGACTGCAGTCTCGCCTCCCCCTGCTGTTTTTGAAGCTAATCGCTCTTGCTCAACTGCTAATGTTCAACGCTTCTCCTCCCATCATTCGCCTGGTGCTCCTCTGGTATGTACAACGGACCCACGGAACTCTGCTGCTATGTCAAATACTGTTACGTCGGTTGTTACCTCCGCTTCGAATGCTGTTGTTGCTTCGCCTGCTTCCTACGCTAGGTAGGTAGTAGGCATCGCAATCCCGGGATCCCGGACTTTTTCCAGTCCCGAAAATCCCGGGATTCAAATCTTTTAATCCCGGGATTTTCGGGATTGCAAAAGATGCTTCAAAGTTCAAATGAAATAAATTTAAAAGCACAAAAACCCAGTTCCTTATCTGAAGGAGGAGGGAGGGGATAGAGGGCGTCTTTTGCAAAAGGCTTATAATTATTTACTAAGCATTCAACCAGCAAGTGTTGAATCTGAAAGATGTTTTCTCTCAGCAGGTTTTATTTGCAATAAATTTCGCTCTAGATTAGAGGGCAAAACATTTAATGCCTTAGTATTTTTAAGATCTCAGTTTTTAGTTAATCACAACGCTTAACTTTTTTATCGAAATAATCGAAGTAAAACTAAAAGTACTAACAAATTAACTATTTTATTTTTTTTATCAAATATGCGTATATATGTAGGTACTTTATGATACATTTGATGCAAAGCAATAAGTTATGTTTAAGTGTCATTTTTGGATAAAACAAAATGTTATCAAACTGAAGTTAAATGTCAAATGAAAAACTTTTAAGTTAAACAAAATGTTGTCAAGGATCACTATGTTTATTTATTTGATTTAAATTTAAACTGACAATTTTGAATGTAATTGACAACTGATTGTAAATGACAACTGGATTTTGGTGATGCGCCGCGCACAACCAACCACTTCGACGACTCAACACCGACTGCCTCCCTTTCCGCCTTACAATGTGATTAAATTCAAGATAAAAAATCTTAAAACTACCCCAAATGTGATTAAACTGTGTCCATTTGTATGGTAAATATATTATAAACAAGTATTTATGCAATTTGGTAAAATTGTTTTATTTAAAAATTTGTTATTTGAATCCCGGGATTAAATCCCGGGAGCCCGGGATTTGACTTTTCAATCCCGAAAATCCCGGGATCGCAAAATGGCAAAAAATTGCGATCCCTAGTAGGTAGGTAGGTGGTGGTGGCAGCTCTCATATGAGAGCTTACTTAGGACAAGCTAGGCCCATTGTGGTACCACAGGATCTCTAACCCCCTCTTTTGTTGTTAGGATGTCTCAAACCAGCCCGAACAGGTGATGAAGCGTATTAGGCCCTTGGCGTCAACCTCCGATAAGTCCGTAAGGTTGGCTGTATGGTAAAACCCTAGATTTGTTTTCCGTTTCCTGCAAAGAGCGGGACAAGTGCAAAGTAAGTGGAGAATTGTTTCTTCCTCCTCTATGTCTCTGCAGCTTCTGTAGAAGTCGTTGGCCAGGTGGCCCAGCCCTAGTCTAGTAGCGTGGCTGCCAAGGATGCAGTGACCAGTGATGATTCCGACAACAACCCTGAGCGTGCCCCTATTGAGGTTTAGCAGACTTTTGGTGCGCTTCCAGTCCAGCTTTGGCCAGATCTGTTGCGCTGTTTTGCCTGTCTCCGAGGCTGCCCATGCATTGTTAGCGGCTTTTGTCATCGCTTCCTCTATCACCAGCTTGCAGGTACTCAGTGGAATACCTAAGCCGGCGAGTTCTGAGGATAGCTCCTTGGTCGTTCCTTGTCTAGCCAGTTTGTCTGCCCTGCAGTTCCCTGGGATATCTCTGTGACCAGGCACCCATATGAGGTGGATTTTAAGCTGCTCAGCCATCTCATCAAGAGATTTGCGGCAACTGATCACTGTTTTTGAAGTCAGAACATGAGACCCTAGGGCCCTGATAGCCGCTTGGCTGTCAGAGAGAATGCTAATATCTCGCCTAGAGACACTGCCCTCTTTGATCCCATTCAGGGCAGCTTCAATGGCTGAAACCTCTGCTTGGAACACGCTACAGTGGTCCGGCAGTCTAAAGGAGTAATTTATACTAAGTGAGTCTGAAAAGACGCCTCCACCAACAGCTCCATTTAACTTGGAGCCGTCGGTGTAGATCTGGTGTGAGTTCCCTATTAGGGATGCTGAGCTTTCCTCCCAGTTGTTCCTGTCTGGAATGGTGCTAGTGAACTTTTTGTTAAAATGGAAATGGGGGGGTGAAGAATCCAGTTCCTCGAACTCCTTTAAGAGAGTAAGTATCCTGGCATGTTCCCTGTTAGACTCCGACCATTGGCCGGTAGCCCGTAGTCTATGGCTTGTTATAGCCGCTAGTTTCCTACAGTGTAGGTCTAGCGGAATAAGGTGAAGCAGGGCTTCTAAAGCTGAAGTTGGTGTTGTCCTAAGAGCGCCCGTGATGATGATGCAGGCTGCCCTTTGAACTTTCGGAAGGTGTTGGAGGAGCAATGTTTTCTCCAAAGCGTTCCACCATATTAGGCATCCATAGGTTAAGATGGGTCGTACGACAGCTGTGTAAACCCAGTGCGTCATGTTTGATTTTAAACCCCAGGTTTTCCCCAGTGCCTTTTTGCAAGTGTATAAGGCAATCGTTGCCTTTTTGACCCTATTGAGGATGTGCGGTTTCCAGCTCAATCTCTTGTCAAAAATGATTCCAAGGAATTGTGCCTCATTCTTGAAAGGGATTTCTGTGTTGTTTAATGATAGAGGAGGTATGGGTGGGGGTTTATACTTCCTCATGAAGACGACAACCTCTGTCTTCCCAGGGTTGATACCTAATCCTCGACTGGAAACCCAGCCGTTGACTTTGTTTAGCAGTACCTGCATTAGGTACTGATCGAGTTGAGAAACTTGCCCGAGACAGTGAGAACAATATCGTCTGCATACGCCGTCACTTTGCCGCAGCCCCCTCCCAGGGACTGGAGCAGTTCGTTAACTACCAGGTTCCAAAGGAGGGGGGAGAGGACTCCGCCCTGGGGAGTGCCCCTGCTCACTCCTCTCGAGGTAGAAGAGTCGCCCAGTTCAGCGCAGATAATCCTGCTCTGCAGAAGATTATCCACCCAGTTCACCAGGCTACTCTCTACACCAAGCCTGGCGAGTGCGCCCGTGACGGCTGTAAGCTCGACGTTATTGAAAGCCCCCTCTATGTCCAGGAAGGTTGCTAAGGTGTATTCTTGGTGTTCGAGTGATTTATCGATCGTGTGGGTGAAGGAATGTAAGGCTGTATCTACAGATTTACCCTTAATATAGGCATGCTGACTATTTGAAATGAGATCCTGCCTAATCGCTTGTCGTAAGTGCAGATCCAGAAGTCTTTCTAATGTTTTTAAAAGAAAGGAAGAAAGGCTTATGGGTCTATAATCCTTAGGGATGAAATCCACCCGTACTTTACGCCAGTGTTCTGGTATGTAGTTTAAACCAATACTGGCTGAGAATATTGAATTGAGGAGTGTTAGAATTAACGGTCCGGCATGTTGGAGTTGTGCTGGGAATATGCCATCTGATCCTGGCGATTTAAACGGGTGGAAACCGGCAATGCCCATTTAATTTTCTCAATCGATACGATACTGTTTATAGAGGCAACACCGTTAGTGCTGGCCTGAGTTCCTAACAGCCTGTCATGTTGGCTGATCGGAAAGTGGGTATTTGTAAGAAGTTCAAGTGCTTCACCTTCTGATAATGTCCAAGAACTATCGGGGTTTTGTAAAGCACTTGGAATAAAGGAGGAAGAGGCAAGTAGTCTAGCAGTCTCGGAGACACTTTCAATATTGCCACAAAAATCGCTCCAGGAGCTTCTCTTAGCCTCTCTGAGGCTTTTCTTGTAGGTCTTGAGGGATTCTTTATAAAGGTCCCAATCATCTTCAGTTTTGGTCCTCCTTGCTCTATTAAAAAGAGTCCTAGAGTGCTTCCTAAGCTCACTAAGATCATGGTTCCACCAGGGGGGTTTGTATTTCCCTCTGGGCATGTACTTAGGGCAGGCGAGGTCCTGGGCCTTAGAGAATGCTAGAGTAAGTTGATTGACAGCCGATTCTAGCATCGTTTGGGTGTTTATTTCAGAGATATGAATCGTTTTGATGTGCCTGTCCACTGTGCGGGTAAATAACTCCCAGTTTGTTTTCCTGGGGTTGTTTACCGGATTAACCCTCTGGGGGTCGCTATCAAGAGTGAACTCTATATACCTATGGGCGGAAAAAGAGTGTTCGTTAGAGACCCTCCAGTTCCTAACCCTATCGGCTATATTCACAGAAGCAAGGGTGAGGTCTAGAACTTCCTCCCTATTCCTTGTTACAAAGGTGGGAGTGCGCTCTATATTGCACACAAGAAGGTTTGTGGTAGAAATGTAATCGAAAAGTGACTCACCTCTATCGTTGATATCTGTGCTCCCCCAGATGCAGTGGTGAGCGTTCGCGTCGCATCCAATCACGAGAACGGTGTTGGACTTTGCGGCTTCAGTTACCAGATTTCTGACCGGATCCGGTGGTGGAGGCTCTGGATGGTCATGAGCCATGTAGCTGGACGCGATCCAGTGGCATCTCCCCTTAACCGTTAGAGAGATGGAGACCAAATCGTCGTTACTGAAATTAGGGAGCAGATACGCATTTAGTGATTTCTTCATAAGGATACAGGATCTTGGTCTATCTGTGCTATTAGCATGGACCAGCCTGTAGTTTGTCGCTCCCAATTTACAAACCTTGTTGGCTACGAGCCATGGTTCTTGGATGAGAGCGATGTCGTCTCCGCCTTTAGAAAGGCGGAGGAGTAGTGCAGCCGAAGCTGCTTTAGAGTGGTGGAGATTTATCTGAACTACTCGGACCATTGTCTATTTCGCTCATGTCCACCTCCACCACAGTAGCGTCGAGGTCATCGTCGGTTTCGGCGAGAAGCTCGGACTCCCTCCAGAAATTCCCAAAAGCCGTGGCCATCTCCGATCCCGATGAGATTGATTCCGCCCGGGATAGGCGACGTAACGGCTTCGAGGAAGACGGTTGGTTGTCTTTCGCCTCGTTTGCCAGGATAGTCTTCTCGGCTGGCAGCCCCTGCGGGCGACTTTCATCGGGAACCGCCGTGGCTGGCTGCCCTTGTTGGCCGCCTTCGCCAGAGTCCGTCGAGGCTGGCAGCCCCTGAGGGCCACTTTCGCCGGTTTCGGTCTGCTCGTCCTTTCTGTACACCCTCAGTTTGATGTGTCCAAAACCGAAGGCCACGACACAATTGGACCTTGATAGGTGCTCAAGGTACTCCTTGTTCACAATTAGTGGCACAACGAGACCCCTTGAGCTGCTCCAATTTGGCAATTTTCCAATTGTGCGTAGGTATCTTCGGGTTGGACAATTGGAGTGTCTCGAGGACTCTTGCCGGATCCGTGGGTTTTAATGGGATCCAGGCTCTGGTCCTTGGTCTGCTGGGGATCGATTCCCTGGGTACTACCTCAAGTTTTGCACCCGGCCAGATCTCTCCCGTCCTGGCTAAGGCCATGCAGAAGAAATCCAGGGCCCTCTTGTCTGCACACGCAACCAGCTTTATGTGGCCTTGATGCCAGCCGCACATCTGGTATTGTGGCATCGGGCCTGGATTCTCCCTTATGACGTCCAGAAAGATGGCGGCGAGGAAATCTTCCACCAGCTTCCAGTTTGCGGGAGTAATACTACCGTCAGTGTCGGAGCGGTCAACGACCGCCATAACAAGACTGTGTTTCAACACGTCGCTGTAGGTCGTTGCCGTTCTATGCGAGCTGCTTACCTTTTTGGCAGTCGGGACCTCTTCCTCTGTAGAACGCTGCCGGTTGGCGGCGGTCTCAGTGGTCGGTGCCCCGTCGAGCTCCGCTAACCTAGCGGTAGCCCAGGCAAAGGACTCTTTCTCTTTTTGAGTCCTGCGGTTCTCTGGGATACATTGTATCCGTTCGAGTACTCGCTTGGCACTCTGGCGCTCTCTGTAGCGGACTTTTGAGTCCTTAATTTGTCGAGTGCTTGCTGTTACCAGATCTCCGCCATGTTTGTTGCTGTTGCTGGACGGAGGTCCGGCTTTGGCAACCACAACGTTGCTGAGGTCAGCTGCAGCACTTATGTTCGTAGTTTTAGTTGCGGAGGCAGAGCCTTGGCTTGAGATCTTCTGATCAACCAAGGATGCTCCTTTTTTGGCGGTGGGCGCTGCCTTATCTGCTTCACCCATCCCCGGCTTTTTAAGAGGGCCGGCAACTGGTTCTGTCAGTGTTTGTGCGTTTGTTTTTGTTTTTGTGTTTTTAGTTAGTTTGTCCATAATTGTGTCCCACGACTGGTGGAGAAGGGGTGGTCCACCTGTGCAGAGATCCGCAGTGCACAGGTAAGACTAATAATCCGGAGGGCTCCAGGTATCCGGATACTCCGTTCGCGACTGGGCTATTTGAAAGGGCCCCCAGCCAGGCTGACCATCGGCACGGGTCGTATGACACCTTGGTCCGGCCCTTACCCCGATCCTATGGAAGGAGCATCAACCTAACCTACCAACCGCACTATTAAAGAGTGGGGTCAGTGGACGAAGCTCACTCCCTTAGCTGGCTATCACCAAGGTGAACTGTTTAGCCATTACCGGCCGGCACCCACGTTGAGGGTTTGGAGGAGGATTTTTGCCAGCCAGGATTTTTTCCTACGCTAACGTCGCTCGCTTGCTTGTTCCGGCTGAGAAAAATAACAATCCAGATGAGCCTGCTGCCTCAGTTTCTGCTGCTTCGATTACTAGCAAACTCAGCAAGAAATTGAAAGCCCAAAGTATTGTCGGCTGTAATACGAGTGACGAATTAGATGTCGTACATAGAGTGAAGTGGCTGCACCTATAATCCTTTAAGCCCTCAGTCACCGCGGATAACATCGCGGCGTACGTCTCGAAACACTCCTTCATTGAGGCAAAAATGATCTCCTGCTACAGGCTTGTCAAAAAGTAGGTTCTCTGAAACGTGTGAACTTCAGATTGGGAATTTCCGCCAAGCACTACGAAACCCTACTTAACTCATCGATCTGACCTGCTGATGTACGGGTTCGCCCGTTTAAGTTTTTTCAGCAACCAGGGAACGAGGAAGGAACCACTTGAGTGCCGTTCGTCATGCCGCCGGTCCTCCTCAGACTAAGTGTCTAAAAATACAATATATTTTCAAAATGTTTCTGGCTTGCGTCCAAATCTCTCTTCGATATGACTTCACACTTGGACTATGATATTTTTGTACTGATTGAGACGTGGCTGAATTCGGATTTCTATGACAGTGAATTCTTTGACGGCAAATTATACAACGTTTATCGGAAGGACCGTGACGCTGAGAAGACGGGTTACTCGAGAGGTGGTGGAGTGCTAATCGCTGTGGAGCGTCGCTACCACTCATCATTAGTGCACTTGGTTACCGAAGACTCCATTTTGGATCAACTATGCGTCCTGGTGCATGGAATCTCTAAAATTTATATATTTGCTTCGTACATTCCTCCGGCCAGTACTGATGCATTGTACAAGGCGCACGTTGATAATATTCAGGCTTTAGTCTCCTCTCATGGTGGCTGTAACTTCTGTATTCTTGGCGACTTCAATCTATGCAATGTAGAATGGTCATACTTAGATAATAAGTTTGCTTTATTTCCTAAAAACATTAATAGTTTCGCCGAATCCTACTTAGTTGACAGCTTTCTAAGTCTGGATCTTATCCAAATTAATTGCTTAAAAAATAAACTACTTAGAATTCTCGATCTTGTCTTCATAAATGATAACATGAATTTTGTATTGAACGAATGCCTCGACCCATTGTCAAGGTCTGGTTTACACCACGTACCGCTTGTTATTCTATTAGAGTTCTACGACTTCAAAGGTCTTAGTGGTAACAATCAATCTTATAACTTTTGCTTTAAACTCTGCAATTTTGATGTTGTTAATGAGGAAATTTCTGCTTTAGATTGGGATTCGTTATTTGCTCATGCTAGTGTTGCCAAATGTTTTGATATTTTTAAATTTAAGATTAGTGATATTTGCATTAAGAATATACCACGTACAATTAAGAAATGCTATAGTATTCCGTGGTACACCAAAGAGTTAAAAAAGCTAAAGAATTTGAGAAATAAATTTTATAAAAAGTTCAAATCTTCAAACTCTCTCCTTTATAGAGATAAATTCCGTCGCTATTTGATGGAGTTTAAATCCTTGAGTAAAGTCCTTCAACGTAATTATGCTCGTAAATTCGAGTCAGATATTAAATCAAATCCAAAGGCATTCTGGCATTATGTCAAGTCAAAAAAGTCGTGCTCAAGTATTCCTTCTGAAGTGTTTTACAATGGTAAGCATGCTTCTTCCCCCCTGGAAGCAGCTAATCTCTTTGCGGATTTTTTCCGAGCTAATTTTGAACCTGTCACTAATTCAGTGGATGTCAACCCGAACGTTAATTCCCCCATTAACTTTGGTTCGCTCTCTTTATCCCTTGACGATGTTTTGGATGGTATTCGGTTTATCTAAAACTCTTCTAATATGGATAATGATGCTCTGTCTCCTTATCTCCTTAAGAATTGCTCTGCTTTTGCCTATCCACTTCTTTTAATTTTCAATAAATCCCTCCAAACAGGTGAATTTATTGATGCTTGGAAGGTCACTTTTATTACGCCCATTTTCAAAAGTGGCAATAAGAACGACATTTCGAACTATATGCCTATTTCAAAACTGACGGTGGTCTCAAAGTTATTTGAATACATTGTCAAACAAAAATGGTTTTTTACAGGCTTTATGACCGGCAGATCAACAGTCACAAACCTGGCGGTTTTCTCGGAATTTTGTATGTCCGCTTTTAATGATCGTCTTCAAGTTGATACTGTATAGTCACTCTGTATGAGTCACTCTATCCTAGTTTCAAAACTGGCTAGTTTGGGATTTCATTCCACTTTCTTACTGTGGGTTAAATCGTACCTCTCCCTCCGTAACTGTGCAGTTGTTGACAACACTTACTCCCAATCCTTTGTTGACTCATCCGGTGTCCCCCAAGGAAGTATTCTTGGTCCCTTGCTCTTTGTCATTTTTATCTGAATGCTTTAAGTTTTCGAAATTCCTCTTGTATGCGGATGATTTGAAAATCTTTAATTGTGTTGCGAGCCCTTCTGACTCGGCTAAGCTCCAATCTGATCTCAATAATTTCATCAAAATCAATTGCTCCTAAATATTAGTAGGTGTTCTCATGTGTCCTTCTCCAAATCCGGTTCCGTAATTCCTATTTCGTATTTCATTCATGGTTCGCGATTAAAAACTTCCTATGAAATCTCTGATCTTGGTGTAGTTTTTGACACCAAATTTTTATTTCATAGTCACTTAAATTACACCATTGCTAAGTCCTATTCTTTACTAGCCTTCCTTCGGCGCATTGGTTCTGATTTCACTGACCCATATAATCTGAAATTACTTTACAATTCTCTGCTACGGTCTAAGTTGGAATACGCCGTCTTTATTTGGAGACCGTATCATGTTTCTCATATCCATAGACTCGAACGCATCCAGAAATCGTTTGTGCGATTTGCATTGAGATCGTTGAATTTTGTCGATCCTATTCCTTCTTATGATGCAAGATGTCTGTTAATCAACTTAAAATCGCTACACAGTAGGAGGGTTATCCTTTCACTTTCCTTTGTTTTCGACATTATTAGTGGAGTGATTGATTCCCCATGCCTGCTTGAGCGCATTTCCTTTCATATTCCTTCTAGAAGTCTTCGGAGTAATGATATATTATTTCTTGAATGCGTCAGAACTGTGTATGTTACGCTTCCCATGCTCCCATATATAGAGCTTTGAAAGACCTGAATTCGGTCTCAAATTCTTTGGCAATTGACTTTTCAATTTCTAAAAATAGCTTTAAGCTAATATTAAATGAATGAATTACATAATATTTAACAATAATGGTCTCACTAGTTCTACATAATCTGTAAGGAATGATGTATTTCTAGATTATTTAATTAAATAAATAAATAATTAATAATCCTACATATAAGTAAGGGAGAGGGCTGGGTTGTGAACCAGGCTGGGGTGTGAACCATTGCCGTTTTTTCTTTCCCTAATTTACATATCGCCAATCTTTCAACTGTCAATTTTGTCTTATGATATGACTCTGCTTTTGTGGTTACACCGAAGTACAAACACGTATTGCTTGTGGCAGCAATCGAGTTTGAAAGACATCGTGTTTGAAAATCGACTGCGAAAACTTGTTGGCTTTTTTTTTTGTGCTATCCAAGAGACTGAGCTTATTGCAAAAAGTCTGTGTAATACATGTTTATTTAGTGTTTTGATTCTATTTTACGATGCAATATTTGTTTATGTCGAATTATGATTGGAAGTGTCGTTTATTTTAAAGTTTCCAAAATGGCATCGTGGTTGGGCTGTGAACCACTGAGGTGGCTGGGTTATGAACCACCTGTTTTTCGTACTACATTTGTTCTAACACTGTCAAATATGGACGGATATATAAAAATAAAGTCATTTTATATAATTTCACTCGATTTCGTTGTGTTCACTTGAAGTGAGCCAATACGAGAACACGTTCGTATTTCACATGCAAACATTCCGACACAGATTAGGATGAAAATTTAAAAAATTGAGCAGTTTCATTCATTGCGATTTTTTGGCCTAAGAGGCGTCATTATAACTTTTTTTCACCTCTTGAGGCTTCCTGATTAAATAAATTCTCAACTTACTTAAAAATTATGGATGTTTTCTTCGTATTTTCCGACTTTAATAGGGATTTTCCAGATGGTTCACAACCCAGCCACTTTTTTGAAAAAGCGAAAAATCACGTTCTCAGAAAATTGGACGTAAAGAGTTAAATTTCAATCAAAACGGTAATCTGTCTTCATAACAAAGTTGCGTTATATATTCACCTTTCCAACGGTATCTTCGATTTTTCGATATCTTTATTCTGTGAAAAGTTAGAGCCAAAAAACAAAACCCGGTTCACACCCCAGCCCTCTCCCTTACTAAATAATGCGTCAGTGAGCAGTTTGAGAACCACAAAAGTGTCTTTTAAGGCAAAGAGTGCCGGGAATCGCCGTAAAACAAACAGGTATATCACATTACTGATTACTGAACGTTTTGTTATGCAGTTGAAATGGCTTGCAACTTTTTTAACAAGAACATAAAAACTATTCATTTCTGCAAAATTTCCGCATGTTTTATGAAATTTCCGTATATTTTGACCCAATTTCCCTCCTATCCTACGGGGCATGAATTTTTCTTGCAAAAGGGAAATTTCCCTAGGTTAACATCACTGGTTACAACACACATTTGAAGCGGTTGGGGGAGGGGACCTAGAGTTAAACGCGAAACCAGAATGGCGCACAGTGGGGTAATATATGTATAAGTTAAGTGCCATTAATTAAAAATCGAAAAATCAAGATACAAATATGTTTTTGGTATCGGATTAAAATAGTTAAATTTCTGCATCACTGTGAAGGAATTGTGCAAAATAGTTTACCGTTTTCACGCAACGCACTCTGAAAGTTGACATTTCTTCTCAATTTTTATGCGAACAGCGATAAACACGTTTTTTTACTTTAAAACGATTTATTTTTATGAACTTCGTGTTCAGGTATTTCAGTAAAACAGTGTGTATTTTGTTTTGTTAAAAAGTGTTTACAAATATCTTGCCATATCGTGCAAAACTGTTTACATAAGCGTATAGCTCAGATCAGTGGCGCACATAGGGGGGTTTTGGGGGTTCAAACCCCCCGAAATATTTTTAAGTTAGTACAGAAATTTAATGTTCAATCATCAATAGCACTACTCAACACAAAAAATGCACCTAAAAAAAGTGTTTTCTAGACTAACAGCCCAATTCTGTACACTTGATAAATTCACCATATTGACTATTTGTCAAGTTTTTACTATTTGTCAGGAATTGGTATTCTATTCCTAAAAATAAAAGCTCTTTTCTTGATAAATGGTCAAAAGTGTGAATGCTATTGCCAACAGCATACAAATTGAAATTTTGCCTATTGAACATGGAAGAATTGTGCATGTTTACAGTTTTAACGGTTGAGGAGGATAGAAGAGAAGAAATCGGAAGCAGAAGAAAACAAATAATTTGCCTTCGTTGAGCGAAGAAGAATTCATGAAGAATTTCCGGCTAACTCGATCCTTGTGGCATCGATTAATTGGGCTATCTTTGCCCATACGCGTTCTGGCGGCATTGAATTTTTTTGGACATGGATCCTACCAAAAATGCGTTGATAAAAACTGTAATTTGCCTACGAGCCAATCATCTGTCTCACAAAATTGTAAAAATTTATAATAAAAATTTCAAAATAGTTTCAAAATGACTTCTTTCAGTTTTTTATTTGTCGTATTTTTTGACAATTTGAAAACTATCGCATATTCACCTTATGTTAAATTAAATGAGCTTTTACTTTATCAATGTTGCATCAGAATGCCAACAAAGCTTATGCTTGATAAAAATCTTGACAAAACACCTTCATAAAAAATTTTCAAGAATACACAGAATCAGGTTGTAACTTTGGGCCGCTGAACACGTAACTGAAGATCAAAACAATTTTGTGAGCAGCGTTTTCAAATCTTCGAAAAACCAGTTTTTACCCTGTTGTTTCAGTTATGAGCACTGGCTAAATGTGTCGTTCCAGTGTTCTGTGGATCCTAGGTAGGTAGGTAGCAGCGACTGCGTGCTCTCTGAGCACGCTCAAGGAGCACTATGTGCCGTTTTGTTGTCGCCTCCTCGACTGGATCTTCCCTGCGTGGGAGAAGATACTGGGCCTTAAAGCCAACCCGCATCGTCCAAATAGGACTTGAAGCATTTCAGTCTTGTCTCAGACAGATCAACTAGAGAGCTAAACAGACTGTTCCCCAAGGAATTTAGTCTTTTAAAAGCCAAGGCAGGGCAGCCGCAGAGGAAGTGTTCGAGTGTTTCCCTCTCGTTAATTTCCCTGCAGCTTCTGCAAAAAGGGTTGTGGGGTATTCGCAATCTCGCCGCATGTGGACCAATTGGCCAGTGACCCGTGATCACAGCTGTTAGCCTAGAGACATTCCGACGAGAATTTAGCAGCAGATCGTTGGTTCTGTAGGAGTTGTAGCGTGGCCAGATCTGTCGAGCCACTCTGCCGCTGATTGATTGCTCCACCACCTACTATCCGCTTTCATCAGGAAATAGTCCTTTAACAATTTTAGCCTTGCACTTAAAGGCGGTGCCACCCTTTCGGGCTGTGAGTCCATGGCGGATCCTACCTTGGCCAGCTCGTCAGCTGACTCGTTTCCATTGATACCCGCGTGACCGGGTATCCAGCAGATGGTAAGATCCACCCGGCCGCTCACCAACCCTAGCAATTCTTTACAGTCTCTGACTAGTTTAGATTTCACTATGGGCTTGGTGAGTGCCTTAATGGCCGCTTGGCTGTCTGAAAAGATGTAGACATCCCTACCCTGGATTTCTTGCTGTAGGAGAATCCTGCAGGCTTCTCTTATTGCAAAGACCTCCGCTTGAAAGACGCTGCATATATCTGGTAGGTGAAAAGCTTTTTCCACTACCAGATCCCTGGAGTAAACACCTGCCCCAACACCACAGTCCATCTTTGAACCGTCAGTGTATAGGGAGGTTTCTACGTTTGTGAAAAAGGATGCGTCTCGCTTCCATTCCCTTCTGGAGGGAAAGAGCGTGGAAAACCTAACATCAAAGTCGGCACATTCTTTGGTGTAGTCCGTATCCCGGTTGTAGGCCCCATTTTTTACCGAAGAGTCTGCTGCACGAGTAGTACGCTACCAGTGCTTTCTTGGCCCTCTCATGTATGTTAGTTTTCCAGCTAAGTTTGGTGTCCAATATGACTCCAAGATATTTAGCTTCTGAGGATAGCCTGAGCTCACTACCATTGAGCTTAGGCAGTCGAAATGGGGGAACCTTGTACTTTCTTGTAAACAGTAGCAGCTCTGTTTTGGTAGGATTAATTCCCAGCCCGCATCGAGCGGCCCAGCTGCTTAGAGTCCTCAGAGCACCCTCCAAGATGCCGCTGATTGTATCTAGGAAGGGCCCTGTCGCCATAATGATGATGTCATCGGCGTATGCAACCACCTTGACCCCACCCCGGTTAAGAGTCATCAATATGGGGTTCAAAGTAGTAAGTCATAGCAAGGGAGATAATACCCCTCCCTGGGGTGTCCCCCTCTTTGAATATCGTGTGACACTCGAGTTGCCCAGTTCAGCCTGGATCTGTCTGCTACTTAGCAGAGTCGAGATCCACGAACAGATGCAACCCTCGACCTGTAGGTCTAGCAGGGAGTTAACTATGGCCTCTTTATCCACGTAATTGAATGCTCCTTCAATGTCAAGAAATGCCGCCAGGGTATATTCTTTAAACGACAGAGATCTCTCCACGGTCCTCACGACCTCATGCAGAGCAGTCTCGGTGGATTTACCCTTGATGTATGCATGTTGAGCCGCGGATAAATGGTTCTCTTCCAGTCTTCCTCTTATATACGTGTCCAGTACACGCTCGAGCGTTTTTAACACAAACGGCTGGCTAATTGGCCTAAGGTCCTTCGGAAGGACATGCCCTCTTTTGCCTGCCTTTGGTATGTATACCACCCTGGCTTTCCGCCATGATTTGGGTACATAGTTCAGTGCTATGCAGCTGACGAAGAGCTCTCGAAGCCAGTCCATTACGTCTTCCCCCATTCTTTGTAGCATGATGGGCACAATTCGGTCTGGACCGGGACTTTTGTACGGGGAGAAAGAGCTGATAGTCCAGCGGGTCACCTCTATAGAGAACACCTTTTGGGCGACCGCTCTCGCCCTAGGACTCCGAACTGGTAGCACCCTGGGTGCGGTCACAACGTATTTGGGGAAATGAGTGGACGTTAATAGTTCCAATGACTCTGCCACTGAATCCGTGGCTGTCCCATCCGGCCTATGTAAAAGCGTCGGGGGTGAATATCCCTTGGCAAGAGCTTTGCTTAACCTGGCCGTTTCCTTAACGTTCTCAATCGAAGAACAGAAGTTTTGCCAGGACTGCCTCTTGGCAGATCTAATAGCTCGTTTATACTTGCGCAGACATTCCCTGTATGGCTGCCAAACCTTGGTCCTGTAGGACTCATTAAAGACCCTTCTGGTCTCCCTACTCATCTCAGAAAGCTCCGTGTTCCACCAAGGTGGAATTGGTTTCCTTTCATGACGAATCGGACAAGATTGATCAAATGCCCTAGTAAGAGTTTTTTCGAGCCGATTGGCTCTCTTCTCTAACTCGGAAATAGAGCTAATGCTAGACTTTTGAAACCTTTGGAATTGGGACCTCACGATTCTCTCATATCTGTTCCAGTCCGTTTTCCGAGGGTTCCTAAACTTTTTGGAGTACACACCGGTGTGTCAACACTGCACATGATATATGTATTTGTGGTCCGAGAAAGACTTTTTGTCGGACACCCTCCAACCCTCAATGTTCAACTTAGTCTGGTCAAGTAGCAGAGTTACGTCGAGTACTTCCTCCCACCCCTGAAAGCTCTCTGAGCTCGGGAAGGTGAAGGTAGGAGATTTACCCAAGTTGCAAACACTAAGGTTATAATCTAGGATAAAATTGAAGAGAGACTCACCCCTTTCGTTGTCTTCGCTGCTGCCCCAAAGTGTGTGCCTGGCGTTAGCATCACACCCCAGTAGCAAGCCACATTTAGCGCTGCGGGCTGCCTCCACTAGCGTCTGCACCTCCGCTGGTGGTGCCGGCTTGTTGTGGGCCATGTATGCCGCCGCTACCATTAGGGGTTGCCCTCGCGCGTCCGTGAGCCTCACAACGGCGAGGTCGTCACTACTCAGGTTGCAACATAGAAAAGCGTTAATATGTTTCTTAGCTAATATGCAGGCTCTAGGTGTACCTGAAGAGACCCTGTACAGAAGACTGTACCCCTGGATGTTCAGGCCCTTCACCGTGGAGTCTCTGACCCAGAGCTCCTGTAGAATGCAGAAGTCCACGTTCTCCTCGCTGAGGAGAACAGACAGGTTGCCTGAAGCACACCTCGAGTGCTTCAGGTTCAGCTGCACGACCCTAAGCATCTTTACCGGGTTTGTCCTTGTCATCCAGCGCCAGGTCGTCCAACAACTTGTTGGTGTCTTCCACCTCATCTGGATTCAGGGCCGATATGTCATCTTGACCAGTACCCGCGTCGGATGTCCAGACACGGATTCTGGCCTTCCTGATGCCATACCTTAGTTTTCCATCAGCCTTTTCGATGGCCTCAACGCTCTCTGGGTTGATCAGGACCATGAACGTCTGGCTGGTTTTAGAGGGCTCTTCCGCCTTAATGATGACCCAGTCATCCATTGGCACCTCCGGGTTCTGCAGAGCGAGTGTCTCCACTATTCTCGCATGGTCAGTCTGCCCCTTAGGCAACCAGATGCGCGCCCTTGGGCTCTTAGGGATCTCGCAGGCCGGTACTAGTTTGAGCTTCAGACCCTCCCAGGCGTCACTGATCTTAGCGACGCACTTCAGCAAGAATACCCTCGAGGCCTCGTCGTCACATCTAATCACCCGATGGCCCCTGACCACGTTCGAACAGTCGAAACTGGGGATAGATCCTGGTTTCGCTCTCAGCTTTTCCAACACCAGGTCGGAAAGCTTCGCCTCGATCTTATCCCATCGCTCGCTGATCGACCGGCCCGTGCGGTTTCTTTCGTCCACCAATGCCATGCAGAGCTGATCCTTAGCCACTTCACTGAGGAGGCGGACCTGCTCGCTCGAGGAGTGCGGTTTCCTCCGCGGGGCGCCTCTGGCGTCCTTCACTCGTTTGGCATGGTTGTCGGCCGATTCCTGGGACCTAACCCTTTTCAGCATGGCAGCTGACCTTCCGCTGGTGGTCGGCTGCTCTTCTGCTCGAGCCTGCGCTGTGAGATACTCATCGACGACTGCCTGGTACCTTCGCTTGTCGGCTGCGTCCCTTTCAACAGCTACTCCCTTCTTTTCATTCTCAGCTATCTTAGCGAGAACGAATAGGGCGTGGTTATAGGCGGCCTTCGCTGTCCGCTTCTTTGGTTTTTTCGCGTCGCGCTTCTCTCCACTGGAGGTCTGCGGTCCACTCGTTAAGACGGGTACCGGGGAGGCGCCACTGGCGCGCACCCCGACGCTCTCAGTTAAGGTGTTCTGAGAGGTTGTCCAAGTCAGTGAGGGAGAGGTCATCCTCGTCTCCCGCGAGTTCCGAGGCCAAACCGGAAGTAGCCATAAGACATGATTCATAATCGCCCGCTTTGCTCGACAAGGCAAGCACGGCGGGCCTGAGGAGGTGGGGGCGAAACGATGGTCGACCATGACAGCGCCCCCCTGCCATGGCAAGGCCAAATACTACACCCGATTCGGCCCGGTTTCGGGGAGGCTGCGTTCGCACACAGCCAGGTACTTCACCCCCCGGCTGCAAACCAATCAGGGGCACGGGTCGCATAACACCCTGGTTTTAGGGGGGGATGTTTATTGACTTCCCAGTCTAGATCCGCAGTGTTCTGTATGGGTGTTCGCTGTAGCGGACTCCGCAGCAGTGTCACCTCGAGCAGGATGTGGCTCCGCACCACGCACTGCGGTCTTCGCTTCGGCAGAGGCTAGCGGTTGGGTACCTCCGGTACCGCGGCAGTAACATCGCTTGACCGAGCCCTGTGCTATTCAAGATCCCCAGCAGGAGGTCCTTTTCACACTCGACATCTAAGGATCTGTGGATCCTACACAAATCAAATCCTCTCCTTTCCAGTCCCCTTTGTACTTATGTTCCACTTCCCTAATTCACCGGCTCCGACCGCTTGTATCGTCCAATGTCTCTTTTAATATTGTCATTCGTGTTTCAACCTTGAAATAAACCACCAGCACAAACCGCAATCTCCGCGTTTTCATTTCTTCAAAGCGTTCCGCCGACGGCTCCCAGAGTTCTGTTTATGGTCCTTCGAGCCACCGCGAACCCGCAATAAAACATTCAAACAAACAAGTGACACAAACACAACAGTGACACAAAACAGTGAAACATATCACAAAACAGTGAAACATACCACAAAACAGTGAACAACATACCAAAGTGAACAAAATACAACAACGGAAAAAAAATATGAGGTAATACAATTTTGTAAAAAAATAAAACAATAAGAAATATAGTGAAAAGTGAGCCCCGTACAAAAAAAAAATAAAAAGCCATCCCCGGCCCCCCTTGATCAAAAAAAAAAGAAAAAATTCCAAAATAAAGAGCCATCCTCCGCCCCTCTATTCAAAACAAAAAACAAAAACCATCCCCGGCCCCCCTTAAAAAAGAACAAAAAATAAATACAAATTAAAGTGCAGTTCGAAAACAAACATAAAGTGCAGTGCAGTGCGGCAGCAATATCAACACGGAAAAACGCCACAACAACAACACACCCAACGAAGACGAAGAAGGAAGCATTCAAGGCAGACAAAAGCAGTGGAACAACACAACGTTGGACGGACATTAACGACACAAAGAGGAGATCCCCATACTCGGGCACGGGGCCAATAAGATAAGCCCAAAAAAAAAATTGATTTTAATTAACATTCATAATAACATCGACATACACATATATTTTACAAATAACAAAAATTTTGTAAGGCACATTTTAATTTCCCATATACTTACCCGCCCGATTATTAAAGTGCGAGTTATTTCCATACATAAATTTTACGGATTTACAAAACTTTTTTGCCGTTGAATATTGTATAAATATCATATATATATATATGGCGTACCTAAGTTTAATTATGACTAATTGTAATACTATTATGGTTACTTAGTATAAGATATTGCTACCTACCAACAATGGTTGCTTTTTGTAATAGATTAAGCAAACAACGCTCACGTGTTATGTTACACATTGAATTCGATCTCTTTTTTGTCCGAACGCTCAACGAGGAACATCCTAAATATACAATATTCAACAGGATCGAAAGTCCCGCAAAAAGCAGTTCCGCTGCTGCCCGTTTCCATATTTACACATTTCCCCTGCGCATAAAAATTAGCGCCAATCCCAATGTTCGCGCTTCTCCGTGTACGCACTTACTGCACATTTCCCCTCTTCTTCTTTGTGCTTTGCACCAAAAAATCAGCAGCAAACAGCCCAGCTGCTTTTCACATTCTACGCGTCCACATATTCACGCACTTCTCTTTGTGCAATATTTACATACACCATTTCCCCTTCTCTTCTTTGTGCTTTGTACACGAGATAAGCAGCAAACAGCCCAGCTGCTGTGTACACTCTGCGCACCCACTTCTGCACATATTCACGCACTTCACTTTGTGTTATTTTCGTATGCACTTGGCAGCCAAGATTTCGCTGCTTGACCCAAGTGCATATACATAAACAAGAAAACACAAAGCTGATACAGTGGGACAAACTCCACATTTTCACTGCACATTGAAAATTTTCTTCGACTTAAAAAATTTTCAATCGTGCATATATACACACATACACACACTTACATTCAACATACACAATCAATTCAATACATACAGTGGGACAAGGTCGGCAAAAATCCACTTAGTTTAACCCTCCACGCGGATGCCGACCGGGCAATGGGCATCGCCGTGCCTATGCGCAGGTAAACTGGCAAGGCACGGCGATGTCTAGCTAAGAGTGAGGTAGGGCTCCACAAGTCATGCCTGAGGTCCAGCTTACATGCCGCCCCGAGGAGCGGCTTGTGGAGTCTTACCTCAGTCATGCTAAGTGGTGCCTGGCGGGTAGGCATAAAACGCTAAGGGAGGAGTCCCTAAAATAAAAACCAGTCTGGAGTCGAAGAAGGGGAAAGAGCGGGTCAGGATATTGACCCAAACGTCGGTGGAAGAAGTAACTGCTACCACCGGCGGGCACGGTGGGGAACTTGATTCCCCTCTGTGTGTCGCCAGCGGTCACACCTCTGCCTCTCTGGTTGCAGGCTCTAGCAGTCGTCATGCGACTGCAAATTTTACAAAGGCTAGGTTAGCCACTAGGGGTACTGCAGTCGACACAGACTCAGACCTCGACAGCGTATGCAGCGTGGCAACCACAAACACGATAGCTGAGGAGGAGCTGCTGAAGTCCCCGAAGGCTCTCGGCCCGAGCATCGCATCCACTAGTAGGAGCGAGCAAAGGAAGAAGCCCAATAAGGAGGGTCTGAAAGCGCTCGCCCAGTTCAAAGCGGCAATACGTAACAAGTTGCGCCTGGAGAATAAGGACACTCTTTCGCCCACGGAGCGAGAGGATCTACGATGGGCAACTGAGACGGTCACGAAAGGCAGGGAGCACTTCTCGCAAATCGAACGGTTTGCGACTACGCATCCCACCTTCGTGAACAAAATAGAAGAAAGCGTAGCGAAGGCTATGAAGGAAACGGAGGCGAAAAGACAGAGCTCCACGGAGGGAGAAAAACCCGCGGCCAAACGTCCTCGCACCCACACCACAGCTACTCCATCTGACCAACCGACCTCGTCAAAAAGAGTGGCGACGACCAGCGAAGTAGCCAAACGGCACTTGACCGTGGCGCTCGTTGACCGACGACATGAAAATGGCCAGATGACGGCGGAACAGTGGAAGCTAGTGGACAGCAAAATTCTCGAGGCCATTGTTGCACAGGCGATCGACGAACCTAACAAACCTTCGCCCTCCTTTGAAGGAGCGGGGTGGTAAAGGGGAGTCAAGATTCTAAAGTGCAATGACGACCTCACGCTTAAATGGGTCAAGGAGGTGGTCCCAAAACTACGAGGACTATGGCCGGGCGCTAACCTGGTTATAGTGGATAGGGACGATATTCCCGGTCCACCGCGGGCTAAGGTACGTGTACCAAGCGCGGTGAAACCGGAAAACGCCCTACTGCTTTTCCAGCGGCAGAACCCCAATGTCTCGACGACGGACTGGAAGATGATCCACGCGGGGAAACCCAACGCCGACGGTACACTTGATCTGATCCTCCAAATCAACAAAGAGGCAGAGGACAAGTTGTACCAGCGGTTCGGAAAGATGTCTTGGGGGACGGGTAGTGTTTACCTGCGCCTCAAAAAACGTCATCCGAAAGACGGGAACGAAAACACTCTAAAGCCAGGTGAAGTAGAAAAGGATCTTGGGCTGGAACCCATGACCGACGCTACTCTCATGCTTCGGCTAGACGACGGGGAGATTGACGAGATGGAGGTTGAGACGGATGGAGTGTCGTCAGCGACAGCCACACCCACCTTGAAGGACACTGTACCTTCTGAAGGGAAAGGTCCTACAAATCAACCTCCACCACAGTAAGGTGGCTTCAGCTGAGCTCCTTCTCACACTAGAGGAGGATAGCTACGACGTGGCCCTAATCCAGGAACCCTCGCTTTCCTCCGGAAATAAGGTTTCAGGGTTAGGGTCCGCGAACTATAATCTTTTCCACGCAACAACGGTAGGTAAGATTCGGTCTGCCATCCTTGTTAGGAAGAATATTAACGCATATCTTCTACCTAATTTCAGTTCTGATGACCTGACGTTGGTCGCCATCGAAGGGACGACAAGCTTAGACTTGTGGCCTCGTGCTATATGGCCCACGACGTCGAGGCACCCCCCACAGAACTACAGCACCTGACGGAAGAAGTCCTCAGACAAGGTTTCGACGCCGTGGTAGGTGCGGATGCCAATTCGCACCACCCTCAGTGGGGAAGCAAGGACACGAACGAACGGGGTGAGTCCCTTTTTAATTTTATATTACAAAACAATGTAGATATAGCTAATAGAGGGAACATCCCAACTTTCAAGGGTCCGACGTCGGAAGACGTATTGGACATTACTTTTTCTTACGGGGCAGATACCTGGATCTCGGATTGGAGGGTGCTGGAAAGACCTCCTTCTCTGATCACAGCTACATACACTTTACGGTCAACTTTAAACTGTATGCAAATCGGTTAAAGACTCATCTGAGTAATGCCTCTCAGACCCTCTCCAGCTCGGACGTTGAGGCTAAGACGAAACTCCTAACGGCAAAGATCCTCCTTGCATATCACGAATCCTGCCCGCCCTCAAGGCCGGTAGGACGAAAATCCTATCCGCCCTGGTGGAGCAAGGACATTGGTAGGCAAAGAAGGGAACTTAGAGAGTTTTTCAAACTGGCCAAACTTGCCGACTGTGCGGAGTGTTGGAGAGAGTACAAGACACTACTTCACTCCTACAAACAAGAGATACGGAGGGCCAAAAGAAGTTCCTGGCAGAACTTCTGTGGAAGTATGGACAAGACCTCCGAGGCATCCAGACTTCGGAAGATACTCGCCAAATCCCCCCTATACCATCACTCATCCGCAAGAATCTGGAGAATGGGCCAAGGATGGCAAGGAGACGCTTGAGACACTTATGGAAGCCCTCTTTCCTGGCTGTTCAGAGGTTCCCGACTCGGTCTCAACTGCACTCGGCACAGAGCAAGGGAATTGTGAGGGCCTAATCACCACATCCAGACTTCGATGGGCTTTGGGCTCTTTCGATCCCTTCAAATCCCCGGATCCGGACGGCATTTTTCCCGCGCCTCTGCAAAAGGGAAGTGCTGTTCTGATACCGTGGCTCAAGGACGTTGTCAGGAGCTGTCTGAGAATGAACTATGTACCGATGGACTGGCCATTATCAAGGGTTGTATTTTTGCCGAAATCAAGTAAAAGCAGCCATTTGTATCCGAAGGACTATGGCCCATCAGTCTCACCTCGTTTATACTGAAGATCTTTGAAAGACTGCTAGACTCGTTTATTAAGGAAAGGGTTCCACCGGGCCTAATATCAACGAACCAACACGCCTATATGAAAGGCAAGTCAAAGGAGACAGCACTTCATCAGGTGGTTTTTCAAATGGTAAAAGCTTTTCACTACGGAGAATACGCGCTGAGAGCCTTCCTCGACATATCAGGGGCTTTCAACAATGTCTCCACAGAGGCACTGTTGGAAGGCCTTGCATCAATTGGGGTGCACCCACCCATACAGGACTGGATTGGTAATCTGTTGAATTGCCGTACAGTGGTAGCGGAGTGGGGCGCAACAACCATGACGAGGAAGGCGAACAGGGGCACCCCCCCCTGGGGGATCCCCCCCCAAGATCCTTTTAAAGTTGAGGGACGGGGGGCCAAGGCTAACCGCATACGCGGATGACCTAGCCGTTGTCGTCTCAGGCAGGTGTCTCAACTCAATGAGCCAAATACTCGAGAGGACACTGAAAGTGATTAATAACTGGGCAAAGACTGTGGGACTGGAAACAAATCCAGACAAGATGGACTTAGTTCTTTTTACAACAAAGTACAAGATCCCAACCTGGCTTCCTCCCAAACACCACACTCACCCCCAAAACATTTACTAAGTACCTAGGAGTCATCTTGGACAGTAAACTGTCGTGGAAATTGAATGTGGAAGACAGGAAAAGGAAAGCCTTGAACGCTTTATACGCTTGCAGGAAAATGCTCGGTAAGACTTGGGGCTTATCCCCCCGTCTCACACATTGGATTTACACTGCAGTTATTAGACCCATTATGCTCTACGGGATCATAGTATGGTGGACTGCGGTGGATAAGAAGACCTATGCCAAAAGACTCGAGACTGTACAGAGAGCCGCTGGGTTGTGTATAACAGGCGCAATGCGCACCACTCCGACCGCGGCACTGGACAAAATCTTGGGATTTTATCCAATTGGTCTGACTGCGAAAAGCGTCGCTAAAAGGGCCACGCTTAGACTTAAGGTAACTGGACAGCTCACGCTACGACATTACGGCCACAGCAGGTTACACGCAGGGGTAGGCGAAAGCTCAGACTACGCCGTACCTCAAGCCAATTTCGACTTCAAACCCTACGTGGTCCTAGAACCGGATGGGTGGCGACAGGGGCTCGAACCCAGCCGTCAATCATATAACCTGTTCACGGATGGATCCAAGATGACAGAGGGAGTGGGATCTGCAGTTTTCTGTCCGGAACTTGACCTTCAACAGTCTTTCCGGCTCCCGAACTACTGCAGCATCTTCCAAGCAGAGGTACACGCTGCCACAAGAGCGGCGCAACTAGCAATGGAGCGCACCCCTCCAGACTCTCGGATAAATATCTATATCGACAGCCAAGCAGCCATAAAAGCAGCAGCTGGGGTATTGTCAAACTCGATATGCGTACGGAACTGCAAAACCAAATTGGACGAACTCTGTCGCAACAGAGTAGTTACTATCTATTGGGTACCAGGGCACAAAGGAGTTGAGGGAAATAAGAAGGCTGATGCGCTCGCCAAAGCCGGGGCACGACTGCCTACGGTTAGCGAGCCAGACATCCATCCACCCCTCTCCACGCTCAAGACGGAAATAGAAGAGAATATGATTCGTGAAGCGGCGTCCATGTGGGAGAGATCTACATCTCACAAGACAGCAAAAATCATGCTTCGCGAACATAATATCAACAACACAGAGTTTGTACTATCACTCCGAAGAGAGGATTGCAAACTATTAACCGGGATACTCACAGGACACTGTCTCACACCGTCCCACGCTGCCAAACTTAGCTTGGTACCAAGTGATGCATTCACAAGATGTGGTGAAGACAGTGCCAAAGGTACCCTGGAGCATTTGCTGTGCCACTGCCCTGCTCTCTACAGATCACGGGTCAGCTGCCTCGGATCCGCGTCGTTCCCTTCCTTGGAAAGAATCGCGGAGCAAAAAAGCGGCGACTTGCTTAGATTTGCCAAAACGTTTTTAAAAAATTATATACAGGTCTGAAGCTCCAGAACCTTTCTGGTATCACTATGGACCAACATGGTCTATGTGAGACCCCCCGTGGGTCAGCCAGCCTAACCTAACCTAACCTAACAGTGGGACAACAATACCCATCCAAAGTACATTGAAAATTTTCGACTTAGAAAATTTTCAATTGTACATAACAGAGCTCTCTGCGCATACGCTTTATACATATACAGTGGGACAAAGACACTCCACCTGTGCACAAAATTAAAAATTTTTCTCTCCCTTATACAATTAAACGCAGCTTAATAAACACACTAACAACTAACAAATATATTCAAAAATATATTTTGACAGACACACATATACACATACCCATACGTATTTATTTTTCGTTTTCAAATATATTTATACACATACACATATTTTTCCATTTTCGTTTTAATAAATTAAATACAAATACACATATACAAATAATATCTACTGTCACTTGTTGTTTTTACTTTCTTAAAGTGCACACAACACTTATAAAAATTTCCATTTTTTCGGATTCCGCGGTTCAAATTTACAATTTTATTGATATTTTCTCGTATTATTCCCACACGTTTGGTAAAGTTGGCCAAACAATTAAAGCCAATTACCCATACAATCAAACCGTCACACATTCGTGTAATTTTTCGATTTTTTCTAATTTTAAGCCGTTCGTGCGGACGCGGCCAACTTTAACCCTCTCATTTATTCTCATTCTCAGGTGGAAATTTAATTTTAAATGTTTCACATCTGACCCCCCTCTCACTCAAGCTTCGCTAATTAATTTCAATGTCGGTAGAGCGTTCGCCTAAGAAGCAATCTGACGCGATGGAGCCAACCGCCTCCAAACAACCCCCTAAGGTGTCAACTGATTTGTTTTTGACAGACCCTGTCAGACGGGAGCCGCCAAAGACGCGCTCCAAATCTCCCATACTCCGAGCAACCGATCCTAGCGTTGCTAAATTTATATTCGAGTCCGATCGGCTCGTGCAATTATGCACAAAATTCTCTACAACTCCCATCGAGGAACAAACAAAGTCCCTCATCCAAATTCGTCGAAAGGATTTGGAAGCCCAATGGGAAAGGCTTATGTTTGCTTATGAGGCAGTCTCCATTGCGGAAGACAGTAGCCAGCCCGACCGTTTCAAGGAGTCGGCTCGGCAGAAGATCGAAGCCTGCACAGACCAGTATGAGTTGTGCATGGCTCAAATGTGGGACATCATTGAGATGGTCCAGCCTCAGCCCACTCAGCACGCTGCGCAAACGGAACAGGTTCGATCCCTAGAACCAACTCATACTCCAAACATTTGTTTACAAGTTACACCTTGCGATACCGAAACATTTTTCGGGGGCTTTGAGCAGTGGGACATGTTTACGGCAGTATATATACCCACCCCAAGCTCACTCCAGCCCAAAAATTATATCACCTCCGATACAAGACGCAAGGCAAAGCCGGTGCAATTGTAAAACAATATGCCTTAAGCGATGAAAACTTCGGACTCGCATGGGAAGCTCTGAAATCCCGTTATGAAAACAGGCGCATATTAGTTGACTACCAAATCCGATCCGTGCTAAATATTACTCCGGCTACTACCGAAAATAGCGAAGCGCTGCAGCGGATACAAAGCACAATAAATAATTGTCTTTCGGTACTTAGGTCCCAGGCCGTGGACACCGACAATTGGGATCCGCTGCTTGAAGGCACTGAGTGGGATGAGTGCATAAAGCCAGGATCACTTATCAAATGGCAGCAATTCATTGAGAATTTGCCTGCCATAGAACTTATCGAAATTCCCCGGTGGGTTCACTACGCCCCCAATCGAAATGTTCAGATCCATGGATTTTGCGATGCCTCTGAGCTGCATACTGTGCAGCTCTTTACATACGTATGGTGACAACCTCTCGTCACATCTCCCCGTTGCGAAAACAAGAGTTGCACCTCTCCAGACAATAAGCTTACCTCGCTTAGAGCTTTGCGGAGCAGTTTTACTCTCCCAGCTCATCAAATCCCTCCGCTCTCACCTCGGGTTCGATCAATCGGAAATCCATTTATGGACCGATTCTGAAACTGTCCTTGCTTGGTTGGAAAAACCACCTTGCACATGGAAAACTTATGTTGCCAACCGCACGGCGTAGATACGTCAATATGTGCGCAACGCTCCCTTGCGACATTTCCCAAGCGCTGAAAATCCCGCGGATGCAAACCGCACGATCTCAAAAATCACACTCTGTGGTGGAATGGCCCCAAATGGTTGCAGCAAGCTTCCGATGCTTGGCCCAAAGGTCACTCTCGCAAAGTTCCAATCCCGGAACAACGAGCGATTGACTGCCACCACCTTCTCGAAGAGCAGACCGACATCCTCGATCAGTTCTCCAGCTTCTCCCGAGCCCTGCGAGTAATCGCATACATGTTCCGATTTGTTAATAACGGCATCTCCTCCCGTCGCCAACACAATCCCATACACGGAACACTGTTGTCACAAGCAGAGTTGGCATTTGTTAAGAATCGCCTTATAACTCTCGCGCAAAGTTCCCAGGAACGACAAGCGCTCTCTCATTCGCTTCCCATATCCAAGAAAAGTTCTCTCTTGGTACTCAATCCCTTCTTAGAAAAACAGAAGGTGATGCGAGTCAATTGCAGACTCGCCAATGCGGCATTGTCGTATAATGAACGACACCCCATTATTCTCCCCCCAGAGTCCCGCTACAGCAGTTTGCTTCTTCGCTTCCTTCACAGGCTATTACTGCATGCGGACCAACTACTCATGCTCCGTATGGTTCGGCAGGAATATTACATTCCGCGCTTAAAGCCGCAAATCAAAAAGTGCATTTTTCAATGCAAAACGTGTGTCATCCACAAACAAAATCTGCGAACACAGATCATGGCAGCGCTCTCCCCCCCGAACGATGCACACTTATAATCACATTCGCCACAACCGGAATCGGCTTTGCTGGTCCATTCCAGATCAAAGCTTCCATGCTCCGTAGCTCAACCTACCTCAAAGGTTATGTTGCAGTGTTCGTGTGCTTCTCCACGAAAGCCGTTCACTTGAAACTCTGTTCGGATCTTACGACCGAAGCGTTCCGCGCAGCATTCGCCCAATTTTACTGGTCGACGAGGGGCTACCTCTCAAAATCATGACCGACAACGGCAAAACGTTCGTCGGTGCTCAACGTGCCATGTCTAGAGGACCTTTTGCCAAATTCTCGAAGGAAATAGCTCAAGATATTCTCGACCGATACGGTTCCTCAGGGCGTCGAGTGCCAATTCATCCGCCCACATGCTCCTCACATGGGAGGACTATGGGAGTCGGCAGTCAAAAGCTTCAAGACTCACCTTAAAAAGGTAGCCGGCTCTCATAGGTTTCACATACGAATAGTTTTACGACTCTTCTTACTCACGTCCACTCTCTCCTCAATCGCAGGGACACTAGCGATCTAGTGTAATCTGACCCCCTGGCCCACTTTCTCCGAGGCACTCCTCTCGCCGACCCACGAGTGCTCCGAGCTATAACCGATATAACCGATGGGAAAAACTCAAAGTCCCTCCATCATCAATTCGCCCGACGATGGAAGAACGAATATCTCAAGGATGTCCACAAACGACATAAGTGAAAGCATCCGCAAAGGGAAGTGGAAGAAAATGAAATGGTCGTCATTAAAGGACGACCTGCTTCCCCCCAATGAATGGCGGCTCGGTCGCATTCATAAGATACATCGCGGTCCCGACAATCATGTCCGTGTCGTGGATATCCGCACTGACTCTGGTATCTTGACAAGACCAGTAGTCAAGCTATGCCCCTTAATAGCATCTTAAATTCATTTGATTCATTGCCCTGCTTTCTCATACACACTTTCTCATACCCCCACCCAATCAC